>CAMTZB010000014.1:15123333-16436666 GCA_947086495.1 Morpho achilles | reverse complement strand
AGAATATTCTCCGGCACTGCTACGGGAAGATAGAAGCTATTGTTGAACTATATATAGCCTTCTTTTTATCCTATAATTCCCGCGGGTTCGGGATTTAATCGGGAAAAATCTGAGACGCACCATTTTCATTACATGCGTAGCCGCAGGAACAACTTCTTAGTATTAAATTGCAAAAAACTTTTTGCTAAAAAATTATACACTTTTTTTTTAATTTATTTTAACCAAAGAAACACAAATATAACAAAAGATACAAACTAAAAACCATAAAGATTTGTGCGACTGCGACTTATTAATAAAATTGAGTTAAACTTAAACCTCTCTTATACAACATTCAACAAAAACCGTGCATTAGTCTTTAATAATAAGTCTTTCATAATAAAGTGGTAACGAACTTAAAAATTCTATATCAAATTTGGCTTTTTTCCACAAAAATAAACATCGCGTCATTCAAAATGTATTAGATCCGCAAATAAAACCCACCGTGTCGGTTTCGGAAGTCGTTGTGGTCGAGTGCCGTAAGTAAATAAACAAGGAACGTGATCTGAATGTATATCGTCGTGCAAACAGAAAGTTCGAAGTTAAACCTTAAACGGGTCAACCTTTGACTTTATTTGAAACTGATCCCTACATCAAATGAAATGTACGGACTATGTTAACATGACATCATCATCATCTTCCTGCCCTTATCCCACTCTAGTGGAGTCGGCACAACATGTAATAAACATGCTGTCATATGATTTGGCTGCGTTTTTACGAACGGCCGCCTGCCTGACGCCAACTTATCTTAGTCGTATTTTACGACACCTCCATACGAAAGAGGGTGGTCTATTCTACTTAACCGGGTACCACACGGTGAGTCAACTTACTTTAGTCACCTTCTACGACACCTCGGTAAGAAAAGAGGTGGGTACTATTCTATTCAGCCGGATACCACACGGCTTTATGTTAACATGACAAACAATCGAATTTTCCCGGGTAAAGCAGAGATGTTGATATTCTATTCCAGTTTCTAGACGCTGAACAACTGCTACAATATAGTTAGTAGTACAACTGTTACAATATCTAATTAATGTATAGAAACCGGCTATAGTCACGTCTTATTTTATCGGATGAGCCCGACTGGTTTTAGAAACTATACTATACTATATTTACTATAACTAAACTATATATACTTATATAATTTGTAAATACATAGTAAGTAGCGGCCTGTTATTATCCCACTGCTGAGAATAGGCCTCTTCTCTCCGTTTTTGGAGAGAAGGTTTGGAGCTAAGACCTAGCACGCTGCTCCAGTGCGTATTGGTAGATTACACATATCTCCAGAATTCTCTAGAGATATGCAGGTTTCCTCACGATGTTTTCCTTCACCGAAAAGCGTGTGATAACTTGAAATTATCAATTAGACACATAAGTTTTTAACAGAAAAACTCATTGGTGTCTGCCCGGATGTGAACCCGCGACCTCCTCGAAAGAGTCAAACGGTGTTACCGCTGGGCCATCACAGCTTTAAATACATACTTAAATACAAATATACACTCAAACTTGTAGACCAACAATTTGATTTGTTGGGATGATGTTGGCCCACGGCGGGAATCGAACCCGTGACCCGCGGTGCTCAAGGCAGGATCACTACCCACTGCGCCAACGAGCCAGTCAATCAATTAACATTTCAATCGAGTTCCTTTAGAAACATACCAAATTTACTTCTCTAGAACATATTTTGAAATCCGGTGAACTGTTAATTTAACGTCTGAAATTACGTGAAATATTATTACTATAGAATTCATTTAAATCTGATTCCTAAATGTTGTACAAATTCCCATTTCTATTCAAAATCATTTCAAAGTTCTGAAGGCTTGAAATTGCTTTGATAAATAATTTATTTCCAGGCTAATGAATCCAATTTAATTTATAAATACCATTGAAGAGTTTTGAATAGTCAAAATATGTTTCAGTCAGGTTAACGACACATTTACGCAGTGATTTGTGTTGGCTCAAAAAATCAAATCAAAAAGATTTATTTCTTTCAAAAATTCTTTACAAGAAATATCGATTGAAACCTTGTAGTAAGTATTAGAAATGTTTGTGTCAGAAGGTCTCGCTCTTCCTTAACAAAAGTAAGTTATATTTCGCCCATGTCTAGGTCGTCTAAATTATTTAATTCCATCTGCGGAGAAGTTGATATTTTTAACGACACTTTACGAAAATTAAAAAAAAAGACAGTAAGATTGTTAAGAGGAGATTAATTTAATGCAATCGATATCTTTTTTATGTGTTACGTTTACAGAAAATATTATTGTTTTTTTACCGTTTAAGTATTTGCTTATATTTTTATGTTTTTATTTCAATTGTCTAATAATTTTTGGTGCATGCCGTGACACCTTCATAAGTTGTACATATTAATTTATTTTTTGTGTCTATTTTTATTATTCGTAAGTTTCATATGCAGCAACTACTGGATGTCCTAATAAATAAATTATTTAATAAATAAATAAATATTAAAAAGGTAAGTATTTACTATTTATTAAGTTATATAATTAAAGCGTATGTGTATGAGGCGCGCGCGCGCGTGGGTGTGTGTGTGTGGGTTAATGTGTGTGTGTGTGTGTGTGTGTGTCAGTGTGTGTGTGTGAGTGTGTGTGTGAGTGTGTGGGGGTGTGAGTGTGTGTGTGTGTGCATGTAGATCTGTGATTGATGATGTATATACTAATAGAGCTTCCGTATCTTCATAATTTAATGTTTTTAGCCAATAAGATAGAGTATTTTTGCAGTTATGGTAAGTCATTATATATGTATTCAATTTATATTGTACTGAAAGCTGCTTTAGTTTTAACAAAGGGAGCAACTTTTTAATTAACCTTGGGTTTGAGTATTATGGTATATATTATGTTATTTATATTTTCTGAAACTGATCTATCTACAAGCCGCTTTAACCTTTTCTAGTTAACACATTACTGGGCAATCTTTTTTTTTTTGTCAGCAAAACCCATTATGCGTCATAACCGCCCAACGGGGACAATCGATGGGTATGTCGGACTCGCACCTACTAAAACCTGACAGTGCTCCACCACGCTGCTGGTGGTGGAGACAGGGTACCATTGTATACATTACCCCCATTCCCACCAGCAGCTCTGAACCTCAGAGTGTACCTCTGGGTCGGGGCCTCTCTAAAAGTGGCCCCTTTTTCCACTAGACGATGCATCGGTACCAGATGGATCGACCGCCTCGGGGACCTTTTCGGTTAGTGGCAAATATGTTGAAAATGATTCAGTTTTATGGTACTTTTCTGTGTAGAAATCGTAAATATTTTCTCTCTTAGAGTTTGCGTTTCATAACGTTTCTTTATTTTACTCGTACCTACTTTTATTTTACTCGTATGTACTTTGATCATTAAAGGAGGTAACAGTCAAGCGCAAATAAAATGAATAATCTTTTTTATGTAAGAATTATTATGCTGTACACCGCGTTTGATAAGAAAATCTGTGTAATACTAAGAGTAACAAGCAAAAGCGTTCTCATACCTTATACATGCAAGATTAGTTACCGCGAATATCATAAAATGCCGTCTGAAACTATATACTACACAAGCGGTACACGGATTCACTACGACAATCTCTGCGATCGTTTCGCCCCGTAACCGAAGCATGATCAGGAGATAGTGAAAAATTGTGATTGTATTCAACGTAAATTAAAAAAAAAATTCAAACCCGAAAACAGTGATAAAACGACATTTATTTTTAATAAAATTTATCTAGATCGATTTTTCTCCCCTAAAACCCCCTACATGCTGAATTTCAATAAAATCGCTGGAGCTGTTTCCGAGATTCCGAAAATATATATATATACATACAAGATTAACTCATCTAAATATTAAAGGTAAAATTTACGAGCATAATATCTCTCTACAGAAGAAAGTACTTTCTATCTTTTCCCAGAGGTGGAATGATCTCTACTTTAGTTAATCACAACACATCCAAAGAACCCTTCCATCCTTTTTCAAGTCCCTTTTGACCTTAGTAACCTCGGTCGAATGTGTCCCAATTATTAAAAACTTTTAACGACCCCAATGATGGCCCAATTTCACATTCAAAACGGTCCCCCGACCCTTTCAAAGAGAAATTCAAAGAGAATCAATTAAACCATCATCCTCCTACCCCCATCCCACTCTAAGTGGGGTCGGCAAATGTCATAAACATGTTGTCACATGATTTGGTTAGATATTTTACGACCGCCTGCCTACCTCACGTCCACCTTACCTTAGTCGTATTTTATGAAAATGAGGTTGGTCTATTCTATACAGCCGGATACCACACGGCGGGTCAACTTACCTTAGTCGCCTTTTACGACATTTCAATAAGAAATGAGGGTAGTCTATTCTACACAACCGAATAGCACACGGCGAGCCAACTTACCTTAGTTGCCTTTTACGACACCTCGATAAGAAATGAAGGTGGTCTATTCTATAAAGCCGGATACCACACGACGGGTCAACTTACCTTAGTCGCCTTTTACGACATTTCGATAAGAAATGAGGGTGGTCCATTCTACTCAGCCGGATACCCCACCTCGGGTCAAGTTACCTTAGTCGCCTTTTACGACACCTCACTAAGAAATGAGGGTATCCTATTCTACTCAACCGGATACCACACGGCACAAAATGAGTAACATACGATAAGAACAAAATTCCTTACAACGTATGTCAATTAAATAAAGATTGACATTTAATAACAAAACCTCGGTTAACGTAAATAAAGTTGCTTGTTACTTGCTAATTGTTATATTGACGTCCAATTAACGTTTAGTTCGCAACATCGACTTGCCACTGAGGCGGATATACGTTCACCATATGTTTTTATTTCACAGGATTGATCCGGTATTAACTATGGTTTATTAAATGCTGTTTTAGTTTAGTAATAGTTTAAATAGTACATAAAAAACTGAATTTTATATTATAAAAATATTTTAAATGATCATCATCCTCCTGCCCTTAAGTAACGGCCTGTTACTATCCCACTGCTGGGCATAGGCCTCCTCTATCCATTTTTGGAGAGAAGGCTTGGAGCTAAGACCCACCACGCTGCTCCATGCGGATTGGTAGGTTACACATATCCCTAGAATTTTCTAGAGATATGCAGGTTTCCTCACGATGTTTTCCGTCACCAACAGGTATTTAGTTGTACTCACAATCAATTGGGTCAAATTACCTTAGTCGCCTTTTACGATCGTCGTTAAAGAAACGAGGGTAGTCTATTCTTCTCAACCAGATACCATACGGCGAGTCCACTTACCTTGGTCGCCTTTTACGATACCTCGTTAAGAAATGAGTGTAGTCTATTCTACTCAGTCGGATACCACACGGCGGGTCGACTTACCTTATCCGCCTTTTACGACACCTTGGTAAGAAATGAGAGTGATCCATTCTACTCAGTCGGATACCGCAACGCCGGAACGACCTACCTTATCCGCCTCTTACGACACCTCGGTAAGAAATGAGAGTGGTCTTTTCTACTCAGCCGGATACCACACGGCGGGTTGACTTACTTTATCCGCCTTTTACGACACCTCGGTAAAAAATGAGAGTGTTCTATTCTACTTGGCCGGATACTACAAGGCGGACCTAAATCAACATATTATCCACTAATATTATAAATCCGAACGTCTTTCTGCCTGCCTCTCATCTTGATGCTTTCACGGCTTATCAACTGGAGCAAGTAAAAAGTTGCTGCATTTCTTTCGGTATTAAGAAAAAGTTGTACATAATTAAAGGTATTGATAGTAGCATATCATAACTGCAGTCAGCTACACATCCAGGTGTAACGATTAACTAGTAACCATCAATCAAATTGTAATAATTTCTTTAAAAGATTATCCGTCGAGTTTCTTGCTGGTTCTTCTCGGTAGGAACAAACTTCCGAATCAGGTGTAGCTTCTTTAAAATATTTGACGATCCAAAAGTACTTATAAACGCACTCTACACACAATAACACGATATATATGTTCTATAAATTTGAATACTGAATTCGGACTATATCTAACTATATATCTAAACATTGGACAAACAACGTGAATAGCTCGTTAGACCGCAAAGGGTCTCACAACTTGAATGTATGATGGTTTAAAACTGAGATAAGGCCTATGGCCTAAGGCCTAAGGCCACTCTTAACGTGTATCACCATGCAACCTTTGCACCAGTGTTCACTTTAGACATCTGTTAAAATTTAATCCACTCGGCTATCCTTCGTCTAAGGCAACATCCGGCTTATAAGTCATTATTCTCATAATGTATGCAAGGTTTGTGGGCGATCTGCGGCGTATGTTCTTTAAGCACTTCTGATGTTAGCGCACACACTATAACATACTGTAAACAGTCCATTTGAATAAAAAATATTTTGAATTTTGAATATTTTAATAAAGTTCCAAATTTAGGTAGTATCCTAAAAAAACGTTATATTATAGCTACCCTAAAAGCGAAGCACTAGAACAGGTCAATCGATGCTCCCAACAGTTTCATTTTGGCCGATAATTAATATTCGGCCCTCGCTAGCACTGACTCACTTTGGACGTTATAAAGTTGCAATTTAGACTTCATACTATCATGGTGTCGCAGTGGTAACACCGTGCGACTATTTCGAGGAGGTCACGGGATGTTGTTCTGCTCGAATAAATAAATAATATCTGGGTGACCCAGCCTTCCTCGGTTAATTTTTACAAAAAAAACTTTAAAAAATAATTATTTAGTTGGGGATTGATCCTAGGTTTACTTTCTCGAGGCTAGCCGTTTCCCGAATAAACCACACTGACTTAACAGTTTACGGCTAAAATAGAAATCAATATAATAATAATAATATAATAAATAAATAAATAAATATATGGGACAATTACACACACGGTCGTCCGTCCCCAAAGTAAGTAACTTAATACTTGTGTTATGGTAGACAGACAACTGGTGAATATATACTTATATATTTTTTAAATACATACTTAAATACAAATATACACCCAGGCTCAAAGACCAACAAATTCATTTATAGAAAATGTTTGCCCTCGGCGGGAATCGAACCCGCGACCCGTGGAGCTGAAGGCAGGGTCACTACCCACTGCGCCAACTTTAGTATTTTTTAATGCCCAAAAACAGGGATAAAACGAATAACACATATTACTATAACATAACAACTTTTTGAATTTAAACAATCGTGAGTGTTATTCATAATTAATCGTGAGTGTTATTCATAATTATCGCGGCGGGACCTGAGTCATTTAATGCCGCGTAAAGAACTCATGAATAAGAGCCCCGTATGGGCTTGAAACTAGTCGGGCTCATCCGATAAAATAACACGTGACTATAGCCGGAATCTATACATTAACATAACAACTGCCCAAAAAAGTAGGCAGAAAAAATTGTTTTCTACCTACCTACTAATCATCTCATTATGTCCAAACATTTACAACTGTTAATATTATTAAGTGAACAGATAAATCTCAAGATTGACAAAGAGTCTGTGAGAAATAGTCTCGGTCCACCCTAACCACTGAACAGGGCCAGCAGTTAGTATTCCGTTGATTTGTTGCCGCCATATTTTATGGTGAAGATCCTCTATTGATTTACGTAGTTCTAGTTAATGTATTGCGTTATTTGCTTATGTTATTTAATTCTCCAGCCTTTATTCACATGTTTTAAAACATGTTGTTATATGATTTGGCTAAGTATTCTACCACCGGCCGCCTGCCTAACGTCAATTTACGTTAGTCGCCTTTTAAGACACCTCGGTAAGAAATAGGGGCAAACCAATATATAAAAATATCATTATATTTTCTATTCTACTCATATGAATAGAAAATATAATGATATTTTTATATATTGGTGTTATTTTTTGCGATTTCGACTTTTGACTTTTACGAAACCTCGGTTAGAAATGAGTAGTCGACTTATATAAGTGGTCTTTTACGACACCTCAGTAAGAAATGAGGGTGGTCTATTCTCCTCAGCCGGATACCACACGGCGGGTCAACTTACCTTAGCAACATTTTATGACACCTCGGTAAGAAATGTGTGGTCTATTCAACTCAGCCGGATACCACACGGCGGGTCAACTTACCTTAGCAACCTTTTATGACACCTCAGTAAGAAATGAGGGTTGTCTAATCTACTCAGCCGGATACCAAATGGTTGGTCAAGTTACCTTAATCGTCTTTTACGACACCTCGGTAAGAAATATGGGTGGTCTATTCTACTCAGCTGGATACCACACGGTGGGTCAAGTTACCTTAGTCGCCATTTACGACACCTCGGTTAGAAATACGTGTGGTCTATTCTACTCAGCGGATACCACATTGCGGGTCAAGTTACCTTAGTCGCCATTTGCGACACCTCGGTTACAAATACGTGTGGTCTATTCTACTCAGCGGAATACCACACGATGGGTCAAGTTACCTTAGTCGCCATTAGCGACACATCAGTAAGAAATATCGGTGGTCTATCGCCTTTTACTACATCTCAGTAAGAAAGAGGTTGGTCTATTCTGCTCAGCCGGATACCACACGGCGGGTCAAGTTACTTAAGTCACCTTCTACGTGACAAAAGTTACAGTTGAAAACTATAATGCATTCGAAATCGAGATTGCGAAATAAATTTGCAGTTGGAATTTTGCTCCAATAAAAATGCATCCGAGCGCTATTGAATAGTCTGCAATAATAACTTTGCAGACTTCGCACCTGAAATTGCAAGTTATTTTGCTAAAGTCGTAGCAACTTTACAGACAGTATTTCATTTGCAGTATTAAGACAAAATAATGACTTGAGAAGGAATCTTTCAGAGGTTTTACGTAATAAACTAACGTATTTAGTTGATAAAAGATATTAATACATTGGTGGTTGGTGTCCGGGTGAGTAGAATCCTCATTTCTGAGCGAGGTGTCGTAAAAGCTGACTAAGGTAAGTTGACCCGTGGTTTGGTATCCGGCTGAGTAGAATAGACAACCCTCATTTCTTACTGAGGTGTCGTAAAAGCTGACTAAGGTAACTCGAACAACCATTTGGTATCCGGCTGAGTAGACTAGATAACCATCATTTCTAACCTAGGTGTCGTAAAAGGCGACTAAGGTAAGTCGACCAACCATTTGGTATCCGGCTGAGTAGATTGGATAACCCTCATTTCTTACCGAGGTGTCATAAAAGGCGACTAAGGTAAGTCGACCAACCATTTGGTATCCGGCTGAGTAGAATAGACCACCCTCATTTCTTACTGAGGTGTCGTAAAAGACGACTTAAATAAGTCGAACCGCCGTGTGGTATCCGGATAAGTAGAATAGACTACCCTCATTTCTAACCGAGGTGTCGTGAAAGTCGAAAGTCGAAATCGCAAAAAATAACACCTATAAATAAAAATATCATTATATTTTCCATTCATATATTGACAGTGATATAAATTTTCTTGTCAGTGGTCTTTTACATCATCATTCTTCACTGGTGGTTTAGAAATCTATAAAATAAAGGGTAGGTAGGCGCGAATCCTGGATCTATCTGGAGAGGTACGGTTGGAAAATATAGAGAATTCCAAGGTTCATCAAAAATTATTTCCACCTTGATTTTGTCATCGAATATGGTTTTAGCAATAGCACCCTTTTCAGCTGATTTGATATCATCAGCGAAACAAACTGTTATAGCAACAGTGAAAAATATACATGCCAGTTTTCCCATCTAAAACAGAATTCAAATTCAAAATAAACTTTATTTAATTAAATTTGTATACAAGTGTTTTTGAATCGTTAACTCTACTGCTGGTTCGGAAAGCTGTTCCTACCGAGAAGAGCCAGCAAGAAACTCGGCGGTTGCTCTTTTAAAACTACAATTCTTCAAGGATCAATCGTCAAGGATCAATATGAGTAATGAATCTACAACTGGTTCGGAATGTTGCTCTTACAGAGAAGAACCAGTAAAAAACGCGGTGGTCAATCTTTTAAAAAACCTTAGTTTTGTATGAAGATGAAAGTATTGTTAAAACCAGGCATTTTTATCATCTAAATTATCATCAGTTTTGCGGCGAGAAAGAAACTAGACACGCCATTTTTGAGAGCAGCGAATTCACACCCGATAGGAATGCTGAACAAATGATGAGGTTATAAACAAAGACAACTTAGTAAGGCGCATGTTATCCAGCAAGTTGGAGTAGCAAAAGTGTGGAACTATGTTAAAACTCATAAAGTTAAAAGAGAGGAAAGGGAAGAACTAGAACAAAAAACGGGCCTGCATGAAAGAATGCTGAGCGGTTCCAAGTTGGCCTACAAGAGCAGAAGAATATCTTTTAGTCCGTGTAAATCGGACACTGTTTACCAGTAAGTACTTACTACGTCCGTAACGGATTTTTAACAAAAACAAAATCTGCAGTTTTATAATATGCTTTACGTATAAGCATATTTACTATACCTAATTTAAACTTTTCAAAATATCTAACAAAGGTGTAACAAAGGGCTTAAACTGAACATTTGGGAACAACTTGAGACTATAAAACATTACAATGGCACCCTCATTAACGATCAGATAAATGTTTCTAGTTCAAGCTTGTTACACTTGTTTGCAGGTAAAATAAAATAAATGATGGGGTTGAACCGATTAGTATATAACTAAGCTTATTTGGGTATTGCTTCGCTTTGCGATATTGATCGTGGAGTCTATCTCCTGATGATGCTTCGATTGCAGGGCGAAACGATTGTTGAGTTTGGGATAGTGAATATATGTAGTGGTTGTGTATTGTGGTGGCGGTGGTGGAGGTTTGTGCATGTGTTTTTACGAATCCTGCATGTACCAGGTATGAAAGCGGATTTTCCACTGTACATTTAGCATTATATATATTTTCTATTTTACATCATCGCTGATTATAGCAAAATAATTTTATTATTACTTTTTTGTTATTACTTTTGTATATCTAAATTTGTTACCTTTATTATCACGTTGTTCTCTATCAAAAGTATATAGTTTTAAGCAAGACGCTTTATATATATGACTCAATATTCTATTTATATTCATCATATATGTTTCAACTATCAAATACGCATTAAGATACATTAATCACAATTTCCATTCAATGCTCGATTTAGTCAGTATTTTGATGGAATTGAGTTTGATAGCTCTTTAATCTCTTTTTGAATTAATCTTTGTATTTTGTAACAACGCCGCCTTGTCGCTACTGCAAGCACGCAAGCCACAGCCTTTCGCGCCATTTTCTCGCTACAGCCTTTCGCGCCATTTCCTCGCCACAGCCTTTCGCACCATTTCCTCGCCACAGCCTTTCGCGCCATTTTGACGTGGGAGATGTGACAGCCGCTGTCATTAGCAGCTAGCCCGCGAATAGCGAATGAGAGATGCTTTGATTTTACTTTTGCAATTTTTATGAAAAGAATAAAACTGATTTAGAATACTTCTTTTATTAACAAGTAGTTTTGTAACAATTTAGTAAAGGGACAATCTGCTGTCGAGTTATTATTATAATAATTTAAGAACTCAGTGTGGTATCCGGCTAAGTAGAATAGTACCATCCTCATTTCTTACCGAGGTAGCGTAAAACGCGATTAAGAAAAGTTGGCTCGCCGTGTGGTATCCGGATAAGTAGAATAGACCACCCTAATTTTTTACGGAAGCGTCGTAAAAGGCGACTAAGGTAAGTTAACTCGCCGTATGGTACCCGGCTTATAAGAATAGATCACCCTCTTTATTATCAAGGTGTCGTAAAATACGACTAAGGTAAGTTGACATCAGGCAAGCCGCCATTCGAAAAATACGCAGCCAAATCATCTGTCAGCATGTTTATAACATGCTGTGCCAACACCACTTAGAGTGGGATAAGAGAAGGATGTAAAAAAATGAAGAAATATCAAAAGTTTGAAAAGTCTTTAATTTATAGAATTAGGCGTTCAGGAGGTCAGTAATACAAAGGTAACGAAGATATTATTTCGTTACCGCGATAAAAGATATAAATGTAATGCTTAATGTAGAGTGTACTGTCCGTTCTCATACCTGATACATGCAGAATTTGTAAACTCATGCACTACCCGCCACCAATAGCACAACAATACACAAGCACTGCACACATTCACCACTACTATCTTAACCATCAGTTCACCGAGTAATCAAAGCATCATCAGGAGATAGACTCCACGACAAGCTTTTGCGATTTTGTGTGTATTAGTAGCGTGGTAGTGCACGAGTTTTTACAAATTCTGCATGTATCAGGTATGAGAACGAATAGTACACTCTACATTTAGTATTACATATATTCTCTTTTATCACGGGATTATACCAAGATAATAGTTTCATTACTTTTGTAGCCGTGTGGTACCCGGCAAGTAGAATAGTACCACCCTCTTTTCTTACTGAGGTGTCGTAAAAGGCGACTAAGGTAAGTTGACCCGCCGTGTGGTATCCGCCTGAGTAGAATGGACTACCCTCATTTCTTACCGAGGTGTTGTAAAAGGCGACTAAGGTAAGTTAACTCGCCGTATGGTACCCGGATTATTAGATTAGATCACCCTCTTTATTACCAAGGTGTCGTAAAATACGACTAAGGTAAGTTGACGTCAGGCAGGCGGCCGGTCGTAAAAACGCAGCCAAATCATGTTACAATGTTTATAACATGTTGTGCCGACCCCACTTAGAGTGGGATAAGTGCAGGAGGATGTAATAGTTTCATTACTTTTGCCTCAAAAGTCACAGAGAACTCAAAGCCTACTTATAGATCAGGAGTAAAGGTAAGAGAAGAATTTAAAGAGACAACCAAAACACCATTAAAAATTTTGTTTATTCCCACATTACAAGGGATAGTAACCATAGATATTGTAGAAGTATTCCGGATCGTATATAGTTTTGTACCTGTAGCTGGGGGTCAGGACGTATGACTTGCCTGGATAGACAGACACGCCGCTGATGTATGCTGGCAACTTGACAGCGTATTTCCCGTAGTTTCCTGGCCACTCTGTCAACGTTATCTTTTTCAAATCAATCTTTTTCTCTGCATTATTCTCTTCATTACCGAAGGCGCAACCCAACAGAGCGAATACGAAAAAAATGTAGAATTTCATCTAAAAATTAAACAACTTCAATTTTCGAATCTTAAATTCAAATCACATCCAAATCTACTCAAATTAGCTCTTTCAAGCGCTTTTGAATCATTTTTTATGTATGATTTTTAATGTTAATAAGTGTCATTGGTTAACTGTTATAACTAATTCAAATAAATAAATTTATTACCTTTGTAATATCAATACATCAACTCATTTGTTAAAGTTTATTATGGCTACACCAACGTGGTTGACGAAAGATAGGACAGAATGGAAGAGAAAAACATGTTGTGCCGACCCCACTTAGAGTGGGATAAGGACAGGATGATGATGACCAACGTCGTTTACAATGAATAATTTCCTATTGTGTGGATTCCTTAAATTAGATTACTTTCATTATCAATTATTCTTTTTGTGATCACAAATACACAGTCACAGAATACGTTATTTATTTGAACCCTATTCAAATTCAAATTCAAAATATTCTTTATTCAAATAAACTTGTAAACAAGTGCTTTTGAATCGTCAACTCTACTGCTAGTTCGGAAAGCTGTTCCTACCGAGAAGAGGCAGCAAGAAACTCGGCGGTTGGTCTTTTAAAAATATAATTCTTAATACTATTTACATTATGTCGTTACTGTCTTATACAAGTTCAAAGAGAGCTATATCCATACATTCTTATCTTCTAAATAATCTTCAAGAGTATAGTGGGCTTGCTGTATCAGCCTCTTTTTAACAGTGTTTTTAAACTGCTGTAATGGCAAAGCTGAAATTGATTGCGGAATTTTATTATAGAATCTTATACCAAAACCCACAAACGAATTACGTACTTTTGTAAGGCGCAAAGCAGGAGCCGCAAGCTTATGTCGGTTCCTGCTTTGTCTATTGTATACATCACCTATCGTTTTATAATTCTTTATATTTTTATGTTTTTATGTACCTATCCGCAAATCAAATGAAATCAAAATAATCTTTATTCAAATAAGCTCTTTCAAGCATTTTTGAATCGTTAAGTATCAAAATGATTGAAGCTACAACTGGTTCGGAATGTTACTCTTACCGAAATGATGTCCGAATTTCATTGTACAATTCACAGGATTTCATAAGGATGCTTGAAAGAAAGGACTGTAAGTTGTTAAGCAACCTGTATATGTACCATCAAAATGTACCAGGAAAACATTGGTAAAGCGTGTCATATAAAAGCATTTGGATTGCTTACCTTTACTTTTGTGTTACTCTTTTGAAATCAATTTTCTTATTAAATATTTTTCGTTACAAATCCTTTCCTTATATACTAATTTCCAACGAACTCACATCATAATCAAATGTGTGACAAATATAATATATGCATTAAGATACTTAATTTTAATCACAAAATCCATTTACCGACCAGTTTTATTGTACCAAATGATAAACTATTTAATCTATACTTATATATGAAGCTGAAGTTTGTTTTTTTGAACGTGGTAATCTCAGGAACTACTGGACTGATTTCAAAAATTCTTTAAGTGTTAGATCCATTTATTTATTTTTTTATACAGGAAAACACCCCTTATGGGTACCGCCGCCCGACGGGGACAAGCGGCGGTTATGTCGGACTCGCACCGACTCAAAAGACCTGTGTGCTCCACCACGCTGCCGATGGCAAGGACAGGGTATCATTGTTCATATTGCCCCCATCCCGCCGACAGCTCTGATCCCAGAGAACAAACACCTCCGGGTAGGGGCCCCTCGAAAGAGAAGCCCCCCTGCGCTAACCGGTGCATCGGGAGCACCAGATGCACCGACCGCCTCGGGGACCTGTAAGCCAGGCGTCCGATATACCCCGTTCGGAGCACCCGAAGGTCCCCAGTTAGGGCGGCAGACGATGGGCTTGGGCGAGTCACTAGCACCTGGACTCACCAGCAGCAGAACAACAGTTCGTGGAACCGCTTCGCCGCCTCCCTCCGCCCCCCTCTGCAGAGCAAAGGGAGCCCATCGCTGCCCACGATCGCTCCCTGACCACCGTGTTATCTGATCACGGTCAACAGGGAGAGACCGCGCCCCAAGTAGGGGCCCCAACGCCTTGGTGGGCGTTTCCGTCCCCCCGAGTAATTTTTTATAGAGGTTTTCTTCCTCAGGAAGGCTATAGACTATATAACATCAAGCTAAGTTGAATAGGAGAACATACATCATGTTTGTTACTCTTTCACGGCGAATCCGCTAAACCAAAGAGATGAAATTTAGCACAATTATTACTTATACACCGTAATATCATATAGGCTATAGAAGTCCTATTAATTCTACAGGAATATACGACATTGAAAAGCGCCATCTATTATTGACCTGTAACACGACAACAATCCACGCGAACGAAGTCTCGGGTAAAAGCTATAATGTACAAGAATAATATCGATTTGCCTTAGCTCAAGCAAAATCCATTTTAATTTATCAAAATTCATTTTACTTCTTAAATATCTATGCATAAACAAGGACAATTTAGAGCTAATGGTATTTTAAATATGGTTTTATGATTTGTCAGATAAAATTAATTTGAAAATCCAGTAAATTTCCATCATAAAATAGGGCAAATCCGGTACAACGTCCATCAATGGTATATAAATACCGCCTTCTAAGTGAAATTTTACTTAATTGAAATTGGTTACTTTAGTCGTGATCACCTTACAGCAAAGGTAAAAGAAAAAGTTCAAATACTTTATATTTATATATCTTTAATATTTAAATGAGTTAATCTTGTATGTATATATATATTTTCGGAATCTCGGAAACGGCTCCAACGATTTTCTTGAAATTAAGCATGTAGGGTGTTTTCGGGAACAAAAATCGAAGGTTTTATGTAAAAAAAGTTCGTTTTATCACTGTTTTTGGGCATTAAAAAATACTAAAACTTATATTGAACTGAATTTTTGCCATGAACTGTCAAGTCAGCGTATCTTATTCGGGGAACGGGCAGTCTCGAGAAACGTGAATACCTAGGTTCAATCCCAACACGCACGGCAACTCGACACGAGTTTACGCCTTTCGCTCTGAGCCATTTAAGTGCAATGTTAGATTTCGGTGCCAAATTTAACAAAAAAAAAAAGTTCTTTAAGTGGACAATTCAATTTTTAATATTAAAATTTATGTATGTTACTTAGGGGGCAAAATTTAACGTGGGGCATGGACCAGAAAAGGGTCGGGAAATTCGGTCGGGGGGTTCATGACGATCGTCTGACGCGAAAGTTCACTGTGAGCACGTCCACACAACTCAAAGCATTCAAATTCAAATTAAAAATATTCTTTATTCAAATAAACTTTTAAACAAGTGCTTTTGAATCGTCAACTCTACTGCTGGTTCGAAGAGCTGTTCCTACCGAGAAGAGCCAGCAAGAAACTCGGCGGTTGCTCTTTTAAAAATATAATTCTTAATACTATTTACATTAAGTCGTTATTGTCTTGTACAGTTTCGAAGAGAGCATGCGAGACGAACCATTCGTAACGCACGCCTCGTGATATCTGTACGCACCTTAATACTTATCCATATTTGTTTTATGTACAGATGAATACAAAAATTTTGTTCTTCATGGTGTTCGTGCTGTGCTGCGCCCACGCCCTCTATGTTCCTGTGTACCCACCGTTGGAGTATCGTCGATTCTACCCAGGAGATTTGTTCTCTAACCCTTACTATAAATACAGCATTACCGAGCCGTTGATACGAGTAAATTCTAACATCGCACTGAGAATTTAATTAACAGTTATATTGTTATTTTTTATTACTTTGTTAATGTAAACAATCTATTCAAAAATGTTGTAATCAAGTTATGGCCTCATTATAAGATTCTACAATTTTATAAAGTAAGTATTATCTGTTGATTATGAAATAAATAAATATCTGTTGGATGAGTTTAAATTATTTTATAATTATTAAAAGATTTTATTTAACTTACAATGTATGTATGTGGAGGTGGATTCTTACAAGATAAATTGTACCTTCTTCCCGATGTCCAATTTCTGAAATTTCACATACTGGACCAGTTTCGATGGCAATGCATGTTTATGATAAGCATGCTCTGATGCTGCTAAGATTGGCTCCATACGAGGGAATTCCTCAACGGTTAACAGTTCGGACATTCAATTTTGTTAAAAGCTTTTTTACCTTAGTTTGTTTCTTTCCTCTTTATAATAGTTTTTAGAATTTTGAGTCTACATTTAAGATGAATTTGTTTAAATTAACGAAAAAAAATTTGACATCAATTATTTCAGAATATCATAGCAAAACAGAATCATCAACAAATCCAATTTCCAATATGTAATAGTCAAATCAAAATGATCAGGTACTAAAAAATGTCTTAATAGCGTAAATATACCTGTAAGAAATGTTTCGAAAACAACAATTCTAATACAAAATCCGTGTGGTATCCGGCTGAGTAGAATAGACCCCCCTATTTCTTATCGAGGTGTCGTAAAACGTGACTAAGGTATCTCGACATGCCGTGCGGTATCCGGCTGAGTAGAAAACACCACCCTCATTTCTTACCGAGGTGTCATAAAATACAACTAAGGTATGTTGACAACAGGCAGGCGACCGGTCGTGAAATACGAAGCCAAATCATGTGTGATTTGGCTTCGTATTGATGATCATGGATAAAGCTACTCTTCGACCCTGTACAATATAGTAATGAGTAATTTAGTTAAAGGAATTACTTTGAAAAAACCACCGCCAATTTTCTTGCTGGCTCTTCACGGTAGGGGGGGCTTTTCAAACTAGCAGTATAGTTGATGATTCAAAAGCACTTGTATACAAATTTACTTCAATAAAGAATAGGTATTTTTAATTTTATTTACAACAAAAATTTACAAGTTATATATATATATATCTTAAATTAAACGCTTGGACGATACAAATCATGCCCACGTGGAATGGTCCCAAGAATGCTGGCAGCGTTTCCGCGCTGAATCGCTAAGCTGATTCTTTGTGCGAAAAAGGAGCCAGCCCTCTTGTCACCTGAAGAGGCAATCAACCGAGGTGTTAAAACGGATAAATTTTTTTTTCGCACTTTGATTCCATGGCCCTAGCTAGGGTCTCGACTGCAAACGGCACAATATATAACTCTCGATGAGAGATGCATACTTCCGCCGTTTGACGGATTCGGCCATTTACGCCGCAGCTCCAGATCTTGACGCTGTTTCCCTGATATGGGAGACGATGCTAACGTATCAACGCATGTTGCGTCCCACATTAGGGCCCGTCCCCGTTCCCAAGGAACCAGCATCAAGCCGTCTGGTCTCTTGCCATCATCCCGACATATCCCGGAAAGCTCGAGAAGAGCAGGAATGTCGATGGTGGCAAGAGCTCTTTTGATGGTATCATTAAGAGAACCATGACGGAAAAGCCTACCAGAGCTCCTGTGGCATGAAAGCCCGTGTATGCCAAAAGTGTCTACCTCTTTTCCACATGGACATCGGTGCTTAAGGCACAATGTGGTTCCCAATCTGACACCTAAAGCTACTCTGAAACTTTCGTTATCTAATAGTGTACCAAGATTTTTTGAAGGGAGAGCATGAAGCCAATAGATTATTTTTCCGATAAGGCTGAAAGTCACTCGAAAGATTTTGTACCAAATTTTCTATTAAGCTGAATCAATGGCACATCCCAAAGTTTTTGTGCGGTACATTCCTTCGGGGCTACATTGGGGCAGCTAATTTTCTAACTATCTTAAGTCACTGTAGTATAGCACAATGAAAATAAATTTGATTGTAAAATTTCGAACTAAGATTTTTAATACTATGCACAGAGGCCAGAAATGCCGGAAGAGCAGTGCTTGAAATTTTCCTCACGCCGATGCCACATTATTTCACCGGCATAGTAGCCTGAGTCCATGAGTTATTGTCAAAAGACAAATTCAAAATGTTTTCTAATGCATTTTTTATGGTGGCCTCTATATTGTCGAGTAAACCAGGATTATTATATATTAGGATATTTCCAAATTG
Organism: Morpho achilles; assembly: GCA_947086495.1. Classification (NCBI taxonomy): domain Eukaryota; kingdom Metazoa; phylum Arthropoda; class Insecta; order Lepidoptera; family Nymphalidae; genus Morpho; species Morpho achilles. The sequence continues at coordinate 16,417,647 of CAMTZB010000014.1, read as the reverse complement.
GGCTTGCACGGAGAATATAGCTATATTTAGGTACATATAGTACATATATATATAGGTATTAGAATTTGAATTTATAGTATTAAAATTTATACAACAAAATTAAAGTTTATGCGAACTAAGGTTCTGGTATAAGTGTTAGTACATGTAAGTTATTTAATATAAAAAAAAGATTTTTTGAAAGTAAAAATGTAATTGGATTTTTATTTATCCTCACATATTTAATTTTTGGGGTAATAACCATAGGTCTTGTAGAAGAACTCCGGATCGTAGACCGCCTTGTACTCAACCCCGGGGCTCACGATGTATGCCCCGCTCGGGTAGACTGAAACGCCCCGGACATACGCCGGGACATTTACCAAATAGCTCCCATATTGGGCGTTCCATTCGGTCACTTTCTTTGTCTCCTCGACAATTTGGTCTTCTTTCTTTTCTTCCGCGAACGCGCAAGCCAAAAGGGCGAATACGAAAAATACGTAGAACTTCATCTAAAAAAAAATATATAGAACAATTACACACACGGTCGTCTGTCCCAAAGTAAACTTAATACTTGAAAATAATTTATAAAATAATGGGTTAGTTTGGAGAGTTCCATAACACAAAAGGAATAATAAAATTATTTTGTAAATCCGCAATAAAACGGCCTTATAGAAAAATAATTTTACCGACGTATAGGATAGGCACAACATGTTATAAACATGTTGTCACATGATTCGGCTACGTATTTTATAACCGGCCTGACGTGAACTTACCTCAGGCGCATTTTGCGACACCTTCGGTAAGAAAGAGTGTCGTCTATTCTACTCAGCCTGATACCACACGGCGGATCGACTTACCTTAGTCGTCTTTTACGACACCTTGGTAAGAAATGAGGGTGGTCTATTCTATTCAGTCGGATTCCACACGGCGTGCATATAAAATGGAACAGAAAACAACATCCCGACCCCACTTAGAGTGGGATAAGGGCAGGACGGTAAGTCTATCTTAGATATAATATTGTATATTTGAAATGTTTACCTTCTATTGAATCCGATGGAATACAAAGTAAACCTTTGTAAGTTAGTATTTATATTGTCTGTAATCGATTTTTAATATGTTTTAATTACTATTCGGACCGCAAGCGTATGTCGTAACCACAATTCATAGTTATTGATTCACAAATTTGACTCGCGATTTCGTTTCAAATTAAGAGTTAAAATACCCTCAATTGAGATCACTGTTTTTTTACTGTTGCCGAATAAAATAGGGAAATATTCTAATTGTATATTTTATCCCGGTTTGCTTGATAGTACTAAATCCCATCAATATTGCACCGACGGATTAACCATGAAAGAGTTAAATACAAACAGACAAAAAGACAGACTTCCATTTATAACAACGTAATACAATAGCGACACTTTTGCCTTTTTATAGCAGAATTTGTATAATATTGAATTATGACGTCTGCCGGTAAAATTAAAGGAAATATGTAGTTAATAGTAGGTTATGATATTGTCGCATAGTAAGGATTCTTATAACACGAGTGTGTTTTAAAAAAACGAGCCGCAGGCGATTTCTTTTATAGTATCACACGAGTGTTATAACACCAAGTTATGTACAGTGTTCATACACTACTATCTACTGTCATACTATAATACGTAAAACAATATTAATAAAAAACCAAACTTTGATTAAATATTGAATAGATTTTTTAAAATGTCAAATGCTAGCGCCAACGCGCAAACATCGATTGCGAATGCGTGTTGCGTCGCCGCGGACTCGTTCAATGAAACATTTTTTTTAAGGTAGAGGTTCAACCTCCTTGGTCCAGCTGGAGGTTGTTTAAGTGTATCGCAATGATTAAAAAGTTATATTATGATACAGGTGTCCATACAAGACCAGTATCGTAATAAAACTTTTTAATTTTTATTTTTGGCCTCTACGTAATGTTTGTCATAAGAATTTTGGTTTCAGATTTATAATCTTTGTATTGCAGTATCAGAGTAGATAAAAGCTTTTATTTAACTTGCCGTGTATGTATTTGAAGGTGGAATCTTGCAAGTTAAATTTGACCCACTTCCCGGTGTGTGATTGAGCTTAAACTTTACATACTGCGCCAGTCCCGATGACAATGCATGTTTATGATAAGCATGACTTGATACTACTGCCAGGATTGGCTCCAGACGAGAGAACTCCTCAACGGTTAACACTAGGGGACATTAAATTTTGTTAAAACCTTTTTTATTATCAGGATCATTATTATCACCGCCCGACGGGGACGAGTCTCTCAACGACTAAAAACCTGACTGTAATCCACCACGCTGCTGGTGGCGGGAACAGGGTACCGTTACACTAATTGCCCTCATCTCCGCCAGCAGCAACTCTGAACCCATAGTGCGCACCTCTGGGCCGGGGTCTCTCTTAAAGTGGCCCCTCCCTCCGCTAATCGATGCATCGGGAGCACCAGATGCACACCTATTTCTAGTCCAAAACATACGTTTTTTGAGTTGTACCACTATTGAAGCTCATGAGATCTGTAAGAAGTTATCATTTATGATTTTGAAAAGGACAAAGTTGTCAATAGTTGTCATATGCAATTTTTCGATAACTGTTCGTATTTCGCATACGTAAAATATTTATGGATAGGCTTATGTTCTAGAAAACCCAATTTCTTTTATATCGACAGTGATATCGGAATAACATTTGTTTGTGTATTGGAGACTGAAAAGACCGCCATTTTGGTTTTTCCGGACAATTTTACGTAATTTACCGTCCCCGGTATATGAAGGTAATTTCCGTCGGCAGGTGGTAGCGTTGAACGATGAAGGCACGCGATGGGGGTGTAAATAATTAATAAATATGAGAAGGGCGTACTCGTGGGGCATTCGGTGAAACCCACCATAAAATATCGTAAAAAGTGAACACAAATCCTCAAGTTAAGATGCCTAAAATGCTACTACGAAAATTAATAAATGAATAACAATAAAAAGATCTTTATTTGTACAATTGCAGTTCTATAGCTTAATTCTATCTATAGCCAACTTTTTTTTATGCAGGAAAAAACCCCTCATGGGTACCGCCGCCCGACGGGGACAGGCGGCGGTTATGTCGGACTCGCACCGACTAAAACGACCTGTGTGCTTCACCACGCTGCCGATGGCAAGGACAGGGTATCATTGTACATATTGCCCCCGTCCCCGCCGACAGCTCTGATCCCAGAGAACAAACACCTCCGGGTAGGGGCCCCTCGAAAGAGAAGCCCCCCTCCGCTATCCGGTGCATCGGGAGCACCAGATGCACCGACCGCCTCGGGGACCTGTAAGCCAGACGTCCGATATACCCCGTTCGGAGCGTCCGAAGGTCCCCTGACAGGGCGGTAGACGATAGACTTAGGCAAGTCGCTACCACCTGGACTCGCCAGCAGTAGATTGGATTCAGAACAAAAGTTCCCGGAACCACTCCACCGCCTCCCTCCACCCCCCTTCGCAAAGCAGAAGGAGGTCACCGCTGCCCGCGATCGCTCCCTGTCCACCGTGTTTGCTATTTCACGGTCGACAGGAAGAGACCACGCCCCAAGTAGGGACCCCTATGCCGCGGTGGGCGTTTCCACCTCCACTAGGTAATTTTTTATAGAGGTTTTCTTCCTCGCCACTCAAAGGTCCCCGTTCCCATTGCTGAGCTTCCGGGTTTGACCGACGGTGGCCGTAACTATGTCCAGCCAGACTTAAAGTAAGCCCAACTGAACCCGTCGGTCATTAGGAACTCCACCCCAGCCCCCCCGGAGTCGCCGGCCCGTCCAGATTGCTCTCTGCTAATCAGAGGGACAACTGGATTGGCCACCCCACAGTGGTCCGTTCGCCAAGACTAAGCTTGCCCAGGGTGCGCCACGAGGAGGCCGACCACTTTGGCTCCCCTATCTATAGCCAACTTACCTTAATCGCTTTTTACAAAACATCGGTAAGAAATAAGGATGGTCTTCTACAGCCGGATATACAGTTAAACACGGATCTACAGTTAAAAGGAAAAAAATCCATAATGTATCAAGTCTAAATGAGAACAAGTTACATTAAAGCGTTTTGTCTATGATTCACTTAACATATAGGTAAATTTAATTTACAACTGTCTAATATAATACCGATTCAATTTACGATTGTCTATTTTGCTACCACTACACGCTGTATATGGTTCACAGGTAGAAGAAAGTCTATGGCTATACTTAAAAGCTGTGAACAGAAATGCAATCGGAGCATTCAGTATTCTTATTATGGACGTATTCCGAGCCCTCTCTGTCGAACGAACAGTCTGCGTGTATTGCCAATTTTCTCACCTCCACTAATAAAACAGCGATGAAACTCATCTCAAACAAAAGTAATTTACAGAAGTGTGCGGCTACCCTCGAATAACAAATAAAACACAAGTATTTTTTTATAAAAACTTTTTATATTGTAAATTCGTTGGAACTCGACCAAGAACTGATGTAATATTTTTATTAAAGACAATTTGGACACGCGACGACGAAGACTATCACTATTTAAACATTAAAATACCCTCAATTATGTAGTACTAGTTTTTACCTACAACTTTTTGTAGTATTTTTATAGGTGTACAATTCTCTAATATATTACTTAAGTGTATTTACACTGAATTACGCGGCGCACACGAGTAAAGGCGAGGTTTGTTTACACATTTTTTTACAATTTACATTAACCTAAACCTTCCAAAAGAATTTTGCTATCTCTGAGTAAAAACCGTACCAAAATCCGTACGGTGGATTTACAGAAAATCGATCACATACGGACATACATCTTTTAATGATTTTGTTGTATATTTATTTAAAATAAGTATAATGGAAAAATACGCCGTGTGGTATCCGGCTGCAAAGAATAGTCTCATTTCATCCTCCATTCCTCATTTCTTACAGAGGTGTCGCAAAATACGACTAAGGTAAGTTGACGTCAGGCAGGCGGCCGGTCGTAAAATGTATAGCCAAATCATGTGACAACGTGTTTATAACATGTTGTGCCGACCCCACTTAGAGTGGGTTAAAGGCAGACGGGTGATGGAAAGGATGTAAGTACACTTCATCAGTGTAAAGGAAAAATATCATTGTTATAAATAACTATGAGTTTTTAAAGCGCTGTAAAAGCTATAGACCCAAAAATAAGCTAAAAATAATTTTCACTTTTTCGTAAAGTACAACACTCCGACTGTACAGATATATCACGTCTGCGTCTGAAAATATTTGCACGCAAAAACATGAAGCACCTGAAAATATTGTGTGCAAAAAATAAAAATTTCATCTCCATGTGACGCCTCAGAATATTCGCGGTTCAACAAACCGTATGATATTTATTGCGTTGCAGTTAATTTTAATAATCATTTTTTATATATGTATATGTGGGACACTTTTTTCATTGGAGTTTTAATTGGATTATATTTTTTAAAAGCTTTTGTTAAACTTACATATGTATGCGAAGGTGGAATCTTGCAAGTTAAATTTGACCCACTTTCCGGTGTCCGATTGATCTGATATTTTTCATACTGGTCCAGTCCCGATGACAATGCATGTTTATGATAAGCATGATGCTGCCAGGAATGGGTCCAGACATGGGCCCTGCTCAACGGTTAAGTAGGGACATAAAATTATGTTAAAAGCTATTTTAAAAGTTCCTTAATGATATGTTCTATATGTACGTTATAATCGCACATTCGATTCGACAAAGAAAGTAACAAGTACTGTTAAAGAAGGTCCAGAAGTGAGTATAAAACAACACTGGACTATAATTCAACTTGTATTCCCGCACTCGTAATTAATACCATCACCCAAAGCACGTCACATCACACAAGATGACTTGTTATTCCGTTCCCATCGCAACCTCCGTTTGTTATTGCGCACCACGCCGGGCGCTCGGCTGTGTTCGTAGGACGCTCGGTGACAGGGAGCCGCGGCGAGTTCGCAAACCATCAGCTAAACTGGTAACACGCACGATAGCAGCGACCTTATATCATTCGATCATCACCTTATGCTTGTGATATATCGGCTATTCTATTACACTCCATCACTTAAAAGTAAGCTGAAAGTGGAGCCTAGACCATACTGCTCCAATGCGGATCATATAGGTATAGGTAGGTTTTTAATTCCATAGCATTATGTCTTATGGAATATTGCTATAGGGTTAATGCGCGTATAATGAAAAAAAATATTATACAGAAAGCCTACTATTGAGGATTACTTAGATGATAATAATATGTGGATGTAGCTCTCCGACCCGACAAGACAGTGATAACTAAATGTAACTAGTAATAAGAATTCTATTTTAAAAAGAGCAACCACCGAGTTTCTTGATGGCTTTTCTCGGTGGGAACAGCTTTCGAACTAGTAGAGTTCATTATTCAATTTGTTTTATTTTTGCCTAATTTATAACTTTACACATATAACTCATAACTTTATTTGTTACTATTAAATAACTCCTTATCAAAAATGTAACTTGTGATGTTTAGGAAGATGTCAGCACTTATAACACAAGTATTTCCAAGCACAAGTGTTGACAAATCCTTTTCCGAATTATTTTGTGATTAATAATTATGTTACTAGCATAAGGAAATATGTATCTTAAATTTTGTAAGCAAATATATAATAAAAAAACCCACTTGTTTATAAATTTACTTGAATAAAAAGTATTTTGAATTTGAATTTTGAATATATATATATATATATATATATATATATATATATATATATATATATATATATATATATATATATATATATATATATATATCCTTAGAATTCTATAGAGAAATGCAGGTTTTCTCGCGACCTTCACCGACCACTGTGGGGTAAATTGCAGTTATAGAGACAAGATTTAACAGAAAAACTCATTGGTGCCTGGACCATACATCTATTAAGGACGAAATATTAAATATAATTTTTCGAAAATTAACATGTACTGCCAATTAAAAGTCAATCAACTACAGATTGAAATGTGATTATGATGGATTCGTAAATTTTAATTTAATTTGTTGATCGTATATCAAATAATTACATTAATAATCATTAATGTTATTATTATTATTATTTAACGAGATATTAACTACACAGTGATAGCGATGACTTTCGTTAACCACAGAATTGGCAAACTATAAATTGAGCCAAAAATTTGTTTCCGTCATATTACTTCTTTGACAATCAATCACAAGGTAAGATTTGAAACTATTACTTTATCAATAATCATCATTCTCCTGTCCTTATCCCACTCTAAGTGGGGTCGGCACAACATGGTTTTCTCTTCCATACTCTCCTATCATTCGTCAACTCTGGCACTCCTTTTATATGCATGTCATACTTCACACAATCCAATCATCTCTTTCTATTAAATTTATCAATAAAAATAATTTAAATATATTTTCAATTGACTGGTTTGGGGAAAATTCAAATTTGGTACATGGTCGGATAAATCAATTTTCCATCAATTTAGGGATAGAATATTACTAATGGCAACACCGCATTACCTTATCTTAAGACTGTTTTACTAACTTTCACATAAACATTACAAACTTTTTAATAGCTTATTCATCCTCACATTCTTGTACAAGATCATTTTAAGGAGACCAAATTAAAATTGCAAATTGACGCAGAACTTACAATATAAGCTTTGTCTTAAATCACTAATCAAATCAAATAATCTTTATTCAAGTAAGCTTTTCTCGAGCACTTTTGAATTGACAAGGATCAATTTCATTAATTCAAGCTTCAACTGATTCGGAATGTTGCTTTTACAGAGAAGAATCAGCAAGCAAATCGGCTGTTAACCTTTTAAATATTTTAAATTTACATTATTACCGTAGTTAATTAAACATACGTGTAAATGAGTACAATATTTTTTGAATTTATCCTATATAACTATATAAATTAATTAATAGATTAAATAGTTAAATTTATACAAACTTTTTCTTTTCTCTATATTACTCGTATTCTCTTTGTTCTTCAATACCTGTCCTTTGCTTTCTGTTACTGAAAGTTGGACTGGAAGAGATCACTTTTAGGGATAAGCCCGCCTTTATACATGTGCTTCTCACTTTTTCTTTCTCTTTTCTAACTTTATGTATAAAAAGAAATAAATAAATATCTTTGAGTGTATCTTTGAACTCGGCTGGGAATTTAGTGTTTTTAAATATAGACTGATATTTATCCAACCGAAAATCGAACTTATGCTCAGGTACCGAACATAAATGAAAAAGAGAAGCTTTTATTATGAATTCGCGTTTCCGTTTTCGACATAATATTCGGTCCGCTAATAATTCAGCAGATGGAAGTTTTTCGAGGGTGGTTGACTTTAAGTGGGTTGGGGGTGACGTCAAAAATGTCACTCAACTACACGAGGAAACGTGGCGATGAATATCAAGCTTCAAAAGCTATTGATTTCGCGTATCGTTACTTTTTGCAATATTTTGATATCCATTGTTTTCACAATGTAAAATCGTACCTTCATATATGTTCTAGCAATCACCAGCGGCTCGGCCGAGAAAAACCGTAATATAGTATTTTGATAACCATAAAAATGGTTAGTGTGTTAACCTTAAAAGCTAGACGTATGCTGCCCCCAAAAACAAGGATAAAACGATATTTTTTTATTTATTTAAACAATCTCGTACGTAGCTACATCGACTTTTCTCCTCAAAATCCCCTACATGCTGAATTTCAGGAAAATCGTTGGAGCCGTTTCTGAGATTCCGAAAATATATATACATACAAGATTAACTCATTTAAAGATATAAATCCTTTACAGATGAAACTCCTGATCTTCGCCGCAATCATAGCCACTGTTGCCGCCGACGCGCACTGGGACGAGAGCGGCCAATACCGGATTGTAGAGGATGGGAAAGTGCCCGTCCAGGTTGCGGTAGTTGATGGCCATGCTCCCGTCCAAGTGAAGGTATACGACGGCTCCGCGCTCCAGTACCCATACAAAATTGCAGTGGAACCCGTCTATCCAGGATTGTACCAGTACCCGCTGTTAGCCAAAAACTGGGAATACCCCATCGTTGCGAAGATCGAGAGCCCGTTTAGATACTCGTACAAGCAGATCAGCAAAGAATAGTGCGATGTTAACACATTCAATACACTGATATGAAATACGTTTTTGTTTTATTTACCTTTACGTATTACACTTTTACAAAATTCAAATTCAAATTGAAATTTAAAATATTCTTTATTGAAATAAACTTGTAAACAAGTGCTTTTGAATCGTCAACTCTAGTGCTGGTTCGGAAAGTTGTTCCTACCGAGGAGAGCCAGCAAGAAACTAGGTGGTTGCTATTTTAAAAATACAATTCTTAATACTAGTTACATTTAATCGTTTCTATCTTGTACAGGGTCGAACAATATGTATATCCACGCATTCTAATCGTCTAAATAATCCTCAACAGTATAGTAGGCTTTCTGTATCAGCCTCTCCTTAATAGTGTTTTTAAACTGCTGTAATGGCAAAGCTAAAATTGATTGTGGAATTTTATAATAGAATCTTATACCCAAACTCACAAACGATTTACGTACTTTTTCAAGGTACAAAGCAGGGTCCGCAAGTTTATGTCGGTTCCTACTTTGTCTATTATATACATCACCTATTATTTTATAATTCCTTATACTTTTTTTATATACAAAATCAAATTACTTAAAATATACTGTGAAGCAAATGTAAGAATACCTATTTCCTTAAACTTCTCTTGTAGGGAATCACGCGGACTTAAATTGTAAATGTCACGTACGGCTCTTTTTTGTAATACAAAGATTTAAATAAAAAATTGTAAATGGAGATTTTGATCGTCCTAATTAATTACAGAAAATAAAATTGACCTTGCCGATACACAATGCAACATGATACTTTTAAGCCTAGAAACACTAAAAATAATTTGGGATCTGCTGCACCAGTGAACAGGCCTGCCGTAACATATAATAATATATAACAAAACGACGATATTTCTCCTTTATACTTATTCAATAAATAAAAAGTAATTTTTCCAAAGGCAACCATTACTCCTATTTACTCCTACTTATCACCCTCATTTCTAACCGAGGCGTCGCAAAAGGCGACTAAGGTAAGTTGACCCGGGGGTGTGGTGCCAGAATCTACGCTCAGGTCTTGCGAGCTGGGCTATGGGGTCCTGGCACAAGTCAGTATTACACGTCCACGTCGTACACTCTGGGCAATGTTGCAGTTACTAACGAGCTCGCAAACTTATTTTTACAGATCTCGGACTGCAATAGCTGAGTATTACTGGTGGTGTGTGTGTTACAGTCCAATACTACATGCATTTTCCCATTCCTTTACCTCTAATCCTAGTACAAATCCCATCTTACATGTTAATGTAAGATGGGATTTGGAAAGGAATGGGTAGATGGTTACATCTACCCATTCCTTTAACATCTAGGCCGATCTCCTCTCATATCTCCATCCAGATCCCCACATGTTCTGTTCGCTCCTGGAGGAGTAAACCTCCACTCGAAAAATCCCTAATCCAATGTGTAATTCGGACCGTGCCGATGGATGCATGGCTGGGGGGAAGCTCAGTCTTGAACGGTGTCTCCTCGAAACCAGGACGAATCGAGGTAGTACTTAAGCCCTTAGGGCGAAAAGCGGGGCTCTGTCGCTTCTCAACCTTTATTTTCCTAGCTTCTCGTGGGACTTTTTATGGACATTGATAGAGAAGAAACCCTTTTAACTCCCGTCTTGGACACCCAGGACAACAACTATTCGGCGGAAGAGAGGTCTGCTGTAGCCACTAATCCGCCTGAAGCGTATTTAGACCTCACAGGGAGTGACTTTGTGGCCGACAGAGGCGGAAACGACTCCGGTTCGCCCAAGGAGGCGCCCCTGGACGGTAACACCACCACAGGCGGATCTATACGCAAACTGTCCGGTGCAGCGCGCAAGCGTTTTCGGCTTCTGGTGAGCGGAGCAGGACTAGATCCTCAATTGGCCCTCACCATGTGCAAAAAGCCTTGGAGGGATATACCTGTGGAGAAACCACTGACAAACCCTTCAAAAGAGGCAGATCGGAGGAGGAATCTCCTAAGGAAAATCCCAGGGAGGCTCCTAGGATTTCCCATGGAGCCAGCGGCTAAGGCAACACGGCCCCTACCTTCAAGGAAATTGCCAGCTCCTCAAAGGACCCTATGTCGGAGGAACAGATGAGGCTGCTAAATCGGCACCTGCTCAGCCTTCTCCGGCAAAAAGATGCTGATGTATTGAACTCGGTTTCTTGGGCTTTTCTCATAGGCCAGGCTGGGTTCTGGTGACATGCGAGAACCAGTAGAGCCAAGACTGGCTTGTGAAAATCGTGCCCAACTGCAAGCCATGGCCCGAGGCGCAACTTTCCGGAGTCAGAGGCAGAATCGATGACCGAATTTGTGGAACTGCTCGGAAATATGAATAGGGCCTGCACACAGAGTACTGGAGGACTCTCAACTAGAAAGTAGAGAACAATGGACGGGTTGCTGCCCTATTCATGGATGAAGCCCTCCGTGCCCTCAATTTCAGGGTAAGCCTAGGCTTTAAAAAACTAACTTTTAAGGTTAGAGGGGACACCCAGAACCCCTTTACACTATCCTAGGGAAGACCGACCGCAGCATCCCACACGTCCACCGGTGAGGATCTCGCAATCCCTGGCCTTAGTGGCCAGGGCTGCGGGAATACTCGGGTTCGAGGTGAGGGACGAAGAGGGGTCCTTCAAAGTGGTAGAATTAGGGACTCACAGAGGCCCTCCTAACCATTTGGAAGACCAACCACAGCGCTCCCCACGATCTCCGGTGAGGTTCTCACGATCCCAGGTCCTAGTGGTCTGGGAGGCGGGTCCGTTCCCGGTCGGGGTGGGGTCTCCCAAGGCAGAAGAATAAGGGTGCCTAAACTATCTCCCACTGCACGAGAAATTCCATTGCCTCAAACGGGGGCTGCTGGCACTCGGCCCCAGCCTGTTATAAAGCGATCTAAGCGAGATGCTTGGCTACATAACCAGGTAACTTGAAAATCTGGAAGTCTTAAGTGGTTTACTGATGGCTCCAAGTCAGGAAATGAGGAAGGATGCGGTATTTTTGGTAAATGCCAAGACAGATGATTCGTCAAAATCTAGGCAAGTTAACCTCCATATGCCTAGCAGAGGGATATGCCATAATTGAATGTGCTGCAACTCTACTTCGGCGCCTTACCTTAACCGTACAATATACATTCATTCAGACAGCCAGGTGGCTCTAACAGCTCTATTTTCAGGGACTAAAAAGTCGAGGCTGGTTGAAAATTACAAAAATTTACCCAACATCCTGGGCTCTGGTAACAGGGTGATACTACGTTGGGTTCCTGGACATGCAGGAATTCTCGGCAACGAAATAGCCGATGATTTTGCAAAAGCACCTGCCAAAATTCCGCAGATGGGACCGGAACCAATCTGTGGATATCCAAAAAGTTTAGCCATGCTTACTCTGGAAGCCTATTGCTTCTATCACACACTTAATCTCTGGAGAAATAGCCAGGGATTAAAACACTCGAAAGCGCTAATGAAAGCCTTTGACAAAATAGCTACTTGTAAAATCTTAGCGCTTAGTAGAATTAATCTAAGTAAACTAGCGAGGGCGCTTACAGGGCACTTTGGACTAAATAAACACATATTAAACCTGAAGCTGTCAGACACAGGATCTTGCAGACTCTGCCTAGAGGCAGGGGAAATACCCATGCATATCCTTTGGGATTGTCCTGAGCTGGTTCATATTTGATACTCTCTCCTAGGTTCGCATAGTCTACGCCCAAAACAGGTGAAAGATCTTGCTGCCAGAAAGATCCTGGAATTCTTGGAGATCACATGCATTGGCAGTGAACTGTAGTCAGTGGCGATCACAATAGATCAGTTATGGCCAAAGTGATACTGGGCCCTCTAGCCCTGCGAAGCCACAACTCCCACAAGAAGAAGAAGAAGTCGACCCGCCGTGTGATATCTGGCTGAGTACAATATACCACCCTCAGTTTTTACCGAGACTAAAGCAAGTTGACCCACCGTGTGGTATCCGGTTGAGTAGAATAGGCCACCATCTTTTTTTACCGAAGTGTCGTAAAATACGACCAAAGTAAGTTGACGTCAGGCAGGCGGCCGGTCGTTCAAACGCAGCCAAATCATGTGACAGCATGTTTATTACATGTTGTGCCGACCCCACTTAGAGTGGGATAAGGGCAAGGGGATATATATATATGCAAGTAATTAAATAAATAAAAAAAGCATTTGTTTTTAAATAGAATTTAATTTGATCTATCTTCACATATTTAATTTTTAGGGTAATAACCATAGGTCTTGTGGAAGAACTCCGGATCGTAGACCGCCTTGTACTCAACCCCGGGGCTCACGATGTATGCCCCGCTCGGGTAGACTGAAACGCCCCGGACATACGCCGGGACATCTACCAAATAGCTCCCATATTGGGCGTTCCATTCGGTCACTTTCTTTGTCTCCTCGACAATTTGGTCTTCTTTCTTTTCTTCCGCGAACGCGCAAGCCAAAAGGGTGAATACCAAAAATACGTAGATCTTCATCTAAAAAAAAAAATATATAGAACAATTACACACACGGTCGTCTGTCCCAAAGTAAACTTAATACTTGAAAATAATTTATAAAATAATGGGTTAGTTTGCAGAGTTCCATAACACAAAAATAATAATAAAATTATTTTGCAAATCCGCAATAAAACGGCCTTATAGCAAAATAATTGTTTTGCAAAATAGTTTTAATGCACATATTTAGGCACAACATGTTATAAACATGTTGTCACATGATTCAGCTACATATTTTACGACCGGCCGCCTGCCTGACGTCAACTTACCTTACGACACCTTCGGTAAGAAAGTGGGTGGGCTATTCTACTCAGCCGGATAACACACGGTGGGTCGATTTTCGTCAGTCGTCTTTTACGACACCTCGGTAAGAAATGAGGGTGGTCTATTCTATTCAGCCGGTGATCACGCGGCGTACATATAAAATGGGATAGAAAACAAATATAAAATGAAAGACAAAACAACATCCCAACCCCACTTAGAGTGGGATAAGGGCAGGAGAACGATCATTCTATCTTAAGTAAAATATAATTGAAACATTTACCTTGTATTGAATTAGATGTAATTTAAAGTAAACCTTTGTAAGTTAGTATTTATATTGTTTCTGTAATGGAATTGACAATTCGTAGATGATTTTTTAATATGCTTTAAATATTATTCGCACCGCAAGAATATGTCGTAACCACAATAGTTCATAGTTATTGATTCACAAACTTTACCAGCGACTTCGTTTTAAATTAACTGTTAAAATACCCTCAATTGAGATCACTGTTTTTTTTTTTGTTGCCGAATAAAATAGAGAAATATTCCAATTAAATATTTTATCCCGGTTTGTTTAATCGTACTAAATCCCATCAATATTGCTCCGGCGGATTAGCCATGAAAGTGTTAAATACAAACAGACAAAAAGACAGACTTCCATTTATAACAATATTATACAAAAGCGACACTTTTGCCATTTTACAGCAGAATTTGTATAATATTGAATTATGCTTCTGTCGGTAAAATTAAAAGAATGTGTATTTAAAAGTAAATTATCATACTGTTGTATAGTAAGAAATTTTATAACACGAGTGTGTTTTAAATAAACGAGCCGCAGGCGATTTCTTTTATATTGCGTAAAACAATATTAATAAAAACCAAACTTTGTTTAAATATTGAATAGATTTTTTAAATGTCAAATGCTAGCGCCAACGCGCAAACATCGATTGCGCATGCGTGTTGCGTCGCCGCGGACTCGTTCAATGAAACCTTTTTTTTTAAGGTAAAGGCTCAGCTTCCTTGGCAAACCCCTGCCTGAAGGGACAAAATAAGATATGTCACAAGTAAGCATGTTTCCTATTAAGTTGAAATAATATGATACAACTTGTTTCAAATACAATCTCCTACATAAAGTTGGTTAATAGTATATAAAAACCTTGTCACCGTCATATCACGATGAGTTGCTGAAAAAGAATAAATGGGTAGACTTTGAGAAAAAAGTATTAAATTAATAAAATTATTACTAATTTTTCCCTGAATTACAATTTTAAATATAAAGGCGGCCGGTCGTAAAATGCATAACCAAATCATGTGACAACATGTTTAAACATGTTGTGCCGACCCCACTTAGAGTGGGGTAAAGACAGTAGGGTGATGGAAAGGATGTAGGTGCATTTCATCAAGGTAAAGGAAGAATATCATTGTTATAAATAACTATGAGTTTTTAAAGCGCTGTAAAAGTTATAGACCCAAAAATAAGTTAAAAATAATATTCACTCTTCCGTTAAGTACAACACCGTCTGTACAGATATATCACGTCTGCGTCTGAAAATATTTGCACGCAAAAACATGAAGCACCTGAAAATATTGTGTGCAAAAAATTAAAATTTCATCTCCATGTGACGCCTCAGAATATTCGCGGTTCAACAAATCGTATGACATTTATTACGTAGCAGTTAATTTTAATTATCATTTTTTATATATATACATATATTATGTGGGACACTGTTTTCATTGGAGTTGTAATTGAATCATATTTTATAAAAAGATTTTATTTAACTTACATATGTATGTGAAGGTGGAATCTTGCAAGTTAAATTTTACCCACTTTCCGGTGTCCGATTGATCTGATATTTTACATACTGGTAGCGAGCGATAGAGTGATATATATCTTTTCGATCTTGGGATATATATCACTCTTTTATATCTTTAACTCTTTTAGCTCAGTACGGCTCGAAGAGAGTATAAGGCAACTAAGACTAAAAATATATCCTTCATATCTTCGACTCTTTTAGCCCTGACTTAGAACTCAAGGCGGTATTATACTTTTTATTTATTATATAAATTATGCTACATATTTTCTTTATTTTTTATTTTTTTCTATTTATTATGTACACTATTATTTTCACTTTTCTGATATGCACAGGTAAAGATGACTTCTTCCCACTAAGAATGGAATGTAAATAAACAAATAATCGTTCGCGAATTAGTGATTTTTTTTGGTACATTCGCATCCAATTTAGCATTTTATGTCTTTGTTATGACAAAAAAGCTGAACGCCGGCGCGTGTTGTCGTGCCGAAAATCCGTAGTTTACATTTTTAATACAAATATGCAATAGAGTTATTCGTCTCTTTATCAAAAACTTTACCCACAAGACATTACAGTTAATTTATAGAATTAGGCGTTACTTTGCGGAGATCCATTATACAAAAGTAATAATAAAATTATTAAATTATAAATTAAATAAAGCAAAATAATTTTATTATTACCTTTTACATTACAGTTACCCAATTCATCTTGTGGGGCTACATTGTACAAAAATTATATTACTAGCATAAGGAAATAGGTATCTTAAATTGTGTAAGCAAATAAAAAAAAATATAAAAACCCCATTTATTTCTAAATTTACTTGAATAAAAAGTATTTTGAATTTGAATTTTGAATATATATCCTTAGAATTCTATAGAGAAATGCAGGTTTCCTCGCGATCTTTTCCTTCACCGACCAGTGTGTGATAAATTGCAGTTATAGAGACAAGATTTAACAGAAAAACTCATTGGTGCCTGGACCATAGATCTATTAAGGACGAAATATTATAAATAATTTTTCGAAAATTAACATGTACTGCCAATTAAAAGTCAATCAACTACAGATTGAAATGTGATTACGATGGATTCGTAAATTTTAATTTAATTTGTTGATTGTATATCAAATAATAACATTAACGATTATTATTTAACGAGATATTAACTACACGGTGATTGTGATGACTTTCGTTAACCACAGAATTGGCAAACTATAAATTGAGCCAAAAATTTGTTTCTGTCATATTACTTCTTTGACAATCAATCACAAGGTAAGATTTGAAACTATTAATTTATCAATAAACATCATGTCCTTATCCCACTCTTAGTGGGGTCGGCACAACATGGTTTTCTCTTCCATACTCTCCTATCATTCGTCAACTCTGGCACTCCTTTTATATGCATGTCATACTTCACACAATCCAATCATCTCTTTCTATTAAATTTATCAATAAAAATAATTTAAATATATTTTCAATTGACTGGTTTGGGGAAAATTCAAATTTGGTACATGGTCGGATAAATCAATTTCCCATCAATTTAGGGATAGAATATTACTAATGGCAACACCGCATTACCTTATCTTAAGACTGTTTTACTAACTTTCACATAAACATTACAAACTTTTTAATAGCTTATTCATCCTCACATTCTTGTACAAGATCATTTTAAGAACACCAAATTAAAATTGCAAATTGACGCGGAACTTACAATATAAGCTTTGTCTTAAATCACTAATCAAATCAAATAATCTTTATTCAAGTAAGCTTTTCTCGAGCACTTTTCAATTGACAAGGATCAATTTAATTAATTCAAGTTACAACTGATTCGGAATGTTGCTTTTACAGAGAAGAATCAGCAAGCAAATCGGCTGTTAACCTTTTAAATATTTTAAATTTACATTATTACCGTAGTTAATTAAACATACGTGTAAATGAGTACAATATTTTTTTAATTTATCCTATATAACTATATAAATTAATTAAATTAAATTAAATAATTAATTAATAGATTAAATAGTTAAATTTATGCAAACTTTTTCTTTTTCTCTATATTACCCGTATTCTCTTTCTTCTTCAATACCTGTCCTTTGCTTTCTGTTACTCAAAGGTGGACTGGAAGAGATCCCTTTTAGGGATAAGCCCGCCTTTATACATGTGCCTCTCACTTTTTCTTTCTTTTTTCTAACTTTCTGTATAAAAAGAAATAAATAAATAACTTTGAGTGTATCTTTAAACTTGGCTGGAAATTTAGTGTTTTTAAATATAGACTGATATTTATCCAACCGAAAATCGAACTTATGCTCAGGTACTGAATATAAATGAAAAAGAGAAGCTTTTATTATGAATTCGCGTTTCCGTTTCCGACATAACATTCGGTCCGCTAATAATTCAGCAGATGGAAGTTTTTCGAGGGTGGTTGACTTTAAGTGGGTTGGGGGTGACGTCAAAAATGTCACTCAACTTCACGAGGAAACGTGGCGATGAATATCAAGCTTCAAAAGCTATTGATTTCGCGTATCCTTACTATTTGCAATATTTTGATATCCATTGTTTTTACAATGTAAAATCGTACCTTCATATATGTTCTAGCAATCACCAGCGGCTCGGCCGAGAAAAACCGTAATATAGTATTTTGATAACCATAAAAATGGTTAGTGTGTTAACCTTAAAAGCTAGACATATGCTGCCCCCAAAAACAAGGATAAAACGAGATTTTTTTAATTTATTTTAAAAATCTCGTACCTAGCTATATCGACTTTTCTCCTCAAAATCCCCTACATGCTGAATTTCAGGAAAATCGTTGGATCCGTTTCTGAGATTCCGAAAATATATATACATACAAGATTAACTCATTTAAATACTAAAGATATAAATCCTTTACAGATGAAACTCCTGATCTTCGCCGCAATCATAGCCACTGTTGCCGCCGACGCGCACTGGGACAAGAGCGGCCAATACCGGATTGTAGAGGATGGGAAAGTGCCCGTCCAGGTTGCGGTAGTTGATGGCCATGCTCCCGTCCAAGTGAAGGTATACGACGGCTCCGCGCTCCAGTACCCATACAACATTGCAGTGGAACCCGTCTATCCAGGATTGTACCAGTACCCGCTGTTAGCCAAAAACTGGGAATACCCCATCGTTGCGAAGATCGAGAGCCCGTTTAGATACTCGTACAAGCAGATTAGTAAAGAATAGTGCGATGTTAACACATTCAATACACTGATATGAAATACGTTTTTGTTTTATTTACCTTTACGTATTACACCTTTAAAACCTGCTGGTTCGGAAAGTTGTTCCTACCGAGGAGAGCCAGCAAGAAACTAGGCGGTTGTTATTTTAAAAATACAATTCTTAATACTAGTTACATTTAATCGTTTCTATCTTGTACAGGGTCGAACAATATGTATATCCGCGCATTCTAATCGTCTAAATAATCCTCAACAGTATAGTAGGCTTTCTGTATCAGCCTCTCCTTAATAGTGTTTTTAAACTGCTGTAATGGCAAAGCTAAAATTGATTGTGGAATTTTATTATAGAATCTTATACCCAAACTCACAAACGATTTACGTACTTTTTCAAGGTACAAAGCAGGTTCCGCAAGTTTATGTCGGTTCCTACTTTGTCTATTATATACATCACCTATTATTTTATAATTCCTTATACTGTTTTTATATACAAAATCAAATTACTTAAAATGTATTGTGAATCAAATGTAAGAATACCTATTTCCTTAAACTTCTCTCGCAGGGAATCACGCGCACTTAAATTGTAAATGTCACGTACGGCTCTTTTTTGTAATACAAAGATTTAAATAAAAAATTGTAAATGGAGATATTGATCGTCCTAATTAATTACAGAAAATAAAATTGACCTTGCCGAGACACAATGCAACATGAAACTTTTAAGCCTAGAAACACTTAAAATAATTTGGGATCTGCTGCACCAGTGAACAAGGCTGCCGTAACATATAATAATATATAACAAAACGACGATATTTCTCCTTTATACTTATTCAATAAATAAAAAGTAATTTTTCCAAAGGCAACCAATTTACTCCTACTTATCACCCTCATTTCTAACCGAGGCGTCGCAAAAGGCGACTAAGGTAAGTTGACCCGGGGGTGTGGTGCCAGAATCTACGCTCAGGTCTTGCGAGCTGGGCTATGGGGTCCTAGCATAAGTCAGTATTACACGTCCACGTCGTACACTCTGGGCAATGTTGCAGTTACTAACGAGCTCGCAAAGTTATTTTTACAGACCTCGGACTGCAATAGCTAAGTATTACTGGTGGTGTGTGTGTTACAGTCCAATACTACATGCATTTTCCCATTCCTTTACCTCTAATCCTAGTACAAATCCCATCTCCTCTCATATCTCCATCCAGATCCCCACATGTTCTATTCGCTCCTGGACGAGTAAACCTCGACTCGAAAAATCCCTAATCCAAGGTGTAATTCGGACCGTGCCGATGGATACATGGCTGGGGGGAAGCTCAGTCTTGAACGGTGTATCCTCGAAACCAGGACGAATCGAGGTAGTACTTAAGCCCTTAGGGCGAAAAGCGGGGCTCTGTCGCTTCTCAACCTTTATTTTCCTAGCTTCTCGTGGGACTTTTTATGGACATTGATACCAAAGAAACCCTTTTAACTCCCGTCCTGGACACCCAGGACAACAACTATTCGGCGAAAGAGAGGTCTGCTGTAGCCACTAATCCGCCTGAAGCGTATTTAGATCTCACAGGGAGTGACTTTGCGGCCGACAGAGGCGGAAACGACTCCGGTTCGCCCAAGGAGGCGCCCTTGGACGGTAACACCACCACAGGCGGATCTATACGCAAACTGTCTGGTGCAGCGCGCAAGCGTTTTCGGCTTCTGGTGAGCGGAGCAGGACTAGATCCTCGATTGGCCCTCACCATGTGCAAAAAGCCTTGGAGGGATATACCTGTGGAGAAACCACTGACAAACCCCTCAAAAGAGGCAGATCGGAGGAGGAATCTCCTAAAGAAAATCCCAGGGAGGCTCCTAGGATTTCCCATGGAGCCAGCGGCTGAGGCAACACGGGCCCTACCTTCAAGGAAATTGCCAGCTCCTCAAAGGACCCTAGGGGTGTAAGGGGAAGGCTCGTCCCAATCAGTCTCCCCAATTGTCAACCTCACCTGCACGCGGTGCACCCTGCAGATTAACCAACGAGGCTCTGGCGACCGACTAATGGCGGTATAACCATTCATATAGCTGACCTAAATTCTACCAGACTGACAGTGGGCAGCAGCACTGTCGGTGCGATATGGTCAGCACTGCGATCACCAACCCGCAGGCCAAGCGTGGTGATTACTGGCAATACCTTCATGGCATTAAAACCAAAACCACAGCCCCTAGTTCCCGGCAGCTCCGCTATTCCCAGCTCTGGCAGCGGTTTGGGTAACGGCGGGGCAGGGGGTGTTAAGAATCTCCGGCAGAGATTCCGCTGCCAACCCCGACGACTAGACCTGGCAACGTACAACGCACGCACTTTGAGGGAAGACGAAAAGATTCTCGAGCTGGAAGAAACAGTAAGCAAGTTGCGCTGGGATGTGATAGGATTATCTGAAGTCCGAAGAGAGGGGGAGGACACGATGATTCTGAACTCCGGCAACTTGCTATACTACCGGGAGGGTGAACAACAGTCCCAGGGTGGTGTCGGGTTTCTCGTCCACAAGTCCCTTGTCAACAACATTGTTCAAGTCGAGAGTGTGTCGAGCAGGGTCGCGTTCCTTATACTCAGAATTACCAAACGGTATTCGCTGAAGGTCATACAGGTTTACGCACCGACATCGGCACATCCAGACGAGGAGGTAGAGGCCTTGTATGAGGATTTGTCTAGAGCCATGCATGACTCCAAAACCTTCTACACTGTTGTGATGGGGGATTTCAACGCAAAGCTGGGCAAGCGAAGCGGCGCCGAGTTGAGAGTAGGGCAATTTGGATATGGGCAACGGAACCACAGGGGCCAGATGTTGGCCGATTTCTTGGAGAGAGAAGATCTCTATATGATGAACTCTTTCTTGAGGAAACGACCACATCGAAAATGGACCTGGGTAAGTCCCGACGGTTCCACGAGAAACGAGATCGACTTCATCATGTCGACCAGGCGTCATATATTCAATGATGTCTCTGTGATCAATACCGTGAAAACCGGGAGCGATCACCGTATGGTTAGAGGCACATTGAATATATGCGTACAGCTGGAAAGATCCAGACTGGTGAAGTCTACGCTCCGACCAACTCGAGCTCATATTCAAAACCCCGAGAACTTTCAACTCGAGCTGAAAAACCGTTTTGATTGCTTAGCTGACTGCGCTTCTGTGGACGATGTAAACGACAGGCTAGTGGAAACTGTCCATGCGGTGGGGTCCAAATTCTATAAGACTCAACGTAAGAGAACTAATAAATTCTCGACCCAGACTCTCAAGCTCATGGACGAGAGGAACGAAATGAGGCTACAGTCTTCAGTAGACGCTTCGAGCTACCGTCTGATCAATAGACAGATTTCTAAGGCGCAGAAATGCGACCTGCGACACTTTAACACCGAATATATTCGAGATGCCATTGAGCGTAACAGGGGCTCAAAAGTGTTCGCAAGAGATCTGTCTATTGGGCAGAGGCAGTTAACGCGACTGAAGACCGATACTGGTAGTATCATTTCGTCTCGACCTGAGATTTTGGGAGAGGTTGAGAAGTTCTTTGGGCAGTTATACACCTCAACACAACAGCCTGTTGTCAATTTGGCAAAAGACCCAAGAGCCAAATTGACCCGACACTATACCGAAGATATCCCGGACGTCAGCCTGTACGAGATTAGTACGGCTCTCAAACAACTTAAGAACAACAAGGCTCCAGGTGATGACGGAATCACTACAGAACTCCTGAAGGCGGGTGGAAAACCGGTACTCAAAGTCCTTCAGCGGTTGTTCAATTCCGTCATTCACGAGGGCACTACGCCGGAAGCGTGGCACAGGAGCGTGGTGGTTCTTTTCTTCAAGAAGGGTGATAACACCTTATTGAAGAATTATAGACCCATCGCGCTGCTGAGTCAGGTTTATAAGTTGTTTTCGAGAGTCGTAACGAATCGTCTCGCTCGTAGGTTCGACGACTTCCAGCCTCCCGAACAAGCCGGTTTCCGGAAAGGCTATAGTACCATAGACCACATATTTACGCTGCGGCAGGTTATACAGAAGACCGAGGAGTATAACCGGCCACTTTGCTTGGCGTTTGTGGACTATGAGAAGGCCTTTGATTCGGTGGAAACATGGGCTGTGTTAAGATCGCTCCAGCGATGCCGAATCGACTATCGGTACGTCCAAGTGTTGAAGTGTCTGTATGAAAACGCCTCAATGTCTGTCCGTATCCAAGACAGAACTACGAGACCAATCCAAATGCGGCGTGGTGTGCGACAGGGAGATGTCATCTCCCCGAAGCTGTTTACCGCTGCATTGGAGGATGTCTTTAAGCTTTTGGATTGGAACGGATACGGCATCAACATTAACGGCGAGTACATCACTCACCTTCGATTTGCCGACGACATAGTCGTTATGGCAGAGTCCCTGGAGGATCTTAACACAATGCTCGACGACCTCAGCAGAGTATCTCAACAGGTGGGCCTAAAAATGAACATGAGCAAGACGAAAGTTATGTCAAACTCACATGTTCCGCTTCACCCGATCATCGTTGAGAACTCTGCACTCGAAATTGTCGACGAATATATATACCTGGGACATACGGTCCGGCTAGGTAGGTCCAATTTAGAGAAAGAGGTCAGTCGCCGAATCCAACTCGGATGGGCAGCGTTTGGGAAACTACGCGAGATCTTTTCGTCCAATATTCCTCAGTGTCTGAAGACCAAAAGTCTTCGAACAGTGCGTGTTGCCAGTGATGACCTATGGCTCTGAATCTTGGTCGCTGACTATGGGCCTCATAAAAAAGCTCAGAGTCGCTCAGCGGGCGATGGAGCGAGCTATGCTCGGAGTTTCTCTACGTGATCAAATCAGAAATGAGGAGATCCGTAGAAGAACCAGAGTCACCGACATAGCTCAGCGGATCGCGAAGCTGAAGTGGCGATGGGCGGGGCACATAGTGCGGAGAACCGATGGACGTTGGGGTCTCAAAGTGCTGGAATGGCGACCCCGCACCGGAAAGCGCAGTGTCGGAAGACCCCCGGCTAGATGGACAGACGACCTCAAAAGGGTCGCGGGGAGCCGCTGGATACAAGCGGCACAAAATCGTGTGTTCTGGAGATCCCATGAGGAGACCTATGTCCAGCAGTGGACGTCCATCGGTTGAAGAAGAAGAAGAAGAAGAAAGGACCCTATGTCGGAGGAACAGATGAGGCTGCTAAATCGGCACCTGCTCAGCCTTCTCCGGCAAAAAGATGCTGATGTATTGAACTCAGTTTCTTGGGCTTTTCTCATAGGCCAGGCTGGGTTCTGGTGACATGCGAGAACCAGTAGAGCCAAGACTGGCTAGTGAAAATCGTGCCCAACTGCAAGCCATGGCCTGAGGCGCAACTTTCCGGAGTCAGAGGCAGAATCGATTGTGGAACTGCTCGGAAATATGAATAGGGCCTGCACACATAGTACTGGAGGATTCTCAACTAGAAAGTAGAGAACAATGGACGGGTTGCTGCCCTATTCATGGATGAAGCCCTCCGTGCCCTCAATTTCAGGGTAAGCCTAGGCTTTAAAAAACTAACTTTTAAGGTTAGAGGGGACACCCAGAACCCCTTTACACTATCCTCGGGAAGACCGACCGCAGCATCCCACACGTCCACCGGTGAGGATCTCGCAATCCCTGGCCTTAGTGGCCAGGGCTGCGGAAATACTCGAGTTCGAGGTGAGGGACGAAGCGGGGTCCTTCAAAGTGGTAGAATTAGGGACTCACAGAGGCCCTCCTAACCATTTGGAAGACCAACCACAGCGCTCTCCACGATCTCCGGTGAGGTTCTCACGATCCCAGGTCCTAGTGGTCTGGGAGGCGGGTCCGTTCCCGGTCGGGGTGGAGTCTCCCAAGGCAGAAGAATAAGGGTGCCTAAACTAGCTCCCACTGCGCGAGGAATTCCATTGCCTCAAACAGGGGCTGCTGGCACTCGGCCCCAGCCTGTTATAAAGCAATCTAAGCGAGATGCTTGGCTACATAACCAGGTAACTTGAAAATCTGGAAGTCTTAAGTGGTTTACTGATGGCTCCAAGTCAGGAAATGAGGTAGGATGCGGTATTTATGGTAAATGCCAAGACAGATGATTCGTCAAAATCTAGGCAAGTTTATCTCCATATGCCTAGCAGAGGGGTATGCCATAATTGAATGTGCTGCAACTCTACTTCGGGGCAACTACCTTAACCGTACAATATACATTCATTCAGACAGCCAGGTGGCTCTAACAGCTCTATCTTCAGGGACTAAAAAGTCGAGGCTGGTTGAAAATTACAAAAATTTACCCAACATCCTGGGCTCTGGTAGCAGGGTGATACTACGTTGGGTTCCAGGACATGCAGGAATTCTCGGCAACGAAATAGCCGATGATCTTGCAAAAGCACCTGCCAAAATTCCGCAGATGGGACCAGAACCAATCCTTGGATATCCAAAAAGTTTAGCCATGCTTACTCTGGAAGCCTATTGCTTCTATCACACACTTAATCTCTGGAGAAATAGCCAGGGATTAAAACACTCGAAAGCGCTAATGAAAGCCTTTAACAAAATAGCTACTTGTAAAATCTTAGCGCTTAGTAGAATTAATCTAAGTAAACTAGCGAGGGCACTTACAGGGCACTGTGGACTAAATAAACACATATTAAACCTGAAGCTGTCGGACACAGGATCTTGCAGACTCTGCCTAGAGGCAGGGGAAATACATGCATATCCTGTGGGATTGTCCTGAGCTGGTTCATATTCGATACTCTCTCCTAGGGTCGCATAGTCTACGCCCAAAAGAGGTGAAAGATCTTGCTGCCAAAAAGATCCTGGAATTCCTGGAGATCACATGCATTGGCAGTGAACTGTAGTCAGTGGCGATCACAATAGATCAGTTATGGTCAAAGTGATACTGGGTCCTTTGGCCCTGCGAAGTCACAACTCCCACAAGAAGAAGAAGAAGTCGACCCGCCGTGTGGTATCCACCCTCAGTTTTTGCCGAGGTGTCGTAAAAGGCGACTAAAGCAAGTTGACCCACCGTGTGGTATCCGGTTGAGTAGAATAGGCCACCATCTTTTTTTACCGAAGTGTCGTAAAATACGACCAAAATAAGTTGACGTCAGGCAGGCGGCCGGTCGTTCAAACGCAGCCAAATCATGTGACAGCATGTTTATTACATGTTGTGCCGACCCCACTTAGAGTGGGATAAGGGCAAGGGGATATATATATATGCAAGTAATTAAATAAATAAAAAAAGCATTTGTTTTTAAATAGAATTTAATTTGATCTATCTTCACATATTTAATTTTTAGGGTAATAACCATAGGTCTTGTGGAAGAACTCCGGATCGTAGACCGCCTTGTACTCAACCCCGGGGCTCACGATGTATGCCCCGCTCGGGTAGACTGAAACGCCCCGGACATACGCCGGGACATCTACCAAATAGCTCCCATATTGGGCGTTCCATTCGGTCACTTTCTTTGTCTCCTCGACAATTTGGTCTTCTTTCTTTTCTTCCGCGAACGCGCAAGCCAAAAGGGTGAATACCAAAAATACGTAGATCTTCATCTAAAAAAAAAAATATATAGAACAATTACACACACGGTCGTCTGTCCCAAAGTAAACTTAATACTTGAAAATAATTTATAAAATAATGGGTTAGTTTGCAGAGTTCCATAACACAAAAATAATAATAAAATTATTTTGCAAATCCGCAATAAAACGGCCTTATAGCAAAATAATTGTTTTGCAAAATAGTTTTAATGCACATATTTAGGCACAACATGTTATAAACATGTTGTCACATGATTCAGCTACATATTTTACGACCGGCCGCCTGCCTGACGTCAACTTACCTTACGACACCTTCGGTAAGAAAGTGGGTGGGCTATTCTACTCAGCCGGATAACACACGGTGGGTCGATTTTCGTCAGTCGTCTTTTACGACACCTCGGTAAGAAATGAGGGTGGTCTATTCTATTCAGCCGGTGATCACGCGGCGTACATATAAAATGGGATAGAAAACAAATATAAAATGAAAGACAAAACAACATCCCAACCCCACTTAGAGTGGGATAAGGGCAGGAGAACGATCATTCTATCTTAAGTAAAATATAATTGAAACATTTACCTTGTATTGAATTAGATGTAATTTAAAGTAAACCTTTGTAAGTTAGTATTTATATTGTTTCTGTAATGGAATTGACAATTCGTAGATGATTTTTTAATATGCTTTAAATATTATTCGCACCGCAAGAATATGTCGTAACCACAATAGTTCATAGTTATTGATTCACAAACTTTACCAGCGACTTCGTTTTAAATTAACTGTTAAAATACCCTCAATTGAGATCACTGTTTTTTTTTTTGTTGCCGAATAAAATAGAGAAATATTCCAATTAAATATTTTATCCCGGTTTGTTTAATCGTACTAAATCCCATCAATATTGCTCCGGCGGATTAGCCATGAAAGTGTTAAATACAAACAGACAAAAAGACAGACTTCCATTTATAACAATATTATACAAAAGCGACACTTTTGCCATTTTACAGCAGAATTTGTATAATATTGAATTATGCTTCTGTCGGTAAAATTAAAAGAATGTGTATTTAAAAGTAAATTATCATACTGTTGTATAGTAAGAAATTTTATAACACGAGTGTGTTTTAAATAAACGAGCCGCAGGCGATTTCTTTTATATTGCGTAAAACAATATTAATAAAAACCAAACTTTGTTTAAATATTGAATAGATTTTTTAAATGTCAAATGCTAGCGCCAACGCGCAAACATCGATTGCGCATGCGTGTTGCGTCGCCGCGGACTCGTTCAATGAAACCTTTTTTTTTAAGGTAAAGGCTCAGCTTCCTTGGCAAACCCTTGCCTAAAGGGACAAAATAAGATATGTCACAAGTAAGCATGTTTCCTATTAAGTTGAAATAATATGATACAACTTGTTTCAAATACAATCTCCTACATAAAGTTGGTTAATAGTATATAAAAACCTTGTCACCGTCATATCACGATGAGTTGCTGAAAAAGAATAAATGGGTAGACTTTGAGAAAAAAGTATTAAATTAATAAAATTATTACTAATTTTTCCCTGAATTACAATTTTAAATATAAAGGCGGCCGGTCGTAAAATGCATAACCAAATCATGTGACAACATGTTTAAACATGTTGTGCCGACCCCACTTAGAGTGGGGTAAAGACAGTAGGGTGATGGAAAGGATGTAGGTACACTTCAACAGTGTAAAGGAAAAATATCGTTGTTATAAATAACTATGAGTTTTTAAAGCGCTGTAAAAGTTATAGACCCAAAAATAAGTTAAAAATAATATTCACTCTTCCGTTAAGTACAACACTCCGTCTGTACAGATATATCACGTCTGCGTCTGAAAATATTTGCACGCAAAAACATGAAGCACCTGAAAATATTGTGTGCAAAAAATAAAAATTTCATCTCCATGTGACGCCTCAGAATATACGCGGTTCAACAAATCGTATGACATTTATTACGTAGCAGTTAATTTTAATTATCATTTTTTATATATGTGATGAATCCAATGAAAACAGTGCCCCACATATATATTATGTGGGGCACTGTTTTCATTGGAGTTGTAATTGAATCAAAAAAAAAATCATTGTATTACAAAAAAGAGCCGTACGTGGCATATACAATTTAAGTCCGCGGGATTCCCTGCGAGAGAAGTTTAAGGAAATAGATATTCTTACATTTGCCTCACAGTATATTTTAAGTAATTTAATTTTTGTATATAATAATATAAAGAATTATAAAACAATAGGCGATGTATACTACTTTGTCTATATAATAGACAAAGTAGGAACCGACATAAGCTTGCGGCCCCTGCTTTGCGCCTTGAAAAAGTACGTAAGTCGTTTGTGGGTTTGGGTATAAGATTCTATAATAAAAGTCCACAATCAATTTTAGCTTTGCCATTACAGGAGTTTAAAAACACTATTAAGGGGAGGCTGATACAGAAAGCCTACTATACTGTTGAGGATTATTTAGACGATAAAAATGCGTGGATATAAATATTGTTCGACCCTGTGCAAGATAGAAACATTAAATGTAACTAGCATTAAGAATTGTATTTTTTAAAAAGAGCAACAGCCGAGTTTCTTGCTGGCTCTTCTCGGTAGGAACAGCTTTCCAAACCAGCAGTAGAGTTGAAGATTCAAAAGCACTTGTTTACAAGTTTATTTGAATGAAGAATATTTTGAATTTGAATTTGAATAATATTTTATAAAAAGATTTTATTTAACTTGCATATGTATGTGAAGGTGGGATCTTGCAAGTTAAATTTGACCCACTTTCCGGTGTCCGATTGATCTGATATTTTACATACTGGTTAGCGATGGGCGAAATGTATCCCTGACAAAAAAAAGAGTGATATATATCTTTTCGATCTTGGGATATATATCACTCTTTTATATCTTTAACTCTTTTAGCTCAGTACGGCTCGAAGAGAGTATAAGGCAACTAAGACTAAAAATATATCCTTCATATCTTCGACTCTTTTAGCCCTGACTTAGAACTCAAGGCGGTATTATACTTTTTATTTATTATATAAATTATGCTACATATTTTCTTTATTTTTTATTTTTTTCTATTTATTATGTACACTATTATTTTCACTTTTCTGATATGCACAGGTAAAGATGACTTCTTCCCACTAAGAATGGAATGTAAATAAACAAATAATCGTTCGCGAATTAGTGATTTTTTTTGGTACATTCGCATCCAATTTAGCATTTTATGTCTTTGTTATGACAAAAAAGCTGAACGCCGGCGCGTGTTGTCGTGCCGAAAATCCGTAGTTTACATTTTTAATACAAATATGCAATAGAGTTATTCGTCTCTTTATCAAAAACTTTACCCACAAGACATTACAGTTAATTTATAGAATTAGGCGTTACTTTGCGGAGATCCATTATACAAAAGTAATAATAAAATTATTAAATTATAAATTAAATAAAGCAAAATAATTTTATTATTACCTTTTACATTACAGTTACCCAATTCATCTTGTGGGGCTACATTGTACAAAAATTATATTACTAGCATAAGGAAATAGGTATCTTAAATTGTGTAAGCAAATAAAAAAAAATATAAAAACCCCATTTATTTCTAAATTTACTTGAATAAAAAGTATTTTGAATTTGAATTTTGAATATATATCCTTAGAATTCTATAGAGAAATGCAGGTTTCCTCGCGATCTTTTCCTTCACCGACCAGTGTGTGATAAATTGCAGTTATAGAGACAAGATTTAACAGAAAAACTCATTGGTGCCTGGACCATACATCTATTAAGGACGAAATATTAAATATAATTTTTCGAAAATTAACATGTACTGCCAATTAAAAGTCAATCAACTACAGATTGAAATGTGATTACGATGGATTCGTAAATTTTAATTTAATTTGTTGATTGTATATCAAATAATAACATTAACGATTATTATTTAACGAGATATTAACTACACAGTGATTGTGATGACTTTCGTTAACCACAGAATTGGCAAACTATAAATTGAGCCAAAAATTTGTTTCTGTCATATTACTTCTTTGACAATCAATCACAAGGTAAGATTTGAAACTATTAATTTATCAATAAACATCATGTCCTTATCCCACTCTAAGTGGGGTTGGCACAACATGGTTTTCTCTTTCATTCTCTCCTATCATTCGTCAACTCTGACGCTCCTTTTATATGCATGTCATACTTCACACAATCCAATCATCTCTTTCTATTAAATTTATCAATAATAATAATTCAAATATATTTGAATTGGCTGGTTTGGGGAAAATTCCTCACCTTCTTGTATAATATCATTTTAAGAACACCAAATTTAAAATAAATTCAAATTGACGCAAAACTTACAATATAAGCTTTGTCATAAATCGTTAATCTTAATTCAAGTAAACTTTTCACAAGCACTTTTGTCAAGGATCAATTAGATTTTATGAAGCTACAACTGGTTCGGAATGATGTTCTTACCGAGAAGAACTAACGAAAAAAATAGCTGTTATTTAAATATTTTAAATTTTCATTATTTAACCGCAGTTAATGAAAAATACGTGTAAATCAGTAGAATATTATTTTAATTTATCGTGAACTATATAACTATGAGTGTATCTTAAAACTCGGCGGGGATCTTGGTTTTCTAAATATACAGTGATATTTACTCAACCGAAAATCGAACTTATGCATTTATGTTCATTTCGGTTTCGTTTATTGTTTATTTATTCCCTTTATTTTTAACTCCACTTAATTTCTAATACAAAAAAAGTAGAAAAAAACAAACACAATACAAATAAAAACCATTTATATTACAAAAATATATTAGTCCATACATATACATATGTATAGATAATATATTTATGGACTAATATAACTAACTACATAACTAAAAGTAATTAATAAGGATATAATAATTGATAATTACATAGGTGTGGTGTTAAAAAAGGATGCCACTCAGATACGCTGAGGCTCCTGTCCTTCCCCACAAGGAACCTGCCAATCAACTGACAAGGCTACTCTCGCAAGATGGCCGAAGCCACAACTCTGATTTTCAGTAACGCCCTAGGAGTAGGACTCTGCGAGGAATCAGTATAGGCAACGTTTGTTATATATGAATAGAAAAAGAGATATTTTATTCATTTATGTTCCATTTATGTTCGGTGCTCAGTCACCGAACATAAATTAAAGAGATGAAAGCTTTTATTATGAATTCGCGTTTCCGTTTCCGACAAAATATTCGGTCCGCTAATAATTCAACAGATGGAAGTTTCTCGAGGGTGGTTGACCCCTATGGGAAAGTTGGGGGCGACGTCAAAAATGTCACTCAACTTCACGAGGAAACGTTGCGATGAATATCAAGCTTCAAAATTAACCTATTGATTTCGCGTATCGTTACAATTTGCAATATTTTGATGTCTCCATTGTTTTTTACAATGTGAAATCATACCTTTATATATGTACTAGCAATCACCAGCGACTCCGCCGAGGGATTTTTTAAATAAAACCTAGCTACATCGACTTTTCTCCTCAAAATCACCTCCATGATGAAGTTCAGGAAAATCGTTGGAGCCGTTTCCAAGATTCCGAAAATATATATACATGCAAGATTAACTCATTTAAATATTAAAGATATCAATCCTTCACAGATGAAACTCCTGATCTTCGCCGCAATCATAGCCGCTGTTGCCGCTGACGCGCACTGGGACGAGAGCGGCCAATACCGGATTGTAGAGGACGGGAAAGTGCCCGTCCATGTAGAGGTAGTTGATGGCCATGCTCCCGTCCAAGTGAAGGTATACGACGGCTCCGCGCTCCAGTACCCATACAAAATTGCAGTGGAACCCGTCTATCCAGGATTGTACCAGTACCCGCTGTTAGCCAAAAACTGGGAATACCCCATCGTTGCGAAGATCGAGAGCCCGTTTAGATACTCGTACAAGCAGATCAGCAAAGAATAGTGCAATGTTAACACATTCAATACACTGATATGAAATACGATTTTGTTTTATTGACCTTTACGTATTACACTTTTAGAAAATATTGTAAATGGAGATATTGATTGTCCTAATTAATTACAGAAAATAAAATTGACCGTGCCGAGGCACAAAGCACGGTCTCACATTAAGATAAAACAATTTTTAAGCCTAGAAACACTAAAAGTAATTTGGGATCTGCTGCACCATTGAAGAGGGCTACCGTAACATATAACAATACTTTCAAGAAGGCTAATATAAACTTTTGGGGGCTCTAATACAACTTTTAAACAAAAAATCAAGAAATACATACTTCATAATAGTAGATTATGATATTGTTGCATAATAAGGGTTAACACTCGTGTGATACTATAAAGAAACCCTCCTAAGGCTCACTTTTTTTAAACACGTTCGTGTTATAAGACCAAGTTATGTACAATGTAATACACTACATTATCTACTCTCATACTATAAATACGTAAAACAATATTGCAAATAAAACGCTTTATTTTTATTGTTAAATTAGGAAATTATTAGTAGGTAATTCTAATTCATAATGTTTGATATTTGCGTACCAAATTTTTCTTTAATATAAATTGTCTCACTTCGTAGGCTAGCTGGCAGAGATCTCT
Organism: Morpho achilles; assembly: GCA_947086495.1. Classification (NCBI taxonomy): domain Eukaryota; kingdom Metazoa; phylum Arthropoda; class Insecta; order Lepidoptera; family Nymphalidae; genus Morpho; species Morpho achilles. The sequence continues at coordinate 16,384,699 of CAMTZB010000014.1, read as the reverse complement.
GTTATAGGGATAAGTTGACCTTTGTACACTTTTTTTACTAATAATGTTTTTTATGGTACATAAATAAATAAATAAATAAACAAATTTATTTCCATTCCATGAACTCGTGGTAACATTTATTCAGGTTCATGATAATATTTGACGCAGCTTCTAAAATATCTGGCGGTGTACAATCACCACTATCCCCGCTCTAAGACATGTTTTTACGCAAAAACTTATTTATTTTAAAAACAAAACCAAACTTTGTTTAAATATTGAAAAGATTTTTTAAATGTCAAATGTTAGCGCCAACGCGCATACATCGATCGCGTATGCGATTTGCGTCGCCGCGGACTCGTTCATTGAAACCTTTTTTTTAAGGTAGAGGTTCAACCTCCTTGGTCCAGCTGGACTGCTTAGGTGTATCGTTATGATTAAAAAGTTATATTATGATACAGGTGTCCATACAAGACCTGTATCGTAATAAAACTTTTTAATTTTTTATTTTTGGCCTGTACGTAATATTTGTCATAAGAATTTTAGTTTCTGTTTAATAATCTTTGTATTATAGTATCAGATTAGGTAAAAAGATATTTTACTCTTTTTATTCATTTATGTTAATTTTTAATATTACTGTTTTTATTTTTGATTATTTCCCCCACATTTTAATTGTTAAAGTAGACTAGTTTGTGTTTTTTTTTATTTTTTCTTTTTAAATTTTTTTGTATTTCATTTAGTGAACACAAGGTTGTTTATCTTTTTTAAAATTAATTATACACGCTGAGTTAGCCTTTAAGTGAGATATATAATAGAAAACTATAATTTAGAAATTTATATAAGTTTTAAATAATCCATTTTGTATATCACGTTGGCTTCCTAATAAATAAATAAAATACACTTTATAACTGTCATGGTTGAATGGCTGGAGAAATGCGGGAATAGGTAGAAACTACTGTAAACGGATATTACAAGAGGTCGCTGCTATCGTGCGTGTTACCAGTGTAGCTGATGGATAGCGAACTCGCGGTGGCTCCCTGTCACCGACCGTCTTACGAACATAGCCGAGCGCTCAGCGTAATGCGCAATAACAAATGGAGGTTGCGATGGCAACGGAATAACAAGCCATCTTGTGAGATGTGACGTTTGCGTTTGGGATATTGTATTAATTACGAGTATGATAATACAAGTTGAATTATAGTTTCCCCCAATATTCATTAAAAAAACCTCTAAAAATTTAACGTTGCCACTAAAAATAATATTTAATAAGTCTTTCGAGTCGTCTACTTTTCCTACGAAGTGGAAAGAAACAAATCTAATTCCGATTTATAAAAAAGGTGATAAAAATAATACTTGCAATTACCGTCCGATATCAATTCTGAACTCGTTTGCCAAGATATTTGAACGTGCGGTTTATCCTATAATCACATCCTTTGCAAATAAAATTCTAATTGACGCACAACATGGGTTCCGTAAAAACAAATCTACAAAAACAAATTTGCTATCATATGTAACTGATTTGACTTATTATGTTGATAATAAAATACAAGTTGATTCTGTTTATACTGATTTCAGTAGTGCATTTGACAAGGTCAACCATGAAATCCTTATTAAAAAATTAGAATATTATGGGATTTGTGGTAATTTACTGGACTGGTTTAAATCGTACCTAGATCATCGCTTATTAATTGTTAAATTTGGCGGTTGTAGTTCTAAACCGTTTTATGCAATGTCAGGTGTCCCCCAGGGTTCTCACCTTGGCCCAATTCTGTTTCTTATATTTATTAATGATATTACCACAAACATACAGCATAGTTTCTGTTCTATTTTTGCAGATGATCTAAAACTTTATCGACCTATATCCTGTCAGGGCGATGTTCAATTATTACAAGAAGATATCAACGCCATCCAGGGATGGTGCTTAAAAAACAAAATGACCCTAAACGCGAGTAAATGTAACGTTATAAAATTTTCCAGAAAAATTAATATAATTCCATCGGTCTATCATATTGGTAATGAAAATCTCAAAGAAATAACAGAGATCCAAGATCTTGGCGTTCTACTTGACCGCAAGATAAGCTTTAAGCATCACATAGATAAAGTTATTAACGCTACATGGAAATTGGTGGGATTTATAAAACGTGTTTGTAAATCGTTTAAAAACACTAAAACTCTTATATGTTTATATAATGCATTTATTCGCTCTAGACTCGAATATGTATCTAGTGTCTGGAACCCACATCAAAAGAAACATATTGACAGGCTTGAACGCATTCAACGTTCATTTACCAAATACCTCGCGTTCAAGGATTCAAAGTGTCCATACCGCGCAAGTTATGAGGTCAGACTTGCTTATTTCAAAATCCCGAAACTTGCCCAACGTCGTAAAGCTGCTGATCTTTTAGCGCTCTATAAAATAGTTCACCAATCAACAGCAACAACTGATCTACTTTCTCAGATAAACATATCTGTTCCTCACAAGATACCCAGATATCCAATAAAGAAATGTTTTGCGTGCCGAGTCTCTAGAACAAATTTGGGTAAGTATTCACCATTAAACAAGTTAATAATGGCCTTCAATGAAATAAACTCCAGTGATGTTGATATTTTCCACGATTCCTATTATAGTTATAAGAATAAAGTTTATTCAATTTTGTTTTAACATTTTTAAAATTTTAAAATTTTTCTGTAGTTCTTTGTTTATTATTATTATATTTATTTTTATTCTTTTTGAATTATTTTATTTTTTTCAGTTTTAGTTCCCAAATATTTTAAAATTTTACTCTTTTTACTTTTACTTTGTACCAAACCAATGTTTATTTTTATTTTTTATTGTTTTTGAATGTTGTATATGCCTGTAATAGTATTTTAAATAGGTTAAGACTGTTTGAATTACATGTAAAAAACAAATATGTATGTTAATAATACTGTTGGCATGTCTTACTAAATAAATAAATAAATAGTTCAGGGTTTAATTAATACTCACTTCTGGACCTTCTTTAACAGTACTTATCAATCCTTACTTGGCAAACTATTATTGTGCTATATCATTTGGTACTAGTAGCATTTACTAATACAGTACACGGCTTTATCACTACATATTATAAAACAAAGTCCCTATATCCCTATGTACGCATAAAACTTTAAAACTACGCAACAGACTTTGATGCAGTTTTTTTTAATAGATAGAGTGATTCCAGAGGAAGGTTTGTACGTATAATAACATTCAATACGGAGTAGAGAAATACTGTAATTTTTGAGGTTTCTGTAAGTAATTAGATTTTTTCCGCTTACATTGCAAACGCAGGCTAAACCCTACGAGATTTATCAAAATAATGTACTAAGTATTTGTACATCTTGAAAAAGTCTACAGCCAAGTCCGCGATGGTATATGTCGATCTTTTATGCATAACCCACTATAGCATTTTTTGTCATTTACTTTTACGAAAAATAATGCCATATTTTTGAAGCAATTTTTATACAATACAGCATTAATCCTTATCCAATTAAGTACCTTAAATAAATAGTTGATTTAATATAGATCAATATGGCCGTTTACAGCATGTAATTTAAGTGAACATTTTCGGGGATATTATAGATTTAAAATGCCGTGAGGACGCCGCGCTTCGCCCTATATCACTTCGACTTTAGCAGCTATGTCCCTCTTTCAAGAGTTTGTTTAAAGACATTCTGTAATTAATTGTAAAAATAAAATACATAGGGAAAATGTAAAAGTAAATAAGTAAAAATGTACTATATGAATTTAAATATTCCAAAGATAGCTCCTGCTAGAAAGAAGGGCCACGGGCAGTAATGAATAAATCAAAACTACTCGATCGATTTTAATCATTTTTTTTACACTGACTGACATGGGATGTATATTTTATACCCGTGCGCAGCAGGGGCAGGTATTAATACACAGCCCAATCGATTAATATAAATACCTGGGTGACCGAGCCTGACTCGGTAATTCTTTTTTTGTGCCCAAAAATATGGAATAAAACAATAAAAAAAAAAACCTAGCTGACTCGATTTCTAAAAACCCTCACAAGCTGAATTTCAAGAAAATCGTTGAAGTCGTTTATAATATGCAACATATAAGTATATACAAGATTAACCCATATATTGAAGATTTATTACACGGTTTTCGTTCGAGGAAAATAGCGTAAGAAAACCGAAACATCTAGATAAGTGGATTGTCCAACCGATATTATTATAGTAGTGGCATTCAAGACTTCTCTGCAAAAGGAGTGGGTAGGCAAAAGTATCATTCAAATTATTTTTAAATAATCCGCTACAAAGTCAATAGAAAATATATGTAATGCTAAATGTAGAGTGGACTATCAATTTACATACCTGACACATGAAGCATTCGCAAAAACACATGCAAAATTTCACCAGCGCACCACAATACGCAAGCACTACAAATATTAATTATCAATCAAACTCAACAATCGTTTCGGCCCGCAACCGCATCATCAGGAGAAAAACGCAAAGAGATACATAATCCAAACAAGCAGTTATATAGTTATTAGTTCAACCACCACCATTTGTTTTGCCTCCGAACACGTGTATGAAACTTGAACTAGAAACATTCATCTGATCGTTAATGAGAGTGGCATTGTTATCATGAATTATGAGTATTTATCTACTAGAATAGGGAAACCATCCTGGAATGTACCCTGTTATAATAAACTAGCTGTGCCAGCAGCTTCGCTCGCATGGAAATCAGTAAGTCACAAATTGTTCCCCGAAGTGAAATTATGAACATAAAAGTAGTTATAATGACCTAATGTTAGGTCGTAAGTGGACTGTATAATTGTTTTACTGGTATAATAAAAGACCGTAGCACTTTGTAACGCATGTATTCGTTCTGCCAACAAGAGAGAAGAGAAATGTTGCCACATACAATTCAATTCTTACTACTAACATGTTGGTGCTGCCAACATACTGCCCATCTGGGTTGTTGTGACAACTAATAACTTTATATTAATCAAAATAAACATTTTATACTGTTAACCTCTTAATGAACTATAAGTTATACAAAATTTTCTTATAATTGTAGCAAAGATATATGTATATGACTAACAACAACAAAACTATATCCATTATAATAATACAGAAGTTAACTTTAAATAAATTAAATTAAACTATTAAGTAAATATTACAATTAATTAGTAGTTTCGATTGGTAAAACACAAATTTTTGTAATTGAACGTTTATGAGATCTACCATTAGCCGTTTTTACTTCAACTACTCTTATGTGGCCATCAGTGCCAGGGAACACCTTTGTTATTCTCGCCAATGGCTAATGCATGGGAGTATTATCTTCACCTTGGGAGGAGTGTTTGACAGTTGAAGTGAAGTGAGGCAGTGTCACCTGTATATAAAATATTAAGTAAAAACATTGTTAAGTTCTTACTCTTTACAAAAAACGTGCTAAAAACTCGTCGAACGTTCGATTAAAACAATAACAGTGTTTTATATCAAAGATAAAGTGCACAAAGTGAAAGTAACACGTTAAATTTTTTGGTGAGGTTATAAAGATAACCTCCATAACCTCCTAATATATGTACAATAAATGGTAATTCAGTACACAATAAGAACATTTAATAAGAGTATCGTATAAAAGAAGGAACAGTTTTTATTGGAACGTTAATTTTTCTACTTAATCGTTTATTTATCATTTTGGTACAAATAGAATACACCACATTATGCCATCTAGTGGTTGTATGTTGAACTAGATCATCACTAACTTGTACGATCACCTCTAATAATGACAAACAAGTGTAATCTTTATGGGAAATTTTTAGCTGACATAGATGGCGTCAAATGTACAAAATACTTTAACCTGTATCATCGTATTTGTGTTAATATAAGTCCAAACAGTAAAATCCCGGACAAATGGCGTTGTCGAGAGTGCCGAAATAAAACGCTCAACGTGCAATCCAGTTCTTCGACTATCATTGGGGGTGGACAAACTGATTTCGAAGAGCGGTATCAAGACCCCCCTTATGGTAGTTCAATTAATACCATCGCAGAGCAAATTAAACTCCTCTGTTCTGAGTTCATCCGTGAGATGGCTACCCTTAAGCTTGAAATAACCCGAGTTAACTCTTCTATTGGCGACTTTAACGCACGTGTAGATAAGGTCGAAGATAGATTAACGCTTCTAGAGAATCAGATGGTCAAACTCCGTCAAACTCAAAAGGAGGATCATTCGTAGGATATTTTTTGGAATACACTTTATAGGATATTATCCTATAGGTATAGTGCATTATCTATGACCTTCTTAAATCAATTGTCAAATTGTTTTTTTTTTTAATTACCTATACGAACGGCGCTGGATTCCGAAGTTTTTATACGAAAGTAGAAAAACGAAAAATTAAAATTAAATTATGTTTTTTTAACATAATATTTTAAAATAGGTATCGGAAAATATATTAGCTTCACTTGAAAATGGTGTTTAGAAATAAAATATTGTTCATTAGCCGTATGGCTTAATCTCTATGGAATAAAATAAAACTTCCCATTACCTGTCAATTATTAGTCATTTATTTCGTACTTGATGCCATAGACAACTAACTAAAGACTTTTTTCCGTTTAAGAATGAGTTTTCTCGAAACGTCTGTTTTTTTGATAACAAAAAATATATATGATTAAATTTTACTTGAACTTACATGATTATACCTCATTGTTATATGTTCATCACAAATCCTATCGTTTTCATGTGTTATTATGGTATTTAGCTAGTTATTGAACTTGTATATAACCTCAAACTATAATTCTTTTTTTATAATCACCCCATAAAAACTAAATAAAATAATAATTCATACTAAGATACCTATCAATTATTTTTCTATTTAAGAACACAAAAATTATTAGTGTAAGGTCTGGGCCAAAACATGTATGAAATTGTAGCGGTCTCCTTTTTATTAAATATTTTTCTCCGGTTTATTTAATTAACAAAACCCGAAATATTTCAAAAATTAATAAAAATAACTTTTTCGAAGATTTTTATGGTACCCCGATATATTAACATTAATTGTGCCAAATTTCATCTATATTGGTTCAGCGAATTGGCCATGAAAACGTAACAAACAGACTTTCGTATGTATAATATTATTAGTTTATTTATTTTGGTAAATAACCCGTATTACTTATATTAATTATCCATTGTAATTTTTTCTGCTGGTAAAATTTGTCCACTAAATGAATTAAAATAAAATAAAATATAAATACTCTTTCAAGAGAACTCTTTTGACGTAGGCCGAAAACCTTGGAATCTAAATACTTCTGTAAATACAGATTTGACTTGAATTTGACACATCGTGAATAAAAATAACTTCCATGAGTTTATTATAGACGGCGTTTTGAATGTCATCCTATATAATTCCTACTGAATTTAATTCCTATTGAATTAACAGGATTTCTATAGCCTATATGTTACCCCGCCTTTTAAGGAATAATTGTGGCAAATTTCATCGATGTTGGTTCAGCGGATTGTCCGTGAACACGTAACAGTCAGATAGACGGACAGACTTTCGCATTTATAATATTGGTAAGGATTACTAATAAGAGCCAACGATGAGACCGTATGACTGCTTCCAGATGCTCATAGGTTCAAACCAATGAGATTTTTTAAACGGAACGAACGGAATCTCGATACGGCTTCAACGATTTTGCCGGACATTCGGACGGATTTTGCAGTATGTAGGGGGTTTGGGGGATAAAAATTTATCTAGCTAGGATTTCATTTAAAAAAATCTCGCTTTATCCCTGTTTTTGGCCACTAACAAAACTGCTAAAATGGGAATAGAAAGTATATGAAATTTTGAGCTGTCAAATACAACGCGCAATAGTAACGCGCGGACTAAAAAGGTTCGATTCCCACATGTCACCCGGCGCTTTTTTTCTTTTATTTTTATTAAAATATCTTTAAAAAAATTACCGAGGAAGGCTCGGTACCCAGGTACTTAAACTTTATAACTGTGTCAACTTATCTTAGTCGTGTTTTACGACACGTCGATAAGAAAGTAGGTGGTCTATTCTACTTAACCGGATACCACACCGTGAGTCACATACCTTAGTCGCCTTTTACGAAACCTTGGTAAGAAAGAGGGTGGTCTATTCTACTTTACAAATTTGCATTTTGAATATATATCCTTAGAATTCTATAGAGACATGCACGTTTCCTCGCGATGTTTTCCTTCACCGAAAAGCGCGTGATAAATTGCAATTATCACTTAGACACATAAGTTCTAACAAAAAAACTCATTGGTGGCTGGACCGTAGTTCTATTAAGGACGCAATATTAAATATAATTTTTCGAAAATGGTCTTTGTATACACGGTTAACATGTACTGTCAATTAAAAGTCAATCAATTGCAGATTGAAATGTGAATATGATGGATTCGTAATTATTATTTAATTTGTTGATTGTATCCTTATCCTTATAAATATTATAAATGCGAAAGTCTGGCTGTCTGTTACGTTTTCACGGACAATCCGCTGAACCAACATCGATGAAATTTGCCACAATTATTCCTCATAGCGCGGGGTAACATATAGGCTATAGAAATCCCGTTAATTCAACAGGAATTAAATTCAGTAGGAATTAAATAGGATGACATTCAAAACGCCATCTATAATAAACTAATGGAAGTTATTTTTATTCACGATGTGTCAAAATCAAGTCAAATCAGTATTTAGATTCCAAGTTTTTCGGCTTACGTCAAAAGTGTACTTATATAAATTTTATTCTTTTCGTTTACTGAAAAAATTTAAGTGAGCTATTAAAATGGATAATTAATATAAGTAATACGGGTTATTTACTAAAATAAATAAGCTAATAATATTATAAATGCGAAAGTCTTTCTGTTACGTTTTCATGGCCAATTCGCTGAACCCTTCCATATAGATGAAATTTGTCACAATAAATGTTTATATACCAGGATAACATATAAAATCTTTAAAAAAGTTATTTTTATAATTTTTTTGAAATATTTCGATTTTGGGTTATTCAATAAAGAAGACCACCAGAATTTCATACATCTTTTGGCCTATACTTTATGGGGAACTATAAAAAAGAATTATATTTTGAGGTTATGTACAAGTACGATTACTAGCTAAATACTTTGCAGATTTTTACAGATTTGTAATGAAAATATAAAAATAATGTATTATCATGTGAGTTCAAGTAAAATTTAATCATATATATTTTTTGTTGTCAAAACAACAGACGTTTCGAGAAAACATATTCTTAAACGGAACAAGTCTTTAGTTAGTTGTCTATGGCATCAAGTACGAAATAAATGACTTATAATGGACATGTAATGGGAAGTTTTATTAAATTTAATCCCATATTAATTAGGCCATACGGCTACTGAAAAAAATATTTTATTTTCTACACCATTTGTGTTATTTGAAACGTCATTACAGTAAACAAAGTGAAGGTAAAATATTTCCAAATACCTATTTTAAAATATTATGTTAACATATACATAACTTAAATTTAATTTTTCGTATTTATATTAAAACGTTTGAATCCAGCGCCGTGCGTAGAGGTAATTAAAAATAAAAAAAGTTTACAATTGATGACAAATGATGTGATGAATGACGTATAAATGTTTTTATTAAAAAATAGCACGTTTGCATTAAAATTTATTATATTTATAGAGATATTTAATATCAGAAAAACATTATGAATTTTTTAATGTATATGAAGTTTTTGTTCTTCTTTTACTGAACTATTTTAATATATTCCCTCTGATTCTTCCTGGATCGATCTGATTTTTGTGATAGAGATACATATTTGCAGGGTTATTAACCTATCAGTATACGCGAACGAAGTTGTGGGTAAAAGCTAGTATTAAATAATAACAATTTAACGAGGTATTAACTACGCAGTGATAGTGATAAATGTAGTTAACCACAGTAATGGCAGACTATAAATTGAACCAAAAAATTGTTTTCATCATATTACTTCTTTGACAATCAATCACAAGGTAACACTTGAAACAAATATTAATTTATCAATAATCATCATTCTCGTGTCCTCATCCCACTCTAAGTGGGGACACAACATGGTATTGTCTTCCATACTCTCTTATCATTCGTTAACTCTGGCGCTATTCGTTTAATCTGCGTTGTTTTAAAGATTTAAACATAGTGATATAGGGACATAGGCACAGACAGGGAACGCGACTTTGTTTTATACTATGTAGTGATGATGATACAGTGATATTTACCCAACCGAAAATCGAACTCACGCTCAGGCACGGAACATAAATGAAAAAGATGGAAGCTTTTATTATGAATTCACGTTTCCGTTTCCGTTTCCGACATAATATTCGGTCCGCTAATAATTCGACAGATGGAAGTTTCTCGAGGGTGGTGACCCCTATAGGAGGGTTGGGGGCGACGTCAAAAATGTCACTCACCTTCACAAGGAACCGAGGCGATGAATATTATTTTGAAACTATTGATTTCAAGTATCGTTACAATTTGTAATATTTTGATGTCTCCATTGTTTTTTACAGTGTTAAATCATACCTTTATACATGTACTAGCAATCACCAGCAATTCCTCCGAGAAAACCCGTAATATAGTATTTTGATTACCATAAAAACGGTTAAAGTGTGTTAACCTTAAATGCTAGACATATGCTGTCCCCAAAAACAGAGAGATATAACGAGATTTTTTAAATAAAACCTAGCTTTCACCTCCAATACCTTCACATGCTGATTTTCAGGAAAATCGTTGGACCCGTTTCCGAGATTCCGAAAATATATATATATTTATATATATCTATACATACAAGATTAACTCATTTAAATATTAAATATATAAATCCTTTACAGATGCCTTACAAACTTCTGATCTTCGCCGCAATCATAGCCGCTGTTGCCGGCCAATACCAGATTATAGGGGACGGGAAAGTGCCCTTCAAGGTATTGGGGCCAACGGAAGGCCATGGTCCCTTCCAAGTGAAGACACAGGACGGCAAGGTGGTCCAGTACCCACACAATGCGGCGCCGCAACCCCCCTATCCAGGATTGTACACGTACCCGCTGTCAGCCAAAAACCCGTACTCGCAGAACAGCAAACAATAGTGCAATGCTAACACATTCAATACACTGATATGAAATACGTTTTTGTTTTCTTTACCTTTATATATATATATATATTTATATTTATATATATACATATACACACAAACTTTTCTATCTTCCAGAGAAAGTCGGACATCGGTTTACCCATTCCGGAAAGTAGTACTTTAACCTAAACCTTAACCGTCTTGTAGTAAAAACCGTTCAGTAGATTTTTGAGAAGCATGCCAATACACAGTTTTTGGGGAGTTCGTTTTTTAATATTACTAGCTTTTACCCGCGCAACTTCGTTCGCGTGGACTGTAGTCTTGAAATTAAGTATAGCTTCTGTCACTATCCAATCCTGCAAATATCTCCATCACAAAAATCAAATCGATCCGGGAAGAATCAGAGATTTATCGATTTATCAAGAACATAATTTGATAATTTTAGTAAATAACGCGTACTTACATGAAATATGTATTAAAATAGCTCAGTAAAAGGAGTACAAAAACTTCATATACATCAAAAAATTTATTATGTTTTTCTGGTATTAAATATCTCTATAAATATTATAAACTTTTAATGGGAACGTGCTAGTAAACTTATTTAATAACAACATTTATACGTAACGTATCAATTGTCAAATTGTTTTTTTTTTAATTACCTATACATACGGCGCTGGATTCCAAAGTTTTTATACGAAAGTATAAATACGAAAAATTAAATTTAAATTGTGTTTTCTTAACATAATATTTTAAAATAGGTATCGGAAAATATAGTATAAGCTTCACTTGAAAATGGTGTTCAGAAATAAAATATTTTTCATTAGCCGTATGGCTTATATGATTAAATGTTACTTGATCTTAAATGATTATACCTTATTGTTAAATGTTCATCATAAATCCTATCGTTTTTATTTATTTATTTATTTGCATATTATACTATTAAATAGCGTGCAAATTTTAAAACATTATGCAATAAAAATTGCTTATAGTTATGACTTTACAGCTCATTATTACTTCCTAAGAAAGTTATTAACAAAACAAAAACGTATGTCAAAATAAATAATAATAACGGTCGGTGTCGGTTAACGGTCTGATTGCGAAGAGCCTGGACCAACATCTTCAGAGGCTTTCGCTTAACACGTGGATCAAGTGTCGGATGCAGAAGGCAGTGTTACTTGAAACGGCGCGCATTGTGAGGAAGTTCCTCTCTCTAGACCCCTAACCACCGGCAACTCGGGATATTTCCCCGTTCCCGGCGCACGTCAATTTTTTATATTTTTAAATGTTTTTTATTATAATTTTGTTTTTTAATTAAAAATATTTAAAAATGTGAAAAATTAGGTTTAAGAAAAATAAATGACTAATAATATTTACATTAAACATTCTAATAATAATAAAAATAAAAAATATTACAAAATCATCTATACATATATATCTAATAATTACAATAAAAACTTCATAATTTGGGTAAGTATTCGCTAACAGAATAAAAGCACTTATCCAAAAGCCACTTTTGAATAATTCCTTTAAAAGTTGACAATGATTGTGACCTTATATGTACTGGTAGATTATTGAAAATTTCTATAGCCATACAGTAACAGTTACTTTTATATAAACTTAATCTTATTTTTGGTACAATCAGTCTATCTTTATGCCTTGTAACTTTTCCTAATGTTTCGTGAGTACTGAAAAGATCGGGATTTTTTTTACGAATATACACATTTCCTTAATATACATACACGGCAATGGAAGAATGTTAAGTGATTTAAACAATGGCATACAGCTGTCAAGGTAATGAGCATTGTATAATGCGCGTATACATTTTTTTTGAACTTTAAATACTCTGTCCCCCTCCACAGAGTTACCCCAGATTATTAACCCGTATTTGAGTACTGAAGAAATATACCCATGATATGCACACAAAACTGCATCTTTTTGTGCTATTCTTCTTAATTTTTTAAGTGCAAAAATAAATTTATCTAATCTGCTACACACATCTTCTATTTGATTTTTCCAGTCGCAATATTTATCTAAGGTTATACCTAAAAATTCAGTTGATTCCACTTCCAAAATTTAATTTTTTTTGTATTTTATTGCTATAGGAATATGTTATTTTAAATTACAGTTTTAAATGTAACTATTTCTGTTTTTTCCACATTAATTTTTAAGTTGTTATCATTTAACCACTCTATTATATGTGCGATAGTATGGTTAATATCCTGTTCAAAGGTTTCTCTATTACTGCACTTAATTAGAATTGTGGTGTCATCTGCAAATAATATGCAATTGTGATGAGTTACATCAGGGAGATCATTTATGTAAAGTAGAAATAGAGAAGGTTCCAAAATACTCCCTTGAGGGACACCACTAATGTTACATAAATAGGAGGATTGGTATGTACATTTTTTGCCATTTATTACTTTAGTTATTTGAGTACTATGTAACCTGTCGCATAAATAACTTTTGAACCAGTCATTAGCTATCCCGCGTATTCCATATTTTTCTAATTTTGCTAAAAGTATATCATGGTTAACAAAATCAACTTTAACTTTAAAACTACGCAACAGATTTTGATGCGGTTTTTTTTAAAAGATAGAGTGATTCAAGAGGAAGGTTTGTATGTATAATAACATTCAATACAAGTGCTCTAGGGCGAAGCGCGGCCCCCTCGCGGAATTTTAAATGTGTGATATCTCCGAAAATGTTCATTTAAATAACATGCTGTAGAAGGCCATATTAATCTATATTAAATCAATAATTTATTTAAGGTACTTAATTGGATCAGGTTTAATGCTGTAATGTATAAAAATTGCTTCAAAAATAAGGCATTGTTTTTCGTAAAAAGTAAATGACAAAAAATGCTATTGTGGGTTATCCATAAGAGATAGCAAATACCATCCCGGACTTTTCTGTAGACCTTTTCAAGGTATACAAATTAGTACATCATTTTGATAAATCTCGTAGGGTTTAGCCTGCGTTTGCAATGTAAGCGGAAAAAATGTAATTATTTGCGATATATATTAGAAACCTCACAAATTACAGTATCCTCCAGTACAGTATACTCCATATTGAATGGTATTAAACATATAAACCTTCCTCTTGAAACACTCTATCTAATAAAGAAACCGCATCAAAATCTGTTGCGTAGTTTTAAAGAAATAACCATACATAGGGATATATGGACAAACAAAGAATTTGACTTTGTTTTATACTATGTAGTTATATTAATTATCCATTGTAATTTTTGCTGCTTGTGAAATTTGTCCACTAAACGAATTAAAATAAAATAAAATATAAATAATCTTTAAAGAGAACTCTTTTGACGTAGGCCGAAAACCTTGGAATCTAAATACTTCTGTAAATACAGATTTGACTTGAATTTGACACATCGTGAATAAAAATAACTACCATGAGTTTATTATATACGGCGTTTTGAATGTAATCCTATTTAATTCGTACTGAATTTAATTCCTGTTGAATTAACAGGATTTCTATAGCCTATATGTTACCCCGCCGTATGAGGAATAATTGTGGCAAATTTCATCGATGTTGGTTCAGCGGATTGCCCGTGAAAACGTAACAGACAGACAGACAGACAGACAGACTTTTGCATTTATAATATTGGTAAGGATTACTAATAAGAGCCAACGATGAGACCGTATGACTGCTTCCAGATGCTCATAGGTTCAAACCAATGAGATTTTTTAAACGGAACGAACGGAATCTCGATACGGCTTCAACGATTTTGCCGGACATTCAGTATGTAGGGGGTTTGGGGGATAAAAATTTATCTAGCTAGGATTTCATTTAAAAAAATCTCGCTTTATCCCTGTTTTTGGCCACTAACAAAACTGCTAAAATGGGAATAGAAAGTATATGAAATAAGTATATGAATAGAAAGTAACGCGCGGACTAAAAAGGTTCGATTCCCACATGTCACCCGGCGCTTTTTTTCTTTTATTTTTATTAAAATATCTTTAAAAAAATTACCGAGGAAGGCTCGGTCACCCAGGTACTTAAACTTTATAACTGTGTCAACTTATCTTAGTCGTGTTTTACGAAACGTCGATAAGAAAGAGGGTGGTCTATTCTACTTAACCGGATACCACACCGTGAGTCACATACCTTAGTCGCCTTTTACGAAACCTTGGTAAGAAAGAGGGTGGTCTATTCTACTTTACAAATTTGCATTTTGAATATATATCCTTAGAATTCTATAGAGACATGCACGTTTCCTCGCGATGTTTTCCTTCACCGAAAAGCGCGTGATAAATTGCAATTATCACTTAGACACATAAGTTCTAACAAAAAAACTCATTGGTGGCTGGACCGTAGTTCTATTAAGGACGAAATATTAAATATAATTTTTCGAAAATGGTCTTTGTATACACGGTTAACATGTACTGTCAATTAAAAGTCAATCAATTGCAGATTGAAATGTGAATATGATGGATTCGTAATTATTATTTAATTTGTTGATTGTATCCTTATCCTTATAAATATTATAAATGCGAAAGTCTGGCTGTCTGTTACGTTTTCACGGACAATCCGCTGAACCAACATCGATGAAATTTGCCACAATTATTCCTCATAGCGCGGGGTAACATATAGGCTATAGAAATCCCGTTAATTCAACAGGAATTAAATTCAGTAGGAATTAAATAGGATGACATTCAAAACGCCGTATATAATAAACCATGGACGTAGTATATACTGGACGGCGCCAAAAGACGTTGCCGATCTTGCGTCTGTGTGTAAGCGATTTATCGTTTGTCTCTGTTCTTATCGCGAACTATACATAAGAGTGAAAGAGATTGTGATGAAGTTTGACGACGTCGCTAAAAATGTGTCCAGTTGGTGACACCAAATGAGGCCATAACATTGAGTTTGTTGAAGATTATTTCTTGAAATCTAAAGCAAATACGAGTGTTACTGATATATTTTTTCAAAAAAGGTGGAATTTGTCGTGTGCTGCCTTAACGTGACCATCAAGAACAACGAAAGGAGGAGTTAAAAACACGGAATTACCATTTCATAAGTAAATCTTTGACTCTTATTTCCGTGCTAAATTAAAGCGTTTTATTCAGTTAAAGCGTTTCAAATTATAATGTTTCAGTACAGTTTGATATTCCCTAGCCGGCACGAGTGTGGGATACTGATAAAACATAGAAATTAATCATTAAATATTCGATTGAATTGTGTTACCTACGTAGTGATGTACACACTAAGGAATTATTATGTATCGATAAATATCAGTCAAAGTTATATTTACTAGCCAACTAAATGCAAATTCTCTAATTTTAGATTATTTCCATAGGTTTCCTAAATGCCCACAAATAACAGAACAGTGGATAAAAGCTGTCACCGGTCTCACGGATATGTAAATGTTGAGAATAATGTGGATCATGATATTGTTCAATTGGCCACTGAAGCACTAACATTTATGTTAACATTTCATCTATACATAAAGCACCGAGTACGGGCTGCACCTTCGACTTTATTTTTAACGCTTCAATGGATTCTTTGGTAAATCTAGGCTCACAGTCAATTGACTGATACCATTTTTGAGAACCACCCATCACAGTAATATATGCAGTAAAGATGTGCATCGGATAATTCATGACATTATACTGCAGACTGTACACTCAGGAAATTATGTCAATCTATTCAAATGTTTAAATCTATTCTGAACAGTAAACCAACTAGATTGGTTACAACTATATATTAACTTTACAGTACCTGAGCTAGGCTTCGATAATTATCGACGCCTAGTTTAGCTTATCGATAAGCTAAGTACTTCCCTAATCACGCACACTAATGCAGTTCTAAAAGTTCACACAAGCATAAAACGGACACACAAAAATAGCTAAGGCGGCATCCAGTGTATTCTTTATCCAAGTAATAAACTTATGGAAGTTATTTTTATTCACGATGTGTCAAAATCAAGTCAAATCAGTATTTAGATTCCAAGTTTTTCGGCTTACGTCAAAAGTGTACTTATATAAATTTTATTCTTTTCGTTTACTGAAAAAATTTAAGTGAGCTATTAAAATGGATAATTAATATAAGTAATACGGGTTATTTGCTAAAATAAATAAGCTAATAATATTATAAATGCGAAAGTCTTTCTGTTACGTTTTCATGGCCAATTCGCTGAACCCTTCCATATAGATGAAATTTGTCACAATAAATGTTTATATACCAGGATAACATATAAAATCTTTAAAAAAGTTATTTTTATAATTTTTTTGAAATATTTCGATTTTGGGTTATTCAATAAAGAAGACCACCAGAGTTTCATACATCTTTTGGCCTATACTTTATGGGGAACTATAAAAAAAGAATTATATTTTGAGGTTATGTACAAGTACGATTACTAGCTAAATACTTTGCAGATTTTTACAGATTTGTAATGAAAATATAAAAATAATGTATTATCATGTAAGTTCAAGTAAAATTTAATCATATATATTTTTTGTTGTCAAAACAACAGACGTTTCGAGAAAACATATTCTTAAACGGAACAAGTCTTTAGTTAGTTGTCTATGGCATCAAGTACGAAATAAATGACTTATAATGGACATGTAATGGGAAGTTTAATTAAATTGAATCCCATATTAATTAGGCCATACGGCTACTGAAAAAAATATTTTATTTTCTACACCATTTGTGTTATTTGAAACGTCATTACAGTAAACAAAGTGAAGGTAATATATTTTCAGATACCTATTTAAAAATATTATGTTAACAAAAACATAATTTAAATTTAATTTTTCGTATTTATATTAAAACGTTGGAATCCAGCGCCGTGCGTAGAGGTAATAACGTAAACAATTTGACAATTGATGACAAATGACGTTACGTATAAATGTTTTTATTAAAACTTAGCACGTTTCCATTAAAATTTATAATATTTATAGAGATATTTAATATCAGAAAAACATTATGAATTTTTTAATGTAGGTATATGAAGTTTTTGTACTCCTTTTACTGAGCTATTTTAATATATATTTCATGTAAGTACGGGTTAATCACTAAAATTATCAAATTATGCTCTTGATAAAACGATAAATCCCTCTGATTCTTCCTGGATCGATCTGATTTTTGTGATAGAGATACATATTTGCAGGGTTATTAACCTATCAGTATACGCGAACGAAGTTGCGGGTAAAAGCTAGTATTAAATAATAACAATTTAACGAGGTATTAACTACGCAGTGATAGTGATAAATGTAGTTAACCACAGTATTGGCAGACTATAAATTGAACCAAAAAATTGTTTTCATCATATTACTTCTTTGACAATCAATCACAAGGTAACACTTGAAACAAATATTAATTTATAAATAATCATCATTCTCGTGTCCTCATCCCACTCTAAGTGGGGACACAACATGGTATTCTCTTCCATACTCTCTTATCATTCGTTAACTCTGGCGCTATTCGTTTAATCTGCGTTGTTTTAAAAATTTAAACATAGTGATATAGGGACATAGGCACAGACAGGGAACGCGACTTTGTTTTATACTATGTAGTGATGATGATACAGTGATATTTACCCAACCGAAAATCGAACTCACGCTCAGGCATCGAACATAAATGAAAATGATGGAAGCTTTTATTATGAATTCACGTTTCCGTTTCCGTTTCCGACATAATATTCGGTCCGCTAATAATTCGACAGATGGAAGTTTCTCGAGGGTGGTGACCCCTATAGGAGGGTTGGGGGCGACGTCAAAAATGTCACTCAACTTCACAAGGAACCGTGGCGATGAATATTATTTTGAAACTATTGATTTCAAGTATCGTTACAATTTGTAATATTTTGATGTCTCCATTGTTTTTACAGTGTTAAATCATACCTTTATATATGTACTAGCAATCACCAGCAATTCCTCCGAGAAAACCCGTAATATAGTATTTTGATTACCATAAATTTGGTTAAAGTGTTATTATTATGTTAACCTTAAATGCTAGACATATGCTGTCCCCAAAAACAGAGAGATATAACGAGATTTTTTAAATAAAACCTAGCTTTCACCTCCAATACCTTCACATGCTGATTTTCAGGAAAATCTTTGGACCCGTTTCCGAGATTCCGAAAATATATATATATCTATACATACAAGATTAACTCATTTAAATATTAAATATATAAATCCTTTACAGATGCCTTACAAACTTCTGATCTTCGCCGCAATCATAGCCGCAGTTGCCGGCCAATACCAGATTATAGGGGACGGGAAAGTGCCCTTCAAGGTATTGGGGCCAACGGAAGGCCATGGTCCCTTCCAAGTGAAGACACAGGACGGCAAGGTGGTCCAGTACCCACACAATGCCGCGCCGCAACCCCCCTATCCAGGATTGTACACGTACCCGCTGTCAGCCAAAAACCCGTACTCGCAGAACAGCAAACAATAGTGCAATGCTAACACATTCAATACACTGATATGAAATACGTTTTTGTTTTCTTTACCTTTATGTATCTTTAATATTCAATAGAGTTAATCTTGTATATATGTATTGTATGTATATATATATATATATATATATATATATATATATATATATATATATATATATATATATATATATATATATATATACACAAACTTTTCTATCTTCCAGAGAAAGTCGGACATCGGTTTACCCATTCCGGAAAGTAGTACTCTAACCTAAACCTAAACCGTCTTGTAGTAAAAACCGTTCAGTAGATTTTTGAGAAACATGCCAATACACAGTTTTTGGGGAGTTCGTTTTATAATATTACTAGCTTTTACCCGCGCAACTTCGTTCGCGTGGACTGTAGTCTTGAAATTAAGTATAGCTTCTGTCACTATCCAATCCTGCAAATATCTCCATCACAAAAATCAAATCGATCCGGGAAGAATCAGAGATTTATCGATTTATCAAGAACATAATTTGATAATTTTAGTAAATAACGCGTACTTACATGAAATATGTATTAAAATAGCTCAGTAAAAGGAGTACAAAAACTTCATATACATCAAAAAATTTATTATGTTTTTCTGGTATTAAATATCTCTATAAATATTATAAACTTTTAATGGGAACGTGCTAGTACACTTATTTAATAACAACATTTATACGTAACGTATCAATTGTCAAATTGTTTTTTTTTTAAATTACCTATACGTACGGCGCTGGATTCCAAAGTTTTTATACGGAAGTATAAATACGAAAAATTAAATTTAAATTATGTTTTCTTAACATAATATTTTAAAATAGGTATCGGAAAATATATAAGCTTCACTTGAAAATGGTGTTCAGAAATAAAATATTTTTCATTAGCCGTATGGCTTATATGATTAAATTTTACTTGATCTTAAATGATTATACCTTATTGTTAAATGTTCATCACAAATCCTATCGTTTTTATTTATTTATTTATTTATTTATTTATTTGCATATTATACTATTAAATAGCGTGCAAATTTTAAAACATTATACAATAAAAATTGCTTATAGTTATGACTTTACAGCTCATTATTACTTCCTAGAAAAGTTATTACCAAAACAAAAACGTATGTCAAAATAAATAATAATAACGGTCGGTGTCGGTTAACGGTCTGATTGCGAAGAGCCTGGACCAACATCTTCAGAGGCTTTCGCTTAACAGTTGGATCAAGTGTCGGATGCAGAAGGCAGTATTGCTTGAAACGGCGCGCATTGTGACGAAGTTCCTCTCTCTGGACCCCTAACCACCGGCAACTCGGGATATTTCCCCGTTCCCGGCGCACGTCAATTTTTTATATTTTTAAATGTTTTTTATTATAATTTCGTTTTTTAATTAGAAATATTTAAAAATGTGAAAAATTAGGTTTAAGAAAAATAAATGACTAATAATATTTACATTAGACATTCTAATAATAATAAAAATAAAAAAATATTACAAAATCATCTATACATATATATCTAATAATTACAATAAAAACTTCATAATTTGGGTAAGTATTCGCTAACAGAATAAAAGCACTTATCCAAAAGCCACTTTTGAATAATTCCTTTAAAAGTTGACAATGATTGTGACCTTATATGTACTGGTAGATTATTGAAAATTTCTATAGCCATACAGTAACAGTTACTTTTATATAAACTTAATCTTATTTTTGGTACAATCAGTCTATCTTTATGCCTTGTAACTTTTCCTAATGTTTCGTGAGTACTGAAAAGATCGGGATTTTTTTTACGAATATACACATTTCCTTAATATACATACACGGCAATGGAAGAATGTTAAGTGATTTAAACAATGGCCTACAGCTGTCAAGGTAATGAGCATTGTATAATGCGCGTATACATTTTATTTTGAACTTTAAATACTCTGTCCCCCTCCACAGAGTTACCCCAGATTATTAACCCGTATCTGAGTACTGAAGAAATATACCCATGATATGCACACAAAACTGTATCTTTTTGTGCTATTCTTCTTAATTTTTTTAGTGCAAAAATAAATTTATCTAATCTGCTACACACATCTTCTATTTGATTTTTCCAGTCGCAATATTTATCTAAGGTTATACCTGAAAATTCAGTTGATTCCACTTCCAAAATTTAATTATCTTTGTATTTTATTGCTATAGGAATATGTTATTTTAAATGACAGTTTTAAATGTAACTATTTCTGTTTTTTCCACATTAATTTTTAAGTTGTTATCATTTAACCACTCTATTATATGTGCGATAGTATGGTTAATATCCTGTTCAAAGGTTTCTCTATTACTGCACTTAATTAGAATTGTGGTGTCATCTGCAAATAATATGCAATTGTGATATGAGTTACATCAGGGAGATCATTTATGTAAAGTAGAAATAGAGAAGGTCCCAAAATACTCCCTTGAGGGACACCACTAATGTTACATAAATAGGAGGATTGGTATGTACATTTTTTGCCATTTATTACTTTAGTTATTTGAGTACTATGTAACCTGTCGCATAAATAACTTTTGAACCAGACATTAGCTATCCCGCGTATTCCATATTTTTCTAATTTTGCTAAAAGTATATCATGGTTAACAAAATCAAATACTTTTGACATGTCGAAGAAAATAGCAACAATAGGATTTCGTTCGTTGATGCTTTCAGTGATTATTTTAATAAGTTTCAAACCTGCCCTTGTAGTAGAATTATTTTTTGGAAACCATGTTGTTCTTTTTTTAGAATATTTTCATCACTACATATTATAAAACAAAGTCGCATTCTTCGTTTATCCATATATCCCTATGTATGCATAAAACTTTAAAACTACGCAACAGATTTTGATGCGGTTTTTTTTAAAAGATAGAGTGATTCAAGAGGAAGGTTTGTATGTATAATAACATTCAATACAAGTGCTCTAGGGCGAAGCGCGGCCCCCTCGCGAAATTTTAAATGTGTGATATCTCCGAAAATGTTCATTTAAATAACATGCTGTAAAAGGCCATATTAATCTATATTAAATCAATAATTTATTTAAGGTACTTAATTGGATAAGGTTTAATGCTGTAATGTATAAAAATTGCTTCAAAAATAAGGCATTGTTTTTCGTAAAAAGTAAATGACAAAAAATGCTATTGTGGGTAATCCATAAGAGATAGCAAATACCATCGCGGACTTTTCTGTAGACCTTTTCAAGGTATACAAATGAGTACATCATTTTGATAAATCTCGTAGGGTTTAGCCTGCGTTTGCAATGTAAGCGGAAAAAATGTAATTATTTGCGATATATATTAGAAACCTCACAAATTACAGTATCTTCCAGTACAGTATACTCCATATTGAATGGTATTAAACATATAAACCTTCCTCTTGAAACACTCTATCTAATAAAGAAACCGCATCAAAATCTGTTGCGTAGTTTTAAAGAAATAACCATACATAGGGATATATGGACAAACAAAGAATTTGACTTTGTTTTATACTATGTAGTAATATTAATTATCCATTGTAATTTTTTCTGCTTGTGAAATTTGTCCACTAAACGAATTAAAATAAAATAAAATATAAATAATCTTTAAAGAGAACTCTTTTGACGTAGGCCGAAAACCTTGGAATCTAAATACTTCTGTAAATACAGATTTGACTTGAATTTGACACATCGTGAATAAAAATAACTTCCATGAGTTTATTATATACGGCGTTTTGAATGTAATCCTATTTAATTCGTACTGAATTTAATTCCTGTTGAATTAACAGGATTTCTATAGCCTATATGTTACCCCGCCGTATGAGGAATAATTGTGGCAAATTTCATCGATGTTGGTTCAGCGGATTGTCCGTGAAAACGTAACAGACAGACAGACAGACAGACTTTTGCATTTATAATATTGGTAAGGATTACTAATAAGAGCCAACGATGAGACCGTATGACTGCTTCCAGATGCTCATAGGTTCAAACCAATGAGATTTTTTAAACGGAACGAACGGAATCTCGATACGGCTTCAACGATTTTGCCGGACATTCAGTATGTAGGGGGTTTGGGGGATAAAAATTTATCTAGCTAGGATTTCATTTAAAAAAATCTCGCTTTATCCCTGTTTTTGGCCACTAACAAAACTGCTAAAATGGGAATAGAAAGTATATGAAATTTTGAGCTGTCAAATACAACGCGCAATAGTAACGCGCGGACTAAAAAGGTTCGATTCCCACATGTCACCCGGCGCTTTTTTTCTTTTATTTTTATTAAAATATCTTTAAAAAAATTACCGAGGAAGGCTCGGTCACCCAGGTACTTAAACTTTATAACTGTGTCAACTTATCTTAGTCGTGTTTTACGACACGTCGATAAGAAAGAGGGTGGTCTATTCTACTTAACCGGATACCACACCGTGAGTCACATACCTTAGTCGCCTTTTACGAAACCTTGGTAAGAAAGAGGGTGGTCTATTCTACTTTACAAATTTGCATTTTGAATATATATCCTTAGAATTCTATAGAGACATGCACGTTTCCTCGCGATGTTTTCCTTCACCGAAAAGCGCGTGATAAATTGCAATTATCACTTAGACACATAAGTTCTAACAAAAAAACTCATTGGTGGCTGGACCGTAGTTCTATTAAGGACGCAATATTAAATATAATTTTTGGAAAATAGTCTTTGTATACACGGTTAACATGTACTGTCAATTAAAAGTCAATCAATTGCAGATTGAAATGTGAATATGATGGATTCGTAATTATTATTTAATTTGTTGATTGTATCCTTATCCTTATAAATATTATAAATGCGAAAGTCTGGCTGTCTGTTACGTTTTCACGGACAATCCGCTGAACCAACATCGATGAAATTTGCCACAATTATTCCTCATAGCGCGGGGTAACATATAGGCTATAGAAATCCCGTTAATTCAACAGGAATTAAATTCAGTAGGAATTAAATAGGATGACATTCAAAACGCCATCTATAATAAACTAATGGAAGTTATTTTTATTCACGATGTGTCAAAATCAAGTCAAATCAGTATTTAGATTCCAAGTTTTTCGGCTTACGTCAAAAGTGTACTTATATAAATTTTATTCTTTTCGTTTACTGAAAAAATTTAAGTGAGCTATTAAAATGGATAATTAATATAAGTAATACGGGTTATTTACTAAAATAAATAAGCTAATAATATTATAAATGCGAAAGTCTTTCTGTTACGTTTTCATGGCCAATTCGCTGAACCCTTCCATATAGATGAAATTTGTCACAATAAATGTTTATATACCAGGATAACATATAAAATCTTTAAAAAAGTTATTTTTATAATTTTTTTGAAATATTTCGATTTTGGGTTATTCAATAAAGAAGACCACCAGAATTTCATACATCTTTTGGCCTATACTTTATGGGGAACTATAAAAAAAGAATTATATTTTGAGGTTATGTACAAGTACGATTACTAGCTAAATACTTTGCAGATTTTTACAGATTTGTAATGAAAATATAAAAATAATGTATTATCATGTAAGTTCAAGTAAAATTTAATCATATATATTTTTTGTTGTCAAAACCACAGACGTTTCGAGAAAACATATTCTTAAACGGAACAAGTCTTTAGTTAGTTGTCTACGGCATCAAGTACGAAATAAATGACTTATAATGGACATGTAATGGGAAGTTTTATTAAATTTAATCCCATATTAATTAGGCCATACGGCTACTGAAAAAAATATTTTATTTTCTACACCATTTGTGTTATTTGAAACGTCATTACAGTAAACAAAGTGAAGGTAATATATTTCCAGATACCTATTTTAAAATATTATGTTAACAAAAACATAATTTAAATTTAATTTTTCGTATTTATATTAAAACGTTGGAATCCAGCGCCGTGCGTAGAGGTAATAACGTAAACAATTTGACAATTGATGACAAATGACGTTACGTATAAATGTTTTTATTAAAAAATAGCACGTTTCCATTAAAATTTATTATATTTATAGAGATATTTAATATCAGAAAAACATTATGAATTTTTTAATGTATATGAAGTTTTTGTTCTTCTTTTACTGAACTATTTTAATATATTCCCTCTGATTCTTCCTGGATCGATCTGATTTTTGTGATAGAGATACACATTTGCAGGGTTATTAACCTATCAGTATACGCGAACGAAGTTGTGGGTAAAAGCTAGTATTAAATAATAACAATTTAACGAGGTATTAACTACGCAGTGATAGTGATAAATGTAGTTAACCACAGTAATGGCAGACTATAAATTGAACCAAAAAATTGTTTTCATCATATTACTTCTTTGACAATCAATCACAAGGTAACACTTGAAACAAATATTAATTTATCAATAATCATCATTCTCGTGTCCTCATCCCACTCTAAGTGGGGACACAACATGGTATTCTCTTCCATACTCTCTTATCATTCGTTAACTCTGGCGCTATTCGTTTAATCTGCGTTGTTTTAAAGATTTAAACATAGTGATATAGGGACATAGGCACAGACAGGGAACGCGACTTTGTTTTATACTATGTAGTGATGATGATACAGTGATATTTACCCAACCGAAAATCGAACTCACGCTCAGGCACCGAACATAAATGAAAATGATGGAAGCTTTTATTATGAATTCACGTTTCCGTTTCCGTTTCCGACATAATATTCGGTCCGCTAATAATTCGACAGATGGAAGTTTCTCGAGGGTGGTGACCCCTATAAGAGGGTTGGGGGCGACGTCAAAAATGTCACTCAACTTCACAAGGAACCGTGGCGATGAATATTATTTTGAAACTATTGATTTCAAGTATCGTTACAATTTGTAATATTTTGATGTCTCCATTGTTTTTTACAGTGTTAAATCATACCTTTATATATGTACTAGCAATCACCAGCAATTCCTCCGAGAAAACCCGTAATATAGTATTTTGATTACCATAAAAATGGTTAAAGTGTGTTAACCTTAAATGCTAGACATATGCTGTCCCCAAAAACAGAGAGATATAACGAGATTTTTTAAATAAAACCTAGCTTTCACCTCCAATACCTTCACATGCTGATTTTCAGGAAAATCGTTGGAGCCGTTTCCGAGATTCCGAAAATATATGTATATTTATATATATCTATACATACAAGATTAACTCATTTAAATATTAAATATATAAATCCTTTACAGATGCCTTACAAACTTCTGATCTTCGCCGCAATCATAGCCGCTGTTGCCGGCCAATACCAGATTATAGGGGACGGGAAAGTGCCCTTCAAGGTATTGGGGCCAACGGAAGGCCATGGTCCCTTCCAAGTGAAGACACAGGACGGCAAGGTGGTCCAGTACCCACTCAATGCCGCGCCGCAACCCCCCTATCCAGGATTGTACACGTACCCGCTGTCAGCCAAAAACCCGTACTCGCAGAACAGCAAACAATAGTGCAATGCTAACACATTCAATACACTGATATGACATACGTTTTTGTTTTCTTTACCTTTATGTATCTTTAATATTCAATAGAGTTAATCTTGTATAATATATGTATTGTATATACATATATTATACAATATATATATATATATATATATATATATATATATATATATATATATATATATATATATATATATATATACATTTACACACAAACTTTTCTATCTTCCAGAGAAAGTCGGACATCGGTTATATATATTATATATATATATATATATATATATATATATATATATATATATATATATACATTTACACACAAACTTTTCTATCTTCCAGAGAAAGTCGGACATCGGTTTACCCATTCCGGAAAGTAGTACTTTAACCTAAACCTTAACCGTCTTGTAGTAAAAACCGTTCAGTAGATGTTTGAGAAACATGCCAATACACAGTTTTTGGGGAGTTCGTTTTATAATATTACTAGCTTTTACCCGCGCAACTTCGTTCGCGTGGACTGTAGTCTTGAAATTAAGTATAGCTTCTGTCACTATCCAATCCTGCAAATATCTCCATCACAAAAATCAAATCGATCCGGGAAGAATCAGAGATTTATCGATTTATCAAGAACATAATTTGATAATTTTAGTAAATAACGCGTACGTACATGAAATATGTATTAAAATAGCTCAGTAAAAGGAGTACAAAAACTTCATATACATCAAAAAATTTATAATGTTTTTCTGGTATTAAATATCTCTATAAATATTATAAACTTTTAATGGGAACGTGCTAGTACACTTATTTAATAACAACATTTTTACGTAACGTATCAATTGTCAAATTGTTTTTTTTTTAAATTACCTATACGTACGGCGCTGGATTCCAAAGTTTTTATACGAAAGTATAAATACGAAAAATTAAATTTAAATTATGTTTTCTTTACATAATATTTTAAAATAGGTATCGGAAAATATATTAGCTTCACTTGAAAATGGTGTTTTAAATAAAAAAAATCTTTTATTTTTATTAAAATATCTTTTAAAAAAAATTACCGAGGAAGGCTCAGGCACCCAGGTACTTACACTTTATAACTGTGATGTTGAATGGCGGGAGATATGTGGTAATCGGTAGGTAGAAACTACTTATCAATCCTTACTTGTCAAACCATTTTTATGCTATATCATTTGGTACTAGCATTTACTAATACAGTACGCGGCTTTATTAAGGGACCGCTTCACAACTAACCAATAAACTGTCAGTTAGCTTATTCGGAACATATCTGACACATATCTCGGAAAACTGCGTTTCTCTGGTTTCTGATAGGCTTATTCAGCACTAATAAGTTAACAGGTATTGTTCCCCGAAGTGAAATTTTGAACATAAAAGTAGTAATAATGACCTAATTGTAAGAGACAAGCAATCGCCCGCGGCTCCACCGGCGTGGAAAGATTAAAACCGTAATATAGTATTTTGTTAACCATAAAAATAAGTAAAGTGGGTTAACTTTAAAAGCTTGACATATGCTGTCGTGGACTTTTATTTAGAACTTTAGAGGGGAACAGTTTTGTAATACATGATTTCTGAAAAACTTTCACTGTTTACTTAGCGCACGGAAGGAAAGCTTTAAATTGTGCTGTTTTCATAATATTTTTTGTTGCTTCTCTCCTATTTATCGTAACGTGATGTTATATGCCCTATAGCCTTCCTCGATAAATGGACTATCATACACTCAAAGAATTTCTTAAATCGGTCCAGTAGTTCCTGATATTAGCGCGTACAAAAAACAAACTCTTCAGTTTTATACATTAGTGTCGTAAAATACGACTAAGGTAAGTTGATGTCAGGCAGGAAATTACCTAGCCGAGTTTACGTGACATGTTAATAATATGGTGGTGGGTATATCTGACGTCTGGCTTACAGGTCCAATGTCATGTCAGCATGTCGGGCGTCTTATGGGAGAAAAATCAATCTATTTATGTTTTATGTAAAAAAAAATTGTTTATCTCTGTTTTTGGGCATTAAAAATACTATATTGAATATAGAACAGTATTTTTGCCAATAAACTGTCAAATCAGAGTAGCTTATTCGAGGAACGGGCAGTCTCGAGAAATGTAAATACCTAGGATCGATCACCAAATACCAAATATTTTTTTGTTTTTTTTATTTTATCTTGTAAAAAATTACCGAGCAATGCTCAGTCAAACAGGTACTTCAAATCAAATCAAATCATATTTATCGCGAATACAGTAATTATAGGTGTTATAAAAGTAATTATTTAAACCAATGTATTCTACCATTACAATATTATGCAGTAAAAAAAAAGTAAGTAACGGCCTGTTACAATCCCACTGCTGGGCATAGGCCTCCTCTCTCCATTTTTGGAGAGAAGGGTTGGAGCTAAGACCTACCACGCTGCTCCAATGCGGATTGGTAGGTTACACATATCCCCAGAATTCTCTAGAGATATGCAGGTTTCCTCACGATGTTTTCCTTCACCGAAAAGCGTGTGATAAATTGCAATTATCAATTAGACACATAAGTTTTAATAGAAAAACTCATTGGTGTCTGCCCGGCTTTGAACCCATGATCGTCTCTAGAGATTATGCAGTAATTATAATTAATTTACTTACAATTAAATTGTTAACAAGTGCTTTTAAATCGTTTATTCTGTGTTCTGGAAAATTACTCATATCAAGAAGAGCCAGCAAGATACGCGGTTGCTAGGTACATATAATTTTGAAAATGTTTATTAAATTGATGATCGGAAATCAAGTAATAGCTTTTTAATGGGTTATTAATCACCGTTCAAAGTATAAATTGGGATCAAACAATGTTAAGCTACATTGTATTGAGAAAATTAAGGTAAGTTTGACTTAAGGAATATCGTATGAATATTATTTTATTATCCTCATCACTATCTTTTCATCATCATTTCCTGCCTTTATCCAACTTTAAGTTGGGTCGGCGCAACATGTTTTAACGTTTTACGACCGGCCGCCTGCCTGTCGTTAACTTGCCTTAGTCGACTTTTATGGAACCTCGGTAAGAAATAAGGGTGGTCTATTCTACTCAGCTGGATACCACAATATTGATTATCATAATTTTATCGCATAATTATATATTATTATTAAATGAAAATAATAATACCATTACTTTTATATTCTATATCATATCATTTATTAATTCATCATCTGTGAACACTATTTTATAATTAATATAGAAATAATTTTAATAATTATATTTAATATTATTTATAAATCCGACCGCCGTGTGGTATCCGGCTGAATAGAATAGTACCACCCTCATTTCTTACCGAGGTGTCGTAAAAGGCAACTAAGGTAAGTCGACCCGCCGTGTGGTATCCGGCTGAGTAGAATAGACCACCCTCATTTCTTACCGAGGTGTCGTAAAAGGCGACTAAGGTAAGTTGACCCGCCGTGTGGTATCCGGTTCAGTAAAATAGACCACCCTCTTTCTTACCGAGGAGTCGTAAAATACGACTAAGGTATGTTGACGTCAGGCAGGCGGCCGGTCGTAAAATACGTAGCCAAATCATGTGACAACATGTTTGTAACATGTTGTGCCGACCCCACTTAGAGTGGGATAAAGGCAGGAGGATGATGATTATTTATAAATAAAATATAAATCCGAGCTGTACCCACGAATTCCTTTAACCTAAACCTATATTTTAAAATACCCTCAAATAATTGAGGTACAGAAATAAAGAAGGTATTACATAAGTATTAAGGTATTACATAGGTACCAAGTAAGTGAAACCTTTTTTATTCCTGTTGAAGCAAATACGTGATTTTTTCTATCCTATATGTTAATCTCGGCATATAAGATTAAAATGTCCTGTCTGTTCCCGTTAAATTGTCCCATTAACCAAATTTCTTCCACATTGCATTTAACATGAAGGCCATGGAAGCGTAACAGAATGATTTTCGAGTTCACTTTATTGCTATGTATAATCTTCAGTTACATAGAAGACAGAATTTCTGCGCAATTTACGTTAAACATATTAAAATTCATCACGTTTCTAATAGCCCGTTGAATTTAGGACGTGGTGAAGATTATTCAGGTCGGATTAAGTTGAGACCCAAGCTCTAAGGGACAGCTTTTAATAAAGTTACCCTAATCTACTCTTCACGACCCCGCTTAGTTTTAAACATATTGGTATTAAAATGTATACAGAAGTCTAGCTTGTCTATGGACAAAACTTTAAGCCATAACTATATGTAAGTGTAAAACAAAATTGAAAATTTCTCTCTCACTCCCTCCATAGATTAGACGTCCACTCAAAATGAAATAAAAAAAATAAACAAGAATTTTTGAATCGTGAAATCTACCTCAGATCCATAAAATTGCTCTTACCGAGAAGAACTTAATCTGAAACTAGGCGGAAGCTTCTTTAAAAAAATGTGGTTATATTTCTTCATTGCTATCTCGTACAAGGTCAGGGAGTACTTAAATTCACTCATTTCTATCATACACAAAATTCTGAACGGTATAATAGGCTTCCAGTATAAGCCAACGTTTTCGGTGAAGAAAAACATCGTGAGGTAACCTGCATATCTCTAAAGAATTCTAGGGATATGTGTAACCTACCAACTCGTCTCGAAACAACGTGGTAGGTCTTAGCTCCGACACTGCTCTCTATAAACGTAGAGAGGAGGCCTTTGTCAGTGGGATAGTAACAGGATGTTCCTTTTAAAAGCCACCTTAAATAGATGTAATGGCAAGATCAAAATTTATTTCTTAATGTATATCAAAATCGATAAATGATTTACGTTCATATGTAAGAACAAAAGCAGAAACCGCAAGCCTCAACTGTTAGACTTAAAGTATTTATAAGTGATTCCCATAGAATTCGGCATTATGCCCCCTGAATATTGAAGGACCTTGGTACCTGTCTAGCTAATAAAAGTCTTCAAAAATTATGTCATCACAGTGCTCCTTTAAAACACATGAGACATCTTATTTTAAAGAATCCATCTCGTCTTTTGTACAAATTGCAAATTTTTAGAATCAAAGTCAATTTATTTAGAAATGTGAGAGAAGTAAAAAAATACCACTAGATGATCAGTAGTAATAATTAAAATCTTATTTTTCAGATGAAATACCTAGTTGTTATCGCAGCTATTATATCTGTGATTGTCGCAGAAGCACCAGCAAATGAGGCTGATCAATTCCCGAAAGAAGATAAGAAGGAATTGCCTGTCGAGTGGCTGATAACGTGGCCATACGCAGTCCGTGGTCTAGAACATCGTATTACACTCCAAGCTGCGTTGCCAATAGAATACCAACATCATTTCGGATGGTATTATCCTGCGGGTGTACAAATCTATAGTCACATTCATAGTCATGATAAACCATATTCAATTGTAGAAGTCCATAGTCATCCTGTTGAAGATAACATTAGTTCTGTAGAAGTGAACAATGCTGATGAAGATAAGAATACTGCAGAAGACAAAGCTCCTGAAGAAGACAAAGCTCCCGAAGAAGACAAAGCTCCCGAAGAAGACCAAGCTCCCGAAGAAGACAAAGCTCCCGAAGAAGACAAAGCTCCCGAAGAAGACAAAGCTTCCGAAGGAGAAAACAATGCTAAAGGAGATGATGATTCCCCAAAAGAAAATTGAATAAAGATTAATAAAATTTAATTTCGCTCGATTTAAATTATTCATTTCTTATTATTTAAGATAAGCACAGCTTGTACTCTTTAAATCTATACATATTATAAAACAAAGTCCCCAAAATAATGTCTGTCTGTATATGATCGAATTTCTCTGAATCTACTGAAAAGTTTTTTGTACAATTATTACTAAAAGAAATGCAATTGTCGAGGAAATTTACGTGGAAATTTACAAAGGGTTTACGTCGGAACAACTTTGTGACTCACCGATTTCCACTCGTGCGAAGTCGCGAGCACAGATAGTGTTAATATAAAAGTGAAAATAAATAACCTGTTACTATCCCACATTTTTTTGAGAGATGGTTTGAAGCTAAGACCTACCACGCTTCTCTTGTGCGGATTGGTAGATTGCATATATCCGTATAATTCTTTAGAGATTTGCAGGAATCCTCACCATGTTTTACTTCACCGTGAGATAAATTGCAACTATCAATAAAACACAAGTTTTAAGAGAAAACTCATTGGTGCATGCCCGGGATCCTCTCGAATTTGAACCTGTGATCCTCTCGAGAAAGTCCCACTGTATCACTGCTGGGCTATCACAGCAAACATGAGTATATCTATAAAGACACGAATCACCACAATTGCTTGACAATTTTTGGTTAAACTTAGGAATCACTGATTACCGATGGTTTTCATTTGTTAGCATCGGTAATATCAATCATTAGTATTTGTTTTGATCGTGTAATGATTATATCACCACCAAGCAATCACCAAAATCTTGATTGCTATTAGCGTTAGAGCAAGCAACGTTTAAATATTTACATACTAACAAGGATAAATTTCCTCGTAACACCCGCTACATAATATATCATGTAGAAATTGTTTCCTTAGTTCCAAGACACAATAGCTGAACGATCATAAAGTTACACGGGCTCCCGTGCAGTCTGCATCGATCGGTATTCAATAATTCATGCATACAACTTTGGCTATTGGATATGTCTAGTGTATACGGCCAGTGGCCATATAGCGGTATTTATTAAGTACACGATCACTTAACAAATACCTCTATACCATTATCTGTAATAGACTTTGACACCGCCAATACAGTATCATGCGCTATGCGACTATTATCTCTTTTATTACCTAGTAATATGTACATTGTAAGATTAACACAGGTTAAATTTAACTTGGAAGATTCCACCTTCACATACAAACAAACGGATCTAAGCCGTGGACACTGATAGGCCTCATAAGAAAGCTCAGAGTTACTCAGCGGGCGATGAAGTGAGCTATGATTGGAGTATCTCTAGGTTATCAAATCAGAAATGAAGAGATCCGTGGACGAATGCAAGTCATCGACATAGCTCATTGTATTACGAAGCTGGAGTGGCAATAGGCGGGGCACGTAGCGCAGAGAACCGATTGGGGTCCTAAGATGCTGGAATGACGACCTTACACAGGAAAACGCAGCGTTGGTAGACCTTCTACGTCGTGGCCCTTAAAAAAGTCCTGGGAACCGCGGGATGCAAGCGGTACAAGATCGTTGAGTGTGAAGATTCCGTGAAGAGACCTATATCCAGCAGTGGACGTACATCAGTTGAAAAAGAAGATACAAATATAGATATAAGTCAAATTAACGAGAAGCTATAAAAAAATTGATGAATATGCCTATGTATGTATATAGATTGTAAGAATGATACATATTATAAAAAAGATGAATATGTCATGTTATCTTCCTCTCCTTATCCCACTCTAAGTGGTATCGGTACAACATGTTTTTCCCTTCCATTCTGTCCTATCATTCGTCAACTACTCGTTTTGGCGCTACTCGTTTTAAAAGGAAGTCATACTTCACACAATCCATCCATCTCTTTTCAGGCCTAGTTCTAGTTCTTCATCTAGTTACGTTTAGTCATTACTGTCTTATACAGGGTCTAAGCGAGCTATATCCACACATTCTTATCTTTTAAGTAATACTCAACAGTATAGTAGGCTTTCTCGATCAGCCTCTTTTTAACAGTGTTTTTAAACTGATGTAATGGCAAAGCTAAAATTGATTGCGGAATTTTATTATAGAATATTATACCCAGACCTATAAACGATTTACGTACTTTTGCAAGGCGCAAAGCAGGAGCCGCAAGGTTATGTCGGTTCCTACTTTGTCTATACATCACCTATCGTTTTATAATTCTTTATATTTTTATGTACGAAGAAATACTATCGTAAAAAATACGATAAAATCTAGGCGTGGTCGTAGACACATAAATCGCGGGCAAAACTTCGCCTTTCAGCTATGACTATTGACCGGCTGAGCCTTCTTTTGCAGACCTAGATTTTAGCCCAAAGCTTATTGTAGTCGGCGAAAACTTTAGTATAAACGGTATAAACAGATATTTTGAACTATTTCACGCAAGGTTTAATATATTCTGTGACATCACTTAGGTTACTAATTTTACCAAAGTAATAATAAAACAAGACAAAAGTAATAATAAAAATATTTTGCTATAATCATTTATTCATTAATTCATTCAAACGGTGGTCACGCAGTGGTTGAAAATCGACCATAATTCAACAATAATGTTTGAAGTAATAATTAAATTATTTTTCTATAATCCGCGATGAACTAAAATAGAAAATATATATAATGCTAAATGTAGATAGGACAATCCGTTTTCATAATTGATACATGCAGGATTCGTAGAAACACATTCACAAACTTCCAGAACCGCCACCACAATACACAAGCACTATACACATTCACTATCACAAACTCAACAATCGTTTCGCCCAGCAACCGAAGCGTCATCAGGAGATAGACTCCACGACAAAACGCAAAATCGCAAGATTTTGTGCATGTTTTTACGAATCCTGCACATATCAAGTATGAAAACGCATTGTCCACTCTACATTCAGCATTATATATATTTTCTATTTTACTTCATCGCGGATTATAGAAAAATAATTTAATTATTACTTCAAACATTATTGTTGAATTATGGTCGATTTTCAACCACTGCGTGACCACCGTTTGAATGAATTAATGAATAAATGATTTATTTACTACTACAATACAATAGTTAAAATTAAAGTTACATTAATTAAAAGTAAATATAGTTTAAGGCATCCACGTATCGCAGTAGTAAAAAGGTTCGTAATAAGAACTTTTTTAAAGTTGTACTTAAAGCACCTGATTTTAGGCTTCTAAGGGTGGGATATTATTCCAGCATTTAGTAGCCACGTATATGAAATCCATAGTGTTTCATACAATATAATAGACCTTCCGTTACAAATAATACACCCGATCGAAGTTTATAAGCACCATACAGCATGGTAAAGCCAAGGCCATGAATCATTGAAGCGCTCGATGCAGTCTGCACGCGACGGCGATGAACATTACCACCTACCATTTGTTCGAACTTTAGATATATAGAACATGTGTGGTACATTTCATTGTCAGAAGGGAATAATTGGAACTTGTAAACACATGTCAATTCAATTCAAATCCAAAATATTTTTGAATCAATATATATCTATTGTCATTCTCCTGCCCTTATCCCAATCTAAGTGGGGTCGGCACAACATGGTATAAATATACTGTCACATGTTTTGGCTGCGTTTTTACGACCGGCTGCCTGCCTGATGGTAAGGTAAGTGGACCTTACTGGGGTTAACTTAGTCGCCTTTTCTGTGAGGATGGCATATGCACACAGTTTTATACTATCGCAATTCAAGTCAAAATATTTTTGAATCAAATAAACTTGTAAGCAAGAGTTCAATCAACTCAGCAACTTCATAAAATTATTCCTACAAGAAAGTCAGTGGTTGCTCTTTTTTTATACATATTGTTTTCTTTTGCGATTGTAATTATGTCAATGCATTTTTTGTCATGTCACGTGGTCGCTGACAATGGGCCTCATAAGAAAACTTAGTCACTAAGCGGGCGATGAAGCAAGCTATGCTTGGAGTATCTCTACGTGATCAAATCAGGAATGAGGAGATTCGTAGAAGAACCAAAGTTGCTGACATAGCTAAGCGAAGCTGAAGTAGAGATGTGCGGGGAATATTATGTACCTTTAATATATAAATGAGTTAATCTTTACTTAGTGCACGCAAGGAAAACTTTAAATTTTGCCGTTTTCGTAATATTTTTTAATGCTGCTCCTCTCGTATTCATCTTATCGTGATTTTTTATAACCTGTAATCTTCCTCTATATCTATCTTACACTGCAAGAATTCAAATCAAATCGGTCCAGTAATTTGTGGGATTAGCGCGTTTAAACAAGCAAACAAACTCTTCAGCTTTATATATTAGTACAGATATTTTACAACAAAAAATATTTTCCTTTGTCCGATACATAAATAAAGGTATTTTAATTTTAACATTTGACGCGAACTAAGTCGCGGATACAGCTTGTAAAACCACAAAATATCTTAGAAATATATAAAAGAAATCAGTACGCCTTCCTCATACAAATCACACCGCGGCTAAGCTAAAAAACCGACAGACAAGATTAGGGTGTTTTTATTGGTGGTAAATGAGGTAAACAGATAAGCTGCGGAGAAAAACGAACAAAAAATTGAGAATTCGCAAAGAAATATTTCGAATTTTTCTTAAATGATAGGACATTTTCCAACGTTAGCTTTTAAAAATATCACCTATGAATAATTATTTAATTTCCATTTCCTTTCTTAAAATCAAATCAAAAATTAAAAATAACGATTTTCGTCCATAAGTACATACTCATAGACAAAAATATAGTATTTTCCCCCCACTGGAAGAATTATAACTAAATAAAGAACTTTAACCTACTTTTGTCATAAAACTTTGTCTTTTTATTCTATATTTTTTATAATATATTTCGGGATCCTTAGAGGAGTTAAAAAAAACGATTTTTATTTATTGTTTATTTATTAATGTAAAAGCGTGTAAACGCACACTATATACAATAACACGATATAATAGGAATACCACAATTCCCGTTCCGAGATGCACTTCTCTTGAATGACGAACAAAGACTGACTGCTACTGAAACGTTTTATCAATAGGGAGACTCCAGCGGAAAGAACAACAGCACAGTGCTGCCACCATTTTAATCAAAAGGGGCGCAAAACTCTTGTATCATGACTGTGTTGCTATAAAATACAAAGCGGAAGTTAATGGCGACAACAAGCACTTGTTTACGGGTTTGCTTGAATAAAGAACGTCTTGAATTTGAATAACTTTACTTTTCACATTTGTATCATCATTATCCTTCTGCACTTATCCCACTCTAATTGGGGTCGGCTCATGTTATAAACATGTTGTCACATGATTTGGTTACTTATTTTACAACCAGTCGCCTGCCTGAAGTTAACTTATCGAGTGGTCTACACTACTCAACTGGATACCACATGGCGGTTCGACTTAACGTAGTCGTCTTTTGCGAGACCTTGGTAAGAAATGAAGGTGGTCTATTCTACTCAGCCGGTTACACGGAACGCCGATATAACAAAATTATAAATTTAAAACGAAATTTTTATACTGAACTCCGACATAAGTTTTATTATTTTACGAACTTTGAAATTGATGCCTTGAAAGCTCTCGAGAGCTTCGTAAAGTTACTTATGGTATGAAAGCATATTACTTGAGGCGGTGAGATTATTTTTAAGTTTATGTATCGTAAAATAAGAAACGAATACACTTTTAACACTAATTTATAAGATTTTCTTAATTCTTACACATAAATTTACTAACCTTAATATGTAACATGTTAATAGCATGTCGTGCTGACCCTACTTAAAGTAGGAAAAGGGCAGGATAATAATGTTAAATCGGCGTTCCAGGAGCCAGACTGTGTCTAGCTTATCCCTCACGCCTCTGCATTAGTGATACACAATATGATTTTAATGACAATATTTATAGCACTGCAGCGTTAATTAAATAATAATTGGAACGTAATCAACAGCGGTGAATGCGTTTTTGTTAATTACCGCGGAACGTATGAAATAGTATTATTATTTCCATAAAATCATTTACTGAATTAGGCGGAGATCCATAATACAAAAGTAATAACAAAATTATTTTGCTATAATCCGCGATGAAGTAAAATTGAAAATATATATAATGGGAGGGGTTAAATGTAGAGCAGACTATCTGTTTTCATGCCTAATACATGAGGGATTTGTAAAAACATCATCTTTCTGCCCTTATCCCACTCTAAGTGGGGTCGGCACAACATATTACAAACATGTTGTCCTATGATTTGGCTACGTATTTCGACGATTTGATTACGTATACGACCGGCCGCCTGCCTGACGTCAACTTACCTTAGTCGTATTTTACTACACCTTGGTAAGAAAGAGGGTGGCTCTTTTTTACTCAACCGGATACCACATGGCGGGTCGACTTACCTTAGTCGCCTTTTACGACACCTCGGTAAGAAATGAGGGTGGTCTATTCTACT
Source organism: Morpho achilles (assembly GCA_947086495.1). NCBI lineage: Eukaryota > Metazoa > Arthropoda > Insecta > Lepidoptera > Nymphalidae > Morpho > Morpho achilles. The sequence goes on along the minus strand of CAMTZB010000014.1, from coordinate 16,345,692 downwards.
TAACCGGATACCACACGGCGGGTCGACTTACCTTAATCGCCTTTTACGACACCTCGGTAAGAAATGAGGGTGGTCTATTCTACTCAACCGGATACCACACGGCGGGTCGACTTACCTTAATCGCCTTTTACGACACCTCGGTAAGAAATGAGGGTGGTCTATTCTACTCAACTGGATACCACACGGCGGGTCGACTTAACAAAATCGCCTTTTACGACACCTCGGTAAGAAATGAGGGTGGTCTATTCTACTCAACCGGATACCACACGGCGGGTCGACTTACCTTAGTCGCCTTTTACGACACCTCGGTAAGAAATAAGGGTGGTCTATTCTACTCAGCCGGATACCACACGGCGGGTCGACTTACCTTAGTCGCCTTTTACGACACCTCGGTAAGAAATGAGGGTGGTCTATTCTACTCAGCCGGATACCACACGGCGGGTCGACTTACCTTAGTCGCCTTTTACGACACCTCGGTAAGAAATGAGGGTGGTCTATTCTACTCAGCCGGATACCACACGGCGGGTCGACTTACCTTAGTCGTATTTTACGATACCTCGGTAAGAAATGAGAGTGGTCTATTCTACTCAGCCGGATACCACACCGGCGGGTCGACTTACCTTAGTCGCCTTTTACGACACCTCGGTAAGAAATGAGGGTGGTACTATTCTATTCAGCCGGATTCGTAAAAACATATACGTCACGTGGTTACCGGGTTTTTAGTATTAAGAAAATAAAGAGTTGACATTTGACTATTTCCATTTCTAAAAAATTTAAGATCGCGCCAAAATCGCTGGCGCCGTAATAATTATGTCAAAAGAGTCGCTTATTTTCTGATTAAAAGATGAATAAATAACTATAGTACATACTTCATATAATTTTTATTTTTTAATTTTATTATTTACTATAATATAATATATGATGTAAATAGGTGAACAATGGGATGTACAAAGTTATATTTCATTGTTTAAGCTATCGCTGGCGTTGGTGGCGGATTAGTTTAGTTTTAGGGTATGGTCGCCACTGAAAACCAGTGTTGGGGGCCACCTCAACGTATACTGAGTGGTGTTCCTTTTTGCAACGTCACATTTCTCTGCATAGGTAGAATTTTTTATTTTATATTGTTTATTTTGTAAGTGTAAATGTTCATGTAGGGTAAGTGTGACTGTTGTTAATAAAAGGTTTTTGATTTGATTTGATTTGATATAAAAGATAGACAAAAATCGCAAATCCTTGCGATTTTTCCCTTTAATAAATCATACGAAGCATTATTCCATATCGCGTGCCATGCCATACGTACGTACATATACCGCGACGTTCCCTACGTAAACAACTTAAGTCATTTTAAGTGGAATGGGCTCGCGATATGAGTTTGACGACCCCATAGAAAAACATGGCGCCCAACAATGATAACAAACGGCAATCAGCTGAGTGGAGTTGTGTGTTTCACCTGAAATAATATCTTCATCATTTTTGGATATAAAGGAAGGGGAGAAAGTTTTTTTTATTGCATAAGAATTAGTTGTTTGCGGAAATCCATAAAACAAAAATAATGATATTATTTTGTTTATTCCACGATAAAAGGAAATCTATGTTTTCTTAATTTAGCTTTTACATTCAAATTCAAAATATTCTTTATTCAAATTAACTTGTACACAAGTGCTTTTGAATCGTCAACTCTACTGCTGGTTCGGAAAGCTGTTCCTACCGAGAAGAGCCAGCAAGAAACTCGGCGATTGCTATTTTAAAAATACAATTCTTAATGCTATTCTTCTTCTTAATGCTTAATGCTACATTTAATGTTTCTATCTTGTACGGGGTCGAACAATATCTATATCCACGCATTCTTATCGTCTAAATAATCCTCAACAGTATAGTAGGCTTTCTGTATCAGCCTCTCCTTAATAGTGTTTTTAAACTGCTGTAATGGCAATGCTAAAATTGTGGAATTTTACATTTATTGGATACATGTATTGAATACCACTAACGCGCCTAACGCGTTATTGTCTAATATCTGAGGAATTTATTACAAAAAAAAATTAAAAACTTTAAAAAAAAAGAAAAAACAATTATTTAGTTGGGGATCGATCCTTGGCATTCACATTTCTCGAGGCTGCCCGCTAACCGAATAAGCTACGTCGACTTGACAGGTAATGGCGAAAATTCAATTCAATATAAATGTTAGTGTTTTTTAATGCCCAAAAATAGGGATAAAACAATATTTTTTTTTACATAAAACCTAGCTAGATCGATTTTTCTCCCCCAAAACCTCCTACATGTTGAATTTCAGGAAAATCTTTGGAGCCGTTTCCGAGATTCGAAAAAAAATAAAATAAAATATATATATATATATATATATATATATATATATATATATACAAGATTAACTCATTTAAATATAAAGATAAACTTATGGCGCACATTGATATCTACAATATGTGATCGTTAATTAATAAATAGGCTAATAATAAAATACAAATATTATAATAAACTAAACGCCGTGTGGTATCCGGCTGAATAAAATAGTACCACCTTCATTTCTTACCGAGATGTCGTAAAAGACGATTAAGGTAAGTTGACCCACCGTGTGGTACCGGTTAAGTAGAATAGACCACCCTCTTTCTTACCGAGGTGTCGTAAAATACGACAGAGGTAAATTGACGTCAGGCAGGCGACCGGTCGTAAAAACGCAGCCAAATCATGTGACAGCATGTTTATTATTGTTGTGCTGACCCCACTTAGAGTGGGATAAGGGCAGGAAGATTATAATAAACTAAACATTATAATATAATTATGCATACAATAAATATTAAATAGACTGAGTTTTGGCGGGCTATTGTCGATATAAATAAGGGTGCGTTAGATGTAAGTAGTTAGTGTATTAAAGCTTTTCCTGAGAAAAGCTATCAGTCGTCAGGCAGACGATTGGTCGTAAAAAACGCAGCCAAATCATGTGACAGCATGTTTGTAACATGTTGTGCCGACCTCACAGAGTGAGAGCAGAAAAGGGCTGGGACGATGACATCTAAACTTTCTAGGTGGGTTTCTACAAGCATGCATGTTATCCATCTATAAGGTTCGTATGGTAAAACCGAAAATGGTATATATTCGCAAATTTCTGCTTGTGAAGTTCTATATTTTTGCAGCCTCGATGCATTAGCTAATACCTTCGCCATAAGGCCTAGGTGTTAAAGTTCAATTGACCTGTTCTAACTGTCTGCAGAGTCTTTGTAGCTGGAACAATAAAGCGAATTTTGGCACGTTTTCGGATCATTTTGGTTACCGGCCAAAAGCTAAAATGTGGGAATTATTTCCGGTAATGCTTGTTCCGTTCGTATTATTTGAGCGAACTTCCGCAAAATCTTGCATTTCAGACACACTTCCATTTGGGTCCCCGGAATCATTATCCAACCAATAAATCCAGTATTGCCAACTCCATAAAACTAAAAAGCAGATCACGAATAAAAAAACAGTAAGAACTTTGGGGATATGTCGGGACGATGGCAAGAGACCAGACGGATTTACGCTGTTTCCTTGGGAACGGGGACAGGCCCTAGTGTGGGACGCAACATGCGTTGATAGGGTAGCCTCGTCCCATATCAGGAAAAGAGCGTCAGGACCTGGAACTGCGGCGGAAATGGCCAAATCCGGCAAACGGCGGAGGTATGCATCTCTCATCGAGAGTTATATGTTTGTGCCGTTCAAACGGATAACATTTTTTTTACACACCTCGGTTAATTGCCTTTTCAGGCGACAATTTTTTCGCACAAAGAATCAGCTTAGCGATTCAGCGCGGAAACGCTGCCAGCATTCTGGGGACCATTCCACGTGGGCATCATTTGTATAGTCCTAGCGTGTAATTATTTAGGATAGATATAACTTGTACATTTTTGCTGTAAATAAAAAAAATAAAAACTTCTAGAATGAGTCAATCTTGTATATATATATTTTCCTGAATTTTGGAAACAGCACCCACGATTCATGAAATTTAGCATGTAAATGGCTTTAGGGGGGAAAATATAGCTAGGTTTCATTAAGGAAATATGTCGTAAAAAAAATACCGAGTTAGGCTTGTTAATGTGTTAACGGAAGTGCAAGTTTCTTTTAAAATTATACCAAGGAGTTTATACTAGGAATAATGAACGGTATTAAAAAGCTAATTTACATACAAGGATAAAATCAGGGTGCGATATGACCGTGGCACGCTTGGCTTGGCGCCAGCACTATGTCCACTGAACAGTTTATCACACGATATCTGATGTACAGTGCACTGCCCCTGCTATACAACATTTACTGTGTTCCCCATATGCTAAACATGTTTTAATTATTATCTTATGTAACGCCATATGCCAAAAAAACCCATATCCAAAGCCAAGCCACGAGAGTTAATCGTCATAACCTACAGCCAAGCCTAATACATGTGACCACTTTGTCGCTTCCGTACCGTCAAATTTAACAGATATGACATCAGTCATGCCGTCATATTGTTGTGCACCTACCGCCAAGAGAAGCGATGCTTCAATGTAAGCTTTCAGCTTCATACAAGACTGCGGTTTAATAATTGAAAATTTTTAAAAGATTGACCGTCGAGTTTCTTTCTGGTTCTTCTCGGTAAGAGCAACATTCCGAACCAGTTGTAGCTTCATTAATCATATTGATCCTTGACGGTTCAAAAGTGCTTGGAAGAGCTTATTTGAATAAAGATTATTTTGTTTTGATTTGATTTGAAACCGTAACCAGCAATGTGCCTTTTGAGACACTAAAATTGTGTAATGTATGGTATATAATATATACTCTGATCGATTTTTTATTTCATTACTTTTACCCAAATTAGCTATGACACTTATAAGTTCTTAATAAAAAAAATATTTTGTTGATTATAATATTTTCAATTCAAATCTCAATAAACAAGATTAAAGTCGCCACTAACCACAACTGAAGCGATAGGACATCTAATAGTCTGAACTTCAATATGGAAACCTCTGGTTAATTGCAATTTATCACACTTTTCGGTGAAGGAAAACATCGTGATGAAACCTGTAAACCTCTGGAGAATTTTGGGGATACGTGCATCCGCATTGGAGCATCGAGGTGGATCTTATCTCCCACCCTTCTCTCAAAAATGAAGAGAAGAGACGTAGTCCCAGTGGTGGGATAGTAAGTTTTACTAATCCGCAATGAAACAGGGTGGTGGGTCTTACCTCCTTGACCTTTCTGAGGAGACTTGTGCAGTGGGATAATAAGTACAGTCCACATGGCTGAAAGCCGGAACCGATGGAAGATCAGCAATGAAAGGATAATTGAAATAATTCAGATATTTTTTGGGTTACATAATAATTTATAGAATTAGGCGTTACTTTGCGGAGGTCCATAATACGAGATAAAATTATCGCAGATTATAGCAAAATAATATTCTCATTACTATTGGGTTACATAATATGTTATGCTGATGGAGATCCGTATAAATAAATTAAAATAATACGTTATTGTAAAAAAAATAATCTCAACTCCAAGTTGCTAGAAGTTTACAGACTCAAAATCCAAATTTCAACTTCAGTCTAAATATGAAAAGCAAGCTACGTGTACATTGCGCCGTGTTATTGTTGGACTCCTGCCAGCGGTATGTCCGCTATGAACTAAATTATGCAATATCGAACGCGACATTACTATAGCTGTTTTATGATCGATTGTTACGTTCGTCTTCATCGACCTGGCAAGTATTTTTAAGTTAAAACCAAGCCATGCTTCAGAGTGACTCAGTTACAACTTAAAAGTAGCTTAAATCTGAACTGCATCTGTAGGCGTGTGTGCAAGTCAGAATTTCTTCTAATTCAACCCTGATATCGTTTAAAAACCTTAGCTCTGTTGTCGCCAATGACTTCAGCTTAATATTTTATAGCAACACCGTCATGAAACAAGAATATCCCACTCTTTTTGATTAAAATGGTGGCAACACTGTGACGTGTTTTTCCGGCTGTCTTCCTATTGATAAAACGTTTCAGTGACATTCAGTCTTTGTTTGTCATTCAAGAGAAGTGCATCTCGGAACGGGAATTGTTATATTCCTATTATATCGTGTTATTGTATATAGCGTGCGCTAACAGCTCCACTATGAAATAGTCTGTGATAGCCGAGCGGTGAGACCGTGCGCTCCTTCACAGATAGACACTGGTTCGACAGGCAGGCACCAATGACGGTTTTACCATTGAGATATCACAGATTAGAAAAATAAAATAGATTATTTTGAAGATATACACAACATTGAATAATATTGATAACTATCAACTTACCCGACTGCGCTGGTACACTGTATTTCCTGTGAACAATAAAAATTGGTATTTTACAAATCATACAAAAAAAAACGGTTGCCTGTAAAGTCGGTTTTACGGGCAAAAATTTTACGTGACAACGTTTTTTTAAATGTGATGGCTTGGAGTGGGAGAGAGACGCAAGGCATTCGCCAGTCCGGCGTGCTCTCTTTCGTTCGTTGACTCATCGTAACAGACGTGAGTCTGACGGGCGTTACACTTTTTCATGAGTGACTCCAAGCTGCAACCTAATGTAAGACGTTGTCACGTCAAAATTCATAGATATTTTCGATACAATAAAAGTTATTCAATGGTTATAAAAGCGGATATTCAAATGAATAGCTGGATGGATATTCAAATGTTTCGAACCTTGCTACTACAGCAATCTATACTAATATAAAGCTGAAGGGTTTGTTTGATTGTTTGAACGCGCTAAGCTCAGGAACTACTGGACTGATCTGAAAAATTCTGTGAGTGAATAAAGATCGAGGAAGGCTATAACATGGTGGTATCCAGCTGAATAGAATAGTACCACCCTCATTTCTTACCGAGGTGTCGTAAAAGGCGACTAAGGTAAATCGACCCACTGTGTGGTATCAGGCTGAGTAGCATTGATCACCCTCATGTCTCACCGATGTGTCGTAAAATGCGACAAAGGTAAGTTGACCCTCCGCGTGGTATCCGGTTGAGTAAAGTAACCACCCTCTTTCTTATCGAGGTGTCATAAAATACGTAGGTAAGTTGACGTCAGGTAGGCGGCCGGTCGTAAAATACGTAGCCAAATTGTGTGAAAACATGTTTGTAACATATTGACAAAATGTTTGCAACATATTGACAAACTGTTTGTAACATATTGACAACATGTTTGTAACATATTGACAACATGTTTGTAACATATTGACAACATTTTGTAACATATTGACAACATTTTGTAACATATTGACAACATGTTTGTAACATATTGACAACATTTTGTAACATATTGACAACATGTTTGTAACATATTGACAACATGTTTGCAACATGTTGTGCCGACGCCACGTAGAGTGGGATAAGGGCAAGAAGATGATGAGCAATATTTACATTTCTAACAGGGCTGCGACAGTAAAAAGTCACCATAAATTATAAACGTTCCCATTACTGTAAGAACGGACCGGTTTGTTAGGAGGCTTTAGTCCTTTAAAGGATTTTAAAAGATGTCATTTAACAAAGAACCGGACAATGGAAGCTCGTTGTTGTTTTTTTAATAATACGGATAAAAGGATTTTTTCTTTGTAGTTGGATTATTTGTGTAACTATAAATATATGAGGTTTTTCTAAAACCATCTAATTGGGATAGCTGAACAGTAAAGGGGCACGGTTTCAAACTCCGGGAAGACTACAACAAGTTTAAACTTGTGTGCTTTATTATGTGCATTTTTAAAATTTATGAGATGCTTTTCGGAAAATAAAACATCGTGAGATAACGCCGTGTGGTATCCGGCTGAATAGAATAGACCACCTTCATTTCTTACCGAGGTGTCGTAAAAGGCGACTAAGGTTAGTCGACCCGCCATGTGGTATCCGGCTGAGTAGAATAGACCACCCTCATTTCTTACCGAGGTGTTGTAAAAGGCGACTTAGGTAAGTCGACTCGCCGTGTGGTATCCGGTTGATTAAAATAGACAACCCTCATTGCTTACCGCGGTGTCGGAAAAAGCGACTGAGGTAAGTCGACCCACCGTGTGGTATCCGGTTGAGTAAAATAGACCACCCTCATTTCTTACCGAGGTGTTGTAAAAGGCGACTAAGGTAAGTTGACCCGCCGAGTGGTATCCGGTTGAGTAAAATAGACAACCCATATTTCTTACCGTGGTGTAAAAGGCGACTAAGGTAAGTTGACCCGCAGTGTGTTACTCAGCCGGATAAATTTTAAAGTTTTAAAATTAATCGTATTAAATTAAGCACGATCTGTAGAAACAAATGAAGATTAAATGAAAAACAACGCGAATCCAACAAATAAAGCCTTCCTTTGACGTCAAATAGTATGACGTCATTCCGTTCTCAAAGCTCAAAGTTTGCTGCATAGACAAAAAAGGAATGCCTTCAAAGTATATGCGCTATTCCCTAATGTAATTGAAGTTATGAATAGTGTTACCATAAATGTTTTTTTTTTTAAATATGCTCAGGAAATACAGTAGAAACTTTTTCATTATTCGCGGACTGTAAAATTGCGACTCAAGTCCTATATTCGCGGTCTAAGCTTTCTTTATTCGCGGATCGAATAAAGTTTTACTTTTATAAAGCATGCGGTATCCTTTACGTCGTGTGGTATCCGGCTGAATAGAATAGTACCACCCTCATTTCTTACCTAGGTGTCGTAAAAGGCGACTAAGGTAGGTCAACCCTTAACGGCTGAGTAGAATAGACCAACCTCATTTCTTACCGAGGTGTCGTAAAAGGCGACTAAGTTAAGTTGACCTTTCGTGTGGTATCCGTTTTAGTAGAATACACAACCCTCTTTCTTACCGAGGTGTCGTAAAATACGGCAAAGGTAAATTAACGTCAGGCAGGCGGCCGGTCGTAAAAACGCAGCCAAATCATGTGACAGCATGTTTATAACATGTAGTGCCGACCCCACTTAGAGTGGGATAAGGGCAGGAAGATGAAAGCATGCGGTATCCTTTTCCGACGCCTCGTCAAGTGGACTAATAAAAAGATAAATAAAATAGATCTTATTACAACTACGCCTAGATTGCGTTTTCATAAGCTATCGGCGTTGTTTGTTTCGTTTGGCGGTTCTTTTGAGGTAAGCCGCTTCCGCCGCGGTCGGTGTTGTTGTAAACAAACAGAATATTTAGATAAAAAAACTTATTACTCAAAACATTACTAAATTACAAAAATTTTCAACCATTGCCTAAATCTGAAGATAATATGTAAGTTATCAAAATGTAAAGTCAAACATTTATTTTATTTTCTAACTGATTTTTATGTTTTTCCTTTTTTTGTTTCGCCGCTTAGTAGCCTATTCCCTATAAACCTATATAAATGACCATTCCATATTCATGGATTTTACAAGTGCGATACAGTCCTCCACAACGCGTCGTTTTAAGCTGAGGTCCGGCCTCACAGGAGGCACCCTTAAGGCGACGCTCCCAGGATGCTGCGGGCCACTCTCGAGACCCGCTCTCCCTCAGCTCAACCCCCGGCGATGCTTCTGCGCTCGCCCACTCTCTCGGTGATGCTGTCAAAGCCTTCACGGCTAACAGTTTTAGTTAGTGTCCAGAAAAAAAATTCATGGTTTTTGTATTCGCGGCATATTTACGGAACGTATACCCCGTGAATAAAGAGCTTCTACTGTATAAAAAGGAAACTAAGACACTTTCACAAAATTTTGGGCCCAAGATGTAAAAAGATAAAAATGGGGCCAATTATAGCGTTTTTATTAGTCAACTATTATTGAAATTTAGCAGAGTTATAAAAGAATAGCTTTTCCCGCAACGTCGTTCGCGTGGATTGTTACCGTCAGCGGTTGATAAAAGATGGCGCTTCTCAATGTCATCCTATTCCTATAGAATTAACTGGACAGCCTATATGTTACCCCGGTGTGTAAGTAATAATTGTGTGGACTTTTGTTGCGTTAAAAGTTGATAATAGATTTTTATACGATTTCTATAGCCTATATGTTACCCCGGTGTATAAGGAATAATTTTGGCAAATTTCATCGATATTGGTTCGGCAGATTTTTTGTGAAAGAGTAACAAACATACAACCATACTCACAAACTTTCGCATTCATAATATTAGTTAGATAGTACGTCTTTGTGCAGGATAACGTGTACCTAGGCCAGACTATCCAACTCGGCCGGCATAACTTCGAGAGAGAGACTGAAAGGAGAATTCACTTGGGCTGGGCAGCATTTGGCAAACTTCGTCGAGTGCTCACGTCCGAGATTCCGCAATGCCTGAAGACCAACGTCTTCGACCAATGCGTCTTGCCTGTGTTAACGTATGGTGCCGAGACGTGGACACTGACGGCAGGGCTAGTCCACAAGTTTAAAGTCACTCAGCGTGCTATGGAGCGAGCTATGCTCGGAGTATCTCTCAAAGATAAAATCAGAAATGAGATTATCCGCGAGAGAACCAGAGTAACCGAGGTAGCTAGCAGAATAAGTAAGCTGAAGTGGCAGTGGGCCGGTCACGTCGCAGGACTGATGGCCGTTGGAGCAAAAGAGTCCTGGAGTGGAGACCGCGTCTTGGCAAACGCAGCGTAGGGCGTCCACCGTCTCGCTGGACCGACAACATCAGGAAGGTTGTCTGGGCCAGGTGGATGCGCATTGCGGAGAACCGAGATGTCTGGCGCAGACATGGGGAGGCCTATGTCCAGCAGTGGACTGCGATAGGCTGATGGATGGATGGATGGATGACGTCTTATATGAAAAACAGCTGATTTTTGAAAAAGCAGCATATACATAACAGTAGTGAAAAAAACAATCGATTACAGAACAAGAATCAACTTTAACTTTAATTTCTTTGTTATTTAAAATATCAACAATAAAACATTTTAACTGTTAAAGATTATTTTATATGATTATTTAATAATTATTTGATTTTAAAGTCTTGTAATCGACGCCATTTTTATTGTATTAATCGATAACTTATTTTATTTATGCCTAATACTTCTTTGCAGATTTTACAATTTCCAGATTGCAAATTGCACAATTTTTTGTATATTTTGAAACATCAAAATACAAAAATAAATTGAAAAATAATGAAGAAAATTATGTTCAACAGCGGGAGGATATCGGTTGAAATAGTAGATGAACAAGGACTTTTCTCTATAAACTAATATAGAAGTCATTAGAGAGCTAACTATGAAATATATGAATTGATCAAAAATATCCTGTAATCTGTAGATTATGAATTTTATAATGTATCTTTTTTGTCATAAAAAATGTTCCATGTCATGGCCGCCCTACACATACGTCGCAATGCTGACTGAAAAGCGGCACACACACTGCAGTCTAAAGTGCTTTGAACGGAATAAAACGCGAGACATATCCTCAATTGAAATCTCGGAGGCTGTGAGAGGTAATAGTATTATCTTCAAGATATATCTAAACTCTGCGGAAGGAAATACCTATATTTATTTTCGAAATTTAAATTATCTGTGAACATAAGTCTTAGAGAATAAAGAATGCAATTAAAAATTTAAACTCCGTGCAAAAAAATTAATTAATTAAATATAACTATAAGTACCTAAGCCGTGAGTTATCCGGCAGAGTAGAATAGACCACCCTCATTTCTTTCCGAGGTGTCGTAACAGGCGACTAAGGTAAGTTGACCCACCAGGTGGTATCCGGTTTAGTAGAATAGACCACCCTCCTTCTTACCGAGGGAAGTGACAACAACTAAGGGAAGTTGACATCAGGCAGGCGGCTGGTCGAAAAATACGAAGCTAAATCATGTGACAGCATGTTAATAACATGTTGTGCCGACCCTACTTAGAGTGGGATAAGGGCAGGAGGATGTTGACAGCATATGTCTAGCTTTTAAGGTTAATCCACTTTAACAATTTCTTATGGTGAACAAAAGACTATATTACGGTTTTAATTCCACGCGGATGAAGCCGCTAGCGATTCCTTGTTGCTAATAATTTTGTAACAGTTTAAAAAAACACAGTTTTTTAATCGAGATCTGAAAAAGTGCCTTCAAATTTTAATCTTGAACAACTTTACATTTACCTACCACTAAACCTAACAATATCTTAATACGATTTCAGATTAAAGACAATTTACAAACACAAGTGTTTGTTGTAATTACTACAGTCGCGTATCATGTACTTAATCGTAGCTGGCAAATAACAATTTAACTCTCTGGTTATTAATGAAAGTCAAACAACAGCAGCTACGATATCAAGACAATATATTGTCAATAACTGCGATTAGTTTGAAGTAAATCAAACATTACTTAATTAGTTATGAAATCAAAACATATTCAAATTCAAATTCAAAATATTCTTTATTCAAGTGGACTGTTTACAGTACTTTTGAATCGTCAAATGTTTTAAAGAAGCTACCACTGATTCGGAAGTTTGCTCCTACCGAGAAGAATCAGCAAGAAACTCGGCGGCTAATCTTTTAAAAAATTATTACAATTTGATGGTTACAAGATAATCGTTGCAGCTGGATGCGTAGCTGACTGCAGTTAAGATATGCTATCACTCAAATAATCGTCAATAGTATAGTAAGCTTTATGTAGCAACATCGTTTTGATATTGTATTATATGAGAACGCCGTGTGGTATCCGGCTGAATAGAATGGTACCACCCTCATTTCTTACCGAGGTGTCGTAAAAGGCGACTAAAGTAAGCCAACCCGCCGTATGGTATTCGGCTGAGTTGAATACACCACCCTTATTTCTTACCGAGTTGTCGTTAAAGGCGACTAAGGTAAGTTGATCCACCGTTTGGTATCCGGTTGAGTAAAATAGACCGCCCTCATTTCTCACTAAGGTGTCGTAAAAGACGACTAAGATAACGTGACGTCGGGCAGGCGGCCAGTAGTTATAATACGTAGCCAAATCATGTGGCAACATGTTTATAACATGTTGCGCCAGCCACAATTAGAGTGGGATGAGAGCAGAAGAATTGTCACATGATTTAGCTACGTTTCTTACGACAGTCCGCCTGCCTGACGTCAACTTACCTTAGCCGTAAGTTACGACACCTCGGTAAGAAATGAGGGTGGTCTATTTTACTCAAACGGATACTACACGGTTGGTCAACTTACCTTAGTGGCCTTTTACGGCACCTCGGTAAGAAATGAGGATGGACTATTCTACTCAGCCGGATACCACACGGCGGGTCGACTTACCTTAGTCGCCTATTACGACCCCTCAGTAAGAAAGAGGGTGGTCTATTCAACTCAGCAGGATACCACATGGTGGGTCAACTTACCTTAGTCGCCTTTTACGACACCTTTGTTGAAATGCTGGTTACTCTCTTGCAGATAGCTTGATAGCTGTGAATAGGTGCGATAAGACATCACTGGCAAGAAACCTTCGGTCTTAGTATACTGAGAGATTTTGGAAAATATAGCGAAACAACAACAAACACGTAAATTAATTTTAAGTTCAGAGGGTGAAAAAAAGTGTACGGAAAATCTGCTTAATTAAGAAAAGTCATATTCAAGGCACATTTCCCATATTTTCCTTTAAAGTTGTTTCGCTATACGCTCCCGTGAACAAAAATTTGCCGCCCTCAATAGCTTCTTTACGTTATGTGTACCGTCAGCAGAAAAATAAATTTTGTCCAATTATTCAAAAATTAATATACCCATTACTTTTCGATGAACAATTGCAAAGATTAAATCAACATATTCTAAAGATCTTTTTAAAATAAGATAAAATAGAGGGCTGAATGTGTGGTAGTAGAATAGTCGCTAGAAATAAATAAATATATGGGACACTTACACACACGGTCGTCCGTCCCCAAAGTAAGTAACTTAATACTTGTGCTATGGGAGACAGACAACTGGTGAATATATACTTATATAATTTTTAAATACACACTTAAATACAAATATACACCCAGGCTCGAAGACCAGCAAATTATTTTATAGAAAATGTTGGTCCTCGGCGGGAATCGAGCCCGCGACCCGTGGAGCTGGAGGCAGGATTACTACCCACTGCGCCAACGGGCCAGTCAAAAGCTCTAAGTTTGTCACGGAGAATGAAAAATTTCAGACTAACCTAGAATAGTAAGTCACAATTTGGCGAGTTCTTATCTTTATATTTAAATGAGTTAATCTTGTATATATATTTTCCGAATCTCGGAAACGGCTCCAACGATTTTCCTGAAATTCAACATGTAGGAGGTTTTGGGGGAGAAAAATTGATCTAGCTAGGTTTTATGCAAAAAAAAAATTGTTTTATCCCTGTTTTTGGGCATTAAAAAGCACTTACATTTATGTATATTGAATTGAATTTTCGTCATTAAATGTCAAGTCGACGTAGCTTATTCGGGTGACGAGCAGACTTGAGAAATGTGAATGCCAAGGATCGATCCCCAACTAAATAATTGTTTTTTTAAGTTTTTTTTTTGTAAAAAATTACCGAGCGAAGCTAGGTCACCCAGATATTAATAAATTAACGAAATATAAATAGCTTATTTATCAAATCTAGCACACATTTGCGTTGCAAAGTAATAGAATTCATGCGACAAGCTCTTCTGAATAAACATTTCAGTATCTTCTATCAACTGTAGACATACCGTCAACAGAAAAAAATATAATATTTTTTTTGTTACAAGGATTTCTTATTTTTCTGTGCCGTGTGGTATTTGGCTGAGTAGAATAGACCACTCTCATTTCTTACCGAGGTGTCGTAAAAGGCCACTAAGTTAAGTTGACCCGCCGTCAACTTAACTTAGTGGCCTTAACTTAGTACCGAGGAAGTCAGGCAGGCGCTGATCGTAAAATCATGCCAACCATGCGTAAAATCATAGCCAAATCATGTAAGAATATGATTTTAACATGTACCGACCCCACTTAGAGTGGGATACGGGGACAAGGATAATGATGATGACAAAGATTTTTTGTTTAGTGACAAAATCTAGAAAAAAATAATGTTGCTTGTCATTTTTTTTTTATTTATATTCAAGACACACCAACAACATGAACAAAGTTTCAATTGTCTTGTATATAAAAAAGAAATGACAAGCATTTAGAGGGACAATAGGTATAAAAACAGTGTGGAATTTGCAGAGCAAGTCTCCAACCTAGAATCAAGCATCTATTAGATACCTTGATATATAGGTTGTGTGGTAAAACATAATTTGGTGATAACTTGTATCTTGTCAAGCCAAATCCAAGACCACAGGTTTTTTATGCGTTATATTTTATTAAATACAATGAGCGCTTTTTAAACTGAGGCGCACAATATATGTAAAAAGTGAAAAATTTACTCATAGCAATAGCAGAAAAATCAAATTTATTTGTTTTTTTGTGACTCTGGATTTTTATAGAATAAAAGTTACGTATATGTTATTCCATATTTATACTTACTTTTATAAAAAAAATTCTCAAAATCCACACAGCATTAAGAGCACTAAAACGATACAAAAACACGCACACCAAGGCGCTGGGAATTTACAAATATTTTATTGTATATTAAATATTTAAAGTATCTTGAAATTATCTAAACCGTGATATTAAAATTTACTTAGTTACTCAACTTAATTTCGTTTTACTTGCTGATGTTAGGAAGGTATAACAGGATTTTTAAGAAAATAGAAGTTTAATTGCGCAAAATAAAAAACAAAATCTGTTTAAACGTTTACTGTTATATAAAACAAACAACCGTACTTAAAAAAAACCAAAATAAGGCCAAAAACATCTAGTCTTCG
This sequence comes from Morpho achilles, assembly GCA_947086495.1. Lineage (NCBI taxonomy): Eukaryota > Metazoa > Arthropoda > Insecta > Lepidoptera > Nymphalidae > Morpho > Morpho achilles. Next base: position 16,330,000 of record CAMTZB010000014.1, on the reverse strand, counting down.
CTTTAATTTAAAACTTTTTTCAAACGAAGGAGACGGTGATTCAGGAATAAAAAGACCTAAAAAGTAAATTTAGTGTTGAAAGGAATGAAAAGTATTCCTTTTTTTGCCGTCGCTACAAGAGCTCGGAGCTCCGTTAAAGCTGGCTTTCTCGGTAAAGCTGCGCCCATATCTGAGCTTTACGAAGCTCTACCCTTTCTAAGAAACTTAACATGTCAATGACCGAGAGCGGCAAAGTAAAGTTTACCTTTGATTAATAGTGGATAAATTTATTTATGCAACTTGCCCTTGCAGTGATGCCGTGTGGTATCCGGTTGAGTAGAATAGACAACCCTCATTTCTTACCGAGGTGTCGTAAAATGCGACTTAGTTAAGCCATCCCGCCATGTGATATCTGGCAGAGTAGAATAGACAGCCCTAATTTTTTACCGAGGTGTTGTAAAAAGCGACTAAGTTCAGTTGACCCACCGTGTGGTATCTGGCTGGGTAGAAAAGACCACCGTAATTTTTTACCGACGTGTCGTAAAAGGCCACTAAGTTAAGTTGACCCGCCGTGTGGTATCTGGCCGAGTAGAATAGACAACCCTCATTTCTTACCGAGGTAACGTAAGAGGCGACTGAGGGTATTCGACCCACCGTATGGTATCCGGCTGAGTAGAATAGATCACCCTCATTTTCATCGAGGTGTCGGAAAAGGTAACAGAAAACTTGAAATCAGACAGGCGGCCATTCGTAAAATATCTAGCCAAAATATGTAACAACATGTTTAAAACAACATGCTGTGCCGACCCCATATAGAGTGGGATAAGCGCAGGATAATGACGACTAAAAAAAGAGAGCCTGAAACACGTTGATATCCACAAACGAGTGTCAGGTAAATGAACTAATTTAGATATAGACACAGCATAAGACTTTATTCATATTTAAACAAACCAGGTTTCAATTGACTCTAATTCTGTGTTTACAACGTTACTCATAGTTTTTATCGCTTGGCAATACGTCATTGAAAATCTGTGTTTCAGGTTAATTTATTTCTGTCAATGCTGGGAAAGGACTTAATTATCTAAAAACGGACGCATTAGTCACCCGAGTAAAATAATAAGTTAAACTTTAAGACAATCACTATCAGATTTGTTGACACAAACGCACACACACATACACACCTTCACACACGCTCACACACACAAATAGGTATAACTAACTAACTTATAGGTGCCGTGTGATATCCGGCTGAATAGAATAGTACCACCCTCATTTCTTACCGAGGTGTGGTAAAAGGCGACTATGGTAAGTCGACCGCCGTGTGGTATCCGGCTGAGTAGAATAGACCACCCTCACTTCTTACCGAGATGTCGTAAAAGGCAATAAGGTAAGTCGACCCACCGTGTGGTATTCGGTTTAGTAGAATAGACCACCCTCCTTCTTACCGAGATGTCGTAAAAAACGACTAAGGTAAGCTGACGTCAGGCAGGCGGCCGGTCGTAAAAACGCAGCCAAATCATGCTTATGACATGTTGTGCCGACCCCACTAAGAGTGGGATAAGGGCAGGAGGATATATTGTAGACAGCAACATTTTTAATCAGTGTTTTAATTTATTGTTGCTAGCAACACTTCATAATTACCTCTCATCTAGAGTATAAAAGTGGTCAGGTCAAGAACAGAGGTCACTTTTACGATCGGTACTTGCGTGCGAAAGCTCTGTTAGTTAATCTGTTCACGTCAGCCATTTTGTTTATTCGGTTACAAATGTATTAATTTTGTTCTCTTTTTATAAATCCTACTTTGGATCCTAACAATATAACTAACTTATATAGGTATAACTGTAAGTTATAAATATTTAGAATGTGTCCTAAGGAAGGCGATGGCTTTCGTGGTACAGGTTATCCTAGTGCGAGCGCCACACGACTCCTTTTTTATATAATTGTACGTATAACTGTTTTTATCTAGATATTGTAGTATAAGGAGTAATAGTTTATAAGATCAGACTAAATAAATAAATAAATTTCACTGTAGTGAATCTATGTTAAAAAAAGGAATTTTTATTTGTTTGCTCCTTTTTCTTATTTGTGTGACAAACCAGCAATCAATGACTGGTACATTACGTTGGGTAGTGATCCTGCCTTCAGCTCCGCGAGTCGTAGGTTCGATTCCCGCCGAGGGCTAACATTTTCGCACAAAATTTGTTGGTCTTCGAGCCTATGTGTATATTTGTATTTAAGTACGTATTTAAAAATATTATATACCAAGGTGTTGTAAAAGGTTACTAATGTAAGTTGACGTCAAGCAGGCGGCCGGTCGTAAAATAGCTCGCCAAAACATGTAACAACATGTTTAAAATACGTTGTGCCGACCCAGAATTTCCAATTTGTAAATTTGTATTGATGTTTTATAGAAAAATAAAGGCCATTTAAAGAATACAAAATAAATAAAATATAAATAACAAATTGTCTTGCGTAACAAAATTAACCACAATCGAATAATATATTGCAAAATACTTTGCCTTGGTAAAGAAAATAAACTTATCCTAACCCATAAAGGTAAAATATTTATAGATTGTAACTTATTCGTCTACGTTATCTTATTAAGTGGGTAACGTTATTTATGAAGCCTCATCAAACGGTAACGTTATTTATCTTACCTACTCAATTGGCAACGTTATCTGCCTTCATTAGTGAATTGGGAACGATATTAATTTATCATATTGTAAATTGATACAGTTATTTTTATATTAATGGCAACATAAGTAATAAAAAAATTAAATTTATTATTTATTATGATTCTTTCACATACATACTTTCAGATGTTCAACTTATAGAAAATGTAAGCGCTCCTAAAGCAAAAATGTGACCCTTAAAAATATTAACACACAAACGCAATCGCAAAACTCAAAAATACACAGTCGCCAATAATCAACCAAATATACAAGAACCACAAATACCAAGAAAAGACCAAGAAGTTGAAGGAACAATTTGTATAGTACAATTCCACAGCAAGCAAAAACAATCATTTCCTACTAATATCATAAATGCGAAAGTTTGTGAGTATGGATGTACGTTTGTTACTCTTTCACGGCAAATCCGCTGAACCAATATCGATGAAATTTGGCAAAATTATTCCTTATACACCGGGGTAACATATAGGCTATAGAAATCCTATAGAACAACGAGCAACAAAGGTCCACGTACACGAAATTGCGGGTAAAAGCTGTTTTATAAAAATTCAAATCGCTGATATCTTTTCTCTTAGATCCAGCAACTATTGGAAGCTTACATTTGCTCTCATTTTTCAAGTTGTGATAGCTCAATGGGGAAAGGTGGACTAAAAAAATTAAAATAGGGATCGAGTCCACATGTCACCAGCCCCTTTCTTATTTTTTTAAATTTCATTTTTTTAGATATTTAGTTAATTACCGAGCAAAGCTCGCTCACCCAGGTGCTTGTCGTAAAAGGCGACTAAGGTAAGTTGACTCACCGTGTGGTATCTGGTTAAGTAGAATAGACCACCCTCTTTCTTATCGAGGTGTCGTAAAATACGGCTAAGATAAGTCGACGTCTGGCAGGCGGCCGGTCGTAAAATACGTAGCCAAATCATGTGACAACATGTTTATAACATGTGCCGACCCCACTTAGAGTGGGATAAGGGCAAGAAGATGATGCTCGCTTACCCAGGTACTTATATTAATTCGTCACTCTTTTCGTATGTAAAAAAATCCTAAAACAAACACACTTCGCAATATGTGGAAACATTTTGCATTTATAAAATTAGTATGAATAATTGACAGACAATTCCAAATCCCATTACGAGATACGGGTTTTCGCATACAATCCTAATTCGCTACTAAATTATAAAGGCGCGGAAGGGAAAAGAATTTTTTTGGGGCAAAAAATCCCTCATTAGTGGGATGATTGCTGAGAGGAAACAAAGATAATTGTTGGAAATGGAAAGTGTTCAAATACAATGCGCAGACAATGCGGGAGGCTCGTGTTTTTCACTCGACAACGTCCATAGAGTTATTATACTTAGAATAGAGCAGCTATAGGCAGCCCTTTAAGTTAAAATGTCACAATAAGTAATGAGAAGATGAAACCCATACTTCACCTTCGTCTAATCACACAAAAAAAAGATTGACCGATAGTTACCCCCCCTTCTTGACTTGCCTTTTATTTTTCTTTATTGTAATATGTCTCATAAGCTGTGGTAGCCCAGCGGTAACACCGTGCGACTCTTTCAAGGAGGTCATGGGTTCAAATCTGGGCAGACACCAATGAGTTTTCTGTTATAACTTACCTATGTGTCTAATTGATAATTGCAATTTATCACATGTTTTTTGGTGAAGGAAAACATCGCGAGTAAACCTGCATATCTCTAGAGAATTCTAGAGGTATGTGTAACCTACCAATCCGCATTGGAGCAGCGTGTTAGGCCTTAGCTCCAAAACTTTCACTCCAAAAACGGAGAAAAGAGTCCTATTCTCAGCAGTGGGATAGTAACAGGCCGCTACTTACAAATATGTCTCATTTTAAGCTGCTTTTCCTACTCTAAACAAGATAATTCTATGATTAGAGAACCACAATAACATGTTTCAAAGTACTGTTTTGCATGTAGTTGTCAGTTTTAGTAGAATCTGTACTCATATCTATAATGTGACTTATTACCAGATTTGTTGGTCAACTAATCTTAACTAGCCACATCACGCAATTTAACGCACGTGTCCTTTTCATAGAGTATATCAGTGGAGCGCCATACTATAACAATGAGCGATTATTGTCGACGATAGTCGTGCAACTAGTCGGGCAACAAATTCATGGATTTGTTTTTGTTTGACAGCCGTTTTAGCACGCACACATGCGTAGAGAATCTTGGTGGTTCAATGTATTATATTTACACATTCAGATATACTTTCAAACATTTGAATTTTGGAGGGATGCACCATGTTATATTGAAATATATTTAATTGAAGCATTATTGTAGTAATATCTTTTAAGATTTCTGCGGATATGCAATCCGCATTGCAGCGTCGTGGGTTTTAGCTCTATCCCTGCTTTAAAAAAGGGAGTGAAGAGACCAACGCCCAGCAATGGGGTTGGTTATCTGTGGGTCTGTTATATGAACGTGGACGCGGCTACATAAAATTGATTTCAATCGTATTTTACATAGCTATCTAGAATAAAAAGAGAAATCAAATAAAATATACACAAGGATTTCAGTTCAACCTTTATTCAAAACCAATTTCTAAACCCCGTCGAGTTCTAAATCGATAGCATTTCCAGTACATTTGCAAATATATTGGGCTTCCGATAATAATATTTCACCCTTTTCGACTTTCAAATGAATCGTACAAACGCTTTGTTTTATTGTATTGATATATTTAACATAAACCTACCTCTGCCGCATGGTTTTATGCGCAAAGGTTATGTAAAGGGCTAAATGGTTTCTATGGATACCATATGTATTCGTTCTGGGTTGAATTTTCTCGGAATAAGCCTAAGCTACTCGTATAGTATAGAATAAGCTGAAGTGACAATGGGCAGGGCACGTAGTGCTGAGAACCGATGGGCGTTGGGATTCTAAGGTGCTGGCGTCGGCAGACCTCTACGAGGTGGACTGACCACCTCAAAAAAAGTTGCGGGGAGCCGCTGGGTCCAAATGGCACAAGGTCGTGGCTATGGAGACCCCTTAAAAAGATCTTTGTCCATCAGTTAAAAAAGGAGAAGATGGCCTATCTACGAATACCTAATTATAAACGGAGAGCCAAGACTTTATTAACTTCCTCCTACAATGGATATTTACAGAGGAAGCCTAATTTATCTATAAATACCTAATTATGAACGAATATCTGGATAATAGGTATTGGTTTCATTTAAGAATGGATTTTTTCTACCTTCCTATTTGAAGGCATCTACTTATTAACGAAGATCTAAGTATTTATAAGTTGCTTTCTGAGATGAATAGTCTGGAACTGAACCTGCCTATCTAGGCAATATTCATCAGGTAACTATATTATTAGGGTACTTCTGTGATTGATTTCTTGAAAAAGGGTGTCTGGGATATTTATGTGCCGATCTGTAGGTCCCTAGTTATAAATAAAATTCCACTTATATACTGCTTGCTTTCTGGGGCGAATTTTTACGTATGGTATATAATCGACATTTGTGTAAGCAGACTGGAGCGAGATTCCGCCCGCGCCACGGTCACACAACTGCGAGGTGCAAAATTTCCAATTTCCTTTATGTATCCGACAGGAATATCAATTTTAATTGGACGCCGGCTTCCCTTGCCAAAACACTGTGTACAATCCCGTAATGAACCGCTCGAAATTAACGTTCCAATGTTAGCTTTATACTAACTTTGGACCAGGGTTTACCTTACATCAGAAGTGGTTAACCGCTGTAATGTGACGTCATAACTACGCTATTGATCAGAAAATTGAATGAAAAAGACGGATGAAAGAAGATTGGATTCAATTGAGATGATAATGTTAAGTTGGATATGTAGTGTGAAAAGGTTGGTCTAAATGAGTATATAAGACGAAGTCTGAATGTTCCGCCCATTATAGAAAAGATAGGAGGTACAAGATTGAAGACAAATCATCATCCTACTGCCCTTATCCCACTCTAAGTGGGGACACTCGCCACAATATGTTATAAACATGTCACATGATTTAGCTCCGTATTTCACGACCGGCTGCCTGCTTGACGTCAAGTTGCCTTAGTCGCCTTTTACGACACCTCGATAAGAAAGAATATGGTCTATTCTACTCAACCGGATACCACACACTGGTTGAACTTACCTTGTTCGCTTCTTACCACACCTCGGTAAGGAATGAAGGTGGTCTATTCTACTCAGCCGGATACCACACTACGTTATGAATGTGGATGGATATGTGGCTAGAGGGAGGCATAAAAAGAGATAATTGAATTGTGTGAAGTATAACATGCTTATAAAAGGAGCGCCAGAGATCGAAAATGATAGAGAATGGAAGAGAAAACATTTAAAGACAGGGAAAAAGAAGAAAATTTAATATTTGATAATATAGACGTATTCAACATATATAATTCGTTCAATTCAAAAGATATGTACGGTTTCATAATCATCTTCAGTCTGGAAACCTTTTGAAATTCGACTAGATTAATTTTTGTACTTCAAGGCAAAAGTACTATGTCACGCATATATAAATAGACTTATATGACAAATTTTATATGATTAACGATATTAGTAAGGAGATTTCTTGGGAATGGCTTATTTAATATTTAAGTTTCAGCATATTCCCTGCATGCGTGTATTTGTGTTACAGTATTTTTTTCCTAAAACATTTATGACCAATTTATATCAGATATTGAAAAATATTTAATATTTAAATTGAGTTAATCTTGTATGTATATATGTATATAAAAATATTTTCGGAATCTCGGAAACGGCTCCAACGATTTTCCTGAAATTCAGCAAGTAGGAGGTTTTGGGGGAGAAAAGTCAATCTAGCAAGAATTTATTTTTAAAAAATCGTTTTATCTCTGTTTTTGGGCATTAAAAAATTATTACCAAGCAAGGCTCGGTCAACCAGATACTTTATATTAAGCGTGCATGAGTTAACTTAATTAGTAGGAAGGGACCTTTCTAACGGTAGAATCCTTCGTGTGAATGTCGCAGAGATTCGTGATGTGCGTCGATAAAACGAATGTTAGAAATATACGAGGATAAATTTAATATATGCTAAATGTATACATGTAATAAAAATTTAAGACGGCGCATTTGCGGAATATATTAATCATGGCATTGGGTCAAATGGTTTGCATAGTTTGCAAGGAAAATTAAGAAGTAACAAAATTAGATTTGTTACAATCAGCGATTAATAATTAACACACAGTCGCCAGTCCCCAAAGTATGTAACTTATTACTTGTGTTATGGTAGACAGACAACTATTGAATATATACATATATACTTTTTAAATACATACTTAAATACAAATATACACCCAGACTCGTTTACCCAGAAAATAATATCTCCTTTAGCTGCTTGTACCTACATGATAAATTAGCTTTGCTATAAGAAGTTTAAACTATGATAGCCAAACGGTAAGTGACCGTGTAACTCATTACAGGGGGTCACGGGTTCAAACCCCGGGCAGGCACCAATGACTTTTTCTATTAAACCTATTGATACTTATTTGCAATTATTACACGCTGTTCGTTGAAGGAAAACATCGTAAGGAAACCTGCTTATCTCAAGAAAATTCTGGGGATATGTGTAACCAACCAATCCGCATTGGAATAACGTGGTAGGTCTTAGCTCCAATCCTTCTCTCCAGCAACTGAGAGAGGAGGCCTGTGCCCAGCAGTGGGATAGTGACAGGTGGTTACTTTAATTTTATGTCGGTCTGTTACGCATTTACGGTTAAACTGTTGGAAAAATATTAATTGAATTCGTTGCAATTTATATAGCGGGATAACATATAGTCCTCTTTTCGCGTTCGGGATCAGGAAATATTGCATGCATGGAATTGCTAAATACGCAGCTACTCTGGCCACTTAATTTTTTCAATCAATGTAAATTCAAGCTTAAGAAATAGATAATAAATATTTAGAAACCAAGTTTTCTTAAATAAAAAAATAGATAAAAAGCAATTCAGTTAAAACTTAACCATTCACCATTTTGTCAAACTTGCGCGGAGATTTCCCGCGTAATTACATGTCAAATGGTTATCGACGGCCATTTTGAACGCGGACAAATCGGTTGTGAACTGTAGCTGTGAGGCTGACGCGTGCCGACGAGTGCCTAACATATTTAACGGTATTTCAACGCGTGCCAAATAATAATTTTAATACGTACCAGCATATTTTATGATGGCAAATTGGCCCATAACTCTGCAAATATTTTCATACGATTTAAAACCGTGCTCCATGATGAGAATGTATGTAGGTTAACAAAAATATACCTACTCATATATTTAAAAAAAATACTCTATGAATTCATTACAAAAGTTTTATTAAATAAATGCTTATACCTTTTATATTTTTATTGTGTTAGCAGATGATATATGATAATATTTTTGTCAGAGTATCGGGCTATCATCTTAATCGTAGATTTTAATAGAGTTATTATACTAGAGTAGAGGAAAGAGCCTAAAACGTGGCCTTCGAAAACCAAATGAGTCTATCTACCTGTCGTTTTTATATGTGATTAGATAAAAATTAGTATCACACATCTTCGTTTTTCTATTATCTGTTGGATAGTCGCCTTAACAGACCAGTCTATATATAATAACTATGTGGTGCTAACAGGTGGACTATGAGTATGTCTGACAGAATACCTGACTATCATCTCATATTTAAAATTATACATATATAATATTTGAAATTAAAACCGCAACAGCAGCTCTTTTCCTTTTTTCCTAATTTATAAATACTTTTAGATTTGAAACATCAACTTATCGCTAAACAGCTTTTAATAAAATCAAGTCAATTACTCCCAGCAATTACACTATTCTGTAATCCTCCATCACTAAAGCGACTGTTTGTTCACACGATGAGCAAATTCGACCGCTTTAAAAACATAAAGACCTAATTAGTGCCGGGGAAAGAAAGCGATTTCATCACGAGACATGAATATTAAAACACCTCGTTAGGCGTTTTCGTAAGTTTGTCACCAACGGTTGGGAATCACGTCACGTCCCCGCAATGAACAATGGCAGGTTCACCTAATCGGTCGCAATTACGCAACTGATCATCCTCGCTTAGGGGGCCAATGTCGCGGACAACTCGGCCGGAATATCGATCATGTAAGAGCCGGTGACACATCCGGAGAAGACGGAAATTTGATGGAAATTCACGGGATAAGTATATAAGCGACACGATTTTGGAACACAGCATCATTCGGTAGCAAACAGCCACAGCATCAACAATGAATACCTTTGCTTGCATACTTCTTTTGGCAGCTGTTGTTATGGCTGAACCACCTCAGTACAGGCAGGCTCGGTTCAGGTCACAAAGACAAGAAGTAGCCGATTCAGCAGCTGAGGCTCCCTACCCCGCTGCTGGCTTTAGACCAGCGAAGGAATTTAATTTGCCACCTCGCCAACAATACTCTCCACCTGCTGCGACTTATGGAGTCCCTGCTGATAGTTACGGTGCCCCATTGAACACCTACTTGACTCCTCAAAGTGAATACGGGCCTCCAGAAAATAACCCCGAATCAGATGCAACCACAGAAGAAGTGGAAAATGTTGGAGAATCTAAATCTGAAAACACGAAAGAAAATCTCGAAGAGCCCAAGAAAGACGCTGAAGTAATAAATTCTGCAGGAAGTTATTACGTGTTACTACCGGGATCACAGCTCCAGAGAGTCCAGTTCCAAACGGAAAACGACATCCGGAATATGGCGTACACAGCCCGACTGCAATACAAAAACGAAGACAAAGCTCCCATTTTTGTGTATACAGTTTTACCTCAATACCAGTCTGCCGCATACATCCAACTTTACAAGTGAGAGTCGATCTAATGTCAAACTATTCAATGCGATACAAAATACATGAGCAAATTAATCTGAAAACTATGTTGAGATAACGATTGCCGCAAATTCTTTTTTTTTTTTTAGATTTTAAAACCAATCATTGGGAACATGTCAAACCAAACGATGTTGAATTCAATTAATATTTCTTTTATTTGAATTGCAAACATTGTTAATGTTGTATTTTTAAGGAAATTATTTATTACAAAGATAATAAAAATGAAATTATATATTTTGTAGTTATTTCAATATTAAGAAATGAAAATTCATTATTCATTTTAGATAAGGCTTATGATGATAATATAATTTGCTGCTAAATTATACAACTTGATTATTATCAAAGTACGAGTATATAATTTAGCATAATTGTAGGGTATTTTTAAATGTTCGATTGATGATCAATCAAACATTTCATTATATAAACTTAATATAAAACGAATTGAATATAATTCAATAGAAGTTTCATGAATTCAAAACAGTTTCAATTTTTGATTTATTTAAACAAAGTATTTAATTTTTATTTTGATTAAGTATAACTGTTGACTTTTACCTGATTATTCATTATCTGTACAAATAAAAGTTCGTAATCATTTCAAAAATCAACTATCATTACATATACTTAAAACTTCAAACATTAATTCCTCAGTAGCAATTCGTAATTTTTGAAATTGTATAATACTTGTAACATTTTTGCATAACAATGAGCCCCAAAATTTGGTAATATGAAACAATTCCGCTCACTTCATGCTTGTCCTACATTCAGTCCAATGAAAATGGCCTCGATTTTTTTTAGTTAAGTGAAAATGTTATGAAATTTAATCATAGTATTTTTAACGTGTTTACAGAACACTATTTTAAAATTTAGAAAAATATCATTTCAATAATATTACAAACGCCAAAACTAAAGATAACTGGAATAAACGTTTGGCTTCTTTTTTCTGCATGCAAAACAAAAAACAAGAAAACTTTATTTCGTCTATTACATATTATTATTTAAACAAATGAGGCGCCGTACATGAAACCTTTGATATAAAAAATGGACCGAGTAAAAAATAAAAAAATAAGCCAACAGAACTCACTGATAATTAAAAAGATACGTCCAACGCCGTCACATACTTCATTTTATTTAGATTTATGCAAACTGACACAATAAGCGTTTTATAGTGGAAATGTAAATATTAAGAAAAACGATCACCAGAATAATATTCAAAGAGATCTATAGAAGCACTATGCTTGCGCTGTGATTTAAGTATTTGTGGAATGTTAAAAGGAAGCTTACAATTTGAACACGAATCGGAAGAAGCATCGCTTTTGCCGAGAGATAAACGCTCTTGCATGTGCATCGCTGATTCGATAATCACGCAATGTAAGTCATAGAATACCTAAAAAGTAACAAATTACGTAAAACAGAAATACTGAGTTATTTAAAGATCACTAATGTAAAGCAGTTTAAATCGGAATGCCCCAAATTAACGTTATTTCTATGAAAAAAATGGTTACTAGATAAAAGAGCGTCACTGACCTCAAAATGGACTTAAACAAACGAATTTAGTGACGGCTTATTGATTAAAATTATGGCCTTAAGTTTATTAAAATTTAAGCCATATTTAGAACTACAATTAGGCATTTTTATGCAAATAATTTCAGTTACTATTCAACCATCTGGTTATCATTTAAATCATTTCAATGTGCTTTGACAACGCAAGCACTACACACATTACTACCACAATCTCTCACTCCGAAATCTTCTCTTAGCGCGGACTACAGCAAAATACCTATAATTCTATAGTAACTTCTGCAATAAGTATTTCTTCAATAGGTGTACTAGTCTTCATCGGTGCAGCCACAATAGGGTTCTGCGTGTGGTCCCCGGAACATTGCAAATACGACTACGATAAATTGGCCAGGATTATGTACCTGTACGACCCTCACGCTTGCGGCTACAATCTCCGATCCTCGAAGTCAATAACGACGTTGGTATTCAAAAATGATAGTCAAGGACTGGATATACTTCCAATTGAGTGCAAGCCAGCAATTATGACAGTGTCCACAAAGCTGTCTGCTAAAACAAGAAAGTACGTTACAGTTTTTCACTTGAGTGGTTGTGGTTTGCATTTACAATATCTCATATAAGCCGTACGTAATTTATTGTGCATATTGACATTTTGACCCAGTTAACAAAGATTGCGTATACATTAAGACGTTACTCTGACAGTCTTTAATGAGAAATTCAATATGATATGTCTATCTTTCATCTATTCTCTTTAAACTTGCATCACAAATGTCTGATATTTCACAACTCTAATTTACTCAAATTTCACAAATTTTATTTAACTTGTGACGCTTTCTCATTTTTATTGTTTAGACTTTCTTTTAAAAATTCTATAACATATTCTTTCCTATTTTTGCGTTTATAAAACCTTACTCGTTAGTTGAATCATGTCAACCAGATTATTATTCCATTAGTATAATTACGATTGTATTTATTCAAATTTTGTTTCAGATATATACACCTCAGCGTCATAATTCACGTCCTGTGGCTGCTCGTGGCGATCACTTTAAGGATCTTTAGGTTATCCAACAAACTACGGTTACTTAAATTCATTTTAGCCCTCACCTTCTATTCTTCCGTATGCGTCGTGATATTTGACTTATCAATGGCGATAGTATACATCGCGCATATCCAACAGAGCCTTACTAAAGCTATGATTCTAAGATACAGCGGATGGAGTGTAGAAATGAAGTTAAACCGATACGAAGATTTCGGCGGTTGGTTGCCCATAGTAGCATCGGCGTGTTGGATGAGAGGTGTTGTAATCCTAGGGCTTAACATATACTGTTGTAGGGTTCTCCAGTTGATACGAAGAAGAATTAGGAAAAGAGAAGTGACAAAGAAATTAATAACAACGGAAAATCAACCGATACCAGAACCGAAATTTGAGGAGCCCGTCGATGATACGGTACTATATTACAGAGCTGGAGACCATAGACCTGTAGATAAAAGAGCAAACAGGCCTTTCTTCTATTTCTAATTATAAGCTTTTTCATAATGTATAAATGAAAATAAATTAAGCATAAAGCCCAAACATTGTTTTATTAATTGCGAATAATATTGGAGTGAAATATTTGAATTTTTTAAAGGAAGTCAAGCACTAATAATAATATAAAGACGAGTTTAAGAATGCTTATTTGGGCTTAAATATTAACAGATTATCAGACTAACAAATAGTGGTATTTTTTTTTTTGTTATTTTACGACGGGCCAACAACTTACCTTAGTTGCATTATACGCACGTCAGTAAAAAATAAGGGTAGTATTCTACTCAGCCGGATACCACACCGCGTAATATTATCATCTTTAATACAAAGCAAAGAGTTATTATACTAGAGTAAGGAGCCATAGGGAAGCCATAAGTGAGAGTGTCATAATAAATAATAAAAGAGAAAAAGATACTCGTATATTTCTATACACATAAAAAAGAGATAGATTTATATAGTTTCATTTGCTTTCTCTTTATTTATTGTAATGAGGCACATTTTAGGCTTGCTTCCCTACTCTAGTAAGATAATATAATATAATAAACGACGATATTTCTCCTTTATTCTTATTAAATAAATAAAAAGCAGTTTTCCCAGAGTCAACCCATTTACTCTCTCGCTACAACTCAAAGAATGACACATAAAAATATGACAGCCACAATGCTTATTCATATTAATCGCCAACTCTATGAAAGAGGTCGTATTAAAAACATGTAACAGTCGACCATCCTGACAACATTTGCGACCCCGCAAATCTCATAAGCTGACTTCTGGGAATGAATCTACCACCGATTCGGAATGCTGATTGTACTGAGAAGAATCGGCAAGAAACTCAGTACTTGCTCTTTTAATCTGTAAAAGAAAACCGCACATGCCATGACATGAAAGGACTACGCTCACGCTTTATGCTCAACTCTAAGCTCACGCTTTATGCTCAACTCTTTAAGCTCAACTCCTCAACTCCTTAAGCTTTTCGCACCATAAGCATTTCGCACCTCAAGCTCACCCTCAATCACTGTCATGGCATAACACAGCTCAATTAGTGGCAACCAACTCAGCAGATACACACGTAAACAGACTCGCAAATGATAACGCTCAAAGAACAATCACCACTTCTAGGCAGAGCCTAGCTGACAGTCGTTGCAGATGTCCACAGTCTAGAAAACAATCGTTACAACTAGAAAGATCCAGAGAACAATCGTCATTCTAGCTGACAGTTCCATCGAACAAAAGTCAGGGGTGCGTCTAAGGCCTCACATAGCACATCGTCACGTTGATCTCACAGAATTAATTAACCGAATACCAATTACCATCAATAATCTCTGAAATAAAAACTCTAATTTTTTATTCCATAGCATCGCATATCGCAGCTATCTCTCATATTAACGAAATTCGCACTCTTTGTGTTGTCTCAAGATATTGATCGTCATTTGTCTTTTCTTTAAACTCTTTAAATTTCCAGATATTCCTTTTGTCCACTCTATTTGTGAGTTTAGGTTACATCCCACTTCTGAATATAATAAACGACGATATTTCTCCTTTATTCTTATTAAATAAATAAAAAGCAGTTTTCCCAGAGTCAACCCATTTACTCTCTCGCTACAACTCAAAGAATGACACATAAAAATATGACAGCCACAATGCTTATTCATATTAATCGCCAACTCTATGAAAGAGGTCGTATTAAAAACATGTAACAATAAAACTAATATAGTACACAAGACAAAAGACAGTAGTTGCACAAACACCCATAAGATACGTTGTCCATGATAAAAGCTAATATAGTACACAAGACACAGAAGTAATACAAGACAAATACATAATGTTTTATCTTGTCCTTTTTTAAATATTTATATAAAACAAGTCAGACAAGAGTGACTACTGATTATTTTAATAAATTCATTGTTAAACCAACACTCCGCGCGATCTTGACGTCTGAAGAGTGCTCAAATCTTTTCTTTGTCAGAATTTTTTACGAGGATCTTGTTAAATATTTCGCGAAGTGTAAATGGAATTTATTAGAACTTGGAAAGAATATTTAATTTATTACTTTCCGTGCAGTAAGAGCTGCGGTGAAGAACGATGGCAAACAATTAATCATAGATCTCTGTAATGCAAATTGTAAAAGTGCTTTCGGCGTAAAATATTCCACAGCGGTTTTTCGCAAAGTGTTAATGCGAATTTACTTCTGACAGATTTCTTTGTCGCCTAGTACTATAAACTGTTTTAATTTGTTAAAAATTAGTATAACATTAAAAATTAAATTATAAAGTGTTTATTTAAAGGTGTATTCATCAAAAGTAAATAAACCCGTTAATTTGTGCAAAGATGACTATGAATGTAAAAAAATTGATATGCGATTAAATATTCAGGATTTAACTGAAACATTAAGTTCAGGAACTACTGGACCGAATTTTTTTTGTGTAATATAGTCTATAGAATTAGGCGTTACTTTGCGGACATCCAAATACAAAAGTATAATATAATATAATATATTTTTATTATTACTTTTGTGTAACATAGTCCATTTATCGAGGAAGACTATAGGCTATATAACATCACTTTAAGATGAATAGGAAAGGAGCAGCAATAAAAAATACAAACGTACGCTAAGTAAACGGTAAAAATATTCAAAATTCTCTTATTATTAACTCACGATGATTAGTTTATTTTTAAATTTCAATTGAGGAAAAAAATTCTGACTCAAATTTGCAGATTAGCAGATAGCTGCTGCTACAGCTAGTTATATTTAAAAATATGCTAATCCATCTCAAATATTGTCAAAAATATAAGTTATATGGACAAATATTTATTTTAATATGACTTTAACGTTTACCATATTTGGATAATACGATATTGAAAACGAAAAAAACAACATATACAGAAACATAATATTGTAAAACCTCGATTTAAGTTTAAAATACAAATTTCCATTTTGAACAGACAAAAAAGGGGTGTTCGTTTTAAAAAACACACCCAACTAACCTTAAAAGCGACAAAGAAATTCAATTTGGATGGGCTTGCTGTAAAATTTTTATTACTGCGTCAAAACGGGACGTCCATTAAATTTTGTCTCGCTGTAATCGAAACAAAGGTCGGGAGATTTCGACGGTTTGTACTTGACCAACTTGAAATTGTTTGTCACTTATTTTATTGGATCTATATCCCATATTTAGTGACGATGTTAAAATATCTTTAGTGAACTTTCAATTCAATTTTTATTTATCATAGATGAGCTCTCTCAGAGTTTGGACTATTGTGGTCATACTATATCAAAGTAAGTGACAACATAGTTTATAATTCAAGTTAGCAGAGTAATATCTAAATAGGTACTAGTTTGCATCTTACATTATTAAATTGAATTTTGTGTCTTACGTTATCGTTTTTCTTAGTTGCTCATTCATAGAGAAATATTACATGTCTTTTTCATCCTTTTTATAAAAATAAAAAGGATGAATATAAAAGGCGAAATAAACCAGATAAAGACCTCACGCTTGATGGCTTAAAGTAAAATTACAAAATTCGTATTTCATCAATAGAATTCCAATAATGATGACATCGTCATTCCCCTGCCCTAATACTCTTCCCCTATCTCTTAGTCACTTAAAATCGGCACAACATGTTTTAAACATGTTGTTATATGTTTTGGCTCGTTATATAACGACCCGTCGCCGGCCTGAAGTCAACTTACCTAAGTCGCCATTTACGACACCTCAGTAAGAAATGAGGGTGGTCTATTCTACTCGGCTGGATACCACACGGCAGGTCAACTTCAACTTACCTTATGCGCCTTTTACGACCCTTCGATAAGAAGTGAGGGTAGTCTATTCTACTCAGCTGGATTCCACACTGCCGGTCGACTTACCTTAGTCGCCTTTATTCCAAATTATACATGTATATATTCACCAGTTGTTTGTCACCAATAACACAAGAATTAAGTTACTTTGGAGACGAGATGACCGTGTTTGTAATTGTCCCATTAAATTATATTTATTTATTTGATAAATTTACAGCAATATTCTGCATTATAGTCAGCTGGGGTACACTCAGTTGTGGCTTTACTCCACTCAACAGTGAGCTGCACGAAGTAACTCTGATGAAGCTCCTGTACCTCTACGACCCAGAAGCCTGCGGACAGGTCCAATTTTACAATATCACTATGGAACACAACGAGGCCTCCTACTCTACAATCATATGGCCTGTGAAAAACCAATTAGCTTCAAACTTTAGAACGTAAGATATTTTTAAATTTAAACTATTATCATTCTCCTGCCCTTATCCCACTCGAAATGGGGTCGCCACAACATTTTGTAGCATGATTTGGCTTCGTATTTTACGACCGGCCGCCAGCCTGACGTCACCTTACTTTAGTCTTAATTTACGACACCTCGGTAAGGAATGAAAGATAGTCTATTCTACTCAGCCGGATACTAAAATTTAGTAAGTATATATTTACCATTTTTTTTTCCTGTTTTAAGTGAAGCTCTGATCTGTTATTTTGTTACACTGGCGAGAAACGGCGAATTTGTGGCTACAGGTCAGTGGTGACGCTTTTCGCTATTGGATACGTCCACCGCCGCCCTGCTATATTTTTATTATTTAAATTATATTTAAAGTCAGCGTAGATTATCCGGGGAAGGGGCAATCTCGAGAAATATATATATTTACCAGTTGTCTGTCACCCATAACTCTTGCATCTTTAATTGCATCATCCGGAGAAGAATTGCTAGTTTGTTGGAGAGAACGCGGAATAGTGCCAGTATTGTTAAAGTATTGTCGGACAAAATGGACACCCAATTGTTTACTCATTTTGTCCGAACGATTATTAGGTATAAATAGTATTAGATACTTATTAGTTAGATTTCAATTGTATTTACTAATACTTAGGCATAAGGTACTTTACCAAAAACTGGACTGTCTGTGAAGTCTTAAATAAAGATCATTTATTAATATAACACAAGTATTATGTTGCTTTGGGGACGGAGGACCGTGTGTTTACTTCTTCTTTTTCAATAGATGGACGTCCTCTGCTAAGGGATCTCCACACCCCCTTTGTGCCGTTTGGAACCAACGGCTCCCCGCGACCTTTTGGGGGTAGTCAACCTCACCCCCCCCACGTAGGGGGTCTACCGATGCGACGTTTTCCAGTGCAAGGTCGCCATTCCAGCACCTCAGGACATCCAGCATCGGTTCTACTCATACTACGTGCGAACTTATATATATATTTATTTATTTTAATTCCAGAATAATTCGTTTATGGTTGTGTCTCCATGTGCTATGGTTTGTTCTGGCCATCGCGAATTTGAGCCACGGACAAAGGCATTGCGGATTTTACGCAGTCTCTGTGCCCTTTACCATCGCCGGTGTGACCCTGCTTATTGTGGACTTGATTTACACTGGACTATTTCTGCAAAACATCCAAGTAACTAAGTCACAAAGTAAGCAAAAATTTATACCTAGTAACTGAGATGCTCTTCCTTGTTACGAGACCTTGACTTCTTTACAAATACATAAAACCAGCTAAATGCAGTTAGCCATAAGGTTAATAAATAATGTATTACAAACGGCGTTGAACAAAAGATGAAAGCGCGAGAATCGTATTGCTTGGTCGAAGTTGGAACTCCTCCCGAGTATCTATATGTTTTCTTTTAAAACTTACGTGGTCAAAGCTGAAGAAGGAGGTCGCAATAGAATTTGCATTATTTTAGAAGATTTATGGTATAAGGTAAGAGCACTAGTAATTGACAGTGCACCAGTAGTTGACCGTTTTGTATGAGATTTTAAATAGTAAGCTTTTTGTTTGTTGTAGCTAGTAAAAAATATTATTTAATAATATTAAATTGTAATAATTTAGCCGTGTGGTATCCGGCTGAGTACAATAGTACCACCCTCTTTTCTTACCGAGGTGTCGTAAAAGGCGACTAAGGTAAGTCGACCCTCCGTGTGGTATCCGGCTGAGTAGAATAGTACCACCCTCTTTTCTTACCGAGCGACTAAGGTAAGTCGACCCGCCGTGTGGTATCCGGCTGAATAGAATAGACCACCCTCTTTCTTACCGAGGTGTCGTAAAATACGACAGAAGTAAGTTGAAGTCAGGCAGGCGGCCGGTCGTAAAAACGCAGCCAAATCATCTGACAGCATGTTTATAACATGTTGTGCCGACCCCACTTAGATTGGGATAAGGGCAGGAAGATGATGATTAAATTGTAATAATTATACTATGCGCTACAGTTCTGAGTTTTTTGGCAGTTGTTAATAGATGGGAACAGATAATTAGAAATTTATTATTTATTAGCACAACAACAAACAACAACAAACAAGACGCTCAACTACTAGTAAATGGTCAATTACATAGTACACAATACACATACCTTATATATTATGTAGCTGTGATAGTCCGTTACACCATGCGAAAAGGACACGTGCAGGCAGGCAATGAGTTTTTCTATTAACACCTATGTGTCTAATTGATAATTTCCATTTATCACACGCTTTTTGCTAAAGGAATACATCGCGAGGAAACCTGCATATCTCTAGAGAATTCTGGGGATATGTGTAACCTACCGAACCGCACTGAAGCAGCGCGGTAGATCTTAGTTGCAAGTTCTTCTCTCTAAAAACAGAGAGGGGAGGCCTATACCCAGCAGTTGGATAGAAACAGACCGTTACTTTAATATCGATGTATATCGCATAAGAGCGAAGTCGCAAACAGAACCCTAATTGAAATGAAATGTCATTTATTCGCGTGGCTTGGTATAAGGCCGATTAACATTATATACCGACCGGACGTACCCCAAAAGACCGAAAGGGATATTAAATCGAGTTACCGAAATAAGTTACCCTATTATTGGATTACACCACATTTATTGCAGTAAAACTTATTTAATAATGACGATCGGATACATAATTGAACTTTATTAGATAGTGTGTTCCAAAGTTTTGTCTATTTTAATGTAAATTGTAATAAGTATCTGGATGAACGAGCCTTGATCGGTAATTTTTAAAAGATATAAAAAAATGTAATAAAAAAAAGAAAAAAGAAATAGACAAAAAGCGGCAGATGACATGTGGAAAATGATCCCAGGTTTAGATCTTTTTTGGTTCGTGGGTTACCATTAGGCTATTACAGCTTTGGATTTGACAGCTCAAATTATGAGTTGCGACCTATTTCAATTTTCGTAGTTTTTTAGTGCCCAAAAACAGAGGAAAAACGAGATTTTTTTTAAATAAAACCTAGTTAAATCGATTTTTCTCTAAAAACCCTACATGCTGAATTTCAGGAAAATCGTTGGAGCCGTTTCCGAGATTCAGAAAATATATACATACAAGATTAACTCATTTAAATATTAAAGATATAGTAATAGTAACATTGTTACTATCCCACTGCTGGGCATATGCCTCCTATATCCGTCCACGCTGCTCCAATGCAGATTGCTAGGTTACACATATCCCTAATTCACCATATCTATATCCATTCAATTCATATACATGACTGGCCCGTTGGCGCAGTGGGTAGTGGCCCTGCCTTCAGCTCCACGGGTCGCGGGTTCGATTCCCGCCGAGGGCCAACATTTTCTATTAATGAAACAATGGTCTTTAAGCCTGGGTGTATATTTGTATTTAAGTATGAATTTAAAAAATATATAAGTATATATTCTCCAGTTGTCTGTCACCCATAACACAAGTATTAAGTTACTTACTTTGGGGACGGACGACCGTGTGTGTAAGTGTCCCATATATTTATTTATTTAATTCTCTAGGTATATGCAAGTTTCTTCACGTTGTTTTCCTTCATCGAAAAGCGTGTGATAAATTGCGAATAACAATTAGACACATATTTTTTTAACTTTTAACTTATTGGTGCCTGTCCGGGGCTTGAACCCATGATATGATGATGTCTCTAGAGAGTTGCACGGTCTCGCCCCTGGGCTACCACAGCTGTGAAAATGGTTAGTGCCCAGGAGTGGGATAGTAACAGGCCGTTACTTTTATGTTCTCTCAGCCGCAATACTCAATCTGTTCAACACGAGCCCATCGGAAATGAAATGGATCAACCGCCCCTACCCCTGGCCTACCCCTTTCACCTGTGACGAAGATACCAGCTGGATCTCTCTGCTATTTGCCTATATCAGCTGCAGGGGTGTAGTGCAATGGTTTATCAATTTTTGGCTTATCAAGGACAATTACTACGAAAGCCTTGAAGCATACCGTGAGTTTTGAATATATTTGAAGTGTTAACGCACACACTATATACAATAACACGATATAATAGGAATACCACAATTCCCGTTCCGAGATGCACTTCTCTTGAATGACGAACAAAGATTGACTGATTCTTTAGCGGCGTTATTTGGCTGGCTCGTTGGCGCAATTGGTAGTGACCTGCCTTCGGCGGGTGGCAGGTTCCCATGACAATGCATGTTTATGATAACCATAATCTTATGCTGCTAGGATTGGCATCAGACGAGGGAACTCCTTATCGGTCAACACTAGGGACATAAGATTTTGATAAAAAGTTTTTGATTTAACTTTTTTCAATTTAGGACCAAATTTAAAATTTGCAATATTATTCTAGACTAGTAATATCCCACGGTTTCACTGGAGCAATTTTCATTTTTTACACCTTATTACATTTTTATACGCCGTGTGGTATGCGGCTGACTAGAATAGTACCACCCTCATTTCTTACCGAGGTGTCGTAAAAGGCGACTAAGGTAAGTCGACCCGCCGTGTGGTATCCGGCTGAGTAGAATATACCACCTTCATTTCTTACCGAGGTGTCGTAAAAGGCGACTAAGGTAAGTTGACCCACCGTGTGGTATCCGGTTGAGTAAAATAGACCACCCTCTTTCTTACCGAGGAGTCGTAAAATACGACTAAGGTATGTTGACGTCAGGCAGGCGGCCGGTCGTAAAATACGTAGCCAAATCATATGACAACATGTTTGTAACATGTTGTGCCGACCCCACTTAGAGTGGGATAAGGGCAGGAGGATGATGACACCTTATTACATTTTTATAACGTATTTTGTCTTAATGTAATATTACCTGTTGCTCTGTCTAGTAGTTTTTGTGTGAAAAAATTACAAACATTTTTTCCTCTTTATAATATTAGTATAAAAATAGGTACAACATTGGCAGAATTACTTACATTACTAAAGAGAAATAACAAGTCCGTGAGAAAAAAGGAATGAATACCGTCAACGG
This sequence comes from Morpho achilles, assembly GCA_947086495.1. Taxonomy (NCBI): domain Eukaryota; kingdom Metazoa; phylum Arthropoda; class Insecta; order Lepidoptera; family Nymphalidae; genus Morpho; species Morpho achilles. The sequence goes on along the minus strand of CAMTZB010000014.1, from coordinate 16,307,254 downwards.
GAATTCCGTTCGGGATTATTCCACATCTTAATGTATTGATATTTGGATTCCAGATCGTCTTCAAAAAGAAAAATCAAGGCAAAGATCAAAGGCGTGACTGTCTCCAATCAATCGTAGAATTCCTTTCTTTGATGAACAAAGATAATAGAAATAGATACAAATGTTATATATTCGTAATTTCAGTTTTAAAAAAAAGTTTTCAAATGTCACGTATTTTTATCTTTAAATGAGTATATACAAGATTTTTGTGAAACGTGAAAAAAAACTTGACTTTAAAAAACTTGCTTTCAGGGTTAACTTAACAGTTTTTCTTAAATATTTAATCTGCCAAAGTGCAAAGCAGTTTGTCGGCAGCATGCTCTCATTACTTAATTAGTTATTTATTATAATAACAACCAGCACCACTGGCACCTGCTCAGCCCTACGATACAGTCTTGGGTTCGGTTTATTTCTACATCATCGTAGAAATAAACCACTGAGCAGGTACAGAGGTGCTCGTTAATGTTTCCGTTCTACCAACAAACTTATCCGATAATGTGCAGTTTAGGTAACGTTACAAAAAAAGTTTTCATTATCAATTAATAATCTAGTTAGCATTCTTTTCAAAGATATCTTACTACTGGTTCGGTCGCTTACTGCTGGTTTGAAAACCGCTAAAATAAAAATTTAATGCACAGTTTAATTTCGCTGTCATTTCTAATGTTGTAACAGCTCAATGGGGAACGGGCGAGACTAAAGAAGTGAAAATACCCGGGATCGAGTCCGAGATGTCACCAGACCTCTCTTTCTTTTTTTTATTGGATTATTTTTATTTATTAAATAAAATTACCCAGGTGCTTTATAGTAAAGTGCCTAAGACATTGAAAAGGCGTCTGCAATAAAACGTTTAAATTAAGTGGAAGGAATAGGGAGTTATTATATACTATTATAATATTTATAGAAATTATTTATGAACATGAATATATTATTTATGAATATATATTTTTATTTAAATAAAATAAAACAAAAAATGTATACAAAAGTAATAATAAAATTATTTTGCTATAATCCGCGATGAAGTAGAATAGAAAATATATATAATGCTAAATGTAGAGTGGACAATCGGTTATCATACCTGATACATGCAGGATTCGTAAAAAACACATGATGCATCGGTTGCGGGGCGAAACGATTGTTGAGTTTGTGATAGTGAACGTATATAGTGCTTGTGTATTGTGGTGGCGGTGGTGGAGGTTTGTGCATGTGTTTTTACGAATCCTGCATGTATCAGGTATGATAACCGATTGTCCACTCTACATTTAGCATTATATATATTTTCTATTTTACATCATCGCGGATTATAGCAAAATAATTTTATTATTACTTTTGTATTATAAATCTCCGCAAAGTAACGCCTAATTCTATAAATTAAAAAAAAATTATATTTACGCAGTATAAATGTTTTCATCTCATTTTATTTCATTTCATTTACGTTATAATATGAGTTCTATCGTACGTACAATAGTAATAAACTGCAAGTTATATTTAAACTACTGCGTTCGAGATAATGCCATTAGCACACAGCATTCATTACGAACACTTTAACTTAATGAGACAGTTCCCGTAGCCGGAGGTTAATAAGATAAACTCTCAGTTAATGTGAATACTATGTACAGACTATTGCAATTATACTATTTTGTTTTATTTATTTACAATCATGCGTTGTTTTATTTACAATTATGCGTTTGTGCTTTATGCCATGTGGTATACGGCTGAATAGAATAGACCACCCTCATTTCTTACCGAGGTGTCGTAAGAGGTGATTAAGGTAAGTCGACCTGCCGTTTGGTATACGTAGAATAGACTAATAGTAGAATAGACGTTTAAAGAAATCGCTGGTTAGCGATAACGCCGCCTTATAGTACTGTTAGAATTTAAGACTAATTCAATTTAAAATGAATAATAAAAAATAAACGAATGTGTTTAGGGAATCACGCCGGGCACCTTACTGTGCACCAACACTTTTCACTACAAAATCCAACGACAGAGTGATTCTACCACCAGTTCGGAACACTAATTCACTTGAGAAGATCTGGCAAGAAACTCACTGGTCGCTCTTATCACGAATAGCGATTATTTGAGGTTAGATTCTAATAACACGAAATACAACAGAGGTCACCCAAACACGTCTACCTAGTGCCGCACGCCAAAAGAGCGCGAATGTCGTCTTTTATATTATATATTGTCTTATATAGGCTGTCACATCCTAGATGTCTACATTCCTAACAGTACCTATGTTTTTTCTAGTTTATTAATGCCTGTAAGTTTAGTTCTGTGTGTACAATTAAGAGTATTCTTCCTCTTTTACTGGCGTTGGGAATAGGATAACATCATTTACATTGCAACCATACCCGCCAACAGCAGCTCTGTGTCCCGGAGAACGCCAAGAGTGGCTACTAATTTAATATGCATGTCATAATTCACACAATCTCTTCCTCTTTTTTAGCCTCCCTCTAGTCACATATCCATCCACATTCATATTTAACACTCGTTTGGTCACATGATTTTCATCCTTCCTCATTACATGTCCATACCATCTTAATCTTGTCTTTTCTATAATGGGCGCAACTTTCAGACTTCCCCTTATATATTCATTTCGTATTTTATCTTGTCACACCACAAATCTATATTAAAATTCTCATTTTTGTGCATTGTGAGTTTTTTAACCTACTAGACCGCATTAGCATAACGGTAATTAGTATCGTGCTTTAACAGCGACATCTATTAACCGTTACAACGCCATAAAAATTAATGATAGTAGGTTAAGCCTAATGGTCTCCTCCAAAAGGCATACATTTGCAAAAACTTTTTACCCTGACCTCCCCAGGTCAAATAAATTACCCGGACGATATTAGAAATTCGCCCCAAAACAAGCCCGGGTAAAGAGGTGATAACTTCTAGGTCCATAATCCCACCAGTTACTACTGGCGAGAAGAACCCAATCAGACCAAAAAAGAATTAAGCACACTCATTTACATGCATCTTTCTTTGATCCTTCTATTTTTATGCCCAGCCTTCTGGTCAATACATTACGCTAGGTCTAATGAACGTAATATATTTTCCCTTTAATTTTAAAAGGCTTTTGAGGGTCGCATATTCCTGAGACCTAGTGCCACTTGATTTATCCCGCATTCATTATATTTCTCAAATCGCTATTAACGTTCTTAAAAAAAAGCGAAACGAGGTACCGTTAATCGCAGCAGATTAACAACTATACAACCAAATTGAAGTTATGGTTAACGCTCAAACCTATTTCTCTCGCTTATAGCTTCCAATCCATTAGCGCTGGTTACTGGGGTAGGGTAAACAAGACCTAACAATATAACCCCTGTGCTTAAAACATAAACGAGCCAAGGGACCGCTCTGCGATCCCAAAAATGGACGCCATTATTCCCATCCCTGTAATAGGTGAATTGCAGAAATTTAAAGCGAGTGATTTCATTCTTGTTCCCAAATTAATTTATAAGGATTTTTTTTTTAGATTAAACTAGCATTTACTCGCAACTTTGTTTGCGTGACTGTTGTTGTGTGACAGGTTGATAATAAATGGCGCTTTTCAATGTCTATAGCCTATATATTATCCCGGTGTATAAGCAATAATTTTGTCAAATTTCATCGATATCGGTTCAGCGGATTCGTCGTGAAAGAGTAACAAATATACATCCATACTCACAAACTTTCGCGTTTATAATATAAGTAGAAAGTAGGATTCATAAATTATGATTTAATCCGCGTTTGCTTAGAGAATCTATGTAATGCTAAGTATAAGAAGACTATGCAATTTATGTAATGTATAGGAAGCAGACAATTTTCACATACCTTATACATGCAGGATCAGTCCCGTATCACAACACGCCGCCTGGTCTCAATTTAGGTAAAATTCACCTTATTCATTACCATCTAGTCAATTTATGCTTATCAAATGTTTTAGTAAATAGTAAAAAAATAAAAAAAAGTATTATATATATTTTTTAATTGTTTTTATTTCAATTATAAAGAAAATTAGCTAGTAACTCAACCACTTACCGAATATTTCAAACTGTGAAAGAAATAAAAATTGTCCAAGAGTTAAACAAATTCATTAAACAACATCATCGTTTTCAATTCATTTATTTTCTTACTACTTAGTTAAAATTTGGTATTTCAACAAAGTTACATGTCAAAAGCAACATAAGTATCGATAATATATCAAAAATAAAATGTTCAGAAACCGACCATACCTACGTCTTATTATATCTGGTGAGCTCGAATAGTTTCAAGCGCATCCGGGGCCCTTAATCATCAGTTTCCGCCAAGCTCATGAATAAGGGCCTGGATGAGCTTAGTTTCAAATCGGGCTCACCCGATAGAATAAGAATATAGATAACGATTTCTGGACATTAATTATGAATACCAGTCACGATAGTTTCAAGTCAATAAGATATCACAAAGGCACAAATTACTTAAGGTCCAAACACAAACAAAGGCGCACGATCTTGCAACTGCAGCCTCGCTGTATACTTCATATTCTGAATATCATTCTCAGACACAAACTCGATCCTTTGCAACTGTCCGTTCGGTAAAAGCACATAATATGTACCGACACTCTTTTGCACTTCAATCGGTCCCACTAAAGTTTCCACCTCAGGATTGCTTGTAGTTGCTTCTGTGGATGCATACGTATCAGGTACTCCATACGTCGTATCTGGAGCTCCGTTACTTGAAACTGGCTTATTGTCCTCCTGTGGTAAGGTAAAAGCTTGTCCTTGAGGCTTCCATCCTGATGGAGGATAAGGTGCACTAACTTGAGGCGCTCCGTAAGTATTGTCTGGCAAGATACCTGCAGACTGATCCTTTGGCAATTCAAATGCTTCTTGTGGCTTCCATCCTGAAGGAGGGTATGGTGCATTATCTTCAGGCGGTCCGTATGTATCAGTTGGTGTTGGAGTAGTATCTATCGGGAGTACGAATGGTGCACCAGATGGCTTCCACCCAGATGCTGGGTACGGCCCAGAAGCGTCCGTCGTAGCTTCTATCGGTGAATCTGTAGTCGTAGGCGCCAATTCCTGTCTTTGCAACCTGAACCTCGCTGGTCTAAAACGAGGCGGTTCAGCCATAATGCCCACTATCACAGCAGATATTATTAAATAATTCATTTTAAAACCGATTCCTAGAACTTGTTATGATTTTAGTGAAGGCTCCTAATTGATAAATGAAAATGAACTGATGCCTGATTAATCTTAGCTGACGAATTTATACTGGTTAGACATATTTAATTGTTCTTTGTTTATCATATACGGTATGATAGTAAAGGCCGCGAGCAGCACAAGTTAATGTTAATAGACACACAGGACACGTATCTGGTGACTGACATTGAACCTATGACGTAAGACGGCAATGGGTATCCTTGAATGACTCGTTAATGTCATTTAATTTGGTGGTAGTTGATTGCAGCTGAGATGTTACGCTTTAAAGTTTTTTCTATGAAAGGTTTTGTTACGCATAAATAGTTTATCCACCATCTTTCTCATCCTCCTCATCAAAATGCAACAAAGCATTGTCCCATGATTTGGCTACGTATTTTACGACCGGCCGCTTACCTGACGTAAACTCACCTTAGAAGTATTTTACGACACCTCGGTAAGAAAGGGGTCGGTCTGTTATACGCAGCCGGATACCATACCCTTGGGTGTACCCTTGATTTCTTGGTTATTTCTTTGATGAGATCAATTATCTTCTCTAGTTTTCATTTATGGCCATTTTTAAGTCGATGTCTGATGTGATACTGTCTTTTATCGACTTCATTGCCATTTTGAAACGACATGTTTACCTCTTTTTTTAAATGCCATTATTTTGTCTTGTTTGTCCTGACCACTTTGAAATAATGATTTATGGTTTCTAAAACTTAACGTTCACAATTTATGATGACTATTGATTGATATCGCTGATTTTTCCATTATCTATTTCGGGATACTCTTTCTATATTTGTTTACATGAGGGTTGGTTTACACTGATATCTACTGAGACAAACCTTATACATTGAAGATAATACAGTATCCAATGTCATCAGAGTGTACGTGCAATGGTGGACGAAAAACTGGGCATCGAACTTAACACACTTGTAAAGTCACCACATCACTGCGCCACAGAGGTGTTTAAACATTAAAATGAGCGCCACGTGGTTAATACAATGCTACACGTGATTTACATCGTCAATACTGAGCGACATGATCACGTTGATTTATAAGGTCAAGTGAATTGAAATTAAAAATATAGTTAATTAAAGTTTGTTTGTTTTTAATGTTTTTAAGAAATTACCACTTATTGAGAGGTTTGCTCTTAAGAAGAATCTCGGCAGATACTCTTTTCAAAACAATAATTATACATTTAATTACACGTTGCAGCCTGGTGCATAGCTGATTGCAGTTCTGTAATATACGCGACTTCACTCGCGTTTTTGGATCCGCATACATATCGAAATCTAGGTAGGTTTCATTAAAAAATATGTAATTTGATCCCTGTTTTTGGGGGCTATTTTGGCCCTAAATTCTAAAGTCATGGTAGCTCGTTTGGGGAACGGGCGATCTAGAGAAGTGAAAAAACCTAAGATCGAGCCCCACCTGCCCGATTATATCTCGTAAAAAAATTCACCCAGCTACTACAGACTTAGCCAGACATTGTGTAAACGTAAAATATTACTAATATAAATTATAACCTTTATAACTGGATGTGTGTAAACGCATTCTGGAAGGTTATATTCGACCTTTATGATCCCATTCCGAGTTTACCTTTTACCCATTTGTGAAGCCAACAATAAAACTAAAAGGTCTATACCCAAACTAACATGATCCCAAGCGGAATACAATCCTGTGTAAATAAAATAATATTAATATAAGTTGAACCATTTATGAAAACGTTCTTAACACCTATCGTGTTGTATGGATGGACGGTATTGATGGATCAGACCATACAAAAGTAATAATAAAATTATTTTGCTATAATCCGCGATGAAGTAAAATAGAAAATATATATAATGCTAAATTGTATTATGGATCTCCGCAAAGTAACGCCTAATTCTATAAATTATTTAAAGGGTCGGTCCATGTTCGGTAATGAAAAAGACGTCTAAAAGAGGAGTGCATGCAAATGAAATGAGAATGTTAAGGTGGATGTATGACAGAACTGCATAAAATACTAAAACAGGGGAAGTCTGAAAGTTGGACACAGAAAATACGAGAAGTGCAAGATTAAGATGCTATAGACATATGTCACATAAATATTTACAGAAAAACACTTTGGTGCCTGCCCGAGGTTTGAACGCGTCACCCTTCGAAAGAATCGCACGGTCTCAAGTCAGCTAATAAAAGTAAGATGAAATTGGATAAAATACGAAGCGAGTATATAAGGGGAAGTCTGAAAATTGCGCCTATTATAGAAAAAACGAGAAGTGCAAGATTTACATGGTATGGACATGTAATGAGGAGGGATGAAAATCATGGCACCGAACAAGTGTTAATTGTGATTACATTGATTGTTAGTTCGTGTGAAGTATGACATACAAATAAAGTAGTAGCGCCAAAGTTGACGAATAGTGAGAGTAAATGGAAGAGAAAAACATGTTGTGCCGACCCCACTAAGCTAAAAAATATAGCATAAAGTTAGAAAGGTAAACATACAGACAGGTAGATAGACGGACCGACATTTGCATTTATAGTATAAGGATAGACTTAGACCAAACTTAGAGTGGGGATCATTTACGAATCAGAGCAAGTTTTTTATTGGGTACCGCGTCTGTTTCCCTCTCTATTCCAGGCTACCCTCTTTATATATTTAGAAATATCAATTGTTCCTTTAAGTAAGGAGGATGAATTAAACGGAATACCATACAGAAGTTGAAAAACATTAGTAGAGAAGAAACGAGTTTTATTTATATAAAAAATGTAATACTAAAATCAGAGCAAAAGCTAGCATAATAAATGGGCACGTAATGAGTGAAATCCTGACAAGGAAGTATTCTGACAGGAATAATAAAAAAGACAAATCCTTTGAGAGACCGCAGCCGACGTTTTCATATTAATATTTCAATTCATAGTAGACTTTCATTTTAAATCACTTTATAACGAATTACTTTGTTTATTTTAATGTACATTTAAATAATAGTGCCTGGTGACCGAGACTTGATCGGTAATATTTTTAAAGATATAATAAAAATAGAATTTAAAAAAATTAAGAAAGGAAGGGTTATTTATCTTTAATATTTAGATGAGTTAATCATGTATACATATAAATATATTTTCGGAATCTCGGAAACGGCTCCAACGATTTTCCTGAAATACAGCATGTAAATTTGGGGGAGAAAAATCAATCTACGTCTTATTTTCAAAAATCTCGATTTATCCCTGTTTTTGGGCACAAATAAACTACGAAAATAGGAATAGAACTCATAATTTGAACTGTCAAATGCAAAGCTGTGACAGCCTAATGATAATGCGCGGACCAAAAAAGGTTCGAAACATAGATTCGATTCCCTTTTTTTCGTATCTTTTAAAAATTCGGTCACCCAGATATAATATTATTTGTTTCTTAATTCTAAAGAAATAGAATAACATTGAAAAGCTCCATTTATTACCAACCTATCACGCGACAACAGGCCACGCAAACGAAGTTGCGGGTAAAACTAGCGCATACATAAATACACCCAGCATTGAAAAATGCACTAATTGTATTGTGGCCTGCCTGTAATGGGCGAATCATAAGTTCTCACAATAATGTAGTTGGGAATGTAACTAGATAAAAATGACCACACCCACAATCCTATTAATGCTGAACCTCGGCGTGCCAATAAAAACAATATTGCAGACGTCCCGAGGGTTAGAGTAGGTCTAATTATAATACAGCAGAATCGACAGAATCTTGTTACTCGACTGCCGACGTGATGTTTGGCGAGATATTCCTATTAGTATGCTAAACCGTCCGCCAATAGTTGCTGGGTCCAAGAAAGGATATCAGCGATTTTATAAAACACTAGTAATAGTCCGCAGTTTGACCCATATACCGATCTCATGGCAGTGGAAAGTCTACTAAGTCGTACTTTAGATTTATTTATGTTAAATATATCATCAATAGTTTCCGCAGCGCATGCGATGACAGATTTTTATGAATTATTTTTTACACCTTATTACATTTCTATAACGTACAGTCTATGTTGCTCAGCAAAGATTTAGCTTTCCAATGGTGAAAGAATTTTTGAAATCGGTCCAGTAGTTTTTGTGTGAAAACATTACAAACATACATACAAATTTTATTTATAAGTAAAAGTAAGTAACGGCCTGTTACTATCCCACTGCTGAGAATAGGCCTCTTCTCTCCGTTTTGGGAGAGAAGGATTGGAGCTAAGACCTACCACGCTGCTCCAATGCGGATTGGTAGGTTACACATACCTCTAGAATTCTCTAGAGATATGCAGGTTTCCTCACGATGTTTTCCTTCACCGAAAAGCGTGTGATAAATTGCAATTATCAATTAGACACATAAGTTTTAAGAGAAAAACTCATTGGTGTCTGCCCGGGTTCGAACCCGTGATCGTCTCTAGAGATTCACACGGTCGCACCGCTGGGCCATCACAGCTTTTAGTTATTTATAAGTATATAATGCTAAATGTAGAGTGAGACTAACCGTTTTCGCATCCGATACATTAGGGTTCCCCAAAAACACATCGTAAACACACAAACCTCCACTACCGCCACCACAATACACAAGCACACACGTTCACTGTCACAAACTCAACAATCGTTTCGCCCCGCAACCGAAGCATCATCAGGAGATAGACTCCACGACAAAATAACATAGCTTTGCGATGTCTTGATGACTTCCACTGATAGTAAATTTATATCGTTACAAAATTTAATCTCTAGTGTAGGTAAATATTTTTAGACCGCCGGCTAACCTCAAAGGATAAAACAGCACTTTAGCAATTAAATATCTAACGGAAATTCTGTAGATATGGTAATCTTATGTAATCATGTCGAGGTTTACAGACCGCTAGTGTAAAGTTAATTAAGTTAGCTACTTAAACTTAATATTACTCAATTATATATATCTTAAAATTTTGTAAGTGCAATCGATTCGCGCAATTATGCCGTATGGCATCCGGCTAAGTAGAATTGTCTACCCTGATTTCTTACCGAGGTGTCATAAAAGACAATTAAGGTGAATTGAACCGCTATGTAGTATCCGGCTAAGTAGAATAGAACACTCTCATTTCTTACTGAGGTGTCGTAAAAAGCGACTTATGTAAGTCGACCCACCGTTTGGTATCCGGTTTAGTAGAATAGACCACCCTCTTCCTTATCGAGGTGTCGTAAAAGGCGACTAAGGTAAGTCGACCCGCCGTGTGGTATCCGGCTGAGTAGAACAGACCACCCTCATTTCTCACCGAGGCGTCGTAAACACCACACTAAGAGTACGATACGAGTACGAGCCATTGACTTCCACTTTGTATTTTATAGCAACACAGTCATGAAACAAGAGTATCGCGCCCTTTTTGATTAAAATGGTGGCAACACTGTGCCGTATTGTTTCCGGTGCAGTCTTCCTATTGATAAAACTTTTTAGTGACATTCAGTCTTTGCTCGTCATTCAAGAGAAGTGCATCTCGGAACAGGAATTGTGGTATTCCTATTATATCGTGTTATTGTATATAGTGTGCGCTAGCAACTGATTTGTTTCTGGTATAGCTGGCACATATATAACAGGTATATAAACACCTGTAAATTATTTATTTATTTTATTTATTTATTTAATAATAATTAGCACGGATAAAATCCAATTACACTAATCCAATTGAATGTTATACTTACATTATATTATATTCTATAACAATACACTATATATATATATATATATATATATATATATATATATATATATATATATATATATATATATATATATATATATATATATATATATATAATTATATTCCAGGCAAACGAGATTAACGCCATATCGACTTTCACTTATCGCTGAAGTGGATAAGAGTATAGCAGATAATCTAATTACCTCTGATTACGAACGATCCAATATAATTTACTTGGTATCCATTCAATTGCCCTAATTTGAAACAGATCAAAGAACTTTTGGATATCTTTGTTTCGTATCGCAGTACACAATCAATCGCTTATCAAATAAATAATGCGAAGTTATCCAAAGGTAATATGTTAGATATAATGTACGATTCCGAAACAATATTTAAAAAATCCCTTCTAAAACTTTTAACTGAAAGCTAGTTTACATAATTTGTGTTATTGTCTTTTTTTACCTTCTATCTGTAATATCTTCTAAAATGTTCACTGAAATTACATGCTGTAAACGGCCATATTGATCTATATTAAAATAAAAATATATTTAATGTACTTAATTGAATAATGATTAATGCTATATTGTTTAAAAATGCTTCGAAAATAAGGAATTATTTTACGTAAAAAATAATGACAAAAAATACTATTATGGATGGGTCCATAAGAGATAGACATATACCATCGCGGAGTTTTCTGTAGACTTTTTCAAGGTGTACAAATACTCAGTACATTATTTTGATAAATCTCGTAGGGTTGAGCCTGCGTTTGCAATGTAAGTGGAAAAAATGTAATTATTTACAGAAACCTCAAAAATTACAGTATTTCTCTACTCCGTATTGAATGTTATTATACATACAAACCTTCCTCTTCAATCACTCTATCTATTAAAAAAACCGCATCAAAATCGGTTGCGTAGTTTTAAAGATTTAGGCATACATAGGGATATAGGGACATAGGGACATGGGACCGACAGGGAAAGCGACTTTGTTTTATGCTATGTAGTGATAGCGGATTATAGAAAAATAATATTCTCATTAAATATAAAAATAATAATAAATGTAATATATTTAACTAACAAATAAATAACTAAATAAATATATGGGACACTTACAAACACGGTCGTCCGTCCCCAAAGTATGTAACTTAATACTTGTGTTATGGTAGATAGACAACTGGTGAATATATACTTATATATTTTTTAAATACATACTTTAATACAAATATACACCTAGGCTCAAAGACCAACAAATTTATAGAAAATGTTGGACCTCGGCGAACCCGCGACCCGCGAAGCTGAAGGCAGGGTCACTACCCACTGCTCCAACGGGCCAGTTGAACCAAGGCCAGTCAAATAATATGCATTAAAATGTTCATTATATTGTTACACTTAGGGCCTGTTTCACTAGTTACCTATAAACTGTCAGTTAGCTTATTCGGAACATATCTGACACATATCTTGGAATTTTGCGTTTCTCTGATTTCTGTTAGGCTTATTCAGCTCTTAAAGTTCCTAATAAGTTACCAAGTGATCATGTGGCTGTTATTTTGTTTATCTGCTGGATAGCAAATACCTATTTCAAAATGGCCGCGACTTTATTTTTTTAATATTTCACATTTTAGAGACTCTTTTTAGAGACATATATCTGCTACTTAGTTTATTTGTCGGTTAACTATTCGACACTTTATCAGTAACTCGTGAAACAGGCCCTTAGATGTATAAAAGTCCAGCCTATGTACCCAGTCTGCTAGTGCTGAATAACATCAATCTGAAGCAATTTATATTAAATCGCGTTAAAAGCAACAGTGGGTATGGTCTATTCAGGACAACAGATTCGATTATGGCGTCAGTGAGACATTAAACGGTTTCGAAGCCTGTCGAGTTTGACATTTTCATTTTCCTCGCACCACGCTCGTGTCAACGCGTTGAATAGAGGTTTACAAAAAGACAGACAGTAGAATAAAATCTTAATATATTATAAATAAGGCCCGCAAAAGCTGTCTGTCTTTATGTCATCGATGTTCTCAAAGTTTTGTGAACGGATTTTTAAATAATTTATAGAATTAGGCGTTACTTTGCGGAGATCCATAAAAAAGTAATAATAAAAATATTTTATTATTACTTATGAACGGATTTTTGTAAGTTTTTTAGTTACATTTTTACGTAACGTAACGTTTTTACTAAAAGAAGAAAATTCTTGAGAAAAGTTTAGTTTAATAGGAAAATCTCGCGAACGGCTAAACAAATTTTTATGGGACTTTTAGGAAGGATGTGGAGCAACATTTAGCTACTTTATATCGTAGAATTCCGGCGGGATTTTTGCAGGACAAACTTTGTGACAAACTGATTTCCACGAAACGAAGCCGCGGGCATAATCAACTTACCCCAGTCACCTTTCACGACACCTCGGTAAGAAATGAGGGTGGTCTATTCTGGACAGCCGGATACCACACGACTATTTTTTTTATATATTTAAATGAGTTAATCTTGTACGCCGTGTGGTATCTGGCTGAATAGAATAGCACCACCCTCATTTCTTACCGAGGTGTCGTAAAAGGCGACTAACGTAAGTCGATCCGTCGTGTGGTATCCGGCTGAGTAGAATAGACCAACCCCATTTCTTACACAGGTGTCGTAAAAGGCGACTAAGGTAAGTTGACCCACTGTGTGGTATCCGGTTTAGAAGAATAGACTACCTTCTTACCGAGCTGTAGTAAAATACGACAGAGGTAAGTCGACGTCAGGCAGGCGGCCGGTCGTAAAAACGCAACCAAATCATATGACAGCCTGGAATTCAGTAATTGAAAATCAGTTATTCAGGATTTAGGTTTATTTATAAAAAAACTCGTTTCATCGCTGTTTTCAGAGAAATGCTAAAATTTTTGAAATAAAAAAATAATTTTCGCTATCAAATGTCAAGTCATGACAGCTCATTTGGGGAACGGGCGGTCTAGACAGGTTAAAATTCAAGATCCACCTCCTCAACTTTTTTTTTTTTCAATTTTTATTTTTTTAATATATTTAAAAAAAATAAACATGCCCGGCCAGGCACTTAATATTTAACCTATCAAATTATTGAGAATAGTCTGTAACAAACTTCACTTGTACAGGCCAGGCCACAGTGCTAAACTTTAGCGGTCGACTGAACAATTACGTTGAAAACAATTCCATTTTACGTTAAAACTCTCAACTCCCATCAGGCTATGGTCACTATAACTGGGTTACAGCGGACCGCAGGCGTTGTCTGGCGACGACAATGAATTCAATTTGTACACACTCTGCATGGCCGAGATCAAATTATATCGAAGGACTACTGAAATATAGGACGAATATATTAATCTCTAGTTGGCCCAAATGGCGGTGGCAATGGGTTCAGATTTGGGGTTACCGGTTCGATTCGATTTTATGAAATATACATCATCATCCTCCTGCTCTTATCCCACTCTAAGTGGGTTTTAAAATGTTACAAACATGTTGTCATATTTGGCTGCGTATTTTACGACCGGCCGCCTGACGTCAACTTACCTTAGTCGTGTTTTACAACTCCTCGGTAAGAAAGAGGATGGTCTATTTTACTCAACCGGATATCACACGGTGGGTCAACCTACCTTAGTCGCCTTTTACGACACCTCGGTAAGAAATGAGGTTGGTCTATTTTACTCAGCCGGATACCACACGGTGGGTCAACCTACCTTAGTCGCCTTTTACGACACCTCGGTAAGAAATGAGGTTGGTTTATTCTACTCAGCCGGATACCACACGGTGGGTCAACCTACCTTAGTCGCCTTTTACGACACCTCGGTAAGAAATGAGGTTAGTCTATTCTACTCAGCCTGATACCACACGGCGGGTCAAATTGAAATTGAAATTCAAAAGAATTTGTGGAAATTGTAAGAGAGATAGCAATTTAAGTCGTGATTCCGTACGGGAGATGTTTAAGGAAACAGGTATTCTTACAGTTGATTCACAGTGTATTTTAAGCAATAATTTATGTTAAATATAAATAATTATAAAACGATATGTTATGTATATAACAGACAAAATAGGATCCGACATAAGCTTGCGGCCCCTACTTTGCGCCTTGCAAAAGTACGAAAGTCGTTTGTGGGTTTGGGTATAAGATTCTATAACAAAATTTTAAGTTTAGCTTTACCATTAAAGCAATTTAAAAACCCTGTCAAAGGGAGGCTGACACAGAAAGCCTACCATACTGTTGAGGATTCGTTAGAAGAATGTCTGGATATAGCTTTATTCGAACCTGTACAAGACAGAACAATTTATTTTTAAAGAGCAACCGCAGAGTTTCTTGCTAGTTCTTCTCGGTAGAAACAGCTTTCTAGCCCAGCAGTAGAGTTGGCGATACAAAGCACCTGTTTATAAGTAATTTGAAAAGAGACTCTTTTAAATTTGAATTCGAGTTCAGGCTAACATATTTCAAAAATACACATTGGTAGTGTATTAATGTATTTATACTCTTTACACTTATTACTTACATTTTCATATTCACCAGTTGTCTGTGACCTATTTATTATTTTTTTTTTTTTAAAGAATGAACGCCGATTTGTTTTGCTGGTTCTTCTCGGTAAGAGCACCTTTCTGAATCAGTTGTAGCTTCATTGTATTTTGCAAAGCTGCTAAAAGCTTGAATAAGGAATTATATTATTATAATTTTTTATTTGTGATACGTGCGGTAAAAAATCCTCCATGTATACGGTATGAGAACGGGTTTTACTTCCTACACTTAGCATTACATAGATTCTCTTAACAAATTCGGATTGAAGCTAAATAATTATATCATTACTTTTGCAAATAGTTGTCAAATAACATGTACACAGGCCTCAGTGAAGCACTGAGAAAATGGTTTAATAATATAGGGATAGCAATATAAGCCTCAAATAAACATGTCGCCCGCGTCATATCTCACCGCTCGACGCCTGAAGCGTTTAATTTGAAACGAAAATGAGCTGACATACACAGACAGACCGTAAGGCTGTAGCTTTTAATGAAACCTACAGTTTAACGATTGTATATAATACTATCAGACTGTTATTTATATATTTGAGATATATAAATTGGTAAACGGCTGAATAGAAGAAACCTTGGCGACTAAGGTAAAAATTTAATAAAGGTAAAGCTATTATCATGGTGTTTGCTATTTATTTTTAAAAGGAGTAATTACAATTTTATTACTTTACTATGATTTTACCTTACCGTTTAGTATCCGGCTGAGTAGAATAGACCAACCTCATTTCTTACCAAGGTGTCGTAATAGGCGACTAAGGTAAGTTGACCCGCCGTGTGGTATCCGGCTGATCATAATAAACCACCCTCATTTCTTACCAAGCTGTCGTAAAATATGACTAAGGTAAGTTAAAGTCAGAGCAGGCGGCTGAACGTAAAATACCTAGCCAAATCGTATGACAACATCTTGTCACACGCTCAGCAACAAAAAATATTACGAGAACGACAAATTTTAAAGCTTTCCTTGCGTGCGCTAAGTAAATGGTAAAATTTATTCAGAAATCATGAAATTACAAAATTGTTCCCCTCTAAAAGTTATAAATGAAAGTCCGCAACAGCATATGTCTAACTTTTAAGGTCATCCCGCTTAAACCATTTTTATGGTTATTTTAATCTTTCCACGCGGGCGGAGCCGTGGCGATTGCTAGTATTGTAAAGAGTCCCTAAATTCCTATAGTACTATAAATAAAGTCAGTCCTATAGGACTATAAATAAAGCTGATTTTGAAAGTAAAGATGATCTTTTAAGTTGTATCTTGTTAAAATGCGGTATATCTTCAAGGTGCCTATAAAAGAGACCCATCTTAAGCCGGGCTAAATTTAACGTTAAGCCACGCCAAATCTTCTAAAATGTTCAGTGACCCCTTTGCTTATAACCTAAACCCACGCCTAATGAAGTCTCTTGAAAATAAAATAATATTTGAGAAAATTACACGGAAGGAAAGAAGGAAGAATTTGAGAAAGTTTTATAAGAGCATCTTACAAAAGCAGTGGTAGCTTCATTAAAATGTGAGTATTTGAAAGAGCTTCAAAAGTCTATCTGATCCAGTCTAAGTAATTGAACTGCACCGACTTGAAAAACCTGACAGTGCTGGTGACGGGGACAGGGTACCGTTGTACACATTGTTCCTCCGCTGTTCGATATATAGGGAGCACCAGGTGCGTCGACCACCTCTAGGACCTAAAACTGTTCGAGTATCGGACGCTCGCACAAAAAGGTCGTGGGGAGCCGCTGGGTCCAAGCGGCACAAGATCGTGTGGTATGGAGATCCCAAGAGACCTATGTGCAGCAGTGGACATCCATCGGTTGACAAATAAGAAGAAGAATCGGACGCTCCCTAACCCCGTTTCCATTCCCGAACCCCGTTCGGAATGCTTGAAGTTCCCCGTTAGGCCGGCATACGACGGAGTAGTTACCTGCGCGCTGCTCGCTTACAGATCGGATCGGATCCAAGAAAAAAATTCCCGGATTCACTTCTTCCATGACATAACATCCTCGCAGAAGGAGCCCATAGCTGCTTACATTCCAACAGTCCACGCAAATGAAGTTGCGGGTAAAAGCTAGTAACAAATAATTATGTCATAACTTCTACGTACACATTTATACTTGTCAAAAACATTCGCCGTCTTTGTCGTACATCTAAATCATAATCCCGAGCTTCAATAAAACCGCCGCAAGAATTTTAATAAGCAATAACGTATATGCGGTCTTAAAAGGGACTTCGTGACATCGTAAAGTTGAAACGTAAAGATTTGTATACAGCCAGCCTTCACGTAGGGTTGACGTAGCTATTTACCGAAATTAACTACCGTCGCCTATATTATATTGCCTGAGCTTAAAACATCACTGACTTTACTATAATTATATACAATTTACCGTGTAAACCATTTAATAGAAATAATCTTTATTCAAATAAGCTTTTTCAATCTTTTTCTTCAACCGAAGGACGTTCACTGCTGTACATAGGTCTTTTTACACCACCGCTTGGATCCAATGGCTTTCCCCGCGACCTTTTTATGGTTTAAAAAATTTACGATTTTCCTTGGAACATCATAAGATGCATAATAAATAAATACCTGAGTGACCGAGCCTTGCTCGGTAATTTTTTTCAAAAATAAAAAAACTTCAAAAAAAGAGAATATAATAAGGTAAATAATTTATAGAATTAGGCGTTACTTTGCGGAGATCCATAATGCGAAAGTAATAATAAGGTAAGCTACGCTGACTTGACAATTTACGGCATAAATAGTGTTTATTATTCAATGTAAATTTTAGTATTTTTTAAAGGCGAAAAACGGGAATAAATTAATTTTGTTTCAAATAAAACCAAGCTAGATCAATTTTTCCCCCCCAAAACCCCTACATACTAAATTTCAGGAACATTTCAACAGTTTCCTTTATTACCATATTCTATATACATTGAGTTTTATAACAGGTGATACAAAAGATGTTTTCAATGAGGCTACTCGCTCACCAAGAGCACTTTAAAGTCCTCGTATGTCCTTCTCATAAAATGAACATTGTAAGGCATAAAGATTTTATACCTAAACTAGCGGCCTGCCCCTGCTTCGCACGGGTATAAAATATATATCCTATGTCAGTCAGTGTAAAAAAAATGATTAAAATCGATCCAGTAGTTTTGATTTATTCATTACTGCCCGCGGCCCGCAAGCGTTAAATTTGGAGAAAAACAATTTCCTTTCCCTATACCAAGAAGATTTTCTGCTATCTTTGGAATATCTAAATTCATATAGTACATTTTTACTTATTTACTTTTACATTTCCCTATGTATTATATTTTTACAATTAATTACAGAATGTCTTTAAACAAACTCTTGAAAGAGCGACATCGCTGTTAAAGTCGAAGTGTTATAGGGCGAAGCGCGGCGTCCTCACGGCATTTTAAATCTGTCATTTCTCCGAAAATGTTCACTTAAATTACATGCTGTAAACGGCCATATTGATCTATATTAAATCAACTATTTATATAAGGTACTTAATTGGATAAGGATTAATGCTGTATTGTATAAAAATTACTTCAAAAATAAGGCATTATTTTTCGTAAAAAGTAAATGACAAAAAATGCTATAGTGGGTTATTCATAAGAGATAGACATATACCATCGCGGACTTTTCTGTAGACCTTTTTAAGGTGTACAAATACTTAGTACATCATTTTGATAAATCTCGTAGGGTTTAGCCTGCGTTTGCAATGTAAGCGGAAAAAAATGTAATTATTTACGACATCACATTAGAAACCTCAAAAATTACAGTATTTCTCTACTCCATATTGAATGTTATTAGACATGTAAACCTTCCTCTAAAATCACTCTATCTATTAAAAAAAAACCGCATCAAAATCTGTTGCATAGTTTTAAGGATAGAAGCATACATAGGGATATACGGACATAGGGACAGACAAAGAATGCGACTTTGTTTTATACTATGTAGTGATATTATTTATTTTTACAATTGATTAGACAATGTCTTTACATACAACATTCATAGCTTTCTTATCATTAGACAATATAAACTTGAAAGAAGGACATTTAGTTGCGCCTCCGGTCGCTGCTAAATTCGAAGTGCTTATAGGTCAAAGCGCAGCCTCCTCGTGGGATTTTAAATCTGTAATATCTTCGAAAATGTTCACTTAAATTACATGCTGTAAACGGCAATATTGATCTATATTAAATCAACTATTTATTTAAGGTACTCAATTGGATAAGGATTAATGCTGTATTGTATAAAAATTGCTTTGAACATAAGGCATCATTTTTCGTAAAAAGTAAATGAAAAAAACTGCTATTGTGGGTTATCCATAAGAGATAGATATATACCATCGCGGACTTTTCTGTAGACCTTTTTAAGGTGTATAAATACTTGGTACATCATTTTGATAAATCTCGTAGGGTTTAGCCTGCGTTTGCAATGTAAGCCGAAAAAAATGTAATTATTTACAGAAACCTCAAAAAGTACAGTATTTCTCTACTTCGTATTGAATGTTATTATACGTACAAACCTTCCTCTGGAATCACTCTATCTATTAAAAAAAACCGCATCAAGATCGGTTGCGTAGTTTTAAAGTTTTATGCGTACATACGTAAATATGGACTTTGTTTTATAATATGTAGTGACTATAGAATCTTCACGTAAATATCGTTTTTCTTTCTTTATTTAAAGAACTTTGTAACCAAAAACGAAGTAAGTCAACCTGCCGTGAGGCATAGCACTGAATAGAATAGACCACCCTCATTTCTTACCGAGGTGTAGTAGAATACGACTAAGGTAAGTTGACGTTAGGTGCCACGAGTGCGGCGCCGACTTTGACACGGCGCTGCACACGCTAGCAGACTGTCCAGCTTGGGCGGTTCAGCGGGCTGGAACTTGTGGCACAGGTGGGACACGATCTCTCCCTGCCCACTGTGGTTCGCGCCATGGTGGACAGGGAGCGATCGTGGGCAGCGATGGCCTCCTTCTGCGAGGACGTTATCTCGCGGAAGGAGGCGGCGGGGTGGATCCGGGAAGTCGAGTCCTTGGATTCAATCCGCCGCAGGCGAGCGGGGCGCAGGTGACTCGCCGAAGTCCGTCGCATGCCGCCCTAACGGGGACCTCCGAGCGAACCGAACGGGGTTTATCGGACGCTCGTTGGAGTTAGGTCCTCGAGGCGTTCGATGCGTCTGGTGCTCCCGATGCATCGTCCAGCGCAGGGAGGGGCCACTTTGAGAGAGGCCCCGACCCAGAGGTGGCGCACTCTGGGCTACAGAGTTGCTGCTGGCGGGGATGGGGGGCAATGTCTTCATGGGTACCCTATCCCCGCCACCAGCAGCGTAGTGGAGCACACAGGTTATTTTAGTCGGTGCGAGTCCGACATAACCGTCGCCTGTCCCCGTCGGGCGGCGGTACCCATAAGGGGTTTTTTCCTGTATAAAAAAAAAAAAGTTTACGTTAGGCAGGTGGCCGGTCGTAGAATACATAATCAAATCGTGTCACAACATGTTGTGCCGATCCCGACCCCGAGGAAAGGAGAATAATTTAAAATGTTAAAAGAGGTACCTTTTATATCTTTAATATATAAATGAGTTAATTTTGTATGTATATATATTTTTCGAAATTTCGGAAACTGCTGTAACGATTTTTCTTGAAATTTAGTATGAAGGGGTTTTAAGGGAGAAAAATTGATATAACTAGGTTTTTTTTTATCCCTTTAAAGCATTAAAATACTAAAGTTTACACTGAATATAAAACACTATTTAAATTGTCAAGTCGGCGTAGCTTATTCGGGGAACGGGCAGCCTCGAGAAACGTAAATACCAATCGATTCCAACTAAATTATTTTTATTTTTTTACGTTTTTTTTTTTTAAATTACCGAGAAAGGCTCGGTCACCCAAGTACTGATATTTATAAACGAATTGAACGATGAATTATGGAAACGTATTATAAAGTCTAATATCTGGGTGACCGAACCCTATGTTACTATCCCACTGCTGGGCATATGCATCCTATATCCGTCCACTGCTCCAATGCGGATTGCTAGGTTACACATATCCCTAATTCATCATATCAATTCATATACATATTTCTCTGGGTATACGCAGGTTTCTTCACGATATATAAATACAAGATTCATCCTCCTGCCCTTATCCCACTATAAGTGGGGTCGGCACAACATGTTACAAACATGTTATCATATGATTTGGCTATGTATTTTACGACCGGCCGCCTGCCTGACGTCAACTTACCTAAGTCATATTTTACGACTCCTCGGTAAGAAAGAGGGTGGTCTATTTTACTCAACCGGATACCACACGGTGGGTCAACTTACCTTAGTCGCTTTTTACGACACCTCGGTAAGAAACTACTTACATAGATTATCTGTAATCATTATAGCAACATAAATCAACGCCGTGTGGTATCCGGCTGAATAGAATAGTACCCCCCTTATTTCTTACCGAGGTGACGTAAAAGGCGACTAAGGTAAGTCGACCCGCCGTGTGGTACACGGCTGAGTAGAATAGACCAACCTCATTTCTTACCGAGGTGTCGTAAAAGGTGACTAAGGTAAGTTGATCCGCCGTGTGGTATCCGGCTGAATAGAATAGTACCACCCTCATTTCTTACCGAGGTGACGTAAAAGGCGACTGAGGTAAGTCGAACCGCCGTGTGGTACACGGCTGAGTAGAATAGACCAACCTCATTCCTTACCGAGGTGTCGTAAAATACGACTAAGATAAGTCGACGTTAGGCAGGCGGCCGGTCGTAAAATACGTAGCCAAATCATGTGACAACATGTTTGTAACATGTTGTGCCGTCCCCTCTTAGGGTGGGATAAGAGCAGGAGGATGATGATGTATATTTCATAAAATCGAATTGAATCCGTAACCCTAAATCTGAACCCATTGTCACCGACATTTGGGCCAACTAGAGATTAATTTATTCGTCCTATATTTCAATAGTCCTTCGATATAATTTGATCTTGGCCATGCAGAGTGTGCATGAGTGTGGATAAGGGCAGGAGGATGATGATTATAGCAACATAAATCACTATTTTGTTTACATACAAGCTATATTCTATTTTATTCGCTTTTTTATCAAAACCATTATATGTAGATAATCTCGCTTGTATATATCTTGAATCTTGATTTCATAAATAAAGATAACACCGGCTGACCTTCAAACGATACTCGCTCTCGCAGACAGCAGTTATGATTCAGTCGCTATTTGTTACTAGCTTGTTAAATACGTGTTTGTTTACTGAACTTAACATTGTTATTATTTAACTGTTACTATAGTAGACTACGTGTTAAACAGTTCATCGGAACGCAAAGGGTGTAAGTTAATCAAATAATACTAGAATCACACGCCAAGCTTTTCAGTGGATTTTGTTTACTTCCCCGCATTATATTTTAGCATGCGTTCGTAATTTTTATAATACATTAACTTCTAAGGTATTTTTTTAACATTATATGGTGCTAAAGATCAAAATAAACCATATAGTATCCGGCTGAGTAGAATAGGTCATCCACTTTTGTAGCGAAGTGTCGTAGAATACGACTAATATATTATAATATGTTGTGCCCACTTCACTTCCTTAAACTAGACTAGACTAGACTAGACTTGAAGAACTATTTATTGGGCATTCTTTCAGTAGTAAGACAACTTTGCAATAAGTATATTTTTTTTTAGAGGAAACCAACAATTGTGAAAATACTTAAATATCTAACTTATGTCGTAAACAGAAATCAATTAAGTTTCCACTGATACAAAAAATTTACATCTATATTCGTGATTCGTAATGAGAAAAAAAAATAGGCTGGATTCAGACTATGATGCCGTTCTCGGTACGATCTCGCTCCGCTCTCGGTCCGGTAAAATATTGTAATGCTTAAAAATAAAGTACAAAATGAATCTTAAATTAAATTAAAACTAAAAATAAAGTACAAAATAAATATCGGCTACTGATCACTAAAATTAAAATTAACAAATTGTAATTTTTTCTTGAAAGTGAACATTTTAGAACAATTTAGAACAGTGTCTAAATTTTTGCAGTTATTATTGTAAGTTCTGCGTGCACGAGAAACAAATGTATTATAAACATATTTTGATCTGCATGTTGGTACACAAAACGTGGATTGTTTTCTAACAATGTTAAGTCTGGGGCATTTAAATTTAAAATTACTTAAAAGAACTTTAGAATATGTCATCATCTTCCTGCCCTTATCCCACTCTAAGTGGGGTCGGCACAACATGTTATAAACATGCTGTCACATGATTTGGGTGCGTTTTTAAGACCGGCCGCCTGCCTGACGTCAACTTACCTTTGTCGTATTTTACGACACCTCGGTAAGAAATGAGGTTGGTCTATTCTACTCAGCCGGATACCATACGGCGGGTCGACTTACCTTAGTCGTCTTTTACGACACCTCGGTAAGAAATGAGGTTGGTCTATTCTACTCAGCCGGATACCACACGGCGGGTCGACTTACCTTATTCGCCTTTTACGACACCTCGGTAAGAAATGAGGGTGGTACTATTCTAGTCAGCTGGATACCACACGGCGTAACTTTAGAATATATATGTTTATGAATATATATGTGTATCATTTAATTAATAAAAAAAATAATAGTGATAAGCGCATGTACGCCGTGAAGTATCCGGCTGAATAGAATAGTACCACCCTCATTTCTTACCGAGGTGTTGTAAAAGGCGACTAAGGTAAATTGACCCACAGTGTGGTATCCGGTTTAGTAGAATAAACCACCCTCTTTCTTACCGAGGTGTCGTAAAAGGCGACTAAGGTAAGTTGACCCACCGTGTGTTATCCGGTTTAGTAGAATAGGCCACCCTCCTTCTTACCGAGGTGTCGTAAAAAACGATTGAGGTAAGTTGACGTTAGACAGTCGGCCGTTCGTAAAAACGCAGCCATATCATGCGATAGCATGTTTATAACATGTTGTGCCGACCCCGCTTAGAGTGGGATAAGGGCAGGAAGATGAGGATGGAGCGCATGTTTTTATTGTTCTATTGTTATAAGTAGAATATAGTTTTTTTATAGTTGAGCGTGTACTCCCCAACAAACTCATAGTTATATATAGAGATAATTAGTTGTAAGAAAATGTAAAACTTTGTTGGAAAAAAAAAATAATAACTTAGGGTGGGTTAAGGGTAAGAGGATGATGGTGTTAAAGCATGGTAAGCATGAAATACAACATTTCAAATATCAGTGTAATGAGCCTATGTTTTCAAGTAATGCAACAGTCAACTTTCAGTGGCTGAAAACAGGGATAAAATAATATTTTTTAATATGAAACCTAGCTGGATCGATTCATCACCGAGTCGTTTCATGAAAAGCGTTGGAGCCGTTTCCGAAATTCAGATTTTTTCTAAATATACGTGATTGATGCCGTGTGGCGTCCGGCTGAGTAGAATAGACCACCCTCTTTCTTACCGTAAAATACGACTAAGGTAAGTTGAAGTCAGACATAAAGCCGGTCGAAAAATACGTAGCCAAATCATGCGACAACACGTTTATAACATATTACGCCGATCGTACTTAGAGCAGGAGAAGGGCAGGAAAATGATCATACAATATGAGTTACATTTAATAATTAAAGATACTGTATATGTATGAATGTTATTGCTTATTTTAACATACATACCTTATGTATGTTAAGGCGCATATAAGACGATGGCAACAGTTGAAGTAACAGAGGGCGTGTTAGAAGGAACAAAGGAAGAGAATTTATATGGTGGCATTTACTACAGCTTCAAAGGTATCCCGTATGCTGAACCACCCCTTGGCGACCTGAGGTTTAAGGTAATAAGCCTTATAAATTTAAGTACACTTGAGTTAATGATAATTATATAATATATATTTTTTTATTTTTTTTATTTTATAAGTGAAACAAACTGTATAAAAAAAGTCTATGAGATGACTTGACCAATAAAATTTGCACTAATCGATAAAACATATCATAGCTTATTAAAAAGGAGTTAAAATTGTACGACATCTCGATTATATAAACATCACTTATATCTAAATATCAATAGTATAAGGAAAAAAAAATTTGCAGCAATGGTGCCGTCTATTTGACTTGGAAATATACACGTCACATAGCTTAGCATATGACCTAGATATCAAGGCATTTAATAGTCGCTTGAGTCACTTATACTTACTTCCTCCTCATACTACGAACCACACAAATTACGTAATTTACTAATTTTGTAGCGGAAATGTCTAAACCTTGTTTCAGGCACCGAAGCCACCAAAATCATGGAATGGAATACGCCCTGCAAAAGATTTTGGACCAGTTTGCTATCAGTATGACATATATAACTGCAAAATACACGGAAGTGAAGATTGTTTATATCTAAACGTGTATACCCCTCAGTTGAAACCACCAAATCCTTTGGCAGTTATGTTCTGGATTCATGGCGGGGGCTTAGTACACGGGAGTGGTAATGATGACCTGTATGGGCCAGAATTCCTTGTAAAACAAGACGTTATTCTCGTTACAATTAATTACAGATTAGAAGTCCTTGGTTTCCTTTGTATGGATACGAAAGATGTACCTGGCAATGCAGGCATCAAAGATCAAGTCGCTGCTTTACGATGGGTAAACAAAAATATAGAACAATTTGGAGGAGATCCAAACAATATCACCATTTTCGGTGAAAGCGCTGGCGGTGGGTGCGTTTCCTTTCATTGCATGTCACCTATGAGTAAAGGACTGTTCAAAAGAGCAATAATACAAAGTGGTATTGCAACGTGCTGGTTGCCAAATGTATTTTTACCTCGCGAAAGAGCTTTAGTTTTAGCAAAAGATTTAGGTTGCGAGTCCAGCAACGATTCTGAAATATATGAGTTCTATAAATCACAACCAGTTGAAAACCTTATTTGCAAGGAAATAAAACTTACTTTAGTTGAGGATATAAAAGAATACGCTAGTGCATCTTTTGGCATTGTGAGTGAAAAAGTTTTTCCTGATGTCGAGCAATTTTTTCAAGGAGACGTTTATGAAGTTTTACGAAAAGGTATACATGACGGTATTGATATTATGAATGGATATACAGAGGATGAGGGGGTAATTTTTCTAGCTGGTGGTCATGATCTAAAAAAAATTTACTCAAAAGCTAATAAATTCGTGGAATACTTCGTTCCTAAGCCTATCGAAGTAAACTGTCCTCTAACAGTGCAATTGGAAGTTGGCAAGAGAATCAAAAATTATTATTTCAAACAGCAAAAAGTATCAAGAGATACATTGAACAATTTCGTGAAATTTGTTACCGCTGACAATTTTATGTACCCATCAATTCTATGGCAAAAAATTACTGCAAAGACAAATACGAGTAGTAACAAACATTATTTCTACAAATTCACTTGCAAATCTGATAGGAATCTATTTACGGAAATATTTGGGATCTCAGATTTGTTTCCAGACAGAACTGTAGTATGCCATGGGGATGACCTACCGTATATATTTCCATTCCAAATGTACCATATCAACAAATATAATTTAATCATAAGCCATCCCAGGTCTTTAAAAATGATCGAGCAAGTTACCAAATTGTGGACAAATTTTGCTAAATACGGGTAAGGTTTTGCAATTGACTTTACACATTTTTTCCACAGTGCGATTATATTATTAAGAAATATTTACAGTTTAACGAACAAAGAGACCGCGCTTTAACAAACGTAGTGTAGGACGTCTTCCAGCTAGGTGGAGTGACAACATCCGCGCAGTGGCTGGTGATGATTGGAAACGACCAGCTGAAGACCAAGCTCAATGTTATGAGAGTCCTATGTCCAACAGTGGACAGGTATAGGTCGAGATGATGATGACGAACTAACAACGGCAGTACCTTTAGATTTGTATCTCCAATACGCTTATTATGCTCTCCTTACGCCTCTTCATAATCCAATTACAAACAATTAAGTGTAAGCACAATCATGCATGTTCTGATGTACTCGCCAATCATAGTCTATGATTGTCTACAAGCCGGTAATTGTCGGTTTTTTGGAACACGCATCAAAGAAAATCGCTTAAGTCTAATGAGTTACATTTTTTTTATTTAACTTACTGCTTTTTCTGTAGGTTCTCCCGCGTAAATCAATTTTTGGGATAGTCCAATTAAAATCTCTTTAGCCATCCCAGATAATGTAATATTACCCATATCTTCCTCAAAAATTGCATTATATTTTCGTAAAAATCCGTTCATTAAATTTTGGAAAAGCCCATCACATACATACTGACAGCTTTTAGGGACTTCGTTTTATAACATGTCATTACATGTTATAAATATGTTAATCTAATAAGATAATTTTCAGAAAAAATAATACTAAATTATGTTCACAGGAATCCAACGCCAGATGACAGTTTAGGCGTACGATGGTTCCCATACACCATGGAAAGTCAAAATTATATGGATATAGGTAAATATCTAACAACCAGTATTGCACCGGATGCTGAGGAATTTGACTTTTGGGAAGATATTTTTAAACAGTTCTACCCGCATGTGGCAGTTTAACCTCCTTGATAAGCGTGTATCTTACAAGCAATTTAACGAATTAACAGTGTCGTGTACCGTATGTGTTACACGCTATATAAAACTTACCTAACTAATATACCATGCAGTCATTATTCTCCTGTCCTTATTCCACCCTAATGTGTTCTCCATTCCATTCTATCCTATTATTCGTCAACTCTGGCGCTACTCCTTTTATATGCATGTCATATTGCACACAATCCAACCATCTCTTTTTCCACCTCTCTCTAGGTACATAGTCATATTTAACATTCAATTTATCGTGGGATTCTATTTATCTTAATCTTGTAACTACCCTCATTTCTTACCGAGGTGTCGTAAAAGGCGACTAAGGTAAGTTGAACTGCCATATTGATATCCGGCTGAGTAGAAAAGACCATCTTCACTCCTCACCAAAGTTACGCAAAAGGCGAATAAGGTAACAAGGGCAGGAGAATGATGAATGATATCTTAATCTTGTAATTCTTGTCTTTTCTATAATGGTATTATTCATTTTATATACATATATACACAATTCATCCATTTCTTTTCCGCCTCTTTCAAGTATATATCTATCCTTATTTATATTTTTAAAGTCTTTTGAACCGTGTATTCCATGCGGTACACAAATTAAATATACTGATGACTGAAATATTTGTGATTTTCTTAAATAAGTTATTATAATGTATTTTCAGTGTTCATTGAAAATATAAAAAAATATAAAGAAATGTTTTTTAATCGATTGTAACCCTAAAAAACTAACAAAACACAATTCTTTCTAATACATTATTTTTAATCTCATGAAATTATACTGAAGTCCTAAACCGTGTACCTCCGGAGGTACATGTCTAGGTATAGTGTATAGTGATAGCCCAGCGGTAAGACCGTACGACCCTTTCGTGGGGTCATGGGTTAAAACTCGGGCAGGCTACAAAGAGTTTTTCTGGTAAGACTTATGTTTCAAATAGGTAGTTACAATTTATCCCACGATTTACAGTGAAGGAAAACACCGTGAGGAAACCTACATATTTCTAGAGAATTCTAGAGCTATGTGTAACCTACCAATCTGCATCGTTGTAGGTCTTAGCTCCAATCCATCTCTCCAAAATGGAAAGAAGAGGCCTATGCCCAGTAGTGGAGTAGTAACAGGCTGTTACTATCTTATAATTCTGTACTTAATGTACTTGCCTTTATTTTCATTTACCTTGATTTGTTCTCAGCTAAAGATCGAGATTGTACCTAGAACAAAAATTACATATTATTTTTATAGCTCTTATCTATTCGAAATTTCATAAAACCAAATTGTGAGTTAACCACAATAGATAGACACAAGCTGTCGCGGACTTTTTTGTAGTGTTTTTGTAGATCTACAATTCCCTAATACATTACTCGAGTGTATCTCTACTGGTTTACGTACTACTAATCTACTGGAGCATTTATGATTTTTGGCACAATTGAAGCATCGGGCTTGATACTTGCACTGTTGCATACTTGTTGTACATATAGAGTAGAATAGACCACCCTCATTTTTTACCGAAGTGTCGTAAAAGCCGACTAAGGTAAGTCAATCCGGTTGAGTAGAATAGACCACCCTCTTTTGTACCAAGGTGTAAAGTTGACGTCAAGCAGGCGGCCAGTCAAGAAAATACGAATCCATCATACAATCATGTGACTACATGTTTATAACATGTTGTGCCGACCCTACTTAGAGTGGAATAAGGGTAGAATGTTTTTTTTATCATATTGTTGACGCAGGTGTCAGTGACCCTGAGAAATTGCTTTAGAAAATGACACGCGAATGGAGCTAAAGATAGGATTACTGCCACTTCCACCATCAGACCAGTCAAAGAGGCAATCAAGAAATAAACAAACAAATAGCACGTAACATAAAAACACGGTAAAGTAATACGCAAACAAAATATCGGTTTCGTAAAAAGAATATTTCGTGTCAGGTCCATCTTCGTGATACTTCCGTTCAACAAAGGAGCGTCCGTGTTGTGCTGTCGGGGGACACGCGAGGGGTCGTGATGTATGGAGGGGTCACTCGTGTTGCCCAAAGTTTGCTCTATTTATCACGATAGAAATGGGGACAGAATTCAATACTCGATATAAAAGTAATAATAAAATTATTTTGCCATAATCCGCGATGAAGTAAAATAGAAAATAAATAGAATGCTAAAGTAGAGTGGACAATCCGTTTTCATACCTGATACATGCGGGATTCGTGAAATCACATGCACAAACCTCCACCACCGCCACCACAATACACAAGCACTATACACGACAAAATCTTATAATTTTAAATACATTTTATCGTGGAGTCTATCTCCTTATGATGCTTCGGTTGCGGGGCGAAACGATTGTTGAGTTTGTGATAGTGAACGTATGTAGTGCTTGTGTATTGTGGTGGCAGTGATGGAGGTTTGTGCATGTGTTTTTACGAATCCTGCATGTACCACGGATTAAAGCAAAATAATTTTATTATTACTTTTGTATTATGGATCTCCGCAAAGTAACGGCTAATTCTATAAATTAATGCTTAATATATTACTCTTGTTCACTGAACACATAACATTATTAAGTTCTTGTATACTTTTTATTTTTACTTATTTTTATTACAAAATATTTTTATTTATTTTTATTACCTATAGGTAATGATCAAAAAAATTGGCTTAATAATAGAAGAATTGTCCTAAGGATGCCATTTACTAATAAAGAATGCACTAAATCTAATTTCGCAATAAAGCATTTTGGTAGACAATCCATTTATCTTTACAAGAAAATTAACAAAAAACTAAATTTCTATACTAAAAATACTCATGACTGTAAAAAAATGTTAAGTGAGTGGTTAAAGTCTCTTTATTACGATGAAACAAAAAGTCTCTTGGAAATAATAAAATAAGTATTGCGCTTCCTAATATCTCCTAATGATATCAATGTACGAACATGCATAACACACAGATTCATACACTTATACACACACACACACATACACGCGCGCAAAAACACTCATGATCTAATATAATACTATTATTAATGTATATCTAACAAAATATTATTTACAAAATTTAGTATAAGATTTTTTTTGTTCATTCTATTAATGTTCATACGGCTGTTGTTCTAGAGATTTTTGTATTGAATGTGGAAGAGCGGGGATCCCTAGCACAAGTAATATTCATTACTTAAAAGGTGGTTCCCGGTAGATATAATGTAACTTTTATAATTAAGTGAAAGAAAAAAACAATTTTTTTTATTTAGTGTAGCAACCCAAGTATTTCGGGGAAGTCCGCACGTTATTTAGATTAGTACAGAGTTGTTTAGTCGTTCCCGCCTCACGGATACATCTTTGAACTCGAGTCAGACTACGCCTGCGCGGAGGCGTTGATACAAGTCATTAGTCTCATTTTGTATAACGTTTCGGTTAAGTTTCGGTATTGTTGTTTAAAGTTAGTTATAGTCACTGTTTTATGTTTGTAGTGTAACAGTTTTGTTTTAGTCAACGCATAGTAAACGAAGTTCTGCCCAAACTATTTCTTTTATTTCGGGAAACCGAACCCATTATTTTGTCACCCACCAAAGTGTTATTGGAGCCCATCGTGACTGATATTAGCGCTCCACCGTGACATTGACACCCACCGTGATATTATTTATTTCACTAGCTGTGCCAGTAGCTTCGCCCGCATGGAAATCAGTGTCACAATTTTTCCCAAATTGAAATTTTGAACATAAAAGTAGTTATCGTAAGTTAATTATAGATTTTTGGATAACTTTAATGGTTTACTTAGCGCACGCAGGGAAAGCTTTAAATTTTGCCGTTTCCGCAATGTTTTTTATTGCTGCTCCTCTCTTATTCATCTTGGTGTGATGTGATATATGATATCTATAGCCTTCCTCGATAAATGGACTATCTTGCACTCAAAGAATTTTCCAAATCGGTCCAGTAGTTCCTAAGATTAGCGTGTTCAAATAATGAAACAAACAAACACTTCAGCTTTATATAGTGTATCGGTCTTATTCATAAAGAGTTATGACATGCTTATAGACTCGCTATAGTACGTTTTACAAAAAGTGTTATTCATAAACGCATTTTAGCACTAAACCATTCTACGAGTCTACTATAACTTTATAGAGCCCAGGACCCTACTATAACAGTGCTATAAGGTAAAAGATGGCCGACTTTCTACAGCTGATTATAACGAAAACAACATTTGACGTAGTTACGGATTGAAATTGAAGTGTGTCAGTTGTCGTTTGTTTTATCAGGGATGTGAAAAATTCGATTTTTTACATTAATTGATAATTTCAGTAAAATGATCGATTTTTAGTAATCATTTTTTTTTTCTTATAAATCAATTTAAAAAAGAACGATTCTTTTAATTATATATTATTATATCTTCTTATTTAAGTCTTTTTTTTTAATTTTTATGATAAGATTTGCATTAATGGATCAAAACAATTTAGCCAAATGTAGACATTTTAATTGAATTTCACAAACAGTGCATCTGTTATTATTTATCCACTGTAGTTGTCCACTTTAATTAGCCTTTATTCTTATTAATTATTAATATTAAAAAAGACAACTTTTCAAATATTCAGAAAAAATCGATTATTTTGATACGAATATATTAAATTAAAGGGAAAAACTGATTATTTATTAATCGATTTTTCTACTCCAAGTTACATCCCTATGTGAAAGGTGACCCCGTGACGTAGAAAATAAAATATTTTTTAGTCCGTAATAATGTCTATGGTTATACTTATTCGGTATGTAGACACATATTATCTGTGGCGAATTCGGTGTGATCGGTCAATTGGAAGCCAGTATTCCTTACAATTGCAACATTCGGATTTATAACCGCATTTTAGATATAGATCAGTTATAGAAGGTTTATGAATAAACAAATTAATGGAACGTCTTATAAGCTTATAGAGCATTTTAACTAAAACGTGTCTAAAACCTTCTATAAGCTATTTTTATGAATAAGACCGTATGAATTTAAAGTGGTTAGATATAATTGAATATGTCACACTTACTGACAACTAATCAAGATTTTTGTTTTTACTCACATTTCATCAACAATTTACTTAATGTTCAATGTTTTATTGGGTCAACTAACCTTAGTCGCATTTTACGACAGTAATGAGTGATCTTATCTACTCTATATGTATAACTAGTATGCAACAGTACAAGTATGTACTGTTGCATGCCGAAGCCCGATGCTTTAATTGTGCCAAAAATCATAAATACTTCAGTACATTACTCACGAAATCATTACAGACAGAGAGTTTAGCATTTATAATATTAGTATGCATTTCAAGATTTCAACCCGTCAACAACTAAGGCTTGTAATTAAATTTTGATCCCTTAAACAAGCAGGTTCGGAACAAGTTCTAGCGCTCGAACTTCGCTAGTTTGTCAAGCTTGCAAGGTAGTTAAAAAGTGGGTATTCGAAAAGTATTTTACAAGTTAAGATAAAAGAAAACCTCGTCATCAAACTACAGTCGTTAGCATCACAAAGAGCCATATACTTTGCGGTAGATGACTTAAAAATAGTTTGTATAATATCATTAATTTGTACGCTAGACTTTAGAGTGTAAGAGGGACGCGGAAACTTGCTAGTAGGTAAACTTTAGTAGTTATTGTGAGTTAATCGTAAGAGATAGAGATATGCCATCGCAGACTTTTTTGTAGTATTATTATAGATCTACATTTTTATGTTATATTAGTTTAGTGTATATTTTTTGGTTTCGCTGCGCACGCGACTTAAGCTTCCAGTACTCGAGTTTATTTACAACTGCGCAACCTCTTCAAAACATTTTATATAAAACTGTAATGCATTATTAACTTAAACCTTTTAAGTTACTTAACTTTTAAGTTTTAACTACTTTTAAGTTAAAACTGTACACAAATCCGTTGAGTTAATTTTGAGAAAATCGATCACATACTGACAGACAGCTTTGGGAGACTTTGTTTAATCATCATCATCTTCCTGCCCTTATCCCACTCTAATTGGGGTCGGCACAACATGTTATAAACATGCTGTCACATGATTTGGCTGTGTTTTTACAATCGGCCGCCTACCTGACGTCAACTTACCTCTGTCGTATTTTAGGACACCTCGGTAAGAAAGAGGGTGGTCTATTTTACTAAACCGGATACCAGACGGTGGGTCAACTTACCTTAGTCGCCTTTTACGACACCTCGGTAAGAAATGAGGTTGGTCTATTCTACTCAGCCGGATACCACACGGCGGGTCGACTTACCTTAGTCGCCTTTTACGACACCTCGGTAAGAAATGAGGGTGGTACTATTCTATTCAGCCGGATACCACACGGCGTGAGACTTTGTTTAATAATATAATAATAATAAATATACGGGACACTTACACACGGTCGTTCGTCCCCAAAGTAAGTAACTTAATACTTGTGTTATGGGTGACAAACAACTGGTGAATATATACTTATATATTTTTTAAAATACATACTTAAATACAAATATACACCCAGGCACAAAGACCAACAAATTCATTTATAGAAAATGTTAGACCTCGGCGGGAATCGAACCCGCGACTCGCGGAGCTGAAGGCAGGATCACTTCCCACTGCTCCAACGGGTCAGTCAAGTCAATATGTATAGATACACACTATAGCACTCCCTGATACGCATATCTTTATCGAGTGTGCATAACACTTATCAATTTGCATCATCACTATGTATACTTACTAGCGGCCCGCTCCAGCTTTGCACGGGTATAAAATATATAGCTTATGTCACTCAGTGCTCACTGCCCGTGGCAGTGGCATTAAATTAACAAAAACCGCTAGGCCTCTGCATTTTTAATTTGTAATATATTTGAAAATGTTCATTCAAATATTAAAGATTGTGTTGGAAAGGTCGCGCGATTGTAAAAAAAACTCGACCAATGGGAGCTTTACTCGCGTAAGCCGCGTAAACTAGCAGAGATACAATAAAGTAATGTACTAGAAAATTGTAGAAGTACATAAATACTACGAAAAAATCCGCGACAATATATCTCTATGTCTTATGGCTAACTCATAATAACTACTTTTATGCGGGATACTCTTATTCGGGATTTTTTGACATATTCGCGCCCATGAAACTGATTCCCACTGCCGCTGGCAAAGCTAGTATATATATATTACTAGCAATTGCCAGCGGCTACACCCGCGTAGAAAAATTATACGCCCGCTTGGTAACGCGCGAACCAAAAAACTTCCAAACCTGGAATCGACTACATGTCATCCGGCATTTTTTTTTATTTTTCCATTGCATTTTTTTATATCTTTTAAAAATTAGCGAGCAAGGCTCGGTCATCCAGATACTAAAATTAATTATACAATCCGTCAACTTTGAGAATCTCTGCCCTTGTCAATGCGATTGCACGGCCATTTTGCAATACATTGTTTGTTCAATTTGCACCCTCGGGCGTCGTAACAGTGAAACCACTTTACTATAACTTTTAATAAGTGTCAATTAAACTTTATCACCCAGTAATAAGGGTTGTTTTTGAACTGACCAATAGTTTATGTTAATGTTGTAATTGTACAGTTTTTGACGGTAAGTACATTTAGCAATTTGGGGTCAATGAACTACGTTTGGCACTTGATCGTTAGAACAGGTGGGCATATCAATATTTTTTTCCAAATTGTCTGTATGCTGTTAGCCCTAACGGCTTTTACAGCGTCACCGGGCGGGACGGGCGAGCGCAGAAGCATCGTCGAGGTTGCGAAATGCGGACATTAGAGCGCAGAAGCTCTACTAAACTCGGGGAACGTCGTCCTGAGGGACGTAGGTACGTACGTGTAAGGGCCTACTATGAGACCGGATCACGGCTTAGGGCGTCGTGTGAAGTGGAGGGTTGATTAATTTAAGCCTTTCTATAGACTGTTCTATACTAGACCAGTCTACAGAAAGGTTTAAATTAAATAAAGGTGTAAGAGATAAGCTTATACGTAAAGCATATTACTAAATTGAAGATTATTTGGATCATAAAAAAACCTAGATTTGAAAATGCTTTCAGCTTCATACAAAACTGCGGTTCAGTAATGTACAATTCTATCCAATTTCAAAAATACTCATTTTTGAAATTGGCACGACTTAATTATTCAAAAATATGTCAAGAATAACTTATTGTTATATATCTATCTCACTTAGGATTGCAATTATACTGTTAAAAACGGTATTATATTATTCTCCTGCCCTTATCCCACTCTAAGTGGGATCGGCACAACATGTTGTAAACATGATATTACAAGTTTTGGCTAGATATTTACGACCGGCCGCCTGACGTCATCTTTCCTTAATCGCCTTTTAAAACACCTCGGCAAGAAATGAGGATGATCTATTCTACTCCCTTATTCGCCATTTAAGATACATCGGTAAGAAATAAGGTTCATCTATTTTACCCAGTCAGATACCACACGGCGGGTCGACTTACCTTAATCGCCTTTTACACCTCGGTAAGAAATGAGGATCGTCTATTTTACCCAGCGGGATACCAAACGGCGGGTCGACTTACTATAATCGCCTTTTACGAGACTTCAGTAAGAAATCATGGTGGTATATTCTATTCAACCGGATACCACAAACGGCGGATTATAACAAAATAATATTGCCATTAATTTCGTATTATGGATATTCCAAAGAAACGCCTAATTCTCTAGACCATTACTTTTATATTCTAATTTCCATGAATATTAAGCCGTTAGTAGAAATTTCCAACCCTCAGACTATTTCAAATATGAATATTATTTCAGAAACTTTGTCGCGTCAAATTTAATTTCCCGTAAGCTTTTTTTATAAGTTAAAAGCATTTCAACGCCGTAATTGCGCCGTCCGGAACGTCAGAACGTAATTTCCTTAAGATTAATTTGTAATTTTGTTTAATCTGTAGACTTAAAAGACGATTTTGAGATTCCGTCAGGATTAAATGGGAGAACAAAATAAATAATTGAGTACTTTGAGAAAAAAGTTTGATTATTTTATCGACTAATGACCAACGTTGGATGTTTTAATCCATTCAGAATATAGCTTCTATTTATCATTTTTTGTATTTTTTCCAATACTCGCGTGTCACCTCAGTTTTCTGTCGTGACATGAGGCGTACACTGAGCCGTTGCCCTTTCTTTGTCATGTGAAATTTAGAATAAGCTACATTAAGTGCATGTCTTTGTTTCATATGGGGAAGAAATAAACAGTTTTCATTTCGTTTCATTTCATTTCATGCAACTAGCACAGCTAGCACTCGATAAGAGTTAGCAAGAATCAATTTTATTGATAACGTCCTTATAAACGACTGACTTTTACATTTATAGATGCAAGCATTAATCCGGGGCTCGCGGAATATAACATTTCGCATGCAAATATATTCAGCGGCCCCTGAAGAGCTCTTGGGGAAATACATGGCGCTGTATTTTGTACGGGAACGTCGCAGTTTTATTTATAACATTTACCTGTTCACTCAGGTTTTCAAGTATTTAAAGTTTTAGATAATACTAGTTTTACGCAGTGCATTTTATTGATTTATAAATTTGAACGTGACGGGTAGATTTTGTTACTTTAGTTTCAGACCCAATAAGTCGACCCGCCTTGTGGTATCCGGCTGAGTAGAATAGACCAATTTATTTCTTACCGAGGTGTCGTAAAAGGCGACTAAGGCAAGTTGACCCACCGTGCGGTATCCGGTTTAGTAGAATAGACCACCCTCATTACTTAGGTGTTGTAACTTTCCCTAGTCGTATTTTACGACACCTTGGTAAGAATTGAGGGTGGTCTATTCTAATCAGCCGGATACCACACGGCGAAAATTTTTATCATTTCAATAATCACCAATAATACAGTTAATTTTAAATTTAATTCACCGTACTAATATTTACCTCTTTAATTTTAGACTGGTTGGTTGGAA
Organism: Morpho achilles; assembly: GCA_947086495.1. Taxonomy (NCBI): domain Eukaryota; kingdom Metazoa; phylum Arthropoda; class Insecta; order Lepidoptera; family Nymphalidae; genus Morpho; species Morpho achilles. The sequence continues at coordinate 16,269,411 of CAMTZB010000014.1, read as the reverse complement.
GAGATTCCGATTCCGGAATAAGCCCGCCATTAAATTATGTGGTTATTTATTTTTATTTTTTTTTAATTAATGCAATAAAGAGATTAAAAACAAACAAACAGTAGGCTTTCTTTATCAGCCTCTTTTTATTTATTAAGTAGCGGCCTGTTACTATCCCACTGCTGGGAATAGGCCTCTTCTCTCCGTTATTGGAGAGAAGGATTGGAGCTAAGACCTACCACGCTGCTCCAATGCGGATTGGTAGGTTACACATATCTCCAGAATTCTCTGGAGAAAATGCAGGTTTCCTCACGATGTTTTCCTTCACCGAAAAGCGTGTGATAAATTGCAATTATCAATTAGACACATAAGTTTTAATAGAAAAACTCATTGGTGTCTGCCCGGGTTTGAACCCATGATCGTCTCTAGAGATTCACACGGTCGCACCGCTAGGCCATCACAGTCTTTTTATTTATTACAAGTAATTTAAATCGTTGTAATGTCAAAGCTTAATTTGATTTTTGTTATGTATGCAATTTAAATACAATGAAACAGCGTAATTTGTTTGAGAAATACAGATCTGATAGTGTAACTCTGCGGTTGAAATATATTACTAAAGTTCCGACCCCTTGCGGTGTACATATTCGTACCTCAAGACCTCAATTGAAGTAAGACGAGTATCGTGAATCAAAATGCAGCCATTCGACACAATCTTAATATAAACTTACTCTACTCACCCAAAAAAGGTGTGACACCGTTGTATTTTTTCGAGGGGGTCACGGATTCAAACTTCGGGCTTTTTCTATTTTTTTTCTATTTAAACTCGTGTGTCTAATCTATAATTGCAATTTATTACATGCTTTTCGGTGAAGGAATACATCGTGAGGAAACCTGCTGGACATGCGGGCGTGTGACAAAGTATTACTCCCTAGCCTTAATAAAGTGGACTGTATTTTATATTATTGCTGGTTCGCGGTCACCCCAAAAATACTTGCAAATAACAATTAATGTATAGAAACCGGCTATACTCACGTGTTATTTTATCGGATGAGCCCGACTAGTTTCAAGCCCATATGGGAACTGTTCCCGTCGCGATAACGCCGCGTAAAGAGCTCATGAATAAGAGCCCCGTATGGGCTTGAAATTAGTCGGGCTCATCCGATAAAATAACACGTGAGTATAGCCGGTTTCTATACATTAATTATGAATTCCACTCACGATGGCTTAAATTCAAAAATTGCAAATAACAAGGTAGGATGGCAGCCGTCTGGTACTGGACGGAAATAAAATAACTGCCTAGAGGGTTGGAGCCACTTACTTGTGATATACCCTTTTGCCATCGAATATTCAAATAAATTCAATGCGATCATATTTCTTTAGCAGACATTTAAATTACTGGCAATACCTTAATATCTTAAATGGTATTTGAAACAGTAATAATTGCTTTTGCTTCAGGAATTTCTCAGCTAACTAAGATAACAATGATTAATGTATTTTGTACATACCTCTGATAGAGAAGAGGAGTGATTATTATTTAGAATATAACTAATTTAAATATGCTTTGTTCAAATTATTTCACACTGATCTGAATGGTCACACAAACAATAGTTAAGTTTCATATACTTACTAGGGTAAAGTATAACCTCGGAGCCTATATAAAGTGGAATGTATTTTTTATTATTGCTGGTTCGCGGTCACCCCAAAAATACTTGCAAATGAAAACATTCCTCTGCTGCTTTCAGAGGCAGTTTTAAATACACTGCCACACATTGCTGGAATAATATTCCACCACCTATTCGAGATCTATGCAGTAAAACTTGTTTTAAATTAAACTTAAAACAGTTTTTAATTCAAAATCAAATTTTTTATGAGAAATTTCAAGTTGACATTTCTATCTTATAAATTTCCGTTTCCTCGTTTGACTGGCCCGTTGGAGCAGTGGGTAGTAACCCTGCCTCCAGCTCCGCGGGTCGCGGGTTCGATTCCCGCCGAGGGCTAACATTTTCTATAAATGAATTTGTTGGTCTTTGAGCCTGGGTGTATATTCACCAGTTATCTATCACCCATAACACTAGTATTAAGTTACTTACTTTGGGGACGGACGACCGTGTGTGTAATTGTCCCATATATTTATTTATTTATTTAATATAATAAAAATAGTAAAACAAATACTAGTTAAAATATTTTAGTCATTATTTACATTTGTACGTTGAATTAATTTAATTAAGGTAAGTTATTTAAGGTTTGTAAGTAAGTTTTTTCTTCGTTGCATAAATTATTATTATTATTTTTTTCATAGTTAGCAGTAAGTATTAGTAAATGTTTTTCGGGATGACACTCAAAGGGCCGCGGCTGAAAACCAGTGCTGTGTGTCACCTCAGTTTTCTGTTGTGACATGTGGCGTACACTGAGCCGTTGCCCTTTCTTTGTCATGTGAAATTTAGAATAAGCTACATTTAGTCTTCGTTTCACATGGGGAAGAAATAAATAATTTTCATTTTCATTTCATTTCATTTCAAAAGGTAGGATATGGCAGCCGTCTGGTACTGGACGGAAATAAAATAACTGCCAAGAGGGATGGAGGCACTTATTTGTGATATCGAATCCAAGACTTTGTCCATTCACTGCTGACAACACTATTTACACTACACAAACGTGTTAGCGATGCGGTGCGAACTTACAGCCAAAATTATGCGCATGCGGCGATAGATCAAATACGGAGTTGATGTGCGGCCGAAGTGCGTGCGGACGGAAACGGGGAGGATGCTATTGCAAATATGATATGAAACACTTGCAAATCTCTAGAGACTTTTGGGGATATGTGTAACTTACCAATCCGCATTGGAGCAGCGTGGTAGGTCTCAGCTCCAAGCCTTCTCTACAAAAACGAAGAGAGGAGGCCTATGCCCTATATGTAGTATATTTAGTCACGGTAAGAACTTAAAGATTTTTTTAAGATACACACACACCGTCTGTCCCCAAAGTAAGTAACTTAATACTTGTGTTATGGTAGACAGACAACTGGTGAATATATACTTATATAATTTTTAAATACATACTTAAATACAAATATACACCCAGACTCGAATACCAACAAATTGTTTTATAGAAAATGTTGGCCATCGGCATGAATCAAACCCACGACCCGCGGATCTGAAGGGAGGGTCACTACCCACTGCGCCAACGGGCCAGTCGATTGATTTCATACCATCCGCTAAAAGCTTGTGATACACCGAAATCAAGATTTATAGCATTAGTCCAAGATCCACCCTAATACTATAAATTAATTTGTAGAACGACACGACCAACGCTATTCTGATTGCATTTGTCTCTAATAGCTATCCCTCCTGCCCTTATCCCACTTTAAGTGGGGTCGGCACAACATGTTATAACTGTTGTATGATTTGACTACATCTGTCCTGAGGTAAGTTACCGTGGTCGCCTTTTACAACACCTCGGTATGAATGAGGGTGGTCTATTCTACTAAACCGGATACCACACCACACCACTTTAGTGGGGTCGGCACAACATGTTATAACCATGTTGCAACAAGATTTGACTACGTATTTTACGACCGGCCATCTGCCCTGAGTTTAAGTTACCTTAGGCGCCTTTTAAGCCCTTACCACGGTAAGAAATGAGGGTGATTTATTCTACTCACACGGATACCAATTTCCTTAAAACGCTAATTTTGCACAATGATTTTGTCATTACTTTGGTACTATAAAATTCCGCAAAATAACGCCGAAATTTCTCCATTGTAAACACATTTACATGTCTAAAACTCGAATCTACAGACAGACTAATAAGCACACACTGGCAACGTTTTAAGTTCATACATTCGTAGATAGCTACCCTCTTAACTTATAATACCTGCACGGCAGTAATATAACTTTGTTTCACGGAATAAACGTGTTTATTACCACGTAATTGAATTCATATTTCCTTAAAACAATTCGCAGCGATTGTACAGTTGCAAGCATAACGTTTATTTGCTAATTAGAGGCGAACATCGCTATTGTCTATGTCCAGACACAGAAGTTTTAAATGGAGACAATATTTTGGTAAGAATGTAATTTAAATTGTAATTAATTTATAGAATTAGGCGTTACTTTGCGGAGATCCATAATACAAAAGTAATAATAAAATTATTTTGCTATAATCCGCGAAGAAGTAAAATAGAAAATATATATAATGCTAAATGTAAGTGGACAATCGGTTATCATAACCTGATATATGCAGAATTCGTAAAAACACATGCACAAACCTCCACCACCGCCACCACAATACACAAGCACTATATACGTTCACTATCACAAACTCAACAATCGTTTCGCCCCGCAACCGAAGCATCATCAGGAGATAGACTCCACGACCAAACGTGTTTTTACGAATCCTGCGTGTATCAGGATGATAACCGATTGTCCACTTACATTTAGCATTATATATATTTTCTATTTTACTTCTTCGCGGATTATAGCAAAATAATTTTATTATTACTTTTGTAGATTGTAATTTTTCAATTGGTTACGGAGATAAGCCTTTGTGGTTAGTCTTAAAAAATTGTACTTCTAATAAATAGTTATTCATACTCATATTATGATGTCAAGTCTATTCTTACATTTCCTTGCAGTATATTATAAGCAATTTAATTTTTGTACATAAAAATATAAAGAATTATAAAACAATAGGCGATGTATACAATAGACAAAGAAGAAACCGACATAAGCTTGTGTTAAGTCTGCGCTTAGCGTTAATTTTATTAAACTGATAAACTAAAGGAGTAAATTAAAGAAATACTTGAGAAATTTTATTTTATTTTAAGGGAACACGTATTGCTAGTTGAAAGCCGGTATGCGAAAGAGGGCTGTCAAACATGACAGTTGTCATAGATTAACTATGCCATAGAGTAATTTCTTATGTCTCTAACAGCTTGCTGCTCCTGCTTTGCGCCTTGCAAAGGTACGTAAGTCGTTTGCGGGTTTTAAGATTCAATAATAAAAGTCCGCAATCAATCTTAGCTTTGCCATTACAGCAATTTAATAATAGTGTTATGAAGAGGCTGATACAAAAAGCCTACTATATTGTCGGGATTATTTAGATGATAACAATGCGTGGATATAGCTACTGTCCGACCCTGTACTCTGACCCGCTGGTGCAATTAGTCATCATTCTTCTGTTCTTATCCCACTCTAAGTGACATCGGCACCATTTTTTTTTTTTTTTCATTCTTTCCTATCCTTCGTCGAGTCACTTCTTTTATATAATTCACATTAAATCCATCTCTTTTTCGACTACCCTTTAGTCAAATATCCATTAACCTTCATGTTTAACTCGACACGTTTGATTCGACTCGAAACTATTTTTCTTCCTTTTCATTATATGTCCATACCATCATCTTCCTGCCCTTATCCCACTCTAGGTGGGGTCGGCACAACATGTTATAAACATGCTGTAACATGATTTGTCTGAGTTTTTACGACCGGCCGCCTGCCTGACGTCAACTTACCTAAATCGTTTTTTACGGCATTTCAGCAAGAAGGAGTGTCGTCTAAACTACTTAACCGGATACCACACGGCGGGTCAACTTACCTTAGTCGCCTTGTACGACACCTCGGTAAAAAATGAGGTTGGTCTATTCTACTCAACCGGATACCACACAGCGGGTCGACTTACCTTAGTCGCCTTTTACGACACCTCGGTAAGAAATGAGGGTGGTACTATTCTATTCAGCCGGATACCACACGGCGTTTCATTATATGTCCATACCATTTATACAAAATTTATACGCGTTATACAAAGTTTATGCCTTTGTACAAACACACAAAATTGTATCTGCGCAGTATTAATATAAGTTGCTAGCAATAGCTAGCGGCTTCGCCCGCGTGGAGTGATTGGAACCGTAATATAGTATTTTGATAACCATAAAAATGGTTGTAGTGGGTTAACCTAAAAGCTAGACATATGCTGTCAAGGACTTTTATGTAGAACTTTTAGAGGGGAATAATTTTGTGCCATTTTCGTACTATTTTTTATTGCTGTTCCTCTCCTATTAATTTTATCGTGATGTTATATAGGCCTATAGCCTTTCTCAATAAATGGACTATCGTACACTGAAAGAACTTTCAAATCGGTCCAGCAGTTCCTGAGATTAGCGCGTTCAAACAATCAATCAATCAAACAAATAAACAAACTCTTCAGCTTTATATATTAATATAGATTGATATACTATTTTAACCACTTAGTACACGAGTGTATCTATTCAGCCCCACTGCTCCTATGTCCAGACATCGCTACCAATTATTTAAACTCGGCCCTCCCCTATCTCCCCTTTGTGTAACTGTACATACACCAATGGCTTCGGAATTTGAACACGAACCCAAATTTCGATGTTTTAATCAAAGCAGTAAATATTTTATATGAGCAGAATATTTTGTGATATTCCCCTTTGTCAGTATACTGGATGTAGTTAAACTTTTAACTTATTAACTTTTCCCACCGTATGGTATTCTGCTGAGTAGAATAGACCACCTTCTTTTTTACAGAGGTGTCGTTAAAGGCGCCTAAAGTAAGTTGACTCACCGTGTGGTATCCGGTGAGTAGAATAGAACCCTTTTTTACCGAGTTGTCGCAAAAGGCGACTAAGGTAAATAGACATCAGGCTGGCGGGCGGTTATAAAATACCTAACCAAATCATCTAAGGACATGTTTAAAACATGTTGTGCCGATCCCGCTTAGAGTGGGATAAGGGCAGGAGAACGATGATATAACTTAACTTTTTAATTTGTTATTTGATTGAATCTAATACCTTGATTTTATAGGATCCACTTTGTAGGTAACGCCGAAAGAAATTGAAAATTTCTGCCTTCAAGGGGTTTCCGCGTCTATGGTCTAGTAGACACACAGGATTAAGCGTCTACCTGACACTTCTATGAAATCCGTTTAGGGGCCATTCAAGTATTACATAAGCAGATTTATTAGTATTAATTACCCCCTCACCATCCCCCCTGTCAACAAAAGTAAACAAAGCTCTTACCCCCCTCCCCCCATGCTTACGTAAGCATTTGTCAATCAATGTATTGTTTTCTTTTTAAATATTATATTTATTCTTATATATATTATTTGTCATTCGTGTAAAAAAGTAGATAACTAGAGATGACGTAATCATCATCTTGACTCCCCTATCCTCCCTCATCCAAAATAAGCAAAGAAAAGACCCCCCGACCCCCTAAAGTGTTCACGTAATACTTGAACGGTCCCTTAGCTAGTTGTCTATCTATTGACTTAACCTTTTCCTTTAGCATTATCAGCAACTACGAAGACGACAGAGCACGTAACCCCCCCACCCCCCTTTGCGTCGGTCTCCTCAGTGCTGAGGGTCGTGACCTTTTCCACGGATCACTTGTTAATGAATAATTGATCTCCAAGTCCTTGCGATCGTCTGCGACTTGTAAGGCTTCGTGGCCTTTTAAAGAAAGCTACTTGATTACCTGGTCGGACCATCGCGTTGGACTGCGGCCTCTGCCTCTTTTCCCTTCCACCGAAACCGAGCACGTAACAGTCGCATGGAATTTACGATCAGAATCTGTCTGACTGTAAAAAACCTCTACCATATCTGTTTATTCAAAATACCCTTTTTCCGCATTGACACTTCCTATATCCGTTTTAGATTCTAACATCCTCTTGTTCCTCATAGTATTTATCTTGAAAATGTTCCGCTCAAAGTTTGTCTAAAATTTGATCATCTAAGCCAGTTTAGAATTTAGTTAAAGTACTTAGTCGACACTAAACTACGATTATGAACTAAATTAAGTCTCGTTTATACCCTGAGTGTTATTTAAATGTTCACTTGCAAGTTTTGCTCGTGAATTTACGAGATAGTAATTTCAATATTTCACTTTGTTAGTCGCTAAATAATAATACCTAAGTACCTTACTCGTTATTTTTTTAGAAGTTATAAAAAAGTCGCAATATGAAAAAAGATAATGAAAAATAAACAATTGAACAATCATTGGCTTTGTGTACCTTAAAAACGCCATCTACTGTTGCTGTGTCTTAAATAAAGATTATTGTGTCCATATGCGCTATGTTCGGCGTACCAGAGGCGAAGACTGCAAGTCCAGCAGAAACGCTGCCTGCGACTGATCGTAGGAGCCCCGAGGACGTCGTGCATCGGGACACCAAAACGCCGACCGTGGAGGAGTTCGTTCGTCGCCTTACGCGCCGGATGTTCGCGCGTGCGAACAACAGCGCGCACGTACACCTCCATGGCATCGCGCCATTCCATGCGCGACCACCCGATGGACGTTCCCTGCCTCGCGAGCTCCTGCGATCACCGTCTCCGCGGCCCGATGCGGATGACGACGGTGACGACGAGGACGACGCGACGGGCGAGAGGGCGAAACCACCGGACGAGACAACACTACCGATTATGACACCACCACCGGGCTTGACAATTCCTGACGATGACTACGAGGTCTGCGAGCTACCATTCCCAGACCTCCCCACCGAACCAGACATTCTCTAGGTCACCTAGGTGACCTGGGCTCACGGCCCGAATACCGACAACCCTTAGGTCACCTAGGTGACCTCGGCCTACGGCCGGAACATGGACCAGGCAGAATGCCTGCGAGGAAATGCCCAGGCAAAGAGGTACGCCTCGAGGCCCGTACCCCGCCTACCCCCCAACCGGGGAGTAAGCGAGATGACCCTGCTGCATAATGCTAATAATAATAGTTGCTCCCAATTTAAAAAATATATATTATTACTTGTCAATAGCTTAGGTCTGTCGTTTTCTGACAAAACAAAGCTTTTAACAAAATTTCATGACGCTACTGTTAACCGTTGAAATGTTCCCTCGTCTGGAGCCAATATTCAGGCAGGTAATATTTAGAATAAATATGCATTGTCTAATTTTAGATTGCTGAGGCCTATGGTAGGTAAAAAAACCCATATTACTGGCCAACAGTTTTCCACCCCTTGAATTCGTTACAATTAATTTTAACTAAACTTACTAAAACAATTTATTATATGTGATGCATGGAGTAAAAGATTAACACATGCATGTGATCTAAATCCGATCCACTAAAACTATATCAGGTCTATTGGCATTAATATACCTTTCAGTAATAATAAATACCTGTAAGTAATTTTTATTATTATATAAAGATAGCGTGGCTTCTCTTGAATATCCCTTGAAAAGATTTATGAATAGCAGTGGATGACCAAAGAGAAAGAAGTAGCGAAGGTAAGGGTTATGTTATGGTGACAAAGTTACGTGTTTCGCAAATTAAAAAACACGGTTAATTAAAAGCGGTCTTAGCCAGTTTCCACTCTCGTAAATCCGTTCCTCTTAGCACAAATATTTGAAACGAGCGACGGGTAGACAAATACACGGTATTTTTTGCTCAAACCGGAGTTATAATCCGCTTAATTGTGAAAAAAGTACATTTGTTTCAAGATTAAATCGGCTTAAGAGTTACTAACGCGGCTGTGAATGTATTAAAATACATTACAGTTTATTTTTTAGAGAATTTAAGTTACAAAACGTGGACAAAACTCGTTTTAAAGTTGGCTCTTCTAATTTAATACATTTTATAAGTAAAGAAACGGCCTGTTACAATGTCACTGCTGAGCATAGGCCTCGTTTCTCCGTTTTTAGAGAGAAAGATTGGAGTTAAGAACTAACACGCTGCTCCAATGCCAATTGGTAGGTTACACATATCCCTAGAATTCTCTAGAGATATGCAAGTTTACTCAAGATATCTTCCTTCACCAAAAAGCATGTGATAAATTTCAATTAAAATTAGGCACAAGAATACTTTTTTCCTTAAACTTCTCTCACAGGGCTTGCTATTTGCTGGCCCTATATGAAATGTGCCAAATTATATCAATATTGTAATGCTAATCAGTTATGAATGCAAACAGACATCTCGACTTTCACTCATTTTATAATTACTGAGAAAGCGTGAAAAATTGTAACAGGCATTACTTCTGGTTTCTATCACTATTGACAGGTGCCTGTTAAACAGACACCTGTAAATAATGAGAATAAAAGAAGACGCGGCGTGCCCAGAGTGTGGACAGGAAGAAACGAGTCTTCACCTTATGGCTAAATGCCCTGTGTACTCGCTGGTAAGATGGGAGATACTCGGTAAGGATGAAATTGAAGTTGAGGACCTAACAAATATTCCCTTCAAGGATATTATCAGGTTTATGAAAGCAACAGGTAGGTTAAAGCAGGTGACAAGGGTTTCACTGTCAGGACAGCAGTGAAACCCTTGTCCCACCATGGGGCAATGAGTGGAATAGTCCAGAATAGGAGCTCCCCACCCCTCCTGCATATTTGATAGATAGGTAGAAGCCTGAAAATATTTTATTACAGAACAAATACCTAGACAAAACGCAAACTTCCGCCGCGTCACAGGGGAGTTAAAAAGATATTTTTCATCGGGAAATTGTCTAAAAACATAAATGTAAATACGGAGTGGTCCAAAGATGATAAATCGCCGTCCGGATGATTAATGGGAGCGTCATTTGGACCGCAAATTATAATGTATTAAATACGTTTTTGGACCGCGAGGTGAAAATGGTTTCCGATTCTACGTGTATCTGTCATCTTTTGTTGAGGCCGGACATGTGTCAGTGATGCTGGCAATTAGAGTGAAGTGTGAAAGGAGCAGCTGTTTCCACATTCTATTCTAGATGGCGCTGTCTGCCAAAACATCGCATAGTATAGCGAAACGGGGACTGATTTATAGCAGGCGTTACTTTGCGAAATTCCATAGTACAAAAGTTATGATAGAATTCATCATCATCATCCTGCCCGTATGTAACTCTAAGTGGAGTCGGAACAACATGTTATAAACATGTTCATATGTTTTTGGTTACGTATTTTTCGACCGGCCGTCTGCCTGACACCAACTTGCCCTATCGTATTTTACCACACCTCGGTAAGAAAGAGGGTGGTCCATTCTACTCAGTCGGATACCATGCGGCAGAACACTACAAAGCGACTAAAGTATAGTCGCTTTCTACGACAACTCGGTAGATGAAGGTGGTCTATTCTACTCAGCCAGATACCACACGGCGGTTCACTTACCTTAGTCTCTTTTTACGACTCTCTCAACTAAATATACTTTTTCTTAAAAAAATAGTTGGCAACCCTGTTCATAAGTAGCGTTAGTAAGACGTAACAGTGTAACTCTGTACGGGCGATTTAATTTAATTCACTAATTGGTTTGAAGCTAAACCTGGTAAAGTCAACGACCCCAGTAGACTCAAGACATGAGCTAGAGGCCATAGAAATGTACTGATACTTTCTGAGTATACATTTCCGATTTCTCGAGCCGAAGTTTTTTACGTCCAAGAATCCATACAAATATTATTAATGCAAAAGTCTATGATTGATTCAGGATCAAAATTGATGAAATTTGGCAGAATTAATGATCATAGACAAACATATAATATAGAAGAATCTCATTGTATTTTAGGGAACAGAAAAAACAGTACATAATTTAGGGTTCTTTAACACTTAAGTTAACGTGCATGTAGTCGCGAAAACCACTAGTTGCAATTGTAAGGTTTAGAGTTTTTGAACGGATTACCAATTCCAAAGTAATAATAAAATTATTATGCTATAATTTTTTTTTTAATTCCTTCCGAAATGAATCATATGGATCTCCACAAAGTAACGCTTAACTCTATGAATTCACAATTATTTAATTTATCCAGTGGTGGTTTGTGGGGAGGTTATTATGTAAATATGACCATCAGTCTTTGTTTTCTGGCTGTGGAAGTGAACGTAGAACATGGAGACTGAATATATCCTATCATTAATGACGATTATCAAAATTAGAGTTACACACAATAATAATTCTTTACTTTTGTTATATTATCCTTACAGTGTACTAAAATCCTCGGGAGTTCGTGACATTCAACCGCATATTTTATCTAGAGGGTAGTTTCGTGTTTCGTTGAACTTTCACGTTGAAGGTTAAATGTTGAATGTTTATATTTATAAGCCGGAAACTTATCGGGCTCGTAAATCTTTTAATTAAATAGCTAACACGAAGTGTTAATATAACTTTTTAACATACGATAAATGTGGTTAAGGTTATATGTTTTGGCTCGACAAGATTGCCATCAATGACACATCGACAGTCGTAAACATTTCTTTATACAGAAAAATACCCCTTATGGGTACCGCCGCCCGACGGGGACAGGCAGTGGTTATGATGGATTTGCACCGACTAAAACGATATGTGTGCTCCACCACGCTCATGGCAAGGACAGGATATCAGTGTACACATTGCCCCTACCCCGCTGACAGCCGCTCTATCCTAAAAACACCTCCCCCGAGTAAGGACCTCTCAAAAAGAGAAGCCCCCCTCCGGTAATCGATGCATGGGGAGCACCAGATGCATAAACCGCCTCGAGGACCTTTAAGCAAAGTGTCCAATATAAATTCAACTCAGTCGTCAACTCTGGCCCTACTCCTTTTATTTGCAAGTTATTATTCACACAATCCAAACAACCAAATTCATATTTAACACTCATTTCGTCCTATGATTTTCATCCCTCCTCCTTATTCGTCCATAGCATCTTAATGTTGCCCTTCTTGTCTTTCCTTTAATGGGTGCAACTTTTAGACTTCCCCTTATATAATCACTAGCTTTTGTCCGCAACTATGTTCGTGTGAACTGTAGTCTTGGAATAAACAGTAGCTTATGTCAGTCTCCAACCCTGCAAATATCTCCATCACAAAAATCGGATCGATCAAGGAAGACAGAAGGACTTATAGTTTTCTCGAAAACATAGTTTTATTATTGCAGTTAATAACCGGTATAACTTACATTAATTATATATTAGAATAGCTCAGCTAAATTTACCCAATAAACAAAAACCGAAATATATAAAAACTTTTTTAAAATAACTCTTTAAAATACATTTTTATTTGCTTGATTTTACTTGACTTTGACAGGCACAGGCTGCCGTATGTTTCATAGATAATACACTATATAGCAGAGTCTGTTTATCTATTCTCAATTACTTAGATGCAGAACTAAATTTTGTCAACAAAATGTTGATTGATTTTATTCAATCAACTTTACTTGTATGAAACTATTTGTATTCTTTTCAGCTGTAGCAATCTTGTTACTCTGCTCACAAAGTCAGTTTGTTGTTTTATGTCTACAAACCATTTCTCTACCACCTGCTGTCGTATAAATCTTTTGTTTGAGAAAAATATAGAGACGTCAAACACATTTCTCTGTACAAAGGCCATTTCCCTCGAGCCCGGGACTCTATCGGTTTGTGGTATCGACACAATTTAAGTTTCCTTATTGACTCGTTAGATTATCCGTTGTAGTTAAACTACCTAACGTAAAAATTATATTAAATTATCTTATTTAATATTTAAGTGAGTTAATCTTGTATATATATTTTCTGAATCTCGGAAACGGCTCCAACGATTTTTATAAAATTCAGCATGTAGGGGGTTTTGGGTGAAAAAATCCATTTAGCAAGGTTACATTTAAAAAAAATTATCACTCTTTTCGGGCACTAAGAAATTGCTGAACTGTAGTCCGCCTTTACACATGTGCTTTTTTACTTTTTCTTTCTCTTTTCTAATTATATACATATGTATAAAAAGAAATAAATAAATAAATCACTTCCTCTTATTGACTTGTAATGGACGTCCGCACTTGGTAGATATACATCTGGTCATAGGTCTCTTTAAAAGATTTCACAGCCCACAATCATGAGTCACGAATACCTGCGACCTTTATTAGTCGTCTGTCCTCTTAATGGATCCCCGGGGTCAAACAGCTAAGTTCCAGGTCACCACGCCAGAATCTTGAAACTTTATTATTGAAGTCTATATGTTCACTGAACTACTCAAAAAGCTAACCACTCCCTAATTATCAATGAATTTATGCAAAAACTGTACTAAGCAATACCTCTAATAAAAAAGAAACGCCTGATAAAAATTAATAGCAACACTTAAACCATTGATTTGCTATTACCATTCGTGAAGGCGCTCCAGTTTATTGCAAATAGCCTACATTACATTTATAGATTTTTACGACATATCACGGCGAGCAGATGTATGTGGAAAAGCGAGATATTCATTAATATAAGGGCAATAAAGTTTGGCTTTATATTCTGCCATATTTGTAGGGGAGATATTTCTAATAAAGAAAGACGTTTCAACGACAATACACTCGTACAAAATTCTCTGGACGTAATATAATACTACAATGGCCTCGCGAAAGAACATTTTACTATTGTGTTCCCGAGATCCAGATCTTGAGAATTGTACTGAAGTCCATAGGGTTCCAGTATTTGATTTATGTCGAAATGATTTTTTTATATTTATGCGAAATCCACAGCTATCATTTTTAGTTTACATTCCGAAAATATAATCCTATCCTAATAATATTACAAATGCGAAAGTTTTTGAGTATGGATGTATGGTTGTTTCACCAACATTTTGTTTCACCAACCAATATGTCTCTTTCACCAACCAATATCGATGACATTAGGCGTAATTATTCCTTAAACACCGGAATAACATATAGGCTATAGAAATCCTGTTAATTCTACAGGAATAGGATAACATTGAAATGTGCCATCTGATCCAGACACACTGATTTCCAACTTGTGATATGTATAAATTATACATCCTCCTGCCCTTATCCCACTCTAAATGGGGTCCGTGTAACATGTCATAAACATGACATTACATGATTTAGCTACATATTCTACGGCCCGCCGCCTGCCTGACATCAACTTACCTTAGTCGTATTTTACGACACCTCGTTACAAAGAGGGTGGTCGATTCTACTCAGCCGAATACCACACAGCGGGTTAACTTCCCTTGGTCGCCTTTTACGACATCTCAGTAAGAAAGAGTGTGGTCTATTCTACTCAATCGGATACCACACGTCGGTTATCTTTTATATTTAAATGAGATAATCTTTTATGTATATTTATATATTTTTCGGAATCTCGGAAACAGCTCCAATGATTTTCCTGAAAATTCAGCATGTAGGGGTTTTATAAGAGAAAAATCAATCTAGCTAGGTTTTAGTTTTAAAAAAATTCTAATTTAATTTTATCCCTGTTTTGAGCATTACAAAATATTAAAATTATACATACTGAATAGAATTTTTGCCAAGTCAGCGTAGATTATTCAGCGAACGGGTGGTCGCGAGAAATTAAAATACCTAGGATTGAGCCCCACCTACTCTATTATTTTTTCTTTTTTTTAAGTTTCTTTTCTTATTTGATTTTTTTTATTTTGAAAAAAAGGTATTATAAATTATACTAGTAATTTATGCACAAAAGGCTGCAAATGCCTGACGGCTGTTATCCGTAGTCTGAAAAATGTGTATGGCAAAGCGTAGCCTGGTTAAATAACAGAAAAAAAGATAGGTCGAACGGACGATCTGCGAGCGCGGCATATTTACGCGCGCCCTTTTTACGATGAACAGTGTACAGTGCTATAAAAAGGTCCCAAACCGCATATACCATTTTCATAACGATCGCTGGGGGGCGCGCTGCTACATAATGAAGTAGAAATCACCCTTCAGCCCTCGTTGTGAGAGGACTATGATTATTCGCCACTTCTTTAGAGCGTCAAGTGATGCTCAAGATAAGAGTGGACGTAATTAAGCAGTGTGTATAAGAATTTATAAAGTTGAACCTTATTTACTGAAGGATGTGTGATTCACGATTCAAGGATATCTACAACTAGTTGTGGCAGCAGCTTTGCCCTTGTGGAAATCAGTAATAATAATAAATATCTGGGTGATCGAGCTTCGCTCGGGAATTTTTTACAAAAAAAAATAAAAATCTTAAAATAACAGAAAAAACAATTATTTCGTTGGGGATCGATCCTTGGCATTCACATTTCTCGAGGCTGCCCATTACCCGAAAAGGCTATGTAGGAGGTTTTGGGGGAGAAAAAGATCAATTTTTCTCCCCCAAAACCTCCTACATGCTGAATTTCAGGAAAATCGTTGGAGCCGTTTCCGAGATTCGGAATATATATATATATATATATATATATATATATATATACAAGATTAACTCATTTAAATATAAAGATAAATTCTATTCAGCTAAAAAATTTACAATAAATACAAAATACAAAATTCAAAAATAAATAATGAAATACAAAATTCACATTAACAAATATCTTACTGCTTAGACACTCGTACTAAGATAACTTGTGAGTATGCCACATTTTTTTTTTCCCCCAATTGAAATTTTAAACAAAAAGTTGTTTTCGTGAGTTAATTATAAGTAATTTTTGAATAACTTTTACCGTTAACTTAGCGCACGCAAGGAAAGCTTTCAATTTTGCCGTTTTCGCAATATTTTTTATTGCTGCTCCTCTCCCATTTATCATAGCCTTTATCCTTGATAAATGGACTATCTTACACTGAAAGAATTTTTCAAATCGGTCCAGTAGTTCCTGAGATTAGCGCGTTCAAACAAACACACAAACTCAGTTTTATATATTATAAAGATATAAGCAATTTGTTTGTTCTTCGAGTCTCGACGTGTGGTATCCGGCTGAGTAGAATTGACCACCCTCATTTCTTATCGAGGAGTCGTAAAATACGACTAAGGTAAGTTGACGTCAGGCAGGCGGCCGGTCGTAAAATACATAGCCAAATCATGTGACAACATGTTTGTAACATATTGTGCCGACCCCACTTAGAGTGGGATAAGTGAGGATGATGCTTGTTCTTCGAGTCTCCGAGTGTGGTGTCCCGCTGTGTAGAATAGACTACCCTCATTTCTTACCGGTGTGTTAATTGACGACTAAGGGAAGTTGACTCGCCATGTTGTATCCGGCTGAGTAGAATAGACCACCCTCTTCGTAGCGAGGTCTCGCAAAAGGCGTCTAAGATATTATGTAGGTTGACGTTGACGTCATTCAGGCTGTTATAAAATATATAGCCGAAACATGTAACAACATGTTTAAAACATATTGTGCCGACCCTAGTTATATTGGGGCCAACAACACATAGCTGGACTGCTAGTTACATATACAAAATTGGTTGATTTTGAAACGAAATCCCTACGGAATAATAGGGATACGTCAAGATACTCCGATTCTCAAATACTGAATCTATTTACTCGATTCGACATAACAGGGTGTGCCTTAATATATAATGAGCCGGGGGAGCCTACAACAAAACCTTTTCAAATGGAAATAAATAATTAAATAAACACAGCCTCTCTCGCTGTATCATTCTCAATATTTTACGATTCAAAGAATCTATGTATTCAATTTTTAAATTAAATTGTATGTGAAGCTATAACTTTCATCCCTTTATATAGTAAAAGTCCTTTAGAAACATTTATAAATCATCATCATTTTCTTGTGAAACAAGTGCTTTTGAATCATTATTCTTTAATATTTAAATGAAGTTGAGAACCGACATAAACTTGCGGGTCCTGCTTTGCGCTTTGCTAAGGTACGTAAGTCGTTTGTGGGTCTGGGTATAAGATTCTATAATAAAATTTCGCAATCAATCTTTGCTTTGCCATTACAGCAGTTTAAAGACTATTAAAGGGAGGCTGATACAGAAAGCTTACTATACTGTTGAGGAACCAGCTTTCCGAATCAACAGTAGAATTTACGATTCAAAACAAATTTGTTTGAATAAAAAAAAATTATGAATTTTTCCCAAAACATGATTCTTTGAGTTATGTCACTATAGCAGCCCATGCGCGATCATCATCTTCCTGCCCTTATCCCAATCTAAGTGGAGTCGGCACAACATGTTATAAACATGTTGTCACATGATTTGGCTGCGTTTTTTTCGACCGGCCGCCTGCCTGACGCCAACTTACCTCAGTGGTATTTTACGACACCTCGGTAAAAAATGAGGCTGGTCTATTCTACTCAGCCGGATACCACAGTGGTTCCACTCATCTTAGTCGCCTTTTACGACACCTCGGTAAAAAATGAGGGTAGTCTATTCTACACAGCGGTACACCACACTACGAGACTAGAGGAACCAACAAATTGTTTATATCCTTGTGATATTTATACTAATATATAAAGCTGAAGATTGTTTGTTTGAACCCGCTAATCTCAGGAACTACTGGACGGATTTGAAAAATTCTTTGAGTGTAAGATAGATTTAGAAATTTATAAATCATCATCATTCTCTTTTCAGTGCTTTTGAATCATTACTCTTTAATATTTAAAATGGGTTAACCTTTTTTGCGTTACGTCACTATTACAGCTCGTGGGCTATGTATTGATCTTTTAGGCAAATGTTTTCTCAAAAATAAGCAATTCAAATTCAAAGCATTCTCTATTCAAATAAACTTGTAAACAAGCGCTTTTGAATCGTCAACTCTACTGCTGGTTCGGAAAGCTGTTCCTACCGAGAAGAGCCAGCAAGAAACTCGGCGGTTGCTCTTTTAAAAATATAATTCTTAATACTATTTACATTAAGTCGTTACTGTCTTGTACAGGTTCAAAGAGAGCTATATCCACACATTCTTATCTTCCAAATAATCTTCAAGAGTATAGTAGGCTTTCTGTATCAGCCTCTTTTTAACAGTGTTTTTAAACTGATGTAATGGCAAAGCTGAAATTGATTGCGGAATTTTATTATAGAATCTTATACCAAAACCCACAAACAATTTACGTACTTTTGCAAGGCGCAAAGCAGGAGCCGCAAACTTATGTCGGTTCCTGCTTTGTCTATTGTATACATCACCTATCATTTTAAAATTCTTTATATTTTTATGTACATAAATTAGATTGCACAATAATAATAACACACCTATCATGTTTGTGCTCTATGGAATCTTTTCCATTGATGTATGGCGCAATAAAAACTTTACTAAATCACGCCAGGGGCCGCTCGAATAACGAAGTTGAGTACTGGCAACCCTTGTGGAGGGTGTTGCCAGTATTATGCCGGCGCCGGTAGGGACGCGTTTGTTTTGCGATTACTGAATAATTGTTTTACATGTATAGTGTTGAAATTGACTTTATAACTGGCGCTCTGTTTGAATAATTCAGAATTTTGAGCAACGTATTGAATTATTTTGTGGCTTTACTCTTAGTGGGGACGGCACATGTTATAAACATGTTGTCACATAGATTTGGCTTCGTATTTTACAACCGGCCGCCTGCCTGACGTCATCTTACCTTAGTCGTAAAGAGGGTGGTCTATTTTACTTAACCGCATACCACACGGTGGGCAACTTACCTTAGTCGCCTTTTACGACACCTTAGTAAAAGAGGGTGATCTATTCTACTTTACCGGATACCACACGATAGGTCAACTTACCTTATTCACCTTTTACGACAGCTCGGTAAGAAATGAGGGTGGTCTATTCTACTCCGCCGGATACCAAATAGCGGATCGACTTACCTTAGTTAGTAAATCAGGGTGGTCTTAATCTGGTATATTCGGAAACGACTCCAAAATTTTGAAAAAATTTAGTATGCAGAAACCTTTTAGGGCGAAAAATAGATCTAGTTAGGTTTAATTTTTAAAAAACGTCATTTTGTCATCGTTTTTAGGCAATGAAAAACTGTTTTTTCTATTTTAGTCTACTTGTCTCGCTACAATTTGGCGCGAACGTAGTCGCGATGACAGCTGAGAAAGAAATACAAAAATACTCTTTTCGCTTTCATTACGGCTGGAAAACTACGCCTCCTGTCAAAACATCAAAGAAGTATCCAAGTTATATGTCAGAACTGTCACCGCAAACGAATTAATACCGAAACGGTGACGAGAAAGGGCGAAAGTTTCTTTGTTACCTTTATTTGACAGTTGGTACACTCGAAACGTTATCAAACGAGATTTGTATATTACTTATTGTAGCTAAATTTCTTGTTGACAGATTAATGTAATAGCAACTTTCTGGCCGCATTTTTTTGTAAATATTTTATTGGTTACTAGTTATCATTCTCAAAACGTATTATTTATGTGTATATTAATTATGTATGCGCTTCATATTTTGTAATTTTATTACCACTGATTTTTTTTACGAATATTTCGTTGCCAGTCTCTGGAGGACCATGCCACAGTGCTCCAACAGGTGTAACCTCCGCAGAATATATAAACAGGTGAACCTTAAAGTGTAGATTAGCAAGACGAAACTCATTTGTAACTAACATTTTCCTCTTTACCCGGTTATCGTCGAGAACCCCTTTTATTTAAGAGCAGTATATAAATTTAGGATATAAGGACTGGCTAAGTAATGATGTCAGTCGCGCAACCTAGTTCGGTTGCGTTGGGGCAACGCGAAATCTTCTCGTCTAAAATATCTCAGTGCCAGTAAGGACCTTTTAGGAAAGGTACATGTTTTTAGGAAGTTCAATTACGGTGTGTGCCCAGTAATGACTTATGGATCCGAAACTAACTCGCTGACTATAAGCCTCATAAGGAAGCTGAGATCTCAACGTAGCGATGAAGCAAACTTTGAGCTTTTCTTGGAATATTCCTATGTTATCGTAGCAGCAATGAGGAAATTAGAAGAAACAATATAGCTTGATATGTCATAAACCTAAGTAGTAATAAGAAGAACCGATTGGCATTAGTGTCCTAAATACCATCATAAAAAAGCTCAATAACTCTGCTGAGTTATTGAGCTTTATAGTTTGGCGATGAACTGGTGCACCGGAAAACACAGCGTTGTTAGACTCTTAGAGGATGATGATTTTCGGAGATATTACAGATTTAAAATGCCGTGACGACGCCGCGCTTCACCATATAGCACTTCGAATCTTTTAGAGTTTGTTTAAAGACATTCTGTAATTAATTGTAAAAATAAAATACATAGGTAAAATGTAAAAGTAAATAAGTAAAAATGAAATGTACTATATGAGTTTAGATATTCCAAAGATAGCAGGAAATCGTCTTGGTATAGGGAGAGGAAATTGTTTTTCTCCAAATTTAACGCTTGCGGGCCACGGGCAGTAATGAATAAATCAAAACTACTGGATCGATTTTAATCATTTTTTTTACACTGACTGACATGGGATATATATTTTATACCCGTGCGAAGCAAGGGCAGGCCGCTAGTAATTCTATAAATTATTTGGACTGAGAGCCTCAATAAGGTAGCGAGGAGTCGCTGGATGCAAGCGGCACAAGATCATTTGCGTTGAAGATCTCTTGCAACGACTTATATACAGTTGACTTCTACAACGAAGAAAAAGTATTTTTTTACTAGTGGTCATATACTCCCACTCCTTCATAAATTAGTGTCATTGATTTTATTGAAAAATACATTTTATCAACCCTAAGAAGTCAATTCCTTCTTCAGCTTTCCATCGTCGCGTGACAAATTCACTTACGTATAATACGACCGGAACGAGCTAATTTCACATTATATTGGTATCGGGGCGTCACCGTGGGGTCGATTTTCATCAGCATCGCATAGTATTCTCGCAAACTCATTGTTTGGTCACGGATGATAAATTGCCCCACGCTTAAATCTAACGTTACAGTTTATTACAAGTTTGTGGTGACGCATAGCTGTAAACCTTTTACACTTATGGTTTATTTTACTCATATATGTCGAAACAACTTCAGTTAATCTGATTCTTTATATTAAAGGAACGTTACTTTCATACTGCTTGGTAGAGGCTTCTTTTGTCGTTAGAGAGATTTTTCCTTCATTTTTTCATGTAGAGCTAAATTGAAATCCATACTTCCTTGACTTGGATATAATCCTGTTGTACTATCACATACTTTACCGACACTACACTACACAATCACCAAGCGCTATCACTAAAACAAGATATCACGATATCATAATATTGCTATCATTAATTATCTATAACGCTTAGTATCAGATAAAAAAAACCTATGGATAATGCCTAATGCAGAGCCAGTACTTGCTACCCGCCTGCAGAATAAAATAAGTACATACCATAGGAGTATCAAAAGCGATAGCTTAGCATGCAAGAGAGTGGCGTTGGGGTCCTGGGTTGCCGAGATGGTGACCTCGAACCAGAAAATACAGAGTTTGTAGACCCTTTATGTCTGTCGCGGATAATCATTGACAATTATACATTAGTCTTTCGCGAGTACGATAACCTACAAAGAGCTCGTGAATAAGGGCCTAAGATGGAATTGAAAATAGTCAGGATAACCCTGTGGGATAAGACGTGAGTATAGCCGGGTTCTATTCATTAGCTATAATACATTAGTCTATATAAAATTATCCTAGAAATCGAGTTGAAACTTTATAGTAGCTTAAAAGCCTATGCAACATTTGACGCATATCTCTTATTATATAGAGCAATATAGATTGAATTGAGCCATGAAACTTGGACTGTCTTGGGCCCATAAAGGACCGCAATAAAGCCGGCGCAGGGCGGTTGTCTCCTCGTAAACAACAAACTAATCAAAAGTATACGAGCCTCTATGAATATTCCGCGTTCCTTCTTTGTAATATAAGATAATCGGGGGTAACACGCCTTGGAGCGTGACGAGTTGCCGAATATGAGAAGAACTGGCATGTGAATGGAAGCAGGGAATTTGCAATTTTATATCTACTAAACATTGGAACTTTCGCATCTTTGTTCTTATTACAATAACTCATTGCTATATTATAGTGCAAAGAATGTTGTTTATTATTTAATATTTTTCACGTCATCGTAAAGTTTTTGATTGTTTGATTGACACACGATAAAAAAGATCTAAAGTTATGGCTTCTTATCTTTTTCCGGATGGACTTCCCCTGCTGGACGTATGACTTATAGGGACTTGTCAAGCCATTCTAAGCTGTTTGGATCCAAAGATTTTCCATGACCCTTTTGAGATCATCCAACCATCTCGTAAAGAATCCCCTTTCTCTGTGTTTTCTGACGCAAAATCGCCATTCCAGCACCTTCGTACACTAAATCCTTATCGTTTCTTCGTACAATGTAGATTGTTCTTAATTTATTTTAATCCTGCGACTATTGTTGATTAATTCATCACCTTTCCTTTATCTCTAGCGCCATGATACCAGATAGGACCAAATTTAAAGCTTAAACTCCGAAATAGAGGCAAGTCACGCGACCTAATTTACGATTACCTTTGATAATTAAAACAGTGACCTTTCTGTAATTACACTTTATAGCCTAATTACCTTTTACACGTTACTTGAGTCTTTGTTTATTACAACGATCTTATAACATTATATGTTATAATTTATTATGATGTTTTAATGTATAAAGATCTGAAATGGACATATTTCTCTGCACCATGTTCAAAATCCTTTAATATCTAGTTTGTATGATTAAAAAGATTTTGCATATTTATGTGTATTGTGGGATATGTAGATTGTTGTCAAATTTAGGAAATAGTAAAACTGCATCAACCTAATAATCCATGGTCCATCTAAATGACTAGTAACCAGTTAATAATGGTAGATTCAATTCTGAGGAAGTGCAGTGTATTTAGGGTAATTCTATTAATACAATAGAAACAAGGCTATCTAACTACGATATTTCGAAACAAATCTTGGAAATTTCCGCATCAGGACATGCATGGTAGTGTCAATAAAGTAATACCTTGATCGTGACCACAAAGATATAATACATCATACGACATTTCTGGGTATCTGTCTCCCAAACCCCTCCCATCAACTAGAATAAATTTAAACGAATAAATATTTTACGCTACAATTAGGGATTTAGACAATATACAATATAATAGGTTACAATAATGGATTTAACCTCATGGAGGTTAAATCGAGGTTTTGCCCTGCTTTTATCATATTTGCAGAAGCGCGAACATGCGTTCACACGTTAATAAGCAAAAAAAAAAAATTCGGTTGGATCAGACTTCACTTGAGCTGTAACAGTATCCTAAGTACGTTAGTGTGCAAGATGAAGTCGTCCATATATGCACGATTCATAAATATCTTGGTACGAAATTAGGCTTATTTAAATTGTATTTAATTTTTCGTGTTTACTTATAAGATCTTAAATAATAAATTACTAACATAGTTTATAAGTTACTAACATTATGGGCCTTAGTTGCTTTCAAATTTGAATACAAGCTTTAAGAAATATATTAGATTATAGTCTTTGATACAACTTAATGCGGCATATACTTCGAAGCTTTAAGAATAAGGCCTACGTTCCATTCAAGAAATACGTAACCAGATAGCTTGTGTAAGCCAGTTCGTCGTCGCATATTTGATTACGTCTGGTAAGGCTTCGATTATTTGTTCTTGTTACTCGGATAAAGGATCACATTATCAGGAAAAAGGACCGTGCAAATATTTATCTCGATTTCGGATTTGAGCGTATCATTTGATTTTAATATTGATGTCTTTTCCTCTGTTATTATCTGTGATTAAATGGGCGTCTTGAAACTTTTATAACACTTCTTTAAAACCTTTTTGTAACTTACCTTGTACGTATGTTTATATGTGAAGGTTTAAGCAAGTTCTTACAGTAATATTAAGATTATTGGACATTCATTAAACCGTGTGGTATCTGGTGTCACACCAAATTTACCAGTTTTTTTTCCTTTTTCTCTTTTTTGTTGCATTTTTTTATATCTTTTAAATCAATTAACGAGCAAGGCTCCGTCACCCATATACTTTAAAAAAAATCCAACGCAATGTACAATATACATTATCATCCCCCTTCCCTTATCCCACTTTAAGTGGGATCGGGACATCACGTTATAAACACGTTGTCACATGATTTTTCTACGTATTTCATGACCGGCCACCTGCGTAACGTCAACTTACCTTAGTCGTATTTTACGACTCCTCGGTAAGATAGAGGGTGATCCATTCTACTCATAAGGATTTTTTTTTTTTATTATACAGGAAAAAACCCCTTATGGGTACCGCCGCCCGACAGGGACAGGCGGCGGTTATGTCGGACTCGCACCGACTAAAACGACCTGTGTGCTCACCACGCTGCCAATGGCAAGGATAGGGTATCATTGTACATTTTGCCCCCATCCCGCCGACAGCTCTGATCCCAGAGAATAAACACCTCCAGGTAGGGGCCCCTCGAAAGAGAAACCCCCCTCTGCTAACCGGTGCATCGGGAGCACCAGATGCACCGACCACCTCGGGGACCTGTAAGCCAGGTGTCCGATGTACTCATAAGGATACCACAAGTTGGGTGAACTTACCTTAGTCGCCTATAAAGATAAAATATCCGGGTGACCGAGTCTTGCTTGGTAATTTTTGACAAAGAAAAAAACTTAAAAAAAAGAAAAATAATTATTTAGTTGGGGATCGATCCTAGGCATTTACATTTCTCGAGGCTGCCCGTTCCCCGAATAAGCTACGCTGTATTGACAATTTAATGCGAAAATTAAATTCAATATAAATGTTAGTGTATTTTAATGCCCTAAAACTTTGAATTTTTTTTACATAAAACCTAGCTAGATCAATTTTTCTCCCCCAAAACACCTACATACTGAATTTCAGGAAAATCGATGGAGCCGTTTCTGAGATTCCGAAAATATAAATATTTACATACAAGATTAACTCATTTAAATATTAAAGAATTGTCACTAAACTACTAGTATTAATAAAAGAAATATTCTAAATCAGTTTTATTGGTTTCATAAGAAATGCAAAAATAAAATAAAAGCAAACTCATTCGCTATTCGCGGGCTAGGTGCTAATGACAGCGGCTGTCACATCTCCCACGTCAAAATGGCGCGAAAGGCTGTGGCAAGATGTGACGTCATGGCTTGCTTGCTTGCTTGCAGTAACGACTAACGACAAGGTGGCGTTGTTACAGAATATAAATTAATAACGAATAGAATACTATTATGTGAAGTGTGCCGTCAAAATTCGTCCATACAACCCTTATTACGAAGTACTGTTCTGTAACACTCGGATCAATAAATGCCGACCTACACTAACGTTTCACACAAAACACGCGCAATACTTCGATCGCGCATACAAATTAAGCATTGCGTGTTAAATAGGAACGGAATGAATAGGGCGAAATAGGGGCAAAATATTGATTCATCCAAACGGGAGGGTGCTTTACGGTACGTTAATCTTGTCTTAATTGTGGACTAATATCTCGAGAGTAAAATACAAATGAATGCCCTGCGGTATCCGGCTGAGTAGAATAAATCACCCTCATTTCTTGCGGTGGTGTCGTAAAAGGCGACTAAGGTAAGTTGACCCGCCATGTGGTATCTGGCTGAGTAGAATAAACCACACTTTTTTTACCAAGGCTTCGTAAAAGGCGACTAAGGTAAGTTGACCCGCCATGTGGTATCTGGCTGAGTAGAATAAACCACCCTTTTTTTACCAAGGCGTCATAAAAGGCTACTAAGGTAAGTTGACCCGCCATGTGGTATTTGGCTGAGTAGAATAAACCACCCTTTTTTACCAAGGCGTCGTAAAAGGCGACTAAGGTAAGTTGACCCGCCATGTGGTATCTGGCTGAGTAGAATAAACCACCCTTTTTTTACCAAGGCGTCGTAAAAGGCGACTAAGGTAAGTTGACCCGCCATGTGGTATCTGGCTGAGTAGAATAAACCACCCTTTTTTACCTAGGCGTCGTAAAAGGCGACTAAGGTAAGTTGACCCGCCATGTGGTATCTGGCTGAGTAGAATAAACCACCCTTTTTTTTACCAAGGCGTCGTAAAAGGCTACTAAGGTAAGTTGACCCGCCATGTGGTATTTGGCTGAGTAGAATAAACCACCCTTTTTTACCAAGGCGTCGTAAAAGGCGACTAAGGTAAGTTGACCCGCCATGTGGTATCTGGCTGAGTAGAATAAACCACCCTTTTTTACCAAGGCGTCGTAAAAGGCGACTAAGGTAAGTTGACCCGCCATGTGGTATCTGGCTGAGTAGAATAAACCACCCTTTTTTACCAAGGCGTCGTAAAAGGCTACTAAGGTAAGTTGACCCGCCATGTGGTATTTGGCTGAGTAGAATAAACCACCCTTTTTTACCAAGGCGTCGTAAAAGGCGACTAAGGTAAGTTGACCCGCCATGTGGTATTTGGCTGAGTAGAATAAACCACCCTTTTTTTACCAAGGCGTCGTAAAAGGCGACTAAGGTAAGTTGACCCGCCATGTGGTATCTGGCTGAGTAGAATAAACCACCCTTTTTTACCTAGGCGTCGTAAAAGGCGACTAAGGTAAGTTGACCCGCCATGTGGTATCTGGCTGAGTAGAATAAACCACCCTTTTTTTTACCAAGGCGTCGTAAAAGGCTACTAAGGTAAGTTGACCCGCCATGTGGTATCTGGCTGAGTAGAATAAACCACCCTTTTTTTTACCAAGGCGTCGTAAAAGGCGACTAAGGTAAGTTGACCCGCCGTGTGGTAAACAATATGCAAATGAATATCGTGTGGTATCCGGCTGAGTAAAATAAACCACCCTCATTTCTTGTCAAGGTGTCGTGTAAGGCGACCAAGGTAAGTTGACACGCCGTGTGCTATCCGGCTAAGTAAAATAGACCACCCTCATTTCTTGCCGAGGTGTCGTAAAAGGCGACTAAGGTAAGTTGACACGCCGTGTTGTATCCGGCTGAGTAGAATAAACCACTCTCATTTCTTGTCGAGGTGTCGTGTAAGGCCACCAAGGTAATTTCAACCGCCGTGTGTTGTTCGACTGAGTAGAATAGGTCAGCCTCTTTCTTACCGAGATAACGTAAAAGAAGACTAAAGTAAGTAGACGTCGGGCAGGTGGTCGGTCGTAAAATATGTGACATGTTAATAACATGTTGTGCCCCCACTTAGAGTAGGATGAGGGCAGGAGGATGATAAAATAATACCAATCATAAATATAGTTTTCTCGCTGTCGTATTGCTATTTTGAAATAAAAAAAGAGACAAAGGCCCGTAGAGAAAATCCGTCGCCGTTGCTGTTGTATTTACTCATAAATCCGGATTTGGAAAGGGTGTTTCCGAACGTGTTTTTATTGAAAATTGAACATTGTATAAAATAATAACAGTTTTTTCGTCGAGTATTAATGCAAGCTGGAATAAATTTAAAATGCCAGAACTACACTACTAAATAACTAAACCATGATTCGTTTTTAAAAGTGGTGATGATCCGTTTTAGACCCAAATGGGGCGTTTTATTAAGTGGGATAGTGTATGTATAATAATAATAATCTTTAATATTTAAATGAGTTAAAGCCGTGTGGTATCCGGCTGAGTAGAATAGACCAACCTCATTTCTTACTGAGGTGTCGTAAAAGGCGACTAAGGTAAGTCGACCCGCCGTGTGGTATCCGGCTGAGTAGAATAGACCAACCTCATTTCTTACCGAGGTGTCGTAAAAGGCGACTAAGGTAAGTCGACCCACCGTGTGGTATCCGGTTTAATAGAATAGACCACCCTCTTTCTTACCGAGGTGTCGTAAAATACGACAGAGGTAAGTTGACGTCAGCCAGGCGGCCGGTCGTAAAAACTCTGCCAAATCATGTGACAGCATGTTTATAACATGTTGAGCCGACCCCACTTAGAGTGGGATAAGGACAGGAAGATGACGATGAATATTTAAATGAGTTAATCTTGTATGTATATATATAAATATATTTTTGGAATCTCGGAAACAGCTCCAACGATACCTAGCTAAGAAAGAGAGTTTATTCTACTCAAGCAGATACCACACGGCGGGTCGTCTTACCTTAGTCGACTTTTACAACACTTGGGTAAGATATGAGGGAGGTCTATTCTGCTTAGCTGGATACCACTCGGCTTAAACTCCAATAGTATAATTTATTTATCAATATCCAATAGTATAATTAGACGTTACTTTGCGGAGGTCCATACAAAATTAATAAGAATATTATTTTGCAATAATCCGCGATAAAACTTTTTATCGCGGATTAATGCAAAATAATATTCTCATTAGTAAGTAAGTAACAGCCTGTTACTATCCCACTGCTGGGCATAGGCCTCCTCTCTCCATTTTTGGAGAGAAGGGTTGGAGCTAAGACCTACCACGCTGCTCCAATGCGGATTGGTAGGTTACACATATCCCTAGAATTTTCTAGAGATATGCAGGTTTCCTCACGATGTTTTCCTTCACCGAAAAGCGTGTGATAAATTGCAATTATCAATTAGACACATAAGTTTTAACAGAAAAACTCATTGGTGTCTGCCCGGGTTTGAACCCGTGATCGTCTCTAGAGATTCACACGGTCGCACCGCTAGGCCATCACAGCTTATATTCTCATTAGTAGCCAATAGTACCAAATATCATTAAAAATTGTTCCATTTCTATTTGTTGGTCAAATTGAAACAAGCCAAAACACGATAAACACATCGAGAATACGTGTGCAAAGTCGCAAAACTAGTGATATATGTGACGGCAATTATTCCGAGTAAGCAAGAAACTAGAGACAAAAGATTCAGCTTCCCTTCTATCTGTCTTAGTCAGAGGAGCGTCGGCTTCAATTAAACTCTAACGTTTCGCTTCAGTCCAACGGACCATTGCAATTTCTTAGCCCTTGATATAGAATACTCGGGATGCACAGTAAGGTGCTGAAAAATATCCTCAACAAAATATCTATACTAATATATAAAGGCGAAGAGTTTGTTTGTTTGATTGTTTGAACGCGCTTATCTGCAGAACTACTGGATTGATTTAAAAAATTCTTTAATTTTAAGATAGTCCATTTATCGAGGAAGGCTATAGACTATATAAAATCACGCAAAGATGAATAGGAGAGGAGCAGCAATAAAAAATATTGCGAAAACGGCGGTCATTTTTTAAGCTATGCTGTTAGCCCTAACAGCTTCACCGCGCGGTGATGGGCGGCCGCAGAAGCATTGTTGAGGTTGCAAAAGCGCTACTAGCGTCAGGAATAGTCCTGAGGGTGCCTCCTGTGAGGCCGGACCGCAGCTGAGGACGACGCGTAGTGGAGGGCTGATGGTATGACTTTAATTAGTCATTAACGACATCGGAAAGGTGGCAAGACGTTATGAGCTACCGACGTCATAAAACTAGGACCTCTGACTAAGATACTGTGTAACTAAGATACTGTGTATTACGTGGTTTGTGTTTGCGATCGTTATCTAACCATCATGGTCATATAGGACCCTTTTTGGACGACTATTCTTTCAGACCTAATTGGGATGTCGGTAGAAGCAACTGAAATAAGAGAGTTCAGGTGTACTTCAAATTTCTTTATCTGTATTTTTTGTATTTTCTTCAGTAAGACATATACTTTCATATAACAATTTGTTGAACTGAAAGTAGTCCACGGACTAGGCTATGGTAGCGCACATGTGCGATTCAATTCGTACAGTCCCTAACAAAGGCAAATTGTCAAAGCGACACTAAAGTGAATGTAAAATGTTCCTTTTTTACTGTCCTGCTATAAAATTGACAAAGTAAACGCTTCGGCCCTCGACCGTTTATAATTAGAGAGCAAACGAAACGTTTCATAGAAAATTGTGAAAGCATACAACAAAGACTTTACTATATCTCTATGTTGCAAAGTTACTATTTCATGTATAATGCATACAAGGTAATTGAAAAGATCGCCTATTGAATACATTTTGTCGCCAAAGACTTTCGCTTTGTGAATTTATAACAACACTGTCATGAAACAAGAGTTTCGCGCCCTTTTGACTGAAATGTTGGCAACACTGTGTCGCGTTGTTTTTGGTGGAGTCTTACTATTGATAAAATATTTCAGTGGCATTCAGTCTTTGTTCGTCATTAAAGAGAAGTGCATCTCGGAACGGGAATTGCGGTATTTCTATTATATCGTGTTATCTTTATATTTAAATGGGTTAATCTTGTATATATATATATTTTCCGAATCTCGGAAACGGCTCCAACGATTTGCCTGAAATTCAACATGTAGGAGGTTTTGGGGGAGAAAAATTGATCTAGCTAGGTTTTATGTAAAAAAAATATTGTTTTATCCCTGTTTTTGGGCATTAAAAAACACATACATTTATATTGAATTGAATTTTCGCCATTAGCTGTCATGTCGACATAGCTAATTCAGGTTACGGGCAGCCTCGAGAAATGTGAATGCCAAGGATGGATCCCCAACTAAATAATTATTTTTTCTTTCTTTTAAGTTTTTTTTTTTTGTAAAAAA
This sequence comes from Morpho achilles, assembly GCA_947086495.1. NCBI lineage: Eukaryota > Metazoa > Arthropoda > Insecta > Lepidoptera > Nymphalidae > Morpho > Morpho achilles. The sequence goes on along the minus strand of CAMTZB010000014.1, from coordinate 16,238,369 downwards.
TTACCGAGCGAAGCTCGGTCACCCAGATATTTGTATATAGTGTGCGCTAACATACATCGTACGTTAAGTATTAAAGTGACCTTATTAAGCTTAATTAAGCTAAGGCTTAATTGAGTTTGATAAATAGTAATAATAATTTCAATGCCTATGATATCACACTACTTACTAGTACTTTACAATTTTTTGTTGTAATCGATACCTAGGCAACATTGACCATAGAGTAGAGGTGCCAACCTAAGATTTGCCCATCGAGAATATAGAGAAAGCAAATAATGTCTTTCTTTTTTATGTATGAATAGACAAAGATAAGAATATAAGACTCATCTTCCCTCTCTTTGAATTAAAATTAAAATTCAAAATATTCTTTATTCAAATAAACTTGTAATCAAGTGTATCAACTCTACTGCTGGTTCGGAAAGCTGTTCCTACCGAGAAGAAAAATTAAGTAAGTTGCAATTATCAATTAGACACCGAGAAGAGCCAAAAAGAAACACGGCTGTTGCTCTTTTAAAAATATAATACAATACTAGTTACATTTAATCATTACTGTCTTGTACAGGTTCGAAAATAGGTATATCCACACATTCTTATCGTCTAAGTAATCCTTAGGAGCATAGTAGGCTTTCTGTATCATTTTCTTTTTAACAGTGTTTTTAAACTGTTTTAATGGCAAAGCTAAAATTGAACTACTCAAACCCACAAACGACTTACGTACTTTTGCAAGGCGCAAAGCTTATGTCATTATTTGTTGCGACACTCTCACTTGCAGACTACTCTAGTATAATAACTCTCATCATCATCTTCTTGCCCTTATCCTACTCTAAGTGGGGTCGGCACAACATGTTAAAAACATGCTGTCATGTGATTTGGCTGTGTTTTTACGACCGGCCGCCTGCCTGACGTCAACTTACCTCTGTCGTACTTTACGACACCTCGGTAAGAAAAAGTGTGGTCTATTCTACTAAACCGGATACCACACGGTGGGTCAACTTACCTTAGTCGCCTTTTACGACACCTCGGTAAGAAATGAGGTTGGTCTATTCTACTCAGCCGGATACCACATGGTGGATCAACCGGATTCTATTCAGCCGGATACCACACGACGGTTAACATTACCTTAGGAGCCTTGTACGACATCTTGGTAAGAAATGAGGTTTGTCTATTCTACTCAGTCGGATACCACAAGGCTGTTCGACTCACCTTAGTTGCCTTTTACGACACCTCGGTAAGAAATGAGGGTGGTCTATTATAATCAGCTGGATACCACACTCCGTACTAAGTTATTACATTACATTGGGTCAGCTAACCTTAGTCGCCTTTAACAACACCTCGGTAAGTAATGAGGTCTATTCTACTCAGCCGGATACCACACGGCGTTATTATTTGACTTATGTGTCCTTTATTTATTAACGCCGTGTGGTATCCGGCTGAATAGAATAGTACCACCCTCTTTTCTTACTGAGGTGTCGTAAAAGGCGACTAAGGTAAGACGACCCGCCGTGTGGTATCCGGCTGAGTAGAATAGACCAACCTCATTTCTTACCGAGGTGTCGTAAAAGGCGACTAAGGTAAGTTGACCCACCGTGTGGTATCCGGTTTAGTAGAATAGACCACCCTCTCTTACCGAGGTGTCGTAAAATACGACTAAGGTAAGTTGATGTCAGGCAGGCGGCCGGTCGTAAAAACGCAGCCAAATCATATGACAACATGTTTATAACATGTTGTGCCGACCCCACTTAGAGTGGGATAAGGGCAGGAGGATGATGTGTCCTTTATTTATTAATAATCCCTGATGAATATTTCGGGCGCGCCATAGTAAACTAGCTAATAAGTTTATACCGTAAGTCCTATAGCAACCCTCGCATATGTGAACGAATCAATATTTTGCCCTCATTCCACCCCGCAGTTCCTTCAACGCTTCCAGTTTTCATGCAACACTTAATTTATGTATGTGTGCACGATTTTTTGTGTGTGTTAGACTTAATAACTTACGCACATGCAATCTTTGAAGATTTAAGAATAGCAATGGCCCTAAAATTGAACCTTGTGGTATTCCACATGCTACTAATTGCGATTTACTTTTTTAATTACTGACTTTCACTAGTTTTTCACGATTGGTGAGATAGGACACAAATATATCAGTGGGTAGTGATCCTGCCTTCAGTTCCGCGGGTCGCGGGTTCGATTCCCGCCGAGGGCCAACATTTTCTATTAAAAAAATGAATTTGTTGGTCTTTGAGCCTGGGTGTTTATTTGTATTTAAGTATGTATTTAGAAAATATATAAGTATATATTCACCAGCTGTCTGTCACCCATAACACAAGTATTAAGTTACTTACTTTGGGGACGGACGACCGTGTGTGTAAGTGTTCCATATATTTATTTATTTATTTATATTTATTTATTTATATCTAGTGCTGATTTCTACTATGTTTAATAAATTCTGAATTAATTTTGAATGATTGAGTGTATCGAAGGCCGTATGGTGTCCGGTTGAAGAATGGACCTCCCTCTTTCTTAACGAGGTGGCGCAATAAGATAAATTGATCCACCGTGTGGTATCCGGCTGAATAGAATGAACCACCCTATTTTTTACCGAGGCGTCGCAAATGCGACGAAAATAAGTTGGCCCGTGTGGTATCTGGCTGAGTAGAATAGACAACGCTCTTTCTTACCGAGATGTCGCAAAAGACGACTAAGGTAAGTTGACCTTAAGCAGGCGGTCGAGTGTAAAATACTCAGCCTCAATCCAGCCAAACAGCCAAATCATGTAACAACGTGTTTATAACATACTGACCCCACTTAGAGTGGGATATTGGGCAGAAGAATAATGTATGGATTCCAACTAAAATTTTAATGGACCTTTTGATAAGCAAATTAAATGAAGTATGAATAAAATAAATACCAGCAAACAATCCGAATTGTTAATTTTACTAGTTTACAGTCTAGCAAGCACTGTAGCCTTTGTCGAGAGTCAGTGAGCGTTAAGCGATCGACAAATTTACGCACAAACTGCTATACATATATTATTATTTGACTTTGCCATAACCCACGACTACCTAAATGTAGGGTACATTTTGGTAGATATCATTTTTTTATATAAGAATTTTTAGGACATGAAATGTGATAACTAACGGATGTGCCTAACGGTGAGCATCAATGAGTTTTCTGTTAATTGATATTTGAAATGTATCACACGCTTTGGGAAAACATTGCGGGAAGACCAGCATTTCTCAGGACTACAATTTTTTATTTTGAAAATTATTACTTTTTTTATTTTGAAAAATATTACCGAGGAGCGGTCATCCAGATATTTTTAATAAATAACCACATTTAAAATTTAACATCATTAAGAAATAAAATATCTGGGTGACCGAGCTTCGCTCGGTAATTTTTTACAAAAAAAAAACTTAAAAAATCAATTATTTAGTTGGGGATCGATCCTTGGCATTCACATTTCTCGAGGGTGCCTGTTACCCGAATAAGCTACGTCGACTTGACAGCTAATGGCGACAATTCAATTCAATATAAATGGTAGTATTTTTTAATGCCCAAAAACAGGGATAAAACAATATTTTTTTTACATAAAACCTAGCTAGATCAATTTTTCTCCCCCAAAACCTCCTACATACTGAATTTCGGGAAAATCGTTGGAGCCGTTTCCGAGATTCAGAAAATATATATATATATACAAGATTAACTCATTTAAATATAAAGATTGCGTGATATTAAAGTTTTGATTAAGTAGCTCTTGGTCCGTGACCTTTGCCTATTAAAAAAGAGAAAACAACGAAAAACAACATAGGAGAAAACTTGAATCCAACAATATTGTCACAAGATGGTAACAGGTTTTCCAGAAAGTTTCAAACGAAAACAGCATTTTGCCGCAGGCTATTTTTAAAGTCTAGAAATAGATCGAGATATTTCCCCTGACAATCTGTAACGGAGCACGACTCGCTCCGCTGGCCCGAGTTACAGAAGAGTTTAATTGCAGCCGACCGGACACTGAGAAATGGCAACGTCGTATGTAGAGAATAAAATCTATTATTACAACCCCTTCAATATGTTTTAAAATAAATTTTAAAACGCTTTTATCAAGTTCTACATCATTCTCCTGCTATGATCCCACTCTAAGTGGGGTCAGCACAACATGTTTTACCCATTTTGTGATTTGGCTACGTATTTTACGATCGGCTGCATACCTGACGTTAATTTATTTATCGCCTTTTAGTAAACCTAGTAAGAAATGAGGGTGATCTATTCTATTCTATTGACTGGCCTGTTGGAGCAGTGGATGACCCTGCCTACAGCTCCGCGAGTCGTGAGTTCGATTCCCGCCGAGGGCCGACATTTTCTATAAATGAATTTGTTGGTCTTTGAGCCTGGGTGTATATTTGTATTTAAGTATGTATTTAAAAAATATATATGTATATATTCACCTGTCTGTCTACCATAACACAAGTATTAAGTTACTTACTTTCGGGATGGATGACCGTGTGTGTAAGTGTCCCATATATTTATTATTTTTATTCTACTCAGCCGGATGCTACAAGGCGGGTCGGGTCGACTTAGCTTAGTCGCCTTTTACGACACCTCTTAATATAACATATGAGAAGGATAATATAACATAGGATTTACGTACAAAAAGAAAACCTGATGCTATCCCACTGCTGGGCATAGGCCTCCTCTCCCCGTTTTGAAGAGATGGGTTGGAGCTAAGACCTACCACGCTGCTCCATTCTGGATTAGTAATTTACACATATCCCCAGAATTCTCTAGAGATGTGCAGGTTCTCACTATGTTTTCCTTCACCGAAAACTGTGTTATATATTGCAATTATCAATAAGACACATAAGTTTTACAAGAAAAACTCACTCGGTTTGAACTCGTAACCTTCTCGAAAGAGCCGCACGGTCTCACCGGTCTATCACAACTTGCCTGTATCTTTAATATTTAAATGAGTTAAATGAGTGAGTTTTGGAGGGGAAAAAATCGATCTAGATTATATGTAAAAAAAAAAATATGGGACATTTACACACACGGTTGTCCGTCCCCAAAGTAAGCAAATTAATACTTGTGTTATGGGTGACAGACAACTGGTGAATATTTACTTATATATTTTTTAAATACATACTTAAATAGAAATATACACCCAGGCTCAAAGTCAAACAAATTCATTTATAGAAAATGTTGGCCCTCGGCGGGAATCGAACCCGCGACCCGCGGAGCTGCAGGCAGGGTCACTACCCACTGCGCCAACGAGCCAGTCAAAAATAGTAGTATCCCCGTTTTTGTGTATTAAACAAGTACAATAATTCAAATTGTATATATAAAACACTATTTTTGCTGAAAACTGTAAAGTCAGCGTAGCTTATTAGGGGAACGGGTGGTATCTAGAAATAAAAATACCTAGGATCGAGCCCCACCTAACCAATTATTTTTTTTCGAAGTTTTTTTTCCTCTTTTGAAAAGGCTGGGTCACCCAGGTAACACAAAAAGACCTATTCCAAACAAAATATATCCAAACTTTGTAAAACAGTTGGTACTGTCACAAAAGATTCCTAACACACCGCACGTAGTTTATTAGTTTTGAAATCAAAGCAGCGATATTGTTTCCTGCGATTGTTTATAAAGTCGAGAGATAAAGCGAGATATTTCCCAGCATCCTGTAGACGAGGTCGCGTCCCGTCCGGATCGAATCGGTCGATTTTAATTGCAACAGTCCGCTTTGTCTCGGAAAAGATTGATAAAAGAAAACCAGCGTGTTGCGATTATTTTTTATTGATTCTTTGAATCAATGAAATTGAACGTAACAATATTATTTGGCTATAATCCGCAGAAAAATCAATGTAATGTCCACCCTGTTCACATCTTATGCATGCAGGATTCATAAACCGCATACACAATAGACCAGCACCGCTAACACCGTACTGCTAGCTCTGCACACATTCAGTACCAAAATCTCAACAATCGTGTCGCCCCGTCACAAAAGCATCATCAAGAGATAGACCTTACCAAAAGCGTGACCAACGCACGCACGCAGACTAAGTAAGCTAAGATACTAGTCTAGCATGTATACGGTATAAAAATTACATAGCAATTATACAAACGTGGATTATAGCAAAAAAATATCTCATTATTTTTGTACTATGGAATTCTGCTAAGGCCCACTTCTATAAATCAAATTAATTAAAGACAATCTTAAAGTAACGGCCTGTTAGTATCCCACTGCTGGGCTTATCTTAAGCCTCCTCTCTCCATTTTTGGAGAGAAGTATTGAAGCTAATAACGACCACGCTGCTATATACGGAGCTGTAGGACACACAATACATCACAATACGGATTGGTAGGTTGCATAATATGTCCTCAGAATTCTCTAGAGATAAACAATTTACTAACGATGTTTTCCGTCAGTAAAATTATCAGATTTACGATTCATTGTGATTTACTATTGCTTTATCAAATAATAAATATGTCATATCACGATTTATGGTCTCAGATAATTAAAGACGTGTTGACTGTTGATCTAACACCGGACAAAATCACTTACTAATTATAATGCCAGGACGATTTTACCACCAGTTCGGAACGCTCTCATCCACTGAGAAGTACTGGCAAGAAACTCAGCGGTTGCTCTTATCACGAATGTTAACTATTTGAGGTTAGATTCTAATAACACGAAATACTTAATGTGGGTAGACGCGGAAAAACCCAAACAACATTAAGACGTCACAGTAACTAAATATAGTTGGATTAGTAATGACTCAACTAGATTTAACTATATCGTCTAATCAATACAAATTGTGACAGGGTCCAAACACGTAGGTGCTTAATAACCATCTGAGTCGAATTGTACAACAAGACTGGCGTCGCTACGTCAAACTCAGCAATTTATATAAGTAAAGCAAGCCTCCCCCCCTTTCTATCGGTCACCTGATTACCGCGCTTTAAGTACATTCGGTATAAAAAAACTAAACAGATATATTTGACGGCTTCCGTTCCCAACAAATTTACCAATAATATTTAACAATTAGAAGCTATAGTAAGTCGTGACTACATAGCCAGCTATTGTCACCTTTTACTTCCGCTTTGTATTTTATAGCAACACAGTCATGAAACAAGAGTATCGCGCCCTTTTTGATTAAAATGGTGGCAACACTGTGACGTGTTGTTTCCGGTTGAGTCTTCCTATTGATAAAACGTTAACGTTATATCGTGTTATTGTATATAGTGTGCGCTAACACAGCGACGAACTACCCATGTAGGATATACCAATTTTTCGAAGGAGGTGGCAGAGAGGGTTTGGGAGTCAATTTCTTCTCAATCCGTCGTAGACGAGCGGAAGAAGGCTTGTCCGAGACCGTCGACTACCACCCTTATTGAGGACCTCTAGGCGTCAAATTCGACGCTACCGCTGGAGTGAGGTTCTCAGAGGTGGCCGATGCGTTAAGTGTGCCCAATGTCGTATGTGGTGTAAGAGTCTGTCCAGGCTCTACCAAGAGTAGCAGGAGTAGGCTGACTGAGAAGACGTGATGCGATCAATATTCCTGTCCCCCCGCCACTAAGCAACAGGGAACACCATGAGATTTTAGCCGGTTAGAGTCCGGCATAACTGCTTTCGCCCTTTAGCGGATAGCAGTAGGGTAGTACATGAAGGGTTTCCTAGTGTAAAAAAAAGGAATACCAGTGTTGAATAATGAGGCCAAGCTTGGGTCAACGCTGGGCCTCCAAGCCTCGAGTTTTTACTCCAAGTACACTTGTAAACAAGTGCTTCTTAATCGTCAACTCTACTGTTGTACGGTACTCTACTCTACGAAACAGCTTTCCGAACCAGCAGTAGAGTTGAAGATTCAAAGCAGTTGTTTACATGTTTATTTGAATAAAGAAAATTTAGAATTTTTTAATTTGAGTTGGTTTGATGTTGTTGGCTTCTATAATTTATATAAATTATTCTATAAATTATTGTTAGCTTCTGCAACGAACTAGCACAAAATTATCTCTCTTCAAAATACAATTCCTATAATTAGCTATTATTGTCATTGCTATCTTGTACAAAGGTCGAAGAGTAGCCATATCAACACATTGTTATCACACTGTTTCTGTACTCTTTTGGAAAGCTTGGACTAACAATCCAGCTCTAATGCGGTTCGGTAGGATCGTGATATGCAGGTTTTCAAAAGAACTTGTTTACAAGTCCACTTAAATATTATTGCAAATCGCGTTGAACTCGAATTATCTTTATATAAAATAGAATAGAATAAAAAAAACTTTATTTCTTCTTCTTTCTTTTTTTTCACACCACAATACAAATACAAATAACAAAAAAGTAAAGACCACTAAACAAAATAATTTTTAACCTATTAACCTTACCTAGTTAATTTAGTAAATATGTAAAGATTTGTACAGTGTGCCACCCAAAAGGATGACCACTCAGCTGTAATTGGAGCAAAGCCCCAAAACTGATTTTCAGTGGCCGCCGAGTACTAGACACTCAGACAGCACAACAACAAACGTAATAATATAAGGTTCGACGTTTCGGCAGAGTTTCATCCACCGTGGTCACGAATTGACTAACACTATATGACCCGTATGTTTATATAATAATCAGTATGAATCGCTAATCTACCTTCACTTGAATATTTAATGAAAGAATGTTTTAAATTTAATAGGCCACTACTGTTTCTTCACTTTTATAAAGCCACTTGACCCTTCAATATCCGTTTCCGAAAACGTTGCATAATCAAATAAAAGCTGAGATAGTCCTAAAATTCAATTTCCCAGTTACACCAGGGGAGGTGGGCAGTGAGCGGAAAGTGGATGCAGCCCCCGTGCAACGTAATGGAAAACCTTAAAACGTAATTTCCGATTTCATATCCTACTTCCGACTTCCTTACTAATATTATAAATGCGAAAGTTTGTGAGTATGGATGTATGTTTGTTACTCTTTCACCCAATTTTCAACCAATGACGATGGAATTTGGCACAATCATTCCTTATATACACTGGGGTAACATATAGGCTATAGAAATCCTGTTAATTCTACAGGAATAGGATGACATTGAAAAGAAATTTATTATCAACCTATCGACATCAGTCCACGCAAACGAAATACAAACTAAAACCATTCTTTACAGTTTTTCAGTCAGAATTGTTCGCATTAAGACTCCTATACTAAGACTGTAAGACGCTATACTAGCTACACTCTATAACTCTACTACTGTTACTATCCCACTGCTGGGCATATGCCTCCGTTTTAGATGAGAAGGCATGGAGCTAAGACCTACCACGTTGGATAAATAGGTTACAGATATCTCCAGAATTCTCTAGAGATATGCAGGTTTTCTCATAATATTTCTCTTCACCGAAAAGCCTGTGATAAATTACTTATGGCCCATAAGTTTAAACAGAAAAACTAATTGGTCCCATCCCGGGGTTTGAACCTGAAACTCCTGGATAGAGTCACAAGTTTTGCGCTTTTACAGCTTTTGATATAAGAATATAGAATCAATATGAAATTACAATATCAAAATACAAATGACTTTAATGGATCACTAAGAGTCTAAATAATTAACCTGACAAATTAAGTGACTTATAATTTTCATTTCAATTCAGTGGCCTAATAATGGGATTCAATCCCATAAACATTCAGTTAACTTACATAAAAAAAGGAAAAGTAAACACAAAAGTCATGCCGGTTTTTCTAGAAAAATGTGAAGCTTATTTGTAGTGGAAATTAATAAAATAAATTCCCAGTTAGTTGAACATTATTTTAAAACTATATTTAAAGAGAAGCACTTTGTTTTTAATATTAAAAAATTAGAGTATCGCAATGCAGTAAATACTTACGTAAGTTGATAAAAGCGTCCGTCCAAAACACTAACTTATGAATTCAATAAAAACAAAGTTCCACTAAAACAAAATAACCACAAAAACAAGTCCAAAAACTAAACACGTGAACACAATGTTGGGAAATTCGAAATGTTATTGCACATCGGAAAAAGATCGCGTGAATTTTAGCTATAAAGGAGACGTACTCTCCCTTTGAAAGCCGAGGATATACTGAGTGGTAGCGAGGGGTTGGAGTTACTAGGGTGAAAAAAGGGAGGGCGAGGGTGATCAGACGGCCGGTTGAATAGCACGGAATAGTCGCCATTTTACCACTATGTAGGTTGTATATGTTCATTTTATTAAGTTTAAACAAAGTTAGTATTCTATCCGGTTAGGAGGTTTCTTGAGATATTTTACGATATCGAGTTTGTGAACTTGGAGGTAATGTGCTCCCAAATAACATTGTAAGTCCGGAAACGCTTTTACTTGATCGTAAATATTGTGACCCTAAACAACTTGGGTATATTAGCGACATTATAAAACTAAATTTGCTTATTCATAGAATTAGGCATTTCTTTGCCAAATCATCATCCTCCTGCCCTTATCCCACTCTAAGTGGGGTCGGCACAACATGCTATAAACATGTTGTTACATAATTTGGCTGCGTTTTACGACCGGCCGCCTGCTTGACGTCAACTTACCTTAGTCGTATTTTACGAGACCTCGATAAGAAAGAGGCTGGTCTATTCTACTAAACCGGATACCACATGGTAGGTCAACTTACCTTAAGTCGCCTTTTAAGACATCTCGGTAAGAAATGAGGTTGGTCTATTCTACTCAGCCGGATACCACACGGTGTTATTATTTGACTTATGTGTCCTTTATTTATTAGAATCAAGTTTGCTTTTGACTTTTATTACCCCTAATACTAAATGAAGATACAGCATAAGCGCGCAAATCAATATGTGATCTCGTGACGAAAAATTGAAAAATTATAATTTGGAGCTAATAAAGGGAATCAAACCTAGGACCTCCAGAAATAAGGCACAAACAACTAGGTCTCTGAGGATGTCTGAGATATACATAGAAGGAAACCAACTAAGTAAAAAATATTCGCTCATAGAGTTATTATACTAGAGCAGGAAGCCATCCTAAAATGTGCCATCTATACTAATTTATAAAGCTGAAGAGTTTGTTTGTTCTTTACGGTATGAGTCTCTGAAAATAGATTGGTATATTTTTACCGCTAATACATATTAGAGAAATGAAAAAGTTGATAAGTATTTATTTATTATCATAAAACATTTATCCAGAAACATTGTGGGTGAGATATTGCAACCTATAAAGTAAGTAGCTATATTTCATTAGCTTAATAACAACCTGAACACGTTCCAAGTGCAAAATTAGCGCCGCGAAAACTTTTCGCCCATTTAAAATAACAAATGGATATTGCTGTTCTATGTATTTATTGCTTTATGGACCAAATTAACCCCTTTGGTTATTATAATTATATAAACGCATTATCTTATTTCGGATATTCGCTTTTTTCCTGAGAGCCCTATGGCAAAAAGTGTTCGAAGGCAAAATAAATGGTGGGGGTTACACTTATTACTATATAACTCTTCTTAGTTAGATCATGCGTCACTTCACTATTTTGTCGTGGAGTCTATTATATGCGATGACTGCTGATTTTGTGGCAGTGAATGTGTGCAGTGCTTGTGTATTGTTGTGTTATTGGAGTTTTTACGTATCCTGCATATATCTGATATGAGAACGGATAGTACACTACATTTAGCATTACATATATTTTATTTTACTGTTAATTAAAGCAAAATAATATGTTCAGTATTTTTGTATTACAAACGATAACGCGCGAGCACATACGTGTAGAGGGCATAATCGGGTGCACTCGTCAATAATCGTCTACGATCGCCTACAACTAGCGATGTAAAAAATATTCGATTATTTTTTTAAGAATAATCGATTTATTATAATCGATTGTTTTTTCATCAATAATAGATTTTTTAAATTTATTATTTTAGGTATCCCTTTTTCCTTTTTACTATTTTTCTTGTTTTTTTGAGATTAGATGCATTGTTGAATGAAACCAATTTAGCCAAACTACACATTTAATCCAATTTCACAAACAACGCATTTGATTTTATTTCTGGGTAGTTGTCCACTTTAATTAGCCTTTATTAAAATTAATTATCAAAAAAGTCAACTTTTGAAATAGTCAGAAAAAAATCGATTTTGAAAAAATCGATTCTTTCGTAACAAAATAATCGATTATTTAAAAATCATTTAAGTTTTAAGGGATATAAATCGATTATTTATTAATCGATTTTTTCTACTCCAAGTTACAACCCGAGAATTGTCGGCTTATCTTTCTTAATGTCTTGACATTTTTTTAAAGTACCCACTTAAAGCTACTACTTTCCTTTTGCCATCGTTCTTACCAAGATGTTGCAAGAGGCGACTAAGGTAAGTTGACGTCAGGCAGGCGGCCGGCCGTGAAATACCCAGTCAAATCATGTGACAGCATATTTATAACATTTTGTACCCCACTTACAGTGGGCAGCAGGCGAATGATAATACCCTTTTGTCATCGATTATTCAAATAAATTCAATGCGATCATATTTCCTTAGCAGGCATTTAAATTACTGGCAATACCTTAATGTCTTAAATGGTATTTGAAACAGTAATAATTGCTTTTGCTTCAGGAATTTCTCAGCTATCTACGATCACAATGATTAATGTATTTTGTACATACCTCTGATAGAGAAGAGGAGTGATTATTATTTAGAAAATAAAAATAATAATAAAATTATTTTGCTGTAATCCGCGATGAAGTAAAATAGAAAATATATATAATGCTAAATGTAGAGTGAACAATCGGTTATCATACCTGATATATGCAGGATTCGTAAAAAACACATGCACAAACCTCCACCACCGCCACCACAATACACAAGCACCATATACGTTCACTATCACAAACTCAACAATCGTTTCACCCCGCAACCGAAGCATCATCAGGAGATAGACTCCACGACCAAAATCGCAAAGATGCGATTTTGGTCCACTCTATATTTAGAATTATATATATTTTCAAAAATTATAGCAAAATAATTTTATTATTACTTTTGTATTATGGATCTCCGCAAAGTAACGCCTAATTCTATAAATTATAATTAAGAATTTAACTAATTCAAATATGCTTTATTCAAATTATTTCACACTGTTCTGAATTGTCAAACAAACAATAGTTAAGTTTCATATACTTCCTTTATAAAACACCTTAAAAGTTTGGCCATGCGGGCGTGTGGCCCGGAGTAAAGTACTCCCAAGCCTTTATAAAGTGGATGGTTTTTTTATTATTGCTAGTTCGCAAAAACCGCCAAAATACTTGAAAATAACAAGGTTGAATATGACTTCGTCTGGTACTGGGTGGGAATAAAATTAGTGCCAAAGAGGAGGTGTCCATTCACTGCTGTTTTTAACACACTACACTAACGTGCTAGCGGTGCGTTGCGAACTTATAGCCAAAATTACGCGAGTGCGGCGATAGATCACATATGGCGTATGATGGGCGATTTGCGCCTGAAGTGCGTGCGGAAGCCGGAAGGAAACGGGAAGGATGCTATTGCAAGTAAGTATCAAACAAAGGTAAATAAACGGATTGACCGCTGGTGGTAGCTTGATTAATCATATTACTTGAGGATTCAAAAGTGATTGAAAGAGCTTATTTGATTAAAGATTATTTTAATGACCATAAGGTGGTTTTAAAGTAAAAATACAGAGAAGAATTTAAATTTCGAACAAATTTAGTCTTTGAAGAAAAAATATTATGGTAGAAATTAAAAAATTATAGATAAAGAACAAGAATTCTACCACGAACGTACCAGATACCAATATTATTTATTATGATATGTAGTATAGGTTACTAATTTAAATTCCTATAATAAGTGAAGATCATAAGTGAAGAAAACAGAATAATTGGACAAGATATTGTGTTTGTTACGAAAAACAGCAGGATTGCAAGAATGAAAAATTATAATCTATAAAATTGAATTATCGTCAGCTCTATTTCCATTAATATTTTTTCCATTCCATAATATAATCATAATTTATTGACAATGTTTTTTTTGTATTATTATCAAATTCTACACATAAATATGAAATAAACTTTTACACAATATAATAAATTAAAAAATTTACTGTTTATGGAAAGCATTAATAAAACGCTGCTTTATTTTGATATAGGCTGTGCAAGTAAGGTTTGAAAAGTTTCGTTTTGAGTTTTTTACTTGTGTGCCGCTGTTTTTGCTCTTTGATTTTATAAATTTTTCTTTAATTTGTTAATAGCGGTATGTTATGTGTGACAATAACTAACTAGAAATACCCTCTATAACTATTTTTAGGGTATAACCAAGTTACAGTTTTTGTTTTGTTCGTTAGTGAAGGTATCGAGTACTGGAAAAAAATTTAATCAGATCGGTTCTAAGTTTTTTGTGATATTTTAGTTTTAATAATCTCAGGTACACGTTTAGTGCCCTTGTAATGTGATTGTGATGTAAACTTTGTACGTTCTCCCTTCTTCTCCACATTGATTTTTTATTTCAGGTTATTATCGACCTGTCAAGTAGACATTTTTTCATCAAGCTGTCTTCGCAAATTCGCAAAATAGGAGACGAAAACCCCTTCAAGTTTTCTAGCTTTATATCAAATCTGCCACCTATAGTGAGTATACATTAACTCGTATTCTTTCTATTGATTTGGCGACATATTTGCAAAAATCCGACATTTTTTAGCAAAATCTATAATTTTCGCCTGCGGCTTCACTCGCGTGGGTGTTGAGAACTTAAATAATTCTCCATGCATGATATAACCTATATATATTGTACATACTAAATTAACAAACAAATATACCAACTATTTAGTTTGACAAACATGTTATATTGATTGTTGCATAAATTATTTCATACATTAATGATTGATATTTAACCTTGATAGTCAATGATATATGAAATAGGTACATGAATACAGCTCTAACTGAGGTAATTACAAGAATGTAAAGACATCTTTTGATGCAGGAAAATTGATTTCCAGATAATAGAAAGTAATTTAGGAAGTCAGATTGTTAGCCTCCATAAATATAGTCCTATTCTGGAAGATATAATATATCAAAAAACTTAATAGATTGTCCATTACATTGCAGATTACATTAAAAAATAATTCATACTCTGTTACAAGTACACACAGAGATATATACAGATTATCAGATACCATTTACAAAACTTGAAAGATGCTATACTTTTTTTGTTTAAACTGTAATCTGTAATAGGCATATTGTCATAAGTTTACTTATATTGTGTTGCACAGATAAACTTTTCTGTAGAGTGTGCATAATATTTTTTAATAGCATCTAACTTTTGTTGTTTTTTTTGTGGACTGCTATATAAGACCTTTTTATGAGTTATGATTGATGCTTATTTGCATCTATAAAAATATTTATTTTGGTATGCTATTGATAATTGATAGGAGATCAGGTTTATGTCGAAAATTTTAATAAAGATATAAAGTTATTGTCAAATCTGTTTTCAACTGTTCTGGATCATTTCTCGTCCAACTTAATAAATCTTTTTGTTAGCTTCCCCTTCTATCTGTACATATTGTAACATCTGTATTTTCTCAAACTCTACTGAACAATTTTCAATATGGCATTTGCTAATTGATAAGAATGAATAAAACAATTTTAATGGGACTATGATTGATGATTCGACTAAAGTATGAGATTCCCTTACTTCATTAAATTCTTTGATCTATTTTAATTTCTGTTCTTTCTTTGGTCACAAATTATATCTAAATGTACTATTATATTAATTCTTTTATATGTGCAAACATATAAATAGCCTTAAGCTGTTCATTTTTCAAATAAATAAAATTACTCTTGGAATTTAAGACATTTAGATTATTTTGAAACATTTTTGTTTATACTTGCATATATTGCATTTGTTACAAAATCATACTGAAAGTAAATATTGTATATACATCATATCTCAAAAATTCAACATAAATGTTTTGAATGTCATTACAATTAGTTATGAACCGTCATGGAATAAATAAAGTAAAGTAACATCCTTTTACTATCTATGCCCACTTCTGGGCATATACCTTCTCTCTCCCTTTTTGGAGGGAACAGTATTGGAGCTGAGACCTACTCTGCTGCTCCAATGCAGATTGATAGGTTACACATATCAGAACTCTCTAGAGATATGCAGGTTTCCTCACGACGTATCCTTAACTGAAAACTGTGTGATATACTGTTATTATCAATTAGAAATATAAGTTTAAACAGAAAAACTCAACTTTTTTTGCTTTTTATAAACAAAATTACTGAGCATGGCTCAATCACCCAGATACTATGTAACAATAGAATAATTACAACAAAATCTATTTATTAAATGTAATTAAATGTAAATATAACTTATTAGGTGAGTAAATTATTTAAATATTGTGTTAGTAAGTAGAATAGATCACCCTCTTTCTTACTGAGGTGTCGTTTAATACGACGAAGGTTAGTTGAGTCAGGCAGGTGGCCAGTTTTAAATTCGTATCCAAATCATATGACAACATGTACTGCCAACCGCACCTATAGTGGGATAAAATTTGTAGCCAAATCATGTGACAATATGTTTATAACATGTTTTGCCAACCACACTTAGAGTGGGATAAGGGCAGGAAGATGATGACTGTGTTGATTTAAGTAAGGAAACAGGCAGTTTATTCCACAGTTTAATTGTATTAATGGTTTTTGTCAAAGGGTGGTAGAGCCATGCCGCGTTGCAGTAAACGCACGCGCAGCAGCGCACCGCCTGCAGACCTGCTGCCTGGCACCACCACCCTCGACGACCACCACCACCACAAACGGTCAAGAAACTCCAGGTACCTCAAAACCCATAAAGTCACCATAGAAACCCCAAATATATTTACCTTTTATTAATTGTACACAACTTATATTATAAATATAGTCCTTTATTAAAATGATTAAAGAATAATGTATGGATTACAAATCTCACTTCTTACCGAGGTGTCGTAAATGGCAGGTAAGTCGACCCGTCGTGTGGTGTTCAGCTGGGTAGAATAAACCACCCTCATTACTTACCGAAGTGTCGTATAAGACGACTAAGGTAAGTCGACCTGTCGTGTAGTGTCCGGCTGAGTAGAATAGACCACCCTCTTTCTTACCGAGATGTCGTAAAATACGACTCAGGTAAGTTGAGTCAGGCAGGTGGCCGGCTTTAAATTCGTTGTCACATGATTTGGATACGAATTGTGCCGACCCCACCTACAGTGGGATAAAATTCGTAGCCAAATCATATGACAACATGTTTAAACATGTTGTGCCGACCTCACCTAGAGTGGGATAAAGGCAGGAGAATGATGATGAGGGAATTATAATTCAGCATTCTAGCACAATGTAATTTCTTTCTTATTTAGTTTATTTTTTTTATTATATAGGTAAATTATGTGTTTATATTTTTAATCTGTAGTTCCAGAAGACATTCCAAAACCGAAGACACCAGTTTTAGCGCCAAAAAATGTTTAGCTTGGTTTAAAGAATACACAACAGTCTCAGAGCCTGATGTATTAGGTAAGCTTATACAAATTTAAATTCAAAATCTCTAATCTTCTTTTATTCTCATTATTGACAGAAATGACAGTGCCCAGAAATACCTATCATAATTGCCACATTGTCCCTTTTTTTATACAGGAAAAATCCCCTTATGGGTACCGCCGCCCGACGGGGACAGGCGGCGGTTATGTCGGACTCGCACCGACTAAAACGACCAGTGTGCTCCACCACACTGCCAGCAAGGACAGAGTATCGTTGTACACATTGCCCCCCATCCCCGCCGACAGCTCTGATCCCAGAGAACACCTCATCCGGGTAGTGACTCCTCAAAGGAGAAGTCCCCCTCCGCTAACCGGTGCATCGCGAGCACCAGATGCACCGACCGCCTCAGGGTCTTGTAAGCCAGACGTCTGATATACCCCGTTCGAAACGTCCGAAAGTCCCCTGACAGGGCGGCAGACGATGGGCTTAGTAAAGTCGCTTCCACCTGGACTCGCCAGAAACTGATTGGATCCAGAATAAAAGTACCCGGAACCGCTCCACCGCCCCCCTCCGCTCCCCTCAGCAGAGCAGAATTTGCCACATTGTCCCTGCTGTGAGATATTAGCTGTTTAGTTTCCTTTGTGCAGAAATATTTGAGAAACAGCTTTCTTTGTCAAAATGTTGTGTTCCTCCATATTTGTTCCATTCTATTTTTAAAATCTTTTATTCAACTTGCTAAGCTAAATGAGACCCACTTCCTTCGGATTGAGCTGAAATGTTATATATTGTATGATTATGATAAGCATGACTCGTAGCTGCTGCCAGGATTGGCTCCAGACTAGGGAACTGCTCAACAGTTAACAGTAGGGAGATCAAATCAAATCAAAATAATCTTTATTCAAATAAGCTCTTACAAGCACTTTTGAATCGTCAAGGATCAATATGATTAATGAAGCTACAACGGTTCGGAATGTCTTACCGAGAAGAACCAGAAAGAAACGCGGCAGTCAATCTTTTAAACATTTTCAGTTTTATATTATTAAACCCCAGTCTTGTATGAAGCTGAAAGGATTTTCAAATCCAGGCTTTTTTTATCATGCAAATAATCTTCCTTTTTGTAATATGTTTTACATATAAGTACATCTCATATACTTAACTTAAACCTTTCTGTAGACTGGTCTAGTATGGATTGCGGAATTTTATTGTAGAAGATTTTTAACTCTACTAGCAAACTAGAAGAACAATTCTCTCATACCCCATTATAATATGATATTTTTAATCAATTCCAGGGCCAGAGGGTATGGAGAAATTTTGTGAAGACATAGGCGTGGACCCCGAGAATGTTGTGATGCTGGTCATTGCGTACAAAATGGGCGCCAAACAAATGGGCTACTTCACACAGGAGGAGTGGATTAAAGGTATCAAAGACCATTATTTAACTTACTACATGCGACGTTATTAGCTTATAATACCGTGATATTATAAGAAATGGTATATATTGTATACTGGTTTTATTTTATTTATCGTATGTACTGTTGAGTATTACTTAGTAAGTAGCGGCCTTTTAGTATCCCACTGCTGAGAATAGGCCTCTTATCTCCGTTTTTGGCAGAGCAGGCTTGGAGCTAAGACCTACCACACTGCTCCAATGCAGATTGGTAGTTTACACATATCTCCAGAATTCTCTAGAGATATACAGGTTTCCTCACAAAGTTCTCCTTCACCGAAAAGCGTGATATAAATTGCATTGCATTTTTGCAAATTTTGACCCATAAAGCTATATGTGTTGTTGAGAAATACATTACGAAATTATCTTTTCAAATTGCATCATGGGTCTTAGTTCCAACCCTTCCTAAGGGAGGCTTGTGTCCAGCAGTGAGCCAATAAGAGGTTGTTAGTGTACTTTGCTTTTACTTATTTATTTATTGGTACATAACCATAAAAAATGTTGGAAAAAAGACATTATTAGTAAAAAAAGTGTACAAAGGTCAACTTATCCCTATGACAGAGATCTCTGCCAGCTAACCTACGAAGTGAGACAATTTATATTGAAGAAAAGTTGGGCATACGCAAATATCAAACATTATGAATTAGAATTACCTACTAATAATTTCCTAATTTAAGAATAAAAATAAAAGAAATATATAATTTATTTACTTTGCTGTTCCAGGTCTGACAGAGCTCCAGTGTGACAGTGTGGCCAAGTTGCAGAACAAATTAGAATACTTACGGTGTTTACTCAACGACCCCTATCTATTTAAGGCTGTGTACAGATATTCGTATGACTTTGCTAGGGTAAGTTTATTATATTTATTTTATTTATTCTTTACTACACACAAAGAATAATTACATTTACATAACATATGAATACACAGTAGCGTGCATAGGCAGTCTTATCGCATAGAGCGATCACTCCCAGACAACCTTTGATGTTAGGATCATGGTGAACGGGTTGGTGCGCAACTATTTAATTACTACAAAGAAGTACACTTCATAATCATCTTATGCATAATCATAATCATCTCCTGCCCTTATCCCACTTAGAGTGGTGGAAGATGGGATCGGCACAACATGTTATATACATGCTGTCACATGATTTGGCTGCATTTATACGACAGGCCCCCTGTCTGTCGTCAACTTATCTAAGTCGTATTTTTACGACACCTCGGTAAGAAAGAGGGTGGTCTATTCTACTAAACCAGATACCACACAGTGGGTCAACTTACCTTAGTCGTCTTACGACACCGCGGTAAGAAATGAGGTTGGTACTATTCTATTCAGCTGTATACCACACGGCGTTATACATATATTTATAATATATAAAATAAATATACATAAATAAATTCTACTTACTTATATTAACATAAAGATTAATAATAGCGTTCAAATATCTCTTCAAAATAAAAAAAAATATTATTCCCTAGTGACATATAATAAGAAGGTATGAAAATAATGTGACCAAAATGGTGTTAAATATGAATAGATGCATATGTGAGGGAGGCCGAAAGATGGGTGGATTGCATTAAATATATCATGCAAATCACATCAAAAATAATCTACCTATATCTAACCTGCATATCTCTAGAGAATTCTGGGTATATGTATAACCTACCAATCAGCATTGGAGCAACGTGGTAGGCCTTAGCTCCACACCACACCGAATTATTTGGTAACCGCACGGTTTTCAAATAATCAGACAGCGATTCCGGATCGGTACGACCTCAAAAAAACGTATTTTTCACCTTTTTAAAAGACGGCGACTACTCAAGATAAACCGCATGCTCGTATGCCATCCTTCACTGTTTCTTCATTATTGTGTTCCTTGTTTTATGGTATAGATAAAAAAATTGCAGCCCATGTGTTGTATGGACCCGCGGCGGGCAAGATATGGCCCATCACTGATTCACACCTATTCAAAAACACATGTACTTGTGCCACTATGGCAGCGCATGTGTTGTGTAGTCCCTCAACGGGCCGTATTTGACCCATCAATAATTAACACCTATTCAAAAACACGTGTCTCTTTGAATTATACCACTATGGCAGCCCATGTTTTGTATGGACCCTCGACGGGCTGAAATTGGCACATCACTGATTAACACCTATTCAAAAACTCGTGTACTTATTTGTGCCACTATGGCAATCCATGATTTGTATAGACCCTCGGCGGACCGTAGTTCACCCATCACTGATTTACACCTATCCAAAAACTCGTGTACTTATTTGTGCCACTATGGCAATCCATGATTTGTATAGACCATCGGCGGACTGTAGTTCACCCATCACTGATTTACACCTATCCAAAAACTCGTGTACTTATTTGTGCCACTATTGCAGCCCATGTTTTGTATAGACCCTCGACGGACCGTAGTTCACCCATCACTGTTTTACACCTATCCAAAAACTCGTGTACTTATTTGTGCCACTATTGCAGCCCATGTTCTGTTTAGACCCTCGACGGACCGTAGTTCACCCATCACTGTTTTACACCTATCCAAAAACTCGTGTACTTATTTGTGCCACTATTGCAGCCCATGTTCTGTATAGACCCTCGACGGACCGTAGTTCACCCATCACTGTTTTACACCTATCCAAAAACTCGTGTACTTATTTGTGCCACTATTGCAGCCCATGTTCTGTATAGACCCTCGACGGACCGTAGTTCACCCATCACTGTTTTACACCTATCCAAAAACTCGTGTACTTATTTGTGCCACTATTGCAGCCCATGTTCTGTTTAGACCCTCGACGGACCGTAGTTCACCCATCACTGATTTACACCTATCCAAAAACTCGTGGACTTATTTGTGCCACTATGGCAGCCCATTTTTTGTATAGACCCTCGGTGGACCAGAGTTGGCTCATCATTTATTTATTGCCACTATGGCAGCCCATGTGTTGTATGGACACTCGGCGGAACGTACTTTGCCGATCACTGATTGAAACCTATTAAAAAACCCTATGTAGTAACGGCCTGTTACTATCCCACATCTGGGCATAGGCCTCCTCTCTCCATTTTGGAGGGAAGGATTGGAGCTAAGACCTACCACGCCGCTCCAATGCGGATTGGTAGGTTACACATATCCCCAGAATTGTCTAGAGATATGCAGGTTTCCTCACGATGTTTTCCTTCACCGAAAAGCGTGTGATAAATTGCAATTATCAATTAGACACATAAGTTTTACTAGAAAACTCATTGGTGCCTGCCCGGGGTTTGAACACTAGACCTCCTCGAAAGAGGCGCACGGTGTTACCGCTGGGCTACCACAGCTTTTGTCTAAACCCTATGACTTTTTTTATTGTGCCACTATAGCAGTCCATGTCCCCCCCCCCCTTAGGATAAGGACCAGCGCTCGCTGGACACGGGCACGGCGCGCGCGCTGCTGGGCGTGCTGCTGCCGCGCTGGCAGCTCCGGCCGCAGCTGGCGCAGTTCCTGGCCCGCGAGCGCCGCTACCGCGTGGTGAACCGCGACCAGTGGTGCAACATCCTGGAGTTCAGCCGCACCGTGGACACGCAGCTCAACACGTACGACGCGGACGGCGCGTGTGAGTGTACACCGATAGAATAACTTCATTTAAAACTATACTGAGTATGTGATTTACGCCGTGTGGTATCCGGCTGAATAGAATAGTACCACCCTCATTTCTTACCGAGGTGTCGTAAAAGGCGACTAAGGTAAGTCGACCCGCCGTGTTGTATCCGGCTGAGTAGAATAGACCACCCTCATTTCTTACCGAGGTGTCGTAAAAGGCGACAAAGGTAAGTTGACCCACCGTGTGGTATCCGGCTGAGTAGAATAGTACCACCCTCATTTCTTACCGAGGTGTCGTAAAAGGCGACTAAGGTAAGTTGACCCACCGAGTGGTATCCGGCTGAATAGAATAGTACCACCCTCATTTCTTACCGAGGTGTCGTAAAAGGCGACTAAGGTAAGTTGACCCACCGAGTCGTATCCGGTTTAGAAGAATAGACCACCCACTTTCTTACCGAGGCGTCGTAAAATACGACTGAGGTATGTTGACGTCAGGCAGGCGGCCGGTCGTAAAATACGTAGCCAAATCATATGACAATATGTTTGTAACATGTTTTGCCGACCCCACTTAGAGTGGGATAAGGGCAACAGGATGACTGAGTATATGATTTATTTAATTAGAGCGGACCTGATCCACTTACACTAATTAAACACAATACATATGAAAAAAAAATACATAATTTCAACTATAACGCAAAGAAAGAAAATTCCAGAATTGAAGAAAATAGAAAAAAAAATTGAAAATTTAATAATTATTATTGTATTGTGGTGTTCACCTTTAAGTAGTTTTACATTTAGACTTAGTGTAATAGTATAATAAAATATGTGTTTGAATTAAAGTGTTAAAGATGTTGGTAAAACTAATAAAATTAAAAAATTAAATTGTATAAAATAAAACAATTAAAAATAAAATAATGATAATAAATATAAAATAAGTATAAGTTAACCATATATTTAAAAAAAAAATATTCATTTAAAATTCTTCTGCACGTCCCATCATATATGTAGTCTCAGATGCTCGATGAACTGCATGCATTGCTTGTGATGTTGGGAGTAAATGACATGTCTCACCGAACATCAACATTTATTTGGGTCGTGATAGTCTACTGTCCGTCTATGCAATGCTCCATAAGAGGGTAGGTGTGTGCTAGTGTGCTAAGTACTGCCCTGTACTCTTTAAAGAAAGGAGCAGGGAAGGAAGCGAAATTATTTGAGCTGATCTGTAGAATAAGCCATGTGTGTTGGTGGTGGTTGCACAAAAGACTGATAGCTCAGCGGTGAGACCGTGCTACTCTGATGAGAAGATGATGGGTCTAAACGCCAGGCAAGAGTGAGTTTTACTGTTTAAACTTGTGTCTAATTGATAATTGCAATTTATCACATGCTTGTTGTTGAAGGAATACATCGTGAGAAAACCTGCATATGTATAGAGAAATTTGGAGATATATGTAACCTACAATCCGCACTGGAGCAGCGTGATAGAGTTACCTCAAACCCTTTCCAAAAATGGAGAGAGGACTGTCGCCACGGAAATTTATAATCTCTAATATACATTCAAATATATAAAAAGGCGAAACGATAGCTCATAGCAAACTCTTATTGCCAGGGTTCATGACGTCACCGCAGTGACGTTATTCTCTATGCACGTCTTAACTCGTTAACTAATGACGTGTGCAGCGCGACCCGGGCTAATCCCTGCGTACTCTGCGCTCTGTTTAATTCTCTTAGCCAGGGTAAACACCCGGAAGTGGCCTCCAAACCTCCCCTTATAGCCACCCCTTTCCACTCACATTTCTGCCACTGATCTGACTCCTCCTTTGAGCCTCAGTGCAGTATTTCTCTCCCTAATCTGACACTGATCTGACCCCTCTCTTGGGCCTCAGTGCAGAATACCTCTCTCTTCCCTAAGACAGTATTTAACCATATTTACTAAAGATGAGATGCTGTAACTGATATACACCGCTTTTATAATAGCATTATAAACAACTCACCAAAATCACTCGCGATCCAACAAAGGTGTTCACTACACTGATGCGATACTCGTTATGCGTCCGAACGGCGCCCGCCTCTTGTTATCTTATACAATTCCTACCCTCTTCATTATAAACATTTGATATTACTATTTTTCTACCCGCTACTAGTTATTATATTTGCTTAATATATATTTTTTATGTGATATGTACCTACAATTCGCGATATTTCGCGACAAGAACTATGCCCAGCAGTGGGATAGTAACAAGCTTTTACTTTACTATATATCATGGTTGTCAGGGCCAGTGATGCTGGACGAGTTTGTGGAGTGGCTGAGGGCGGAGCGCGCCGGGGACTCCACGATGCTCGCCAGCTGAGACTGCGTTAATGGACTAGGTATGGTGGTTGACTCTCCTCTCCTATTTGTTTTAACGCGATGTTATATATCAGGGCTTCTTAAACTTTTTTATATAGCGACCCCCTTCAAGCTTAGGAAATTTTAAACGAACCCCTCCTCCATATAATGAAATATATATTAACCGTAGATGTAGATTTAATATCGCACTATTTTACAATGTAAATAACAGTTTTGCATTGCCACTTTTTTCATAAAATAGTTATAATAAAACTACAATAGTATTTTGTATGATATTTATTTGTATTTATATTTGTACGTAGTGTGTATACTAATTTTTAAATTTTATTTATAATTGTTGTAAACTAACCAATCATAAATTTAATAAAATCTATTTAATTAAATTTAACGAAAAGGGGTAATGAAGGAACTTAGGAGGAGAAATATCAATAAATCTTTGTTAGAAAAGTTCTTTAAAGAACAGCTGCAGCCATGTAGTTGTATCAATAATGATTGAAAAGTATCAGATCTTTGCGACACCTTTTGCTTTCAGTAGTCTCGCGAACCCCCTGGGGGTCGCGACCCACAGTTTAAGAAGCCCTGTTATATAGCCTATAGCCTTCCTCAATAAATAGACTATCCAACATTGAACGATTTTTTCAAATCGGTCCAGTATTTCCTGAGATTAGCGCGTTCAAACAATCAAACAAACTCTTCAGCTTTATATATTACCTAGTATAGATAATAATAAATAACATCCCCCTCCCCTTATAAAAAATCCCCTAAATGGGGTCAGCACAACATGTTATAACATGAATTGGCTACGTATTTCACGACCGGCCGCCGGCCTGACATCAACTTACCTTAGTCGTATTTTACGACATCTCGGTAAAAAATGAGGGTGGTACTATTCTGCTCAACTGGATACCACACGGCGGGTCGACTTACCTTAGTCGCCTTTTACGATACCTCGGTAAGAAATGAGGGTGGTCTATTCTACTCAGCCGGATACCACACGGCGGTATCACATATGCATTTAAATATATATATTTGTCCGTAGTCGTGTCGGAGTCGTCGTGTCGTGGCGTCGTGTAGGTGAGACGCCCGTGTAAATTGTTAGTGTTAGGGATCTTTCGCTATGTACATTATGTTAAGCGTTTCGTTACCCTCTGAACCCGAATCAACATTTTAGTGTCCAATTTTCTTTGTGAATCACACTAATAACACTTACTAGAAAAACTCGGATTCACAGTAAATACTTTTATTCCACTTTTTAACGGTAAACTAGCATAGTTTTCGCTAGAGAACTTATTACCTTGCGATGTGAAAAACTTACCACTCAGCTCCTGACTCAATAATCAAAACGCTGCTTCAACCCCACCACTCTCAATCCATATACTTGAAGTTGCCACAAAAGAGTGACGGCGTCTAGCAGTGTTGTTATTTAAAAAAATAAAACTATCTTTTATAAAATGATTACACACTGTACTCTACACTATGTAAAATATAAACAAAAAAAAGATGCTGATATCTGGGTCTTGTTCCCAAATATCTCCTCCCCTTTAATCCACCCGTTCCCAGTTATTACAACTTTACAAATGACAGCAAAGGTAACCTTTGTCCTTTTTATGCTATCAACATATTTGTTTTCTCAATGCCTGAAAACAGGGATAAAATGACATTTTTTGAAACCTAGCTAGATCAATTTAACGCCCCCGAAACCATCTACGAATTTCACGAAAATCGGTGGAGCCGTGTCCGAAATTTGTATTTTTTGTTATATATATACACACATAACATAACATATCATAATTCATACAATACTTAGACCGTTAACACGGACCGAAAGTAGAAAATGAGACCTTAGACCAATAAACTTTTTTTTTTCAGTTTGACATATATTTATGTTTTTTTTTTGTGATTTATAAGTAAGTGCTATAGTAATTCCCGCGTAATACAAATTCGGGTTCAGAAACGAAACGCGTCGCCAAACCAATGGATAAACTATGTATTTTATTGTATATTTCCAAATGTATGCAATCTCAAATACTCTGTAATTGAAACTTGTTAAAACAATTTTCTTTTGTATTAGTTAATTTATTATAAAATATCTTGCCCACCGAATCCATTTGTTTAATGTTTAAGGGCTCCGATACACTGTCTTAAATGTCATAGAGTTATAGTAGAGGAGCCATAGACAGGCCTGAAAGTGAGAGTGTCGCAGCAAATAATAAGATGGAAGATGAAACTTATATATTTATCTTTGTCTAATTATACGTAAAAAAAAGAAACAAGTATCATTTGCTTTCTCTATATTTTCGACACATTTAAGGCTAGCTCTCCTATACTAGTATAACTCTATGGATAATGTAGCTTACTTACAATTCTTGTTTATTTGTCCTTGGTACGTTATTCAGTTTTTGTAGATGTTTAAAAAAAACAGCCATAAAACATTTTATTCTGGTTGAAATAACTGAAAAAATGAAAGAAAAATAATATTGGCACTATCTATAATGATATATAGGACTCAAATTGTTGAGTCCTATATAACATTACTACATAAATGGACTTTGATGATAAAAAAATAACGAAACAAATGAAAAATACATAACATAGGCGCTATATATAATGTGTCAAAGGACTCAAGTTTTTGAGTTCTATACAAAAAAATACATAATATAGACATTATATATAATGTTGCAAAGGACTCGAGTCTTTGAGTTCTATATAAATGGACTCAGATTACAATTCAATCATAATAAAATATCTAATCGGAGAATTGCAGAGTTTAAAAGCTCTCAGATGTGACAAATATATAGGCTTTATCAATAATGTTGCAAATGACTCATGCATTTGAGCAAACACATTTTTTATTTGGTTTCTTTGGTTAAATTACATCAATTGACTTTGATTATAACACCACATTAGAGAATTGCAGAATGTAAAACTCGAAGATGCTACAAATATGTAGACACTATCAAGAATGTTGCAAAGGACTCAAGTCTTAAAGTCCCGCCCGGTGACGCTGTAAAAGCAGTTAGGGCTAACAGCATATGGTCAATTCGAAAGAAAAAAAAAGTCTTAAGTCCTAATGTCAATAAAAAAAAATAGTCATATAAATGGTTTCTGACGATAAATTACATCAATTGACTCAGAATATAACACCACTTTAGATAATAGGTGAGTGTAGAACTCTTAAGATTTTATCTCTATCAATAATGTTGCAAAGGACTCGAACGTTTGAGTCCTATATAAATGGATTCTGATGATAAATTACATAAAATGACTCAGTATAAACTATAGGCGTATAAAATATAGGCACTATCAATATTGTTGCAAAGGACTCAAGCATGTCAGTGCTATATACATTTTGTATTTTGTTTCTGATGATAAATTACATGAGGTGACATAGATTATAACAACACACTAGAGAATTATAGAGGGTAGAACTTTTAAGATGTTACAAATATATCGGGTCTATCAATAATGTTACAAAGGACTCGAGTCTTTGAGTCCTATTTAAATGGACTCTAATGATAAATTACATGAATCAACTCAAAATAGGACACCGCACTAGAGAATTGCAGAGCGTAGAACTCTTAAGATGCTACAAATATATAGGCTCTATCAATATTTTTACAAAAGACTTGAGTCTTTGAGTCCTATATAAATGGACTTTGATGATATATTACATGATTCGACTAATAAAAGGACACCAAATTAGAGTATTGCTGAGTGTAGAACTCTAGTATGTTACAAATATATAGGCACTATCAACAATGTTGCAAAGGACTCTGTATAAATACACTGATTTATTTATAAAGACTTGACGTCCTTTTTAGACCCGATTATTTTAGAAATTTTCAGTCTAGAGATTAGGATTCAGGTTGTCTTTAGTCTCCGAGCCTCTGCCATACTGAGTCTGGCATATTTATGTCGAGTCTTCAAAATAACGATGGAAACATTCAATTACATTACAACGTGATCTAACTATAAATGTGTAATCGCCTTTACCGTTGTCGATGTATTGTAAGTTTTTTTTATATATATTGTAACAATTCATTTAAATAAAATTACTAATCCATTGATTTAAAATTTTAATCCACGTCTAATATCAATTCTCAACTTCAAACTTAGTCAATATACATTTTCCATATGTTTCTTTTTAGACTTGAGTCCTTTTAATGTGTTCAAGTCTTTAAGGAATAATAACAAGTTACGTAATTAGAGTGAGTAGTTTAAAACCCTATGTCTTGTATATATCTGTCGAGTCCTTAAAATAACGACTGGAAGTCTTGAGTTTTTACAGCTTTCAGCGCTTGGTTACCCATCCGATTGTCGACTTAAATGAATGTTGCCTAACTAACCCAATTTTTGTTATATATTGTAGCAAATTGGTATTATAAATTGGCCACTTATATATTTACGAACTGGTATGGTCGATTCTTTAACGCGCTCATTCTAACGTTGTTGAAATATGCGAAAAGTTAAAAAAAACTGCGATTCCTTAATTCAATTGTCGTATGTATATTCGGTAAAATGTGCAAGCCCATCCATTTTTGAACTGGAACTACTTGTAGTAGTCATCATCCTGCCCTTATCCCACTCTAGGTGGGGTCGGCACATGTTATAAACATGTCACATGATTTGGCTATATATTTTACCACCAGCCGCCTGCCTGACCTCAACTTACCTTAGTCGTATTTTACTACACCGCGGTAAGAAGTTAGTGTGGTCTATTCTACTCAGCTGGATACCACACGGCGGAACAACTTGTAGTAGTACACTCTACATGTAGCATAACATATATTTTCTTATGTCACGGATAATAGCAAAATATTATTATGGACCGCAAAGTAACGCCTAATACTATAATTACTGTTGTGTATACTTGATTATTGAAAATTGGAATGATTAATAACAACATCCATAGATAAGTATAGATTGTCTATGACTGCAATGTATAGAGGTGCGACAAAGAGTAGATTTTTAATTGTGTGTTAACGTGAATTTGTATAAAAAAAGTTATATATTTAACGGAATTTAAAGGAAAATTAGTTTGTAATTATCTACATCGTATTTGAACCAACTAAATCAAATTTTTAAATTAGGCACGTAAAAAAAAAGACATATATTTGTTTGGCCTCATTTATTTTTCCGTGTTTTTTGTTATCTATGGTTACAGCACAGATCCTATATGCGTCAACCTTTATCTTAATACGAGAGTTAATATAGCGCTAGTGGACTGTTAGAATCAATTTTAAACCAAAGAGGTTTTTCATTATACAAAAATGTCAGTTAGCGCCTAATTAGCGTTACTTTAAAAATGGTAACCAATATTATATATTAAATACAACTGTTATATAAGATATTGTGTGACTGATCAAATATAAGCAAACCACATCTACGCACATTAAAATTGTGCCGTACTTTTAACATGGCAACGTTATATTAAATTAGGTTATAATACTGTTGCATAATAAGAGTTCTTATAACACGAGTGTGTTTTAAAAAAACGAGCTGCAGGCGAATTTGTTTGTAGCATCACTCGAGTGTTATGAGACCAAGTTATGTACAGTGTCATACACTACTTTATCTACTCTCATACTATAATACGTAAAACAATATTAATAAAAACTTTCTTTAAATATTGAAAAGATTTTTTAAACGTCAAATATTAGCGCCAAGGCGCAAACATTGATTGCGCATGCGTTGTTGCGTCGCCGCGGACTCGTTCATTGAAACCTTTTTTTTAAGGTAGAGGTTCAATCTTCTTGGTCCAGCTGGAGGTTTTATAGGTATGCCGTTATGATTAAAAAGTTATATTATGACACAGGTGTCCATACAAGAACTGTATAGCAATAAAACTTTTTAATTTTTTATTTTTGGCCTGTACGTAATGTTTGTCATAAGAATTTTGGTTTCAGTTTTATGATCTTTGTATTATAGTATCGGAGTAAATAAAAGAATTAAGATTATTTAATTCATTTTTTAAATTAAAACGGTATAAACTATGAGCTGTGCTAGTTTAAAAAAAATACATGAGTTGTCAAATATTAAGTGCATAGAGCTATTATATATAGAGTGGGGAAGCTATAGGCCTGTGAGTGCAAGTGTCAAACAAGTAAGATAAAACAATTTATAGAAATAGGTGTTACTTTACGGAGATCCATAATATACAAGTAATAATAAAATTATTTTGCTATAATCTGCGATGAAGTAAAATAGAAAATACATATAATGCTAAAGGTAGAATGGACAATCCGTTTTCATACCTGATACATGCAAAAAAGAGTCGTAAAAACATTGCACAAACCTCGCAAAATTGTGCGATTTTGGTCGGGTAGTCTATCTCCTGATGATGATTCGGTTGCGGGGCGAAACGATTGTTGAGTTTGTGATAGTGAACGTATGTAGTGCTTGTGTATTATGGTGGCGGTGGTGGATGTTTGTGCATGTGTTTTTACGAGTCCTGCATGTATCAGATATGAAAACGGATTGTTCACTCTACATTTAGCATTATACATATTTTCTATTTTATTTCATCGCGAATTATAGCAAAATAATTTTATCATTACTTTTGAAATAAGATAAAAGATAAAAAGAAAGAGATAGTTTGTCTAATTTGCTTTTTTTATGGACACGTTCTATACTAGCTCCTTTGCTCTAGTATATAACTCTATGGTTAAATGCCAGTAAAGTTTAATGTAGGTTATCGATATAAACTCGACTGAAAAGCTTTCTAATTTAAGCGACGCTTACTTCAGAGACTAATTTGCATTTTTGTACTTTGTCTAGTTCCAAAGCCTGTTAAGAATGCGTGTGAATAAATTATGGTGTATGTGTGTAACTCAGAAT
This sequence comes from Morpho achilles, assembly GCA_947086495.1. Lineage (NCBI taxonomy): Eukaryota > Metazoa > Arthropoda > Insecta > Lepidoptera > Nymphalidae > Morpho > Morpho achilles. The sequence continues at coordinate 16,206,702 of CAMTZB010000014.1, read as the reverse complement.
TATTAATAGAGTAGAGAAGTTATAGACAGGCCTGTAAGTCTTATAAGTTTGTGTGTATGGGTGTATATTTGTCACTCTTTCATAGCGAATCCACAGAACCAATATCTATGGGATTTGGCACAATTATTCCTTATACACCGAGTGAAACATATAGGTATTAACTATGTCAGCAATTACGCCTACTATTTTAGCGATCTCACGTAGAAAGGCTACCAAATAATACATCAAAAATAGATAATAGGCCAAACAATTATTAACAGGTGAAGTTAATGATAATTTGCAATTGTTATGCCAGGACGATTGTCATCCACTGAGACGAACTGGCAAGAAACTCAGCAATTGCTCTTAACAAGAATGTTAACTATTTGAAGTTAGATTCTAATAACACGAAATGCTTATATATAGAAATCCTTATAGGTAGACGCGGATCTTAGTCAATAATATTAACAAAACACGGCCACACTAATTAACCCTGCTTGTTTAACCAAGACAGGTTCAAACACGTGGTGGTATTACAGCAAGACTGGCCCTGCCATAGCAAAGTCAGCCATTTATAAAGTCACAAACTAGGCCCCCTTTTTCTATCGGTCACGTTATTATCTACTATCTGTTAATTTTACAGAAATAGGATGAAATTCAAAAGCGCCATCTATTATCAACCGTTCCAGATATTTGCAGGCTTGAAGAATGTTCATACTTTGTCTATTATATACACCACATCTTTTTATGTAATCTTTGTCTAATCACACAAAAAACGAGACAGATAGATATACCCTCATTTGCATTCTTTTTATTGTAATATGGCACATTTTATGCTGGCTTCCCTACTCTATAATAACTCTATGAACTTAACGGTTTTTCGTGCCAACATTTGAATATCGAATTTAAATTTTTAAATTCTTCTTATAATTATCGAATCTACTATGAATTATAGATTTCTAGCGGCATGAATGTTTGAAAATCGAATTTATTATTGTCTGTGATTATTTTGAACTTATGGTTATGTTAAAATATTTCGCGCCAATATTTTTTTTTAAATCAAATTTACAGGCTTTCGAACTATCCAAATGGCGCTCTGAATCAAGTTCCGATAGACTAGCTCTTCTAGTCTAAATCTAGGTTTAGGTGTAGATATGGTTTTTTATATGACGTGTAGGTAGTATTATCAAATTATCTATGATTGTAACGAATACGGTATGTTCTGTGAGAATGCGGTATACAAAATTAATCATTAACATTTTAGGCCCCCTGTACCGAATGTCATTGCAAGAAAAATAAATCGTTTATAAAAATTATATGTTGTTTCTTTTACTACCCCTAAATCATTCTCCTGCCCTTCTCCCACTCTAAGTGGGGTCGGCACATGTTATATACATGTTGACACATGATTTGGCTTCGTATTTTACGTAAGTACGTAGTATAGTATGTAAAACACATCGGTAAAATATGAGGATGGTCTATTTAACTAAACCGGATACCACACGGTAAGTCAGCTTACCTTAGTCGCCTTTTACGACAACTCGGTAAGAAATGAGGTGGGTCTATTCTACTCAGCCGGATACCACACGGCGAGGCGACTTACCTTAGTCGCCTTTTACGACAACTCGGTAAGAAATGAGTGTCTATTCTACTCAACCGAATACCACACGGCGGGGCGACTTCCCTTAGTCGCCTTTTACGACACCTCGGTAAGAAATGAGGTTGGTCTATTCTACTCAGCCGGATACCACAAGGCGTTGATATTATTAAGTATCATTAAATTTAATTGATCATTGACGATTTAAAAGTGCTAGTAAAAAGTTTATTTGAATAAATATTTTTTTTATTTGATTTTATATTGAAAAAAAAAACAAATATTCAACATAATATAAAAAGGGATCGTCCCTTTTTTCTTATTTATTAAAAAGGGATCGTCCCTTTTTTCTTATTTATTAAAAAGGGATCGTCCCTTTTTTCTTATTTTTTCTATTTCTTACTTTATTCTTATTCAATAAATAAAAAGCAATTTTCCCAAAGTCGCTTTCGTAACTACTCAATGAATGACACATAAAAATATGACAGCCACATACTTTTTCATATTAATGACCAACTCTATGAAGGAGGTTGTATTAAAAACATGTTGTAACAATAACTTAATGATTTATTCATATCTAAAGTTTCTATTTACAATATCGGTCCGCTTTCATTTTACTCCGTCGGTCCAGTAGTGTCTCGTGCAGGTTTCCCTCAGTCTTAGCGCGCTTCAACTCCGTGACGCCGCCATCGTTGATGCGCAGCTTCTTATCTTGGAATTTCTGAAATTTCTTACTGCAACAAAATTTTAAAAACTAAAGTAACTGCCTTTTACGATCCCATAGCTGGGTCTTCCATTTTTGGTGAGAAAGATTGGAGCTAAAACCCACAATGCCTCTAATGCGAATTGGTAGACTGAGTCGAATAGACCACCCTCATTTCTTACCGAGGTGTCGTAATAGGCGACTAAGGTAAGATGACCCGCCGTGTGGTATCCGGCTGAGTAGACCACCCTCTTTCTTACTGAGTTGGCGTAAAATACGATTAAGGTAAGTTGACGTCAGGCAGGCGGCCGGTCCTAAAATAACTAGCCGTATCATGTGACATGTTTATAACATGTTGTGCCGACCCTACTTAGAGTGGGATAAGGGCAAGAGGATGAAATCCTCAGAATTCCCTAGAGTTATGCAGGTCCCTCACGATGTTTTCCTTCACCAAAAACGTGTGAAAAATTGCGAGTCTTTCTTTCTTAATATTTAACAAACGGTCCGGCTACGCATTGCTGTGGCTCAATCAGGTTACGATTATAACTTGTCATGGAAAGTTACAAAAAATACTCGATCATCATCAAACTTTACAGGATTTTATTATTATTAAAATCATCAGGCATCATCGGACATTTTATTAAAATCGGTCCAGCCGTGTCGTAGTCGGCACACATAAAACTTTCTCTCTTCCCAGCACCTCCACCACATGCATAAATTTGTATTAGGCAGGTTCAATAAATAATTATAAAAGATATTAACCCATGTTTATTGAACCCTTATCCTAATTTTTAGTAATAATACTTTTCTATGACAACCATTCTAAATACGAATTCCCCATTTTAATATGCAAGCCAGTATTACTAATGTTAATAAATACTTCGATTCTTAAACATATAGATATTGGACGTCGGCGGGAATAGAACCTGTAACCTGCGTATTTGAAGCCACTCTACAACCTGTGTCAATGCTAAATGTGTATAAAAACATCAACTCACACATAGTTGACCTCAACTTCGTTGAGATCACCCTCCTCTTCTACCACTGCCGTGCGGCTCACCTCCCGGCCCTTGTTGCTCCTGATGTTGCATATGTCATCGTCCCGAGCGGCCACACTCCGAGCCACTATGGAGTCATCTTCGTCCACAGACATAAACTTGTTCACAGAACTCAGAATTGCTGTTTTACCTACGAGGGAATTTACACAATCTATCCTGTAGGATTAAATAAAAGTATGTTTAAAGACAAATGAATGCGGTATCATTCTCATACCCTTATCCCACTCTAAGGAAGTCTAAACAGCTGATGTCTCAGAGCAGGGAAAATGTAGCAATTGTAACAGGCATTACAACTGGGCACTGCCTGTTAAACAGACACCTGTCAATAATGAGCATAACAGAAGATGCTGCATGCCCAGAGTGTGGAGAGGAAGAAACGAGTCTTCACCTTATGGCTGAGTGCCCTATGTACTCGCTGGTAAGATGGGAGATACTAGGTAAGGATGAAATTGAAGTTGAGGATCTGACAAATATCTCCTTCAGGGATATTATCAGGTTCGTAAAAGCTACGGGTAGATTAGAGCAGGTGACACTGTCGGGACAGCAGTGAAACCTTTGTCCCAACATGGGGAAATGGGTGGAATAGTTCGGAATAAAAGCTGACCACCCACTCTACACTGACAGGCGTCCCCGAAATTAGATAGATAGATAGATATCCCACTCTAAGTGGGATTGACACAATATGTCTTCTTCTTCCATTCTCCTCTATCATTCTTCAACTCTGGTGCCACTCCTTTAACATGCATATCATTTTTCACACATTCCATCCATTCCATTCCATCAGCCTCCCCTTAGCCATACATCCATCCACATTCATATTTAAAACTCTTTTGGCCACATGATATTCATACCTCCTCATTACATGACCATACCAACTTACTCTTATCTTCTATTTAACTTAGTAATTAATTCAAATTTGCTTTTAAGAGCACTTTTGAATTGTAAAATTACAATGAAGCTACAACTGTTTTGGATATGTACTCTTCCAGAAAAAACAGCTAGAAACTAGGTGGTCACTCTTTTAAAAAAAAAAATACTTTAATATTATTTAATTGTCCCCAAATAAAAAGTTACAATATAATCTAGTCTGTAGCTGGTTGCAATTTAAATCCAAGCTTTCCTATCATTATATTCTCTTCAAAGTCAATAAGGATCTTTTTAATTGCTTTTTGAAGGCATATGGAAGGTATATGGAAGGCTTTTTGCATAAAGGCAAGTCCAAAATAGATTGTAGAATTTTATTATAAAAATTTATACCAAAGCCTATAACGGATTTACAAACTTTCTAAAGCTGTAGCCTTGGTTAGGATGATTAATCATAACTACATTAACATCTTTTATGAGTTTTACACAAACAGACAAATATTGTATTAGTGTTAGTTGTTATACAAAATATATATAATAAATAAGTAATATCTTTTTTCATCTTTTGAATCTATTCTATGGTCTATACCCGCGCCGATTCTAGCCACAGAGTTATTATATGTATAATAACTCTCTTACAGGCCTCATTTTTATGGAATTTATTTATTTATCTATGCACAATTCCATATGACGAGAACGGGATTGTGCGAACAATGAGAATATTATTTTGCTATAATCCGTGATAAAATTTATCGCAAATTATAGCAAAATTCTCATTACTTTTGTATTATGGACCTCCGCAAAGTAACGCCTAATTCTATAAATTATTTAGTCGTTATAATTAATAAAATAAAAAAAGTTGTTTTATAATGTGTATATGAACTCACCATCTTGCCACACAGGCTCCCACTGTTCCATTGGCCCGACAGCATCAGACCTTCCAGTCACAACACCATCCTTGGACACACCCAAGTACTTCCCATATCCTGATTTCAACGCAAACTTATTCTCACCAGCCGGGAAAGCTGTAAATATCTCCTCCGGGGAAGGACCCTCCTCGTCACCATGCGGAGCGCCAATCGTGAAGAGACCATTATCAAGTGCTTGTATGTATGTGTTCCGGCCAAACTCTATAGCTATAGAACCTGAGATATCCTCAACTTTATCCACCCTCCACCAACCACCGTGTTTTATACTGTCCACATCTACTTTCTCATCTTCAGTGTTCTCTTTTTTCTTATGTTTCCGTTTCTTAGCTCTAAACAACAAAAACAAAAATTACTGTACTTGCAAACCTGTGCTAATTGTGTAATTTCAAATTGGTTTTCCCTAATGTGTTTGCAAAGTCAGCTGTCTCATCATCTTCCTGACCTTATCCTACTCTAAGTGGGGTCGGCACAACATGTTATAAGCATGCTGTCACATGATTGCGGCTGTGTTTTTACGACCGGCCGCCTGCCTGACGTCAACTTACCTGTCTTATTTTACAACACCTCGGTAAGAAAGAGGGTGGTCTAGTCTACTAAACCGGATCTAATCTCGGGGACGCCTGTCGGTGCAGGGCGGGTGATCAGCTCCTATTCTGGACTATTCCACCCATACTAAACCGGATACCACACGGCGGCAAAGACAGCTGCTATTATACCTATTAACAAATGGTTGTATCAACAGGCAAAAATTGTTTTCAAAACAGTTATAATATTGTTACATTGCGGAATTGCTTGATGCAAAAAGAAAAAATTCTAAATATTATTAGACATTTGCTTTCTGCAGTTAAATTAATATGCTAATTCAATAGATCTCTATTAACAGAACTTGAAATACGTGTATTTAATGAAAAAAAATACTGTAGTTTCAGTCAGGACTCAGGATCTTAAAAATAAGTAACTTACCTATTCTTTTAAAAAACCAACGAACACTTAGTACGAATCACAGTCTTTTCCACTTGTACATAAAGATAAAAAGTTATACATAAAGATAAAAGAAAGTTGTAATATTTTCTAAAGTTGAAATAAGTATACAAAAGAATATAGTGTGATAACCTGATTATCATCTTTACTACTTACTTTTTTTTATCGCCTTTAAGAATTAATTTTCCACGTTTCACAGCAGCATATTCATCGCCCATTGTTTTTATATACAGTTTCTGAGTATTTAACAACAATTAACAAAACAAGCAACCATTAGGGAAGAGATGTAAAACAATCGATATTTATATTAATCGAATATTTTGTTATTGTAACCGATTTTTAGAAACTTTATAAATCCATTTTTATTTTAACTTTTTATTTTTTACCCCCTTTTTCTTCTTGTTTTTATGGTTTATAAGGATTGTTGTCAGTCTTTATTCTAATAATTTATTAATTTTAAAAAATTGTTTCAGTCAGAAGCATTTGCAATAGTCAGGAAAAATAGCTTTATTTTGAAGGAAGAAAAATTAAATATTTATAATTTGATATTTTCAGTTCAAGTCACATCCCTAGTAGGCATGGACAGAATCACCAATCACTTAATGATCATGATATGAAAAACTTTTCATATAGCATCATCTGCTAATGAGTTTTAGAGTAACTGCTATACTGCTATAAAAAATTATGGATATTCTATGAAAAAGTAAAATAATAAATTAATACTGAGACTAATTCACTGATATTGAGCAAAAACACATGCAAAGGAACGTGGGTTAAATAAATAAATAAATTAAAATAAAGACAAGATTTGTTTGTTCCAAAGAAGACGCTATTCCAACTTAAATTATAAGCTAGAAATATTGACCGTATTATATAGGAGTTAAGAATTACATTTGTTTGTAATAACAATAATTTCACCCAGTAATATTGATTAGCAAAAACACTTTCCGCTATTATATTATTCAGCTATTCGCTATAATATTATTACTTGATAAAGCGATTGCTATTACAAACAAATGTAATTCTTAAATCGTATTTAATACGGTCGATATTTCTAAGATATAGTTTCAGTTGGAATAACGTAAAAGTGCGTCATCTTCCCGAATTATCGACCGCATTATATAAGATAAAAGAATTACATTTGTTTGAAATAACAATAATTTTGCCTAGCAACATTGATTAGCAAAAACGCTATCTGCTATTATATTATTTACGTTAATGGACTAAATGATTGCTTATACGAACAAATTTAGTCTTTATGTCCTATACACTGCATACGACATAAAGAATACATTTGTTTGTATTCCAATAGAATTAGCAGCATTAGCATTTCTTATACGAACAAATGTAGTCTTTATGTCCTATACACTGCATACGACATAAGGAATACATTTGTTTGTATTCCAATAGCATTAGCAATAGCAGGTATGATCACGTGATTACAATCGATCATATCGTGGAACGAATATGATTCTTATATAGCAATCATACCCATGCCTAATCCCTAGTACAAATTCTTATTTTTTTTATTAATTTTTATTACGGCCTGGTATCTAGTCTCCTATGGCTTCCTCCATCTTCACAAATACATTTAAAACAAAGAAAAGATTAAAGTACGTATAATTATATGGGCTAAAATAAAGCACACAACACTTTTTACCAGTTTCTCCTTCTTGATAATGATTATTATATTTAGTTTTAATTTTCAAATTTTATTTTCTTAAAAAATATGTCAAACAATGAGAACATGTAGAGGTTTAAGTGAACCATGAAATATGAATGCAATTCTTAGAACAAAGACTGAGAACTTTAATTAAAATAAAGTATCAAACAATTCTTTGGAGACTTTTTCTTCAACCCTATGATTTATTTTGTATTGTGGCAACTTATTTGAATATACGCCATTTTGTAACTTTGAGCATGTTGATCCGTTCGTGAAGATGATTTTCTTTAAGCAAATAATTAGTTTAAGTTAGTTTAGTGCATTAAATTATTAAGCAATCAAAAATAAAAACAAGAAGATGGATACATCCGAAGTCAAAGCGTTTAACGCGGAGGTATTTCGTTTACAATTTGATGGTGGATGTAGCTTACCGTGGCATTGTACTTACAAAATTATGCTTTCAGTTGTCCGGGCTGTACGAAAACAAACCGCCTATATCAAAGGCGAAGATGAGTGCTATCACACGAGGTGCTATAAAGGCAATAAAGTTTTACAAGCACGTAGTCCACAGTGTCGAAAAGTTTATTCAGAAGTGTAAACCCGAGTATAAAGTGCCTGGTTTATACGTGATAGATTCGATAGTGAGGCAGTCGCGACATCAGTTCGGCCAGGAAAAGGATGTGTTCGCGCCAAGGTTCGCTAAGAACATGCAACAAACCTTTGCAAACCTGTTCAGATGTCCTGATGATGATAAGGTAGAATATATCAATTTTTAGGTTATATTTCAAATATTAAATAGTGGAATATACTAAATATTATATTAATAGAACTGTTTGTGTGCTCAGATAAATGAAACATAATAAAATGATAGTCTGTGGTCATAAAAACTCTTGAATTGTTAATGAATCTTTTTGTACTCAAACATTTTGAAAGTAGATATAATTTCTATAATTAAAGATTTAAAAAAAAATAAAAGTATGGTTTATTCTGTTGTTATTGTGGGGTATACTTTTTTAATTGTAGCTAACAATTGTGTTACACATACTACAACTATATTCTGATTATCATGATATTATTAAATCCATACCTATACATTTGTGATTAATTAAGCATCCCAATAGAGTGCAAAGTAATCTTGTAATGAGTTAAATATATTATAAGTAAATATCATTTAATTAAATCACAATGTGGCATATGGTTGAGTAGAATAGACCACCCTCTTTCTTACCGAGAAGTTGTAAAATATGACTAAAGTAACTTGACATCAGGAAAGCAGCTGGTTGTAAAATACCTAGCCAAATCATGTAACAACATTTTGTGCTGAGTTCACCAAGAATGGGATATGGAGGGAGGATGATATTTTTTTTTCATTAGTTTTAAGGTTTTTTGCTCGAGATATTAACATTTGTACAATTTGTTCTTCAGCGCAACATAATCAGAGTGTTAAATTTGTGGCAAAAAAACAATGTGTTCAGTCCGGAGGTTATACAGCCACTGCTGGATATGGCAGACCCTAATCATCCACTCCATCTAGAAATACAACAGCAGCAGAACAACACAGCTAATGGTAAATGGAGATTTATTTATTTATATGCATACGTAATGAATTCATTCATAAAAAATACTAATGTGAAACAATATTGGCTGTATCAGTTAAAAACTGTTGCAGCTAATAACGCGCTCATCCAGTACAATACATTAATTATACTACGAGGAAATGATATATTTTTATACGTGTTTTTGTGTGTGTGCGGGTGTGTGTGATATAAAAGAAGTTGGTCAATGTGACAGTATTACTTAATAGTAGAGACCTATGTTAGCTTTGTACTGTTAAAAGAGTACAGTTAAAGCTCTTTATTTGCGTTACGACTTGAATTGGTACATCAGTACATTACAGTAAAGCATGAGGTATCCCTTTGTTAACATGTCAAGTGTACTAATAAAAAGATAAATAAAATAGATCTTATTACAACTAATCCTACATTGTGTTTCCAAAAGCTATCAGTGTTGTTTGTTTCGTTTGGCGGTTCTTAAGAGGTACGGCGCGTCCGCCGCGTTGGTGTTGTTGTAAACAAACAGAATATTTAGATTATTCTTATAATAACTAAATTTTTTAAACTATTGCCTAAATCTACAGATAATATGCCAAAAACTTATTTTATTTTGAACTGATTTTTATGTTTTGCTTTTTTTTATTTTGTCACTTAGGAACCTAGGGGATAGGTTCCTAATAACCCTATATAAATTACCATTCCATATTCACGGTTTCTGTTTTCGCGTCATATTTACGGTACGTATACCCGCGAATAAAGAGCTTCTGCTGCATATGATGCGTTTAGTGTGACTTTTTCATTATTATGAGACAACTCTTTACATATTGATTTACATTGTATTAAATAGTGTAAAGTTTTATATTTAGCATCAAAAAGAAGAAATATATTATTGTGAGATTATCTCTTGGATTTTATCATTAATTAGGTTCAGAGTATCTGCCAAGTTTCTTGCTGGATTTTTCTGAAGTTTGCTAAATTTTCAAATCAGTGGTAGATTCATTAAATATATTTGACAATTCAAAAGTACTGAAAACAGTCTACTTGAATAAGGAATTTATTTATTTATTGGACAATCAACAATAGATACATTTTATTAACTTAAATTGAACTATTCTGATCTCATTGTAAATGTTCTATTACTTACTGGTTATCTTGTCATTCATAAAAATATTTAAAGCTACCATACAACAGTATGTCAATAATATATCTTAATATTTAAATGAGTTAATCTTGTATATATATATATTTCCGAATCTCGGAAACGGCTCCAACGTTTTTCCTGAAATTCAGCATGTAGGGGGTTTTGGGGGAGAAAAATCGATCTAGCTAGGTTTTATGTAAAAAAAATATTGTTTTATCCCTATTTTTGGGCATTAAAAAACACCAACATTGATATTGAATTGCATTTTCGCCATTAACTGTCAAGTCGACGTAGCTTATTGGGTTAGCGGGCAGCCTCGAGAAATGTGAATGCCAAGGATCGATCCCCAACTAAATAATTGTTTTTACTTTTTTTTAAAGTTTTTTTTTTGCAAAAAATTACCAAGCGAAGCTTGGTCACCCAGATATTCATATATAATGTCAATATGAAGTCATAAAATAATTTTAAAATATACATAATAATTTGAATATTATTGGAATATTTTGAATTGGAATTTAACAAGAAAATGTTTGATTTCCAGGGAGTAGTTTGAACATCACACACATGTCAGATAATAAAATATCACCTATGCCACGACAGGAGTCTCCACATGGTTCCTCACCAATGATGGGTGATCAGGTAATTATGTGTAATTAGGTGATCAGGTTGTTTCAAATTTAATTACTGCTTAAAATCCAACTATCTTTTTCAACTGTTGAGCAATGGTCTCTTATCTTGAGGAGTTTTATTAACACTTTTACTCAAATGTTGGTTATTACGCCGTGTGGTATCCGGCTGAATAGAATAGTACCACCCTCTTTTCTTACCGAGTTGTTGTAAAAGGCGACTAAGGTAAGTTTACCCACCATGTGGTATCCGGTTAAGTAGAATAGACGATACTCTTTATCGAGGTGTTGTAAAATACGGCTAAGATAAATTGACGTCAGGCAGGCGGCCGGTCGTAAAATACGTACAAAAATCATGTGACAACATGTTAATAACATGTCGTGCCGACCCCACTTAGAGTGGGATAAGGGCAGGAGAACGATGATGATTAAAAAACAACGCCTAATTCTCCACAGTATGCAAAAGTAACAATATCCTAATCAGTAGCTATAAAATTGTTATCTCGAACTTCAAAGATAACAAGCATTCATATAATAAACTACATATCTGCATTCATTGAACTCTGGAGATTAGTAATTAAAAAAAAAAAAGAATGAATCATTTTTTGTAATAGCCGGGCTCGCGGCTTCTGTATAGAAATCAGTAATTAAATATATATTTCACTCAAGTAATGTGTCTAAACACTCCTCAAAAATGGCACTTATCTTTTAGTAAAAACCGTACAAAAATCAGTTCAGTAGATTTTTAGAAAAGTGATTACTTACAGATAGTTTTTAGGGACTTTGATAAAATATATATTGATATATATATGCGAAGTTACACACTGTTCTATAATATTAAATTAATTATTTATTTATTTAACATCCTAAAAGCAACTTGTATAGAGTGTCCCATACTTTCGTGTGGTTTTTCGGTTGAGTAGAATAGACCACCCTCATTTCTAACCGAGGTGTCGTAAAAGGGACTAAGTTACGTGGACTCGCCATTTGGTAACCGGCGGAGTAGAATAGACTACCCTCATTTCCTACCGAGGTGTCGTAAAAGGCGATTAAGGTAAGTCGACCCACCATGTGGTACCGTTGAGTAGAATAGACCACCCTCATTTCTTACCGAGATGTCGTAAAAGGCGACTAAGGTAAATCGACCCGCCATGTGGTATACTACGGAGTAGAATAGACCACCCTTTTTTCCTAACGAGGTGTCGTAAAAGGCGACTAAGGTAAGTCCACATCAGAAAGACGGCTGCTGGTAATACATAGCCAAATACCATGCAGCGGAAGTTTACAAAAATAAAAACAAATCAATATGTCAGTTCCAGGATGACTCGTCAGGCCCGCAGCCCGCCAAATTCAACCGGAAGTTGTTGAACGACTTCGAGTACGAGAGTGAGGACGACGCCCCGCCCGAGCCCCAGAACAACGCGCCGCACCCGCACTCCGGACAGAATTCCGGAACTGCTACCGACGCCATTGGCAGGTGGGTTCAGCATTATCTTTCATGTTCCATCCTCTCCTATCATTTCTCAACTCTGGCTACTCCTTCGAAATGCACAAAATCCAACTATGGGGCCGTTCAAGTATTACGTAAGCAAATTTATTATAATTATTAACCTCCCCATCCCAGCAAAAATAAGCAAAGGGGATAATCACGTAAACATTTGTCAATCAATGTATTGGATTTTTTTAAATATAAATAAATAAATAAATATATGGGACAGTTACACACACGGGCGTCCGTCCGCAAAGTAAGTAACTTAATACTTTTGTTATGGGTGATAGACAACTGGTGAATATATACTTATATATTTTTTAAAATACATATATACACCCAGGCTCAAAGACTAAGAATTTATTTTATAGAATATGTTGGCCCTCGGCGGGAATCGAACCCGCGACCCGCGGAGCTGTAGGCAGGGTCACTACCCACTACGCCAACGGGCCAGTCAAATATTATAATTATAATTTGAAAAATATGAAAAAAGATTTAGGATAGAGATTATAATTTATAGAATTAGGCGTTACTTTGCGGAGGTCCATAATACAAAAGTAATGAGAATATTATTTTGCTATAATCTGTGATAAAAGAAAATATGTGTAATGCTAAATGTAGAGTGCACTATTCGTTATCAATCCTGATACATGCAGAATTTGTAAGAACTCATGCACTACCCGACACGGATGGCACAACAATACACAAGCACTGCACACATTCACCACCACAATCTCAACAATTGTTTCGCCTCGTAACCTTGCATTTAGCATTACACATATTTTCTATTATCGCGGATTATAGCAAAATAATATTCTCATTACTTTTGATAGAGATTATATTTTACTGATATGGTATTCAACATAAAGGACAAAAATGTTATATCGTACTATCTAATTTCGGGGACGCCTGTCGGTGCAGGGAGGGTGGTCAGCTCCTATTACGGACTATTCCACCCATATATATGTCTTAATAACATAACAAACAAATTAAATTTTTTGGTACACATATTAAATTCAAATTAACAGTTTTCAGTCCATGAAATCCACCATTTTACTCTAATCCATTATTAGAATAATGGATTAGAGTAAAAAATTAACAATTTACCATTTGTGTAAAAAGTAAATAACTACCGATGAAACTTAATCTAGACTCCACTACCCCCATGTCATCTAAAATAAGCAAAGTCATTTTTTTTTACTTTTGTAGGCATTGAGGGTCAAATATAGTACCAAACCTTAGGCAAAACTTAGGCACTAGTACCTAAGACCTGTCATCACTTCTTCCTGATTTCCTTATATTACTCATATCTTCACATATAGGGTACAGAAATAATATTTGATTAAAAATAAGGCGTACAGAGAAATTTAAAAAGAAATACTATAATGATACTGTATTGTTTTCAGTATATTAACAAATCCAGAAATAATGAGGCAATTGCAGAGTTTACAAGCGCAGATGCAGCTCATGGCTGGGATGCAATTGCCGGTAAGACTTGACCTTTTCCTCAACCAAAAGCAAACTAAAGAAAGTATTTGTCAGTTCAACATTATAATATAATATGGCTCAGTGGGCAGGGACCCTGACCCTGCTATCTATCTATATGGAGAGGCTGATACAGAAAGCCTACTATACTGTTGAGGATTATTTAGACGATAAAAATGCGTGTAAATAAATATTGTTCGACCCTGTACAAGATAGAAACAATTAATTAATGTAACTAGCATTAAGAATTGTATTTTTTAAAAAGAGCAACCACTGAGTTTCTTGCTGGCTCTTCTCGGTAGGAACAGCTTTCCGAACCAGCAGTAGAGTTGACGATTCAAAAGCACTTGTTTACAAGTTTATTTGAATAAAGTATATTTTGAATTTGAATTTGAATATCAGCTGCCATATTTATTTATTTCTTTTATTTTTTATTTATGATGACTTTATTGTATAATAACCTGCTAATTTAGACGCTGTTTTGTTAAAATTAAATAAAAACAGGTGATCTTTGGGATCTTATCACTTAAAAGTGATCTCTTCCAGGCAATCATAATATTAGGGACCTTAAAACAAAAAAAAATGAAAAACTATATTTTATTTATTTTATATAAGTAGGTAATACGCTGTGTGGTATCCGGCTGAATAGAATAGTACCACCCTCATTTCTTAAAGAGGTGTCGTAAAAGGCGACTAAGGTAAGTCGACCTGCCGTGTGGTATCCCGCTGAGTAGAATAGACCAACCTCATTTATTACCGAGGTGTCGTAAAAGGCGACAGAGGTAAGTTGATGTCAGGCAGGCGGCCGGTCGTAAAAACGCAGCCAAATCATGTGACAGCATGTTTATATCATGTTGTGCCGACCCCACTTAGAGTGGGATAAAGGTAGGAAGATGATGAAGTAGGTAATAGTTATTCATCATTATATTTGACCAATCTGTATCTTTTTCTAGAACCTGATGCATCTCCAACAAATCTCGGATATGCAGCTCCAACAACAAAACCAAAATCAAAATTTACCGTTTCTTGTAAGTAGTAGTAGTTTGTATTATTATCAATAACTATAAATAAATTACTAGCAGTTTTGTGACTAGAAGTCTATTGTTTAGATAAACTATTAAAAATAATAAAATTATTTTGCTACAATCCGCGATAAGAGTAAATAGAAAATATATATAATGCTAAAGGTAGTAGTAGTAAATAGTGTATTATTAAAACTTAATCCCTAACCGAAGAATTAAGGTACATCTCCCATGTATAAGCATAGAAATGTGACTTTATTATTCAATTAAAATTTTT
This sequence comes from Morpho achilles, assembly GCA_947086495.1. Lineage (NCBI taxonomy): Eukaryota > Metazoa > Arthropoda > Insecta > Lepidoptera > Nymphalidae > Morpho > Morpho achilles. Next base: position 16,191,338 of record CAMTZB010000014.1, on the reverse strand, counting down.
CTCTTTTTCCAGAACTCCCAACCGGAACCGCCCAAACCCAGCGAGCCCAAAGACGACATGGCCAACGAGTCTGACATAGAGTTCGTAGAGACCGGACCGCAGGTTATAGAAATACCAGACGCCAATGATTCACGGTAATTCGCTATTACTACACACACGCAGTCACGCACACACACATACACGCACTCACACACATCTACGCACATATTCACACACATCTACGCACACATTCACACACATCTACGCACGCATTCACACACATCTACGCACAAATTCACACATCTACGCACACATTCACACACATCTACGCACACATTCACACACATCTACGCACACATTCACACACACACACTCGCGCACGCACACACACACACACGTTCACCCACTCACTCATTCTCATATATATTTATGGGGCGCTTTGTGCCATCTTCACTACATATTATAAAACAAAGTCCATATTTCCGTATGTACGCATAAAACTTTAAAACTACGCAACCGATTTTGATGCGGTTTTTTTTAATAGATAGAGTGATTCCAGAGGAAGGTTTGTACGTATAATAACATTCAATACGAAGTAGAGAAATACTGTAATTTTTGAGGTTTCTGTAAATAATTACATTTTTTTCCGCTTACATTGCAAACGCAGGCTAAACCCTACGAGATTTATCAAAATGATGTACTAAGTATTTGTACACCTTAAAAAGGTCTACAGAAAAGTCCGCGATGGTATATATCTATCTCTTATGGATAACCCACAATAGCAGTTTTTTTCATTTACTTTTTACGAAAAATGATGCCTTATGTTCAAAGCAATTTTTATACAATACAGCATTAATCCTTATCCAATGGAGTACCTTAAATAAATTGTTGATTTAATATAGATCAATATGGCCGTTTACAGCATGCAAATTAAGTGAACATTTTCGGAGATATTACAGATTTAAAATGCCGTGAGGACGCCGCGCTTCACCCTATAGCACTTCGAATCTTTTAGAGTTTGTTTAAAGACATTCTGTAATTAATTGTAAAAATAAAATACATAGGTAAAATGTAAAAGTAAATAAGTAAAAATGTACTATATGAGTTTAGATATTCCAAAGATAGCAGGAAATCGTCTTGGTATAGGGAGAGGACATTGTTTTTCTCCAAATTTAACGCTTGCGGGCTACGGGCAGTAATGAATAAATCAAAACTACTGGATCGATTTTAATCAATTTTTTTTACACTGACTGACATGGGATATATATTTTATACCCGCGCGAAGCAAGGGCAGGCCGCTAGTAGTAGTATATATCGCTCATAGTGCATTAGTGGCACAAGTTAATAAATAATGTTTTTAATAAATGGTCTTAAAGTCTTAATTACTAAGGAAAATTATTAAAAAATACTTTACTTTGCTTAAACGAACGGTCTCATATCGAATTGAGTTCTGTCAATATTGTTACTGAAAAGAATGTGTATTTAGTAATGAAGACTTTAAATCCATTTATCTCAAAACATGATTTTTTGATCTGTGCCACTATTGTAGCCCATAAGCAATATGTATATCGAGAACCTCACGGCTTTTTTTTCACAATCATATAAATATTTTTCATTTTTGAGTTCATAAGTGTTTTTTTAACTCTGTATTTTCCATTTAGTGAAATTGATTTTTTTTTTCTGTTATTTTGTCCAAAATTTTAATTAAATTTGTCCACATAAAGCGGGTAAAAAATGAGTTCAAAGGTGAAACCCATATATCGCACGCTTAATATTAAAGTGACCTAATTAAAACGATTGTAAAAGAATAGTCAATATTTACAGTGCAATTATATCCGCCATGTGTGATATCCGGATAAGTAGAATAGACCACCCTCATTTCTTACCGAGGTGTCGTAAAAGGCGACTAGGGTGAGTGGATCCGCCGTGTGGTGTCCGGCTGAGTAGAATAGACCACCCTCATTTCTTACCGAGGTTTCGTAACAGGCAACTAAGGTAAGCTGAACTCAGGCAGGCGGCCGATCATAAAATACCTAGCCAAACATGTTGTGACTCTGATTAGCGTGGTATAAGGGTAGGAGAATGATCATAACCAATGCAAATTGCCTATTATGGAACGGGTATGCGATACAAGCGTGTTGTTCCAGAAGTCCGTCTCCAAAATCCCGCAGGCACCGTTCCCGGTCGAAGTCCCCGCGGCGGAGGCGCCGTTCGCGGTCGAGGTCGCGCTCGCCTAGGAGACGCCGTGACAGAGACAGGTGACTACAATATTCTTTTTGTCTGAAAATATACAGAATTAACCGAGCTAGATAAGACTGCCCGTTGGCGCAGTGGGTAGTGACCCTGCCTTCAGCTCCACGGGTCGCGGGTTCGATTCCCGCCGAGGGCCAACATTTTCTATAAATGAATTTGTTGGTCTTTGAGCCAGGGTGTATATTTGTATTTAAGTATGCATTTAAAAATATATAAGTATATATTCACCAGCTGTCTGTGAACCATAACACAAGTATTGTGTCCCATATATTTATATAAAAAAAATGGAAGGCACCGAAATAACCTATACGATACTACTATAGTGTATACAATCTAACCTTATAGCTAAGTGCCCTATGTACTCGCTAGTAAGATGGGAGATACTAGGTAAGGATGAAAATGAAGTTGAGGACCTGACAAATATCCCCTTCAGGTTTGTGAAAGCAACAGGTAGGTAAGAGCAGGTGACATTGTCGGGACAGTAGTGAATCCCTTGTCCCAACATGGGGAAATGGGTGGAATAGTCCAGAATAGGAGCTGACCACCCACCCTGCAACGACGGTCATCCCTAAAACTAAATAGCTAGATAGGGATATAGATAAGATATACGACTCTGTGATAAAATCCTACAATCAAATTTAACCTGCCATTACAGCAATTTAAAATAACTATAAAAAGGTAGGTAATTCAGAAAGCCTGTATTTAGATTACAGAAATGATTAGAAATACGTGGATTTTGCTACTCTTCCACGTTGCACGAGATGGTAATGACGAAATCTAATTAGTTATAAGAATTAAATTGTGTGCAAGCGCCGAGTTTCTTGCTGGTTCTCCTCGGAAGCAGCAATTTTCCAAACCATCAGTAGAGGAAAAGTTTACTTAAATGCAGAATATATTTAATTTGAATTTAAATATTTTTTTTTTATAAACTATTACATTTATTTATAGAGACAAAGACAGAGATAGAGACAGGGAGAAAAGCTACAAAGAGCGGGAAGCGGAAAAGGAGAAACAGAGGGAAAGAGAAAAGAAAGGACTCCCGCCCATCAAAAAGGAGAATCTTAGTGGTGAGTTTTTATTTATAACAAAAAAAAAAAGTGGTACCGACCTTACTGTACGTATATAAATTTTAGTTTTAAGTACCTTCACACCTACATAAAAAAAACTCTGTTGTTCATCGAAGTTTTACGTTTTAAAAAAACACAGCTTGTGGAGATCAATGACCTTACCCTAACACGCTATTCCAAATAATGTAATACGACACATAACCTTGACCTAAAAACTAAATAGTAAGGTGTGAGTGAGACAAAGTAAGTATGTTGTTGTTTTCTCCTGTTGCGCACCTCTCCAGGTCATTGATTCATTGTAAACAAAGCCAATAACATATTTATTTTGATCGAATATATATATTTTTTCATATTTATGGAGATAGAATTATGCAAAAGTTACCTTATACGTTTTAAGTGATCAATTTAATTTAAATGATTTAAATTTAAGTGACGCCGTGTGGTATCCGGCTGAATAGAATAGTACCACCCTCAGTTCTTACCGAGGTGTCGTGAAAGGCGACTAAGGTAAGTCGACCCGCCGTGTGGTATCCGGCTGAGTAAAATGGACCAACCTCATTTCTTACCGAGGTATCGTAAAAGGCGACTAAGGTAAGTTGACCCACTGTGTGGTATCCGGTTTAGTAGAATAGACCACCCTCTTTCTTACCGAGGTGTCGTAAAATACGACTGAGGTAAGTTGATGTCAGGCAAGCGGCCGGTCGTAAAATTGCAGCCAAATCATGTGATAGCATGTTAATAACGCCGTGCCAATGTTGTGCCGACCCCACTTAGAGTGGGATAAGGGCAGGAAGATGATGACTCTTTAATGAACTCATAAATTTTACAAAATATGGCTTAAACTATGAATTCCAAACTAAGCATGCTTGAACCATTGACTTTGCGGACAGATAGTCTCGTGTGGAATTGTTTCATATATTTATTTATATTAATTTTAACACAATAATTGTTTTCAGTCTGTAGTACTACCCTATGGGTGGGGCATCTATCGAAGCTGGCCACTCAGGAAGAGCTCTCGGATCTATTTGGCGCCTTCGGTGGCGTGGTCACAATAGACGTGGTCGCGCCCCGCGGCTGCGCGTTCGTCGTTATGGAGAGACGTCGGGACGCTGCCAAAGCTTTGGCGAAATTAAATAAACACAAGTTACATACAAAGGAGATTACGGTTAGTAAAAAATTTTAACAGCCTCTTAATATCGCACTGCTAGCCAGTGTTGTTAATGTATAGAAACCGGCTATACTCACGTCGATTCACGTAGATTCGATTCAAATCCGATCTTAAACCCATCTGCGGCACTTATTACACGAGGTTATCGCGGCGGAAACTTAGTTGTTGAAATACTCGGCCTAACCAGATAGAATTAGAAATGTGTATAGCCAGATTCTATACATTAGCTATAATAGACAGGGCAACACAATAGTTTAAAATTGAAAAAGTAAGAGGATCTTACTCTTACTATCCCACTTGTTAGGCCTCCCCTCTCCGTTTTTGGAAAGAAGGGTTGTAATTTAGACATACTACTTTGCGCAAATACTTATTGGTAGGTTAACATAGTATAGTGCATGTCTGGAAAATTGCTGAGGGGGTGGAATCCCTCTGGAATTTTCCAGATTGTTCCAATTTTTGATCTTGAAGATTCACACGATCTCACATCTTGGCTATTACAGTTTTAAGCGAAAATTTAGGTACTGTACTATGTTAGGTAATCAAATCAAATCAAAATATATTTATTTAAATAAGCTCTTATAAGCACTTTCGAATCGTCAAGGATCAATATGATTAATGAAGCTACAACTGGTTCGAAATGTTGCTCTTACCGAGAAGAACCGGATAAAACTCGGCGGTCAATCTTTTAAACATTTTCAATTTTACATTATTAAACCGCAATCTTGTATGAAGTTGAAACGCCGTGTGGTATCCGGCTGAATAGAATAGTACCACCCTCAGTTCTTACCGAGGTGTCGTAAAAGGAGACTAAGGTAAGTCGACCCGCCGTGTGGTATCCGGCTGAGTAGAATAGACCACCCTAATTTCTTACCGAGGTGTCGTATAAGGCGACTAAGGTTAGTTGACCCACCGTGTGGTATCCGGTTAAGTAGAATAGACCACCCTCTCTCTTACTGAGGTGTCGTAAAATACGACTGAAGTAAGTTGACGTCAGGCAGGCGGCCGGTCGTAAAATACGTAGCCAAATCATATGAAAACATGTTTGTAACATGTTGTGCCGACCCCACTTAGAGTGGGATAAGGGCAGGAGGAAAACTTGTATGAAGCTGAAATGATTTTCAAATCCAGGCTTTTTTATCGTTTATATAGGTAATATATAAGTATCCTAGTACATAGTCAATTTCTAGTGCCCTTACCTTAATAATAATTAACTTGACTTGTTGACTGTAGGTGGCGTGGGCGGCAGGCAAAGGTGTTAAAGGGAGGGAGTGGAAAGACTACTGGGAGGCCGACCTGGGGGTGGCCTACCTCCCCTGGCCCGCGCTGCACGCCCGCTGGCTGCTGGGAGCGTTATCGTTGGACGCGTTGGAGGATGGTGGTGCCGTTGATGAAGAAACGCTGCCACCGTGGCTACCACCTAGGGTGAGTTTTATTCAGATCAATAGATCCATCATCTTCCTGCCCTCATCCCACTCTTAAGTGGGGTTCAGAATAACATGTTATAAAGATGCTAAATAAAAAATATATATGGGACTAGTACACACACAGACGTCCGTCCCCGAAGTAACTTTATACTTGTGTTATGGGTGACAGACAACTGGTAAATGTCATCATCAGCATCATAGTGGGATAAAGGCATGAGGATTCCTGTCCTTATCCCACTATAAATGGGGTCGGCACAACATGTTATAAACATATTGTATCAGGCAGGTGTCCGATCGTAAAATACCTAGCCAAATCATGTGACAACATGTTTATAACTTGTTGTAGAGACCCTATAAGGGCAGGAGACTGATGCTCTATCGTATATATTGCTCTGGTATGAGGGAAGAATAATTGAATATTTATTCATTGATTTTTCCACTTCAAGTCACATCCCTAGCACAAATTCTTATTTTTTTATTAATTTTAATCACGGCCAGGTATCTACTATATAGCTCCAATTTGACCCAAATTTTATCAATATCGCTCCAGCAGATTAGCCGTGAGTCTAGCAGACAAACATAAATTATCAATGAGATTTATTTATTACAATTTCCGAATTGTTTCAGATAATACCCAAAGCGATACCCGAAGGCATGCCCATGCTGCCCGGCATGCCGCCGGTGTCCGCGGCTGGCATGCTCGGCGGCCCCATGCCGGGTCTGCCCGCCGGGCTCGCAGGCAGCCTGCCTCCCACCAGCCTGCCAATGCCTGGCAGCTTGCCCGTCCCGCCCGCCACCATACCCATGCCCGTGCCCAGGATGCCTCCACCTGGGTAAGTTGGACATACGTTCCGAGTAATTCAGTAATAATCTATACTAATATATAAAGCTGAATTCTTTCACCATTGGAAAACTGCATCTTTACTGAGCAACATAGGCTATATTACATTAAAATAGGGATCCGTAATAAAAATGTACTAAGGTGAAAAAAATTAAAAATTACGTGAGTGAAACCGCGGGATATTACTAGTAGTCACTACTAGTATAAAACAAAGTCACATTCTTTGTTTGTCCATATATCCCTATGTATGCATGAATCTTTAAAACTACACAACAGATTTTGATGCGGTTTTTTTTAATAGATAGAGTGATTCAAGAGGAAGATTTATATGTATAATAACATTCAATGCCGAGTAGAGAAATACTGTAATAAAATGTCTAGCTTTCAAGGTTAATCCACTTAAACCATTTTTATGGTTATCAAAAGACTCAATTACTGTTTTAATCTTTCCACGCAGGAGAAACCGCTGGCGATTGCTAGTGTAATTTTTTTTTTTTTCGTTTATTATCCAATATAATAAGACATAATATATAATCACACCGAATTATTTCGAAAAACACGCAGGGTTTATATGAAGGTGTGGAATTCGCATTATTTTTCTAAAACTATATCTATTAAAATAATTACTATTGCCAGAATTTCATATTAAATTGTTTTAATTGATTTTAATCTGCATCTGATGAATATATTTTATAAAATTAAATATTTATGCTACGTAGTATCAAAATATGTATAACATAAATATCAAATTTTTTAAAAAGTAATATTTCATGAAAGAAATTGTTTAAACATGTGCAGCTTTATTTTAATTACTTTATCTGTAGATCATATTATTGCAATAAAATGGTTGGCAAACTTGAGTCATTAGGTTTTGTGTGTTTACATTTAGTTAAGTACCTAAACCTATGGCGTCATCATCCTCCTGCCCTTATCCCACGCTAAGTGGGGTCGGCACAACATGTTATAAACATGTTGTCATATGATTTAGCTGCGTTTTTATGACCGGCCGCCTGCCTGACATCAACTTACCTTAGTCATATTTTACGACACCTCGGTAAGAGAGGGTGGTCTATTCTACTAAACCGGATACCACACGGTGGGTCAACTTACCTTAGTCGCCTTTTACGACACCTCGGTAAGAAATGAGGTTGGTCTATTCTACTCAGCCGGATATCACACGGCGGGTCGAGTTACCTTAGTCGCCTTTTACGACACCTCGGTAAGAGAGGGTGGTCTATTCTACTAAACCGGATACCACACGGTGGGTCAACTTACCTTAGTCGCCTTTTACGACACCTCGGTAAGAAATGAGATTGGTCTATTCTACTCAGCCGGATATCACACGGCGGGTCGACTTACCTTAGTCGCCTTTTACGACACCTCGGTAAGAAAAGAGGGTGGTACTATTCTATTCAGCCGGATACCACACGGCGTGACCTAAACCTATCTATCTATCTATCTAATTTCGGGGACGCCTGTCGGTGCAGGACGGGTGATCAGCTCCTATTCCGGACTATTCCACCCATTTCCCCATGTTGGGACAAGGGTTTCACTGCTGTCCCGACAGTGTCACCTGCTCTAATCTACCCGTAGCTTTTACGAACCTGATAATATCCCTGAAGGAGATATTTGTCAGATCCTCAGCTTCAATTTCATCCTTACCTAGTATCTCCCATCTTACCAGCGAGTACATAGGGCACTCAGCCATAAGGTGAAGACTCGTTTCTTCCTCTCCACACTCTGGGCACGCAGCATCTTCTGTTATTCTCATTATTGACAGGTGTCTGTTTAACAGGCAGTGCCCAGTTGTAATGCCTGTTACAATTGCTACATTTTCCCTGCTCTGAGACATCAGCTGTTTAGACTTCCTTGTATCAAACGATTTGAGAAACAACTTTGCTTGTCTGAGCATTGTGTTTCTCCATCTTTTGTTAGATTCTGTTTCTATTCTTTTTTCTATCACACACTTTATTATATTATGTGCAATTGGGAGGAAGGGTTCTGGTCCTACGAATGTTTGACTAGCTCCCTTTCTTGCCAATTCGTCAGCTTTTTCGTTCCCTGCATGGCCACAGTGTCCCGGAACCCATGCAATCGTTACTTCCCCCTTCTCAGCTAATTCGTTTAGTTCACGCTTACATTCCTTCACGATAGCTGAGGTTGTTTCTATGCGGTCAAGTGCTTTTAAAGCTGCTTGACTATCGCTATATATGACTATATTATGTTCTAATGCTATTTGTGATTCTTTGAGTTTCCTGGCACACTCCATGATAGCTATCATTTCGGCCTGGAAGACACTTGTATATTTACCCAGATTTAGGACCTGGTGTAAATCTGACGAGGTGCCGTAGACAATTCCAGCTCCCGCCAGCTTCGCGGATTCTCGTCTAGACCCGTCCGTGTAGCAGATGGTCTGACTCTTCGCGCTGTGTTCCACTTCCCAGTTTTCTTTTGCTCCTATGTGTATCCTATATTTTTTATCGAAGATTTTCTGTTTCTTGATCAAGTCACTTCTCCTGACGACCATAGACAGATTTTCTCCGTAAATCTTTTCTATATCCGTATGACCTTTATCTGTAAAGTTTCCTTTCCATTGTTGGAACACTTTCATCTTATACCATTGCTCTATTGCTTTTCTCTTAGCTGCTAGGTCTAGAGGATAGAGTCCCACCAGAACTTCTAGTGCAGCGGATGGGGTTGTTCTCACTGCACCTGTGATCATTAGTGTTGCTATCCTCTGTATCTTCATTAAGTCCTTGCTGTTGACTCCGATGTTGGCTCTGTGCCACCAAATCGAAGCGCCGTACAGTATTCTGGGTAGAATGATAGCCGTATATATCCACTTGGTAATTTTTGGCTTCATACCCCAGGTTCTGCCCACCGCTCTTCTACATTGCATAAGTGCAATTTTTGCTTTGTTGCATTGTTCTTTGATGTGACTTCTAAACCTTAGGGTTTTGTCTAGCTTTATACCTAAGTACTTTATTTCCTTTATCAACTGTATCTCTACACCCTTTATGCTGAGTGGATTAAAGTTGGCTATTTTCCTTTTGTTTGTGAAAAGGACTAGTTTGGTTTTCGTCGGATTAAGGTTTAATCCCCTTTCCTGACACCATCTTAGTGTTTCTTTAATACTAATACTCATTATGTTCCTTATAGTGCTCAGGTCTTTCCCTGTTACTAAAAGGACACCATCATCTGAGTATGCTTGCATGTATGTCCTCATATCATTAATCTTCCTAACTAATGGATCTAGTAGGAGACACCACAGAAGAGGAGAGAGACACCCTCCTTGAGGAAATCCTCTCGTTGATTTTATTATGTGTGTAACTCCGCTTAGCTCCGCCGCGATTGAACGATGCTCTAGCATGTTCATTATCCAGCGTCCCACTTCATATGATATTCCTTCCCTACAGATTGAGTTTCTTATAGCATTGCGATTTGCTTTGTCAAAAGCACCTTCTACATCGAAGAAGCAACCTAATGCTATTTCTTTGTTACATAAGGTTCTTTCTATTCTTACCACTAAATTATGGAGAGCTGTTTCTGTTGATTTGCCCCCCATATATGCATGTTGATTTTCATGCAGTGGAAGGTTGCTTTGTTCTATGTTAGTTCTTATGTGTCCTTCGATCACTTTTTCTAGTGTTTTTAGAATGAACGAGGACAAACAAATACACCGAAATGACTTCGGTTCCTGATAGGTTTTCTTTCCAGGTTTTGGAATGAACACCGCTTTTACTTTTCTCCAGCTCGTCGGGATATAGCCCCACGCCAAACTAGCATTGAAAAGTGCTAACATGTTTCCTTTAATATATTCATATGCTACCTGTAGCATTTTAGGGAGTATTTCATCTGGACCAGCTGCTTTGTATGGTGCAAATGACTTGATACTCCACTTAATATGCTCTGCTGTTATGATATTTCCCGGGTCTGACCAGTGGTATCTGGTGCTTGGCGATATCATTTCCTCTTTAATTTCTTTGCATTCTGGAAAATGTACTTCTGCCATTTTGGTTAGTATTATTTTGGGATCCGTAATTATTCTCTCATCCAATTTAATACTACCCAGTCTGCATGTTCTGTCTTTTGCCAGTATTCGCATTAGTCGTGCTGCTTCAGGGTATTCTGTGACCCCGTTGCAATACACTTGCCAGCCATTTCTGGACTCTTTTCTGCACTTTTTACGGAATTCCGTCCTGTTCTTCCTATATTCTGCCCAGCTCAATTCATCCCCTTTCTTAAGGGCAATTCTTTGAGATTTGCGTACTTTTTTCCTGAGTTTTTTCAGTTCGTTGTTCCACCACGGTTGACCCGTGCCTTGTGTGACCTCTCGTAGTGGACACGAACTGACAAAGGCATCTTTTAATGCTGTGCTTAGTTCCAATGCGCCTTCCTCTAACTCGTCTATCGTGTTGTAGGAAGTGTATTTGGATCTCCATTCGCTCATTAGGGACTCAAAATTATCCCAGTTGGTCTTCTTAGCATTTCTAATGCACAATTTGCCAATTTTGCTGTTTATGTGAAAGGTGATTCTGCGATGATCTGATAGCGAGTCGTTCAGATCCACCTTCCAATCTTTGATGTATTTGGCCATGCCTTCCGATGCTAGAGTAATATCTAACACTTCTTTTCTCGTTCTTGTAACGAACGTTGGTTCATTACCAATGTTCATTATCTCGAGATTGTTGCTTATGATAAATTCTAACAGTGCTTCTCCTTTCCTATTTGTGTCTGTGCTGCCCCACACCTCATTGTGCGAGTTAGCGTCACATCCTATTATAAAATAAATTTTCTTACCTTTGTATTTGTTAACGGTTTCTTCCAGTTCTCTAGTCGGTGGTGTGAAGTCGGTCTCACTAGGAATGTAGGCCGACATAAACGCCATCCTTAGTTTCTTTTCTTCATCTAGTGGAATCAAAGCTTCCACCGCTACTAAATCTCTGTAACATTCTAGTTCAATTAGTCCTAAGTTTCTAATCCTGCTACTGGTATAGATACATGTTCTGGGATCCGACTCACCATTGTTGTAATAGGTTAGGTCTCCCCCTAAACAACCCATACCAACCACACGCCCATTCACAGCGTATGGTTCTTGTAGCAGGGCCACATCTATTTGCTTGCTGACCACATATTCGCAGAGTTCGCTCATGGCTTCTCTACAGTGGTGCAAGTTTATCTGAAGAATCTTTAGTGTGTGTGTGGTGTGTTTTTGTGAGTGTTTATGTTTTTTGGGTGTACTTCCCATTAAGTGTATTGTGTTGTGTTTGTTTGTTCTTTTTCCCAATACATAATGATGCCCCGCACGACTTCGAGCACCAGCTGTGAGGCAAGGCGCTCAAGAAGTGTACGAGGCATCAGTTATGTATCGGTACCTGTGATTGTTAGTGTGCCGTGGCGGTACCGGCATCTCCGACTATTCCCTGCACGGATGTCTTGGCGGGGGGGTACTAGGGGCCCCGCCTGACGCTCCGATTGCTGGTTTCGTCGTGTCCGCTGGTTCCAGCACACGAGCAACACTGTTCTGTTCATGTGTATCTTGTTTGGGTTTGAGTTTTGGTTTCCAGTTCAAAAACCTCACCTGCACTTGTGTGGCTTGATAAAAGAGCCACACGAGACCCTCCCTAAAAAGTTTGTTTATTTCCCGAGGGACCCCCACAATCAGACGCTCCCCCAGAGGGAGGGGCTCTCTGACGATGAGGCTCCACTCGGGGAGTCTCAATTCAGCTCTATTACGATTTTGACCCCTAAGCAGAAGGAGAGGATCAGCTGCTCTCCTAGTGCCTGGGATCCAAATTGCTACTCTACCTCTATCCCTTCTCATGACCTTGATCGAAATGCCGTTGTAGAGACCGAAGTCGCACCCGAGCAACCAATCCCTCGACTGCTCAGTAGCTGGTGTCACAAGGAAGAACCCTTCTGCCACCAGCCCCGAGGTCGCAAAGTTTAGCCTGGAGCTGTCGACTTCTTCTCTGACAGCATCCTCGATAAGGTCAGCTATTTTGTCTCTAATGTGTGTTGCTAAATCTTCATCGACCGGCAAACCATCTGCACGATGGATGGCCACAGCGAGATCACTCTGCTCCTTTGCAGTGCAACGTGGTCCCGCTGTAGCCCCCCAATTGCGACGCTTTGCCGGTCGCTGTTCGCTCGGTCCTTCTTCAGGGTCGGTGCCCTGCCTCTTCTTCTTCTGCGGTCTGGAGGTCTTCGCCTCCCCAGCCCCTGAAGAGGTTTCCCCCTCCATGGGCTGGGAAGTCGGAGGCGCATCCGACACAGCTGACTGTCTTTTAAGTTTCTTTGCCCTATTCTTACGTTTTTTAGACGTCACCATCTTGAAATCGCCCTCACCCATACCCGAAGGCCCAGGCGTCGGCGACTTCAACAGGTCTTCTTCTTCCCTCAGATGGAGGGTTCTTGAAAGTTCATCGTGGAGATTCGCTGTCGAACCTCCAGGATGCTCTAAACCGGATTGCGAAAAATTGCCCCCCCCAGAATACGAGGGGCAGCCTGAGACTGATGCTTGGGCCGTAGCCCGAGCAGCAGTCTCAGGGAGGGATTCTCCAGCCGGGCTGGTACCCTCCTGGGGTAGATTATGCTTTTTTTTCGCGTCCATTTTTTTAAAGCAGGTGAGAGGATGTTTTTGGGGGAAGGATTGGACTGAAAGGATTAGGGGGTAAAGGAAGGGGATAGCGGACGTGCGTGATTGCGTGGGAAACCGGAACCCCGCACCGCCAGATCATACTTGCTATTGCAGCCTGAGGAATAAAAAAGTGTGAGCTCATTAGTGACTGCAACATTGCCCAGGGTGCACGGCATGGACGTGTATGATTCGACTTATGACAGTGCCCTGTAGCTCAGCTCACATACCTGAGCGTGGCAGCTGTCATCTACACCCCGACCTAAACCTATGGAGTATAAAGCGAAATTTGAATCCCCAAATGTGATAAATGAATAAATTAACCCGGAGAAACCACCTAATCACATGTTAGTAAACCCAGTGACCGATTGTTATGAAGCTGTATGTTTGTGCAGGATGCCAGCGTTGCCGCCCGCGCTGGCGGCGAGCGTGCCACCGATGCGACCGCCAGTACCAGGTATGGATGTAATTGAATTTACTTGATTACGGATTAAAAAGTAATAATAAAATTATTTTGCTCTCATCCGCGATAAAGTTAAATGGAAAATATATATAATGCTAAATGTACGTAAAAACACATGTATATATAATGCTAAATTTATGATTAAGTAAAAACACATGCACAAGTGCACTCTACATTTAGCTGTATATATATTTTCTATTTTACTTCATCGTGGAATATAACAAAATAATTTTATTTTTCAAAAGTAATAATAAAATTATTTTTTGCTATAATCCGCGATGAAGTAAAATAGAAAATATATATAATGCTAAAATCGCAAAGCGCTTTGCGATTTTGGTCGTGGAGTCTATCTCCTGACGATGCTTCGGTTGCGGGGCGAAACGATTGTTGAGTTTGTGGTAGTGAACGTATATAGTGCTTGTGTATCACGGTGGCGGTGGTGGAGGTTTGTGCATGTGTTTTTTACGACTCCTGCATGTATCAGGTATGATAACCGATTGTCCACTCTACATTTAGCATTATATATATTTTCTATTTTACTTCTTCGCGGATTATAGCAAAAAATAATTTTATTATTACTTTTGTATTATGGATCTCCGCAAAGTAACGCCTAATTCTATAAATTAATTTTATTTTTACTTTGTAATATGGATATCCGCAAAGTAACGCCTACTTCTATAAATTATAATGGATTTATTGTTCTCATCAAACCAAATAATATGATAATATTGCTAATTTCAATTTAAAGTAATTGATACTCATAACAAACCCATTAATAACTATTCAATGGCGGCTGCACACTATTGCTTGAGTGGGAGGAGTCGCTATGTGTTGCCTGAGACGTAATCTCGGAGTGACCTTAAGTGACCTTATTATGTATATTTATTTATTTATTTAATAAGGAAACAAACAGCACTCACATTACACTTACATTTGTACGTTGAATTTATTTAATTAAGGTAAGATATTTAAGGTTTGTAAGTAAGTTTTTTTCGTTGCATATATTTTTTTTTCTTTTCATAGTAGCAGTAAGTATTAGAAAATGTTTTCCAGGATGACACACAAAGGGCCGCGGCTGAAAACCAGTGCTGTGTGGCACCTCAGTTTTCTGTTGTGACATGTGGCGTACACTGAGCCGTTGCCGTTTCTTTGTCATGTGAAATTTAGAATAAGCTACATTAAGTCTTCGTTTCACATGGGAAAGAAATAAATAGTTTTCATTTCATTTCGTTTTCATTTCATTTCGCTTAAAATATTACAGAAAAATTAACATGCATGCCAACAAAATTTCCAAAAATGAATGAAGGAGCATGATAATAAAAATAAAGCTAGGTGAAAAATATAAATGTAAAAAGTTAAAATTATAAGTGAAATTTAGGAAGAAACAACACAAAATTTAACAAATGAAACTGTTAATACATATAACATTATATTATTTCTTAAGATATATATGTTTTGAATCCATTATTATAAAGGTCAAGGTGATGATATTTCCTTTTATATATATACACTCTCGAGAGCTAACAGCGACGCGCTCGCCGATTGTACGAGGCGGCGCGAGACTGTATGACTCGAGACTCCAAGATGCCTCGATACATACTGAGCTGAGGCGAGGCTACCCTGTCCACTGTTTTTTTTTTTTAATTTATTAGGTTTACCAACAGCTTTAACACTTAATTCTAACACATATTCTATTATACTATTACACTAGGTCTAAATGTAAAACTACTTAAAGGTAAACACCACATGGAAATGTAACTCAAAACAATACAATAATAATTATGAATCTGAAATTTAGAATTAAAACTAAGCTAAGTAAATAAACTAAGATTTTTTTGGATTTTTTTTCTAAAATGATGGAGGGATACATGGAATATATCAGGGGAATTAATATGGTTATAAACTTTTGTAATTCTGGGGATTGGTGAGTTAGCGCCCAAAGCTGTAGAACGATGGGGAAAATATAAAAGGTTATTTAAGGGTGTTCTTGGGTATCGCATTGGCACTCGTAATTTAAAGTATTCGGGGAGTGCAGAGCACTGTTGCACTCGTTATTTCAAGGACTGTCTCGCAAAGAGTGTACAGCTACCATAAAAGAATGTACTATGAATGCATCCTCCTGCCCTTATCCCACACTAAGTGGGGTCGGCACAACATGTTATAAACATGCTGTCACATGATTTGGCTGCGTTTTTACAACCGCCTGCCTGACGTCAACTTACCATAGTCGTATTTTACGACACCTCGGTAAGAAAGAGGGTGGTCTATTCTACTAAACCGGATACCACACGGTGGGTCATCTTACCTTAGTCGCCTTTTACGACACCTCGGTAAGGAATGAGGTTGGTCTAATCTACTCAGCCGGATACCACACAGCGGGTCGACTTACCTTAGTCGCCTTTTACGACACCTCGGTAAGAAAAGAGGGTGGTACTATTCTATTCAGCCGGTTACCACACTATGAATATGACGAAATAAAACATTTATGATGTTTTTTTCAATTTTCATTAACATCATTTCAATTAATATGGAAAAACTATGGTTGTTAATTAATAGATTAAGTTGCTTTACTAGAATTTATCATTTATTATCTAACATGTTAAAAGCATTGCTTAGACAATTGCTTTAAAAGTAATTGCTTACAACAATAACAATAGCTCCCATTAAATTATTATTTAACAATATGTATCTATTCTGGTATTAAATAAAGTATATTTTTGCATGGCAGGCCTACAAAGGGACGCGACGATGCCGCCCACTGGCCCACTGCTGGGCTTCCCGCCGGGAATGCCGCCACAGACTATACCGCAGCCAGGTGAAATATTATTGCTTACTATAATTTTATAATTTGCAAATTATCTTCACTTCCATAGTTTTTAAGAAAAAGTACACTGGAAAAACTAGGTCAATATAAAGTTTTTCTGATAATTTTATTAAAATCAGTTTAGCCCTTACGTAGTCTGGAACATACATACATACTTTCTCTTTTAATCTATATATATTTTATAAATTTAAATATGTAAACTTTAAATTTAAATATTTAAAATAGGAATTGGTATAGTATTTGTGTTTTTAATACTTTGTACTTTGAATAGACCAACCTCATTTCTTACCGAGGTGTTGTAAAAGGCGACTAAGGTAAGTTGAACCACCGTGTGGTATCCGGTTTAGTAGTATAGACCACCCTCTTTATTACCGAAGTGGCAGGCGGCCGGTCGTAAAAACGCAGCACAAACCATGTGACAGCATGTTTATAACATGTTGTGCCAACCCCACTTTGAGTGGGATAAGGTCAGGAAGATGATGATGAATACTTTGTGTGTGTGTGTGTGTGTTTTTTATAATATTGTTAGTGGCATTAGGTTCATGTATAGCCTTTTACACACTGTATAAATTTTAGATTAAATATTTGACTGGCCCATTGGAACGTTGGACTGGTAATGACCCTGCCTTCAGCTCCGCGGGTCGGGGGTTCGATTCCCGCCGAGGGCCAACATTTTCTATAAATAAATTTGTTGTTCTTCGAGCCTGGGTGTATATTTGTATTTAAGTAGGTATTTAAAATTATATTCACCAGTTTGTCTGTCTACCAACTTGTATTAACAAGTATTAAATTACTTTGGGGACGGACAACCATGTGTGTAAGTGTCCCATATATTTATTATTATTATTTATTATTTATACTTTATTAAAGTTGTACGTATATATATTTATTTATGTTTTATACATTGCTTGATACTTTCATTCAAATATTGAAAAGTATCGGTGTTGGCAGGCAGCGTGTCGGGCATGGTGGGCGGATTCCTCAGCGGGCTGATGGGCGTGGGCGTGAACGTGGGCGGGCTGGTGCTGCCGCTGCACGCGCCGCACGCGCAGCACGCACCGCACGCACAGCACGCAGCACATGCACAGCACGCACCGCCAGCACAGCACGCGCAGCACGCACCGCACGCGCAGCACGCACCGCACCCACTGCCGCAGCCGGCGCCACCGCAGCAGCACACCTTGGTGAGATTATCTTTTATATTAATTGCAGCAACTGCAGATTTCAAAAATGCCGCCTTAATAATATTAACAAAATGTAAGCCTAATTCCTTCCACTGATCTTATTTTATATTTATATTTTCTTTTAAGTAGATTATATTCTTTATACATAAAGCAAATGTGTGATGAAATATGAAATGGCAAAATTATTCAAAAGTAATAATAAAATTATTTTGGTAATAATTTATTTTTGAATTTTATATATTTATAAATTTTGGTAGTAATAATAAATTAATTACCAAAATCGCAAAATCGCTTTGCGATTTTGGTCGTGGAGTCTATCTCCTGACGATGCTTCGGTTGCGGGGCGAAACGATTGTTGAGTTTGTGATAGTGAACGTATATAGTGCTTGTGTATTGTGGTGGCGGTGGTGGTGGTTCCTCCTATGAAGCCGGACCACGGCTAAGGACAACGCGGCACCGACGGGTCGGTTATAATGTATGTATCCGTCAAAGAGTGTTGTGATATGATCAGTTTTCCCCCCCGCAGCCCACCCGGGAGGCCGCGGACGACGCCATGGAGCTCGATACGTCGGAACACGGCGACGAGCCCGCGGCCGTGCCCGCAGCGCCTCCACCGCTCTCCATCGACCAGGTAATACAAATGTCACAATTTTCAAAAAAGAAAAATCGATAAATAAAGTTTAAGGCAACTATAGTTTAGCTGTCTTTAATACTAGCAAACGCCAGCGGTTCTGCACGCGTGAAAGATGAAAACCGTATCATATGAATACAGACTATCTTTTGATAAATGCTTAAAATGGGTTAATCTTAAAACCTAGACATATGCTGTCGCGGACTTTTATTTAGAACTTTTAGAGGGGGACAGTTTTGTAATACATGATTTCATGGTTGAATAGCTTTCACCGTTTACTGAGCGCACGCAAGGAAAGCTTTAAACTATTCAATTATTATATTTTAATCGAACTACCTAGGTTTCATTAAAAAAATATGTTGTTTTATCTCTGTTTTTGGGCTACTGTAAAAACTGCTACAATTGTATCAGAAAGCAAAGGTTAATTGCGCTGTCAATTTCAAGTCTCGATAGCTTATTTGGGTAATTTGGCTCTAATTCAGAATACCAGGATCGATTCCAGATACGGATTCCATTTTCTTTTTTTAATTGCATTATTTTATTGGTCACCCAGTTACTACTTATTATAAAACAAAAGTCCTCAAATGCTATCTATCTAACGTTAATCGATTTTCTCAAAATCTACAGGACCTCAATACCTCTATATATGTCATAACCTCATGATTACTCTTGAAGGCTGTGTCGTGTCCGGCTGCGTAGAATAGACCACCCTCATTTCTTACCAAAGTTTTGTAAATAGCGACTTAAGTTAAGTCGACTCGCCGTGTGGTATCTGGCTAAGTAAAATAGACCAGCCTCATTCCTTACCGAGGTGTCGTAAAAAACGACTAAGGTAAGTTGACCCACCGTGTGGTATCCGGTTGAGCAAAATACACCACCCACTTTCTTACAAAGGGATCGTAAAATAAGACTGAGGTAAGTTAACGTCAGCAGGCGGCCGGTCGTAAAATACGCAGACAAACATGTGACAACATGTTCGTCAGGACAGGAGGAATATGAACCTCATGATTACTTTTGAATTATGGATTTGCGCAAATTATAAGTATAACATATTTAGATCCAAGCGTTGCTGTCGAAACCGCCGCCCACCTTCAACTCGGCGGAACCACCGCCGGGATTCCCGCCCCAGGAGCCGCAACCCACCTTCGACACCACGCAACCACCGCCCGACGAGAAGCGGGACGAAGAGCGCCGGGACCGGGATAAAGATCGGCGGGACCGCGACCGGGATCGTGACCGGGATCGGGACAGAGAACGCGACCGGCGGGACAGAGACAGGCGGGACACGCGGGACACTCGGGACAGGGGCGAGATGCGCGATAGAGGGGAGACACGCGAGAGGGATAATAGGCGGGATCGGGATAGAAACCGTGATAGGGACAGGTGAGTTTAGTCGGAGAGACCGTGTGACTTTCTACTAAGGATGTGCCTTGGAGTAGAAAAAATCTTAATAAATAATCGATTTTTTCCCATTAAAATGAATCGATTAAAAAAAACGATTATTTTCATACAACATAATCGATTTTTTATCTGACTATTTGAAAAGTAAGTAGCAGTCTGTTACTATCCCACTGCTGAGAATAGGCCCTTTCTGTCCGTTTTTGGAGAGAAGATTTAGAGTTAAAACCTACCACGCTGCTCCAATGCGGATTGGTAGGTTACACATATCCCTAGAATTCTCTAGAAATATGCAGGTTTCCTCGATGCTTTCTTCACCGAAAAGCGTGTGATAAATTGTAATTGTCAATTAGACACATAAGTTTTAACAGAAAAACTCATTGGCGTCTGCCCGGGTTTTAACCCGTGACCTCCTCTAAAGAGTCGCATGGTGTTACCGCTGGGCTACCACAGCTTTGAAAAGTTGCCTTTTTATTATTAATAAATAATTACAATAAACTCTAATTAAAGTGGACAACTACCAACAAATAATAACAGATGCGCTTTTTGTGAAATTGGATTAAAATATCATATCAAAAAACAAGAAAAAGACCAAAAAGAAAAAGGGGATAATTAAAATAATCTATTTATGATGAAAAAATAATAATTTATTAAAAACACTATTAATGAAGGGCTAATACAAAACACCTATTGCGGATTACTTAGATAAAAATGCGTGGACGTAGCTATTTACTAATGTATTGTAATGACTAAATGTAACTAGGAATTAGAATTATATTTTTAAAAGAGCAACCGTCTAGTTTCTTGCTGGCTCTTCTCGGTAGGAACAGCTTTCCGAACCAGCAGTAGAGTTGACGATTTAAAAGCACTTGTTTACAAGTTTATTTGAATAAAAAATAATTTGAATTAAGTCATTCATTGTTTTTTTCTGGATTTCTTGATCACGCAGACTCTCCAATTATAGCCAATGTAACAAATAGATGATACTTGTTTTATTTGTAGGGAACGTGACGATCGCAGGGACCGGGACCGGGACCGTGGGGAGCGCGGTGACCGAGGTCGGGACAGGCGGGAACGTGATCGCGACCGGGACCGAGACCGGGACGCGTCCGGGAGATTTAACCCTAGAGAGACTAACCGGTGAGTACAGCAGACGACTGTGTGCTTTGTGCGAATTTTTTTTATGTCAAACATATTTAATTAGGGGGGGGGCAGGCTGTTTGTCAGGCAGGCGGCCGGTCGTTAAGTTCGTGGTTAAATCATGTTGCAATATGTTTATAACATGTTGTGGTGACCCCACCTATAGGGGGCTAAGGACAGGAGGATGATGAGTAATAATAATAATATATTTATTTGTATGAAATATATGTCAGTACAATTATAAATAATATGTTACATTTTACAACAATATATTCAGCCATTTCTGGCATACAAATTCAGTTTTTACTGTCAATAAAACTAAGTACCTGGGTGACCTAGCCTTGCTCGGTAATTTTTAAATTATGAAAAAAAAATTTTAAAAAAAATTGAAAAGAAAAATTAAAAAAATAATAGGGCAGGTGGGGCTCGATCTTAGGTATTTTCACGTCTCTAGACCGCCCGTTCCCCAAATGAATCCCCTACCATGACTTTACGTTTGACAGCGAAAAGTTGTGATTGTATTCAATGGAAATTTCAAAATAAACTTTAGAGCCCGAAAACAGGGATAAAACGACGTTATTTTAAATAAAACTTATTTAGATAGATATTTCTCCTCCAAAACCTCCTACATGCTGAATTTCAGGAAAATCGTTGGAGCCGTTTCCGAGATTCCGAAAATATATATACATACAAGATTAACTCATTGAAATATTAAAGATAATAGTACTAATCGATTTTACACCATGTGGTATCCGGCTGAATAGAATAGTGCCACCCTCATATCTTACCGAGGTGTCGTAAAAGGCGACTAAGGTAAGTCGACCCGCCGTGTGGGTATCCGGCTGAGTAGAATAGACCAACCTCATTTCTTACCGAGGTATCGTAAAAGGCGACTAAGGTAAGTTGACCCACCGTGTGGTATCCGGTTTAGTAGAATCGACCGCCCTCTTTCTTACCGAGGTGTCGTAAAATACGACACAGGTAAGTTGACGTCAGGCAAGCGGCCGGTCGTAAAAACACAGCCAAATCATGTGGCAGCATGTTTACAACATGTTGTGCCGACCCCACTTAGAGTGGGATAAGGGCAGGAAGATGATGATGAGTACTAATCGATTTTATTAACATTAAAATTAAAGTAGTATAGTAACAGGCTGTTACTTTTATTCATATCCAAATCAGGGAGAGAAGCCGCGAGAAGTCACCACGGAACGTTGCGAACGACGCCGCCACGGAGAAGAGTCTCCAGGAGAGGCTGTGGGAGATGGCCAACGGGAAGACCGGGGACGCCGTCCCGGAGGAGCCCCCTGTGGCTGAGCCGGAGTCCAGGGATAGCCGGGAGAGGCCGCCGCTGCTAGATCGACCGCCGCCCACAGACGACAGGACACCCAGTGAGTGGTACCACCTTGTAGTGATATTAAAGCTGCGACACCGTTGAAACCGCTTATGTGTTTATAAACCCTCTCCATAGTCGGTCCCTCATTTCTTAGTATCGTGATCACCGTTAGGTTATCAGTCCTTTAGATTGATGGCGTATAATATCTTTCCTGTCCCCGGACATTCGAACAGCGTCATGAAAGTGGATGGCGCCGGTGGCCTTTAGCTGATCAGACCATCTAGTTGAAGATCTCCCTCGTGACCTTCGTTTCCATTCACTATGAGTTTTTCCAAACTTTCATCTCCACGGCGTGTTATATGGCCAAAATAGCAAAGGATGCGTTGGAGACATATGGTTGAAAGGCGTGAGTTTACTTTTAGTAACGATAAAATTGATGCATTTGTGCGTTTGGCCGTCCATGGGATACGGAGCATTCCCCACCAACACCACATTTCGAATGCATCAATTCTATGTCTCTCGCTTGTGTGAATAGTTCAATTCTCTACACCGTTTGAATATGGGGATATATTCCCCACTTTTAAACCGTTGTAAGTGTTTGTACCAGGCGCAGTTTAATCCTATTTCAAATCAAATCAAAAAAATTTATTAAGATTTACAAGTAGCCCCCAAACTAGGTAATCCTGTATTTTGGGAGGCCAGAGTTTGCCTTTAACATTATAAATCTAGTTATAATTACCCTTAGAAAAGAAGAACTTAGTGGTGGTGGTAGTGAGTGAGAGATTTGAGATATTTATGTTTCTCCATATGTTACTCATGAACTTACTACATGAAGCTGTGGTAGCCCAGCGGTAACACCGTGTGACTCTTTCAAGGAGGTCACGGGTTCAAACCCGAGCAGACACCAATGAGTTTTCTGTTAAAACTTATGTGTCCAATTGATAATTGCAATTTACCGCACGCTTTTCGGTGAAGGAAAACATCGTGAGGAAACCTGCATATCTCTAGAGAATTCCTGAGATATGTGTAACCTACCAATCCGCACTGGAGCAGCGTGGTAGGTCTTAGCTCCAAACCTTCTCTCCAAAAACGGAGAGAAGAGGCCTATTCTCAGCAGAGGGATATTAACAGGCCGCTACTTACTTACTTACTATATGTTACTCAATCTGGTCATTGCATCCTTTGCCATAGCTATTGTTCGTTTTATATTAGAAACACAGCTGCCATTATTAGAGATGAGAGAACCCAGGTAATTGTAGTTACCTACTTTTTCGATCCCTTGAATTAGGTTAGACTCAGAAAGTTTGCCAGCTGTCTATTACCATTAGTTTGGTTTTGCTTCGGTTAATGGCAAGTCCCAAATTATTGCTCTCCGATTCCAGTTTCCAAAGTAGCCCACCCATATCTTTGTACGATGTCGCTAGTAATAAAGTATCATCGGCGTATCGTAAGTTTTCTAATCTCTTGCCTCCAATCTTAAACCCTTTGCCCTAGTTTTTATTTTATTATAAACAAGTTAAGTTAAAAAAGCTTTTAACAAAATTTAATGTCCCTACTGTTAACCGTTGAGGAATACCATTGTCAATCCTGGCTGCAGAATCAAGCCATGTTTATTATGTACATACATTGTCATTGATAAATTGAACTACTAATATTATAAATGCGAAAGTTTGTGAGTATGGATATATGTCTGTTACTCTTTCACGGCGAATCCACTGAACCGATATCGATGAAATTTGGCACAAATATTCCTTATTCACCGGAATAACATATAGGCTTTAGAAATCCCGTTATATCTAGAGGAATAGGATGACATTGAGAAGCGCCATTTATTATCAACCTATTACGCGACAACAGTCCACGCGAATAAAGTAGGGAAAGTAATTAATGTAACTTGGAGTAGAAAAAATCGATTAATAAATAATCGATTTTTATCCCTTTTTAAAATAATAGATTAAAAAAAAATCGATTATTTGGTTACGAAATAACCAATTTTTTAAAAATCGGTTTTTTTCCAACTTTTTCAAAAGTTGTCTTTTTAATATTAATAATTAATTAAAATAAAGGCTTATTAAAGTGGAAACTACCATGAAATAGTATCAGATGCATTGTTCGTGAAATGGGATTAAAATGTGTAGTTTGGCTAAATTGGTTTCATCCAACAATGCATATCTTATCTTAAAAAACAAGAAGAAGAGTAAAAAAGAAAAACGGATACCTAAAATAATCGATTTTAAAAAATCGATTTTTGTTGAAAAACTAAATCGATTATTAACAATCGATTATTTTAAAAATCGATTAATTTTTCACATCGCTAGAATGAAGTTGCGAGTATAGGCTATAGAAATCCTATTAATTGTATAAGTATATTATGGCATAGAATAGCGCCATCTATTATCAAGCTATCACGCGACAACAGTCCACGCGAAAGAAGTTGCGGGTGAGAGCTAGTAATGTATAATTGGGAGATTAATTTGACTGTAACATTGTACGAAACATTTGCAGCCAATGAAGGTGGTGAAGAACCAAGTGGTTGGACGGCGATACCACCACCACGAGCGCATCAGCCGCCGGCCTTCAGAGCTGGTGAGTATTGCCTATTGCTAAAGGGGTCATTAAGGGGTATTTTGTTAAGGTTTCAATTGCTTGGAAAAAGCTTTCTCTTGCTTTTGCTTGGAGTGGTACCCGCGAATTTGTTTGCGTTTATGTTAAAATATCCTGAATTTTTATTTTCTTTATTTACAACAAAAATATCTATACAATATTGTAGACAGCAACATTTTAATCGATGTTTTAATTTATTGTTGCTAGCAACACTTCATAATTACCTCTCATCTAGAGTATATAAGTGGTCAGGTCAAGAACAGAGGTCTCTTTTACGATCGGTACTTGCGTGCGAAAGCTCTGTTATTTAATCTGTTCACGTCAGCCATTTTGTTTGTTTGGTTAAAAATGTATTAATTTTGTTCACTTTTTATAAATCCTACTTTGGATCCTAACAATATAATATAGTACAAGTTATATCTATCTTAAATTACTTACACGCTAGGACTATACAAATCATGCCCGCGTGATATGGTCCCAAGAATGCTGGCAACGTTTCCGCGCTGAATCGCTGATCTGATTATGAACTTTTTATGTTATATTCCCAGAACGAAAAGCGGTTTTTTTTTAAATCTCGTTATCATTCTCTTACGCTTATCCCATTAATTACTAATAATCCTTGTACATATATCATCATCATCATCATGTATATATATGAATTTTGAAAATTTTGGAATTTTGGCTCGATTTTCATAAAATTCAGTATATAAAGGGTTTTGGGGGGAGATAATCGGTTTAGCTAGATATTACTTTAAAAAAGTCGTCTTAGTCCCTGTTTTCAGGCATTGAAAAACTTCTAAAATATAAATAGTATACAAAGATTAATTTTACTGTCATTTGTAAAAGTTTAATATCTCAGTTGGGGATAGGCAGACTAGAGAACTGAAAATACCCAAGATCGAGTGTCATATCAAAAGCCCTCTCTTTCTTTTTTTTTCTTTTTTAGTAGCAATTTTTTTATATTTAAGAAAAAATTCCGAGCAAGGCTCAGTTTCCCAGGCACAATTAATTTTGGACAACCATAAATGACAGTCAAAATAATAATAAGAATAATAAAAGATGACAATATTGTACCAATTATGTACTTCATTTTTCAATATTCCCGGTAGAAAATCAGTTTTTTTATCCCATATGTCATTTCCGTATATAAGCTTCAATTGGCTCATAACGTGACAAAATAAAAGCAAATCCACTTGGATCTTTTAAACTATTTATTTTAAATAGAGAAATTATAACACTTAATGAAAGAACACAAGTATTATATTGCAAATTAAAGATGTATGTGTTAATGCTATAAATAAAGTGCAGGCGTCCATACTTTCGACAATTTTCTTCTATATTTCTCCATTCGATCCAAAAAGGCGTAACAAACAGAAACATAGGCTTTCACATTTTATAAATATTATTTTGAATATGAAAAAGAAAGCTATATTAGCCATAATAATATATTAGAATTAAATCTTGCATTGTAGTTAAAAAAAAAAAACAGTCAACTCTTAGTACGTATTTACTATTTAGTAAATTTGATCGTAGTCGCGGGTACAACTTGTAGATAGGTAATAATAATAAAATAATATAATTTATTGTGATTAATATAATCATAAAATACAATAATTAAAACATAAAACACACACACACATAGTAATAACAATAATAATACATTTAAAAACTTTTTATTACCTAAGTCAAAAATAATGACAATTTTATCAGGCTATAATCCGTGATAAACAATAATAGAAAATATATGTGGTTAGCGAATTTTTCGTGGGTCTATCTCTTCCTTTATTTACAGGGCAAAACGATTGTTGAGATTATGGTAGTGAATGTATGCAGTGCGTGTGTAGTGTGGTGGTCCTGTATGTGACAGATATGAAAACTATAGGATAGTACTATTACACATTTTTTTTTCTAATATCGCGGATTATAGTGAAATAGTATTCTCAACACTTTTCCAATAATCTCCGCAATATAACGTTCTCATATTTTTAAATTATTTCCAAAAGTCGTTTGTGTCTTTATTAATTTTTTTACAAAAATATATTATATAAGTCCTTTACAACTTTTTTTTTCCAGTATTTAGTATGATTTTCTTTTTTATTTGCTCTTAATTTTTCTTCTCTTTTCATTTATTATTATTAGTAGTAGTAGTAGTAAATTAGTTAAAAATTCAGTTCAAATAAAGATGAAAGATATTTTGATTTACAGAATTAAGAATGAGAGGCCCACCAGCTAGGCACCCAATGAGAGGTATGGCCTGGTCTGAAGTCCCCTACACACACCACACACTAATGAACTGAGCTAAACACAATTTTTTTCTTATTGCAGGACCTTGGATGGATTTGCAAGGACCAGCGCCATTCGGACCCAGATTTAATGGAATGGGTCCACCATTCAATAGGCCACCTTTTGAGAGACCGCCGTTTGAAGGCGGTCCGCCAATGTTCGAAAGACCACCATTTAATCGTATGCCATTCGACGGCAGTAGACCGCCTTTCGATGGACCTCGACCTCCATT
The DNA here is from genome assembly GCA_947086495.1 of Morpho achilles. Classification (NCBI taxonomy): domain Eukaryota; kingdom Metazoa; phylum Arthropoda; class Insecta; order Lepidoptera; family Nymphalidae; genus Morpho; species Morpho achilles. The sequence goes on along the minus strand of CAMTZB010000014.1, from coordinate 16,163,877 downwards.
CGATGGTCCCAGACCACCCTTTGACGGACCGAGACCGTTTGATGGACCTCGACCTCCGTTCGATGGACCCCGACCTCCGTTCGATGGACCCAGACCTCCGTTCGATGGCCCGAGACCGCCGTTTGACGGGCCCAGACCTCCGTTCGATGGGCCAAGACCGCCTTTCGATGGACCGAGACCTCCATTCGATGGGCCAAGGCCTCCTTTCGATGGACCGCGACCACCATTCGACGGGCCCAGGCCACCTTTTGACGGGCCTAGGCCTCCTTTCGACGGTCCCAGAGCACCGTTTGATGGCCCGAGACCACCATTCGACGGCCCTAGACAGTTTGATGATTTCGATGGCGACAGACCCTTCGACGGACCGCGATTCGATGGCCCACCCGAATATTACGATAGGGGAAATAGAAGATTCGATGACCGGGAGCAGTTCAAAGATAGAGGTTGGAATGGGGATAGAGAAAGAGATTGGGACAGGAGAAATGAATGGGACGACAGGAGGAGGGATCGCAGGGGAGGAAGAGATCACGAAGACAGATACAGAGATCGTAATGATAGACGGAGGACATTCGACGAGAGATCTAGGCCGCCGCGTGAGGAGAATAACGAGAGGAATACTAGGAGGGATAAAGATAGAAAATCAAGATGGGGTGCGGCGGAAGAGAGCACCAACCAGAGCGACGAACAGAGTAAAACTGAGGAACAACCAAAAGATAGTAATCAAACGGACGGGACCGAAACATCGGATGTATTTAATCCTAGTCAAGACGAACAAAGTGCACAAGGTAGTAACGTTAGTGAAAGTTACAATGAGGACGCACAAGAATCTGTACCGGAAGGTGACAATAACTACGTTGATGAATCAAACGATGGTTCATACGAGCGTAATGAAAATCAGAGTTTCGAATCGACAGACAATGAACCGCATACAATGGACAATGAACCGCAAACAGATCAATTAAATCTATATGATGCAAGCGAAACGGTCGATACAAGTTTTGCGATAACCCCAAAAAGCGATGTAACGGATATAAATTATAGAAATGAAACAGTCAAATCAAAATCCGAAGAAATATTCAACGTGCATAAAGAGACTCGTAATAGTGAAATTGGTACCGACGAATCTGAGGACATGTTCAGTCAAGCTGAGAAAGCGAAAGACAGTGAACCAGATCAACAGGGACTGGCTTGACACAGGAGATGGAAGACTGGATATTTCCAGTGGAAGTGATTCGGGTGACGCGACCGGACGTCCGGTCCGCCCGCGGCCGCGCTCGAAGTGTGGCCGCGCCCTCCAAATAACGCCAAAGATTTATTTTATACAAAGTTGAAATATACGAGTGCCTTATGGTGTAGTTTGGTGTTTTGTTTGTCCGACGGCGGCTGCGGCGGAAGAGGAACCAGCCTCGGCGCTCAAGTGGAGCGACCGGGGCCAGGTACGGTCAGCACGCGCGTCTAGAACAATTGCACACAACTGTATCGGCTAATGCATCACTAACATGTCCGGACATGTTCAAACAAGTTTTAACATGTTCTAACAAGTTTTAACATGTTCGAACATGTTAAAACTTGTTCGAACATGTCTGATCAAATCACAATTTTGTTATTATTATGCTACACTGATGAATACGTTTAGACCAAATCTACTGAGTAAACTATTTCAGTTTCTTAGAATTTTATTTATATTTCACATTCAGCCAAATATTTCAGAATACTAATAAATTTATCTATATTAAAGCATAAACTATAAAAGGTGGAGACACTTCGTAATAATATATTCATAATCTTAGTATATTATGGGGTAAAAAAAAGTATTAAAAAAATCATAAAATAGATAAAATACGGTGAAAATTTATTACACTCAAAAAATTCACAATTCTAGATTAATTTACGAATTATTTGGTTTCATTCTTTTTTTCAAATAGGACATTCTGTTTTCGACTTGTAATAGTTTTTGATAGTGATGCATTTGCCTCTTGGCCTCACATTGTAATTTTGTATCAAAATATTCAAAAGATCAATAGAGGCCGAAAAAATGTTGCAATATTCAATGTTTTAATTTTCCCGTAATTATAAAAATTAATAATTAAAAAATAACCTAACAGTAATATTTGAATGTTGTAACATTTTTTCTGATTATTATAAAAAGAAATTGGCACAGTTGTACTCGGCGGGCGTCTGCTTTTTATTATAAAGTATCATGTCGGAATCAGATCCTTTTGTACATTAAATTAAAAATATTAGTTTAATTAATCACCTATCTATTCCGACATGATTTAATTATCGCTAGCAATGCGTGCAAAAGGCCTCGGCGACTCGCGTCACCCGAATCTTCTGGAAATATCAAGAAAACAACGAACAAATGGCAAGAAGAGATCAAGAACTTATCGCGACAAATATATATAAATAATTCTTAAGTGACTAAAAGTTTATAGTTAAAACAACTTCATAGAGAAATCTTGTAATTTTTACTGTGAAGTAGATCTTTTTTGTAGTTGTAATTTTTTATCCTTGTTAACGAATTGGCTTTGTGTTAGATTATTTAATTTTTTTCATGAAACAATCGATAATTTTTAATCTTAAATCATTTTAGCTCTCGTATTCATTTTATTTACTCGGTGATGGACACTATGATAATCAAATTTTGACTAATGCGTAGATACTAACAATTTAATGAAATTATCAAGTTATAGGTTAGGCGTGTTTAAATAAAATATTATAGTTATTAACATTGGGCTCGTTCACATTTTTATATATATATGTAAAGTATATATTTTAGTTTTGTAGGGGATTAGACATTTCAATGAGAAATCACATATAAAAGATAGCTCAGTTTATATAGATATGCAAAGATGCATGCTTAGTGTTTTGTCATACATGTGCTTAAATAAAAAATTTAGAAAATCCATTGCGAATTTTTGTTACAGTATCCGATATTTTTTTCGACTATTTCAGGTCATCGGCGTTTTTTTTTGCACGCATTGCTTAGCGGATTTGTTTTATTGTTTGAGTTTCAGCTACCTATCAGAATGCCGCATTGTCTATAAATATGAAGATACCGTCAAATTACGAAGTCGCGCATCGTACTACAAAGAAAATCAGGACTTTTCTACATAAAATTGTTGGTAGATTAAATTGAGAATTTAGTTTTGTATACCTTTGCTAATATAAAGAAAAAAAGGGACAACATAAAAAAAATAAACATTCCAAAACAATGTAATTCAAATCTAAGTCACCGCCATCTTGATTCATGAGTTAATCAGCCATATTATACGCAAATTAATAAATCAGCCATATTATACGCAAATTAATAAATCAGCCATATTATACGCAAATTAATAAATCAGCCATATTATACGCAAATTAATTTTATACAGTTTTAAAGTTCATTATCCTTTCTACGATGCACACACTCGTTTTTATGATGCATGTTTACTATTTGAAGGCGAAGTTGGGTTTTATTCATTTACAAAATATTCTAGAACATTCTAAATTTTACGTCGAAATAAACCTCGAATAAAGTCCCTTTTTACGGGATCGACTATTATGCAAGTGGCATTTACAATACCAGATTTCAGATATCCACTACAAAACAATATTAAATAAACATGAGTTACATATAAAAAAAAATTATACTTAATCATTGTAGGCATTGACCAACCCATCCTTAGTGTTACCATAATCTTATGGAAATTCAAGGTAGACATGTTGTATGATCGGATAAGATCGTGACAATATCAAAAAAGATCTAATAATAAGATTGAGCGGTTTATATCTAAAGCTTTTTAAAGAAACTATTTTACCACCTACATGACCTCATTTTAGATTTTATAATTTACAAATAAAAAAAAACTAGTTTTCGTAAGTAAACAAATATACTAAACATATATATTAATAAACATAATTTTAAAGTTAAGCTAACATTTACTGAACTTGCAATAGTGCTTTTGACTTGCTCCTTTTAGGACAAAGAATAAGTTATGCAAAATATTTAAAAGTTATATAGTCTTGATTATTTCATTGTCGTCCAGTCTGATATAAAATAGTCAATAATTATTTTTTATCTTATATAGTGTTAGCGCCATCTGTGTGTATGAAGAGTGAATACAATCTCTTGGTTGATGTAAGTTCCAATGTGCGCACACAAATCCGTAATAGCAGATTAAACATAAACTAAGAATTCTCCAGAGATACAAATATTACCTTACAGAGATACAAAGATTACCTTAAGATATGTTCCTTCATCGTAAGGGTGAATTGATATTATTAATTAAGCACAAGTTTATATTGAAAGCTATACCTACGTGAATGCTACGAGGCTTTAACTGCAACCATTTAGTTGCACGCTCGACGATCATCTCTTATTTTAAATTGAAAATATTTGGCTTAGAGATTTTAAACAGGTTGTTTAGAAAGTTATGGTACCTAGTCTTATAGTAAATAAATAGCATACAGCTGAACCCTCAAATGTCCATAAAAATATTTTCAGGTGGTAAAAAAATTTAAAACAAATTAAAAGTTATTTTTAAATATTTACTGTTAATAATTAATAGAGGTTATTACAATCTAATAGTATAATAAATAGCTAAATAAAACTTAAGAACGACGAAATATAATTTTAGGCTTTACTCATCTTTTGTCTTTATTGGTAAAAGTACTTTAGTCACCATTAAATCAATTTACATTGACGCTAGGAGGTACAGAATCGAAGAGGATTTAGCGAGTGAGACGCACTAAGTTAATTCTCTCAAAAACCTGTCGAATACGTCAACCATCTCTAATTCATTGCGCTATTTAAATTATCAGCTAGATTGTTATGAAATAACTAGTACATTACATGCATGTTGACATTACTAAAGAACTAGATGCCATACCGTAAATAAAATTAAAAAAGAATTATTTGACAACGTTTTGACAGATTTTGATGAGTTAGAGATAGACATGAAATAGAAAAAAAAATATCGATTAGTAAATAATCGATATTTTCTTTTAAAATAAATCGATTTTTAAAAAGATTATTTTGATAGTAATTTGATAATCGATTAGTTAACAATCGTTAGCCTTTTTAATAGTAATTAATTACAATATAAGGCTAATTAATTATAGTGGACAATTATCAAGAAATAATAACAGTTGCGGTGTTTGTGAAATTTGATTAAAATGTGTAGTAAGGCTACATTGCTTTCATCCAAAAAAGCATACCTTATTTTAAAAAACAAGAAAAACAGTAAAAAAAGAAAAATTATTATTATTAAAAAATCGATTTTGATGTAAAAGTAGTCGATTATTAAAAATCGACTCAAAAAAATATACGATTATCTTTTCACATCCCTAGTAAGAGTTCAGAGTTATTGATTGATTGGTTTTCCGAAGAATAAATTGTGTCGGTCCGTAAAATCTTATTAAGTATGGAGGACATTCAAGTTCTAACCCAGGATTTCGTAAATGTTAGTATTACCAAGCCGGGCAATAGTGAACATGCTTGGATTGGACGCCGATACAACAGGGACATCACTGTACACGAGTTAAAGGTAACAGTGATTCACGGTTTTTGTTATGCTAATGTTAGATGCAAAGGCTTGCGCTGAACTTGCATATAAACATTTTTTGATAAATACTTAACCTCTCTCTATAGATACAAAACAGCAAACATTGGAACGCAATACTGGGCCGACGGCCATTATAAACGATATAGCATATGGGGATATTGTTCAACCTTATTTTCTAGTTTGTAACGCTGATTATCCTTAATCCTTAAAAAGAACAAACAAAAATGTTTGTGTTTGTTAAGAAAGTATATCCATCTTTCTTTCTTTCTTATCAGATTTTTTTTATATAGGTAGTTGTCAGGTATATGTAACTTCGTTATTTGTATAAACTTAACTATTATAAAAAAATGCATTATGACTAAATTGACAGCTTTTAAATGTAGTTGTAATGCATTGCTAAAGCCATAAAGAAACTAAGAACAAATACCTTTTTCTTTCTCTTTTCTAACTATATTTATAAAAACAAATAAATAAATTAGAACATAACTTTTAAAGGAAGAAAAATGTATTTTTAACCTTTAACTAGTGATATAGGCGTCACATGGTTTGCGAAGTCTTAGTATTGGCCACTTTCTCGTAGTGTTCATATTCATTTTTGATATAATTTACTTGTAGTTGAATATCAAAACAATTTTCAGACATTCAAGTTACTTTTCCACCAAAAATTAAATTATAACAATGTCCTTTAAAGTGTTATGAATTTTTCAAGTCACTTATTTAGATAATTTATAGAATTAGGTGTTACTTTGCAGAGGTCCATAATACAAAAGTAATGAGAATATCACTATTGCAAAGCAAAGCGTTATCCAAGCAAGCAGAGTTATATAGTAATGAGTTAAACCCCCCACCATTTAGTTGACTTCTTTGAACTGTTTCTTTGACTGTCTTTGAACAGATGTAGCAAACTGGAACTTGTAACGTTTATCTGTTCATTAATTAGAGTGCTGTTGTTATGTTTTATTATTTCCAGCTCAAATGTATTTAACTTTAAGCTTTTTGGTTAAATATGTAAAATTTGAAAACAATGGTCATCAGATATTTGATGGGTTTATTATTTCTAAAGGCGGCCATATGTTCTCTAAAGCGAGTTTCGATTTTTTCATTTTTGCATGTATTTAGGGTTAAAACTCTAAATGAACATTTACTGTATTCAAAAATACAAGAGCATATAGATAAGAGTTTTGAATTGTTAAATCCACTCTGAAGGTATTATCCACCCAACTCAAGAATCAGCAATTGCTCTTTTCAAAATATGTCTAGACTGACATCCTAGCTCCATCAGGTGTCCCCAAGATAGATTTCACCTAAAGAAAAAAATGTAAGATGCAAAAGAAGTTTGACACAATTGGGGGCAATGATAGATATAGAAATGCAAATATAATAGATATAATAGCCGTGTGGTATCCAGCTGCGTAGAATAGTACCACCCTCTTTTCTTACCAAGGTGTCGTAACAGGCGACTAAGGTAAGTCGACCCGCCGTGTGGTATCCGGCTGAGTAGAATAGACCTACCTCTTTCTTATCGAAGTGTCGTAAAATACAAACGCCTGCCTGACGTCAACTTACCTTAGTAGTATTTTACAACACTTCGGTAAGAAAGAGGGTGGTCTATTCTAAACCAGATAACACAGGGCCTAGTAGCAATACCTGATATAATGCGTGAACATATTTAAAAAACCTATCAAGGCCTAAATGTGTATTGTATGTAGTTCTATGATGTTATGTTAACAAGACTCTTTTTAACAGTTATTATTTTATTTGGATTCAGAGTAAATTAGAATTGGTGACTGGTGGTTCAGCTGCAACCATGAAACTGAAAGTCTACGACGATAAGGGCAATTTTGTGTGTGACTTGGACAATGATGCCATTCTACTTGGCTACTACCCTATTGATGACGGCATGACAATACATGTCATTGACAACTTTGCACTTCTCGAGCAATTGGATAACTTTGGTCGAGAAGACAGGTGAGTAATGACTTTTCTGTTTTTTGTACTGGATTTTTGTCACTGCGATTAGGGATGTGACTTGGAATAGAAAAAATCGATAAACAAATAATCGACGTTTTAAAAATCGATTAATAAATAATCGATGTTTTAAAAATCAATTATTTTGCTACGAAATAATCGTTTTTTTTAAATGGATATTTCTTACTATATCAAAAGTTGTCTTTTTAATATTGATAATTAATTACAATAAAGGCTAATTAAAGTGGATAACTACCAATAATATCAGATGCGCTGTTTGTGAAATTGGTTTAAAATGTGTAGGTAATTTGCTTTATCAATTCTAATTCATCCAACAATGCATATTTAATCTAAAAATCAAGAAAAAGAGTAAAAAGAAAAACGGGTACCTAAAATAATCGATTTAAGATGAAAAAATAATCGATTATTAAAAATCCATTTTCGAGCAGTGGATGTCCATCGATTAAAGAAGAATAAGATTGTACCCACTAAGCAGTAGCCAGTAAGGAGCAGTTGCTATTTTTTTTTTACGTTAATTTACATCTGCTCATTACTATTTTGTATAAGGTCGAAGAATATCTTTATCTGCATATTCTTATCATTCATTTAATTCTCGAGCTGTGATAGTCAAGCGGTATCACCGTGCGACTCTTTCGAGGAGGCCACGGGTTCGATCCCGGGCAGACACCAATGAGTTTTTCTGAACTTGTGTGTAATAGATAATTACAATTTATCACGCGCTTTTCGGTGAAGGAAAACATCGTGAGGAAACCTGCATATCTCTAGAGAATTCTGTAGATATGTGTAACCTGCCAATCCGCATTGGAACAGCTTGGTAGGTCTTAGCTCCAATCCTTCTCTCCAAAAGCGGAGAGCAGAGGTGTCGGCAGTGGGAGAGTAATAGGCCGCAACTTTACTTTTGTTTAATGTAATCCTCAATAGTATAGTAAGATTTCTGCATTAACCTACTTCTAATAGTTAATTGAAACTGCTGTAATGATAAAACTATTTTTTTTTGTTGCGCAATTTTACTATAGATCCGTACATACGATTTACAAACTTTTGCAAGGCGTAAAGGAGGACTCGCGCAACTTTCTTGGTTCCTACTTTGTCTTTAATATACAGAGCAATTTTTTTTTTTCAATCTGAATACTTACACAAAATATATAATAATAATGGTATGCTGTAAAAAAACCTATCCTTAAATTTCTCTCGCGCGGACCTAAATGATAAATTGCACGTATGGCTTTATTTTTGCAATACAAAGATATTTTCATTGTTAGCAAATTTACCTCACAACAATATTCCATGAGACAAAATAGTATACTACTAGATAGATACTACTTTAGCTTATAGTATTGATTGATATTTTAAAATTTGACGATTCTTTTAATATTTTTGTAGATATCGTCTATCCGAAGAAGAGTACCAGAAAAAGGACGACACCCTTCGCTCGTTCCTTCAACGCAATAAACTGGGAAAGTATAACGAGGAGGAGATGAACAAAATGAAGGAGCAGCAGCAAAAAGATTTGGAGGAAGAATCCAAGTGAGTTGCATGATTCTGTTTTTCTAAACGATACAAATTATATTATCTATTAATGAATGTTATGAATTAATTATTTTCGTATAATCTACAATTAAATATAATCTATGTTGTAGTAATGTTAGAATTAAATTGAAAGTTTAAAATGTTTATAGTGATATTTGGTCAGAAAAAAAAAAAAAAATTTTTTGTTGCATGTGTGGTTTCTGTTACAGTTAGGCCCAATATTGGCAGTTTCCTTTTAATTTTAAATTTATCCTCATTCCCAGGCTGGCGGAGGCCGTGCTGGTGGGTGCGCGGTGCGAGGTGCGCGTGCCCACGCAGGGCGTGCGCCGCGGCACCGTGCGCTACAACGGGCCGCTGGAGGGCGCGCGCGGCCTGTGGATAGGAGTGCAGTACGACGAGCCCCGCGGACGGAACGATGGAGAGTGAGTGGGGAGTGGGAGCGTGGGGGTCGAGGCGGGTCCCTCGACGGAGAGTGAGTGCGGAATGGGAGCGTGGGGGCGAAGCGGGTCCCCCGACGGAGAGTGAGTGCGGAATGGGAGCGTGGGGGTCGAGGCGGGTCCCTCGACGGAGAGTGAGTGCGGAATGGGAGCGTGGGGGCGAAGCGGGTCCCCCGACGGAGAGTGAGTGCGGAATGGGAGCGTGGGGGTCGAGGCGGGTCCCTCGACGGAGAGTGAGTGCGGAATGGGAGCGTGGGGGCGAAGCGGGTCACTCGACGGAGAGTGAGTGCGGAATGGGAGCGTGGGGGCGAAGCGGGTCCCCCGACGGAGAGTGAGTGCGGAATGGGAGCGTGGGGGTCGAGGCGGGTCCCTTGACGGAGAGTGAGTGCGGAATGGGAGCGTGGGGGTCGAGGCGGGTCCCTTGACGGAGAGTGAGTGCGGAATGGGAGCGTGGGGGTCGAGGCGGGTCCCTCGACGGAGAGTGAGTGCGGAATGGGAGCGTGGGGGCGAAGCGGGTCCCCCGACGGAGAGTGAGTGCGGAATGGGAGCGTGGGGGTCGAGGCGGGTCCCTCGACGGAGAGTGAGTGCGGAATGGGAGCGTGGGGGCGAAGCGGGTCCCTCGACGGAGAGTGAGTGCGGAATGGGAGCGTGGGGGCGAAGCGGGTCCCCCGACGGAGAGTGAGTGCGGAATGGGAGCGTGGGGGTCGAGGCGGGTCCCTTGACGGAGAGTGAGTGCGGAATGGGAGCGTGGGGGTCGAGGCGGGTCCCTCGACGGAGAGTGAGTGCGGAATGGGAGCGTGGGGGCGAAGCGGGTCCCCCGACGGAGAGTGAGTGCGGAATGGGAGCGTGGGGGTCGAGGCGGGTCCCTCGACGGAGAGTGAGTGCGGAATGGGAGCGTGGGGGCGAAGCGGGTCCCTCGACGGAGAGTGTGTGCGGAATGGGAGCGTGGGGGTCGGGGCGGGTCCCTCGACAGAGAGTGAGTGTGGAATGGGAGCGTGGGGGTCGAGGCGGATCCATTGACGGAGAGTGAGTGCGGAATGGGAGCGTGGGGGTCGAGGCGGGTCCCTCGACGGAGAGTGAGTGCGGAATGGGAGCGTGGGGGTCGAGGCGGGTCCTTCGACGGAGAGTGAGTGGGGAATGGGAGCATGGGGGTCGAGGTAGGTCCCTTGACGGAGAGTGAGTGCGGAATGGGAGCGTGGGGGTCGAGGTGGGTCCCTCGACGGAAAGTGAGTGGGGAATGGGAGCATGGGGGTCGAGGTAGGACCCTTGACGGAGAGTGAGTGCGGAATGGGAGCGTGGGGGTTCATCTTAACGTGATTAAAAGATTCATCTTAACGTGATGTTATATACCCTGTAGACTTCCTCGATAAATCGACTATCTAACACTGAAAGAATTTTTCAAATCAGTCCAAAAGTTCCTGAGATTAGCGCGTTCAAACAAACAAACTCTTCAGCTTTACGCTATATGGTATATATAGTATTTCCTTAATTGTTGCAGAGTGAACGGCAAGAGGTACTTCACGTGCCCACCGAAGTATGGTGGTTTCGTGAAACCCATGTACGTGACCGTCGGCAACTTCCCCGAGGAGGACATGGGGCTGGAGGATGAGATATAAGCGTCGCATCCCACTTCTGAAATATGCTTTTACATGTTAAACACAGTAGTATTAAGGTTGCGTGTCTAGTTTCTATCATGGTTTAAAATTACTATTTTTAAACGTGACAATCCATAATTATTACTAAAATTGTGTATTATGTTTAATTAAGTTAGGGGCTGTTTATAAAATACGTTCGCATAAAGGGGGGAGGTTGTAGAGCGTGGAGGGGGGAGAGGGTTGTTGAGCGTGGAGGGGGGAGAGGGTTGTTGAGCGTGGAGGGAGGAGAGGGTTGTTGAGCGTGGAGGGGGAGAGGGTTGTTGAGCGTGAAGGGGGGGAGAGGGTTGTTAAGGCAGAAGTAAGGGGGTGTTGAGCGTGGAGGGTGGGGTTATTAAATGTTGTTTGAAGATGATGCTATTATACTAATTATAATTATTTCGCCCCCATTTACAAAACCCTTAGACTTCTGATTGCAAGACATTATTTATTTGTTTGCTATAATAGATTCGCTAATTTTTTTTATTGATTTATTAGAATAATATCTAATCTATACTTATTATAAAACAAAGACCCTAAAAGCTGTCTGTCTGTACGAACGATATTCTAAAAATCTACTGCAATGATTTTTGTACGGTTTACACTAAAAGGTGAAACGATTCGTCTCAAAGGTAACAGGTTACGGTTTCATGTAAACTAACAGAGATACAATAAAGTAATATACTAGAGAATTGTAGATCTACTAAAATACTACAGTAAAGTCTACGACAGCATGTCTCTATCTCTCATGGTTTATTTACAATAACTACTTTTGTGTCGTTTGTAACACTAATTTCTATACGGGCGAATCCCCAAGTACAGCAAGTCAAATATAATTATAATTTTCAAAATTTGTGCTTTTTTAATTGAAATTTATCATATTTAGGCGTCTCTGACCTGAATACAAAATAAACTCTAAATAAAATATGTACAATAAAAAAATCCTATAAATCGGTTATTCTTATAACTGATTAAGGGCCTGTTTCACAAGTTACCAATAAAGTGTCGGATAGTTAACCGACAAATAAACTAAGTAACAGATAAATGTCTCTAAAAAGAGACAGTAAAAAATGAAAAATTTAAAAACATCGCGGCAATTTTATAACAGGTATTTGCTATCCAGCAGATAAACAAAATAACAGCCACGCGATCTACCTGTTAACTTATTAGGGACTTTAAGTGCTGAATAAGCCTATCGGAAACCTGAGAAACGGAATATTCCAAAATGTGTCAGATATGTTCCGAATAATAATAAATATTAACTGACAGTTTATTGGTAATGTGAAACGGGCCGTAAGTATTGTATATTTTAACCGGTAAACCGGTACCGGAAATTCTCACGCCGCTGTGTGCACGCATTTTTTTAATTCCCTTTTCAAGACTAATTAGTTAGGTGCTTCTAATATAATCATAGTTTATAATTAATATTACTTTAATTTGCATATAGTGTAGTTTTTTTAAAATTATTATTATATTTTTCTAATCATGTTATCTTAAAAAGATGTTATACAGTAAATTTGAGGGTAGCTTGAACTAGGTTCAACAGGAAATGTGATTACGATATGTATTTCTATTTTTCTGTTTAATTGTTCATTTATCTGTTTAATCAAATATCTAAGCTATATCTCACCTTAAATAGATGATATTGTGTCATGTAGTGTAATCCAGAGATGAGCAACCTTTTAGATTAACTCGCCAATATAATTTTTTAAAATTTCTTAAAAAGTAATACATGCTAAAAATTTACAAAACTTTATTTTTAATAAATATTAGATTAAAAAATGTATAACAAAAAAAACTAAATTATTTAATTTTTTAACAATATATTAATGGAAGAAAGTCTATGAAATAAAATGCCGGAAGTGGCCCGCGGGCCGCGTGTTGCTCATCTCTGATATAATAATAACTTTAACGTTTAGGTACATAACTAAATGTAAACGAACAAAACCACGTGACTCACGAGTGCCAAACACAATCTTATTTAAAAATAATGGACAAATAAAACTGCATTTGTCAAAATAATTTCCTTAAATAAACATTATTATATAAATTTAAATATTTATACTTTTAGTATATTAATGGCATAAACAATTTAATTTAATAAAATAGGTTCATCAGTGACAATTAACTAACAGAGTTAGAGACAATTAAACCATTTTAATATTGCAGTAGTAAATATATTAGATTAACCAATGTAACGTAATATCAATCATTTATAAAGTCACTCAGTTATACTGTATTATTTTAGTATATTTAATATTATCAATTGTTATCTTGAAAAGGTTTAGAATACCTGTATATTTTGGTTCTTCAAAGAACGAAGATTAAACCATATTTAATTAAAATTCTTTATTAATGCTGTAAAGCCGGTTTCTATACATAATTATGAATTATTTTTTAAATTCAAAAATTAAAATTCTTTGTTTTAACTTTTTTTAAATTCTTTATAGCAATCGCGTTTTAAAATGGCGTAAACGCTATCAATAATTTAAATGCTTTGAAACATAAGAATTAATATTGAATGTTTTTGTTGTAGTTTGCTTAAAGAACCTTTTTTGTCATGTTTACATTTAGTTAAGTGCTCATAGATATACGATATTATATTATGTATTAAGCCCGGTAGATAAGCTTCAAGGTACCAAATTTAACTTTTTTTTAATGAAAAGATGGGTATTTGGATCCGTGAGTTACATTCCGGGAATATGAGATTAAATTTATTGATTTTTTATTGTATTCGAATATTAAAACTGGACGTCTGAAAGAATAGTACTGATGTATTTCGCTTTATATTTTGGTCTCAAAATTTATATATTTTTTAATAAAGTTATTGATGTCTTTTGCTATTTCAATTAATAAATTCTACTACAATTTAAAACCACAGCAGGTCTGTAAGTGTCGCAATAAATGAGAGGAAAGATTAAATTCGTATACTTCATCTTTGTCACCAAAAACAGACTAGTCCATACTTTAGTATTTTCAATATTCTTCTATGCATCGGAATCGTGGACGATTAGGGCAAAAGATCGAAAGAAAATAAACGCATTTGAGATGCGGTGCTGGAGAAGGATGCTTCGCATACCGTGGACCGCCAAGAGGACCAATATGTCTATATTGGATAAGTTAAAGAGTTAAGGTTCGGCTCTCAACAATGTTATTAACAAATCTTAGGATACTTTGGTCACATTGCTCGCCGTCAACCAGATAACCTTGTTAAGTTGATAGTGGTGGGCAAGGTCGAAAGAAAACGACCCCGTGGCCACTCAGCTAGCCTTTAGTGTGACCAAATGACCGCACTTACTGGTCTCTCCGTAACATCCGCCCTAAGAAAAGCCGAACACCAAGAGAAATGGAGGCGAAATATAAGAAATGTGAAGGACTTTCGACTAGGACACGACCTTCAGTAATGAAGGATACGACAGAAGAAAAGATAACTGCAGTTAAATTTTGTATAGCTGAAGTACATATAAAGAGTGGTACCGACGATACGACATTAATTTTAATCCCAGATAGCTACACACCTTAGCAGCCTACATAAAAAAGTTCAGTTAATTCAATAAAGTACTTTAGTCACAGGATATTATTTTTCATTTTGTAATTAAACTTCATGATGTATATGGATCAATGACCGATGGCAGCATGCCATACAAAAATAAACCCTATAAACAATACTATACTCTTATTTATAAATCTGTAGGTGAAAAGTAAAGAACCGTAAGTCCAACATAGTGTCGTTTAACATTTTATTGTTTAAAAATAGTAAACAATACTATGTGATCATACGACTATGTAATTTATAATTATACATCCACGAAATTAGTGGCTGTAGGACTTAATGCCTTCTATCATTTGATAAATACGAGTATACTGACTATTCATTGGAAATACAAAAATGTAAAAATGGCTTTGAGGTCGCCGCGCCGCGACCTTTGTATTTCACCGCTCCGTTTGATCTTCGCGGCGATCGTCATATCTACACCGAGCGCCGTACGCGCGCACTAGAAGGTGAGTGAACCCTAATGAATGTGCGTGTTTCGCAATTTAAACGTATTTACTTAGTTAGAATACATATTTTTCTTGAATTCTATATTTAAATACATTGAAATATACCAAATTAATGTAATACTTCCAAGTGAGCAGTGAAGTTATTTAATGTAGTATCGTCGGTACCACTCTGTATATATAGTTTGAATGGAAAGTACAAAGTAAAACAAATACAGTAAGTCAATATATTTATTGTTAAAGTCACGATTCCTAACTAAAACTTCCTCCTCTTCAATATCTCGGGGCGCCAGTTGATGGGGTGCGTCTCCTCGGATGCTGTGTCATCTTCCCGGTAGATCTTGATAGTCTTATCGGCTTCGGCCGTGATGAGGCGCGAGCCGGACTGGTCGAAGGTCATCGCGAAGATACCGGCCTCTGAGTCCATGGAGCCGGGTTGCACTGCCGACTGGGGTAGTTTTTATTTTATTTATTTAAATATTTTGAAAACATACATGAGCTTTTATAAGTAAAGTACATTAAAACGTAACTTAAACCATTAACAGTTTCCTACGAAAGCAATAATAAAATTATTTTGCTATAATCCGCGAAGAAGTGAAATAGAAAATATATATAATGCTAAATGTAAGTGGAAAATCGGTTATCATACCTGATACATGCAGGATTCTTAAAAAAAACACATGCACAAGCACTACACACGTTCACTATCACAAACTCAACAATCGTTTCGCCCCGTAACCGAACCATCGTCAGGAGACTCCGTGACTCCGGACGTTGCCGGGGTTATCATCATTCTCTTACCCTTATCCCACTCTAAGTGGGGTCGGCACAATATGTCTTCTTCTTCAATTCTCCTCTATCCTTCGTCAACTCTGGTGCCACTCCTTTAACATGCTTATCATTTTTCACACAATCCATCCATCTTTTTTTCGGCCTCCCCCTAGCCATACATCCCATCCACATTCATATTTAAAACTCTTTTGGTCACATGGTTTTCACGTTTGCACGGGTTATAACAATTGCAATTCAAATTCAAAATATTCTTTATTCAAATAAACTTGTAAACAAGTGCTTTTGAATCGTCAACTCTACTGCTGGTTCGGAAAGCTGTTCCTAACGAGAAGAACCAGCAAGAAACTCGGCGGTTGCTTCTTTTAAAAATATAATTCTTATTACTAGTTACATTTAGTCATTACTGTCTTGTACAGGGTCTAAGCGAGCTATATCCACATACTCTTATCTTCTAAGTAATCCTCAACAGTATAGGCTTTCTGTATCAGCCTCTTTTTAAATGTGTTTTTAAACTGATGTAATGGCAAAGCTAAAATTGATTGCGGAATTTTATTTAGAATCTTATAGCCAAACCTATTTCAAATTTTTCTTTTTTAATTTTTCAACTTTTTAGAGTCTCTTTTAACTTATAAAACAGGCCCTTAGTGAAGTAATTTAGCCACATTAATGATTTTACATTTTAAATAATAGATACATGATATAGAAGGGTGAATGACCGTACGTCTTTCCATTCCATTTCGTATTTGATGTATAACCTTGACAGAGAGATTAGGTATAAGTGCGAGGAAGACAAAACTATAATCCATGTCCTTCTCAGTTAATTAGTGACAAAGGCTAATCTTAATTAAATTATATTTATTTTGTTCGAAAGTACATTTTTTAAACGATATTTGCGATTGAATTATGCTATAGTGATCTTATATGTTTAAGTGATAAGTGGATTTATTTAATCATCATCCTCTTGCCCTTATCCCACCCTAACTAGGGTCTGCACAACATGTTATAAACATGCTGTCACATGATTTGGCTGGGTTTTTACGACCGGCCGCCTGCCTGACGTCAACTAACCTTAGTCATATTTTACGACACCTCGGTAAGAAATGAGGTTGCTCAATTCTACTCAGCCGGATACCACACGGCGGTTCGACTGACCTAAGTCACCTTATACTACACCTCGGTAAGAAATGAGGGTGGTACTATTCTATTCAGCCGTCAGTGGATTTATTTAATGTAATTTAATATACTTACAAACACTTGAAATATGTAAAATTTAGCCACGTTAAATTTTTTAAAATACACTCACCTGCAGCCTCTGGAAGTTGTACCCGGTCCTCCAGTCCCACAGGTGCATGGTGCCGTTGTCCCCCCCACTGACCAGCACCCCCTCGGGGTTGACGGCCATGCAGTTGACGATGGTGTTGTGCCCGGACAGGTTCTGGATGAAGCCGCCGTCGGGGCAGCGCCACTGCTTGATGTTGTCGGGCGACGCGGAGGCGAAGGTGTAGAGCGCGGGGTGCACGGCGATGGCGCGGACCGACTTCTTGTGGTTGGTGAGGGTGCACAGCGACTTGCCGGCCGCCAGGTCCCATAGACGGATCGTGGAGTCATGGGAACCGGTTATTATCTGGGTGAGTTGTTTAAATGAGGTACTCTTGTATATAAATCTATAGGGGTGAAGGGGGGGGGGGTGTTATTATCTGGGTGAGTTGTGTTTAAATGAGGTACTCTTGTATATATATCTATAGGGGTGAAGGGGGGGGGGTGTTATTATCTGGGTGAGTTGTGTTTAAATGAGGTACTCTTGTATATATATCTATAGGGGCGAAGGGGGGGGGGGTGTTATTATCTGGGTGAGTTGTTTAAATGAGGTACTCTTGTATATTAATCTATAGGGGTGAAGGGGGGGGGTGTTATTATCTGGGTGAGTTGTGTTTAAATGAGGTACTCTTGTATATATATCTATAGGGGTGAAGGGGGGGGGTGTTATTATCTGGGTGAGTTGTGTTTAAATGAGGTACTCTTGTATATATATCTATAGGGGTGAAGGGGGGGGGGGTGTTATTATCTGGGTGAGTTGTGTTTAAATGAGGTACTCTTGTATATAAATCTATAGGGGAGAAGGGGGGGTGTTATTATCTGGGGGAGTTGTGTTTAAATGGGGTACTCTTGTATGGTAGAAGGGTAGGGGAGGGGTCGGACTCGTTGATATATTAAAAACGATCCTCCTGCCCTTATCCCACCCTACGTGGGGTCGGCACATGTTATAAACATGCTGTAACATGATTTGGTGACCTCAACTTGCCTTAGTGGTATTTTACAACACCTCGGTAAGAAATGAGGTTGATACTATTCTACTTAGCAGGATACCAGACGGCTAAAAACACTTCTTTAAAATTAGTAATACTACACTTTCTTATTACATTACATTACTCTGCAAAGTAAGACCTATTTCTATAAAAAATATAAAAGGTAAGAGCACTAGTAATTGACCTTGCACTAGTAGTTGACAGTTTTGTATGAAATTTTAAATAATAAGCGTTTTGTTTGTTGTAGCTAATAAAAAATATTAATTAATAATATTAAATTTTAAATATTAAATATTGGGCTACAGTTCTGAGGTTTTGGGCAGTTGTTAATAGATAATTACAAACTTATTTTTTATTAGCTACAACATACAAAACGCTTATTATTTAAATTTTCATACAAAACGGTCAACTACTAGTTCATGGTCAATTATTAGTACCTTATATAGATAGAGAATGGAGGTCGTCCAAAATATGTATAGTGCGGTGTTCGGTGTAGTGCAGTGTAAGGTGCGGTGTACTGTGCGGTGCGATGAGCAGTTTGCGGTGTGTAGTTCAGTATGTGGTACAGTGTAGTGTGCGGTGTGTAGTGCAGTGTGCGGTGTGTAGTGTAGTGTGCGGTGTGAGTGCAGTGTGCGGTGTGTAGTGCAGTGTGCGGTGTGTAGTGTGCGGTGCGGTGCGGTGCGGAGTAACGTGTAATGCGGTATTCAGTGTGCGGTGTGTGTAGTTCAGTATGTGGTACAGTATAGTGTGCGGTGTGTGTAGTGCAGAGTGCGGTGTGTAGTGTAGTGTGCGGTGTGAGTGCAGTGTGCGGTGTGTAGTGCAGTGTGCGGTGCGGTGCGGAGTAACGTGTAGTGCGGTATACAGTGTGCGGTGTGTGTAGTGCAGTGTGCGGTGTAGTGCAGTGTGCGGTGTAGTGCAGTGTGCGGTGTAGTGCAGTGTGCGGTGTGTGAAGTGCAGTGTGCGGTGTGTAGTGTGCGGTGCGGTGCGGAGTAACGTGTAGTGCGGTATACAGTGTGCGGTGTGTGTAGTGCAGCGTGCGGTGTAGTGCGTTACCTGCGGCTCGGCGGCCTGGCAGGCCAGCGAGGCCACGGTGTCGGTGTGGCCGGCCAGCGTGTGCACGTTGGCCTTGGTGCGCACGTCCCACACGCGCGCCGTGCCGTCCCGCCCGGCCGTGGCCAGCACGTCGATGGTGGGGTGCAGCGCCAGCGTGTACACGGCCGACAGGTGTCCGTGGTAGTGCCGGATCACCTGCGAGACACGCACACAGGACTATAAGAAAACTAAGCTTCTACAATAAAATACCGCAATCCATACTAGTCTACAGAAAGATTTAAGTTAAGTATAATAAATATTCTTATACATAACGCATATTACAAAATTGAAGATTATTTGGATGATAAAAAAGTCTGAATTTGAAAATCCTTTCATACAGGACTGTGTTTAATAAAGTTAAATTTAAAATGTTCAAAAACCTTATACCTTATTATATTCCAGGTCCCAGCACTTGACCTGTCTGTCCTCACCGCAGCTGAACAGGTACGGGTGACGGGACGATACCTCCAGACCTTGAATTTATTATACACCTTAATAATTTCATTAATATAATCAGAAGTAACAATAACAAATAGTCGATTATGATACTGTTGCATAATAGGTGGGTGTATAGGTGTATCATTATGATTAAAAAGTTATATTATGATACAGGTGTCCATACAAAACCTGTATCGTAATAAAACTTTTTATCTTTTTATTTTTGGCCTGTATGTAATAGTTGTCATAAGAATGTTGATTTCAGTTTTATAATCTTTGTATTACAGCATCAGAGTAGATAAAACAAATAACAACAAAGTTACAAGTTTATTTGAATAAAGAATATTTTCAATTGAATTATTTGATGTTTATTTACTCTATCATTTACTCAGTTTTGATGGTCATTTAGTCTGTTTGGCGGACATTTAGTCTGGTTTATGGTCATATAGTCTAATTTGTGGTCACTTAATCAGATTGGTTCTCATTTATTCAGAGTACTAGTAATTCACCAAAATAGGCAGTTATTGTTTAAATTTGGTCTGCCAATTCTAAGACCAAAACTACTCACCTCTCACAGTGCTAACGTGTCCAGTCAGGGACACCTTCAGTTTGCCGCTTGCCAGGTCCCATATTTTGATAACTCTGTCTGCAGCACCTGACAATAGTATTATTGTCATTGTATCATTACAGTTGATTTTGTAAATTAAGACTGTATTGATTGACTACACGCCGTGTGGTATCCGGCTGAATAGAATAGTACCACCCTCATATCTAACCGAAGTGTCGTAAAAGGCAACTAAGGTAAGTTGACCCGCCGTGTGGTATCCGGTTTAGTAGAATAGACCACCCTCTTTCTTACCGAGGTGTCGTAAAATACGACTAAGGTAAGTTGAAGTAAGGCAGGCGGCCGGTCGTAAAAGCGCAGCCAAATGTAACAACATGTTTATACCATGTCGTGCCGACCCCACCTAGAGTGGGATAAGGGCAGGAAGATGTATGTATTTTATAGATTGTTTATGCAGAGGCAATGTTTATTTGCAGTTATCAAGAGTACCTGTTGCAAACCATTCGTTTCCAGGCTCTACGGCCACGCAGCGCACCCAGCCCAGATGGCCAGATATGACCCTGAACAGTTTCCAGGGCGCGTGCCACTTGGGCCGCGGCATGGTGGGCGTCTTGCGCGGCGCTGGCACCATGGCCGTGGGCGTGGGCGTGCTGGGCGCACTGTACGGCAGCATCGCGACATCTGAGCCCAACGCTGCCGATTCTGCTATTTCTGTGGACAGAATGGATTAAGTCAGTTCCGGTAAAGCATAGTTCTATCTATCTAATTTCGCCTGTCGGTGCAAGGCGGGTGATCAGCTCCTATTCCGGACTATTCCACCCATTTGCCCATGTTGGGACAAGGGTTTCGCTGCTGTCCCGACAGTGTCACCTGCTGTAATCTACCCGTAGCTTTTATGAACCTGATAATATCCCTGAAGGAGATATTTGTCAGATCCTCAACTTCAATTTCATCCTTACCTAGTATCTCCCATCTTACCAGCGAGTACATAGGGCACTCAGCCATAAGGTGAAGACTCGTTTCTTCCTCTCCACAGTCTGGACATGCAGCATCTTCTGTTATGCTCATTATTGACAGGTGTCTTTTTAACAGGCAGTGCCCAGTTGTAATGCCTGTTACAATTGCTACACTTTCCCTGCTCTGAGACATCAGCTGTTCAGACTTTCTTGTGTCAAACGATTTGAGAAACAACTTTGCTTGTCTGAGCTTGTCTATCTAATTTCGGGGACACAATGTCCCCGAAATTAGATAGATAGATAGATAGTGGGTTTGAGCTCCAAAACTTCTCTCCCAAGGTGTTGTAAAAGGCATTTATCCAACTGTGGCATAGAACATACCATAAAAATTAAATATTACTGGCTTACCTGTGTCATGCGGTGTGATAGGTCTGCTTAAAGCCTCCTGCTGTTTGATGGCCTGTGCTTTTTGTACAGCCGACATCACTTGCCCATAGCTGTCTCTAGCTTTCACTGCTTTCAGTATTTTTTCTCTACAAAAATTTAATAATTAAATTAATTTGATCTTTAACATAAGTAACATAATATTTATTTTATTTCTTATAAGTAATATATTATTAGTTCAAATTCAAATTATTCTTTATTCAAGTGGACTGTTTTTCTGTACTTTTGAATTGTCAAATGTTTTTAAAGAAGCTACTACTGATTCCGAAGTTTGCTCATACCGAGAAGAACCAGCGATAAACTTGGTGGATAATCTTTTCAAACAATACAGAAAACTATGATTTTGCTGTGTGGTATCCAGCTGAGTAGAATAGACTTACTAAGGTGTCGTAAAATACGACTAAGGTAAGTTCACATCAAGCAGGCGGCCAGTAGTAAAATACTTAGCCAAATCATGTGACAACATGTTTATAACATATTGTGCCTACCCCACATGGAGTGGGATAAGGGCAGGAGCTTAGAAAACTAGAAACTATTTCAAATTATTTGCTTGCAGACCCTGCCACATGCTATGTTTAAATCTGGTTCACTGATTTCCCTAACTTTAGCACTTCTTAGTTTTAATTTTGCGATAAGTTCTAAGATTGTCTTATTCATTTAAAAATATGATGTAAAGCATCAAATATTAAGGACTTGGTACTTTATGTAGTGCTATAAAGAAGGAATGTGGCAACTTTACATTGTTTTATTATATTTCAAAAGGAGTGGGTAGAATTTTCGATGACAATTAAGTGACTTGACTTATTGCAAAATTTATAACAATTATCGGCGTATTTCCAGCTATCAACACAACACATTTATAATAAATAGAGCAGTTAGTTTATACGTGAAAACGGCAAGAAAATCCGTTTAGTATATACTGAGTGTATAACGTAAATCATGTTTGTATATGCAAAATACAAGTTGTTGGAATGTTAATCTGGATTTTATTATAAACTTGGACACACTTTTCTTGTACAATATTGCTAGATTAATAGTTAAATTTGTATGAATACTCACGCTTTTTCATCAATAGGCGGCAACATACTCTGATTAGAGAGAAACATGTCGTGAGATCTTTTAAGCGATCTGAACACGAGCGTGTGCACTGAATGTTTAATCACTTCGTCCGCCATTGTTATTTATAGTTATTACTTATTATACGTTGATTAACATTATGCTTTGTGGAAATCTGCTCGCAATATCCGCGTTGTTATGATTGTTTGATGTCTTGTTTTGACAGTTCACTAATATCACAGACACGTAACAATAGATTCTATCAACCATGGACGTAGTATATACTGGACGGCGCCAAAAGACGTTGCCGATCTTGCGTCTGTGTGTAAGCGATTTATCGTTTGTCTCTGTTCTTATCGCGAACTATACATAAGAGTGAAAGAGATTGTGATGAAGTTTGGCAACGTCGCTAAAAATGTGTCCAGTTGGTGACACCAAATGAGGCCATAACATTGAGTTTGTTGAAGATTATTTCTTGAAATCTGAAGCAAATACGAATATTACTGATATATTTTTTTTAAAAAGGTGGAATATGTCGTGTGCTGCCTTAACGTGTCCATCAAGAACAACGAAAGGAGGAGTTAAAAACGCGGAATTACCATTTCATAAGTAAATCTTTGACTCTCATTTGCGTGCTAAATTAAAGCGTTTTATTCAGTTAAAGCGTTTCAGATTATAATGTATCAGTACAGTTTGATATTCTCTAGCCGGCACGAGTGTGGGATACTGATAAAACATAGAAATTAATCATTAAATATTCGATTGAATTGTGTTACCTACGTAGTGATGTACACACTAACGAATTATTATGTATCGATAAATATCAGTCAAAGTTATATTTACTAGCCAAGTAAATGCGAATTCTCTAATTTTAGATTATTTTCTTAGGTTTCCTAAATGCCCACATATAAGAGAACAGTGGATAAAAGCTGTCACCGTCTCACGGATATGTAAATGTTGGGAATAATGTGAATCATGATATTGTTCAATTGGCCACTGAAGCACTAACATTTCATCTATACATAAAGCACCGAGTATGGGCTGCACCTTCGACTTTATTTTTAACGCTTCAAAGGATTCCTTGGTAAATCTAGGCTCACAGTCAATTGACAGATACCATTTTTGAGAATGGATTATATGAAATATGAATTTAATTATCAGAATTAGTAATTAATTTAAACAAGAAACTGGCTACTTTTTATATTACTTATCAATACATATTATAAAACAAAGTCCATATTTCCGTATGTACGCATAAAACTTTAAAACTACGCAACCGATTTTGATGCGGTTTTTTTTAATAGATAGAGTGATTCCAGAGAAAGGTTTGTACGTATAATAACATTCAATACGAAGTAGATAAATAATGTAATTTTTGAGGTTTCTGTAAATAATTACATTTTTTTCCGCTTACATTCCAACGCAGACTAAACCCTACGAGATTTATCAAAATGATGTACTAAGTATTTGTACACCTTAAAAAGGTCTACAGAAAAGTCCGCGATGGTATATATCTATCTCTTATGGATAACCCACAATAGCAGTTTTTTTCATTTACTTTTTACGAAAAATGATGCCTTATGTTCAAAGCAATTTTTATACAATACAGCATTAATTCTTATCCAATTGAGTACCTTAAATAAATTGTTGATTTAATATAGATCAATATTGCCTTTTACAGCATGTAATTTAAGTGAACATTTTCGGAGATATTACAGATTTAAAATGCCGTGAGAACGCCGTGCTTCACCCTATAGCACTTCGAATCTTTTAAGAGTTTGTTTAAAGACATTCTGTAATTAATTGTAAAAATAAAATACATAGGGAAAATGTAAAAGTAAATAAGAAAAAATGTACTATACGAATTTAGATATTCCAAAGATAGCAGGAAATCTTCTTGGAATAGGGAAAGGAAATTGTTTTTCTCCAAATTAACGCTTACGGGCAACGGGCAGTAATGAATAAATCAAAACTACTGGATCGATTTTAATCATTTTTTTACTGACATTTTTTGACTGACAGGGGATATATATTTTATACACGTGCGAAGCAGGGGTAGGCCGCTAGTATTACTATAACTTACAAAATAATTGTCCTCGTTTAATTAATAAAGAGATAAGAATTGCCACTTCTTAAATTATCTTCCGTAAAATAACAAGACAATACAAATATTTACCAAATAATTTATTTAGTGTGTACAAAACTGTTTTTAATTTTCATTATTATTGTTTACTTAAGAATAAATTAGATTTTAAAAATTAAAATTTGATTATCTATAGATATGCAATACATAGACTCATTAACTACTGAAACTAAAAAACTTAAATAACAAATATTAATATGACTAGAAAATCGTGTTTCTTTATACTAGGTCTACAGCTAGAGCATTTAAGTTGCAATTTAAGTAACTTTCACTACATATATATTTATGTATAAAAAATAATATTTTATTTTCTTTGAATACATAAATTATAAGACATGGAAATCTAACACAGATCAATAAATAATATAAATTGCAGACAAGATAATACGATAATGTTCTTAAAAATAAATATGCTAAATAAAAAATCAACGATAGTTGTTATTAGACTGGTGTTTGGAACGTAATATATTTCACTGTATAAAATAAATAAAAACTATGGCGACACAAACATATTACGAACTTCAACTTTCGATGCGTTCAGTAATTAGTCTATAGATTGATCTTTGTCTTTCGAGACTAACGGTAATTATTAATTGAAGTTGGTTTTTACAAGCTCTTTCGATCGTATACTCTATTTTTTTTAAGTTATATGACCTGCTTAGAAATATTGTAATTTTAGTATAGTAGTATGTCTTAAGGGTGAAAAACAAATTTTCGTCATGGATAATCTAGTTGCTTTTGGGGTACGAATTGAGATTATTAATACGGTTTTAAATATACTATTAATGTTAAGCACATTAATTTTGCACGTCATTACACTATAAAAATTCTTAACTATGTTTTTGTGTTTATGTGTGATAATCTCAAACGAGTCTATCAACGTTAGAATCGTTTATGGACCACTCGTAATCGATATCTGTTGAATCGGCGACGGAAAATACCGCGCCATTCTCGGTTCAGATGGCCGATTTTTCCGGATTATTCGCATCACTAACGCGGCGCGAGTGTGGAGCTCGCCGCAGGGTTCTTGGCTGGAGGTTCAGTGGCGGTAAGTTCGGTCTTTCGATCCTAGTTGGAGAGGAGACTAACGGGCGATTTCCTCGACGAATAGTGTCCATCCCATTTCTGAAGTATTCCTCTGTTCTATCGGTGTAACTCTCGATAAGTGGAGCTGGGTCTTCGTATTCAACGTTGAAATGTCGTGTGATTGCCAAATCGTCTGGTGGTCCCAGCTTATATAGTGGTGGTTCGACGCATTCGTAGTGATGGTCCTCGGTTTCGTCGTGAGGGTAGGTGTCGGCTACGAAGTGGCGAGTGCCTCGAGGGGTCAGTGCCGCCCAAAGAACTCTTGAATCTAACGCAGCGCTTCCGTACAGTGCATTGGAGCCACCAGCTTTGCCTGTTCCGCTCTTGCATCCACCTCGCGCTCTGTTAAAAATGAGAACGGTATTAAAATTCGCAAATACAATTGAACACTTGAAGTAAATAAGGCACTAAGTACCTAAAAATTAAAATTCGAACTAAGTATCCAATTTGGTTCTAAAAGCCAATTTATAACCAAATTGCATACTTAGTTTTTTACTTTTTACTTTGTTAGTATTTTAATTTTTAGGTACTTAATGCCTTATTTGCTTCAAGTGTTCAATTCTTGTTATTTTTTACATCCTATCAATGATATTCACAGAAACAAAGATAGTTAAGCTTCGCGATATTCACTATTCACTAAAATGAAAGTCATCCTAGTATCCACATAGTAAAGAAAAGAATTTTACTTAGGAGTGTCAAAAAGCAAGCCATATAAAGTATATATATCATTCTCTATAAGGGAATTCTCTATAGAGAAATATGCATTGATAGTGCAAAACCTAGTAAGTTATATGATTATCAGGTTACTACTAAACGGTACTATAGCTAATTTTGCGATATCATCAATAGCCAATGACTTAAATAATCAAGCAATAAATAATGGTAAGTAAGTAGCGGCCTGTTACTATCCCACTGCTGAGAATAGGCCTCTTCTCTTTGTTTTTGGAGAGAAGGATTGGAGCTAAGACCTACCACGCTGCTCCAGTGCGGATTGGTAAGTTACACATATCTCCAGAGATATGCAGTTTTTGTTACGTTAGGTTTCCTCACGATGTTTTCCTTTACCGAAAAGTGTGTGATAAATTGTAATTATCAATTAGACACATAAGTTTTAACAAAAAAAACTCATTGGTGTCTGCCCGGGTTCGAACCCGTGACCTTCGCTACCGTTACCTACCGCTGGGCTACCATAGCTTCTAAAAATACCTAATAATAGTATATAGAAAAAAATCGGTAAGAAGGAATATTTTTTAAATTTAAATTTAAGTATTCATAAATGTTAGTTAATGTATAGAACCGGCTATACTCACGTCTTATTCCATCGTGTTAGCCCGACTTGTTTCGCTCTTTTCACGACGTTATCGTGAGTATAGCCGGTACTATACATTAACTAACAAGTAACATATTTAGGAACATACTCTCGGCACTTCAGTAAGAACAACGCTAGTAGAGCAGCGATACACAGAACTGCGACGCAGCAGGTGATGAGCACCAGGAACCATGTGTCGTCACTGCTGGCTGGCTCTAAAAGAAAAAAATAGACATTTAAAACTAAAAATTTATATAAAAAGATATTACTAAACACTGAGATATATGGGTATATGAGAGTGCGGTTTTAACGCCCGCGGCGAGTGCGGCGAGACCGTACTACTCTTTCTAAGGGTCCACAAAGTCCAGGCAGGCACCAATGAGTTTGCAATTTATTACATGGTTTTGTCACGTGTGCTGTGATAGCCTAGCGCTAACACTGTCGACTCTTTCGAGGAGGTCACGGGTTCAAAGCCTGGGCAGACACCAATAAGTTTTTCTAATAAAACTTATGTGTCTAATTGAGAATTGCAATTTATCACATGGTTCACACATTTATCACATCTATCAAATGGTAAACCTGCATATCTCTAGAGACTTTTAGGGATATGTGCAATCTACCAATCTGCATTGGAGCAGCGTGGTAGGTCTTAACTCCAACCCTTCTCTCAATGAACGCAGAGAGGAGGCTTATGACAGCAGTGGGATGTTAACAGGCCGTTTACTTTACTGTTTACTTTTAAACACGAATATTTTATTGCATTATAAACTTTTTTTTCACTTTATTATGTGCAAATTGTTTGGAATCTTATTTTCATATTAGAATTTTAATGATTTCATGTCATTATAAAAAATATAATTGATAAATATTTGGTCCGAGTAACTGTACGTGGTCAAATAAGAAGATCCGTAGAAGATGCGTCAGTAAACCTCCTAGAAAGTGGAGTGACGGCGTCGTAAGGCTGGAACCGCCGTTCGATGCAAGCGAAAGAATTCAAATTTCAAATTCAAATAATTCTTTACTCAAATTGGATTTTACAAGCACTTTCGAATCGTCTAACTACAATGAAGCTACGACTGGTTCGGAAAGGTGCTTTTACCGAGAAGAGCCAGCAAGAAACTCGGCGGTCACTCTTTTCAAAATTAATTATTACAATAATGGCTTAATTAATTAAGAACTAATTAACAATTTTACAATATAATCTAGTGCGTAGCTGGTCGCAATTTAAATCCATGGTTTCTTATCATCAACATAGTCCTCAACAGTATAGTAAGCTTTATGAATAAGTGTCTTTTTAATTGCTTTTTTGAACTTGTGCAAAGGCAACTCAAAAAAAAGATTGTGGAATTTTATTATAAAAATGTATACCGAAGCCCACAAACGATCTACGAACTTTCTGAAGCCGTATCCTGGGCATTATTAATTTATTTCGATTCATAGTTTGCCTATTACTATACAGAATCGTGTGATGTGGAAATTGCTTAAAGAACTCCAACTTATAGTCTTTTTTTTAAAGTTAACTATTAAATACATACCATGCCTTGGTAGTTCATGGTATTCAACACCAGGAAATATTGCATTTTCTTCATTGTTCTGTGCTGGTAGACATTTGGAGGCTCGACATGGCGGTGTTAAATTCGCGATGTTCGCCAGAAAGGCGGGCAATGGCGGTGGCGGCATGTGCATGATGGAGTCAGGCGGTGGACCTAGTGACAGGCATTCCGGCCCGCACGACATGCTGTTTCAATAAAATAAGTAAATAATAATAACATGCGAATAACACACAGCGACTAAAAATACATTTTAGCATTAACATATATTTATTAAAAACTAATAAAAATAAATTGAATCATAAAGTACAAAATATGCAAATCTTACATGTTAAGCCATATTTTTATCTACATATAAAGCTAATATATTTGCATTTTACAATAAAAATATTTATAATTCTAGAAAATATGTATATCGACGATATGTATATATGTATGTACTCAATTTACATAAATTATTTAAAAGTTATTTTTATCTATGCCACTTTGTTTTAAATACTAGAGGTATATATGAGGATAAAAATGGCGATAGCTACCTTTCCCTAATTAATTATTATTATTTATGTTCATCAATGGTGATGTGATGGCCTAGCGATGCGACCGTGTGAATCTCTAGAGACGATCATGGGTTCAAACCCGGGCAGACACCAATGAGTTTTTCTATTAAAACTTACGTGTCTAACTGATAATTGCAATTTATCACACGCTTTTCGGTGAAGGAAAACATCGTGAGGAAACCTGCATATCTCTAGAGAATCCTAGGGATATGTGTAACCTACCAATCCGCACTGGAGCAGCGTGGTAGGTCTTAGCTCCAACCCTTCTCTCCAAAAATGGAGAGAGGAGGCCTATGCCCAGCAGTGGGATAGTAACAGGCCGTTACTTACTTATGTTCATCAATATATATTTCGCAGTAAAAAGTGCTCATTGAATTGTAAAAATCATAAGGCTTAAAAAATGCTGCTTATGATTAGAACCTGGGCACCCTTAACACTGCCAACGCATTGCACCGCGAAATCACTAGACCAAAAATGTTTTTTTTTAATTAAAAAATTTAGACTGATATTTTAAAATTCGTATACATTCCGTACACATTTCTGTTTATGTTTTGTTTGTTTCTTTCGTATTCTTATTTTAAAATGGCCGTAGCGTATCAATACCTTATTTTGGAATTCGAATATGCTAATTGTAAAGTTAAATGTAATAGAATAAAATTTTATATATTAAACACAAATATGACATAATAACTCACATTTAGTAACTTTTGCGTATTTTTTTCCAAAAAACGCACCACTTTTCACCGATATTTGGTTACACATGTACAAAGTGGTCCATAGAATTTAAAGCGCAGGCGCCAACTTCTACTAAGATTAAGAAAATCTATGACCTAATACAAATTTTTGTTCTTTGTAACGATATCCATTGCGCGTTTTATTATAAAAATAATTACAATACCCAAATAAAAAGAGGCAATGTATAACTTACATTTAAATGGAAACGTATTATATTCTATCTTTGTATAGGGCGAGTTATTGATTCGCGCAAGCGCGTTCATTGAATTTGCGACCCCAAATTAGGGGATGTATGGCCTTTAATGGTGGCTGTGATAAAGTATTTCTTCCTCTGTTTCTCGCATTTGAATGTAATATGTTAGAGGAGCTTAGAAAATATTAGGGGTTAAAATTTCTTTACATATATTCTTACGTCTGCTTAAGGGTGTAATAATTTGCAAAGAAGTTTTATGAACTAGTGCTTGTTAACAGAACACTAAGTATAGATATATATGATTTAAGCAGATACTTTTTACAGGTCGTGGGTTCGATTCCCACCGAGGGCTAACATTTTCTAACAAAAATTTGTTGGTTCTTTGAGCCTGGGTGCACATATGTATTTAAGTATGTATATACGAAAAGTCTATACGAAAAAAAACAAGCACTACCCGTGACTTTGTTCACATTTCACTACATATTATAAAACAAAGTCCCTAAGCAATTTTTATACAATACAGCATTAATCCCTATCCAATGAAATAGCTTAAATAAATAGTTGATTTAATATAGATCAATATGGCCATTTACAGTATGTAATTTAAGTGAACATTTTCGGATATATTACAGATTTAAAATGCCGTGAAGACGCCGCGCTTCGCCCTATAACACTTCGATTTTAGCAGCTATGTCCCTCTTTCAAGAGTTTGTTTAAAGACATTCTGTAATTAATTGTAAAAATAAAATACATTGGGAAAATGTAAAAGTAAATAAGTAAAAATGTACTATATCAATTTAGATATTCCAAAGATAGCAGGTAATCTTCTTGGTATAGGGAAAGGAAATTGTTTTTCTCCAAATTTAACGCGTGCGAGCCACGGGCAGTAATGAATAAATCAAAACAACTCGATCGATTTTAATCATTTTTTTTACACTGACTGACATGGGATATATATTTTATACCCGTGCGAAGCAGGGGCAGGCCGCTAGTAAATATATAAATACCCACATTTATGTAGAATGTGGTAATGTGAAAAACGCAAATTCTTTGTTTAAATGTCACCCCGGTGATAAAAGCTTTAATTGTGCTATATTTCATCAATGTTATAAATTTCATCATTGGATTAGCCGTGAGAGTATTACAGAGAGACTGACATACACTTTCATATTAGACTAGTGTTACACGTGATTTCATTCACACCAACATAACCGTTTAAGTAACCCCATTAATGCTATATGTATTTAACCGTATTCTCTAAAGAAAAACTGTTTTTTTTAATTCTCTGTGTTCTCCAGAAATGTATTATAAATTTTAATTGTGTTTATCTCCATCAATATTGGTTCAGGGGATTAGCCTTGAAAGTGAAACAGACAGACGGACTTTCACAATTATAATGTTAAGTAATTTACCTATACCTACTAGTCTATACTAATATATAAAGCTGAAGAGTTTGTTGTTTGATTATTTGAACGCACTAATCTCAGGAATTACTGGACCGATTTGAATAAAATCTTTGGGTGTAAGATAGTCCATTTATTAAGGAAGGCTATAGGCTATATAACATCACGCTAAGATTAATAAGAGAGGAGCAGCAATAAAAAATAATACGGCAAAATTTAAAGCTTTCCTTGCGGGCGCTAAGTAAACGGTGAAAGTTATTCAAAAATTATGTATTACAAAATTGTTCCCCTGCTAAAAGTTCTAAATAAAAGTCTGCGGCAGCTTATGTTTCTCTTTTAAGGTTAACCCACTTTAACCATTTTTATGGTTATCAAAATACTACGGTTTTAATATTCTAACGCGGGCCAAGTCGCTGGCTTTTGCAGTTTTAGTATTTTTTATATAAAATCACAGGTCCGGGTTACGATCCAAGTCTATACGAAAAAAACTATCTCTACCCGCTACCTTGTTCACATTTAAATATACAAATACCCACATTTATGTGCAATGTAGTATTTTAAATGTCACCCTGGTGATAAAAGCTTTATACTGCGTCCATCATATTATCAGTCTTTTGACAGCTCACGCTCATTAAGTTTTGTATTGCTTACGTACAAATATCATACAAATAATATTTGTACTTTATGGATGGGTACCGCCCACTTAGTGATGTCACACATAATGGTTACTACGATTATGCCACAGATTAAAAATAATCGGTAGAAATCGATGTTACGAGTATTAAAAGACATTTAATAACATTATATAAAGTTTTACTTTCTTCTTAGTTAATACATGAATACAAATAAAACAATCAGGATATTTTAATTTATTTTATTAGCACGAATCGTCGGAATGATAATCAACACTAGACTCCTCCGATGAGGAGTCTTCAGTAGTAGTTATTATTAGCTCTTGTGTAGATAATATATTATCAAACGCAATATCACGTTCCCAATCAGAGAATATTACTCTTTTAGTTCTTTCCACAACACTTGCCCAGTTCTCGGCCGTTACGTGGGTGCAAGCATTTTTTAGCAATTGCAACATTTTATTCGCTGTGAATGGGGGGCTTGTATTGCATCTCGCAGCATGCCCTTTTACTTGTGCCCATATAAGTTCTATTGCGTTGTACTGGCAGTGGTATGGAGGAATCCGAAGAACAGTATGGCCATATTCTGCTGCCATTTCATTGATTACATAGCGTTTTGCTCTCTTTTTGGTTTTTAATATTTTTATTAATTCAACTTTTAACATTGAGTCGTCCACATTTTCTCCATTGTCCCGAAGCCAATTAATTATTTCATGCTTTTTATTAGCCTGTGTTGGCATTTTGTCAATTTGACGGGAGTGGTAGGGCGCATTATCAATAAAAATTATTGATGGTTCTTCCAATGAAATGAGCATTTTTTTGAACCACTCTTCATACACATTTGCATTCATCTCTTCGTGGTAGTCATTTGATTTCTTCGATTTAAATGCCAACAGTGCGTCTTGTACAAATCCTTTTGCTGTACCTGCATGGCAAATGATTAGGCGCTCACCTTTTCCCATTGGTACTGAGGAAGTGGAATCAGCAGTATCATCAGTCCAGAAACGAGATAGTGTGTGGTTAGCGTTGAGCCATGTTTCATCCGTGAAAACAATATTTGCCCAATCTTGTATTTTCTTTGCCTCTCTTAAAAAATCACAACGTGCTATAGCTATATCTGTGCGTTCCATTAATAATTTTCTTTTATTTAACTTTTTATATGAAAAGCCAATTGTGTTCAAAACTTTGACCAAAGAAGATTTTTCACCATGAAATAGACCACTTCTTTTCAAAGAAACAATAAGTTTTCTCAAAGTTGGAATTTCTTTTCTCAAGTAGTAATCATATACATGACGACGAATAGCGTCAGCGTCAAAGTCATCAACAGCTGTCACCTTATGAGCCCGGCGCTTTCTTTTTGGTGTAGATGGTTTGTTTTGCTCCAAGCCGCTCCTGCCGTAGGCATCAGTAGTGACTTTAGTCACAGTTGATAGACTGATCCCCAACGCGGCTGCAACACGGTTTCGGACTTGCGTGATAGGTATAAGAGGTCCGCCATTTTGATTTTCTTGCTCAAAATACTCATGAAGTTTTAACACTAACTGTCTCGATTGTGCTTTCAACACACGTCCTTTCGGCATTTTCACGATCAATTAATATAAGTTTCCCAAAAGTTTTTCCGAGGAATAAAGCTACTTAACTCAAGGTGTAACAGATGCGAGAGAACACTCAGCGAACGTAAATGCGTGTGACTATCACGGGCGTTTCGTTGAGAGTGACAGATCACGTCAAAATGGCGGCCGAGCGGAAGGTCTGTTGATGTTGCCAGTTGATGTATAATATATTTTTTATGATTATAATAAATACACACGGATTAACATTTATTTTCAAAAAACTAAGGCAATATTAAATCAAAATGTTGATTTCTATATCTGTTATTAGTTTACGTAGGTTATCATTAATCGAATTACTTAGGTACGTAATTCGATTAATGATAGTAGGTACTATAATCGGAATGGTATCGCATACGAGAATCTTTAGGACATCACTAAATATGTAAATCGTCAATCTGTCAAAAGATGGTTAATATAATGGACAGTGTATAATTGTGCTATATTACATCAATGTAGCAAGCTGTGGTAGCCCAGTGGTAGCACCGTGCGCCTCTTTCGAGGAGGTCTAGGGTTCAAACCCCGGGCAGGCACCAATGAGTTTTCTAGTAAAACTTATGTGTCTAATTGCTAATTGCAATTTATCACACGCTTTTCGGTGAAGGAAAACATCGTGAGGAAACCTGCATATCTCTAGAGAATTCTGGGGATATGTGTAACCTACCAATCCGCACTGGAGCAGCGTGGTGGTAGGTCTTAGCTCCAATCCTTCTCTCCAAAAAAAAAAAAAACGGACAGAAGAACGAACTGCAATCTTAACCGTTTGGCCATTACGGGATCTAAGATGGCGGTCTTTTATTTCTATGCAAGATTCTATTTAGCGAGAGTACAAAGGAATTTAATTAACACTGTCCGCCTTTGCAACTTTATGCAGATCCTTTTATCCGCTACTCTATTGCAGGCCTTTTTTCATAAAAGAAATGAGTTTTAGATATTCACTGAAAGAGAGTTTTATTCGATTTGGGTTATAACATTACCATCTCAATTAAAAAAAGAATTTGCTGATCAGATTCAAGGAATAAAAAAATTGATATTATCTCTGAAATATTACGTAGTATTTTTCTATAATAATATAAAGAAAAATATTCATCATTCTCCTGCCCTTATCCCACTCTAAGTGGGGTCGGGGTTTATTTATGTTATTACCTGACTATATCTTACATCAAACATAAAATACATAATGTAGTACATAAGTAAATTTATTTACTTATGTACTACAGCATTCTCCAGCCACTCTAAGTGGGGTCCTAACAACATGTTTAAAAAATGTAAAATATTTTATTTTTTCACGACCGGCCGACCTGATGTCAACTTTAGTCGAGCTTATTCGCCTTTTACGACACCTTGACTATTGTCAATATAAATGAGGGTGGTCTATTCTACTCAGCCGGATATCACACGGCGTGTCAACTTACCTTAGTCGCCTTTAACGACACCTCGGTAAGAAATGATTTAGTATTAAATCTTTAGTCTGTGCATAAGACTACTACTACTATAATGCAATTTGCGAATCTATCGATATGTTCAGCGATACATTTATTAAGTTTAAAAAAAATATTCTTAAGCTCCAAACATTGGAGCCGTAGTGTTCCATTGAGTTATTAGCTTAGTTTATTTTAGTTAAGTTACACAGTTATTTTAGTTAAGTTATTATATTAGTTATTATGTTACGTTGTCCTTACAAATAATGATGTGCATGCTGTGGCACCTAAAGGCAGTGCATTTAATGTTTTTGTGGCGTATTTAGTTTATTCTAATGTTTTAATGTAACTGCCACTGGTTGTTCCGAATAAATAAAATAAAATAAAAATAAAATAAGTGATTCGCTGTGTGCGAGATAAAACTTTTATTTATACGTACGTTTGATTAAGGGCTAGATATTAAACAGAAAGGATTCTAAAAATAAACGTTAACTGTGTGGTTTACGGATGTTAACTTTATGATTCGTCACGTGTTCAACATCCCGCAAGTTATTGCTCGTGGGATCTCACATGAGCTATGTAGGCGGTGATGCGTATATTTATACTGTAAGGATGTTAACTTCTATATCTATTATAAAACAAAGTCCCCAAAGCTGTCTATCTGTATGTAATAAGGCGCAACTTTCAGGCCTTTTTTTATATACGAAAACCCTTTATGGGTACAGCCGCCCGACGGGGACAGGCGGCGGTTATGGCGGACTCGCACCGACTAAAACGACCTGTGTGCTCCACCACGCTGCTGATGGCAAGGACAGGGTATCGTTGTACACATTGCCCCCATCCCCGCCGACAGCTCTGATCCCAGAGAAAACCACCTCCGGGTAGGGGCCCCTCAAAAGAAAAGCCCCCTCCGCTAACCAGTGCATCGGGAGTACCAGATGCTCCGACCGCTTAGGGGACCTTTATACCCCGTCCGATTACCCCGTTGGGAACGTCCGAAGGTCCCCTGACAGGACGGCAGACGAAGGGCTTAGGCAAGTCGCTACCACCTGGACTCGCCAGCAGCAGATTGGATCCAGAACAAAAGTTCCCGTAAAAACTCCACCGCCCCCCTCCACCCCAACTTTCAGGCCTTCTTTAAAGTATATTCAGGATTTTTAAGGTTACTAAATATACTGTAACGTTGTAATTAAATTATTAAATATACTATTACTAAGGAATCGTTCACCGCGCCGCGTACGCATCTCTTGGAACAAAAAAAAACTTGTTTGTTACAAGGGCCGCGTCGCGGTAAGCGATGTCGACCTTCCTTCGCCCGGCGGCCGGCAGTACGCTTTCTACCTGCTTAGAGGACGGCCGTATTAATTCTTTAACTGTCTGCAATTATTATATTTCATTTTACGTGTTAGTGGCTGAACCCGCTGGGGTGAGTTCCAATTTTATATGCTACTCTAGCTGCTCTGCGCTCTGTAGTTGCTGTTCCATGTTTTCTAAACATGGACGGGGACTCGCAGGGCTTGGAGACAGCCTAACACTGGTCTCTGGGGTTCCAGGTTCAAGACACGTTTTAAGACACGTTCTAAGTCGCCTTCAAGTCGCTTCAAGTTACGCCTCGAGACTTGACTACTACGTCTGCGCATCTGTAACACCTGCTATTGGGGTCGGCGCACGCGGTCAGGCTGGTGACCGTGCGCGTGGTGCTGGAGGACCTGAACTCCGGAGGACCGCGTTAAGGCCAGTGCTTCAAGTCCCCTGTATCTCAGCCCAGCAGTGTATGGCGGTTGGTGAAATACAAGGATATAGAACCCCAATTGTCTTTTTCTGCCCCTCGCAGCCGCTAACGCGACAATACTACACAATCTTTTCCGATTTGTATTATTTTCATCAAGGACGAAGTTAAACAGAATTTTGTTAATGAAATAAATTTAGTCGAATGAATTTCAAAACACGCTTACAACTAAAAACTAAAGTTGACTCAAAATTGTATTAACCTCACCACAGGCTTAGGTCTAAACATCATTAAATTTAGTAATGAAAACTAGCTCTAGTCATTTATTATTCACCATAGGATATACGATTACACTCCGCAGTATTTTCATACAGCAAATGTTGTAGAATTTTTGTAAAAGACTATAAGGCTGAAGGCCTACAATGAACTGCGTATCCTACATAATAATGGTTTCAGAATGCTGTTGGGGTTGTCGCGTTTCTGTAGTGCGTCATTGATGTTTGCTGAAGCTCGAACAGACGATTTTTATGCAATGTTAAAGAAAAGAGCAGCATCAATGAGGAACAGATCACGTGACAGCTTCAACGGTATTCAGAAAACACTTTATGGAAAATTAGATAACCCATTTTTAAAGCACTGGATTCGAATGCATATGCATTCCCAGTGCTTCACAAATGGCCGTTATGCTATAATTTAATTTTAATTCTTATTCCAATTCTAACACTAACTTAGCCTTCATATATTTTATTTTTAATATCTTCTAACACAATGGATGTAATGTCTTCAAATTTAAATAAATTATTATTAGAAGGTAAGATAAGTATTATTATTAGCTACAACAAACAAAACGCTTATTATTTAAAATTTCATACAAACGGTCAACTACTAGTGCATGGTCAATTACTAGTGCACTTACCTTAAACAATGTATTTATTTTTTTGTATTATTTATTATTTATCAACTCAGATAAAAAGTCAAAAAGGAATGGGACATAGCGAGTGAGAGACGAAACTAAGAATAATCATTTAATCGGCTTAGTATTCTAAAAATACTTACCTATCGATACGGTACTAAGCCAGCCGCCATTATGGGCAAGATAGAGTAAGACAAAGACAGAAATAGAGGGAAAGAGATATAGAGAGAGACAGAACTAAGACAACATTTTATTGGCTTAGTATTCCACAATTACTTACTTATCGCTACGTTACTAAGCCAGCCGCCTATGAGTAAGATAGAGTGAGACATGAAGAGAGATAGAGACTAAACTAAGAAAAAACATTTTATCGGCATAGTTTATTACAAATTCCTTATTGGTACGGTATTTAGTTGGCAGCTATTATGGGAATGAACACTACGTGCGCACAAATTTAAAATAACTACTTTGAAAGAGTTCACTGTGTAATTCGAAAAGAATAATTTTTTTATATTTATATTTTGTCTTTGAGCTGGCAACACAGCTGATTTTAAAATGAATGGACGGACATAATCACTTACAATCAAGTGATTATGTATCAAAATTCCAAAATAATTTTTAACTTTGCCGTTACAACAGTTTAAAAAAATTATTATAAGGAGGCTGATACAGAAAGTCATATGTTGAGGATTGTATATAAGAATGCGTGGATATAGCTACTCTTGAACCCTAAACGAGACAGTAATGAAAAAATGTAACAAGTTATAAGAAAGATATTTTTAAAAAGAGCAACGCCGAGATTCTTGACTGCTCTTCTCTATAGGAACAGCTTTCCGAACCAGCAGTAGTGTTGACGATTCAAAAACACCTCTTAACAAATGTACTTGAAAAATAATATTTTGAATTTGAATCTGTTATCCTTTTGTTTCGAAAATAACTTAAAATTAATCAAAACGACTCAGCACAACCCTTCCGATTTGTTACAGACGCAATTTTCCAATTGATTACTTTAGAATAGCAAA
Organism: Morpho achilles; assembly: GCA_947086495.1. Taxonomy (NCBI): domain Eukaryota; kingdom Metazoa; phylum Arthropoda; class Insecta; order Lepidoptera; family Nymphalidae; genus Morpho; species Morpho achilles. The sequence continues at coordinate 16,124,790 of CAMTZB010000014.1, read as the reverse complement.
TAAACACAAACAAACATTTTTAAAGCCGGCAACCCCCTCAAACAAAACAAACATAAAATATATGCCGGCCATGTTGATGACGTCAACAAGATGGCTGCCCCCATTGATAAGGCGTCATGGCGGGCGACGCGGCGCGCTTGCGCGGGTATATAGCCATTGATAGAGCGTGCTTTGCTCCTTTATAGCTGAAGACTAGTTTTATGTACGACGATACGACATATTTCTCCATTAACCGATGGAAATTCACTGCTGGACATGTCTCTTCATAATCTAAATGCATTTTATAAATTTTAGTTTGTGATATTTTACTATTCGTACGCCGTGTGGTATCCGGCTGAACGGAATAGTACCACCCTCATTTCTTACCGAGGTGTCGTAAAAGGTGACTAAGGTAAGTCGACCCGCTGTGCGGAACCCGGCTGAGTAGAATAGACCAACCCTATTTCTTACCGAGGTGTCGTAAAATACGACTGAGGTAAGTTGATGTCAGGCAGGCGGCCGGTCGTAAAAACGCAGCCAAATCATGTGACAGCATGTTTATAACATGTTGTGCTGACCCCACTTAGACTGGGATAAGGGCAGGAAAATGATGAGATGATGGTGATATTTTACTATTTATGTACTAGTATACCTAATATATACGAGTATACCTAATATAATAGTATACGATAATGATCATATCGTATGCTTAGTATTAAAGTAACCGAATTCAAAAAGTTTTTTATAGCAAAGTGCAAAAAGCTAAGCGCAGCGACTACACAACTCGTCCAGGAACTTGAAAGAACAAGAAAACACTAGTTTCTTAAATAGTTCGTAGCGTGATTTTATATATGATATTTAAATAAGGATTACAATGTATCTAACTACATTAATCCTAATTTTGAATTAGGTCACTCTAACACTAAGCGTGTGATATATTAAGATATGTACACTTAAATCTTAACAGATTATTCATTTATTAGTATGCCGTAGCAATTCGTAGCTCTTAAGCTACGACAAAAAAGGAGTGCTACGTTTCTCATTTAACATGGAATTTGACCTACGCAATAGCATAGGTAATATTCCACTAGGCAATATTCCATAACATCGGGATTTTACTGTAAATATATTATTATATATTCTATATATTTACTGTATATATATTATTACATATTTCTTTACAAATTTTACTCTAGACATAACTATCTATGTTGCGGCTTTGTCCGCGTCAACGTATTTAATTGAAATTTTAAACATAAAAGTACTTATTGTGTGTTAACTATAAGAGATAGACACATGCTGTTCCGGACTTTTATGTAGTATTTTTGTAGATCAATAATTCTCTAGTACATTATTTTAGTGTATTTGTTGGTTTACGCAGTGAACGCGAGTAAAGCTCCCAGCAGGCGAGAGGCGACAGTTTTTTACAACGTGCGAACTCTTCAATACAATTTACATAAAACCGTAATGCACTATTAACCTACCCCTTTTTGGAAGAATTGTACTACTTTTTAGTAAAAACCGTACAACAATCGGTTCAGCAGATTTTGAGAAAATCGATCACGTACAAACAGCTTTCAGGAACTTTGTTTTACAATAAATATTTATTATGTTATTATTATCTATAAAAATACAAGCTGTAAATTCAACGTTAAAGTCCTTCAATTTTGTATTCGTGTTTTTTCTATTCCCGAAGGAAAAAGCGATATTTTTATTATCCTATATGTTTGCCCAGTATATTATTATAAGCCCTATTTGTACTAAATTTCATCAATTTTATTCCAGCAGATTATCAATGCAACGTAACATCTATCTCCAAAAATTCTGGAAGTTACCCAGGTATTAATTTTTTTTTTTTTCAAAATGTAAGACTATTGATCCCAGCTATTAATTTATATTTATGGAAGCAGGGGTTACTTTGCAGATTTCCATAGCACAGAAGTTATGATAGACCATTTTGCTATAATACGTAATGCGTTAAAATTTTGTCGTTAGAAGCTACCCTTTTGATGATGCTTCGGTTACAACGAAACGATTGTAGAGATTGTCTTAGTGAGTGTGTGTAGCGCTTATGTCGTATGTTGTTAGTGGCGGTATTAGTATAATAGGGGCTGTGACTGGTCCTGAATATATTACGTATGTGAACATTGCCTGCTTTCTATACTTAGTTAGCATTACGAAGATTCTCTTAAGAAACGCGAATTATTTGACTGGCCCGTTGGTGCAGTGGGAAGTGATCCTGCCTTCGGCTCCATGGATCGCGGGTTCGATTCCCACCGAGGGCCAATATTGTCTACAAATGAATTTGTTGGTCTTCGAGTCTGGGTGTATATTTGTATTTAAGTATGTATTTAAAAATTATATATGTACATATTCACCAGTTGTCTGTCACCCATAACACAAGTATTAAGTTACTTACTTTGGGGACGGACGACCGTGTGTGTAAGTGTTCCATATTTTTATATAATAGCGAAATTTTTCAATCGTAACTTCCCAGCTATTAAGTAAAAAGTGTCGTTAGGTGGGTGATTCATATTTTCTTATCATTTAGAACAAAATTTTAAAACATAAGATATATCGTGGAGTGTAAAGCGTTTTTTTAAGCAGCCTCTTTCCGACCACCACAATTATATAGCCTGCAGCCAGATTTTTAGTCTATATCGGGTCGCACGTTCCGACGATACGTCGCGATACAAGAATTTTTCTGAACTAAATATTTTACTTTCACCCGGTGTTCAGGGTATGTTATTAAACTTCAGAGAACAGATTTGAACTGCTTTCAACGGATTATTCGGAACCGGTAAGTATTTATTAAAAAAGTAGCTTTTTACCAGCTTTAACCATCAAAAGCTCGCTAAGTCTGGAACTTTTTGTTTCCGTATGAAGTTATTATTTAAAATATACGAAAACATTTATATGTCAATATCTAATGTTGTATAATAAAAAAATGGTAATAGGTTCACAAATTTTTTAGTTTTGCTATCACAAACATACAAATATTTATTTTTAGTAAAAAATTAAATAAATAGTAGCTTTTTTACGAGCTGTGACCATCAAAAGCTCGCTCCGTCTAGAACTTTTTGTTTTCCGTGTAAAGTTATCAATAAAAGTATACGAAAACATTTATATGTAAATATCTAATCATCTTCATCTTCCTGCCCTTATCCCACTCTAAGTGGGGTCGGCACAACATGTTATAAACATGCTGTAACATGATTTGGCTGCGTTTTTACGACCGGCCGCCTGCCTGACGTCAACTTACCTCTGTCGTATTTCACGACACCTCGGTAAGAAAGAGGGTGGTCTATTCTACTAAACCGGATACCACACGGTGGGTCATCTTACCTTAGTCGCCTTTTACGACACCTCGGTAAGAAATGAGGTTGGTCTATTCTACTCAGCCGGATACCACACGGCGGGTCGACTTACCTTAGTCGCCTTTTACGACACCTCGGTAAGAAAAGAGGGTGGTACTATTCTACTCAGCCGGATACCACATGGCTATTATATGTAAATATCTAATATTGTATAATAATTACAATTTAATAGGTTGATTAATTTTTTAGTTTTGCTTATCACAAACATACAAAAATGTATATTTTTCTGTACAAAACTACAATTTTTGTATGTACAGATAATAATTGTCACTGAGACTTTGTTAGCGTCATTTTATTTTTAAAATACCCTCAATTACGTACAGTTTCTCTCGACACGAACGAAAGAAGGTATTTTCTCCAAGATATTCCCTCCTTCTTCCCTTTTCTCCTGCTCTTATCCCACTCTAAATGAGGTCGGCAAAACATGTCATAAACATGTTGTAACATGATTTGGTTACGTATTTTACGACCGACCGCCTGCCTGACGTTAACTTACCTAAGTCGTATTTTACGATACCTCAGTAAGAAAGAGGCTGGTCTATTCTACTCCATCGCATACTACACGGTGGGTCAACTTACCTTAGTCGCTTTTACGACACCTTGGTAAGAAATGAGGATGGTCTATTCTACTCAACCGGATACCACACGCGGGCTCTTTAATATTTAAATGAGTTAATCTTGTATGTATATGTACATTTTCGGAATCTCGGAAACGGCTCCAACGATTTTCCTGAAACTCAGCATGCAGGAGGTTTTGGGGTGAAAAAATCGATCTAGAAAAGTTTTATTAAAAAAAAATGTTTTATCCCTGTTTTTGGGCATTACAAAAATACTTAAATTTAAATTGAATATATAAATCACTATTTATGCCGTTAAATGTCAATGTAAGCTTATTCGGGGAAAGGGTGGTCGTGAGAAATGAAAATACCTAGGATCAAGTCCCACCTACCTTATGAGTATTATTTTTTTAAGCTTCTTTTTTTTATTTAAAAAAAAAAAATTACCGAGAAAGGCGCGGTCAACAAGATACTTTACCTAGACCGTTTAGAATAAACGATTGAAGCAAACAACAAAGGTACTTTCGCCTGTCATCAATCACCTTAAGGACTCAATACTCGAGGTATTCAAAGATCCCTCGTTTACCTTCGAAATGAAGAAGAAAGGGTAAAACATTTATAATATTTGTAGGTATTTACACTTAAGCTGTGATGGCCTAGCGGTGCGACCGTGTAAATCTCTAGAGACGATCATGGATTCAAACCCGGGCAGACACCAATGAGTTTTTCTATTAAAACTTATGTGTCTAATTGATAATTGCAATTTATCACACGCTTTTCGGTGAAGGAAAACATCGTGAGGAAACCTGCATATCTCTAGAGAATCCTAGGGATATGTGTAGCCTACCAATCCGCATTGGAGCAGCGTGGTAGGTCTTAGCTCCAACCCTTCTCTCCAAAAATGGAGAGAGGAGGCCTATGCCCAGCAGTGGGATAGTAACAGGCCGTTACTTACACACTCTGCTTTTATTGTTTTTTCTCATTCGTCCTGCCCTTATCCCACGCTAAGTGGGGTCGGCACAACATGTTATAAACATGCTGTCATATGATTTGGCTACGTTTTTACGACCGGCCGCCTGCCTAGCGTCAATTTAACTTAGTTGTAATTTACGACACCTCGATAAGAAAGAGGGTCGTCTATTCTACTCAACTGGATACCACACGCTGGTTTTTTAATATTTAAATAGTCAATCTTGTATGTACCTATATGTATACTTTTGAAATCTCGGAAACGGCTCCAACGATTTTCCTAAAATTCAGCATCCAGGAGGTTTTGGGGTAAAAAAATTGATCTAGTTAGGTTTTATTTTAAAAAAATATTTTTTTATATCCCCGTTTTTGGGCATAATAAAATACTTAAATTTACATTGAATATAAAACATTATTTTTGCCGCTAATTGTCAAGTCAGCGTAGCTTACCGACACCGCTTTTTAAACCTATCCCCCTCTCTAAACTAAAAAAGGACATCTACCTTTTTAATGTTATTAAAAAAGAACCTAATTAAAATACACTCAAGCTTTATTTAACTTACAATAATATAAAAATTCAGCGCTATTTATTGTTCTGCGTTATCGGACATTTTATTTGAATCTCATTACTCCTGCAAACAAAATTAATTAAACAAAATCAGTCACTTGAAAATTTGCTTATAGTTTTAACAAAAAGTTCGTTAAACTCGCAAACCGTTTTAACGACGCAACTGTAAACTTTAATATTGGAGGGAAAGTTTTAATTGGGGATATCGGCAGATTATCCTCAATTTTCGAAACATGCCTCGCTTTAAGCTTTTGTACAACGAAATAGTTCTACAGTATTGGAATTTACTTAATTGATTTTCATGTAATATATGTGTAAGCTGTCATACCGCCGTGTTGTATCCGGCTGAATAGAATAGTACCACTCTCTTTTCTTACCGAAGTACCGTAAAAGGCGACTAAGATAAGTCGACCCGCCGTGTGATATCCGGCTGAGTAGAATAGACCAACCTTATTTCTTACCGAGGTGTCGTAAAAGGCGACTAAAATAAGTGACTCACCGTGTGGTATCCGGTTAAGTAGAATAGACCACCCTCTTTCTTATCGAGGTGTCGTAAAATACGACTAAGATAAGTTTACGTCAGGCAGGCGGCCGGTCGTAAAATACGTAGCCGAATCATGTGACAACATGTTTATAACATGTTGTGCCAACCCCACTTTAAGTGGGATAAGGGCAGGAGGATGATGATGATGATGATATGAGTAAGCTGTGATGAACTGCGGTGACAATGTGCGATTCTTTCGAGGTCACGGGTTCAAATCCCGGGCAGGCACTAATGAGTTTTTCTGTAGAAACTTATGTGTCTAATTGATAATTGCAATTTATCACACGCTTTTCGGTGAAGGAAAACATCGTGAGGAAGCCTGCATATCTCTAGAGAATTCTGGGGATATGTGTAACCTACCAATCCGCATTGGAGCAGCGTGGTAGGTCTTAGCTCCAATCCTTCTCTCCAAAAACGCTGAGAAGTAACCTTTGCCCAGCTGTGGGCAAATAGTAACAAGAATTTACTATACTTTTTTACTGTGTACTGTAAAATGTTAAAAAACGATACTACGGTAAGTGCACTAGTAATTGGCCATGCACTTGAAGTTGACCGTTTGTATGAAATTTTTAATAATAATCGTTTTGTTTGTTGTAGCTAATAAGAATATTAATTAATAATAGAGGTATAAACATAGTTAAGATAATAACTATTATTTAACTTGCTTAGTAAATCATCATCTTCCTGCCTTTATCCCTCTCTAAGTGGGGTCGGCACAACATGTTATAAACTTGCTGTCACATGATTTGGCTGCGTTTTTACGACCGGCCGCCTGCCTGACGTCAACTTACCTCTGTCGTATTTTACGACACCTCGGTAAGAAAGAGGGAGATCTATTCTACTAAACCGGATACCACACGGTGGGTCAACTTACCTTAGACGCCTTTTACGACACCTTGGTAAGAAATGGGGGTGGTACTATACTATTCAGCCAGATACCACACGGCGTAACACTTTAAGAATTTTTATGATTATCAAAAGATTATATTACGGTTTTAATCTTTCCACGCGAGCAGAGCCGCTGGCGATTACTAGTTTAATATAAATATTGAACTTTGATCCATGAAGCTATCTAGTGAAATGCGCCCACTTGCTTTTGAAAGATAAACAAACAATATCAAGTTTCTGAACACAATTAAAGACTTATGTTTTAGTTATGTACTATTGATATTATATTACGTGTTAATAATGATGGATTTATTTCTAAAGTTCAAAATATTCAACATACTAAATAGTTGTAAAACAAAGTTGCTTTTAATTTATACACCATTATTCAGATTTCTTGAAAAATGATATGATAAAAAGATGGTATGGACATGTAATGAGGAGGGATGAAAATCATGTGACCAAACGTGTGTTAAATTTGAATGTGGATGGATATGTGCCTAGAGGGTCTAAAAAGAGATTGTGTGAAGTATGATATGCATATAAAAGGAGTGGCGCCAGAGTTGACGAAAGATAAGACAGAATGGAAGAGAAAAACATGTTGTGCCGACCCCACTTAGAGTGGGATAAGGACAGGAAGATATATATTCATATTTCTTAAAAAAGATTCTGGTGTAAATCGATTTAAACATACACGAGTATAAAGATGAAGTTTTGGTTGTTTTAACTCGCTAATTTCAGGACCTATTTAAAAATTCTTTCAGTGTTAGATAGTCCATTTATTGAGGAAGGCTATAGACTTATATAACATCACGTTGAGATTAATAAGAGAGGAGCAGCAATAAAAAATATTACGAAAACGGTAGGATTTAAAGCGTTCCTTGCGTGAGCTGAGTAAACGGCGAAAGTTATTCGTAAATCATGTATTACAAAATTGTTCAACTCTAAAATAAGTCTTCTAATACTACTCATAATCATCATCCAGTTAGTAGTTCATTTATTGAGGAAAGCTATATATAACATCAACCTAAAATGAATATGAAAGGAGCAGCAAAAAAAAAATAGTACGTAAAACGGCAAAATTAAAAGCTGCTAGTGCTAAGTAAACGGTAATAGTTATCCAAAATATATGTATAACAAAATTGCTCCTCTCTAATAGTTGTAAGTAAAAGTCCGCGACAGCATATATCTAGCTTTTAAGGTTAACCCACTTTAACCATTTTTATGATTCTTCTTCTTCCTGCCCTCATCCCACTCTAAGTGAAGTCGGCACAACATGTTATGAACATGCTGTCACATGATTTGGCTGCGTTTTTACGACCGGCCGCCTGCCTGACGTCAACTTACCTCAGTCGTATTTTACGACACCTTGGTAAGAAAGAGAGTTGTCTATTCTACTCAGCCGAATACCATACGGCGGGTCAACTTACCTTAGTCGCCTTTTACGACACCTTGGTAAGAAAAGAGAGTGGTCCTATTCTATTCAGCCGGATACCACACGGCGGAATTATAGAATATTATAATCACAAAGGTTGACGTCAGCTGTCACTAAAATATTTATGAATACCCTGTCCCTTTTGCATAATTTTACACGTCCTTTTCTACATTCCCATTGCCATTTTCTCTTTTACACATGCCGAATACCATACAGCGTGTCGACTTACCTTAGTCGCCTTTTACGACACCTCGGTAAGAAATGAGGGTGGCACTATTCTATTCAGCCGGATACTACATGGCGGTTGCTCTTAATTTATACACCATTATTAAGGTTTCTTATAAAAGATTCAGTTGTTAAGTTCAATATGATATTTACATACAACGCCCCGTTGACGTCATACCTTCATAACTTTAAAAGTTAAAGCATATCTGATAACAATCGATAGCTGCTTATATACCACGATATTAACAACTCTTCTGTTACTTGTCGATACTTTCTATAGACACAAGGTCTTAAAATCGATTTTTTAATGACAGTTGAATTGAGGGAAGCCTTTTTTATTAATAAGTTATAGGCGATCGTTAGATAACAATCATACCTGAAAGAACGACAGGCATATTCACGTAATGACCTTTTAATTGTATATTATGGTTGGCAGACCATATAACCATATAATAGCCGGAGTAACTTGGTCTAGAAAAGCCCAAAACAGGGAAAAATGAAAGGACATGGAGGGAGGCCTTAGCCTAGTTATGGGTGTCCAAATTATATATTAGATATTATAAATAAATAACAAGAACAAAAGACATTATAAGAAAATATTGTAATATTTTCTCATAATTAAATTAACAGTTTAGTATTTAACAGTTTAGTTTCATTCAATACTTGAGTTACTTAAAACATTATTTCCAAGCGAAAATGTTTATCAGTATCTTTATATTTAAATGAGTTAATCTTATATGTACATAAATATATTTTCTGAATCTCGGAAACGGCTCCAACTATTTTCCTGATATTCAGCATGTAGGGGGTTTTGAGGAATAAAAATCGATCTAGCTAGGTTTTAATAAAAAAAAGATCGTTCTATCCCTCCTTTTGGACATTAAAACATATTTTTAATGTCCAAAAAGAGTATAATTTAGAATTCAAATTTGAATTTTGAAATTGAAAACTTTTTTTGGCGGTCAAATTTAATGTTCCGATAGCCGATGGGTAACGAGCGGACCGAAAATGTTCACAACCCGGGTTCGAATCCCACGTTTTTGGCGCCTTCTTTCTTTTTTAATTTTTTTAAAATATATTTTTTTAATATTTTACGCCGTGTGGTATCCGGCTGAATAGAATAGTACCACCCTCATTTCTTACTGAGGTCTCGTAAAAGGCGACTACGGTAAGTCGACACGCCTAGTGGTATCCAGCTGAATAGAATTGACCAACCTCATTTCTTACCGAGGTGTCGTAAAAGGCGACTATGGTAAGTTGACGTCAGGTAGGCGGCCGGTCTTAAAAACGTAGCCAAATCATGTGGCAGCATGTTTATAACATGTTGTGCCGACCCCACTTAGAGTGGGATAACGGCAGGAGGATGATGTTTTTTAATATTTTTATAAATATATTAAAAAAAATTAGCGAGCAAAGCTCGAGTAACCCAGGGATCAAGTTCACATTCACAAAAAGATAACTCTTCTACATTTTCTTTATTGAACAGATAAACCTATCGAATTCGGACTACAAAGGAAAATACGATTAATCTGGAGAGTGATTTAACAGAAGTGTTAACAAACGTTATCTCTGTCGGATCGACACACACAGACAGATGGTATCGTCTGGAACACCGACCGACCTTGACTGCGATCGATAGATTATCTTACGCGAACCTAATACTAATAGTAAGAATTGTCTTTAAGACTTTATCCCAACGATATTATCATAAATCATATCAAATCAAGGATCACGAGTTCAAACTTCGGACAAATACCAATGAGTTTTTCTATTAAAACTTATATCTAATTGATAATTGCAATTCTCACAGGCTTTTCGGCGAAGGAAAAGATTGTGAGGAAACCCGCATATATTTAGAGAATTCTGGGGATATGTGTAACCTACCAATCAGCATTGAAGCAGCGTGGTTGGTCTAAGCTCCAACGCTTCTCTCCAGAAACGGAGAGAGATAACCTATACACAGCAGTGGGATTGTAACAGGCCGTTACTTTACTTTCATATCATATCAAATCAAAACAATCTTTAGTTCTTTGAAGTTCTTTCAAGCACTTTTGAATCATCAAGCATCAATATGAATCAATATGTCGTTCGTTCGAGTCGCGTACTTCATGTCACTTAGTTTATGTCGCGTAGTTCGTGTCGCGTACTTCATGTCACTTATTTTATGTCGCGTAGTTCGTGTTCCGTACTTCATGTAACTTAGTTTATGTCGCGTAGTTCGTGTCGCGTACTTCATGTAAGTTAGTTTATATCGCGTAGTTCGTGTTCCGTACTTCATGTAACTTAGTTTATGGTCGCGTAGTTCGTGTTCCGTACTTCATGTCACTTAGTTTATGTCGCGTAGTTCGTGTTCCGTACTTCATGTAACTTTAGTTTATGGTCGCGTAGTTCGTGTTCCGTACTTCATGTCACTTAGTTTATGTCGCGTAGTTCGTGTTCCGTACTTCATGTCATTTAGATTATGTCGCGTAGTTCGTGTTCCGTACTTCATGTAACTTAGTTTATGGTCGCGTAGTTCGTGTTCCGTACTTCATGTCACTTAGTTTATGTCGCGTAGTTCGTGTTCCGTACTTCATGTAACTTAGTTTATGGTCGCGTAGTTCGTGTTCCGTACTTCATGTAACTTAGTTTATGGTCGCGTAGTTCGTGTCGCATACTTCATGTAACTTAGTTTATGGTCGCGTAGTTCGTGTTCCGTACTTCATGTAACTTAGTTTATGGTCGCGTAGTTCGTGTTCCGTACTTCATGTCACTTAGTTTATGTCGCGTAGTTCGTGTTCCGTACTTCATGTAACTTAATTTATGGTCGCGTAGTTCGTGTTCCGTACTTCATGTCACTTAGTTTATGTCGCGTAGTTCGTGTTCCGTACTTCATGTAGCTTAGTTTATGGTCGCGTAGTTCGTGTTCCGTACTTCATGTCATTTAGATTATGTCGCGTAGTTCGTGTTCCGTACTTTATGTAACTTAGTTTATGGTCACGTAGTTCGTGTTCCGTACTTCATGTCACTTAGTTTATGTCGCGTAGTTCGTGTTCCGTACTTCATGTAACTTAGTTTATGGTCGCGTAGTTCGTGTTCCGTACTTCATGTAACTTAGTTTATGGTCGCGTAGTTCGTGTCGCATACTTCATGTAACTTAGTTTATGGTCGCGTAGTTCGTGTTCCGTACTTCATGTAACTTAGTTTATGGTCGCGTAGTTCGTGTCGCGTACTTCATGTTACTTAGTTTATGGTTGCGTAGTTCGTGTCGCATACTTCATGTAACTTAGTTTATGGTCGCGTAGTTCGTGTTCCGTACTTCATGTTACTTAGTTTATGGTCGCGTAGTTCGTGTCACGTACTTCATGTAACTTAGTTTATGGTCGCGTAGTTCGTGTTGCGTACTTCATGTAACTTAGTTTATGGTCGCGTAGTTCGTGTTCCGTACTTCATGTAACTTAGTTTATGGTCGCGTAGTTCGTGTCGCGTACTTCATGTAACTTAGTTTATGGTCGCGTAGTTCGTGTTCCGTACTTCATGTAACTTAGTTTATGGTCGCGTAGTTCGTGTCGCGTACTTCATGTAACTTAGTTTATGGTCGCGTAGTTCGTGTCGCGTACTTCATGTAACTTAGTTTATGGTCGCGTAGTTCGTGTTCCGTACTTCATGTAACTTAGTTTATGGTCGCTTAGTTCCTGTTCCGTACTTCATGTAACATAGTTTATGGTCGCGTAGTTCGCGTTCCGTACTTCAAGTAACTTAGTTTATGTTCGCGTAGTTCGTGTCGCGTACTTCATGTCACTTATTTTATGTCGCGTAGTTCGTGTTCCGTACTTCATGTAACTTAGTTTATGGTCGCGTAGTTCGTGTCGCGTACTTCATGTCACTTAGTTTATGTCGCGTAGTTCTTATCGTGTAGTTCATGAAATAGAGTAAATTTTGACTAAATAGAGTATTATCACCTCCGCTGCGTTGTCTCATTGACTCCCAGGTAATTCAGAACAAGTTTGCGTTATATATACTCGTAAACTTGCAGTCACGCCGTTCGTCGCGTAGTTTAAGTCACGTAGTTTATGTCTCGTACTTCATATCACTTAGTTTGTGTCGCGTAGGTCTTATCGTGTAGAACGAGATTGGCTTATGTATAATCTTGCAATTGCACTGTTTGTTTAGTGGAGTTTATGTCTTGTAGTTAGTGTCGCGTAGCTCTTATCGTGTCGTCATGCGCAGCCAGTGTCACAAATTCTGTGTCTAGCCGTTCGTATTACGCGATCTGTGTCACGCAGACCATGTCGCAACATCCTTACCGCAAAATCAATGTCCCTAGAACAGTGCTGCAATTTATCCTAGTCCGTGCTATGTAAACTCAAAGCAGCAGATTATACAGCGCATTTGTATCCATTCTCCGCGATACGTCACTTAACAATATACAGCTTTTAATATAATAAATCGAAATGACGACAATATTAAACTAATATTGTGCCTAGCTAAATTAATATTAAATCCAGAGCGAGATATTTATACCGCTGAATTTCCACGGCAAAATATTTCATTCCTAAAGTAGAATCTATCAAATTGTCATTACGGTGACCTACTTACGGAAAGCTCCGAGATTACTCGCGTAGGTGTTTCTTTTGATACGTGAATATCTTTTGAAACATTTTATTACATCGCAAACAACCCACAAGGTTATGAAAATGACAAAAGCTCTTCAGACTGAGCAAAGCTTCTTATGTGTTCGTCAATTTTGTTTGTTATTAACGGAACCAAATTTTCGTTTAAGTGTCCTTATTAAGAACTTTGTGTATGTCGTTTTAAGATGAAAGTTTAGTTTGTTGGAGTTAATTGTACAAAGTTACAAAAAAATTTACTCGATTATCACTAATTAAAAATTGTGTTTCATGAGAAAAAAGGATGAGGATATATCGAGAGAAACGTAGGACTTATCTTGTTGACTATTAAAAGAGTGTACGAGACACAGAATTTTGACGGTAGGTATATAGAAATTAATTACGCCGTGTAGTATCCGGCTGAATAGAATAGTACCACCCTCAATTCTTACTGAGGTGTCGTAAAAGGCGACTAAGGTAAGTTGACCCACCATGTGGTATCCGGTTAATTAGAACAGACCATCCTCTTTCTTACTGAGGAGTCGTAAAATAAGACTAAGGTAAGTTGATGTCAGGCAGGCGGCCGGTCGTAAAATACATAGCCAAATCGTGTGACAACATGTTTATAACATGCTGTGCCGACCCCACTTAGTGTGGGATAAGGGCAGGAGGATGATGATTTATAATTTAAATATAGAATATATATAGTCATAAAGGTTGTGGACGTCAGCTGCCACTAAAATATTTATGAATCATACTCTGTCCCTTTGCATAATTTTACACGTCCCTTTCTACATTCCCATTGCCATTTTCCCTTTTACACATGCCAGCGCTTTGGCATTTTTAATCTGTGAAATGTTGTGAGATTGCGGTAGTATTGTATTCAAAACTCAAAACTCAAATTTACTTTACAGTTCTTTTGTATCGTCAACTCTATTTGTGGAAGAATATTGCTTTAATCGAGAAAAACCAGCTATATAGAGAGACTTTGTTATATGATCATTCATTCATTCTCTTGCCTTTATCCCACTCTAAGTGGGGCCAGCACAACATGTATAATTATATTTTAACACGATTATACTAGATATTTTACAACCGGCTGCCTGCCTGACTTCAACTTACCTTAGTCGTCTTTTACGAAACCGTGGTAAGAAATGAGAGTGGTCTATTACAGTCAACCAGATACCACACGGCAGGTCAACTTAAGTCGCCTTTTACGGCACCTCGGTAAGAAAGAGAGTGGTCTATTCTATACCACCGGATACCACACGGCTGACAGAGATTGTGATACATAAATTATAATTATGTTGATAAGATATTTAAACGATGTTCAAACTTATTTTCACAGCATTACGTCATACGGAATTATGCTGTGGGGTAAAGCGGCTGATTTCGAGAAGGGGGAAAAGCTTGTATTAAATTATTCAAGATTATTACAATGATACCCGAGTACCACCGGGTATTCGAAGAATTCTCTACAAATATTCAGGTTCTCTACAAATATTAAGGTAATAAGCTGTGATAGCCCAGCGGTGCGACCGTGTGAATCTTTAGAGACGACCATAAGTTCAAACCCGGGCCGACACCAATGAGTTTTTCTATTAAAAAAAAACTTATGTGTTAATAATTGATAATTGCAATTATCACATGCTTTTCGGTGAAGGAAAACATCGTGAGGAAACTTGCATATCTCTAGAGAATCCTAGGGATATGTCTAACCTACCAATCCGACTTAGAGCAGCGTGGTAGGTCTTAGCTCCAATCCCTCTCTCTAAAAACGGAGAGAGGAGGCCTATGCCCAGCAGTGGGATAGTAATTGGCCGATACTTATGCAGGTTTCCCTATAATGTTTCCTTTCATCAAAAAGTGTGTGATAAATTTCAAATCACAGCATTTATGAGGGTTATCAAATTCATAGCCCATTCAAAACCGTGTGGTATCCGTCTGAATAGAATAGTACCACCCTCATTTCTTATCGAGGTGTCGTAAAAGGCGACTAAGATAAGTTAAACCACCGTGTGGTATCCGGCTGAGTAGAATAGACCACCCTCATTTCTCACCAAGGTGTCGTAAAAGGCGACTAAGATAAGTTGACCCATCGTGTGGTATCCGGTTTAGTAGAATAGACCACCCTCCTTACCGAGGTGTCTTAAAATACGACTAAGGTAAGTTGACATCAGGCAGGCGGCCATCCGTAAAAACGCAGCGAAATCATGTTACATGTTTATAACATGTTGTGCCGACTCCACTTAGAGTGGGATTAGGGCAGGAGGATATATAATCAAATTCATAGTCCAATCACAAACAGATACAACTCAATCTAACTTATTGTCTAATATAGTTTAGCTTCCCTGAGTGATAATTTCAAACTCCGAAAACCTACACAAATGTTATATTTACAGCGATACCACTCCAAAGTTGTAAATAATAAAGGAGTACGAAAGTTCAGACTAATATTTCAGTTCATATTATCGCCGATATATCCAAGTAAGTGGGTGTATTAGTTTCAATATTTAACTTTATGGATTACTTTTCTACTGAATTTATACTATGTTATATTTATCCTGCTGCCCTTATCCTATTCTAAGTGAGGTCGGCACAACATGTTGTCACATGATTTGGCTATGTATTTTACGAGCGGCATCCTCCTCTCCTCTCCTCATTGACATTGTCATTATTGACAGGTGTTTGTTTAACAGGCAGTGTCCAGTAGTAATTATCATCCTCCTGCCCTTATTCCACTCTAAGGGGGGTCAGCACAACATGTTGTCACATGATTTGGCTATGTATTTTACAACCGGCATCCTCCTCTCTTCTCCACATTGACATTGTCATTATTGACAGGTGTTTGTTTGACAGGCAGTGTCCAGTAGTAATTATCATCCTCATGCCCTTATTCCACTCTAAGGGGGGTCAGCAACATGTTGTCACATGATTTAGCTACGTATTTTACGACCGGCATCCGCCTCTCCTCTCCACATTGACATTGTCATTATTGACAGGTGTTTGTTTAACAGGCAGTGTTTAGTAGTAATTAACATCCTCCTGCCCTTATTCCACTCTAAGAGGGGTCAGCAACATGTTGTCACATGATTTGGCTATGTATTTTACGACCGGCATCCTCCTCTCCTCTCCACATTAACATTGTCATTATTGACAGGTGTTTGTTTAACAGGCAGTGTCCAGTAGTAATTATCATCCTCCTGCCCTTATTCCACTCTAAGGGGGGTCAGCACAACATGTTGTCACATGATTTGGCTACGTATTTTACGGCCGCCTGACGTCAACTTACCTCAGTCGTATTTTACGACGCCTCGGTAAGAACGAGGATGGTTTATTTTACTCAACCGGACACCACACTGTGGTTCAATTTACCTTAGTCGCCTTTTACGACACCTCTGTAAAAATGAGGATGGTCTATTCCATTCAGCCGGACTTACCGATAAATCACTTAATTAAAGTGTATGTAAATAACATAGTCATCATTCTCGACACATCCATGACAGTTCGGCCTGTAATTTATTTTTATTTTTTGGGGTAACTTAATACTCGCGTTGGGCGCAGTTTTGCGATCTATAAAAAGTTCCCTTACCATTAACGTATTCTCTTACAAATTATACCGCGTGATCGGAAAATCATGCTAAATGACTAATAATACAATCAATGTTAATTAGTGATAATAGTTTAGTATCTCTCACTGTTGTACCCTGAACCTGTTTTGTATAAGCTACATTGGTTCTAAATCCAATCGATACTGGTCGAGTAAATAAATAAATAAATAGTTGTGATATCGTTATTGACAGACTTAAAAAATGAATTCGGTAAAAATTGAAGAACTTTAATCTTCTTCTTCTTGTGCCTCTCCGACTAGCGAAGGTTAGCCGTCAGTGCTTGATACTCCTTTGTATTTCTCGCGAGGCTAAAAAGCTGAAGAACTTTAATAGAGATATGTTAAGTGATACACCATATGTTATTTGAATTGTTTTATGCCATTTCGTTTTTAAGTGTTATATTATACTTGAATGATTTAAAAATTTATATTATATTTAATTAGTCTACTTTAGTATTTTACATTATTTTTTTGTAACTTAATTTTTATAATTTATTATACTGTTTGTTTCCCTTATATGAATAAAATTAAAAAATTGACCCGACTGATTGGAATAGACCACCCTCATTTTTACAGAGGTGTCCTAAAAGGCAAATAAGGTGAGTTGACCCGCGGTGTGAAATCTGGCTGAGTAGAATAGACCAGCCTCATTAAATAATTATCCAAAAAGTAACTAGCTTAAGTAAACATTTATAAAGTTAAAATATATTTATTGCATTAACAAATAGCTGAGTTACTTGCTGGTTTTGTGAATCATTTAAAAATTGCGCAGAATTCGGTTCGAAAACTAACAATAGACAACACGGCAATCCTCCATAAATACTTAAAAAGCTTTAATAATAGAATTCTGCAGTCTCTGGTCACAATCGATGACCTACATTGAACTTCAGTCATACCCGGGTTCGTGACATCCGGTTATTGCTGGATAAGATTCTTCCTACATTCCAGATAACTTTGAGATAAATTGGAAATCATTGAAAAACTTCAAATTTTAGAAAAAAAAACCCTTGCTGTGGGTTTTATGTTAGTACTACTAGCTTTTACTCGCAATTTCGTTTGCGTGGACTGTTGTCACGTGATATAATTATAAAAGATGGCGCTTTTCAATCTCATCATATTACTGTATAATTAAAAGGATTTCTATAGCCTATACTAACGTATTCCGTATTCACAATTATTCCGTATTCGCGGAGATAACTCTCGGCGAATACGGAATAATTGTGGTAAATATCATGGATATTGGTTTAGCGGATTCGCCGTGAAAGAGTAACTAACATACATATATACTCACAAACTTTTGCATTTATAATATTTTAATAGGAAGTGGGATAGGATAGGATATGTAGAATTAGGTGAAATTATTCAGTATTAACAACATTAGTAAACCAGGCATCTCAGTGCATATGGGTGCAATCTACAATCTATTGGATATACTGAAATATTTAAATTCAATGTCTAAATTCAAATTGCTTTTAAAAACAAATTTCGAATCGTGCTCCACTAAAAAAAATTTCCAAATTCTTTCTACGCACCAAATAAGCCTTTTTTTTCTCGAGGGGAAACTCCTGACGAGTACACACACCGCCGAGGGAGGCAGCGATGTGGTTATGTGAGGTTCGCACCCACTAAAACCCCCCGGTGTCCAATCACGCGCTTCATGCGGGAGTTACGGTTCCATTGTTCATATTAGCCGCAACCCCGCTGCGTAACCGCCCTAGAAGCCCTCCTCCGATCAGGGAAACCTACGCGTCTCCCACCGCCTCTGGAATGCACCCAGGACACTAGATGCACCCCAATCTCGACCCATAGTTGGGCGCCGGGTTTCCCGTCACCCGACGTCCAGGATCTCCATCTCGTCGCTGACCGACGGTCGAGAATTGACCGCAGTCACAACTGCAAGTTCTGGCGGGGAAGCAACAGGACCCCTCCGAAACCCGCGGCAGCTCCTGGCGGGATTGCAGTCTGCCTCCCATCCTGTGCGTTGCTGAAAGACCAGCTCTAGCGCATGACCCACACCAGGGATCACTCGAATATCGCGAAGCAATGTGGCCAGTCCCTCCACAAAGGTAACATTCGTTGCTACGGTCAACATTCGAGGTGCAGTTACCTCCAAGCAGCGATAGCAACGCTCTATCCACCTGTCCAGTATTTTTACGCGCGCTGTGCACAGACCCACGCGGAGCTTTCCTAATCTCTCCAGCTTAAGCGCTGCAGAAACAGGACATTTCACCCAAACTGTGCAGTATCCCGCAACATTGTGCCTGACATCCCCGAACCAAATAAGCCTAACCTAACCTAACTTAACCTTACGTACAAATCCACATTGGAGCAGCGTGGTAGGTCTAAGCTCCAAACTTTCTCTCGAAAAACGGAGAGAATAGGCCTATTCTCAGCAGTGGGATAGTAACAGGCCGCTACTTACTTACTTTTTTTACCAATTAAGCTTGCTTGTACCTTATTTATATATATATTTTTTGCGACGCTTTTAGGTGAAGGGAAACATCGTGAGGAAACTTTCATATTTCTCGAGAATTCTAGAGATATGTGTAACCTACTTTACCATAGGCTACTTTAATCCGTGCCGAAATCTACGAAGTCAATCGAGAAGTTAGCCGTTGGGGCGTGCAATATACGTGTTATAATAAAGTTAACACGAGCTGAATTCAATTAAACTACTCTACAGAGTGTCGCACAAACGAATTGCAGTTCGCTGCGATTCAATTTGGCCGAGAGCAATTTACTGGCCTCACCACCCTGACGAAGCGGACACTCAATTATATGGAAAGTTATTAAAACCCCGCACTATTGAAAAGCAGTTTGAAGTATTAATCTATACAAATATATAAAGCTGAATAGTTTGATTGTTTGAACGCGCTAACCTCAGGAACTACTGAACCGATTGAAAAATTCTTTCAATCTAAGATTGTCCATTCATTGAGGAAGGCTATAGGTTTATATAACATCCTGAATAGGAGAGGAGCAGCAATAAAAAATAGTACGAAATTGGCAAAATTTCAAGCTTTCCTTGCGTAAAAGTAAGTAAGTAAGTAACGGCCTGTTACTATCCCACTGCTGAGAATAGGCCTCTTCTCTCCGTTTTTTTTTATTTTTTGGAGAGAAGGATTGGAGCTAAGACCTACCACGCTGCTCCAATGCGGATTGGTAGGTTACACATACCTCCAGAATTCTCTAGAGATAAGCAGGTTTCCTCACGATGTTTTCCTTCACCGAAAAGCGTGTGATAAATTGCAATTATCAATTAGACACATAAGTTTTTTTTTTTAAGAGAAAAACTCATTGGTGTCTGCCCGGGTTCAAACCCGTGTTCGTCTCTAGAGATTCACACGGTCGCACCGCTGGGCCATCACAGCTTTTCCTTGCGTGCGCTGAGTAAACGGTGAAAGTTATTCAAAAATTATGTTTTACAAATATTGTTCCCCTATTAAAGTTCAAAATAAAAGTCCGCGACAGCATATGTCTAGCTTTTAATGTAATACAAAAAAAAAATAAAAAAATAATTGGGTAGGTGGTGCTCGATCCTAGTTTTTTCATTTCTAGAGACCACCCGTTCCCCGAATAAGCTCTGCTGACTTGACAGTATTCGGCAAAAATAGTGTTTTATATTCAATGTAAATTTTGTATTTTTTTAATGCCCAAAAACAGGGATAAAACAATTTTCTTTTTAATAAAACCTAGCTAGATCGATTTTTTGCCCCCAAAACCCTTACGTGCTGAATTTCAGGAAAATCGTTATAGCCGTTTCCGAGATTACAAAAATATACATCTCTTTAATATAAATAAATAAATAAATAAAAAAAAAATTGTACAGTTTACGTTAATGAAACGTATATCAAAATATTTGGTTAAAGTTTACATCTACATCATCTTCCTGCCCTTATCCCACTCTAAGTGGGGTCGGCACATGTTATAAACATGCTGTCACATGATTTGGCTGTGTTTTACGACCGGCCGAATGCCTGACGTCAACTTACCTCTGTCGTATTTTACGACACCTCGGTAAGAAATGAGGTTAGTCTATTCAACTAAACCGGATACCACACGGTGGGTCAACTTACCTTAGTCGCCTTTTACACCTCGGTAAGAAATGAGGGTGGTATTATTCTATTCAGCCGGATACCACACGGCGTTTAAAGTTTACATCTACATTACTCGTTATTATTTTGTGTACACCGACTCAGCCCGTCGTAGTGTTTAAATAATTAACAATCTCCTTCGCTGATGGAGTTACAGTGAGGCGAGGTTTAATTAACCCCCTTCCTGCCTAACCCTCGTCTCTTTATCTCATCTGATATTCTAAACGATTTTCATTAGCCATTAACGAGTTTATATGTCCCTGTTTATATGGTGACCTTCTGTCTATTGAATCCATAGTGGTCTTTTGTGAAAGCTTTTATTTAACTTACCAGACGTGGTTTGGAAGCTTAATAAATCAATTAGACTTGATTTTGGGACGGAATAAAGTCTTCCAACTGTGAGAAATTCACATTAATAATAGAACTTTGGTGACAGAGACTTACTTGCTGGGTAATTTTTAAAATGATGTAATTTATTTTTTTTTTAATGAAAAGAAAAATTAAAAAATAATAGGGCAGGTGGGGCTCGATCCTAGGTATTTTCACCTCTCTAGACCGCTCGTTCCCCAAATGAACCACCATGACTTTACATTTGACAGCGAAAAATTGTGATTGTATTCAACGTAAATTTCAAATCAATTTTAGAGCCCGAAAACAGGGATGAAACGACATTTTTTTAATAAAACTTATCTTGATCGATTATCCCACACAAAAAGGATCGATTTCCTGAAATTCAGCATGTAGGGGGCGACATGCTGAATTTCAGGAAAATATTTGGAGCCGTTTATGTATATATATATATTTCGGAATCTCAGAAATGGTTACAAATATGCTCCAATATATATATACAATATTAACTCATTTCAATATTAAAGATGAAAAAGGGAAAATCTGTGCATAATATAAAACAAAGCCCCCAAAAGCTCTCTGACTGTACATGGTCGATTTGCTCAAAATTTACAGAACGGATTTTTGTACGGTTTATACTAAAAGGTATTGCAATTCTTCTAGAAGGGTTTACCTAATAGTGCTTATTTCACAAATCGTTTCTTTTACTGATGACGAAAACAAATAGATGATCATCTTTTACTTCAATGCAGAATATTTTTATATTTTTATTATAAATCCTATCGCTTTTAATGTGTCAATCATAACAATTATTGATTCAACAATAATTGTTCCAATTGTTGTGTCGGTAAACGGTCTACTAGCGAAGAGGCTCGACCAACATCTTAAGAGGCTCTCGCTTAGTTGTTGGATCAAGGGCAGGATACAGAAGGCGGTGTTGCTCGAGACGGCACGCATTGTGAGGAGGTTCCTCACTCTGTATTCCTAACCGCCGGGAGCTTGGGTCCTTTCTCCGCTGTCCGTGGATATCAATTATTTTATATTTATAATGTTTTTTTTTTCAGTATGTTTTAGAAAATATTTATAAATAATTTGTAAATAAATGGACTAATATTATTAATGCTAAAGTCAATCTGTCTGTTACTCTTTCGCCGCAAAAAATGGATTTGTTTCGTAAACCCATGGTATTATTTCGGGTATTAAAACAAAACTAAACTAAAATGAACTAAATTTCGTATATATCACACGTACGTCTAGTCAGAAATTGTAAAGTGAGGCGCAATTACATTGTGGTCTGACTTGATTGAATAACTTTAAAGCTTTCAAAGCACGTACCACTCGACGAAACGAGCTTCCTTTGAAGAGTGGAAGCTCAATTATGAAATGTTAAAAGGTTTGACGTCTAAAAAATAGCTAGTAGGCTAACCAGACGTGCTTTGAAAGCTTGATCATTCAATTAGACATAGCCTTGATCTTGGTACGGAATAAAACTTTTTTCTCACGAAAAAGGAAAATCTATCTTTAATATTTAAATGAGTTATATATATATATGTACTCTATTTATATGTAGGGAGTTTTGGGGGAGAAACATTACTAAAATTTACATTGAATATAAAACACTATTTTTGCCATAAATTCATAAATTGTCAAGTTAGCGACGTTATTTGGGGAACGGGTGGTCACGAGAAATGAAAATACCTAGGATCGAGCCCTACCCTACCTACTTTTTTCTTTTTTTAAAGTTTTTTTTAATTTTGTAACAAAATTTGGTAAAGGTTCTCTCAGCCAGGTACTAGTATTTAAATATCAATTTTTTTTACAGTAACCATGCGGCTGGTGATGCCTGGGTGGGTGGGTGACGCTCGCAGCATACCCTTCGTGCGTCCGCTACTGATCACGATTGCTATGGCAATTTATTTGTCTATGGGTAAGTTAGCATTTGTCTATTTCTACATTTAACACTAGACCCTGCCTTCAGTTCCACGGGTCGTTGGTTCGAATCCCACCGTCTCTGTCAGATTCAAAATTCAAAATATTCTTTTTTCAAATAAACTTGTAAACAAGTGCTTTTGAATCGTCAACTCTACTGCTGGTTCGGAAAACTGTTCCTACCGAGAAGAGCCAGAAAGAAACTCAGCGGTTGCTCTTTTAAAAATATAATTCTTAATACTATTTACATTCAATCGTTACTGTCTTGTACTGGTTCCATGAGAGCTATATCCACACATTCTTATCTTATAAATAATCTTCAATAGCATAGTAGGCTTTCTGTATCAGCCTATTTTTAACAGTGTTTTTAAACTGCTGTAATGGCGAAGCTGAAATTTATTGCGGAATTTTATTATAGAATCTTATACCAAAACCCACAAACGGCTTACGTACTTTTCCAAGGCGCAAAGCAGGAGCCGCAAGCTTATGTCGGTTCCTGCTTTGTCTATTGTTTACATCACCTATCGTTTTATAATTCCTTATATTTATATTCCTTATATCAACTGTTGCGTTATTTACTATATGATCTTTCTTTTCACAGGAGCATCAGTCTTCCAAGCACTGGAGGGTCCAGTCGAGCGAGCGGCTGCAGAACATGTCGCTGAACTGAAGATGAAGTTCCTCAACGACCATCCCTGTCTAGCAGGTACATACGATTTTACCACTTTGTTTTAGAAGCCGTGGTATACGACTGAGTAGAATAGACCACTCTCATTTCTTACCGAGGTGTCCTAAAAGACTACTAAAGCAGGCCGCCGTTCATAATATACCTAGTCAAATCATGTGGCAACAAATTTATGACATGTTAAACCGACTTAGAGAAGGGTAAGGGCAGGAGAATTATGATTTATTTTAATTATTTGGGTAGCAGCACTTCTTAGGCAATTTAAATTCAACCGATGTTGAAACAGCGTGACTTGTTTATTTCTTTCACAGCATTATGTCATACGAAGTAATGCTGTGGGGTAAAGCAGCTAATATCACAAAGATTTTTATTGCTTAAAATAAATATTAAGGGCCTGCTTCACAAGTTACCAATAAACTGTCAGTTAGCATATTTGGAACATATCTGACACATGTCTCGAAATTTTGCGTTTCTCAGGTTTCTGATAGGCTTATTCAGCACTTAAAGCCCCTAATAAGTTAACAGGTAGATCATGTGGCTGTTATTTTGTTTCCCTGCTGGATAGCAAATACCTATTTCAAAACTGCCGCGATTTTTTTTAAATTTTTCACATTTTAGAGACATTTATCTGTTACTTAGTTTATTAGTCGGTTAACTATCTGACACTTTATCAGTAACTTGTGAAATAGGCTTTAAAACTTACTGCCGAGCTTCTTGCTGCTTCTTCTCGGTAATAGCAACATTCCGAACCAGTTGTAGCTTAATTAATCATATTGATCCTTGACGATCCAAAAGTACTTGAAAGAGCTTATTTGAATAAAAATCACTTAGATTTGATTTTTACTTAGGTTGTTAATACAGAATAAAATTAGAATTTCTAGTCTTTGTATTTAAAAATATTATAAGGGGTGTCAATTTTCTAAGAATTTTAAACTTGTATTGTAACTTTAAAATAATAATTCTAGAGTTATGTATGAATGTCAAGTAGGTCCATATTCTGGTGAAACGCTTTTAAGTGAATTTTGAGAAATAAATACACTCAGGACCAAAATTCGTAATATTATTTATGGCACATACGACGCGAATAACTTTTAAACCCGATGGGCTAAAGGTTGGCAAATATTTATTAAGTCTCGAATATCGTATAAGTTTCCTTACCCCAAGGGAATACAGTCATGTATGAAATACCGAAAAGACGTTTTTATTGTATGAAAGCAAGTTCCACATTTATTACAAAACCCCACCACAGGTAACACACCACACAAGCATTACACACGCTCACTATGACAATTTCCACGATCATTTAGCCCTGTAACCAAAGCATCATCAGGAAGATAGGCTTCAGACTAGTGGTTTGTTTGGGTGTGTCTAGTGTTTTGGTGCTTGTGGTGTTGTTAGTGCCGATCCGTATGTTGACTAGTCCTGCATGTATAAGGTATGTGAACATTGCCTGCTTCCCACATTTAGCATAAAAAATCTCCTAACAAACGCGGCTTATAGCAAAATCATTCTTTCATAGCTTCTATACAAAAAATGACGTTTTCATATTTCCAATTCCTATATATACATTACTAGGTTTTGCCCGTAACTTCGTTCGCGTGGACTTTTGTCGCGTGATAGGTCGATAGTAGATGGCGCTTTTCAATGTTATCCTATTCCTGTAGAATTAACAAGATTTCTATAGATTATATTACCACGGTGTATAAAGAAATATTGTACCAAATTTTATCAATATTGGTTCAGCGGATTCGCAGCGAAACATTAACCCCACCACCGACCGATTCCACTTAGAGTGGGATAAGGGTAAGAGAATGATGATTGATGTAACGTAAACCTTTTGAAAGTATTGCACTAACCTTTTAGTAAAAACCTTACAAAAAATTAAAAGGGATATTACACAAATCACTTTAGTAGATTTTGTGTAAACCGATCACGTACAGACAGACTTGGCAACTTTAGTTTTATATATATAGGTTATGTATTGTGTACTCAAACATACGTCCGAGATATCAATCGGTAAATATGTTTATGATACGAGTTTTAAGTATAAAATATCTTGAATTCATGAAGTAATAGGTCAAACACGCGAAGAAACCTAGGGCTGGCTCAATTGAATTAATTTATTTATTTAACGGTTAAAACTTTTACGCCGTGTGGTATTCGGCTAAATAGAATAGTACCACCCTCAGTTCTTACCGAGGTGTCGTAAAAGGCGACTAAGGTAAGTCGACCTGCCGTGTGGTATCCGGCTGCATAGAATAGTACCACCCTCATTTCTTACCGAGGTGTCGTAAAAGGCGACTAAGGTAAGTTGACCCACCGTGTGGTATCCGGTTGAGTAAAATAGACCACCCTCTTTCTTACCGAGGTGTCGTAAAATACGACTTAGGTGAGTTGACGTCAGGTAGGCCGGTCGTAAAAACGCAGCCAAATCATGTGACAGCATGTTTATAACATGTTGTGCCGACCCCACTTAGAGTGGGATAAGGGCAGGAGGATGATGATGAACGATTAAAACTTTTCTTTGCCAATAATGTGTATATAGTGTGTAACAGTGAGTATCGATGTATGGTTTTTACTCTGTCACGGCGAATCCGCTGAATAAATATCGATGAAATTTGGCACAATTACTCCTTATACACCGAGGTAACATATAGACTCCAGTTAAATCTACATGAATAAGATGACATTGGAAAGTGACATCTTTATTAGCCTATCAAACGACGCGAACGAAGTTGCGGGTATAAGCTAGTTACTTCATAAGTACAATCAGCCTATGACACGACAACAGTCCACACAAAGTCGCGGATAAAAGATACTTCAAAAGTACAAAAAGTTGCTTATATCAACAACATATTTATCTAAAGAATAGTATTTAAAGTAAGTTAAATTCTACAATACATGTGTGATAAGGTCGACACACACAGCCGTGTCCCCATGTGACAAATTAATGTTTATTTACTTGACCAAACATGACCTCTAACCTATAACGATATAATGATTACCCTATAAAGGGAACGATTATATTAACATTTGGCTTGGATACCTCTTTAGGAGACCATAAATCGACCATAAACAGTCGTTACTTTTAGGAATTCTGTAATCCAAAAGTAATCTATTCTACTAATATTATAAATGCGTAAGTTTATGAGTATTAATGTATGTTTGTAACTCTTTCACGGTGAATTCACTGAACCAATATCGATAAAATTTGGTACAATCACTCCTTATACACCGGGGTATCATATAAGCTATAGCAATCCTGTTAATTATAGAGGAATAAGATGAAATTAAAAAGCGCTATTTATTTATTATCAACCTTTCACGAAAAAACATTCGACGCGAACGAAGTTGCAGGTAAAAGCTAGTATTGCTAAAATTCGCAATTTAAGACCTACATGCAATTTAAAACGTATAAATGTAAACGTTTTCGATTCTAAATCGACATTAAAGTAATTAATCGAAAAGTAATTTTACGACCGGCCGCCTGCCTGTCGTTAACTTACTTTAGACGCCTTTTACATGTCGGTAAAAAATGTGGGTGTTCTATTCTTCTTGGCCGAATACCACACGGCGGTGGCAACAAAGAAATTAAATTGATTATAGATTGCTATATGCTTTTTCCATACTCGATCTTTATCGGATGATATTAATCGGATCAAAATCGAAAATATCTTCTTTGTATCATTATCAAAAGTTACAATATAATCTAGTGCTATTACGCACTAGATTAAGCAAGCTTTCAATCCAAGCTTTCTTATCATCAACATAGTCTACAATAATATAATAAGCTTTATGAATAAGTGTATTTATAATTGCTTTTTGAACTTCTGTAAAGGCTACTGCCAAATGTCTTTCAAATTCAAAAAAATAATTAATTAATAGAATTAGGTGTTACTCTGTAGGATTCAATGTTACAAACAAAACGACAAATCTATTTTTCTTATAGCAATATACTTCACAATTAGGTTCTAATCACGAGGATTTCAATCGTAGATTACAGCAACATAACAATAAAATTGCTTTTGTTTTATGCCTAGTTACGACCATTAGTAATATTGAAAATTATGATCATTGTTAAAGAAGTGAATTCTATATATTGCAATAACAAATAACATTCTTAAGAAAGACTAAAAGAGACCTTAATTAATAATTACCCTCGCAACAAATTAGCTAATTACGGGTAAAGAATAGGATGCGCAGACGCATAAATTCATTGCTTTTTAATCGAACGCCGGTTAACACACGCTCAGTCACTCGACGAACGCGGTACATTGTAGTCAAGCCGCTCTAAAATCACTCCAGCCGCCATTTTAATTAAATCGGTTCAATTTAAAATGCATCAAGATGGTCGCACAGCCAATATTTAATACAAAAGTGGAAGTGTTCGCGCTATTCTTCGAACCGAATCATCCTAAACGCTTTTTTAAATACAGTTGACCGTAGATTTATCCGTTCCGTGTTTTTATTCGGTGCGGACTAAATAAAGACGCGAATTTTTTTGTTAATTTCTAATGTACTTTTAATTTGTTAATAATTGAATCTAGTGTGAAGTAATCGACGTGAACGTTACTTTTTTTGGACGTTTTTTTGAAGCTTTGTGTTATAGTTTTATATAAAGATGGATAGGCCGAAATATCCCCGTATACACTCCTATGGAAGCATGAGTTCTGGCCGAAGCGATGATGATATGACAGTACACAGTCAGCTTTACCCTTATCCGAAAAAAATGATCGTTCAAAGGGAGATATTATATGAGGAAGAGCATCCACCGTTTCAGCCTTTATTCGCTACTACTAGGATCTTCGGGAAAGCCAGATTCACTTGTCTATTCGTCGTGTATATCATGCTTTATATCGCCTACTTACTGTCAGGCGCTTTGGTATTCTCCGCTCTCGAGTCTCCAATGGAAAATCAAGTTTTGTTAGACGTCATCCGTGCGAAACAGGAGTTCATGCTGAAATATCCGGGTGTTGTCGGTAAGTCCAAACAATAAGTATAATACATATTAAAATGATTGTGTGGTATCTTTCTTATCGAGATGTCGTAAAAGGCTACGAAGGTACGTCGACCCGCCGTTTGGAATCCGAATGAGTAGAATAGACCACCCTCTTTCTTACCGACGTGTCGTAAAAGACAACTAAGGTAATTTGACCCGCCGCGGTATCTGACTCAGTAGAATTGACAACCGTCATTTCTTACCGAGGTGTCGTAAAATATGACTAAGGTAGGGCTACGCCAGGCAGGCGGCCGATCGTAAAATACGTAGCCAAATCATGTGACATCATGTTTGTAACATTTCGTGTTGACCGCACTTAGGATAATTTATTTATTTTATAAATCTTTATTCATTAACACACTTTAACACAATAACATTTTAAGATTAAAAAACAAAAAAAAAACATCAAGCAACCAATACAAATTAAAATTTAGGGTAGGACGAATATGGTGATACATAATAAAATAGCTAAATATATTAAAATTTGACTGGCCTGTTGGCACAGTTGGCAGTGATTCAGCCTTCAGCTTCACGGGTCGCGGGTTCGCTTCCAGGGTCAAAATTTTCTATAATTCGAATTTGGTCTTCCGAGTCTGGGTGTATATTTGTATTTAAGTATGTATTTAAAACTATATATGAATATATTAACTAGATGTCTGTCACACATAACACAAATATTAAATTACTCGTAACCCAGTGTGTATATTAAAAAAATATATCGTTCGCGTTGTATTTTGTCTTAAACTACCCTGAATATGCTGTGTTTTTTCTCGTGTCCGAAGGTTGAATGGAAAATTTTTAGCTAACCCAATATATAAGCTTTAATTTTAACAGACAGAAAGAGAGACATACAGACATTCGCATTTATAATATTAGTATGTATTATTCATACTAAGTAATAGTAAAAATTTTCTTTGTTAATGTTTTATGTGTTCATTCGTTCAGGTAAATTACCAATTTATTTTTATATTTAGCATTATTAGATTAGACTTAACTTTAAGTTAAACAAGTATTTTTTTTCGCAAAATGTATGTAAGGGCACTAGTAATTGACCGTACACTAGAAGTTGACAGTTTTGAATAAAATTTTAAATAATAAGCGATACGTTTGTTGTTGATAACGCCGTGTGGTATCCGGCTGAATAGAATAGTACCAGCCTCTTTTCTTACTGAGGTGTCGTAAAAGGCGACTAAGGTAAGTCGACCCGCCGTTTGGTATCCGGCTGAGTAGAATAGACCAACCTCATTTCTTACCGAGGTGGCGTAAAAGGCGACTAAGGTAAGTTGACCCACCGTGCGGTATCCGGTTTAGTAGAATAGACCACCCTCATTCTTACCGAGGTGTCGTAAAATACGACAGAGGTAAATTGACGTCAGGCAGGCGGCCGGTCGTAAAAACGCAGCCAAATCATGTAACAGCGTGTTTATAACATGTTGTGCCGACCCCACTTTGAGTGGGATAAGGGCAGGAGGATGATGACGTTTGTTGTTGCTAATAAAAATATTTATTTATTTCATATAAAAATCAAGTTACATGACTCATAAATAAATAATTATGTTAGTAATACAAATTCTACTTAAAAACTAATGTTAGTAACCTATACTATTTATTATAAATGTAATCGATGTGAATCCTACAGCAGCGGTTCACATACGGACAGTCTAGCCTCTCCGATATCATATTCAGGATGCTGTTGCTGCTCGCCCTCAGTCTGCGTATCAGGGACGTGCATCGTTTACGTATTGTTGTATAGAAACAATCTACACGTGCTTCCGCGAACATCCCAGACGCACTGCAGAAACGTGGCAGCCCCAGCAGCATCCTGAATGCATTATTATATTTTCCCATAGGCCGCTTGTGTATAATGAAGTGCAGTGCTCTAAAGAGCGTAATCTTAACTTCTTTTGATCAACGAGCAAACCAATCAATGATCAAGACACCACCGAAATTGACCCCGAGGTCTGGGAGCTACCATTCCCAGACCTCCCCACCGAACAAGACATCCATTAGGTCACCTAGGTGACCTGGGCTTACGGCCCAAATACCGACACCTTTGGGTCACCTAGGTGACCTCGGCCTACGGCCGGAACACATACCGGGCTTAAGTGCCCGCGAGGAGATGCCCGGGTAGAGAGGAATTCCTCGAGGCCCGCACCCCGTTTACCCCCACCCGGGGAGTAAACGAGAAGACCCTGCTGTGAACGAGCAAACCTACGGGCGATCATGTTAGTTCTAACTGACAACGCTCTTCTCTCTCTTTCCAAATCCTTATTTAAAATGTAATATTTATTAATTAATAATATTACATTTTAAATATCAAACAATGGGCTACGGTTTTGAGCTTTTGGACAGTTGTTAATAGATGGCAACAGGTAATAATTTATTTTTTATTAGCTGCAACAAATAAACGCTTATTATTTAAAATTTCATACAAAACGGTCAACTATTAGTGCATGATTACTAGAACACTTACCTTATATAGAAGCTACATCTCTTAACCTAAAATAAACAGCGTGAATATAGCTTTTCTTGCAGTGTTGTAATTAGCGTATTAGCGTGTTGTATTAGTAAAGTCTTAATTTTATAACAAACAATAGATAATGATTGTTTAATTTCGGTTGCATAGCCGTGTGGTATCCGGCTGAGTAGAATAGACCACCCTCATTACTTACCGCGGTGATGTAAAAAGCGACTGAGTTTGACTCGCCGTGTGGTATACGACTGAGTAGAATAAACCAACCTCTTTTGTAACCGAGGTGTTGTGAAAGTCGCCCAAGCTAAGTCAACCCGTCGTGTGGTATCCGGTTGAGTAGAATATACCATCCTCATTTCTTACCGAGTTGTCGTAAAAGGTGACTAAGGTAAGTTGACCCACCGTCTGGTATCCAGTTAAATAGAATAGACCACCCTCCTTCTTACCGAGGTGTCGTAAAAGGTAAGCTAACCCACCGTGTGGTATCCGGCTGAGTAGAATAGACCATCCTCATTTCTTACCGAGGTGTTGTAAAGGTGTGTACCTTAGTTGCCTTTTACGACACTTCGGTAATAAATGAGAGTGGTCTATTTTACTTATACGGATATCACACGATGGATCAACTTACCTTAGTCGCCTTTTACGACACATCGGTAAGAAAGAGGGTGGTCTATTCTAGTCAGCCGGATACCACACGGCTAATATCAGCGACTTCATTCTTAATAATAAATTAATAAATATGTGGAACAAATAGCTTGTACCCGCAATTATTCGCGTATACTATAGTTTTTGAATAAACAGTAGCTTCTATCACTCTTAAACCCTGCAAATATCTCCATCACAAAAATCAGATCGATCCGGGAAGACTGAAAGAGATTTATCGCTTTCTCAAGAGCATAGTTTTAGTTAAAACCCCGTATGACTTGCATGAATTATATATTTAAAATAGCTCAGTTAAATTTAACTAATAGATAAAAACAGAAATATATAACAACTTTCTTAAAATACATTTTCGTCGTAAGGCAAACAGCATAATATAGAAAATATTTCTTTAATTTACAGACAACTTCGACACATAGTTAATCTTGATGGAAATACATATATACCTATATATATATTTTTCCGGAATCTCGGAAACTCTCGGAAACGACTCCTAATGATTTTCCCGAAATTCAGCATGCAGGGGGTTTTGGGGGAAAAATCGATCTAGCTAGGTTTTATATAAAAAAAATTATCCCTGTTTTTGGGCATTAAAAATACTAAAATTAAATAATATAAAACACTATTTTTGCCATTAACTGTCAAGTGAGCGTAGGTTATTTGGGGAACAGGTGGTTTCCAGAAATAGAAATACCTAGAATCGGTCACCTTATTATTTTTTTTTTGTTTTTTTTTTTAATTACTGAGCTCGGTCAACCAGGTACTCCATTATAATATGTGAGGCGGGTAACAGATACAGCTTCTTTCGTGAACTGCGGAATCCTAAGTAAACTAGTTTCAAGTTATTATTAGAAAAAACAAGTTCGACCAGTCATTTGTACCAAATATTCATTTGCACCGCTTAGATTCAATTATATGCAATAAATTATCTAGATCTTAAATATCTGATACGAAAATTGTGGTATGTAATTCGTTTAGAAAGTTACAAGGTTTTTTCATCATAAAAGGCGACTAAGGTAAGTTGACATCAGGCAGGCCGGTCGTAAAATACGTAGCCAAATCATTTGACGACATGTTTATAACTTTTTTTGGCGACCTTACTTAGAGTGGGATACGGGCTGGAGGGTGGTCTATTTTACTCAACCGATGGTATACGGCAGGTCGACTTACCTTAGTCGCCTTTTACGATACAGCGGTATGAAATAAGGGTGGTCATTCTACTCAGCCGGATACCACACAGCGGGTCGACTTACCTTAGTCACCTTTTACGACACCTCGGTAAGAAATGAGGGTGATACTATTCTATTCAGATTGGCTTTTGCGATCACTTTCGAATCGTCAAATTACAATGAAGTTACGACTGGTTCGGAAAGGCGTTCTTACCGAGAAGAACCAAAAAGAAACTCGGCGGTCACTCTTTTCAAAAATTATCAATTAAATATTGTTATGTAATTGTTTACAAATATAAAGTTAAGTGATGTAATAAGCTTCAGTAATGTAATAGGCTTTCTGAATAAGTGTTTTTTTACTTGCTCTTTGAGAAGAAGATGACAAGATCATAGTTTTTAATGGAGCACTGTCAGGTTTTTAGTCGGTGAGAGTCCGACATAACCGCCGCTCGTCCCCGTCGGGCGGTGATGACCCAAAAAAAAACCCTGACCCACCGTGTGGTATCCGGTTTAGTGAAATAAACCACCCTCTTTCTTACTGAGGTGTCATAAAATACGACTAAGGTAAGTTGACGTCAGGCAGGCAGCCGGTCGTAAAAACGCAGCCAAATCATGTGACAGCATGTTTATAAAATGTTGTACCCCCACTTAGAGTGGGATAAGGGCAAGAGGATGAATGGATGATGGTTGCAAATGTTGTAAACGTCTTACAATATACATTAAAATTTTACCCTCTCTTCATAGTTTGTAATAACAAAAATATCTCTACGGGAAATGCAAACTACTCTGATTGCGAATGCATTATGCAATTATGAAGCTGCTAACGTAATCTCAGGGCCAACAAATCGAAACACATCAATCAGCAACTTATTACACAGCTATTGAACTGGGAGGTTATCTGTCCAACCTATTACTTGTACATTAAAGCAATTAAATACCGACCCCGATCTACTCGTCGTATAAATCAATATACGCACTTACATTATTACCTACTTGTTATAAAAAATATATATTTCATATAAATATATGAAGCTGTGGTAGCCCAGCGGTAACACCGTGCGCCTCTTTCGAGGAGGTCTCGGGTTCAAACCCCGGGCAGGCACCATAAGTTTTCTAGTAAAACTTATGTGTCTAATTGATAATTGCAATTTATCACACGCTTTTCGGTGAAGGAAAACATCGTGAGGAAACCTGCATATCTCTAGAGAATTCTGGGGATATGTGTAACCTACCAATCCGCATTGGAGCAGCGTGGTAGGTCTTAGCTCCAATCCTTCTCTCCAAAAAAAAAAAAAAACGGAGAGAAGAGGCCTACGCCCAGCAGTGGGATAGTAACAGGCCGTTACTTACTTTTTTACTTTTTTATAAAAAAAAAGTTTTATAGCGTATAGACTACAGCACGCCATGTGGTATCCGGTTGAATGGAATAGTACCACCCTCATTTCTTAACGAGGTGTTTTAAAGGCGACTAAGGTAAGTCGACCCGCCGTGTGGTATCCGGCTGAGTAAAATAGTACCACAATCATTTCTGACCAGTGTCGTAAAAGGCGACTAAGGTAAGTTGACCCACCGTGTGGTATCCGGCTAAGTAGAATAGACCACACTCATTTCTTACCGAGGTGTCATAGAAGGCGACTAAGGTAAGTTGACCCGCCGTGTGTTATCCGGCTGAGTTGAATAGACCACCCTTCATTTCTTATCGAGGTGTCGTTAAAGGCGACTAACGTAAGTTGACCCACCGTGTGGTATCCGGCTGAGTAGAATAAACCACCCTTATTTCTTACCGAGGTGTCGTAAAAGGCGACTAAGGTAAGTTGACGTGAGGCAGGCGGCCGGTCGTAAAAACGCAGCTAAATGATGTGACAGCATGTTTATAACATGTTGTGCCGACCCCACTTAGAATGGGTTAATGGCAGGAGGATGATGGTCTATTCTATTCAGCCGGATACCACACGGCGGGTCAACTTACCTTAGCGGCCTTTTACGACATTTCGGTAAGAAAGTGTAGTCCATTCTACTCAACCGAATAACTCACGGCGCATCAATTTAGCTTAGTTGCCTTTTAGGACACCTCGGCCAGAAATTAGGGTGGTCTATTCTACTCAGCCGAATACTACACGGAAGATCAATTTACCTTAGTTACCGTTTACGACACCTCGGTAAGAAATAAGGTCTATTCTACTCAGCCAGATACCACACGACGGGTCAACTTACCATAGTCAATTTGAAGGACACCTCGGTAAGAAATAAGGTCTATTCTATTCAGCCGGATATCATACGGCATATCGAATTACCTTAGTCGTCTTTTACGACACCTCGGTAAGAAATGTGGGTGGTCTATTCCACTAAGCCGGATATCAAATGACTGGCCCGTTGGAGCAGTGGGTAGTGACCCTGCCTTCAGCTCCGCGGGTCGCGGGTTCGATTCCCGCCGAGGGCCAACATTTTCTATAAATGAATTTGTTGGTCTTTGAGCCTGGGTGTATATTTGTATTTAAGTATGTATTTAAAAAATATATAAGTATATATTCGCCAGTTGTCTGTCACCCATAACACAAGTATTAAGTTACTTACTTTGGGGATGGACGACCGTGTGTGTAAGTGTCCCATATATTTATTTATTTATTTATTTAAATATACAAATTATACTTAATAATTGATATATTTTATTCAAATGATATTTCTCCATTCATAAAAGTTTTTAATAATACTTTTTAAATAGAAAGTCTTTTGTGACACCCCATTTGTTGTTCAGTTAACAATACTGAAAAAAGAATACTTATCTTGGAAATTTCCCTCTTAAAGCTTGCAATAGGAAACAGTGTAATAGCAATATATCGGCCACACCCCCGACAGACTGACCCCGACATCTCACTGCTATCGGCCGTTGACATAGTACTGAGATAAACGGGAGCGATTTGAAACTGACGACTTGCAAAGAAACGGATACGAGAAGATTTATCGGCAGTTATTATGTAATTACCCGCTCTTTACCCGCGTTAACTTAGTGTTACCTTCAGTAAATTTGTGTATTTTCCGTGTTTCCGGTAAGGTAAAACGGGAATTTTATCAAATTCAAAAATTCAAAATATTCTTTATTCAAATAAACTGGTAAACAAGTGCTTTTGAATCGTCAACTCTACTGCTGGTTCGGAAAGCTGTTCCTACCGAGAAGAGCCAGCAAGAAACTTTGCGGTTGCTCTTTTAAAAATATAATTTTTAATATTATTTCCATCAAGTCGTTACTGTCTTGTACAGGTTCAAAGAGAGCTAAATCCACACATTCTTATCTTCTAAATAATCTTCAAGAGTATAGTAGCTATAGAGTATTTATATAGCTTTCTGTATCAGCCTCTTTTTAACATCCTTTTTGTATCGTCGTTGTACAAGCTTTATTTGTGCCAAATTGTTACAATTATAAATTAACGGAACGTACATTAAAATCAGTATTGTATGCTGCACCAAAATTTCAAATCTACTCAGCTTTAAGCAGCGTTATAAGCTTGGTGTAACGCTTCTTTTTAATTAGTTTAATTTTTATATTAATTACAATGTTTGTGTTCCGGCCCAGATTCGATACAAACGATGAAACGATCCCCCAAGTTCGTTTCCAAAGCAGTGCTGAAGTCACAATGACATGTGAGACTTGTTAGACTCAAAGTGATCTGAACTTCTGCTCGCTCCATAAAAATTTGCTTTATCTAAAAACGAACACAATTTGGACTTGAAGTGGCCGTTCAGTAAATTAACTAGATTGTTATAACTTAACGACTCAAGTTCTTGGGGTTAAGCGAAGTTCCGTGTCAAGAAACGTCTAATCTGTTGTCAGTAAAATACCACTTAGACGTTACGTCCACATTTTATCCTAAGAAATTAAAACCATCTTCCTTTAAATATCGACCATTTACTCGTTTTATGATCGAATATTGTTTAATTTCTCAAATACAACGTAATTACTTTTCTTATTCGTTCCGTTATGTCGGTAAACTCGCCGCGTAGTGAGAGATGTATGAGGAGTAATGAAAGAACCGCTCGCAACTAGAACTAGTTTATTACTGGCGCAAGGTAATATGCACATCAATATTTCTGGAATGGTGACGAATGGCCAATTGACAAAAGATGAAAACGCATGGTAATTCCCTTTATGAGATAAACTGTCGAACTCAAAACGCAGGGAGCCACTGGATCTAATCCAGATCCTGTGAAGAGACTTTTGCCCAGCTGTGGACCGCTGTCGGTTGAAGATGAATATTTTCCGTTCATCTCGCTCCGCTTACCGAATAACCTCATCGATATAACCTCACCCTTAGCTTGGATCTTTATAGTTCGACGACACGGCCTCGTGCAAGTGGAACATCAATAACGTTTCTTATGCACTAACGGACAACATACCCACATCTATGTGAACAATTAAGCAACGTTATCCTATCCTATTAGTCCTATCCTATCTTACTAATATACTAAATGCGAAAGTTTTTGAGTATAGATGAATGTTTGTTACTCTTTTACGGCGAAACCAATGAATCAATATCGGTTAAATTTGGCATAATTCTTTATACACCAGAGTAACATATAGGCTATAGAAAACCTGTTAATTCTACAGGAATAGGATGACATTGAAAAGTGCCATCTATTATAAACCTATTCTCCTGTTATTCCGGTTTAAAAGGAATAATTCTGCCAAATTTTATCGGTATTGGTTCAGCGGATTCACCGTGAAAGAGTAACAAATTAGAAGGAACATACATAGAATAGGTTTTTATTCGCTTAGGGTAATACATTAAAAACACAAGCTAAAGAACTGTGGGTCTCTTACAAATTTAAAGACATGGACGAAGTCGTTGGTATATCTTGTTACAAATATATTAAAATTCATGAAAGGAATTATTTTATTCAAACAAGGACGAATCTTTGAACTATATTTGTAATACATAATGACTTAGAAACTATTATATTTTTATCAGCGTCAATATCATTAGGTGAAATATAGCTAGTCAAACCTGTTCTAGACAAAAATAACTTTTGCAGACACATAAATGGTTATTTCTGTGTGACATTTGTCAATATTATTTTGCTATCGCGTTTATCGTCCGGTAATCTTCCACTTATCTGCATCTGTTTATCTATAAATATTATAAACTAGCTATTTGATGGTTATTTTATAATAACTAATTGTTTATTTAGCTTTATCATTATTAGCAAATTATTATTAGCAAAATAGGATAGTCAAATAAATTCGTAATCCTAATGTAATGTTTTCAAAATCTTTAATATTCGAATGAGTTAATCTTGTATGTATATATAAATATATTTTCCGAATTCGGAAACGGCTCCAACGATTTTCATGAAATCCGGCATGTAGGGAAATGTTTGGGGGGAAATAATTGATCTAGCTAAGTTTCATTTAAAAACATGTCTTTTTATCCCTGTTTTCGGGAAAATTTACGTTGAATTTAAAAGACAATTTTCGTTATTAAACATGAAGTCATTGTAGCTCATTTGGGGAACGGGCGGTCATAAGAGGTGAAAATACCTAGGTTCGAGCCCCACCTGCGCAACTATTATTTACAGTTGTAGTCGTTATTTTGCGGAATTCCATAGCAAAAAAATAAAGATAGAATTATTTTGTTAAAATCTATGTAATGCTAAGTCAGCATCCTCCTACCTTTATCCCACTCTAAGTGGGGTTATAAGGTGATTTAGTTAGTTATTTTACGACCGGCCGCTTGCCAGACATGATTTTATTTTAGTC
Organism: Morpho achilles; assembly: GCA_947086495.1. Classification (NCBI taxonomy): domain Eukaryota; kingdom Metazoa; phylum Arthropoda; class Insecta; order Lepidoptera; family Nymphalidae; genus Morpho; species Morpho achilles. The sequence goes on along the minus strand of CAMTZB010000014.1, from coordinate 16,085,943 downwards.
GTCATTTAGTCGCCTTTTACCTATTCTTTTTCTTTTTTTTTCTATTCTTTTATCTATTCTACTCAGCCGGATACCACTTCAATTATAGAAAATTTTATTTACGCTACTTCTACGGAAAGCGTAAGCCACATAGAAACCACAATTATTAAGCCACATTTATTTTGCCTATTTCCATAGCATTATGTCTTACGGAATATTGCTATGGGGTAAATGCGCGGATAGTGAAAAAAAAATTGTTTTACAAAAAAGAGCTATACGTGGCATTTATAATTTAAGACCGCGTGATTCCTTGCGAGAGAAGTTTAAAGTAACAGGTATTCTTACATTTGCTTCACAGTATATTTTAAGCAATATAATTTATGTACATAAAAAATATAAGGAATTATAAAACGATAGGTGATGTATACAATAGACAAAGCAGGAACCGACATAAGCTTGCGGCTCCTGCTTTGCGCCTTGCAAAAGTACGTAATTCGTTTGTGGGTTTTCATTTCATCAATTTCATCTTTGCCATTACAGCAGTTTAAAAACACTGTTAAAAAGAGGCTGATACAGAAAGCCTACTATACTATTGAAGATTATTTAGAAGATAAGAATGTGTGGATATAGCTCTCTTTGAACCTGTACAAGACAGTAACGACTTAATGTAAATAGTATTAAGAATTATATGTTTAAAAGAGCAACCGCCGTGTTTTTTTGCTGGCTCTTCTCGGTAGGAACAGCTTTCCGAACCAGCGGTAGAGTTGACGATTCAAAAGCACTTGTTTACAAGTTTATTTGAATAAAGAATATTTTGAATTTTAATTTGAATTTGAAAGTTGGAACATTTGGAAATTAGTCGCGGTCACGACTAATATTTTTTATTACCTTACTACTCGTTAAGGTAATAAAGAAAATGACAAATTAATGGTCAAAGATAAGTCCACTTTATATATTATCAATTAAGGACGTCACATTCATAAAATAGGTAAGTATCAAGTCGGAGATAACCTTCTGCCCAGATCAACGGCATGCCGCGTCACTATATGTTAAGTACGACTATATAACCCGGCCTAGGGTTATTCCAAAGTCTGCAGTGCGATATATTGATATTTCATCATTTTTGCCTCCAATCAACAATTGTTAATTGTAAGCTGTGATGGCCCAGCGGTGCGACCATGTGAATCTCTAGAGACGATCACGGGTTCGAACCCGGCCAGACACCAATGAGTTTTTCTCTTAAAACTTATGTGTCTAATTGATAATTGCAATTTATCACACGCTTTTCGGTGAAGGAAAACATCGTGAGGAAACCTGCATATCTCTAGAGAATTCTGGAGGTATGTGTAACCTACCAATCCGCATTGGAGCAGCGTGGTAGGTCTTAGCTCCAATCCTTCTCTCCCAAAACGGAGAGAAGAGGCCTATTCTCAGCAGTGGGATAGTAACAGGCCGTTACTTACTACAATTGTTCTTAAATCAAATCAAATCTAAACAATTGGCATCTTTTTCCCCTCATCCCACTCTAAGTGTTGTCAACACGACATGTTGTAACATGCTGTCATATGATTTGACTTCATATTTTACGGCCTGATATCAACTTACCTTAATCGTATTTTATGACACCTCCGTTAGAAAGAGGGTAGTCTATTCTACTTACCTCACGACTTACCTTAGTCGCCTTTTACGACACCTCGGTATGAAATGAGGGTGGTCGATTTCTACCTAACCGGATACAACACGGTGGGTCGACTTACCGTAGTCGCCTTTTACGTCACCTCAGTATGAAATGAGGGTGGTCTATTCTACTTAACCGGATACGACACGGCGGGTAGATTTACCTTAGTCGCCTTTTACGACACCTCGGTAAGAAAGAAGGTGGTCTATTCTACTCAGCCGGATAATACACGGCGTCGAATCAAATCAAAATAATCGTTACTCAAATAAACTTTTTACATGCACTTTTGAATAGGATCAATTAGATTTAATGAAGCTACAACTGGTTCGGAATGTTGCCCTTACCGAGAAGAACCAGAAAGAAACTCGCCGATCAATCTTTTCAACATTTTAAATTTACATTATTTAACCGGAGTCTTGTTTGTATCTGAAAGGATTTTGAAATCGAAGCATTTTTATCATTTAATTAATCTTCAATTGTGTAAGTTTTACGTATAAGCACAGTTCATACACTTAATTTAAACTTTTCTGTTCTGTTCACATTTATTTCATCATTTATTATATAACTTATTATATATAATATCTGGGTGACCTACACTGGTAATTTTTTAAAATAAAAAACTTTAAATAAAGAAAAAAACAATTATTTAGTTGGGATCGATCCTTGGCACTCACATTTCTCGAGGCTGCCCGCTAACCGAATAAGCTACGTCGACTTGACAGTAAATGGCGAAAATTCAATTCAATATAAATTTTAGTGTTTTTTAATGCCCAAAAATAGGGATAAAACAATATTTTTTTTACATAAAACCTAGCTAGATCAATTTTTCTCCCCCAAAACCTCCTACATGCTGAATTTCAGGAAAATCGTTGGAGCCGTTTCCGAGATTCAGAAAAAAAATATATATATACAAGATTAGCTCATTTAAATATAAAGATACTAAAGACAATTTTCTTCTTTGAACGACCCTTCAATATCTTATGTCAAGACTATTAAATTATAACGCACAAATCACTCAAAAATAATCTTTATTCACGTAAACTTTGGCAAGCACTTTTGAATTGTCAAGGATCAATTATATTTAACGAAGCTAGTACTTGTACGGAATATATAAAGGGAAGTCTGTAAGTTGCCTTTTATACGAAAGACGTAAAGTGCAAGATTAAGATGGTATGGACACAATAAGAAGGGATGAAAATCATGTGACCGAACGATTTTTAAATATGAATGTGGATGGATATGTGATTAGAGAACACTATTTAGGAGCGGCTGATACAGAAAGCCTACTATACTGTTGAGGATTATTTAGACGATAAGAATGCGTGGATATAGATATTTTTCGACACTATACAAGATAGAAACGATTAAATGTAACTAGCATTAATAATTGTATTTTCTTAAAAGAGCTACCGCCGAGTTTCTAGCTGGCTCTTCCCGGTAGGAACAGCTTTCCGAACCAGCAGTAGAGTTTTATTTATTTTATTTTATTTAGAGTTGACGATTCAAAAGCACGTTTACAAGTTTATTTGAATAAATAATATTTTGAATTTGAATTTAAATTTAGAGGGAGGTGTAGGAAGAGATGGTTGGATTGTGTGCAGTATAACATACATATTAAAGTTGAGTAAGAAGTGCGCCAGAGTTGACGAATGATAGGAGATAATGGAAGAGAAAAACATGTTGTGCCGACTCCGAATGGATACAGTGGGATAAGGGCAGGAGAATGATGAATGCTGGTTTGGAACACTGTTGAATTGTTAAATGTTTTTAAAGAAGCTACCGCTAAATCGGAAGTTTGGTCCTTTCAAAGAAAACCAGCAAGAAACTCGGCTGATACTCTTTATAAAAATACAGCTAAACATTTATTTTTTATTTATTTAACGTTTTAGAGAGTACATACATACATTAAACTTATATAGCATTAATAAAAACCACTAAGGTTTGTCTTTAATGCTACAATCGATTCGGTTGTTGTTTAAATTACAACGGTATCTACAAATTAAATTATATATAATAAAAATTAATAATTAAGAAATAAACATTACAAATATGAGATCCGTATACATTTATAATGACACTTTATAATGTAATATACTTTATGATAATCGTATTGATGTGGTGTTATAAGTATCACGTCTGTTTACTTCTTAGGAGATTTTATAGAGTACAGAGTATAATGTATAACTAAACGATGTTACAAAGGAACATGGGTCAAATGAGTCGGCAATATCGATAGCAACATAGGGTTGCCAACTCTACAAAAGTTTTGTTTTGTAATTTTAATATTTGAACAATATTAGGAGTGACTTTATGATAAAGATTTAAACTAAATGCAACTGATATGAATAAAGTGCTGAATAACATTGAAACACTGCAGATTCGTAGTTTATCGTCACACAAAGGACTGGGAAGTCATATCAGCTGATTTGGCCATATTGTACTCTGGCCTAACATTATGTGGTTTTAGAAAACGATCACAGATGAAAGATGTCAGAGCTGAATATTATAAGAAATTCCTATCTTAAAACATAATAAAAAGACATAGTAACAAGAGTGGAAAAACCTGGTTATTTACTTGATATCACACTGACAGAGGTGAGGCTAAGTTAACTGTTACTTTCTCCGAGTATTTTGTGCAAATGAATGTTGCCCTTATATTATAAGGCCCAGTTTAAGTAGGTCCCCGTGGCGGTAGATGCATCAGATGTTCTCGATGAATTGATTAGCGAATAGGTCACCTATAGGTGATGGACTCCGGGGTACTGAATTTCTGCTAGAGGGCATAGGGGACGTTACCTTGTCCTCAACATTATCGTATTGAAACACTATCAGGTCTTTAGTCGGTGCGATTCCGATAATCCCGTCGCTCTATCCCGTCAGACCTATAAGGGGTTTTCCGCCGTGACTCACTTAAAAGAGGGAAATAAAGGGGCTTTCCTGATATAAAAAAAATCTGCCCCTACTGAATAATTTTTCGTACAAAAAGGATAATAAAAGAAAGGAAAAATAAATAAATTAAATTGATTGCCAGCCCTGAGATAGAACACGGCCACCAGGTGCGTTCCCTCCCATCCACTTAGAGGCTCTTTAATAAATCTTTTAGATATTGAAAATTACTCAAGAACTTCCATAGACACGTAATGGCTGAACAGTCAAGCCGTACAGCCTTTAATAACGTTCTTTATTCTTTAGTGCCCAGGTACTAAATAATAAAGTGACCTAGACTTGCACGGTAATTTTTTTATAAGATAAAAAAGAAAAATAATTGGGCAGGTGAGGCTCGATTCTAGGTATTTTCACTTCTCTAGGCCGCCTGTTGTCCAAATGAGCAATTGACAGCAAAAATAGTATTTTATATTCAATGTAAATTTTAGCATTTTAGCATTTCAGTTCTCAAAAACAGGGTCAATACGACATTTTATTAATGAAACCTAGCTAAATCGATAGCCCCACGACAGTCTTTCTTCTGACAATTCTGACAATCTTTGAGTGAAAGTTCTAACAAAATCGGTTTAGTACTTTTACTTCAGTTTATCCTATACTAGTCGTTTGCGCAGCTTTCCCAGCGTACGCATCATTATGTGACAACGTTTTTCCCTTAAATACCGACCCAGCTCGGAAGTCTAGAATAAAAAGCCTATGGTGACTCAACTTACAAACGCCGTGTGGTATCCGGCAGAATAGAAAAGTACCACCCTCATTTTCTTACCGAGGTGTCGTAAAAGGCGACTAAGGTAAGTCGACCCGCCGTGTGGTATCCAGCTGAGTAGAATAGACCAACCTCATTTCTTACCGAGGTGTCGTAAAAGGCGACTAAGGTAAGTCGACCCACCGTGTGGTACCCGGTTTAGTAGAATAGACCACCCTCTTTCTTACCGAGGGGTCGTAAAATACGACTGAGGTAAGTTGACGTCAGGCAGGCGGCCGGTCGTAAAAACGCAACCAAATCATGTGACAGCATGTTTACAACATGTTGTGCCGACCCCACGTAGAGTGGCATAAGGGCAGGAAGATGATGATGTTGACTCAACTTACAACAATTCCTTAACTCAACGGTTAAGCCATTCGGGAAAAGTACTATTAACTTAAACCTTCCACAAGAATTACACTCTCTGTTATTAAAAACCGTACAGAATTTCGTTGGGTAGAATTTGAGAAAATCGATTGAGAGAATCGAAATATATACATTTGGAGAATTTGTTTTATTTTTTTTTTATTTACTGGCCACGTACGCGTACGGTCGTCCGACTCCAAAGTAATTTAATACTTGTGTTACGGTTGACATGCTGGTGTATATATTATACATATAAAATTTTTAAATACATATTTAAATATAAACATACACCCAGGCTCTTGTTCCAGTTTTGAGGGGGGAGAGGGATCGACCTAGCTAGGTTTTATTTAAAAAAAATCGTTTTATCCCTGTATTTGGGCATTAAAAAATACAAAATTTACATTTAATATATAAAACATTATTTTTGCCGAAAACTGTCAAGTAAGCGTAGCTTATTCGGGGACAGGGTGGTCTCTAGAAATGAAAATACCTAGAATCAAGCCCCACCTAATTTTTTTTTTCGAAGTTTTTTTTTAATTTTTTATACAATTACCAAGCAAGGCTCGGTCAACCAGAAACATGTATTATGGATTGTTGTCAAGCAAACCGTGACCTCTCATCGTAATTGATTTATCTGTTTATTCTTCAATCAGCGATGCCGTTGGCTAAGTACGCTGTGTAAATTATGATATCTACGTAGTACACACACGATAAGGGTTCTGTTTACTTATTGTTACGCCGGTTGTATTGAGGCATCTCTCTTTTTTCAATCAATAGACGTCCATTACTAGACATAAGTATCTTCACAGAATTTTCAATCAAATCACATCAAAATCTTTATATTTAAATGAGTTAATCTTGTATACATATATATTTTCCGAATCTCGGAAACGGCTCCAACGATTTTCCTGAAATTCAACATGTAAGAGGTTTTGGGGGAGAAAAATTGATCTAGCTAGGTTTATGTAAAAAAAAAATTGTTTTATCCCTGTTTTTGGGCATTAAAAGGCACTTACATTTATATCGAATTGAATTTTCGCCGTTAACTGTCAAGTCGACGTGGCTTATTCGGGTAACGGGCAGACTCGAGAAATGTGAAAGCCAAGGATCGATCCCAACTAAATAATTGTTTTTTTTAAAGTTCTTTTTTTTGTAAAAAATTACCGAGCGAAGCTCAGTCACCCAGATATTAATCTTTATACAAATAAGATATTTTCTTGCATTTTAATTTAGTTTAAACATTTTGATACCTTTAAGTGGAATATCGCTTTGTTTCTATTAGAAATTTTTCATACAAACTGTTAAGAGGACTAAAGTATTTTGTAAATATTCATACTAATATTATGAACTTGTTTATGTATCCTCAATAATGCAATGTGTTTTTCCCTGTTATTGAAAAAAACTGGTATTTTTTTACCTATATTTTAGCTTAAGATTGGGTGCTAAAATTGGGCTTAACTGTTACAGAAACCACACATAGATCAAAAAATTCTTAACTTTTTTCTGTTCAAATATCACTATAAATATTATAAACTTTCAATAGGAATTTGCTAGAAAACTTATGTAATAATAATATTTATAATGGTATTAAAGAAGCTTTAAACGGAACGTATCAGTTGTCAAATTGTTACTTTTCGAATAACCTATAAAGCGTTTGTTTCCGAAGTTTTTAGTATAAATACGAAAAAGAGTTTACCTTTCGTTAAGTTACGTTTTAACAACACAACAATTATTACTATAACGTCTGGGCCCAAAGGTGTATGAAATTCTGGCACTCTCCTTTCATCAATAATAGTCAAATGGGCAGTCAGAAATAGAGGAAAATAGAATTATAATAGTCCGTAATTGAAGGTATTTTAAATACGGGTTCTTAACGCGAATGAAGTCGCGGAAAAAAGAAGTATAATAAACAACCTTCAAAGTGTTACGCTTATCAATACAAATTTATTCGCAAGACGTTAGAAGTCATATCTCTGTATTGAAAATCAATAAAGTCTGCTCGACTTCGCGAATGTATCCCAAAAATATTATCCATATTGGAGTAAAAAGGATCTGTACGTGTCAACTTGTTTATAGTCTTATATCTAAAAGTAACTGTTCACAGCAGGTTTGGTTACCGCACATATTATTAGACACTACGATCAAAAGCACACTACAAACATTCACTACGACAATCTCAACGATTCGCCCCGTAAACGAAGCATTGTCAAGAGTATGCCACGACAAAATCGCAAAGCGACGCATCACCCAAGCATGCAGAATTATATACAAATTAGTTCAACCCCCACCATTGATTTTGCCTCCAAACACGTGTTGTAACTCTAGTATATATTTTCTTTTTTAACTTCATTGCGAATTATAGCAAAATAATTTTATTATTACTTTTGTATTATGGATCTCCGCAAAGTAACGCCTAATTATATAAATTAGTTAATCACTCTGTCTGTAATGCTGAAGTCTGAATGAAAATCCATATATCATCAATTTTTGAGTTTATGGCAAATAAACAGACGCGGCAGACAGATACTTTGTTCTATACAATAGACAAAGCAGGAACCGACATAAGCTTGCGCCTCCTGCTTTGCGCCTTGCAAAAGTACGTAATTCGTTTGTGGGTTTTGGTATAAGATTCTATAATAAAATTCCGCAATCAATTTCAGCTTTGCCATTACAGCAGTTTAAAAACACTGTTAAAAAGAAGCTGATACAGAAAGCCTACTATACTCTTGAAGATTATTCGGAAGATAAGAATGTGTGGATATAGCTCTCTTTGAACCTGTACAAGACAGTAACGACTTTATGTAAATAGTATTAAGAATTATATTTTTAAAAGAGCAACCGCTGAGTTTCTTGCTGGCTCTTCTCGGTAGGAACAGCTTTCCGAACCAGCAGTAGAGTTGACGATTCAAAAGCACTTGTTTACAAGTTTATTTGAATAAAGAATATTTTGAATTTGAATATAATATGTAAGGATTCAATGGAAACCTGTGGAAAATTCAATCGGTCAATAAAAGGTTTATTCAACCGAGTTTAGGTGAATGTTCTCAAACCCCCGCCCACTGAATTTTAATGCACTTTATTTAAATCCGATATGGATCGCTCGTTTAAATTTGAATTGCGATAATATATTCTTGAAAGCGCTGAAAGCTTCTGATGGATTGAATAATGCTTTAGAAAATATTCTATTGTTGGTTTTCAAAAGTTTACTCCTTAAGAACTGATTTTCATACAAAGCCGGTATGAAAGGTTATAACAAAAAAATTGATTTTCATACAAAGCCTGTAAAAATTATAACTAAAATTTCCAAACTGTATATTACGGCTTGGTAATGCCGTGTGGTATCCTGCTGAATAGAATAGTACCAACCTCATTTCTTACCAAGGTATTCTAAAAGGCGACTAAGATAAACTAAGTTCAGCGGCCTACGCTGTTCGAAAGATAAGACAATTCACAGACGTCGAAACAGCAAAACTTGTTTATTTTGCCCACTTCCATAGCATTATGTCTTATGGAATATTGCTATGGGGTAAATGCGCGGATAGTGAAAAAATTTTTGTTTTACAAAAAAGAGCTAAACGTGGCATTTATAATTTAAGACCGCGTGATTCCCTGCGAGAGAAGTTTAAGGAAACAGGTATTCTTACATTTGTTTCACAGTATATTTTAAGCAATTTAATTTATGTACATGAAAATATAAAGAATTATAAAACGATAGGTGATGTATACAATAGACAAAGCAGGAACCAACATAAGCTTGCGGCTCCTGCTTTGCGCCTTGCAAAAGTGCGTAAGTCGTTTGTGGGTTTTGGTATAAGATTCTATAATAAAATTCCGCAATCAATTTCAGCTTTGCCATTGCAGCACTTTAAAACACTGTTAAAAAGAGGCTGACACAGAAAGCCTACTATACTCTTGAAGATTATTTAGAAGATAAGAATGTGTGGATATAGCTCTCTTTGAACCTGTATAAGACAGTAACGACATAATGTAAATAGTATACAGAATTATATTTTTAAAAGAGCAACCGCCGAGTTTCTTGCTGGCTCTTCTCACTAGGAACAGCTTTCCGAACCAGCAGTAGAGTTGACGATTCAAAAGCACTTGTTTACAAGTTTATTTGAATAAAGAATATTTTGAATTTGAATTTGAATTCGACCTGCTGTGTGGTATCCAGTTGAGTAAAATAGACCACCCTCATTTCTTATCGAGGTACTCTAAAAGGCGATTAAGGTAAGACGAGCCAGCGTTTGGTTGAGTAAAATAGACCACCCACTTTCTTACCGGAGTGTCGTAAAATACGACTAAGGTAAGTTGACGTCAGACAGGCGGCCAGTCGTAAAATACGTAGGAAAACTTACCCAAACGTAGCCGTAGCATTTTTTGTCATTTTTTTACGAAAAATATTGTCTTTTTTTTTAAGTAGGTATTTTTAAACAATACAGCATTAATCCTTATCCAATAAAGTACCTTTAATACATCGTTGCTTTAATATAGATCAATATGGCCGTTCAGAAAATGTAATTTAAATGAACATTTTCGCAGATATTACAGATTTAAAATGCAGGGGCATAGCGATTGCGACAGCGCACTGCGTGCCTATACATAGCATGTCGAAAGCCGCGCTTCGCTCTATAGCAGGAAATCCTCATGGTATAGGGAAAAGGGAATAGTTTTTCTCCTTTTCTCTAAATTTAAAGCGTGCGGGCCACGGGCAGTAATGAATAAATCAAAACTACTGGATAGATTTTAATAGATTTTTTTCACTGAGTGACATAGACTATATATTTTATAACCGAGTAAAGTTGGAGCAGGCCGCTAGTGTATAAATGGAACGGTTTTCTAGAAATCTATTCAGCCTTTACTTACTTGTCCTTTTACGTAATTTCCCTGGCTGTATATGACAAGTAATAATTTCCCTTCGGCAAGTGACAGGCTTTAAGACGATAGTTGCAACTGCTCCACCGCAAGCAGCATCCAGAGAGATTGAATATCGATTTTATATCGCCCACTAGTACTCTTTTGAAGTGATCACGGGTTTAAATTCTGGACAGACGCTAATAAGTCTTTTTGTTAAAAGCTTGTCTAATTCAAAAAAATTAACATTATTAAAATTGCTACATTATTAATATAATTAAACACTATTTTCCCTACTAAATTGAAATTATTGATTATTTCAATATTGACATGTTAAAATTAATTTTTTGTATAATGTTGGACGTGTGTACAATATTTTGCAACGCCCTAAACGGGCAAATATGTTACATATTTAAATGCAAATAAATGAATAAAGAAATAAATAAATAATAATAAAATTATTTTTATGTATTCATCGCGGATTATAGCAAAATTATTTTATTATTACTTTTGTATTATGAATCTTCGAAAAGTAACGCCTAATTCAATAAATTATGTCTAATTGATGATTGCAATTTATCACACGCTTTTCGGTGAAGCTAAATCGTGAGGAAACCTAAATATCTTTAGAGAATTCTGGGGATATGTGACACTGAAAAACGTGTGATAAATTGCAATTATCAATACTTTGCGGAGATCCATAATACAAAAGTAATAATAAAATTATTTTGCTATAATCCGCGATGAAGTAAAATAGAAAATATATATAATGCTAAATGTAGAGTGGACAATCGGTTATCATACCTGATACATGCAGGAGTCGTAAAAAACACATGCACAAACCTCCACCACCGCCACCGTGATACACAAGCACTATATACGTTCACTATCACAAACTCAACAATCGTTTCGCCCCGTAACCGAAGCATCGTCAGGAGATAGACTCCACGACCAAAATCGCAAAGCGAAGCAATATCCAAATAAGTTTAGTTATATACTAAGCAACTATTTTGGAGCATTGTCAGAACGAATTTCAACTATATTTAAATCAAAATCAAATATAAAATTAGGTTTTAAAAGTAGTAACTCTTTAAAGAAGATTCTTTGCAATAATAAAGATCAATTAGAAAGCGCGAAAAAGTGTGGTGTTTATAAAATAAAATGTCCTGAATGCAATGATACTCCATTGTCCACTCTACATTTAGCATTATATATATTTTCTATTTTACTTCATCGCGGATTATAGCAAAATAATTTTATTATTACTTTTGAATTAGACACAAGTTTTTATTGAAAAACTCATTGACGCCTGTCTGGAGTCTCGTGACCTCCTCAAAATAATCGCACGGTATCACCGCTAAGCTATCACAGCTTACGCAAAAGCTTATATAGATAGCTTTTACCCCCGACTTCGTTCGAACTTCGTGAACTGTTGGCGCTTGATGCATTGATAATAGATGGCGCTTTTCAATGTCATCCTATATCTGTAGAAAAACAGGATTTATATAGCCTATATGTTATTCCGGTGTATAAGGAATAATTGTGCCAAATTTCATCGATATTGGTTCAGTGGATTCGCCGTGAAAGAGTAACAAACCCATCCATTCTTACAAACTTTCGCATTTATGATATTAGTAGGGTGGAATTTTATTATAGAATTGTAGTATAACATCGTATTTTTTTTAATACAATATTATGCCGTGTGTTATCCGGCTGAACAGAATAGATAACCCACTTTCTTACCGATGTGTCGTAAAAGGCGATTAAGGTAAATTGACGTCAGGCCAGCCGGTCATAATATACGTAGCCGAATCATGGGACAACATGTTTATAACTTGTTCCTACCCCACTTAAAGTGCTTTAACGGCAGGAGGATGTTGAATCGTAGTACAATATCGTATTTATTTTTATAAACAATATTACGCCATGTATTATCCGTTTGAACAGAATAGACCACACACTTTCTTACCGATGTGTCGTCGAATTAATGTCAGGCCAGCTGGTCGTAATATACTTACCTGAATCATGGGACAACATGTTTATAACATGTTGTGCCGACCCCACTTAGAGTGGGATAAGGGCAGGAGTATGATCGTAGTATAATATCTTAATTTATTTTCCAGATGATGACTTGGAGACGTTGTTGGATGAAGTGGTTCGTGCCAGTAGCCGCGGTGTCTCCGCTTCTCGGAACGTGAGCGGCGGTCCCAACTGGAACTTCGGACAGTCTTTATTCTTCGCGTCCACTGTGGTCACCACCATTGGTAAGTTAACTATCACCATCCTCCTGCCTTTATCCCACTCTAAGTGGGGTACAACATGTATTAGCCATGCTGTTACAAGATTTGGCTAGGTATATTACGACCGCCTGTCTAATGTCATGACGTCATGTCATGTAGTATTTTACGACACTGCGTTAGAAAGATGGTAGTCTATTCTACTCATACGGATACCACATGGCGGGTCAACTTACCTCAGTCTCCTTTTACGACACCTCTGTAAAAAATGTGGGTGGTCTATTTTACTCAGCAGAATACCACACTGCGGGTCAACTTACCTACCTTAATCGCCTTTTACGACACCTAGGTAAAAAATGTGGGTGATCTATTCTACTCAGCCTTGACTTACCTTAGTCGCCTTTATGACACCTATGTAAGAAATAATTACTATTATAATACTATCAAAATTACTTACTAAAATTACTATTAAAGGTTTTTTTTTTAATCTTTATTTTTGGGGGTTTTTTCTCAAGGAAAATGCCACCCCCATAGTAACTACAAACTAACCTTATTTTCTACGACTTATGCCTACTTTAACCACATTGTAAAGCAATTTCGCTTCTCCCGAATCTAGAGAAGCCAAAATGCTATTACAAGTGGCAAAATCGAATATGTATCCTAACTTAAATCTAAAATCACTCCTAAAGTCCTCGTTCCGCACACATTCCATCAAAATATGAAATGCATCTTCGATAACACCGCATTCAACACAATTCGGAAATGGCACTTTCTTCATCAAAAAGGCAAATCTATTAAGTGGAATGTGTCCGGATCGGAGCCTTAAAACAACATAATTCCTAGTAAGATTAGAATCTTCAAACCACGCTTTTTTTAATAAGCCAGGTTGTTGTATACCAAATTCCCTTTGTACGCGATCTTTCGTCAAAGTATTCACGCCAATTTTGATTAACTTGAGCTTTAACTAGGTATAAAAATTCCGAATAATGTGGCAAATAGACCAGTGGTATTAAAGGTTAAATTTCATAAATTAGACATTAAACCGAGTTGGTTAAATTAATGCGGTTTGTTGTAAAAATTATGAATGTAGATTCATATCACAAAACATAAATTTCTGGGTTACTTTAACTTAAAATTAGATTTATATTTAACCAGTGTTACCTTCGACTTCGAGTCCGCGTTAAATTTATTTTTATTATACCCTCAATTACAGTTTTTTTGTTCTTTTCCCATATGAAATACGGATTTTTTTGTACGTTACTCCGGTATTTAAGCTTAATCATTATCCTCATCCTCCTACCCTTATCCCTAACTAACAGGGATCAGCACAACATGTTATAAACATATTGGCACGTATACGCTGCGTATTTTATGACCGGCCGTCTGTGAGACGTCAAATTACCTTAGTCGTCTTTTACGACACCTCGGTAAGAAATGAGGGTTGTCTATTCTACTCTACCGGAAACCACGCGGCGGGTCGACTTACCTTAGTCGCCTTTTACGACACCTCGGTAAGAATTGAGGGTTGTCTATTCTACTCTACCGGAAACCACGCGACGGGTTGACTTACCTTAGTCGCCTTTTACGGCAACTCGGTAAGGAATAGCCATGATCCATTCTACTCATTCAGGTACCACACGGTGGTATTTAAGCTTAAATTGATCAAAATTTCATCAATATTTTTCTATCGGATATCCGTGAAAGCGTAAGAGAGAGACAGACTTTCGTATAATACTAGCTGTGCCAGCGGCTTTGCCCGTTTGGAAATCAGTGTCACAAAAGTTTTCCGACTTGAAATTTTGAAGATAATAATTGTTATTGTGACCTAATCATAACAGATAGACACATACTATTGAGGAGTTTTTTGTAGTATTTTTGTAGATCTACAATTCTCTAGTACATTATTTTAGTGTATCTCAGCTGGTTCACGCGATGCACGGGAATAAAGCTCTCAGCAGGCGAGTTTTATTACAATCGCGCGATCTCTTTAAGACAATTTACGTAAAATGTACTATTAAATTAAACCGTACAAAAAATCATGTAGCAGATTTTAAAGGAAATCGATCGTACAGATAGACAGATTTTAGGGACTTTTTATATGTAGTACCTGAGTAATTTGTAAAATTATGTAAAACAATTACAAAAAAAAATTGAAAAGAAAATGAAAAAATAAAAGGGCAGGTGAGGCTCGATCCTAGGTATTTTCACCTCTCTAGACCGCCCGTTCCCCAAATGAATCACCATGACTTAAATGACAGCGAAAACTTATGATTGTATTCAAAGTAAATTAAAAAAAAATTTTAGAGCCCGAAAACAGTGATAAAACGGTTTTTCTTATCTAGATCGATTTTTCTCCCCCAAAACCTCCTATCATGCTGAATTTCAGGAAAATCGTTGGAGCCGTTTCCGAAATTCCGAAAATATATATATATACATACAAGATTAACTCATTTAAATATTAAACATAGATTATGGATGAGTGCCTATTACTTTGAGGTAATTTAGTATTGCAAAATTTAAACAAAGAGTTGAAACTTGCAAACTTGCTTATAAGTACTTAGGAACTTACGTTTGCGTAAGTACTAAGTTCTGAATGTACTTAACTTCTGGCGTAGAGTCAAAGTTAAATACAAGTTACTAAGTCAGAAAATCGTGCCCAGTAAAGTGTAAACAACGTTCATGGGATGCAATAGTGATACAATTCAAAAAAGTTTTTAACATAATTGGGTTGAATGGATGGTTTAATCTGTGATAGCCTAGCTTGTGACTCTTTGGAGGAGGTCGCGAGTTCAAATCCCGACTAATGAGTTTTAGAGTTCTAACATATGTTCTAGTTGATAATTGTAATTTATCACACGCTTTTCGAGGAAGAAAAACATCTTGAGAAAACCTGCATATCTTATAGACAATTCTGGGGAAACATATGTGTCTAATTGTTAATTGCAATTTATCACACGCTTTTCGGTGAAGTAAAACATCGTGAGGAAACCTGCGTTTTTTTAGATTCTGGGGATATGTGTAATCTACCAATCCGCATTGGAAAAGTGTGGCTCCAACCTTACTCTCCAGCCTTTGCCCAGCAATGGGATGGTAAAATTATTTTGCTAAAATCCGCGATGAAGTTAAATAAAAAATATATATAATGCTAAATGTAAAGTAGTCAATCCGTTTTCATACCTGATACATGCAGGATTCGTTAAAACACATGCACAAACCTCCACCACCCCCACCACAATACACAAGCACTACACACGTTCACTATCACAATCAACAATCGTTCCGCCCCACAACCGAAGCATCATCAGGAGGTAGACTCCACGACAAAATCGCAAAGTTGTGGATTGTCCACTCTACATTTTGCATTATACCGCAATACACAAGCACTGCACACGTTCACTATCACAATCAACACTCGTTCCACAACGGAAGCATCATCAGAAGATAGACTCCACGACAAAATCGACATAATGATTTTTTTTATAAACTCTTCACAGGCTATGGACATGTGACACCGTTGACGAAGCCTGGGAAGCTGTTCTGCATGGTATACGCCGTCCTGGGTATACCACTGACCCTGGTGCTGCTGTCAGCCTTGGTGGAACGGCTTCTGCTGCCGGCCACATCGTTATTGCGCTCGCTAAACGCTTCTTTAGGACATCTCTTCCGGCCCTTCACGATTCGTTTGGTCCACTTAATGATTATAGGTAAGTCTTATGATCATAGACAAATAACAAGTGTTTGATATTTGCGTACCAACTTTTTCTTTAATATAAATTGTCTCACTTCGTAGGTTAGCTGGCAGAGATCTCTGACTTAGGGATAAGTTGACCTTTGTACACTTTTATTACAACATGTTTCTAATACCTCCTTCATAGAGTTGGTCGTTAATGTGAAAAAGCATTGTGGCTGTCATATAGGTGTCATTTGAGTTATTGCGAAAGAGTAAATGAGTTGACTTTGGGAAAATTACTTTTTATTTATTGAATAAGAATAAAGGGAAAATATCGCTTTTTATACTTTTTTTTACTAATGTTTTTTCCAACATTTTTTATGGTACATAAATAAATAAAAAACATGACACGGAGATCAGTTGCAGGCATCCAGCTATCAGCTCATGCTTAACATAAACAGTCATTGTCATCGTGACTGGATTAGTATGTAAAATTTCAACTCTATCGGACACCGGGAAATGGGTCAAATTTAAGGATTCCAGGATTCCAGCTTCACATACACGGCAGGTTCAATAAAAGCTTTTACAAATGTCCTGTTCCTTTAGTTAGTTTAAGACTAATTGTAAAAGTTTTTTATACTTGACGTGTAATTTCAGTTCATTTATTGATTACTTTACTAAATTTAGCCATAGGAATTATTTTACGTTTCGAATATAAGATACATGATATAGAAGGGTGACTGACCGTACCATATTCCGTTCCATTTCGTATTTAATGCCTTGCTCGGCAATTTTTTTAAAGAAAAAAAATACAATAAAAAACAGAATTAAGCGCCGATTACATGTTGGACTCGATCCCGGGTTTAGAACTTTTTGGTCCGCCTGCTACCCATTAGGCTATTCAAAAATCATGTCTTATAAAATTGGTTCCATCTAAAAGTTCTAAATAAAATTATGAAACAGCATACGTCTAGCTTTTAAGGTTGCCCGCGGCGGTCAATGCATCTGGTGCTCCCGATGCATCGACTAGCGGAGGGAGGGGCCACTTTTAGAGAGGCCCTGACCCAGAAGTGAGGCACTCTGGGGTACAGAGTTGCTGCTGGCGGGGATGGGGGTAATGTCTTCATGGGTACCCGTCAGGTTTTTAGTCGGTGAGAGTCCGACATACCCGCCGCTCGTCCCCGTCGGGCGGTGACGACCCATAATGGGTTTTCCTGACATAAAAAAAAGCTTTTAAGGTTAACCTACTTTAACCATTTTTATGGTTGGCAAAATAGTATATTATTACGGTTTTAATCTGTCTACGCGAGCGAAGCCGCTGGCGATGGCTAGTCCATAATAAAAGTATTAAGTTACTCAGGAGAGGGACAACCGTATATGTAATTGTCCCATATTACTTCAGCTTTTCTTGACTCGCTATATTTTTTAGTGGCGATCCTGGTGGTGTTTTTCCTACTGCTCCCCGCGGCCGTGTTCGACGCGTTAGAACCCGAATGGGACTATTTGGACTCCTTCTACTACTGCTTCATATCGCTCACGACCATCGGCCTCGGCGACTACATCCCTGGAGACTACCCGGGACAGCCCTATCGTCCGCTTTACAAAGTAGCTGCTACATGTAAGTACTTTTTATACATAACTAGCGGCCTGCCCCTGCTTCGCACGGGTATAATATATATATCCCATGTCACTCAGTGTAAAAAACTACTACTTAACCGGATACCACACGATGAGTCAACTTACCTTATTCGCCTTTTACGACACCTCGGTAAGAAATGAGGGTGGTCTATTCTACTCAGCCGGATACCACACAGCGGTTCGACTTACCTTAGTCGCTTTTTACGACACCTCGGTAAGAAAAGAAGGTGGTACTATTCTATTTAACCGGATACCACAAGGCGTTATTATTATTCTATTGTACTGTATTATATTATATTACATTGCCACTAAAATAGTAATAAAAAATTACACACTGCCTATATAAACCTTTTAATGATTCCATTATGACCAGTTTGCCTGGAAGAGATCGCTGCTTTAGCGATAAGACCGCCAGTGCAACTGACAATACATAGGTTTTTAATAATTATTTCTCTCTAGTACATAATGCATTATTATTTAAAAGAAATTGTTGACAATAAAGAATATTTTGAGTTGATTTGATTTGTTTATTTTTTCTTAATCATCTTTTACTGAGCTTTTTTAATATATATTTCATGTAAGTACGGTTTATTTACTAAAATTATCCTTTTGATAAAACGATAAATTCCTCTGATTCTTCCCGGATCGATCTGATTTTGGTGATAGAGATACACATTTGCAGGGTTAACAACCTATCAGTCTACGCGAACGAAGTTGCGGGTAAAAGCTAGTAAATCTTATATTTCCAGGCTATCTGATCATCGGCCTTACCTTCTTAATGTTGACTCTGACGGTGTTCTACGACATTCCGCAACTCAATCTCAGCACCGTCTTCTCATCGATGAAACTTGACGAGGACCCGGAGAAAATGCGCTTAAGTGGTTCAGGAGTGATGGGGCCAGGATACGGAATTGGAGGGTTGATGATGAGAGATGACTACCATCACCACGACCAACGCCGCTCAGTTGTTCACATTAGACCGCATTTGGATGATAGCCCGAGCCCTGAAGACACTACTCCAGTACACGCTAGAGATATTCGAGTACACTAAAAAGTAATGAATGCAATCTATTTTAATGTATAGAAACCGGCTATACTCACGTGTTATTTTATCGG
Source organism: Morpho achilles (assembly GCA_947086495.1). Classification (NCBI taxonomy): domain Eukaryota; kingdom Metazoa; phylum Arthropoda; class Insecta; order Lepidoptera; family Nymphalidae; genus Morpho; species Morpho achilles. The sequence goes on along the minus strand of CAMTZB010000014.1, from coordinate 16,066,717 downwards.
AGGAGCCAGACTAGTTTAAAAGTAACACGTGAGTATAGCCGGTTTCTATACATTAATCATGAATTCCACTTACTATAGTTTAAATTGCAATCTATTTTTTAAATTAAAACACTTTTGTTAACTATTTTAATTTTTTTTTTTATAATAGTAAATCCTCAATTGTAATTTAAAATATTCATATGTTTAGTCTTTGCTTCATTTCCGACTTTTAAAAGTTCAGAGTGTCTATGAATAATCAAGTTGTATAAATATAATTTTAATTAGGACATCAAATATAAACTAAATTATACAATTATACTCTCAATCGGATTGCGAATATAAATATATAAATCATTTCATCTTTGTAAAATTGCGATATATATTGGCAACCGTCCTTTACAATTGTTTAAACATAGCCTTTTGATTTTATAATTTAATAACACAAATCGAACTTAGTTCGATAAAGACTGAGGAGGTTTTTAAAATTTTCTCACTTTTCTATTTCAGTATATAAATTTCTATTGAAAGTGTATACTAATAAACGCAAGTCAGGAATTTCATAGACTAAATTATATTTAGAAAATAATAGACTGAAGATCATGTCCTTTTGTATTGTATACGTTTAACGCCCAAATTGGTGACATATCAGATTTAAAAAAAAAATCTTCATCTTCAGTCCTTTCATAGTATATATATGGATTGTATATTTCATTCATGATCTTATTAAGTTAAAAATAAAACAAAAAAATTACATATTTATATAAAAAATATAAAGTACTATGAATTTATAATGAACGTATCAATTGTGTGATAGCCGACCAACAACTAAATTCTGCATATATTTATAGTATATATTTTATTTGTTTCCATCTTAATATCTTGAAATCGTATTAAAAATATAAAATACGCCTATAACTACGTAGATATGTTGATGTTTTTGATGTTTATTAGTAAAATATCTTATGTACACAATACGTTAGCAGAAAATATATTAGATGTTTAGGTAGTATTAGATTTCTTTGATAAAATGTATGAAAACATTATATTACTCATAAAATTATATGCAATTAATTGTGTACTGTGTAACAAATTCTTGAAAATATTTAATATAGACCACCTTGCTGAACTATTTGAATTCTCCAATTAAAGAAATTTATGACTCAAACTAAAAAGCTCATGGAGACTTATAAGAGGCTTTTTGAATTGTTTTCCTTTCTGAATTTAGAAAAACACAGTTACAAATTATATCGATGACAATATATTACAAGCTTATAAGAATTAGAGACAAAGCAAAATATATTTTATTTTAGTAGAAACTTGTTCTATCTACATCTAAGCAAAGCTTTTCGCAAACTTTATATACAGATAAAATATTGTGTAAAAATTAAATATATGGCCTTATTGCACTTCTGAAAGATTATTATTCCCTGATGTTAAATAAACATTTTAAGTAGGTGAAATTAAATAGCACCGCAGTTTTCATGAATTCAAAATATTTAGCAATAATTTACAGGGACTACTTGCATTGTAAATCTTACCATCATTTTTCAAAAAAGTGTAAAAAAACATATTGAACACGAAATTATAATAAACTTACTTAAGGCGTACATTACTATTTACATTATACATATTTTAAAAAATTGTGTAACTATTTATAACTTATGAGATCGTATTATAGACTTATTAGTAAGTTAGTATACAGTGTATCTCTTAATAAAAATAAACGCCCTCTGTGTGTAAACCGCAAAATGAATGTATATTATGTCGATACAATTCTTAAATAAAATAAAAAGAATTAGCAGTGATGTTTCATTTCATTTATGACTTTCATACCCAAAGAAACCTAATGACAACAATTTAGAGATTACTATTTGCAAAAGTTAGCAATACTTGTGCAGGATTCGAGCTCATATTAGTATCAACTTTTACAATATAAGCATATGGCTTATGTAACACTTTAATTTGTAAGGGTTTGTTAAATAAAAAGTCAAAGGTAATTACTATTTCAATTCCTTTTTATTCTTTCGCTTAACTCTACTATACTTAACACTGAAAACAGTTCAACAACTACTTTTTCTCACCCGACGACAAGCAATGCCTTTTCCCTCCGTTTCAAGATTCCCGCGCTGTCATCTTTCCCGCGCACACAACTCGTGGCGTCATCTGCCATTGCTTGTCGTCAATACACAATCTTAATTTATGACCGTTCACCATTGATAATACAATCACAATGTAGATAACACTTGCTTTACATACTACAACTCTTAAATTAATTTATGATAGTCATAGACTTCTTATTTGTATAACTATATCTTCTGAGTATTTGTATTAGTATTCTGATATTCATTTGTCTAAAGTAGTCTCAAAGATTCCTCAAAAGTTTAGATGCCAGGCTGTTCTTAAAAAACAATTGGTAATAACATAACCTCAAATTTTAATAATCATAGACTATGGATAATGCAATACTCAGATAAAAAGTATTAACTGATAGTAATAATGCACCGACAGCATTAAATGAATTAAAAAAATATATATTTCATAAAAGTTTTATTAAATATTTAATAATAATTAATTTTCTATTTATAATTAAAGCCGCTCAACAAGAGTAACTTGTCGGGACGTCGGATTTTCTTGTAATCATGGAATCACCGGTGTCAGCATTTGCTATGTATAATTCTAATAAAAAGACCTCTAAGAAGCAGGAGCATAAAAGAAAGAATAAAAAAGTTAAAACATCGTCGGCATCGTCTAAAATTCTCTCTAAAGAGATTCGAAATGACCACATGAATGAGATCGGATTAAAGCTTAAGCGTAAGAAAAATAAGCAAAGAGAAGTAAAAAACATTTCTAAGAAAAAATTACATAAGAAAAAGAAGTCAAAACACGACAATGCTAAAGTTCACCATAGTGTCAAGAAAGCTACTAAAAATCTACAATCATCTGACACAGTCCACGAGGAGGTACCCCAACTGATGCCTGTACCTTTAGAGATTCAATCTGAACGTCTCGATAACGGCATATCGTTTTCAGAATCAAGCAATGGCAGTTTTGATTTTACACCAGTTCAAACAGAAAGCACTGAAGAGGGATTAAAAGTGTTCAAATGGATGATCTCGCCTTTCAGTCCTGATGATTTTCTTAACCAAATTTGGGAGAAGAAACCTTTACACATATCCAGGAAGAAGTCAAGATATTACAATGAAATAATCTCAACACCGATCATAGATTCAATGTTACGTAAAGAAAATATTCAGTTCACTAAAAATATTGATATCACATCTTACATTGATGGTAAAAGGGAAACGCACAACCCTGAAGGCCGAGCCCACCCTCATCTAGTATGGGATTTCTATTTAAATGGTTGTAGTATCAGACTTTTGAATCCTCAGACATATATAGCGCAGCTGCATCTACTCAATGCGACGCTGCAGGAGTTTTTCCATTCATTTGTTGGAGCAAACGCATATTTAACCCCACCAGATAGTCAAGGGTTTGCACCACACTATGATGATATTGAAGCATTCATTCTGCAAGCTGAAGGTAAAAAACACTGGAGGATTTATAAACCAAGAGATGAACATGAAGTTTTGCCGAGGACTTCATCAAAAAATTTTACTAATGATGAAATCGGTGAACCCATCTTAGAAGTGACTTTAGAAGCTGGTGACATGTTATATTTCCCAAGAGGATACATTCATCAAGGAGTAACTATAGATGGAGAACATTCCCTGCATGTAACAATAAGTATGTACCAAAAACACGCTTGGGCAGATTTATTTGAGAAAATGCTTCCAGCTGCTTTGCAGATAGCTGTAACTGAAGATGTTGAATTCCGTCAGGGTTTACCGTTTGATATATATGAAAATTTCGGCCTTGTTCATTCAGACGTTAGAACGCCGCGCAAAACTGAAATAGAGCAGATTATTAGAAACCTATTTGGTAAAATTCAGAACTATCTACCAATTGATGAGGCGGTTGATCAAATGAACAAGAAATTCCAGCAAGATGCTTTACCTCCTGTTTTAAGTGACTTAGAAAAGGCTGTGACAGTTTATGGTGATACTGATGTAATGGTAGAAAATGGTAGAGTGACCAATAGAGTAGAAATAAGTTTGGATACTAGAATAAGACTGCTACGTAAGAATATATTACGGATGGTATCTGAAGATAGCATTAGGTTGTATTATTACGCTGAGAATTCCTTGGAATACCATGGTAATGAGCTGCCATTTTTAGAAATAAGCGAAGAGCAAGCTCCAGCCATAGAAACTTTAATTAATTCCTATCCAGAGTATGTCTCTGTTGAAAATTTAGATACACCCAATGATACAGATAAGGTACAAATAGCTGATGCATTGTGGAGTAGAGGATTGATTATGACTGAATATCCTTTAGAAAATATAGATGATGAATAAATGTTTGCCATTGAAATAATTTAAGCGTTTTATTTCATTATATTTTTTTCAACATTGCAACGTGTTTCAATGAAGCTCACTTCAATGAAGCTGTGGTAGCCCAGTGGTAACACTGTGTGGCTCTTTCCGTGTGGCCGTGTGGGTCATAGGTTCAAACTCGGGCAGACACCAATGAGTACTGTTCAAAACTTATGTGTCTATTTGATAATTGCAATTTATCACACGCTTGTTGGTGAAGGAAAATATCGTGAGGAAACCTGCATATCTCTAGAGAATTCAGGAGATGTGTGTAACCTACCAATCTGCACTGTAGCAGCGTGGTAGGTCTATGCTCCAAACCTTCTCTCCAAACACGGAGAGAAGACGCCTATTCTCAGCAGTGGGATAGTAACAGGCTGTAAATGTAAAAAGTAAGTAGTACTTTTTACATATTTCAATTAGAACCTCCTTCAAATAGTGAGTCAATAATATAGATAAACATTATTGCCATCAATATGTGACAAGTTGTTGAAAAAGATTAAATTGGTTGACTTTTGAGAAAATTTCTTATTTATTGAATACTAGCGGCCTGCCCCTGCTTCGCACGGGTATAAAATATATATCCCATGTCTGCCAGTGTAAAAAAATGATTAAAATCGATCCAGTAATTTTGATTTATTCATAACTGCCCGTGGCCCGCAAGCGTTAAATTTGGAGAAAAACAATTTCCTTTCCCTTTACCAAGAAGATTTCCTGCTATCTTTGGAATATCTAAATTCATATAGTACATTTTTACTTATTTACTTTTACATTTTCCCTATGTATTTTATTTTAACAATTAATTACAGAATGTATTTAGACAACCTCTTGAAAGGGCGACATCGCTGCTAAAGTCGAAGTGTTATAGGGCGAAGCGCGGCGTCCTCATGGCAATTTAAATCTGTAATATCTCCGAAAATGTTCACTTAAATTACATGCTGTAAACGGCCATATTGATCTATATTAAATCAACTATTTATTTTTAGGTACTTAATTGGATAAGGATTAATGCTGTATTGTATAAAAATTGCTTCAAAAATATGGCATTATTTTTCGTAAAAAGTAAATGACAAAAAATGCTATAGTAGGTTATCCATAAGAGATAGACATATACCATCGCGGACTCTTCTGTAGATCTTTTCAAGGTGTACAAATACTTAGTACATTATTTTGATAAATCTCGTAGGGTTTAGCCTGCGTTTGCAATGTAAGCAAAAAAAATGTTATTTACAGAAGCCTCAAAAATTACAGTATTTCTCTACTCCGTATTGAATGTTATTATACGTATAAACCTTCCTTTGGAATCACTCTATCTATTAAAAACCGCATCAAAATCTGTTGCGTAGTTTTAAAGTTTTATGCGTACATAGGGAACACAAACAAAGAATGCGACTTTGTTTTATAATATGTAGTGAAGTGTAAACGAAAACTGTGACTGTTATGGAACAGGTTTAGTCAAATGCCTGTAAAATATTTGATTTTCGTAAAGACTCCTTCAATGCGTCATGACATTAAATAAATAATAATAATAATTTAATGCAATATTCAACAAATCTCATACATCAACTAATTTATACAAAAACTTAACAAATTATTTACTAACACTTACACCATGAAGGACTCTTTTTTTTACTTATGAATAATGAAATTTATGATTACCTACTGCATAAAAACCCATTCAGTAGTTTTTGAGTTTATCGCATACAAACAGACAGACAACAGGGGATGTAAAGATATATTGAAATACATGATTTGATCAAAAATTTATTATAAAAAATTCATGAGAAATTGAGCACCTTACTCATTTACATTTACTATTCTACAATGATTTAAGATTCTTATTTAATATAATATAATGTGTTATAACTAATTTAGGTTTATATAAAATAATGGCAGGTTTGATTAATTTATACAAATGTTAGTTTACACATCTATTGGTTTAAATTGTGAATTTTACTTTCCTTATACAGTGTTACCGACAGTATTCCATTAAATGAATCCATTGATTACTTAAACGTATGTATATGATAACTTTGGCTTAATTCAATCTTCTCAATATATTATTTTTTAAATATTTTCGAACAAAATAAATATAGGTAATTTAATTGAGATGTGGCTAACAAGCAGTGAATGACCGGATACGGCGCACTTGTTATGAAAAATAGGATAAAACAATAACATTACAGTTCTGTCTCCTTCGCACTTGAATGAAGTCTCTCGGTCAAGGTCAATGCGTTACATACGAAATGGAATGGCTGTGCGGTCATTCACCCTTCTATAACATGTATCTTTTATTCAAAACGTAAAAAAAATCGTGTAAATTTTATTCAAGATGAGTGGCTGTGGCTAAATTAACTGTTTTTTTGTGGGCTGCTAAGGTGTGTAGATGACCTGGAATGAATGTCGTATGGTCGGTACCACCCTGTATAAGTGATTAAGTGATAACTGTAGCTTTAAGAGTGGCAATCCAGAAAGTAAAATAGCTTATTACGCCACAGCTGGACAAAAGCGTCCTCGTCCCGAGGATTGTAGCTTAAAGCCACCACGCTATTCCAATTGAATTAACAGGTCATATTAAGAATTCTCTAGTTTCCCCTGACTGTAAAGGCCATTAATGAATTTTTAATATCAATAATTTGATTGCTTAATATATTGATAGATCAAATAGGTCATTCGTTCTAAGATGCACTAAAATATATTGTGTGCAGTTAAATATATTTCTGGAAAATTATAGGGACATGTGTAATCTGCCAATCACGTGTTTAGTCTGAGCTTCAATCATTCATAAATCAATCAATCATCGATGAGACAGAGTCGCCAGCAACTCTTCTGTCCCACATGTCATATTTTATCCTTCCTTCCATAAGATAGACTCAAACCAATAACGCGGCGCTCCTTACTTGTATCATTTAACTTGATATGTTATATGGCAATGGTAAATCCAATCATCTTTCGAAACCTGATTTCAGTAAGTTACTATTTATATTCTAGGGGACAATGTTTAGGGCAAGATATGACATCTTGTAAGTCGGAAACACTGACGTAGTGTAGGTCTCACATAGTGGAGATCTGACGTAGCGTAGGTCTGACGTGGTGTAGGTCTGACGTGGTGTAGGTCTGACGTGGTGTAGGTCTGACGTGGTGTAGGTCTGACGTGGTGTAGGTCTGACGTGGTGTAGGTCTGACGTGGTGTAGGTCTGACGTGGTGTAGGTCTGACGTGGTGTAGGTCTGACGTGGTGTAGGTCTGACGTGGTGTAGGTCTGACGTGGTGTAGGTCTGACGTGGTGTAGGTCTGACGTGGTGTAGGTCTGACGCGGTGAAGGTCTGACGTAGTGTAGGTCTGAAGTAGTGTAGGTCTAATTTAGTGTAGGTCTGACGTAGTGTAGGTCTGACGTAGTGTAGGTCTGACGTAGTGTAGGTCTGACGCAGTGTAGGTCTGACGCAGTGTAGGTCTGACGCAGTGTAGGTCTGACGTAGTATAGGTCTGACGTAGCGTAGATCTCACGTAGTGTAGATCTGACATAGTGTTCTTTGAAACTAGAACTAGAACTTGAACGTAGGTCTGACATATTGACGATATCACCCATATTAATATCATAGATTCGAAAGTCTGTATGTGTAGATGTTGCGCTTTTTCGGCTCGTTAAGCATTTTATATAATTATTTATAAAATATAAAACGGTTGAACCTTATATACCGGGTTAACATATAGGATGAAAAATCCCATTTTTTCTTCGAGAATAGCTTGAACATATACATTTTAAATGGTATTTTTACGCTAAATTGTACGCGATTTAAGTCGCGACAACTATTTTAATAATATAACTATGAATATTAACAATGCTAATGTTACATCAAATTATGAATACCTTATTTACTTGTATTATACGATTAAATGAGTAATTAATGGACATGTATTAAAATTACATACATTTTTCGCCAAAAAAGCTGCCATTCAAAGTAAGATTAAAGAAAACTATAGGCAAACCGTTTAACTCAGACTTCGCCTGCGTTGTACAAGGTTGCGGAGGCAGGATGGGAATGGGGACTGCGGTAGGCGCGAGCCGCGAGTACATTTAACCCGCAGGCGAAGTCTAAGTTAAACAGTTAGCCTATAAATATGCGTTTAATAACATAACTGTGATCGGTGATATAAGACAAATTATACTGAAAGTGTACGGCAGTTTACTGGCAATATGAGGTGGTTAGAATCAAACCTAGCTATATCCAAAATAATTAAAATTAAGTAAAATGAATGATTTTGTTTTGTGTTCAATTCTTGGAGTTTCGACAAATAAAAAAATATTAAACAGAGATTTAATGATTGTGTTAATCAATTAAGTAATATCAATATTTACGTTTCCTGCAAACTGTAATACAAATATTTAAAAATAGCATAATTTAATCGTGACTTAGGCTTTAGCTATTTTTGATTCTGATTCCCTCATATGATCTAACTTGTTACCATTTTTTTGACTGTTTAATAATGTTAATCTTGACTGTGTTCTACATTGAGCTCATTATTAGGCATTAAAAAAATAAGCTATATGATACCAATATATATTTTTTACACTGCTAGTGATGTAAGGTCCAAAAACTGGTTGATGTTAACGGGCATATACTTCAGATTCACTGAGATTCCTAGAAGAGTCAATGTTACAGACAGCACAATGGATTGTGAAAGTGATTTATGAAAACAGTACATATTTATATGGTTCAATGAATTGACCGAAATTTGGTTTGTTACAGTGTCTCAAGTTGTTAATTAGGTAGGGATATCTTGGAACACAACGTCCAAATCTTTACAGAAGACCTTAAATTTTTTTAGGGATCTCTTGGATTCAAGCTACACAAGACACGACATTAAATAAATCCACTGACCACTTAAACGTATAAGATAACATTGGCATATATGATAGTTTAAAAAAAAAATATTTTCGAAAAAATTCATAAAATTTAATCGAGATTTGCCTTTGTAAATAATTGTTCACTGACCTGGGTCTGCTCGTATTTAAAAATACAGAAAAAACAATAACATTGTTGCTTTTTCTCCCTCGAACTAGTACTTTTAATTTTTGGTCAAGGTTATTTTTCGTTTCGAGTGTCGTCTTAAGGTATGGTCGTTGATCTCTATAAAACGTGATTATTTAGAAAAAACGTAAAATAATTCCTGTGGACAAAATATATTGCTGTATTAACTGATTTTTATGCAGGATGCTGAGGTGTGTATGTACTTAACATTAAAATTAATGCTGTATGGTTGGTACCAACCTGTGCAAGAAGGAAATACTTCGAAGGAAGATGAATGCCTATTTCTATAAATGATTACATTGCCTACATAATGAGCCTTATTTCTTAATACAGTGGATATATTTTTAGAGCTAATACATTTATATGTTTAATATTATAGATGATGGAATAATGTTCACATAACAGTAAGTGATAATGAATCAATCTTTGAATGCAATAGATGAATGAAACAGGAAATAAATTGTCCCGAATTGTTCAAGGAATCACTGCACTTGTCATCATCATCATTCTCTTACCCTTATCCCACTCTAAGTGGGGTTGGCACAATATGTCTTCTTCTTCCATTCCTCTCTATTATTCGTCAACTCTGATGCCACTGCTTTAAAATGCATATCATTTTTCACACAATCCATCCATCCTTTTATCGGTCTCCTTCTAGCCATACATCCATCTACATTTATATTTAAAATTCCTTCGGTCTCATGATTTTCATCCCCCTCATTACATGATCATACCAACTTAGTCTCGCACTTCTCATCTTGTCTGTAATGGGCGCAACTTTCAGACTTCCCCTAATATACTCATTGCATATTCTATCAAGATTTGTTATACCACACATTCACCTTAACATTCTCATCTCATTCGCATGCACATTTCTTTCATCCTTTTCTTTTATTGCCCAACATTCTGATCCATACATTACAATTCATTATACAATGCACTTGTATAATGAAATATATCAGTATCATGAAAAATGAAAGCATGTGAATAAGTATGTCCTGCAAACAACATATTATGATACATCGCTACTGTGACCTTCTGAGTACGTAGCTATTTGTAAATTCTAATATTCTAATGTAAACAACTTTATGCAGCAACCTCGGTAGCTTTACTGATTTCCATATTGGCCTTGGACGAGCACTTGTATCTCTTTTTCACTTCATTATTCAACCCCTCTCTATTCCTGGCTATCTCTATCGCATAAAACTGCACACGTGGCACTAAAATTGTATTTTGCTCTGAGTTATCACCATTTGTATCTGCACGTAGTAGCGTGCCAAAACTGTAGTCTTCTACAATGTTTTTGAACTTCTCGCAGAACATACGCCATTTAGCTTTGTTCGTGTTATTCTTGATTTCGCCCTCTCTAATGAACTTTATATCCAAATCAGGGAAGTCTTGTCGGAAATGGTTGTATATGAGATCGTCGTGTGGAGTCAACCGAAGCAATCTTGTGTCTACTGAACACAGCACCTGAAATGGCATATTTTATGACAAGTTAATTTAAAATTACTTTACGCATTACAATCAAAATAAGAGTAACCTATTACTATCTCACTAGTGGGCAAAGACCTCTGTATTCTGAAGATCTTAAGTTTTTACTAGGCTAAATGGAGATTCATAGACTACACATAGGCTAGGACATCTCCAAATATAACAATTTCCATCATATTTTTCATCATTAAAAAACATGTGATAAATTATAAATAGCAATTAGGCACAAGATTTTTTTTTCTAATTTAATAGAAGAACTCGTATAAACAGTCCAGGGGACTAAATCGCATCCTGTTAATCTCTTTAATCCTCTTCAACCTTTAACAAGTAAATCTTAAGGGATTTCATATCATGAATTTCGGCAGTATCAGGTTTGCCTTCCTGGGGTTGCATTTGCAACATATTGTAAACCCAACACTCATCGAGTTTTCAAACTATGTTTCATACCCTAAATCGCATGAGCATCTTCTAGTAGTAGAAGTATAACTAGAGAGTATTAATTCACGTTATACGATGTACAAATAAATATTGTATCTTTGTAACAAAGTTACTTTATAGTTATTTTCTTACAAAAACTACAATTAAAAACACACAAAAGCAGCTTTTGTTTTTTATTGACAATATAGTTACTTAGTGGAGGTCCATAATTCAAACGTAATTAGAATATTATTTTGCTATAATTAATTACAAATCAATATGTAATATTTGGTAATGAAGAAAATAAAAAGATACAAACTGCATAGGCCTAAGAAATTCCTGAAATATGTTTTATTCATATTAGATTAGTTTTATGATTCTAAATCTACAATATTTCTAACCAAAGCAGTGAGGAGAGAGTCATTTAATTGCACATTAAGCTTTTGCACATATTACACATTCTTTATTAGGGCACTATTTACAAAATCATGCCTTACCTATCTTAGGGGTAGATAATTTTAAAATTCTCATAAACAATTTAAAAATATGACTTACGTGCCTTTTGATAAAATTGTCGTCTATGTAAGATTTACGAATCATATAACAAATATCCTTACGTTAAAGTAAATATCACTGTGCTCCATAGCCCTGGCCGCCCACAGATGTTCGAGAGTCTCATCATTGCCGAATTCTTCAGCAGGTCTGGTCAGGACGTCCTGAAATACATAAAATTATAGTACCGCATAAAAAATTGCATGTATGCTGAATTATATACTATAAATGTATGTACTTGCCATTGTAAACTTCAGAAGTCAAATGCAGAAGCTGGAATTTACAATTGTAAGAGCTGGCATATACCAAAACCGCTTGAAAATGTATCAAATGGAAATGACTGCCGAGTACAAACACATAAAAACAGAAGTCAGAAATCAGAATCCTATTTTATTTTTTTGTTAATAGTCTATGCAGAAATCTGTACTTTAATATTTTATGCTAATTATCTGTGGCACTTACATCGCCTTCATAAAATTATTCACAAAAGGATTAAATCACAGACTATATATGGAAAGAGAATACAAAATACATATAGAATACAAAAAAACATCTAGTGTATGTACAGGAAAAAATAATTCTATAGCTCTAAAAATCTACACTACTTGTTTGATGCAAACAAATAATAAAAGAGATTGAGTTAATATTTTTGTATCCTTATCGCGATTTTTATTACATGTGCCCTTGAGGCGCAAAAAACTTGAAGGTGATAGCTTCTTTTTAGCACATTCTTCTTTTACCAATGGAAAACCTAAATATTATAACAACCAAATTCGAAATTAGTTTGACGTTAAACGTTAACGTTAACCGAAGTAAATGTAAAGGCTCTTCACTTTGATGATGTTACACTAGCTAATTTTGATCTTATCTGATCATTTTCTTCAAGTAAGCCAGTAGTACTTACAGTACCTGACTGGATAGAAAAAAAATGGATAGAAAGACGAATAGCTGATATTGATTGGACTGAATAGTGTTGTATCATTGATTCATCATTATATAGATGGCTTACTAGTTACTACCACATAATTGTGTTATAATTTTTGTTACTAGGGCATTAATGCATTGATTGTTTTTTGTTTCACATAAATATTAGAATACGTATATTCGTTGAAAACTTAAAGATACTACTATTATAAATGGATAAGTCTGTCTGTCTGTTACGCTATTAGACTTTATCTGCAGGAGCGGTATAGATGAAATTTGGAATAATTGAAGCTTATTATTAGCACCGGACCACGTAAAGGATCAAAACTGGCCATAATTTTTTCGGGAACATTTAAAAACATATTAAAACTAATGAGATGCTTAATGGTAAAACTATAACTTCATTACTCTGATGTCACAATTTATGATTGATAATCATTTGTGTGAATAAATACGAATATGGTGGACTAATTATAAATTTATACCTATTCAAATTTAAAGTATTTTTCATTTATTTATTAACTGAATTTTATATGATCATAAAAATGATTTTATATGATTATAAAAATGATCACTTAACAAACTTAAAAATGTACATATAGGCTTCACGTCCTATATAAAGTTGTAAATCGAATTTTTTTATGTGAGAGTAACTGTCAAGAAGTGAGTAAACAATATCATTCGCATGCATAAGAAAAAGATAAAAAATAGTTTCGGACGTACTCGTTTTCTGTTCGGTTATGTCTATGATTTCATTGGAGGACAGAAAAAGAGGGTGGCGCATGCGCGTTAGGCCGACGCCATCTCTAAACTACTGTGCATAATACTTGTTGAAAAATTTCAGTGACTTTTGTGTAAATTCAAAGTGCTAATTTGTGTTAAAAAGCGTTAACCATGGAATTACTGTGCCGTGAGTGATATTGAGTGATTGTGCGCGTTTTTTGACGACAACACAATTCCAATCAGTGTCGACGGCGGGGTCTCGTCTTGCGGAAGTTTCTTAGTTATAGCAACGCATATTTTTTGCGGCTATCTGTATCGCGCAAGCAACACACCAGTTTCATGAGCGTTTATCGTCAAATTAGATATTGGTAACTTTCGAACGTTATTTTTGCTTATTTAACGTCGGTCAGTAATAAAAAGTCTTTAAAAGCGGCCAAAGTTACCTTGGCGGCGTTCTTACGCGCGTACGCCTATACATAGACAAGATTATGTATAAATTATTGTTTTGGGTCAAAGACATCTCCGTGTTGTAACTCGTAAAAACAACAAGTGTAAATGCGATCTTTATGTTTCAGCTATTGTCGCGGTGAAGCGAGTGAGTTTTAGTTGATATGAACTCTGCTTTAAAACCAGTGCTGCCCCAACCAGGGGTGCCGCAGCCCGGCGGGCAGTCGAGTCCCGCCAAGGGCAACGTCGCGACCGCGAACCACGCGGTAGGCTTGCCGCAGGGCGCTCAAAACTCCCTCCACCACGCGTCTAACAACCTGATCGTACAGAACCTCACGCAGCACGCTCCCGTGCCGCCGATACCCTCGCACGCGGCGCCGTCCATGGCCCCCGTGTCCGCCAACATGGCCCAGATGGCACAGAACATGAGCCACCACGGAAATTTATCTAACAAAACACCAAATTCCATATCACTAGTCGACATTATGGACATACCCTGTAAGAGAGCCGGCCCCAGTGCACCGCTTAGCTTAGTGCAAGACAAAGCTGACGCATCTCAACCGCTAGCTTTAACGAGAACACCAGAAAAAAAAGAGCCTGACTCCACCAGTCCCGCGAATGGCACTATAGAGTCTCCAAAGTCAGGTTCCAGTGCGCCCACAATGTTGAAGCCACAAAATCCTGAACCCAAACAAGACAAACAGGATGTCGCTAAAACATCACCGAGTACACCTAAGCCTCCTGAAAAGCCAGCTAGCACACCTGCAACTCCACAGAAGCCTGAAACATCAAATCCTGTTAGTCAAACGGATTGTCCCGCACAACCCAAAGTAGCTACAGCAAATGAACCTCTAGAAAAGTCTCCCTCTAAACCAACAGAGCTTAAGCTTGCACCAACTGCAGATGTAGCACCCACACAGAGTGACAATAAACCTGTCCCTGAATCAGCCAATGATAATCAGAGTCAAGAAAAGCCCCCTTCTCCACAGAAAGAAGCAGCAGAGAGCGTAAAACCTGAAGTGCCTAAAGAAGATAACAAAGATGAAGTTAGTGAAAAGCCACAACCTGAAGATATTATACCAGAATCAAACAAAATTGATGCACCAAAGGTTGAAGAAGCAGAAAAAGTTACGAAAGATGAAAAAGTAGAAGATAAAAAGCCAGACACTAAAACACCAACTAAAGCTGAAGTTAAGGTGACTCCTAAATCTACTCTGAAGCTTGCTACAGTTACTCCTCCAATGAGGAAACGACGACAGGCATCAGAGCTGCTTGAGGGACCTACACAATCTAAAAAAGCTGATGATGTTTCTTCACCAGACACGAGAACTAAAAGGAATAGAACAAAGGTAATAATAATAAGCCTTTATTAAATTCAAAATATTCTTTATTCAAATAAACTTGTAAACAAGTGCTTTTGAATCGTCAACTCTACTGCTGGTTCGGAAAGCTGTTCCTACCGAGAAGAGCCAGCAAGGAACTCAGTGGTTGCTCTTTTAAAAATATAATTGTTAATACTATTTACATTAAGTCAACTGTCTTGTACAGGTTCAAAGAGAGCTATATCCACACATTTTTATTTTCTACATAATCTTCAAGAGTATAGTAGGCATAATTTTTTTATCACCATTTTAAAGTTACTGTACAATATATGATACAGATTTTTGGTTAGTCACACATCAGTGTGTCCTTGATACATAGGCCTTCTCCAACCTCTTCCACTTGTCCCTGTCTCTTGCCATGTTCATCCACAGAGCGCCAGCAATTTCACGCAGGTCAGCCCATCTTTTGAGCTGTCGACCTCTTTTCCTTTTAATATAGTACAGCGGTGCCCATTCTGTTATTGTTCTAGTCCACCTATCCACTGGTTGCCTCATATGATTCAGTTGATCTCCACTTTAAAGTCATACATTTCATATTGACATCCTTGAATTTGGTGATCTTGCGTCAGTCACATGTATGCATCTTATCTTTTCTTTTGTATCCGAACCCACTTGAGAGTGGGATAAGGGCAGGAGGATGATGATGAAAACTTATTTAATTGAGTTTTTTTCCATGTTCTCGAAATAGTACTATCCCATTTACAAGCAAATGTGCTGAGGGATGGAGTTTTTGTTACTCATGAGTCAGTCATGATTCGCAAACATTGCTGATGCACTACAATAGTGTGGCTTACCCAGCTACCAAGCACCCTCAGCACATTGTCGTACTGTGTAAAGACTCTTCCTGCCCTTATCCCACTCTAAGTGGGGTTGGCTAAACATTCTGTCACAATTTGGCTGCGTTTTTACGACCGGCAGCTGCCTGACGTCAATTTACCTTAGTCGCCTTTTACGACACCTCGGTAAGAAATAAGGGTCGTACTATTCTATTCAGCCGGATACCACATGGCGTGTGTGACTCATATGAAATAAATAAATAATATAAATAAATATATTGGAAAGTAGGAACCGACATAAACTTGCAGCTCCTACTTTGCGCTTTACATATGTACTTAAATCGCATCTGAGTTTTGATATAAATAAATAAATATATGGGACACTTACTTACACAGTCCTCTACCTACAGTAACCTACTACTTGTGTTATGTATATGTGTATATAATTTAATTTATATATAATTTAAATGAGTTAATCTTGTATGTATATATATAAATATATTTTCTGAATCTCGGAAAAGGCTCGAACGATTTTCTTGAAATTCAGCATCTAGGGGGTTTTTTGGGAAAAAAATCGATCTAGCTAGGCTTTATTTAAAAAAAACAACTTTTTATCCCTGTTTTGGGGCATTACAAATATAGTATAAGGTAGAATTGAAAGCAAAGGATTTTTTTAGCTGTCAAACGTAATGTTGCGATAGCCGTTGGGTAACGGGCGGACCGAAAATGTTAGAAACTCGGGTTCGCATCCCACATGTCATCGGTGCTTACTTTTTTTAGTATTTTTTTTATATATTTCGAAATATTACCGAGCAAGTCTCGGTCACCTAGGTACTACTTACTTAAATACAAATATACACCCATAAAAATAATAATTTTATGTTATTACAGGTGCAACTTTATCAGTCTCCAACACCAGAACTGGCGATGGCTACGAAGCTTTCAGCCTCTGCTGGTCGCTCTACTCCCACGAAGCCAAACGACGATAAACTCATTGTTTTTTACAAGTAAGTAATAAACAAGAGAATCTCTTCTTTCTCCTACCCTTATTGTTGTTTTTCTCTTCCATTATCTACTATCATTCGTACACTCTGGCGCTACTTATATGCATGTCATACTTCACACAATCCAACCATCTCTTTTTAGGCCTCTAGTCACATATACATCCACATTCATATTCAATACTCGTTTGGTCACATGATTTTCATACCTTATTACATGTCCATACCATCCCATTTTGGTGCATTATGTTCCTTTTGTTTTTGAGTTTATTGCAAAGAGACAGACAGTGTGGGGAGTTAGTTTTTTATATCCAGAAGTTATAGATAAACAATAATGTAATAATTTGTTTATTGTAATGACAATAAAATAAAGGTCAAGTAATGACTTAGACTTTACTGAATTTTGAATTGAATGCATCACCTCTCTTGGTGGTAGGGAGACAATATGGCGGCCGGAATGGCTGACGTCAATTAAATTTTATTTTGGCGGTACAGAAGTATCTGAGGCGGCATGCCTTTGGCTGACAGTTATCGCGCTTAACTGTCGTGGCTGGTTTGACTGGCTTTGATGGCTTGGCTTAGGCAAAAATAAAAATGTTTAAAAGATTGACCTCCGAGTTTCTTTCTGGGTCTTCTCGGTAAGAGCAACATTTCGAACCAGTTGTAACTTCATTAATTATATTGATCCCTGACGATTCAAAAGTGTTTGAAAGAGCTTATTTGAATAAAGATTATTTTGATTTGGGTGACTCATTATAGAATTAGACGTTACTTTGCAGAGGTCCAGAGAAAGAGTTATTACAATAAATAAAATAAAAAAACAAACTAGTCTACTTTAACAATTAAAATGTGGCATTTATCAGGTACTAGCGGCCTGCCCCTGCTTCGCACGGGTATAAAATATATATCCCATGTCACTCAGTGTAAAAAAAATGATTAAAATCGATCGAGTAGTTTTGATTTATTCATTACTGCCCGTGGCCCGCACGCGTTAAATTTGGAGAAAAACAATTTCCTTTCCCTATACCAAGAAGATTTCCTGCTATCTTTGGAATATCTAAATTCATATAGTACATTATTACTTATTTACTTTTACATTTTCCCTATGTATTTTATTTTTACAATAAATTACAGAATGTCTTTAAACAAACTCTTGAAATAGGGACATAGCTGCTAAAGTCGAAGTGTAATAGGGCGAAGCGCGGTGTCCTCACGGCATTTTAAATCTGTAATATCTCCGAAAATGTCCACTTAAATTACATACTGTAAACGGCCATATTGATCTATATTAAATCAACTATTTATTTAAGGTACTTAATTGGATAAGGATTAATGCTGTATTCTATAAAAATTGCTTCAAAAATATGGCTTATTTTTCGTAAACAGTAAATGACAAAAAATGTTATAGTGGGTTATCCAAAAGAGATAGACATATACCATCGCGGACTTTTCTGTAGACCTTTTCAAGATATACAAATACTTAGTACATTATTTTGATAAATCTCGTAGGGTTTAGCCTGCGTTTGCAATGTAAGCGGAAAAAATGTAATTATTTACAGAAACCTCAAAAATTACAGTATTTCTCTACTCCGTATTGAATGTTATTATACGTACAAACCTTCCTCTGGAATCACTCTATCTATTAAAGAAAACCGCATCAAAATCTGTTGCGTAGTTTTAAAGTTTTATGCGTACATAGGGATATAGGGACTTTGTTTTATAATATGTAGCGATGAGAACGAAAAATACACTCTACATTTAGCATTACATATAATTTCTTTTTCGCAGATTATAGCAAAATAATATTCTCATTACTTTTGTATTAGGTGGCTCACAAACGGCGCGTTACATTACATAGTTCTAAGTTAGTATATTGTTTGTTCTCAGAAACGAATATTTAGCAGTTCGCAACGCGGAAGGCGGTTTCTATGTGTGCCAGGCGGTACAGAATGTGTACAGGTCTACACGGAAGATCAAAATACGCTGGCTTTCCCAGGACAAGTCAGATTCCACGGGGGAAACATACAAACCTGACTTCTATGATGTCACAGGTGAGACAATGGGAACCAAGATTTAAAATCCTGGGCACTAATAAGTTTTCATAGGAAATCGTTTCATAACATTTGAATCAATCAGCAGTCGAAATCCTTACAAATCTTCAAAAGGCGTGCAAAGAATCAGTATTAATTATCTATGTAATTTTTATTCACTATTTGTGTATTTATATATGTATTCATAAATGTATTGAAGTATTTATATATTCTTTATTTATTTTATTTTATAATTGGTATATGTATTAGTATTTACATCTGGTATTACTTGTACTTTTCCATATCGTTTTTAATTTTTTTGTTTTAAGATCCTTAAATCTACCATTGTTCTTAGGGGCCGTTCAAGTATTACGTAAGCAGATTTGTTTTAATTATTTACGCCCAACATACCCCCCCCCCCCCTTTTCAGCAAAAGTAAGCAAATCTGTTACCCTTCCCCCCGTGCTTACGTTAACATTTATCAATCAATGTATTGTTTTTTTTAAATATTATAATTATAACGTTCACATCCCATGGCTATCCCACAAATAATAGTCCGAAGAAAACGTTGCATTAGGTAAGGTCATTGTAGTGTATGGGGGTTGAGACGTGTGTGGCCTATTTTGTGCATTTATATACAAGACACATATATGTTATACCCGCCGTGTGGTATCCGGCTGAATAGAATAGTACCACACTCATTTCTTACCGAGGTCTCGTAACATACGATTGAGGTAAGTTGACGTCAGGCAGGCAGCCGGTCGTAAAAACGCAACCAAATCATGTGACAGCATGTATATAACATGTTGTGCCGACCCCACTTGGAGCGGGATAAGGGCAGGAAGATGATGAATTGGTTGTCTGTAACACAGGTCACCTAGTACAGGGATCAGTCTCTCACACCACTTCTATTTGTACCCTTAAGAATGGCACCATTACTATTGTTATTTTGTGTGAAGAGAAACAATAAAGAAATATTATTATTATTATTATAATTATAACGTTCACGGGCTCTCGCTCTATAATTCTATTGATAATTATATTTCAGACATGGAGTGCGTGCTGACGACGCTCTCGTTGGCGCGCGCGAGCGGCGGCACGCAAGTGTTGCGGGAGGGCGAGCGGGCGCGCGCGCAGTCCATACTGGAACGGGCGCTGCGGGCGGAGCAGAGCGGCGGCAACTGTCTGCAGCTCACCGAGGAGCACCCCGATGGATGTATGTTATCTTTAATATTTAAATGAGTTAATCTTGTATGTATATATTTTCTGAATCTCGGAAACGGCTCCAACTATTTTCCTGAAATTCACTATGTAGGGTGTTTTGGGGGAGAAAAATCGATCTAGATAGGTTTTATGTAAAAAAAATAGATAGATAGATAGAATACTCTTTACACACACACCACAACATTTACAATAGTACTAAGTAACAAAATCACAATATAATCTGCGGAATACAGTGAGGCGGCCTTATCGCTAACAAGCGATCTCTTCCAGGCAACCTTTGGGCTAGAGAACTTCACAACTCAAGGAAAGAAGGTAGGGTGGTGCAAGAATTATATATACAAATAAATATTACATATTTAAAAAAAAATATATACAAATATAAAATTATATATATTCATATATAAAACATTACACATATACCGTAATAAATACAAATATATATTAAATACATATCAAATACATATACAAAAATACATATATGCATCAGGATTAAGCAAGGTCGTCCTAAGCAGATAGTGACAGATAGTAGTTTTATCTATTAAATACGTTTAAATATTTATAAATTAAATACGTTTTTATTTTATTTATTAAATACGTTTTATCCCTGTTTTTGGGCATTAAATAACACTAACATTTATATTGAATTGAATTTTCGCCATTAAATGTCAAGTCGTCGTAGCTTATTCAGGGAACGGGCAGCCTCGAGAAATGTAAATGCCAAGGCTAAATGAAACCTTATAAAGGGAGGGTAAAACTGTTAGTTACTTCGTCGTATTAAATGTATGTACGTCTCTCACAGTGGACCTATCGCTGTACACAGACGAGTCGCAGTTGGAGAAGAAGTCGCGCAAACGGAACAGCTCCAAGTCGTCGCCGCGGGCCGCGCAGGACGCTACCGAGACTGCGGTACGTGCTAACACCGACATACACACGGAAATTTACATAATTAAACAATAAATTAACAAATATATGGGACAATTACGTAGTCCTCCGTCAAAGTAAGTATGACTCGTCTAAGCTAAATTGACGCGGAAAATCTATGTAATGCTAAGTTTATTTGAATAAAGAATATTTTGTATTGAATTGAATTTAGTATACTATCCGTTTTTAACAAACAAACATACAAACTCTTCACCTTAATTAGTATATTAGTATAAATACGTGCAATTGTACTTACTATTATTTTACATATATTTGTACTTTTTTACTAATGTATTTAGTGTTATCTGCACCTTCCCACATTATTTTTCTATAATTACATTTACCAAAGGGTTTATAAGGTTTTGTTTACAACCGCCGCCTTTGTACAGTGTGAATTTACCTTTGTCTTATCCCTGTTTTCGGGCTTGAAAAATTGCTAAAATATAAATAGGATATTAAGGTTAACTTTGCTGTCATTTGCAAAGCTATAATAGCTCAGTTGGGCAAAGGCGAACTAAAGAAGTGAAAATGCCTTGTATCAAGCCCGAAATATCACCATCCCTTTTTTTATTTATTAAGTGCAATTTTTGGATATCTTTTAAAAATACTACCGAGCAAGTCTAAAAGGTAACCAAGGTACTAAACCTAAAAGAGTCATATTGATATAAATAATAAATTATTTTTCTTTTTAATTCTGTAATTCTTGATACCTTTTATTAACTACAACCTGAAACTGAATTATAAAACTTTTTTTATACACAAAGAATATTGATGATGTTGATGATTGAATATTTTTTTTATGTGCATAAAAGTATTTAAAAAAAAACAGAATATTGATGAGAGATCTGATATTTGCAGAAAAGTGAACCGACACCGAGCAAAAAATTGCGAACCACGCCAAAGCGCAGTCCGAAAAGCGTCACAAAACCACCGCCAAGCCCGCCCGCCAAAGGGCCCAAGCACAAAGTGGGCACTGCAGGTAGTACGCCCAGTGGGGCGAGTAGCAAGGTAGGCATAGTCCGACGGATATATAGACATGTACGTATCTATCGCCCACCTTACCACTGTGAGCCCCCTGCAGAGGTTAGGCCGTGTGGCCTGCATGCACCCCCCCTCCCCCTATGGGACTAAGCTATTAAGTCAACAATTTATCATCTCATCGGCTTCAACCCATAGGGACATGTCAGCAAGAATTACATTTTTACTAACATATCCCCTATGGTTTGTGCTTGCGATATATTTGACCCTAATACATAATTATATTTTAAATAATATATACACTTTTACTTGCCTTTATCTTTTTGTCTGATAATATAACCATATTAGACAAATAAATATATGAAAAAGAAATAGTTACTATTTTTGTAACATAGTCTGTTTTAAATCTTAGAAAAATGAACGTTCAAATAAAGTACACAAAATAATAAAAAAGTTCACTTATCAATTAGAAAATTGGTTCATGATTACTAATTAATGGCACTTCACTACCAATTAATGCCACTTCATTAATAATTAATTCCACTTGATTACCAATAAATGATGCGATGTAAACTATTGATGACTATATGATTACTAAATACCGAAGCATGATTAATGAAGTAATATTAACATGGTCACCAAGCACTATAAACTTGATTTTCAAGTAACAAAGCAGGCTAAACATGATTACCAATTAAAAAAGCAGGGTAAACATGATTAACAATTAACAAATCAGAGTAAACATGATTAACAATTAACAAATTAGGGCAACCATGATTAGTAATTGACAAAGAAGGGTCAACATGATTACTAATTAACAAAGCAGGGTCAACATGATTACCAATTAACAAAGCAGGGTAAACATGATTACCAATTAACAAAGCAGGGTAAATATGTTTACCGATTAATAAGTCAGGGTAACCACGATTAGTAATTGACACAGAAGGGTCAACATGTGTACCAAAATTAACAAAGCAGGGTAAACATGATTACCAATTAACCAAGCAGGGTAAACATAATTACCAATTAACAAAGCAGGGTAAACATGAGGCCAAATATGATTGTGAATTCACAAAATAATACGATTACAGGTTAAGAAATAAGCTTTAGCTTATTATCGATAATTTTTTTTATAATATTATTTAATACCAATTAATTAAATTTTGTTACACTATATATCCTCCTGCCCTTATCCCACTCCAAGTGGGGTCGGCACAACATGTTATAAACATGCTGTAACATGATTTGGCTGCGTTTTTACGACCGGCCGCCTGCCTGACGTCAACATACCTTAGTCATATTTTACGACACCTCGGTAAGAAGGAGGGTGGTCTATTCTACTAAACCGGATACCACACGGTGGGTCAACTTACCTTAGTCGCCTTTTACGACACCTCGGTAAGAAATGAGGGTGGTACTATTCTACTCAGCCGGATACCACACGGGGGGTCGACTTACCTTAGTCGCCTTTTACGACACCTCGGTAAGAAATGAGGGTGGTACTATTCTATTCAGCCGGATACCACACGGCGTTAAATTTTGTTACACTAATAAAATAATATAGATTGGAATATATAATCAACTTTCCTCTTGAACGTATATTTTTCTTTAATAATAGCTTAGTCCCAAATAAATAAAACTTTTTGAATTTGAATTTTTAAAAAAAGTTAAATTTACATTGACTTCTATAAAACCACAATAACCTAACCGAAGCAGGAAACGGGCTAAATTTGTTATGAGTCATTAGTTAGTGAATGGATTGTGAGTGGAAACGAACGAACGGCTGTACTTTTTTTGATGAAACTGTGCATGCTATAAATGAAAGTTCTGGTTACAGTTGCCAGTTATATGATTGGGTCGAGGTATAAATTACTTTTCTTTCTCTCATTGACCATTGCATTTCACAATCACTCATATTAAAATGATATTTAGTTCAATATATAATAATGAAATATCTGGGTGACCGAGTATCGCTCGGGAATTTTTTACAAATAAAACTTAAAATAATAGAAAAAAACAATTATTTAGTTGGGGATCGATCCTTGGCATTCACATTTCTTGAGGCTGCCCATTACCCGAAAAGGCTACGCCAACTTGACAGTTAATGGCGAAAATTCAATTCAATATAAATGTTAGTGTTTTTTAATGCCCAAAAACAGGGATAAAACAATATTTTTTTTACATAAAACCTAGCTAGATCAATTTTTCTCCCCCAAAACCTCCTACATGCTGAATTTCAGGAAAATCGTTGGAGCCGTTTCCGAGATTCGGAAAATATATACGAGGTGTGTTCAAAAAGTATCGCGAATTTTGAATTTTCGCGAGTTACATATATTCCAATTTCGATTTTTTTGTGGCGTTATGTTGGTACATATGTCTCTCACTTATGCTGACAAGTTGGGCCATTTTGAATGTTCGGTTAATTGTTGACAGCTGCTTTGCTTGCACGTGTTTTGGTTCGTCTTCGATTTTTACCTATTCAAAAAATGGAACAAGGATCGGAAGTATCGATTTTTGGGTGAAAAACGAAATTAAGTGCGCGGATGAATTCCGAGTGTGGACTGGGGCATATGGAGAAGCTACTTTGGACAAAAGGAACGTTTATCGGTGGTACAAAATGTTTTTAAAAGGCCGAGAAGATGTGAATGACGAAGAGCGTGCCAGACGCCCGAGCACTTCAACAACAGACGAAAAAATTGATGAATTGAAGAAAATAGTATTGACCAATCTTCGAATCATCGATAGAGAAATTGCCGAGGACCTAGGCATATTGATTGGCTCATGCCATTCGATTTTAATCGATAATTTGTGGAAAAACAAAATTGGCTTTTGCACCTCGATAACGCCCCTGTTCACACATCGCGGCTTGTACGCGACTTCTTGGCCAAAAACAACAGACCAATGATACCGCAGCCACCGTATTCCCCAGATCTGGCCCCCTGTGACTTTTTCTTGTTCCCGAAACTGAAGAGGCCCATGAAAGGACAACACTACGCCACGATTGACGAGATAAAGACGGCATCGAAGGAGGAGCTGAACAAGATACAAAAAAATGATTTTTTGAAGTGCTTCGAAGATTTGTAAAAACGTCGGCACAAGTGTATAATATCCCAGAGGGATTAGTTTGAAGGGGACAAAATAGATATTTACGAATAAATAAATAATTTTTGAAAATACACAAAATTCGCGATACTTTTTGAACACACCTCGTATATACAAGATTAACTCATTTAAATATAAAGATGTATATTATATAATAATGAAGTTTCGCTTGAATAAACACGACCAATGTATCTTATAAGACAATGTTGAAAACTTTTAACCTAAGATATTAAAATAATGAAAAATGAGTATACTTATTATAGTCTATTTGTCGGTCTGTGTTCTAAAGATTCTAAGGTTTCAACATTAAGTTCTAGGATTTTCAGCCTGTTGGTTGTGTCTATTTATTTCATATGTAGAAATTTATAAGTATTTCATACTGCAATCTTCAAAATTTTACATTATCTGTATGTACATTGTCTATATCTTCAGACAGTTATCAAAATCAATAGTTGGTTGTTATAACATCTGCATGTAGAAACTCCCAAGTATTTCATACTGGAATCATCAATTTTTTACATTCCCTCTTCAGCATTTTAAATGCCCAGTATGTAATTATGTATATTGCAGTTAACTTTTATTGTCCAGTTGTTAGGACAATAAAAGTAAAAGGATTTGTATCAAGGAATACAAGTGTAAACTTCAAGTATTTCATACTATGTACATTCTTCAATATTTTCAAATTCAAATTCAAAATATTCTTTATTCAAATAAACTTATAAACAAGTGCTTTTGAATCGTCAACTCTACTGCTGGTTCGGAAAGCTGTTCCTACCGAGAAGAGCCAGCAGGGAACTCGGCGGTTGCTCTTTTTAAAAAATACAATTCTTAATGCTAGTTACATTTAATGTTTCTATCTTGTACAGGGTCGAACAATATTTATATCCACGCATTTTTATCGTCTAAATAATCCTCAACAGTATAGTAGGCTTTCTGTATCAGCCTCTCCTTAATAGTGTTTTTAAACTGCTGTAATGGCAGAGTTAAATCCCCAGTATTGGTTTGTCTGCATCTTCATACTGCAGTATAAAAACTTGATTAGTGGTTGAAACATATGATACACACTCAAGAAATGTTGCCAATGCCATGTATTTTGTATCTTAAAAAACAGATTTTTTAGGGTAGCCCTTAGAAAGCAGAACTGTAGAAGTTTATTAGTTCATATTATTTAACCAAACTTAAATATCAGTAATACTAAACGTTTAAAATTTGATGATTGATCATTCACCAACCATATATCATCGCTTGCTTTTGTGTGATTTGGTTTTAATTTTAATATACCTTTATTATCTGTGATTCGCAATAATCTACAATCTATAGCATGCAAAGATTGCTTACTATAAATATGGAAACTAGAACAGAACGAAAATTACCTATTACATCAGTCGTTATAGAGAAATTAAAAAAAAATCCTTTTTTAAGGTTATATTCGTTAATATTTAATATTGGGGAGATGCATGCAATAATTATTTAATTTAAAATAGATTAAATAATTTTGGTGTGATTTTTTTCAGAGAGTTATTATACTAGTGTAGGAAAGCCATCCTAAAATGTGCTATATTACAGTAAAGAGAAATGCAAATGAGAGTGTATCTATGGCTCCCTTTTTTTATGATCTAGACAAGTTTCTTCCCTATCATTATTTATTATTCATTTTCACTTACGGGCCTCTCTATTTCTCCCTTTCTCTAGTATAATAACTCGATGGTTTTTTCGTGAGTAATGAAGTATGTTATTACAAAATAGGTGATTAATCATTGTTATCATAGCTTATAAAATTAGTATTGATATAATAGATTTAAACTTTCGCGATTTATTATTATACGAGTATAGACATACCTCGCTATAAAAGCGAGTTACGCTTTTATTTATTAGTCTGTTTAGTTATTATTGAGTCAGTCAGACAGCCTGACTGTCAGTCAGATAGCCTGACTGTCAGTCAGATAGCCTGACTGTCAGTCAGATAGCCTGACTGTCAGTCAGATAGCCTGACTGTCAGTCAGATTGTCTGACCCAGTCGGTCAGATAGACTGACTCAATCCGTCAGGTAGTGTGACCCAGTCAGTCAGGTAGTGTGACCCTGTCAGTCAGGTAGTCTGCCCCTGTGAGTCATATAGTCTGACTCAGTCCACGGCAGATGCAATATAAAAGTAATTGGATTTTATCCCGAAATAACTTTTTATATGATCAGAGTGGAAAGGGTTTTTTTTTCATATAGTATTTTTTTTTTTAGTTCTCTGAAAAAAAATCTTGTAATACTGACAAAAGTACTTTAGATATTCTATATCTTATATGTTTGTTATTACCATAGTAGAAAGGGTTAACAGTTTTAAGCAAATTGGATAAAATGTTCCCTTATTTTTATTAAATTAGACATAATTACCTTATTCAAGCTAACGTAGAAATTAGACAGCCTAAATTAATTTTGTTACATTTCTTTTTCCTATGTAAAGAGTACTCCATAGTATCTGTCTATAGTACTCCCTTATTTTTATGTTGTCAATTACCCACTTCAAGCTAATGTAGCAATTAAGCCGCCAAAATATATTTTGTAGTATCCCCATTATCTTAATATATTGTATTGTAGTGAAGTGAAAACCTTTTGAAGTGAAAACTTCTTTAACAGCGTTATCCACTTTTGTGATGGGTAAAAAATGGTTAATTTGCATCAGGATACGTGACCTGATCGAAAATTCGTAAGATGGAAGGGGAGTAGACATCCGGCGCGGTATAAGAGAGGAAGTATTCCCCTTTCTTTCTACCGCGTGGCGAATGTTTATTTTTCTGATTATTCTGAAATAAGAATTTTTGATAGGAAGTATCTGATTTTTTCTGAGATAAAAAAAAAATATTAAATTAATTATTATTGCTTATTAAATAATTTGTAGAATTAGGCGTTACTTTGCGGAGATCCATAATACAAAAATAATAATAAAATTATTTTGCTATAATCCGCGATGAAGTAAAATAGAAAATATATATAATGCTAAATGTAGAGTGGACAATCCGTTTTCATACCTGATACATGCATTATCATTCTGCATGTATCAGGTATGATAACCGATTGTCCACTCTACATTTAGCATTATATATATTTTCTATTTTACATCATCGCGGACTATAGCAAAATAATTTCATTATTACTTTTCGCAAAGTGACGCTTAATTCTATAATATCTGGGTGACCGAGCTTTGCTCGGTAATTTTTTACAAAAAAACTTTAAAAAAAGAAAAAAACAATTATTTAGTTGGGATCGATCCTTGGCACTCACATTTCTCGAGGCTGTCCGCTAACCGAATAAGCTAGGTCGACTTGACAGTTAATGGCGAAAATTCAATTCAATATAAATGTTAGTGTTTTTTAATGCCCAAAAATAGGGATAAAACAATATTTTTTTACATAAAACCTAGCTAGATCAATTTTTCACCCCCAAAACCTCCTACATGCTGAATTTCAGGAAAATCGTTGGAGCCGTTTCCGAGATTCGGAAAATATATATATATACAAGATTAACTCATTTAAATATTAAGATAAATTATAGATAATTTTATTGTTTATTGACATTAATAATATTAAGATGAGATTACATTTAGCCTTGTTTAATCACCTCTTTTGTAGCAACATGTTCACGTATTTGTGTGCTTTGTATAATTGTTCGGTGTAGCAAAGTGTACTACAGCGGGGACGGTTTCAGACGGCCACCGCGCTCACAGAGAAGGCGAAGACGAAAACGCCGTCCAAACGGTCACCCGCCAAGCCGACAAAGGCTGACACGGCGGTCACCACGCCGCGGAAAGGAAGACGCGCCGCTAAAGGTAACTTAACTTAAATCAAACAGCTGAGAACAATAAATTCAAATTCAAAATATTCTTCATTCAACTAAACTTGTAAACAAGTGCTTTTGAATCTTCAACTCTACTGCTGATCCAATATCGATGATATTTGGCACAATTATTCCTTATAAACCAGAGTTGGCGACTAAGGTAAGTTGACCCACTCCGGTATCCGGTTAAGTCTAATAGACCACTCTCATTTCTTACCAAGGTGTCGTAAAATACGACTCAGGTAAGTTGATGTCAGGCAGGCGGCCGGTCGTAAAATGCAGCCAAATCATATGACAACATGTTTATAACATGTGCCGATCCCATTTAAAGTGGGATAAGGGCAGGAAGATGAAGTGCGGCTCTGGCACAAATATCTACGGAAGGCGCAATTATATTTTCAAATAAAAAAATAACTTACTCGAAACTTTCCAAAGAAATGCAAGCCCATTGTTCGCATAAATAAATATTTACAAATTATGAAATTTAGTTTTTTTAGTGTTCTACTTATTAAGTGTAATTACTAAACAAGCAGATTTGGCACCGAATTTTTTTTGAAATTGTTGTAATGTACATATTTGGCTCTTTGGCTAATAAGTTTGCCGACCACTGATCTATATCAACTGCTTCCCCACTCCAGAGAACAAATCATCACCACTGGTGCCAACGCCCTCGACGTCCACGGGCAAAACGAGCCGCACGCGTCGCCCCCTCAAGAAATAACACACACACAAACACACACGCAGACAGCGACCGACCGCCGGGTAGACCTGGACACGCCCTGGACAAGGCAGCGACGCCCTGGAGCACAAAAAGTACCCCAAGACACTTAAAGTACCCCATTAACCCATCATTACATTTGTTTACATAGATAAAGTACTCCATTAACCCATTAAATTTGTTTACAGTCAAAATATTCCTAAAGAAACACATTAATTTCAAATCAAGTAGACTATTTCCAGTACTGAATCGTTGAAATGTTTTAAAGAACTGATCCAGAAATTTGCCCCTACCGTAAAGAATCAGTCAGAAACTCGGGAGATATTAAAAAATAGTATATCGGTCATTAGTTTTAACGGGGCATTTGAAATATATGTTTTACTTATCACTGATTGCAAAATTGGTCCCTAGAAGAATCAGCAAGAAACTTGGTGAATACTCTATTCAAAGATTTAGCTTTTAACAGGGCATTTGAAAGCTATAAAGTATTAAAATCGGTTTTAATCTTATTAAAGCATTATTTAGTTAAACAAACAAAACTAAAATTAACATTTCATCGACCTCAAAATTAAGGTCTTTATGTTTGTTAAAAGAGGTTTGACCGGTTTGAGATTTGTAAGTACGAACAACTTAAATGATCAAGTAGACATGTTATCTGCCGATGCAGTACAGAAAAATCGGTTATAAAGTAGCTCGCTGGAGTAAAATGGTTTATTTTAAAATAGTTCATTCAATGAACCGACAATTTTCTACAAAAATATTTAAATTTTTACATAGTCCCTTCTGAGTTCTGAGTTTTTGTGAATTTAATAATACACGCCTAGATCGCAGATCTGGGAATGTCATCTTCCAGGACCTTTACCACCATATCTTGCGAGTTAACCAAACAATTTTTTTGGACTCAGACTCCTCGTTAGTGTTTTTCAAGGTAGCATAATAATTATATTTCTGAAGGTACAAAATAAACACCATCCAGTGATAAATGAGATCTTTTTTATGGAGATATTTGAACGAAAATTGATCCGACTCATTGGACTATTTTGTTGAAGATGTATAATTAGTTATATTATTTATATTTCTTACAAAATTATATTTAATAGACAATAGTGGATGTCTCTTTTATTTAATGTGATCATTTTTCTTTATAATCATAATTGTATTAAGGCAAATTTTCATTTATATTATCTTT
Source organism: Morpho achilles (assembly GCA_947086495.1). Lineage (NCBI taxonomy): Eukaryota > Metazoa > Arthropoda > Insecta > Lepidoptera > Nymphalidae > Morpho > Morpho achilles. The sequence continues at coordinate 16,035,572 of CAMTZB010000014.1, read as the reverse complement.
TTAAATAAATAAAATAATAATCTGACTTAACGGATAATTTAATGAACGATCATTTGACAAACGGAATTTTTGCGGAGATGGATGAATAAAAATAATTTCATGAACACAGACTATATAACAAGAAGTTGCCTTTAAAGCAGCCGTCGAGTGTTACCAGTTTCCAAGTAGGAAGGTAAACTTGTATGGGCTTGTAAAATATCGAATAGTGATTAAAAATTGTGAATTAATAACATGTAAATAAGGTTTAAAATAGAATCTATCAAACTAACCGGCCTGAGTCTAGAGTGGAAATAAATTGTGATATAATGGAATTCAAGAAAATATAATTTACCTCTAATGCAAAACTTGTATAGCGTATAATACATTTTAGGAGCTGACAGGGAAGTTAACTGACATGTTTTAAAATAGTAAAGGTCTGAGACTAAGGACTAAAGTATCTGTCAGCTCTAAAATGAATTTTTTATTAAGTGTAATTTATTTGTAACGGAAATGAAAAGCAATATTTAGAATAGATATTAATTCATTAGAATTTTTGTAAGGCGTTTTACGTTTTAGGCATTTTTGCATATACATAAATTGATTTCAAGATACTTACGATTTTTAGCTCTAATATAACATCGATATACTAAATGAAAAATTTAAAATTTATTGGAAATAAAGGCCTACAAGTCATAAAATATCTTGATAATATAATGTGAGTTAGGACACTTTGCTTCTAGAGATTTGATTTTTAATTATCAGCTTAATGCCCGGTTCACATTATTCCAGTCGACCATTCCAGTCCAGCGCTGGAATGCTACTGGAATAATGTGAACCTGCACTGTAATGTACCAATGCAGTGATCAATCCAGTCGACTGGATTGGGGTTCTATTTTCATTCCAGCTCGCCCATTTCATTGCCACTGGAATAGTGTGAACAGCCAATCCAGTTGAATCCAGTGCTTGACTACCACGCTAAACAGTGGACACGTATTGTTTTAACTGAAACTTCTAAACTTCTTTCTTGATAGCATTGTCACTAGTGTTAACCGATGACGAGTTTTAATGACGAGAATAATGTAAACGATATAATCCAGTCCAGCACTGGACTGGATTGACTCATTGGATTATTAGACTGGAATAATGTGAACCTGGCATTAATAAGAGATACTTTAGCAACTTTGGTCGTTATAAAAGTGATGAAAAAAAGGACAGACAGTTATATATTCGTACAAAGGGTTTAATCGATCGTGAGAGGCCTTAATATAATCTATAATAATCAACGAAAACATAAATACAGAAAGAAAATTATATATGTAATTTATACGAATAATATATTTAACTAATTTACAAATGTTCTTGCTAATACCAACTTACCCATTTTTATGGAAGATAACACTTACTGGCAACACTTAAACGTACGTCATCATTCGTTCAGAAATATGATGTTAAGGTGAAGGGTTAAAAATAAGGTTACAAATATAAGTAAATTATATGTTCCCCGTCTTAAGTTATCGTTGCCAATATGGCATATACATGGGAAACCTTTTTTGAAGTTGATTGATTAATCTTTGTATTGCGATCGTATTTATATGTGGTTTTGAATAATTTACGTCATAATTATTATGACATTTCGACTATTGTATTATTTGTTTATGATTTTTCTGAAGTACTACGTATTAAGAGCTGTATACTATATAACAAAGAACAGCTAAAATGTTTTCCCATGAGAGATTAAAATCGATAAAACCTTTAAGCACATAAAACCACTCAATTTTAAAGATGTTTCAGTTCTCAACGAATGAATTATTAATTCTGAGATAAACTAAATTTTGAATTATTTATACGATATATTATAGATGTATAGAGATTTATTTGAATAAGTAAGATATTCATGTTATTACCATCATTTTTTTTTATCAGGAAAAATGGAAGTCCAGCTGAAGTTTTTTTAAATTTCAATGAGTTCTAGAGTATGCCTAACACAATGATTCTCATAGATTTTTTTAAATATTTTAATTTAAAGTATTTTAAAATCTTAACAAAACTATGTCATTTTATATGAATATGCGAAGTACTATGTAACAAAATATGCGTGTGTGACGCTCTGTGCGACGTGTTTCCCGTATTATTATTTATTGGTTAATTATTTGATTTGTGAGCATATTAATATTTTAACGGCCATTCGTTTTTATGCCGGACGGACAAAGATTAATTGTACACTTAATAACTATAAATATTTTGCAATATTTGTCAAAGACATTATTAGACAAAGGCAAATCAAAAATAAAATCCATACGTTTGGACCTTCGGAACGCAAAACAGTTTATTGTTGTATCCAAACCTTGGATTCGTAATTAGTGAATTTTTAATCCCCATTGGAGCGACATATGTAGACAGAAGGCGGTGGTGCGTGGAATGTTGCCAGTAATAAAATATTTAGCCTATTTGGTGGGAACTTGATTTACTCTGTACTGTCCTTCATCATAAGAGTTGTTAAGTTAGGCCAAGTTATTAATACAATAATGCACTGGAAAAAAAGCGTCTAACCTACTTGATATCAGTTCTCATAACTTCTATTCTTGCGATATTTAATATTCCAAAATATTTTCTTCGCCTACCATCGAAACCGTTAGCATATGTTTGAACGTTTTGTGTTTTAGTTGAAACATGCGTTACATAGTCAAGTACATTTTACGAGACAGTTAGTCTAAAGGTAATTTGTGTCCAGAAAATTGCCTTGTCTGATTTCGTATATAAATTCTAACAAGTTCTACGGTTTTTTCTTTGACTTAAGGGTTCTTATCAAGTCAAGAGAAAACAGCCTCTTATAGTGTATCAAATAGTTCAACGCACTTTAAACAGTGACACTGTAATGTTAATGATGCTATTTAAAAAATAAATAATAGAAAAAATAAAGACGTAAGATGTAATTTTGGACAAATTTAGACAAATTATTTTTAACAATAATCATAGAGCTTAATATACTCATAAAAAAGGAACACTCGCAAATAATCGTTGCATTTCGCAAGCCAGTTATACTTCTGAACAATGTCCTTTACTTGCCCTTACACTGCTTCATGCAATGAAATTGAATTCATCCAATGGCGCATGCTATTTAGCTATTCACCTGCCGAGATTGTGTTAGTAGTATCCAGTGATTACTGGTGTTGATATTAAGTGACATTACGTTACTATATCTGGGTTCCCTTTTAAGCAACTTTCCTCCACAAAGTAAAACTAATTTTATTGAGGCTCAATAAATTCTCTCAATTAATTCAAATTCAAAATATTCTTTATTCAAGTAAACTTGTAAGCAAGTGCTTTTGAATCGTCAACTCTGCTGCTGGTTCGGAAAGCTGTTCTTACCGAGAAGAGCCAGTATGAAACTCGGCGGTTGTTCTTATAAATATTTCTTAAAATTCTTAATACTAGTTAGCCATTACTGTCTTGTGCAGGTTCGAAGAGAGCTATACCCCCATATGCTTATCATCTTAGTAATCCTCAGTATAGACTTTTGGCATCAGCCTCCCTTTAACAGTGATTTTAAACTCCTGTAACTCTACGTTCGCGACTAAGTCAGTTATCATTGTTAGTAAGTCTCTTAAAGATACTTCAATTATTGCACGTTTCGTCATTAACTCTTATAATTTGCAACAAAAAATGTAAGAACAACATATTGATAAAAATAAGGACAACTTACACTGTAATACAGTGTTTTCTGCATATATAGTAACGGAAATAATATTTTTTAACTAAGTTTCGATTTATTTATTTTACTAAAATAAGCATAATAGAAATTTTGTTTAAATTTTCAATTACCAACTGCGAAGAGTAATATAAATAATTCGAGGAAGTTAAATCAGTCGAGACATCCATCACAATGTTTTTTGCATGTAAAAAAATTTAGCATTGTTTATTGTTTGGTATTTTCTTTTTTAATATAAGTAAAATAACAATCTATGTAAATATTTTAATATTAACAAAAAAATATCATATAGTTTGTACTGATTGTGTAGGGAGTGACTCTATTTTTTCGGATCATTTCCGTCAAGATGCGGACGGACGCGTACGGTTGCGAATAAATGGGGTCACTCCCTGATTCAGACTTAGAAATTTATATATTTGAAAAGAGGTGTTTTACCTCAGTAAACGTTAAGCAATAGATTAGTTTGATTTTCTATAAGATTAATTCTATAAATTCTAAACTTTATTGTATTTGATATATCGCGAAAGAAGTTATTGTATATTAGTACAAAGTATCAAAATGAATGTTATAGCTTCATGAGAATGTTATTTTGATACGACTTGTGTTAATTTTTTAATTAGGATATATCGCATGTATTCGGACGAATGAAATTATATAAAACGTGTTACGATCACCAATCTGGACCAATCGTTCTAGTAATTCCTGAGGAATTGTTCACATTAGTAAAGCGTCACTGCCTGTAGTAAGAATAATTCGTGGAGTTATAGATAGACGTAACATAATAGAGAAATCTTTGTGAGGTTTCAAACAAAACGAAAGGAGCGTCTTGACTCGCATACTGTTTTTACGAACCGTTAAAGTTTTCTGCCTGGATTTAATTTGCCTCATAAATTTGAAATTGCCTTTGTATTTCTCACAGTAGCTGTCTTAATATTAAGGTCTCATTAAAAACCTGAGGTTATTGATTGAGACCAAGAAATGTTATTATTTTCAGCCCTTATTGCAATTATAAATATACATCGCGAAGGTTGAGTTTGTAAAAAATATTTCAAAATAACTTATAAGTTGTCTGTATTATAGGAATTTTACAGAAAAAATACAGCTTTTTCGGATGATAAGGTGTTCAATATCAAAGTTATATATTAACACAATCAACAATATCGTCGTAATTAAAAAAATATAGTTTTTATTAATTAACAAATATTGAATTAATATTTTTATATATTTATTTTTTCAAAAATATATAATGATGACTTATATAATCGCAGATTTAAAACGGGATCGTAATAGCAGTTATGCGGGCCATTATGAATATGATTCGATTGGTAGAGATTCATTTTGAAAATCGGATCAGAATGTAAACGGCTTAACGCACATACGACGTATCTTTTTTATTTTGTTATATCACTAGTGTTCGGTATAAAGTTGTTTATACACCAACTTTATCATTTTTGTTGTTATTTGTCTATGACTTAAATATTTTTAATATGCGTCAAAGCTCGGTGAGTGTGTGTGTGCGGATTTTAGGAAAACTAAGTACCTAATTTTAGGTGGTATTTTTAAATAGGTTAATTTTTAAAGAGAAAAATAAGTTTAGAGTATAAATTATTGCGTGTGCATTTTCTGTTTGTCAGAGCGAGTGTTGACTGGCCCTCTGGTACAATAGCGTACATATTTTAGCGTTTTATACAAGTGATATCAGTTGAGAGTACTATTGTAACAGAAAGTCCACAAATTTATATGCAATTCAGAAAATAAATATAAATAATTTAAGGAAATAATGTGTTTTATTTTACTATTGTCCTCGACTATTATATATTGGTTGTTCGGTCAAAATTAAATACTTTATGGAAATCTTGAACACAATGTACGGCACCCTGCAGGTGGGATCTTGTATGGATGTTAAAAAATAATTGATTATTTCGTTTCGAATTAATCTATAATGAAGTTTTTATAAATAGAATCATTTGAAGGGAGAGAAATCGATTATTTTTTAATCAATTTTTGCTACTCCAAGTCACATCCCTAATGGATGCATGCAGTACATATTAAATTGAAACCAGCACCGTTCTCACCCATAACTCTAAAATTATGCCGCCACCAAATTTTTATTATATTTGCTGACACTTATTAAGTGATTGGCCCGTTGGCAAAGTTGGCAGAGACCCTTGTTCAGCTCCGCGGATCGCGGGTTCGATTCCCGCTGAGGGCCACCATTTTCTATAAACAATTTATGGCTACTTCAAGCATGGGTGCATATTTGTATTTAAATACATTTACCACTTTTTCTACCCATAACATAAGTATGAAGTAACTTTGTCGACGGACAGCCGTGTAAGTATATATCCATATATTTTTTAAATCAATGTATCTTTTAGGTAGGTATTAACCAAAAATGTTGATCTTCCATTAAATAGGAATTAATTTTATTTAAAAGGCGTTTTTATATTACTTTAAATTGGTTCCAAATTAGAGAAGAGTAGATTAGACTGCATTATGATTTCAACATACATTCTTAGAAATCGAATTTTTACTGTGCTAGTTAGGTATACTTTCAAGAGGCCCCTAATTGTAATCAGAAAAATGTCCGTGTCATGGAGATCGTTTTGTGAGTTTTTCTAACCTATTCTATAGCGTTAGTGTTTTTTTTTTTTTTTTTTTTTTTTTTTTTTTTTTTTTTTTTTTTTTTTTTTTTTTTTTTTTTTTTTTTTTTTTTTCGGACACTAACTAATGCTGTTAGCCATGAAGGCTTTGACAGCGTCACCGGGAGAGTGGGCGAGCGCAGAAGCATCGCCGGGGAGTTAGTGTTGTAGGCACTCAATGCCACTTGTTTATCAAACTCAAATGCTTGTGAAGTAACAGCCTGTTATTATCCCACTACTGGGCACAGGTATCCTCTTTCCATTTTGGAAATTCCATGCAGAATGGTATGTTACATATATCCCTAGAAATTCTCTAAATATATGCAGATTTCCTCGCGATATTTTTCTTCACCGAATAGCGTGCGATAAATTGCAATTATAAAAAAGATATATTGTAACAGACAACCTCATTGCTAAGCCCAGGGTTTCAAACCTGTGGAAAGAGTCGCACGGTCTCACCGCTGCGCTATCAGACTTTCTGGTGCTTGAATGAAACAATATTGAATTTTATACTTTTATTATTCTTAAACCTATGTTCACGAGGTCTCCATCGCAGTGGCCGTCTCCTCTGTGTATTTGCCCTTGTCGCCGCCGAGCGCCGCGAGCCTGCCCTTCGCTCTGCGGTCCAAGATAGCCTTGCGATCTTTGTTCATCTTTAGTTTGACGATAACACACTGAAAAAAACATCTCTTTATCATTCCTGTTTACGTGCCATCCAATAAATTATGAACAGTTTATCAAACGTTATTTATATAAGGGGTTTTACATAAGTGTTTTGTATGTAACAGGAAACATCAAAAAAAATTTTAAAATTTAGGCCTTACTTAATTATAGAAATACATTAATTAATAATAAAATTAAAATAGAATAGATAACATTTTAAGAACCTTAAAATTCATTTATTTTATTGTGGTATTAAAGTCCATATAGATGAGAAATTGCTAGTATGAAAACTAACAACCAGATATTCATTTGTCACATGTTCTCAAATCGGCACCAATGAGTATTTTTATTAAACCTTATTGATAATTATAATTAATTTATCAGACAGTTTTTTGATAAAGTAAAACATGGTGAAGTGTTTATGTTAAAACTTGTCTGATTGATATTTGCTATTTATATATTTATCAGCCATAACATATTTTTAGACATAAAACATAAACCAGCATATATTAAGAGAATTCTTGGGATATGTGTGACCTACTAATCCATACTAAATTTTTAGAGAATTCCTGGGAATATGTGTGACCTATCAATGCATACTAAATTTTTAGAGAATTCCTGGGAATATGTGTGAAGTACTAATCCATACTAAATTTTTAGAGAATTCCTAGGTTATGTATAACTGGGACCTAACTGGAACAAGGGATATGTATAACTATGGTGGGTCGAAGGATTAACCCTTCTCTCTGATAGGAGGAGGCTTATGAGCATGTTACAGGCTGGTAATTTAATGATAATGTTGTGTACAGAGCTTAATGTATAAGTGCCCCAGATGGGTTTGAAACTAGTCAGGCTAATCCGATAAATTAAGACGTGAGTATAGCTAGTTCTATACATTAACTATAATTTACTTATCACTTGTAATCAGGCAAAACAATCAGAGCCAATAATTGAACCATTGTACGGAATCACCATCACCTTCAAGAAGCACTAGAGAAAACCTCTAGCGCAATCCATCCAGTGGCAACAAACATCCGCTGTCATCATCATATCATTTTGCACTGATTACAGAGTTTTAAAGGGTAATGTAAACTTATTTTGATGTAGCTCTTCTTAAAAATACAAAAATAAATTACAGTTAAGCCATTCCATCCACATAAGACTTATAGTAGTACAAAAGTAATGATAAAATTATTTGCTATAATCTGTGATTAAAATAATTGTAAATGTAGGTAATGTAAATAATAAAGTAACAAGTAATTTTATAAATTACTTATTTTTGTATCAATGTTTTTTAGTATTGTTAATAAATTTTATCACCAATATACACTGAACTAAAGCACATATCTGAGAATTTTTTGTTTAAATCTTATATGTTTGATTGATATTTGCAATTTATCATATACTTTTCTATGAGGGGAAACATCATGTAACCAGCATATCCTTAGAGAATTTTGTGGATATGTGTAACCTACCAATCCACATTGGAGTAGCATGGTGGGTTGCAGCTCTAATGATTCTCTCTAAAAATAAAGAGGCTTAAGCCCAGCAGTAGAATAGAAATAAGCAGTTACTTTACTTTCAAGTCGGGAATTTTTAGAGGAAGATAATTTGCTTATTTTTTGTTTTTGATATTTAAAACTGCAAGTAATTATCAGTCAAGAATATGTTCTATTGTAGCTCACACATTGGGGAAAATTCTAATGTTTGACAAATTCTTGAAAACAGGCTTTTTTATGTTGTTATTTGTATGTTAATTTTTTCCACTTAAAATATCAGATGTGGATGGAAAACCTTAAAAGTAACAATATTTTACAAAACATAATTACCTTTGAGGGGTGTATACCAACGTACGCACTGGCACCACTTGCCTTTTCCCTCTGGATCCTCTCAATGTATACAACAAATTTCTTACGGTATACTTGAACCACTTTGCCGACCTGCTGACCTTTGTAGTGACCACGTACAACCTGAAAATGTTAAATTACAAAACAGGTGATACATGGGTTTAAATATTAATTATAGAAACAATCACAGGATTTAGTGCAGTAGGAGCTCTTTTTTCGCGTTTAAATGTTACGTATATATGACGCGAATACAAAAGCCATTAATATGCAATGGTAATTTATAAGTGACGAAATAAAAAAAAAAGGCAAAAACATAATAAAAATCAGTTTACAGTGAAATAAGTTTTTGACTTTACATTTTGAAAAGTTACATATTGTCTTCAGATTCAGGCAATGGTTTAAAAAGTTTAGTAATAATGTTTTGAGTAATAAGTTTGTTTTATCTAAATATTCTGTTTGTTTACAACATCACCGACTATGTACCGATGTACCAATTCAATTCACATATAAAGAAATCTTAGATTGCGAATATAGGCAATTTTTCATTTCGCAAATAGTCAAAACACGAACAAAGGAAGAGCGAATAAAGAGCTTCTACTGTAATTGCAAACAAAATGATCAGAGCCAACAATTTAACCATGGCACAGAATCGTCACCACCTTCAAGAAGCACAGGAGAAAACCTCTAGCGCAATCCATCCAGTGGTAACAGACATCTGCTGTCTGTGAATGGTTTGTTTTCATCATTTCATTTTGTAATAATGATTATTATTTTAAAGTTTGATGCACCATTTTGTCTAGAACCTGAACTCATAGTATGCTTCTTTCTATAGCATGCTGATGTCATGCCAATTTTTCTTGGTGAACTTTAGTTAGGGACCATGACTCACATCCATAGGTAATGCATGGGAGTACATAGGTATGTACTTTTCATAATAAATAAGCTATTCTTTTCAAGTTCCATTTGGGCCTCTGTAGAAATTATTTGTCCCAAGTAAACATACTCGCTAACAAATTCCAGTTTCTCATCATAATTTTAGATATCTGTACTTCTTTTGAGTTAGCCATCAGTTTTTGAGAATTCATATTTAGCACCTAACCCCACCAGATTCCATAGCATCCTTTCTAGATTTTTGGGTATTAATTTTGCACTAATTTAACTTATTACATCACATGTTCAACAAAAAAAGATTATTACTGAGTGGTAAACTCAACAGTAACTTAATGTACTGCTTTCTTAAAAATACAAATATAGATAGATAGTAGGGTACACTTTATACTATACTTAGCCTTTTTACAGGTTACAGGCTATTTATACAATAGTCATAAAGTATAAACATGCAACAAAACTAACCAAAAGTGTAAATATTTTGATTAAATCTGGTAATAAACCTCATGGCAATTTTTCTACATACATATTCATCTATTAAACAATACATTTATGTCAACTTCATGTGGCATAACTATCTTTTAATTATGTTTGTTTTGGTAAAAGCATCAACAGTTTTAATTGTATATAAACGAAATATAATATTGATATTTACCTGCACCTCGTCGTCTTTGCGGATGGGCATAGATTTAACGTTGAATTTCTGTCTTAATTCCTTAGAAAGTGGTGATGACATTAAAACTCTTCGTATGTGAGATGGGGCACTAAAATGTCGCTTCCTGTTTTTCCTCCTGGAGGACGTTACCAGCTTATTGTACTTCATTCTGACACTCTTCGCTGAAATCCAAAATACCACGTTTTATTTCACTTTTTCAAAAAAACATTAGGTTATTCCTCTGTGCGTGCTGAATGTCAAATTGCCGCGACCAGTATTTTGTTCAAGAAAACCAGTTGTCATGAAAATAATCATCAGTTTGAATTGGTAAAAACTTAAAGATATCAGTTAGAACTTTAAACAATCGCAATATATGACGTTAACGAGGATATTTGCGGATTAATCCAACATACCCGAATCGACACGGCAAAGAATCAAATTAAAAAAGGCTTACAGACTAAAAACATACAGAGATGTCAATTTTACAGTGTTGCTGCTTTCAAAAATTGTAAGAAAACAAACTGTCAACAATATTTTTGCTTTCAAATACATATTACATACGCTTTTTTTATTGGGTTTTATAATTTAAATAAATGCATTTGTACAACATAATGTTATTACGTTGTCTCGTTGTAGTAATTTGATTTTTAGGATTATTCATACAATTTTATATAAAATTTATAACTTTTTCATACAATATATATAAAAGATTGTAAAATATTCTGATTATATTTTTAGTGAATAGTAATTAGTACCGATTTAATTAACTGTTCGTCAAAAATCTATTCGTTCAATAAAATAGAAATTTTAAAGGAATATGTAGCATACATAAAGAAGCATAACGTAATTTTAAACTTTTTTAATAAAGTATCTGGGGAATCACAATTTACATATTATTAGTAATTTTATTAAGAAACTTATCTGTAGGTCCAAACAAATATTAACTTTCAATTATTAATAAAACTTTTTATATTGTTTTTTTTTACGATTTTATATTTCTAATTTAAATGACATCGTAGATGTACCTAACTTTAATCTTTTTAGCAACGCGAATTTCCCTTAGATATCGTTATATGTTATTTTAACAGCATATTAGCAAGCAGTTAGTACGCATAACATTTTTTTAAAGACTATTTCGATAAAAGAAAGATAATTTGAAATATTAGATATTTTAATATCATCTAATCTAACACAAGAAGATCGTTTATCATTTATCAATTTAAAAAAATAGTTTATGTTTGGGTTATAAAGTGTAATCTCTAAGTCTGTATCTAAAAATGCCTGTTACACACGCTTACAATGCAATTGGACCACAAATTGACGAGGTTCTGGTAACCGACTAATAGCATTATAATTATACATACCCGCCGTCTGTAAATATCAAAGTTCCACAATAAATCAGCGTTAATCGTTTAGTTAGAAGGATTTGATTGGATTTTAATAGATATATTCCCCTTCAATGTTTATAGACGTTGCGTTTTTCAAAATTTGTCGTTATTCCGCATACTGACAGAAGTTGCAAACAATTTAATAACTTGACTTCTGATATTGACATTTTTCATCTCTCCCTCTTAGAATTTAAATTAAAAATTAGAAATTTAATAAACAAATAATTAATTAGGTAATTTTTTTTGTACAGTAAATTTTTTTTCCGAATATTTATTATGTCTGTAATCACTATTTTTATTGCTATACTCTCATTTATATGTATCTTTTATCGTAGGAAACTGTTAATGGTTTAAGTAACGTTTTTAATGTACTTTACTTATAAGAGCTTATATATACTGTATGTTTCCAAAATATTTAAATAAATAAATAAATATAACTTTACGTTTTATACGAAATATCGATAATTTACATCAGTCACGATAATTATCTGTGTAGAAATCATGCCTTGGGCATTGTATTTGGTATTTGATCTTATTATACTATATCTGGTCGTTATTTTGCATCTTAAATAGGTGGCAGCACATGAACCTTGTATGTAGTTTCGGGATGTGAAGTGGAGTGGAAAAAAACGATTATTAATAAGAATCGATTATTAAATAAGTTATCAATTTTTTTACTTCAAAATATATGCAAAATCGATAAATTCGTGTCAAAAAAATTCATAATGTTTTTTTCCTGACTAGATAACTATTTAGATAATTAATTAGAATAAAGACTATTAAAGTCGACTAGTACAAATAGATAATAATATAGGTACGCTGTTTTTAGTTTGGTCACATTGGTTTAAGCTAATAAGGCATATATTACCTTTAAAAACAAGAAAAAATGAATAGAAGTAAGTAAAGAAGATATGATCGTTTTTTTGAAAATCGATTTATAATGTTAAAATAATTGGTTAATATAATAAACGATTATTTTTTACATGTATAATGTAGTTAAGTTGAGTTTAAGGCAAGAAAAGAGCTACTATGATTCGGTTACGGGGCTAAACGATTGTTGAGATTGTGGTGGTGAATGTGTGCAGTGCTTGTGTATTGTTGTGTTATCGGTGGCGGTGCATTAGTTTTTACAAATTCTGCATTAATCAGGTATGAGAACGAATAGTACAATCCACATTTAGCATTACATATATTTTCTTGTATCGCGGATAATAGCAAAATAATAATTTCATTAGTTATGTATTATGGATGGATGCATGAAACTTCAAAAAGAAAATAATTAGGTTAGGTGGGGCTCGATATTAGTTATTTTCATTTCTCGCGACCACCCGTTCACCGAATAAACTACGCTGACTTGACAATTAACGGAAAAATAGTGTCTTATATATTCAATATAAATTTTAGTATTTTTTTTTACGCCGTGTGGTATCCGGCTAAATAGAATAGACCAACGTCATTTCTTACCGAGGTGTCGTAAAAGGCGACTAAGGTAAGTTGACCCACCGAGTGGTATCCGGTTAAGTAAAATAGACCACCCTCTTTCTTACCGAGGTGTAAAATACGACTAAGGTAAGTTGGCGTCAGGCAGGCGGCCGGTCGTAAAAACGCAGCCACATCATGTGACAGCATGTTTATAACATGTTGTGCCGAACCCACTGAGAGTGGGATAAGGGCAGGAAGATGATGATCATGATGAATGTAAATTTTAGTATTTTTCTAATGCCCAGAACTAAACAGAATTAAACAGGGATTCCTGATTCCAGAATTCCTGGATGCTGAATTTCAAGAAAATCGTTGGAGCCATATATATATATATATATATATATATATATATATATATATATATATATATATATATATATATATATATATATATATATATGTATATATATACATACAAGATTAACTCATCTAAATATTAAAGATTCTTGTTATTGTTTTCTGTTGTATTGTTGTATTTATATTGTTGTAAAGATGTTTTTGGTTTATAATCATCATTCTCCTGTGTTTATCTCACTCTATGTGTGGTCGGCACACCAAGTTTTTGTCTTTAAGTTAGTCTTAAATTATATAGTTTTGTATATCGTATTTTTTTCAAGTGAGTGATAGAAATGTTTGTAAAACATACTTGGGCACTCGTTCTTGTACTAAGTCACAGTAGTAGCGGCCTATTACTCTCCCACTGCTGGTAATAACGCTCTTCTCTCCGTTTTTGGAGAGAAGGATTGGAGCTAAGACCTACCACGCTGCTCCAATGCGGATTGGTAGGTTACACATATCTCCAGAATACTCTAGAGATATGCAGGTTTCCTCACGATGTTTTCCTTCACCGAAAAGCGTGTGATAAATTGCAATTATCAATTAGACACATAAGTTTTAACAAATTCAAATTCAAAATATTCTTTATTCAAATAAACTTGTAAACAAGTGCTTTTGAATCGTCAACTCTACTGCTGGTTCGGAAAGCTGTTCCTACCGAGAAGAGCCAGCAAGAAACTTGACGGTTGCTCTTTGTAAAAAATACAATTCTTAATGCTAGTTACATTTAGTCGTTTCTGTCTTGTAACACAAAAACTCATTGGTGTCTGCCCGGGTTCGAACCCGTGACCTCGACGAACGAGTCGCACGGTCTTACCGCTGTTCTATCACAGCTTTGAGGTAGTCACAGTAATACAAGTTTATTTTCTTAGTATTTAAGTTCAGAAAAGGTTATAAAGATCAATATCGAGACGGCTTAAAGCCATTTCCGAGAAAAGCGAGTTTCCCGCTGGAAGGAAGCGCGAGTAATTCAGACTAGTTTCTTGTTATCAAGTATCACTCAATTTCATTCATTCATTCATAGATATCTTAGAATTACTACCCCAAATTAAAGGAACTTAAAATAATTTATAGAATTTGGCGTTACTTTGCAGAGATCCATAATACAGAAGTAATAATAAAATTATATTGAGTAACGAAAAAGTTTGACAGACAACCACGTTAGAAGGGAGGACACGATCGTTTATAAACAGGGAGTCTTATATGGCAAAGTCTAATTCGAACTGGTTGTGCAACCTAATATAACTAGTTATAAGTATTATATTGAAAAGAACAACCGGCGAGTTTCTTGCTGGCTCTTCTCTGTAGGAACAGCTTTCCGAACCAGCAGTAAAATTGACGATTCAAAAGTACTTTGTTTACAAGTTTATTTTAATAAAAAAATTCTGAATTTGATTTGAATTGTTAACTAAAACTACAACTTTGGAGTGGTTCGGTGTTTGAAGATCCTCTAGCGACCCTATGACCTCTGAGACGAGTCCAACCCGGTGAAATGCGCCGAGAAACCGTAGAGGTCTCTCATAGCACGGCCGAGCGTGCGCAGTGTGTGCGGAACGGCCGGGCCTCCCAGTGAATGGTGCGGGCGCGCGGTGCTAGCACGCTCCCGCTGCCGCTTGGCATGTGTGACGTGAAGTGTGCTGTGGTGGGACTGCTGTGAACGGGGAGATGGCCGCACGCTCCCCCGAGCCCGGCGACCATAGACCATGCGCGCGGCCATAGGTGAGTCCCAAGGTCACCCATAAACAATCCCCGCGCCCAGACCTGTGGCGGTAGGTACGCACGAAACGGGCGTTGGGCTAAACACGGGAGAGTGTTGTCGTATGTGATAATTTAACTTACGCATCCCCAAAATATATCAAAGACAATATGTGTTCAAATAAAAAAAATACATACACATGGGTGCTTCAAATTTATATATTTATTTTATTTTTAGAAAACAAACAATGGTTCTATTACTTAATAAATATTTAAATATAAATGTATCATACATCAATAAAGTTTCCACTAAAAAATTATAATAAATATAATAGCTTACGACTAAATAGATTTAACTTTTTTCTAACAATGATTACAAAAAAAAACCTAATAATAAATAATGCTAATATTTATTATCTGCTAATATTTATTATCTAAGTATAAACATTTTAATATATAATAATTTCATTTGTATTTTATAAATCCATATAAAATATTTATGTGGACGAATGATATGTTACCGTTGCGTACAAAATTGCGGAGTGTTTAATTTTATAAAACGATAGAATTAGAAAGCTTAAAAAATCTATGACTGTTGTGAAAATTTTAAGTCTGTTAAAATTTACAAATTATAAACAATGTTTAATGTAAATTACAATATAAATATGAATTTATTGTATATCAATCGAGAAACCATGGACGGGTGAAGTAAAAATTTTGGCTTAGTTTATGATTAATGTTTTATATTATAAATAAAAACTACACAATAAAAATGTAATTTTATACAAATATTAATATGCCATTTATAAATTGCAGTGAACAATTTTAGTTTCGATTTATTGACTCAATATTGTTTTTTACAAAGGGATATAGGTATTCTAAAGGCAGAAAGTTCAATAATCCTTTTTTATATAGATATTTTTAGCGACATTTTAAATTTTGTAGTTCCATAGCTTCTAAGATACCGTGCGAGATATAACGGGTTTATTTAGTATCTTTGAATAACTAAATATACAATTTAATTAAAATTTAAACCAGGTAATTATACCTGATGAAGAATATTTTATCATTTAAGCGAAACTACGCTAACAATAAATAGAAAGATTCACAACATTTGGGAGCAACTTATTTCAAGTTTATGATAACTATGAGTAACTTTTAAAGTTAAATAATTTAATTGGCCAGTTTGGATGCGTTCTAAATATTGTTTATAAATACAAATTATTAAATTAATATTAATTTTATAACATTATGTTGTTCTTCTTGTCTTAATATATTTATTGCCAAAAAATAAAGCTTAACGGTTTTCAATGGCGGGCTTATTAAAGTAAAGGAATTTATTTTTATATTTTTTGCATATTTTTCCTAAATATATTTCTACTTATTTGCTGGCAATAAAGTACCTTGGCTAAGTCTTAAAATTAAATATAATAAAACAAAATTGATTACAAAAATAAATCTTTAAGGTCGTGTAGCTTTTATATAGTATTTTTTATTTTAAATAGGTAGTGGTCACAAACAAACGAGTCATAGACAAATTGTAGAATAATAAGGCTGAAATACGATGGAAAATATAAATTAATTTGCGGCTTTTTATAACTATGCTTTGGCACAAACTTCGTACTGTCTTCCAACTTAAGTTTTTCTAATAAGAAAAAATGATTGTTGATTTCTCCATTTTCTTCTAATTTTTGTATCTAAATTCTAAGTCTTGTTTAACAGTCTACTTGAATTAGGTTTATTTTGAATTTAAATTGTATCACATTCTGCTGGAATGGACGTCCGTTGTCTAAAAAATGACGAAGTGTTCAGTCAGGCTCACAGGAGGCACCCTTAGGACGACGTTCCCCGACGCTAGTAGAGCTTCTGCGCTCTACTCTCAGCATTTCGCAACTTCAGCGATGCTTCTGCGCTCGCCCGTCCCGCCTGGTGACGCTGTAAAAGTCGTTAGGGTTAACAGTATATAGTCAATTGGAAAAAAAAATTTTCAGAGGCAAATTAAATGTGGTTCACTAAATTATTATGCTTGCTTGGATGATAATATGGAAAAAAGATATTATGTAAACTGTATAACATTATCTTCCTGCCCTTATCCCACTCTATGTGGGGTCGGCACAACATGTTATAAACATGCTGTCACATGATTTGGCTGCCTTTTTACGACCGGCCGCCTGCCTGACGTCAACTTACCTCTGTCGTATTTTACGGCACCTCGGTAAGAAAGAGGATGGTCTATTCTACTAAACCGGATACCACACGGTGGGTCTATAACATTTTTTAATATTTTTTTTATAAATTTTAACACCTTACAATGGTTATATAAAAATTTATATGCAATAATTCGCGGAATAAAAGGATACGGATTATAGCCCATTAATTTTTCCAAAATTCCCAAAGCAACGCCTTGCTCTATAAATTATCAGATCTCATCTTATTTCCGCAAAATCCTCTATCATCGAAATATTAGGAACGAATAAAAAAAACCGTTTTATAAATTGGGTATTATCTACGCGTAAAGGTAGATTTATGGAAGGACTCATATATTAAACTTGCTAAAGCTTTCGGAACGTCTGTATCGTATCTTAAATCATTTATTCAGGGAATTTGTTATTGAAATGTGAGAATATACAAATTCCGAAGGCATGTGCGAATCTCATTCGTAATGTAAGTCCGGATTGTAGGGTGTGGACCTTTTCGGAATATATCCAGCAATTGGGATAATCGAATTGACTATTTCAATTCGCACAAAAAGTTTTCAATTTATGTGGAACTACATTTTTTCTAGTTAATGTATAGAACAGGCTATACTCACGGCTTATTCTATCGGGTTAGCCCGACTAGTTTCGAACCCATCCGGGGCACTTATTCATGAGCTCTTTACACGACGTTATCGCGGCGGGAACTAAATTTTTCTTATTATTCTAAATAACTAAATAAAAGATTTTTATTTGAATACAGTTTACAAAAAACCAAAATTTAATATTTTTAATGAACTAATCCAATATATATTGTCTAAATTTCGAAAACGGGTTCCAACGATTTTCAACGATAAATGGATCTAGCTAGGTTTTCATCTTCCTGCCCTTTATCCCACTCTAAGTGGAGTGGCACATCACGTTATAAACATGTTGCAACATGATTTGGCTACTTATTTTACGACCGGCCAGCCTGACGTCAACTTACCATTGTCGTAGTTTACGACACCTCGGTAAGAAAGAGGGTGGTCTATTCCACTCAGCCGGATACCACACTGCGGGTCGACTTACTTTAGTCTCCTTTTATGACTCCTCGGTAAGAAATGAGGGTGGTCTATTCTACTCAGCCGGACACCCCAAGGCTAAACTACACTTTTCTTATTATTCGAAATAACTAAATAAAAGATTTTTATTTGAACACAGTTTACAAAAAAACAAAATTTATTCATTAAATGACCTAATCTTATATTGTCTGAATTTCGAAAACGGGTTCCAACGATTTTAAACGATAAATGGATCTAGCTACGTTTTATTTAAAAAAAAAGTTTTATCCCCGTTTTCAGGCGCTGTAAAACTGCTACAATATTATTAGAAAACAAAGAGCTAATTACGCTGTCACTTGTAAAGTTATTATAGCTCAGTTGGAAACGGGTGGACTAAAAAGGAGAAAATACTCCGGATCAAGTCCAGACATCACTAGTCCTTTTTATTTTCTTGTTTTTCCATCTCTTTTTATATCTTTAAAAAAAATACCGAGCAAAGGTCGGTTACCCAGATATTTATTATTATCTATACTAATATATAAAGCTGAAGAGTTTGTTTGTTTGTTTGAACGCACTAATCTCAGAGACTTCTTGACCGATTTAAAAAATTCTTTGAGTGTAAGATAGTCCATTTATCGAGGAAGGCTAAAGGCTATATAACATCACGCTAAGATAATTAGGAGAGAAGCAGCAATAAAAAATATTACTCAAACGGCGAATTTAAAGCTTTCATTGCGTGCGCTAAGTAAACGGTGAAAGTTATTCAAAAATCCCTTAAAATTAACTCACCATAACTACTTTTATGTTCAAAATTTCAATTCGGGAAATAATTGGGGCACACTGATGCGGGCAAAGATGGCACAGTTAGTGTTTACATATACAGATTTGATTTGTGCAAATTAGATTTGGAATAATGACGTTAAATTTTTTCTCGAGAACCCTCTAACACGCAGTTTTACGTCAGAACATGTGCGGTGTTGCAGATAATTAGCTTTCCGTACCGGCCCGCTTTTTTCCTTTTAAACAAAATGCCTTTGTTTGCCTCTGACCCGATACTTACTTAAGGGTTTATTTATAAGTACAGTTTATGAAAGCTTTGATATCCCAGCGGTGAGACCGTGGTACTCTTTCGAGGGGGTTACGAGATCTAGCCCTGGGCAGGCACCAATAACTTTATCTATTAAAACTTATATCAACTAAGATCTCTTCAATACCTACTAATATTATAAATGCGAATTTTTTTTTAGAGCGTATCCGCTGAACCAATGTCGATGAAATTTGTCACAATTATTCCTTATACACCGGCATATCATGTATGTAAATGTAGTATGTATGTAACAAAAAGTTATGTATTTATTTGGAAGTGTAAAAGTATTTATGTGCTGTGATAGCCCAGCGGTAGAACTGTGTAACTCTTTCGAGAAGATCACGAGTTCAAACCCGGGCAGACACCAATGAGTTTATCTATTAAAACGTACCTGCCTAATTGATTATTGTAATTTATCACATGATTTTCGGTGAAGGAAATCATCGTAAGGAAACCTACATATCTGTGAGGAATTCTGGGGATATGTGTAACATACTCCGCTTTGAAGCAGCGTGGTATCTTGGTTCCAACCATTCTCTTTAAAAACTGGTAGAGGAGACATATGCCAAGCAATGGGATAGTAAAAAGCCGTTACTTTCCATTTTTTACAAATTGTGGTAGGGTGAATTTATCCGATATTTCCAACGATTATCGTCCTATTTAATCTTATTCACATAAAACTATAGAAAATTGTACATATTAACCGTCCTTACGAATCACTGTCTATTAGAAAACAGCACGAAAATTCATTTAGGAGTTTTTAATTTTATCATGAACAAACAGACGGACAGGCATTTTATGATTTGATGAGACTAAATAAAAAGTATTAACAAAACATGTTATAGACAATCACGAAATACTTTTATTAATTGGATGCATGCACTTAAAAATCGGCGAAGGGTTCAATTTTTGCTTACTAATTGCCATCATCTTTTACAATTGGGTGCTTGATGGTTTTTTCGCGATTTCTACTGTTCCTATATCTAGCATATAGCTGTGGTAGCCCAGCGGTAACACCGTGTGACTTTTTCGAGGAGGTCACGGGTTCAAACCCGGGCAGACACCAATGAGTTTTCTGTTAAAACTTGTCTAATTGATAATTGCAATTTATCACACGCTTTTCAGTGAAGGAAAACATCGTAAGGGAACCTGCATATCTCTAGAGAATTCTGGAGATATGTGTAACCAACCAATCCGCATTGGAGCAGCGTGGTAGGTTTAGCTCCAATCCTTCTCCCCAAAAACGGAGAGAAGAGGCCTATTCTCAGCAGTGGGATAGTAACAGGCCGCTACTTACTTACTATATCTAGCTGAAGACAGAATATATTGAAGTCAGTCAAGTCAACCTGTCAAGTCAGAGTAGCTTATTCGGGGAACGGGTGGTCTCTAGAAACGAAAATACCTAGGATCAGGCCTCACCTACTCAACATTTTTTTTATTTTGTAGCAATAATAGACTACCCTCATTCTTACCGAGGTGTCGTAAAATACGACAAAGGTAAAGTAATGTTTGTAGACCCCACTTAGAGTGGGATGATGATCCCGTATTATTTGTATTATTTAAACATTTTAATAGCTCAGTCAATAACAGCTAGATAAAAAGATTTTCTATTTACTATGTAAATAGTAATACACCGTGTGGTATACGGCTGAATAGAATAGTACTCCCATCATTTCTTACCGAGGTGTCGTAAAAGGCGACTAAGGTAAGTCGACCCGCCTTGTGGTATCCGGTTTAGTAGAATAGACCACTCTCTTTCTTACCGAGGGTCGTAAAATACGACAGGGGTAAGTTGACTTCAGGCAGGCGGCCGATCTTAAAAACGCAGCCAAATCATAAGACAGCATGTTTATAACATGTTGTGCCGACCCCACTTAGAGTAGGATAAAGGCAGGAAAATGATGAAAAGATGATTTATTTATTTTACAACAATGCACATGTACAATTATTGTG
Source organism: Morpho achilles (assembly GCA_947086495.1). Classification (NCBI taxonomy): domain Eukaryota; kingdom Metazoa; phylum Arthropoda; class Insecta; order Lepidoptera; family Nymphalidae; genus Morpho; species Morpho achilles. The sequence continues at coordinate 16,014,010 of CAMTZB010000014.1, read as the reverse complement.
TCCCTGGCTCCCAAGCTAGTTAAAACTGTATTTTGGGAACCAGTGCCCACCTTAACTTAGTTCAACTTATATATGTACAGGAGTAAAAAAATATATAAATTACGATGACAAAAAATTACAATTAATAAGGAAAAAAAGGAATTTGTATAAAACTAATACAAACAACATTTAAATGTTGTTTGTATTAGTTTTATACAAATTCCTTTTAATTCATCAAATAATTATCAAATTATAATTATAAATATAAAATATTCATCAAAAGTAAAAACGAAAAGAAAAATAAAAAAATATAAAACAAAAATTAAAAACTTATATTACAGCCGTGTGTGTGCATGTGGATGTATGTGGATGTGTGTCTTAAAATAAGTGATTTGCATGCAGGTAAGGTATGAGTGAGTGTTGTGTATGATTATGTAAATATTTTATTTATTTATTTATATATACATATGCTACATTTGCAAGGATGGCATTGCGATAGTATAAAACTGTGTGCATATGCCATCCTTACAGTCTAAATTATTGAAGAACATTAGATATTAATTTTTAAAAAATTATATTATATATATTTAAAATAATTAAAAGAAAATACTACTACTATTGTGTCTATAGTGTCTAATTGATCATTGCAATTTATCACACGCTTTTCGGTGAAGGAAAACATCGTGAGGAAACCTGCATTTCTCCAGAGAATTCTGGAGATATGTGTAACCTACCAATCCGCATTGGAGCAGCGTGGTAGGTCTTAGCTCCAATCCTTCTCTCTAATAACGGAGAGAAGAGGCCTATGCCCAGCAGTGGGATAGTAACAGGCCGCTACTTTACTACTACTATGAAATAAATATTATAAAATGATAATAAAATGATAAATAGTAATCTATTACTTTATTTTAACTGTTTTATTTTGCTTTACACACGTGTAACAAACTGTCGGTCAAAGCGACCGACTAGTTAAAAATGTAAACAATAGTTTAACGCTGTTTAAAGTTTACAATGTCTTTTGCTGAAGCGCACGGACGTGACAAACATGTCGCACGGGCTAAGTGCCAATGGCTTAAATTGTAACACTTTGTTACTTTATTTACAAAACTGGTTACGGATGTTGTTGGTAATAAACCTTTTTTATATAACTCCGTTAACTCTGGCGTATACTAATTGTTTGAAACAAACTTCAATTATGTGGTATATAAGTTTTTTCTGTTTCTGAAGGATTTTTAATTATGTAGTTAAATTTAGTGAAACAAAAGGAAATAAAAAGTTAGCCGTTCGGTATCCGGCATAATATAGACTAGAACATAGAATAGAGCACCCTCTTTCTTACCGAGGTGACGTAAAATACGACTAAGGTAAGTTGACTTCAGGCAGGCGACCGGTCGTTAAATACGTAGTCAAATCATATGACAGCATATTTGTAACATGATGTACCGACCCAAACACAGAGTGGGATAAGGGCAAGAGGATGATGATAAAAACTAATGAAACTATTATTTTGCTATAATTCGTAATAAAAGAAAATACATGTAAGGCTATGCTGAGCGTATTATCCGTTCTCATATCTGATACACACAGAATTCCCATCAGTAACACCCCGACAAAATCGCAAAGGGATGCTTTATTTCCTGACGATGCTTCGATTACGTCCCGAAACGATTGTTGAGATTGTGATGGTGCGTGTATGCAGTGCTTGTGTATTGTTTTATTATTTAGTTTTACAAATTCTGCATGTGTCAGATATATATTATGCTATATGTAGAATGGACTATCCGTTTTCATACCTGATACATGTGTTTTTACGAATCCTGCAGAATTTACAGAAATTAAACAAACATTACCTGTATCAGGTAATTTCTGTTTACTTTATCGCGGATTATAAATCATTTTATTAATACTTTTATATAATTTCTTTGTATTAACAAACTCCCTAAAGAAACTCCTTATAAATAATCCTCTACCATTCATACCTGACAAATGTTTTTTTACGAATCCTGCAGAATTTACAGAAATTAAACAGAAATTACCTGATACAGGTAATTTCTGTTTACTTTATCGCGGATTATAAATTATTTTATTAATACTTTTATATAATTTCTTTGTATTAACAAACTCCCTAAAGAAACTCCTTATAAATAATCCTCTACCATTCATACCTGACAAATGTTTTTTTACGAATCCTGCAGAATTTACAGAAATTAAACAGAAATTACCTGATACAGGTAATTTCTGTTTACTTTATCGCGGATTATAAATTATTTTATTAATACTTTTATATAATTTCTTTGTATTAACAAACTCCCTAAAGAAACTCCTTATATATAATCCTCTGTAAATTAAAACTCACATAGTGAATGTCACGTAATTATCCGAGACTCGTAAACATGTAAATGAACTACTTATTCTCAGGTTACTTTGAAAGCGAATTAAATGTGAATTTGGATGCAAGAGGCCGGGACATTTTGAATTTTCCATGAGCCCTCCTTTACGGTAGCACTTTGTTAATCTTTTGATAAATTTATACACTTTTACAGTCCCTGTTTCAAAATATTATCACATACACCCAGCTTTACACGATGTAGTGAAGCGTATCACGTCTCCAGTGTTAGATATTAGTTCAAATTATATAGCATGCTGTGGTAGCCCAGAGGTAACACCGTGCGACGCTTTCGAGGAGGTCACGGATCCAAACTCGGGCAGGCACCAATGAGTTTTCTGTTACAACTTATGTGTCTAATTGATAATGCAATTTATCATACGCTTTTCGGTGAAGCAAAATATCGTGATGAAACCTGCATATCTCTAGAGAATTCTGAAGGTATGTGTTTTCTTCCAATCCGTATTAGAGCAGCGTGGTAGATCTTAGCTCTAAACCTTCTCTCCAAAAACGGAGAGAAGAGGCCTATTCTCAGCAGTGGGATAGTAACAGGCCGCTACTTACTTTACTTTATATGGCGGGAATATTCAATGATTAATCATAATACAGCAATTTATTGACTAGTAAAAGAAGGCCTAAAAACTCTTCTCTTATTCATCGTTCCCTCAATGCTGAGGATCGTGAGTCCATTTCACATCGGCCATTAACTGCTTCCATTGGTTACGCTCAGCTGCCTGGTAAAGTGCGTAACTAACTGGTACTGGTTATCTGATCAGCAACATGATCTGACTATCTAGGGCTACGGCCTAGAGGCCATTACCTTCAATTTTACCAGTAATCATCAGCCTTCCAGATTTTAGAAAGAACAAAGAAAATATTTATTCAAACACGTTTTCTGTGTTTTGTTTCTTTCTCTCCACTTATTGCACAGTTAAGTCATTGCTGTTTGCAATACCAATTCGCCTTCGTATTTCTAATTCACAGCTACCCCTCATATCTTGAGGTCTCACGTCTCACATCACACATTGTAGAACGTTACGTTGAATTGCGGCGAAACGATCAATGACTATGACCTTGGTCTTTTAATTATTTATCGTGAGACTAATTTGATTACAGTCTCCAAACGATTTAGCAACTCCATTTTAGCTTCAGATAGCGCCAGAAGTCAGTCATCTGCGTATCGGAGGTTAGATATATTAAATCCATCTATCTACACATCACCGTCCCAAGTCAATCAACAATCAAAAAGTTGCGGGTAAAAGCTAGTCGTATATAAAAAGTGAATTGAAGCTACTAGTTTCTTTTTTTATGTCAGGAAAACCTATGGAACGCGTGGTGAGGGGACGCGGGTATCTCCGCCAGGATTGGAGACAAATCCGTCATTGGGACGTACTTTTCACCTAACAAACTGTTCTCCGACTTCAAGCTATTCATGGTTGAAGTCAGAGACTTGGTGAATAGGTTACGCCCCGACAAGGTGGTCCTTGCCGGAGAACTCAACGCCATGTGGGAGTCTCCGGTCAAGGACGTTAGGGGGAGGTTCTTGGAGGGTTTGTTGGCCACTGCTGGGATGGTCGTCATGAACCGGGGGACGGCTTACACATGCATGCGTTCAAATAGCGGCTCCTAAGTTGACGTTATCTTTGTCGACGCCGTCATACCTCCATGTGTCAGGGATTGAGAGGTAATATTGGGTGCGGAGTCCCTCTCGGATCATCGATATATTTGGTTCGAGGTGTCCGCATACCATACTCCCACATCCCCCGGTCGGGAAGTTACTAGTACCAGAAGTAGATTGTACAATGAAGTCAATTTAGTAGCTGAGCTCTATACTGTTTTCGTAGTTAATTTCGCGATATTATCAATCACTATAATCCTCATGACGTTCGCAGATACTGACCGTTGAATTATTGGCCAATTTAGATTATTGTATCGCGTATTGAAAACACGTATGGCTAATCAATAAATATCATCTATCATGGAATATCGTTGACTTTATGTATCAGACAAACGTTATGATAGAATTATTTTGCTATAATCCACGTTTATTGAGAAAATCTGTGTTATACTAAGTGTGGGAAGCAAGACCGTTTTCATAGCTTATACATGCAGGATTAGTTATCATACGTATCACAAGTCACCAACAACAGCGCACTCCACACATTCACCATGACGATTTCAAGGTTGTGTAATATAAATTAAAATTAATAAATATATGGGATGATATACGCACGGTCGTCTGCCTTCAAGTAACTTATCACTTGTGTTATAGGTAATAGACAACCGTTAAATACTTTTATAAGTAATTAAGTAGCGGCCTATTAGTCTCCCACTGCTGGGAATAAGCCTCTTCTCTACGTTTTTGGAGAGAAGGCTTGAAGTTAAGACCTACCACGCCTACCTCTCAATAAATGCCGAACGGACCACTTTCAGCTGTCAAATGTTAATGCTTATCCCACTCTTAAGTGGGGTCGGCACATCATGTTGCAAACATATTGTCACATGATTTGGCTACGTACTTTACGACCGGCCGTCAGCCTGACGTCAACTTACCTCAGTCGTATTTGACGACACCTCGGTAAGAAAGAGGGTGGTATATTTTACTCAAACAGATACGACAAGGCGGTCAATTTATCTTAGTCGCCTTTTACGACACCTCGGTAATAAATGAGGATGGTACTATTCTATTCAGGCGCCCGGTCGTAAAATACCTAGCCAAATCGTGTGACAACATGTTTTTTCGATCCTACTTTGGGATAACAGCAGCAGGATAATGACATGTATTGTAAAGCTACAGCAAATATGCCTATGTCCTTAAATTTTTCGCAAAGAGACTCGCGAATGTGAATTCAAAACTAACCAGTAGATGAAAATCTAACTCAGACTCAAAAAAACATGCATCTGGTACGAACAACGGACGCCACGTCAATAAAAATACGAAAAAAAAACTTTTCCTCACGATGTTGTCCTTCACCGAAAAGCGTGTGATAAATTGTAATTATCAATTAGACACATAAATTATAAGAAAAACTCATTGGTGTCTGCCCGGGTTTGAACTGGTGACCTTCTCGAAAGAGTCACACTGTGTTACCGCTGGACTATCACAGCTCATAAATACTTTTACACTTCTAAATAAATACATTACATAACTTTATGTTACATACATACTATATGTTACCCCGGTGTATAAGGAATAATTGTGCCAAATTTCATCGATATTGCTTCAGCGGATTCGCACTAAAAGAGTAACAAACAAACATCCATACTCACAAACATTCGCATTTATAATATTAGTAGGATGATGAAAAGGAAGCGTAGTTAAAAAAAAACTCACCTGCTTGTAGCTTTAGTGAGAGCTTTAGTTTAAATTAAGGATTGCATATATTTTTTTTTATCAAGAGTTATATTATATATTATCATTCCTTTCCTATATACTTATGCTTATTTGCATAAAGTAATTACGGTTTCATCCCCTTTCCTCGTAAAATGGTAAATTAGTTCTACCATGTTTTATTATGGCTTTGAACTACCTTGTTGGTTAGGCTGATAACAATCGCCCGTCAAGCGCAGATTTCTGTTCTGTATTTTAATGTTAGCAGACGTTTGTTTGTTTTTTTTTTATAAAAAGAGTTTATGGCATGAATTCTTTTTTATACAGATTATACTGTATATGTATAATCCTCTATTTTTTTTAAATATCACGCCGACAATTAATATACAAGATCAGTCCAATGAGTGTTATAAAATAAATTTATCAATATAAAGTTATATAATTTATAGAATTAGGCGTTACTTTGTGGAGATCTATACAAAAGTAATTATAAAATTATTTTGCTATAATCCGCCATTAAGTAAAATAGAAAATATATATAATGCTAAATGTATAGTGGACAATCCGTTTTCATACCTGATACATGCAGGATTCGTGAAAACACATACACAAATTTCCACCACAGCCTCCACAACTCAACAATCATTTCGCCCCGCAACCGAAGCATCATCAGGAGATAGACTTCACGACAAAATCGCAAAGCTTAAATAAAGATACATGTTTATCAATAGTCTTATATAAAAAAGCTGTGATAAGACTGAGACTTCACGGGTTCAAACCCCGGGCGGGCATCAATGAGTTATTCTGTTAAAAGTTATTTCTAATTGATAATTACAATTTATCACACGCTTTTCGGTGAAGGAAAACATCGTGAGGGAACCTGCATATTTCTAGAGAATTCTGAGGATATGTGTAACCTACTAAATCACATCAGAGCAGCGTGTTGGATCTCTTCAAAAACAGCCTTAACCTATGCCCAGCGGTGGGATAATAAAAGGCCGTTACTATATAAGCAAAGTATTGGCATGCCGCAAGTCTTATATAAAATTTTAAAAAATATTAATATTTTTCCCAGCTCATCCGGAAAATATTCCATTATTCCTATTAAATATTACACAACCTTTTTTTAAAGCGTGCATCCGGTATCAGGGCGGATGCTTTTGTCTATTAACAACCAGCATAGACTATTAAACGTCGTATTATCTCGCCCATAAAGGCTATAATGCATAAAGTGCGGGGTGATTTTTTATTACATCGTTAAAATTATATTTTTACTGTTTCAAACCGTATCTCTTCGCTTATAAGGCAAATTACACATGAGCGACTTAAATGTCTTTATAAGTAATTATATAAGTTTATAAGCAAAACTTACGATGAAATAAAAAAGAAATTTCCATTTATAATTATTAGACACTAGCAATCGCTAGCGGCTCCGCGTGGAAAAATTAAAACCGTAATATAGTATTTTGATAACCATAAAAATGGTTAAAGTGGGTTAAACTTAAAAGCTAGACACATGCTGTTGCGGACTTTAATTTAGAACTTTTAGAGGGGAACAATTTTGTAATACACGATATTTGAATAACTGTCATCGTTTACTTAATGCACGCAAGGAAAGCTTTGAATTTTGTCGTTTTCGCACTATTTTTTATTACTGCTCCTCTCCTATTCATCGTTACCTAATATAGCTTATAGCCTAAATTGAATAGAAACATAGAGGTCGATACGAGAAACTAGTAAATTCTCCATTACCTGCATTGATATTGAGTGGTCTAAGTAAAAAAAGGTTTTCATGAAATTCCATAAGCTTACCGGGAATTTTCTTTTATGACGGCAGCGGTCCCTTGTTGATTACCAACCTGTATTTGAAATAGTATCTTTGTAATATACTGAAAGCTTTATACTTAATTAATTAAAAAAAAACGTAATTATTTATTTTTAACGTTTCAATTTAATTTTATTTTTTAAAAGCATTTATTTCGCTTTTATTCTAGAAAAAAAGGTGACTGTACCCAAGTAGCATATATTTAGTTAATCATCAATCGCACCTATTGAAATAGGCGCGATTTAAGTGTGGAAGTGCGATAAGTCGGGGCGAAACAATCGTTGAGATTGTCGTAGTGAATGTGTGTTACGATATATCCGGTTACTAATCCTGCATGTATTAAGTATGAGAACGGTTTTTGCTTCTTACACTTACATAGATTTACATAAGAGATGCGGATTATAGCAAAATAATTGTACCTATACTTTTGTAATAGGAATAATTAAATGACAACTAAACAATAAGAAAATCAATCCGCCGTGTGGTATCCGGCTGAGCAGAATAGGCTACCCTCATTTCTTACTGATGTATCGTAAAAGGCGACTAAGGGACGTTGACTTTAGGCAGGTTGTATAATAAACTAACCAAAACATATAAACATGTTATGTTGACCCCGCTTACAGTGGAATAAGGACAGGAGAATGATAATAAATAATAAGAAAAAATATTAATGAAAATTTACTAACAAAATATAATTGTTTCTTACAATTATATTTTGTTACTAAATGAGTTATAAATAAAGCCTATTATATTATATTTTATAAACAAAATGTCTACGTCATAGGGTTATTAGATACAAAAATTCTTCGACCGTTACTTTAAAAGGGTAAACCGCCCCTATAATTTAAAAATACCCCGCTTACGTCAGTTAAATCATAACTGCCCGTTGTCCTACTTGCCTGTAGCCAATGTGGTGTGATAGGTCGGCTATGTATAGAGTGAACGATATCTAATGATAGGATACAGGGTAAAATAGGGATAGAATATTAATGGTCTTCTTTTACTGGATTTACGCAATCGTTCATTGTTATGCTCTTCACTATCGGCGATGATCTTTGATTGTGTGATCGTCTATAATCAGTACGATCATCGTGCTAGTATCCACATGTATAAAAAATATATATATATAAAAAATATTTACTATAGCGTCAGTCCACTAATAGCGGGACTGTCCCGCAAAAAACGGGACGTGTGTTCACTTTAGTTTAGAAGATGTAACAGACAGACCAGTTTTTCCTGTATATTCGGTGAACAGAGTTTTAAGACTAAACTTAACTTGTAAGTATGTTAATGTGTTAGAAGATTTCGCTTTTCCAGAACACTAATAATATAAATCCGATAGACTGTCTATCTGTTACGTTCAATTTTGTTGTAATTTGGTATATTTAATGCATATACACCGGGGTATAATATAGAATTAAAAAAAACCGTTTCTCCGTTTAATAACGATATTACACGCTCAATACTAACGTTCAATCCAAATTAGGTCTATTATAAAGCGAGTGGTTTCCAACAATTACAAACTACTCGAAGCGCTCAGTAATTAATCTGCAATTGATAAATTAACTCTCCTGTCTTGTAGAGTAGTTCTAGAGATAAGTGGGTATAAAGGTAATTACATGCATTCAATGCATTATGCATCTAAATCGAACAATATTATATGATTAAAATGTATATCGTACACACATTCTTCAAGCACTAAAGAGCGAATAGACCTATAAATGCATCACGTACGTTTACACTCTGGTAAGTATCTTAACAGCAGGAATATTTTTTTAACTTACTTTTACCTGACCTGATTTATTTATTAATTTACTTATACTGATACATAATATAACTTAAATATAATATAATAATTAGGTGAATAAGAGCATACAATATCGATTTGTACAGGAAATATATTGAGAGCACAATCATAGTACTAGTTAATATAGGGGCTTCCCTCGACAGGGATCCGGCAGTATATCAGCGTTGCTGGTATTATTTACCTCCAACACTAAGCTGAGCCAGAACCTTTTCATTGGCACGACACACTTTAAATTCACCTTTTATATAATTTTTTGTTGTTATTGCTTCTCTCTGTGTTATTTGTTTATTTTGTGTTGTGTGAATGTGTTGTGTGAATGAATAAAGCTATTCTATTCTCTTATTATTGACTACTTTGTACCGTGACTTCACACGTGTCAACTGTTACAATTTTTCTATTCAATAGTTACATTAGTATAAAGTAGCCAAATTTTTATTGAGAGAAAGCGGTATAATTGGGATGAAATAAGAATTACATATAATTACAAACAAAAAAAATATTTGTAAGAAAAATTATTTACGCATTAAATATTTTTTTTTTTAAATAATGATTTTCTTTCTCTTTACACATGTTCTTCTTTACACAAGTTTAGAAATTGTCTTAAAACGACGTTGCTATATAAAGCTTACTATACAATTAAGGATTATTTTAATTGATAGTAGCATATCTTAACTGCAGTCAGCTACGCATCCAGCTGCAGCGATTATTTTGTAACCATGATCAAACTGTAATTATTTTTTTAAAAGATTATCCTCCGAGTCTTGCTGGTTCTTCTCGGTAGGAGCAAACTTTCGAATCAGTGGTAGCTTCTTTAAAACATTTAATGATTCAAAAGTACTGTAAACAGTCCACTTGAATAAAGAATATTTGGAATTTGAATTCTTTTTAAAATGAGAAATGCAGATATTTTCTAGAAAGAGTGACATATTTTCAACTAAAAATCGGGACTGTCCTGCCAAAATTGGAACGTGTGGTCACTTTATAATACTATCTCTAGCATATTATGTACTGATCTCTTTATCTACGAAATTTGGACTTACATTATTTATCTTGTGAGTTACAGCCCCGTTAAAAAAGCAAAATCTTTTACAGAAACTTTAATCCATCTTACTGCCCTTATCCCACTCTAAGTGGGGTCGGCACAACATATTATAAACATGCTGTGCATTTGGCTGCGTTTTTACGACCGGCCGCCTGCCTGACGTCAACTTACCTCTGTCGTTTTTTACGACACCTCGGTAAGAAAGAGGGTGGTATATTCTACTAAACCGGATACCACACGGTGGGTCAACTTACCTTAGTCGCCTTTTACGACACCTCGGTAAGAAATGAGGTTGATCTACTCTACTCAGCCGGATACGACACGGCGTAGAATCTTTAATCTATCAACATTTAGTTATTTAGTTTAATATTTTGAGAAAGTAACACCATTTCAAGTTAACATCTGTGTTAAACTAATTCGTATTTTGCATTCGCATTTAAAATCACTTTACAAGTTTATGTATAGAATATTTTGAATTGAATATGTCCGAAATTCACGGGAAACCTACATGGAAATCGTGTTGTACTTTGTTCCGGTGAAATTCGGCGAGCGAGTAATTTATTTCCTATTGTTTGTAAACTTCGTAGAATTTTGCTAGCATTCATTGTTTGCGAAATTCTATAACTACATTTGACTGGCCCGTTGGAGCAGTGTTGGAATGGCGACCCCGCACCGGAAAGCGCAGTGTCGGAAGACCCCCTGCTAGATGGACAGACGACCTCAAAAGGGTCGCGGGGAGCCGCTGGATACAAGCGGCACAAAATCGTGTGTTCTGGAGATCACATGAGGAGACCTATGTCCAGCAGTGGACGTCCATCGGTTGAAGAAGAAGAAGAGGAAGTTGGAGCAGTGGGTAGTGACCCTGCCTACAGCTCTGCGGGTCGCGGGTTCAATTCCCGCCGAGGGCCAACATTTTCTATAAACGAATTTGTTGGTCTTTGAGCCTGGGTGTATATTTGTATTTAAGTATGTATTTAAAATATATATAAGTATATATTCACCAGTTATCTGTCATCCATAACACAAGTATTAAGTTACTTACTTTGGGGACGGACGACCGTGTGTGTAAGTGTCCCATATATATATTTATTTATTATTATTTATAAGGTAAGGGCATAAGTAATTGACCATGCATTAGCAGTTGACCGTTTTGTATGAAATTTTAAATAATAAGCGTTTTGTTTTGTTGTAGCTAATAAAAAATATTAAACGTAAATCGGGAAATGTGCGGTCTCGACAAGTGAAAAAACCTAAGCTAGAATCAAATAAAAAAAAATTGGGTAGTTGCAATTTTTATGTTTTTTATTTTTGTGTTTTATAATTACTTTATAAAACACAAAAATAAAAATATTTTATAATTACTCGGTTAACTCGTACTGTCTATAAAGAGAGTATATTTCTTCCGGTGTTCATCATCATCCTCCTGCCCTTATCTTACTCTAAGTGGGGTCAGTACAACATATTGTCATATGATTTGGGTAAGTATTTTACGACCGGCCGCCTGCCTGACGTTAACTGACCATCGTATTTTACGACTCCTCGGTAAGAAAGAGGGTGGTCAATTCTACTCAACCGGATACCACAGGATGGGTCAATTTACTTTAGTCGCCTTTTACGACACCTCGGTAAGATATATTTCTTCCGGTGTTATAGCAGAATATTTCCGTTCTTCTCTTTATCAAATTAGCAATGTGTGTTGGGGAAAAATAATCTCTATTTCGCTCGTTACATTTCAGTCGTAGTCGAGAAGCGAATCCAATTTTCCAATAAGCGAAATGCGCCGTAACTCTGAGTTACACCTAATATAAATTCCCTTTGGGCATTTGCATAACGTGTGCCGTTAGGAATTCTTTGTTTTGCGATGTTTTATATAGCTACATATTTCTTAACGGTTTAATTCAGTTTGCAATTAAGAACCTGGGCGAACCTTGGTTGGTAATTTTTTAAAAGATAAAAAAGTGCAATAAACTTTTTCGGTATTTAAAAAAAATACCGAGTATAGCTTTAACAACCAAGTATTACATACATAAATGTCCAGACTCGAATAAACAACAAATTAATTAAGTTAAAGTTGGTGGCACTCGACGCGACTGTCTAGGGCAGTAATTCTCAACCTTTTTTTGTTGCGGCACATATTTAACGATTTCAAAATTTGGCACACAAAGAAAAAAATAAAAATTATTTACTTACTACACACTGCATAAATAGTTTATGACAAAACTTTTAAATATACGAAATAAACTAATATATATTACATTAATAACTAAACGTTTATTAATGGATTAATTACAAGCTAATAATAAAAATATTTTTATTTTTAAATGATATAATTTAATAATATTAACATTATTATATATTTGCAAAATTTGGCGACACACTTTTGAAATTTGGCGGCACACAAAAGTGCCGCGGCACAGTGGTTGAGAATCACTGGTCTAGAGTTATAAACTCAAAGTTTTCTCTCTATAAGGGAAAGCATCTAGCCATTGTCAAAAAGAAGAAAAACTGTAGAATAGGGGAAAGTGTGGAATAAATAAACACGAAATCATCACGGAAATAACTTTCACTTTCGCCGAGTCACAACAACATATTAATCTTGAAGTATGACGTGTCCGCCATTTTGTGAAATGTATCAATATGGAAGCGTCGTAAATCGCCTACGATCGTAAACAGAGATCGTATTTTACGAGAAAATAAACAGTGGGTTGATATTTACTGGGTTTTCGCATGGTCTTCTACTACTGAATAAAATACTTAACAATATCCCATTAAAATCTTAATATTTAAATGATTTAATTTATAATTTATAGAATTAGGCGTTACTTTGCGGAGATCCATAATACAAAAGTAATAATAAAATTATTTTTCTATAATCCGCGATGAAGTAAAATAGAAAATATATATAATGCTAAATGTAGAGTGGACAATCGGTTATCATACCTGATACATGCAGGAGTCGTAAAAAAACCACATGCACAAACCTCCACCACCGCCACCATGACACACAAGCACTATATACGTTCACTACGACCAAAATCGCAAAGCCGGAGTTTGGTCGTGGAGTCTATCTCCTGACGATGCTTCGGTTGCGGGGCGAAACGATTGTTGAGTTTGTGATAGTGAACGTATATAGTGCTTGTGTATCATGGTGGCGGTGGTGGAGGTTTGTGCATGTGTTTTTTTTACGACTCCTGCATGTATCAGGTATGATAACCGATTGTCCACTCTACATTTAGCATTATATATATTTTCTATTTTACTTCATCGCGGATTATAGCAAAATAATTTTATTATTACTTTTGATTTAATTTATAATAGGTAATATTATAAAGAGGAAAAATTTGTATGTATGTTTCTAATGTTTTCACATAAAATAAAATAGGGATCCGCTATAAAAATGTAATAAATATCTTTAAAAAAAATAAAGGTGTAAAAAAATAAAAGCAGCGGTTGCCCAGTGGTAACACCGTGCGACTTTTTCGAGGAGGGTTCAAACCCGGGCAGATACCAATGAGTTTTTCTGTTACAACTTATGTGTCTAATTGATTATTGCAATTTATCACACGCTTTTCGGTGAAGGAAATCATCGTGAAGACACCTGTATATCTCTAGAGAATTCTGGAGATATGTGTAACCTACCAATCCGCATTGGAGCAGCGTGGTAAGTCTTAGCTCCAATCCTTCTCTCCAAAGACGGAGAGAAGAGGCCTTTTCTCAGCAGTGGGATAGTAACAGGCTGCTTCTATAAAATCACTTATTAAGTAAACACTCAAAAATATACCTCACGGTTGAGAAAAAGGAATTCTGTCATATAAACTTTCGGCCTCCCATCCGATAACATTATGGGTGCCCAGAACGAATGAGTTATTTTCGCGAATCAATTTGCTTTCTCTTCGATCTGAATAGCAGATAGTTGGGAAAAGTTTTTTTCGTATTATTATTGACGTGGCGTCCGTTGTTCGTACCAGATGCATGTTTTATTTGTGTTTTTGAGTCTGAGTTAGATTTTCATCTACTGGTTATTTTTGAATTCATATTCCCGAGTCTCTTTGCGAAAAATTTAAGGACTTATCATTATCCTCCTGCCGTTATCCCACTCAAAGTAGGATCGGAAAAACATGTTATTAACATGTTGTAACACGATTTGGCTGGGTATTTTACGACCGGGCGCCTGAATAGAACAGTACCATCCTCATTTATTACCGAGGTGTCGTAAGAGGTGACTAAGGTACGTCGACTCGCCGTGTGGTATCCAGTTGAGTAAAATAAACCAACCTCTTTCTTACCGAGGTGTCGTAAAAGGCGACTAAGGTAAGTTGACCCACCGTGTGGTATCCGGTTGATTAAAATAGACCACCGTCTTTCTTACCGAGATGTCTTCAAATACGACCGAGGTAAGTTGACGTCAGGCAGGCCAGTCGTAAAATACGTAGCCAAATCATGTGACAAAATGTTTCTAGCATGTTGTGCCAACCCCACTTAGAGTGGGATAAGGGCAGGAGCATGATGATTGAAGTATCAAAGTTGTCTTTCGCAATATTCCTCTTTGTAATAACATTTGATAGCTGAAAATGGTCCGCTCAGCATTTATTGAGAGCCGGCAAATTGCAAAAAGCTTCATAATGGCGAATTCGATTAAGGAATGTAATTAACACTGTGACCATTTATTGCAGGAGCTTTTATACGATAAGAACAAAGATAGTGAAATAAATTTGGTACTTAAAGATCTGCTCTTTATATAGGAATCTGTGATCGCGTCTCCACCCGCATGGAAATTAATGTCACAAAGTTTCCCGCGTAAATCCCTACGTCACGGGAACATTGGGATGCCTATAAAGCCTATACATAGCTCCACAATCTAGTTACGTCACCACCCAGTACAAGATACACGTAAACGCAGCATCAGCTTATTGATGGGTGGTCTGATGTTGTACAACCTAAAGAACATCGTATGATGTTCAATAGGTGTTATAATTAATTAAATTGAGATCACCTGGTTGACCGAGCATTACTCGGTATTTTTACCAAAAAAATAAAAAAAATAAAAAATAATTATGTAGTTGGGGATCTATCCTAGGTATTTACATTTCTCGAGACTGTCCGTTCCCCGATTAGAATACGCTGACTTGACAATTTATGACAAAAATTCAATTTAATATAAATTTTAGTATTTTTTAAAGCCCAAAAACAGGAATAAAACGTTTTTTTTACATACAACTTAGCTAGATCGATTTTTCTCCCCCACAACCCCCTACATGGTGAATTTTTTCGGAGATTCCGAAAATATATATATACACACACACACACACACACACACACACACACACATATATATATACACATACAAGATTAACTCATTTAAATATTAAAGATTCATTTTAACAAAAGAATCACCTTCTGCTCAGTCGTTAAGCTTATTATTATCATTTATTTTTAATTCAGACATTGTGTCCATATTGTTAGTTACAAGATTTCTTAGCCTAGGTTAGTACTTTAAATAGAAATTTACAATACTTATTTAATGTCCTCCAGAGAGGACTATCCCATAAACAAACAAATTCAATTTATTAATTAGATTTTTAAAAACATAGTTTTTGTAAGACAAAAAAATCTTGTTTTTGAAAAAGCTTTTCACGTACCCGAGTATTAAACTATCTCTATCTTCGAGTGAAAGTACTATTAAAAACGATAAAGACAAAATGCTAATGGTGACTTTGTTATATAATATCTATAGAAATAACGGCCTATTACTATCTTACTGTTGGGTAACGAGATGGTCAATTGTACTCAGCCGGATACCACACGGCGTGTCAACTTACTTTACTCGCCTTTTACGACAGCTCGGTAAGAGGGTGGTCTATGAGGGTGGTCTATTCTATCAGCCGGATACCATACGGCTTAATTAACTCATTTAAATATTAAAATATCTGGGTGACCGAGCTTCGCTCGGTACTTTTTTACAAAAAAAAAACTTAAAAAAAAACAATTATTTAGTTGGGGATCGATCCTTGGCATTCACATTTCTCAAGTCTGCCCGTCACCCGAATAAGCTACGTCGACTTGACAGTTAATGGCGAAAATTCAATTCAATATGTTCTATATGTTATAATTCAAATGTTAGTGTTTTTTAATGCCCAAAAACAGGGATAAAACAATTTTTTTTATATATAAATATAAAAACCTAGCAAGATCAATTTTTCTCCCCAAAAACCTCCTACATGTTGAATTTCAGGAAAATCGTTGGAGCCGTTTCCGAGATTTGGAAAATATATATATATATATATATACAAGATTAACCCATTTAAATATAAAGATATATAATTTATAGAATTAGGCGTTACTTTGCGGATATCCATAACACAAATGTAATAATAAAATTATTTTGCTATAATCCGCGATGAATGAAAATAGAAAATATACTCGTATATAATGCTAAAATATGTAGAGTAGACAATCCCTTGTAATATATATACCAGATACATGCTGGATTGGTAAAAACACATGCACAAACCTCCACCACCACAATACACAAGCACTACATACGTTTGCTATCACAAACTCAACAATCGTTCGCGCCGCAACCGAAGCATCACCAGGAGATAGACTCCACGACAAAATCGCATTCAACATTTAGCATATATATTCTATTTTACATCATCGCGGATTATAGCAAAATAATTTTATTATTACTTTTGTATTATGGATCTCCGCAAAGTAACGCCTAATTCTATAAATTATTTCTATCATAACTTTTGTACTAATACTGATTGCTATGGTCCCGTCGTGTGGTATCCGGCTGAATAGAATAGACCATCCTCATTTCTTACCGAGGTGTCGTAAAAGGCGACTAAGGTAAGTCTAGACTAAGGTAAGTAAGGTAAGTAATATATTGGTTGGATCTTTATTATTGTTGTACAAATACGATTTCATAGTTTGATTTCATGGTGATCTGAGGGCCTAATAAAATATAAACAAACGACTATCTCAAGGAAAATTTCCTCATCATGTTATCCTGAAGGTTGTAATATTATATCCCTCAAGTAATAAACCCTGACACGGGCTGTAAATGTAAGGTCAGCTTTGTGCTTAATATGAGACCGTAAAATTGCAAAACACGTCATAATGGCGGAATTGATTGAGGGCTTTAATTAAAATCTGGACGCGTGGCCTGTCTACCTTGTAGTCTAGGAGACCACGGTCACAACTTAAGCTTATTAAGTCTTCACGAATCAATGTTGTTTTAGAGCTCGTCTAAGGTAAAAAAACGCGCCACCCTCGTATTATTTATTATTTATTTATTTATTTATTTTACAACAATGCACATGTACAATTATTGTGTCCCTGGCTCCCAAGCTAGTTAAAACTGTATTTTGGGAACCAGTGCCCACCTTAACTTCGTTCAACTTATATATGTACAGGAGTAAAAAAATATATAAATTACGATGACAAAAAATTACAATTAATAAGGAAAAAAAGGAATTTGTATAAAACTAATAAGAACAACATTTAAATGTTATTCATCAAAAGTAAAAACGAAAAGAAAAATAAAAAAATATAAAACAAAAATTAAAAACTTATATTACAGCCGGATGTATGTGAATGTGTGTCTTAAAATAAGTGACTTGCATGTAGGTAAGGTATGAGTGAGTGTTGTGTATTTTAGAGTGTTTTAAATAAGGGTTAAAAGAATATTTTCAATTTGATTATAATCCATTTGTATCAACCATGAAATAATTTTATTTTTAGCAATATGTTTAGTGTTAGGGTAAAAATCCAAATATTTGTTTATTTTATTGTATATAAATGGTGCTAAGAATGAATGTTGGTGTCTGATGAAGGATGTTCGTGGCTTGTGTGGAACGACAGACAATAGACAATAGATATTTACCTACTCGAGCAAATACTACTAATATTATAAATGCGAAATTTTGTGATTATGGATGTATGTTTGCAACTCTTTCACAACGAATCCGCTGAACCAATATTGTTGAAATTTGGCACAATTATTCCTTATACATCGGTGTAACATAAATGCTATAGATGTGCAAAATACGATTATAAACATTAGCACTCACATATTTTTTTACTAGTAAAGAAGTGGGGTGCACCATTTCAAATTAAACACGCTCTATCATTGCTTATTATTCTTGTCCAATCTATTTCGTTATAAAACTTGTCGAATTACCTTTGATTTGCACGGGTACTATACTAAATTATGCCCTGTATTTAAACCGCCATTGGTTTATTTTTGCACGCACTAGTTATCATATTGTAATAACTCTTAAGAGATTAAATTGTGACTTTTATACAATATGACTTTTGTATTTCAATTAAATATATTTGTATTGAATTAATTCGCTACTCCTATCGGTTCTAGTATAGTTTTAAATGTCCTAAAGCACATTTAAAGAGATCCTGGACAAATAGCAGGAATATTCTAAGTTTGGGGTGTAGGAGTGATATTAAACCGTTTTTACAGTAATGTAGCGTGTGGGCGAGCCCACTTCGTTGTTACAAATGCCCACGCACGTCGTATAATTTATATCACTTCCACTCTACCATAACAGATGATGTTACTATTATTCAATTGATTTACTACTTACTCAATTGTATGAAATAATTAATGGCGCGCCTAGATTTATAGTTCTTTGAGAGATTAGAAAATACTCTAAGAACTTATTTGAATGAATGGGATACTACATCTCATTATTTACTACATGTAGGTATAAAAACTAAATTTAGACAAAATATTGTATGTATAATAAAAAATAGCCTTGTTTAGCTCATTTATTTATTTATTTACTTATTTTATTTATTTAAAAAGGCCATCAACAATATAAACACCATACATAGATACAACTACACAATGTACAACGATTATTATAATTAAGTGCTATATTAATTATAGATGGCAACAGCATGCGCAGATTGACAACAACTTTATGAAGTGAAAATAAACATAAACAACGTAATAAATTTTAGAAAAAAGAAGATCTAAATATAAATACAATAAAGCGGCAAAAAAGAACAATTGAAAACTTTAATATAGGAGCTATGACTGTAATTTTAAAATAGTATTTCAAGATCTCTCCTCCTTGTCACTGCATATTAATAATTTAAAACATCTTTATATTAGTTTTGACTTTATGGTTGTTTCGAGATTGCAAATGGCCCAGTTATCTATGGTTATTTGTCTAAAATTAACGTCTTCAATTAATATAATATTAGTAAATTATTGTTACTATTCGACAGCCGTTGAAATGAATTCTATCTTCTTTTAGATAGAAAGATTGAAGCCTGCCAACATGCGGAAAGGTAATTAAATAAATAAAAGGTAGGTTACACATACACTAGGTTTTTCAGAGATAGGTTCCTAACGATTACCAAACATCGCGTTATAAATTGTAAGTATTAGGTTAACATTATTTATATTAAAGGTTATTAAAACTAGTTTTTAATATTAAAATTTTCTATCTATCCATGTTAAATAATATTGCAAAACCTCTGGTACGGTTTCGTCGATTTACTATCACGCCTTTCTTTGTCTTAATTTTTTTATATGCTTAATTATCGAGATATATGTAAAATTAAAATGAACATTGGGCAAATGGAATAAAGAATATTGAGCACCATTTACTAAGCTGTTTGATGTTAACAGACTGTTACCTTATATAGCTACTAAAAATATACTATTTAAATATAAGATATCTTTAAATATAAGTGAAAAAGAAGCTTATTGTTTATAAAGTATTTTTGTATTAAATTTACTATGCTAAGTCATTTTTTTAGTGACTTTTCACTTTTTAGAAATATCCGCTGGCTCTTAATCTAGTCGACCACCCACGCGGCATTATGTTCCCAGTTTCCATATTTCCACCCCCGTAGTCCCTTATCGTCAATAAAGCAATATCTGTTAACCCTTGCGAATAAAAAAACCGGTTTAATCTCAGATGATCTTAGCAATCATCATCATCATCATCTTCCTGCCCTTATCCCACTCTAAGTGGGGTCGGCACAACATGTTATAAGCATGCTGTCACATGATTTGGCTGCGTTTTTACGAGCGGCCGCCTGCCTGACGTCAACTTACCTTAGTCGCCTTTTACGACACCTCGGTAAGAAAGAGGGTGATCTATTCTACTTAACCGGATACCACACGGTGGGACAACTTACCTTGGCCGCCTTTTACGACAACTCGGTAAGAAATGAGGGTGGTCTATTCTACACAGCCGGGTACCACACGGCGGGTCGACTTGCCTTAGTCGCCTTTTATGACACCTCTGTAAGAAATGAGGGTGGTACTATTCTATTCAGCCGGATACCACACGTCGGAACCATAGCAATCAGTATTAGTACAAAAGTTATGATAGAAATAATTTATAGAATTAGGCGTTACTTTGCGGAGATCCATAATGCAAAAGTAATAATAAAATTATTTTGCTATAATCCGCGATGAAGTAAAATAGAAAAGCACGACCAAAATCGCAAAGCTTGCTTTGCGATTTTGTCGTTGAGTCTATCTCCTGTTGATTCTTCGGTTGCGGGGCGAAACAATTGTTGAGTTTGTGATAGTGAACGTATGTAGTGCTTGTATATTGTGGTGGCGGTGGTGGAGGTTTGTGCATGTGTTTTTACGAATCCTGCATGTATCAGGTATGATAACCGATTGTCCACTCTACATTTAGCATTATATATATTTTCTATTTTACTTCATCGCGGATTACAGTAAAATAATTTTATTATTACTTATGAGTTATGATATAATTATTTTTCTTTAATCCACGTCTAAATCTATGTAATGCTGAGTGTAGGAAGTAGAAGCGTTCTCGTACCTTATACCACCACTACCAGCTCGAGATAGGTAGCTCGCGAGCTAAAAACAAGAAAGATATCTTTGCAAAAGATATAATCGCTCTCTAGCTGACATATGTTTCAATTATATATCTATATCTTTATATTTAAGAACGCCGTGTGGTATCCGGCTGAATAGAATAGTACCACCCTCTTTTCTTACTGAGGTGTCGTAAAAGGCGACTAAGGTAAGACGACCCGCCGTGTGGTATCCGGCTGAGTAGAATAGACCAACCTCATTTCTTACCGAGGTGTCGTAAAAGGCGACTAAGGTAAGTTGACCCACCGTGTGGTATCCGGTTTAGTAGAATAGACCACCCTCTCTTACCGATATGTCATAAAATACGACTAAGGTAAGTTGATGTCAGGCAGGCGGCCGGTCGTAAAAACGCAGCCAAATCATGTGACAACATGTTTATAACATGCTGTGCCGACCCCACTTAGAGTGGGATAAGGGCAGGAGAATGATGATCTTTATACTTAAGAGTCAATTTTCGTGATGAGTAACGACTTGTCCAGAATTAGAGAGAAAGAGATGGGCTTATATAGCAATTTATACGTAAAAGAGAGAGATGGATAGTTATTGCATGTTTGTATTCAAAGAGCTGAAGATATAAAGGATATTTTTGTCTTAGCTGCCTTATTCTCTCTCTAAGCTCTAAGGAGCTCTAAGCAGCTCTAAGCAGCTCTAAGCAGCTCTAAGCTGAACTAAGCTAAATGAGTTAAAGATAAGAAAAGGCTTATATCGCCAAGATTGAAGAGATGTATATAAATAATTTATAGAATTAGGCGTTACTTTGCGGAGATCCATAATACAAAAGTAATAATAAAATTATTTCGCTATAATCCGCGAAGAAGTAAAATAGAAAATAAATATAATGCTAAATGTAGAGTGGACAATCGGTTATCATACCTGATACATGCAGGATTCGCTTTTGCGATTTTGGTCGTGGAGTCTATCTCCTGACGATGCTTCGGTTGCGGGGCGAAACGATTGTTGAGTTTGTGATAGTGAACGTATGTAGTGCTTGTGTATCGTGGTGGCGGTGGTGGAGGTTTGTGCATGTGTTTTTTACGACTCCTGCATGTATCAGGTATGATAACCGATTGTCCACTCTACATTTAGCATTATATATATTTTCTATTTTACTTCAACGCGGATTATAGCAAAATAATTTTATTATTACTTTTGTAGATGTATATAACTCTTTTCTTGTCAGGTACATTGCCCATTTCTACTACCGGCATACTACACAATACATACATTCACTACGACAGTTTCAACAAATTGTTTCGCCCCGTAACCGAAGCATCATAAGAACATATGTGAGATTTTTATCTACTCCTCTTTTAAACTTTAATAAAATCTCAAATAAGATATACTAGGCTTTCATTCAACTAAACTAATAAAAAGTTTATGCATTTAGAAACTACGATTGTTTGTCCGTAATACTCAGAACTGAAAGTAGAGCGAACCGCGTGAACCACTTGTATAAGTTCATATTGCAGTTGGTTAGTTTGTTTTACTGAAGTTCATCTCACCATTAATAATTTGCTGAGTACAATCACGTTTACCACTTTGGCTCATAAGGCCTTCAAATACTTGCTGTACTGAACATTTCCTCATCATCCACCCGCCCTTATCCCACTCTAAGTGGGGTTGGACATATTATAAATATTGTATCACACTGCGCTTATCCCACTTTTAGTGGGGTTGGCATAAGTCATAAACAGGTTGTCACAAGATTTGGCTACGTATCTTACGCCCGGCGACTACTTGACGTCAACTTTCTTTAGTCGTATATTACGGCACCTCGGTAGAAAATGATGGTAATCTATTCTAGTCAACCGGATACCATGGTGGGTCGACTTACGTCAGTCGCCTTTAAGATATCTCGGTAAGAAATAAGAGTGGTCTATTTTACTCAGCCGGATACCACACGGCGGATCAACTTAATTTGGTCGCCTTTTAGAACTCGGTAAAAAAGAGACCACCCCCTATTCTATACAACCGGATACCACACGGCGTATAACGACCACTGAAGTGAAGAACACTACATTATTTTGACAATTAGTGTAACATTTTATATGAATAAAAAAAATAGTGAAAAAGCCCAAGCAATTTCTCGTCATTTTCATAAAATAGTGTAAGCTGGAATATTGGATACGAGTGGACGTCAGGCAGTCGGTCGGTCGTAAAATACGTAGTCAAATCATGTGACATGTTTAAAACATGTTTTGCGAACCCATGTTAGAGTGGGATAAGGGCAGGAGAATGATGTCTTGAATCGCTATAACGTGACCTGGTATTTCACAAAATAAGGAACTTATTAACTGAACCCTTCGTCGTCCACCCTGAGCACATTACGAAACAACCCTACAGTCCTACATACAAACAGTGCGTCACCAAAAGTTAGTCCTATTTTTCCAAGTTTCACACAATAAAACATCGGAACAAATAGCTTATGGAATCATACTGCGATGTGCACTCGCCCTCAAACCGAGTCCCATTTGTTCCAGTGACAAACAAACGTTCTGCTCACTGAAGTGGTTGAGATCAATTTTGTACAGTCAATAAATAGGCTGGGAGTTAGAATGTCTTTATACTGAGCGATACGACATACGACATCTGTTACTTATACGTAAAGCATATTATAAAATTGAAGATTATTTGTATGAATAAAAAGCCTGGATTTGAAAATCATTTCAGTATCATACAACACTGCGGTTTAATAAAATTGAACATGTTTAAAAGATTGACCGCCGAGTTTCTTAATACTTCTTCTCGGTAAGAGCAACATTCCGAACCAGTTGTAGCTTCATTAATCATATTGATACTTGACGATTCAAAAGTGCTTGTAAGAGCTTATTTGAATATAGATTATTTTGATTTGATTTGATTTCTAATCTAATGGTTTTGACAGCGTCACCGGAAAAGACGGGCGAGCGCAGAAGCTTCGCTGAGTGACTACCTATAAGATAATAAGTACTACTTATATTGCTGTAAAAACTTCTATAGCGCGACTACTAGTACAGCGCCATCTAGTTTTGAGCAGTAAGAACGGCGCTGACAATAATATAAATAGAATAATGTAATTAGAAATATTAGTGTTCCTTTTGTAGTATGTATATAATTAAAAAGTTATTTCGGTAAAGTGTACAATGTTTAATTAAAAGAAATATATCTTTTATAATTTTTCGGTTTATCCTTTTGAAATAATGAAATATTATAGGTCCTTATTAATGAAGGCCTGGCGTTGTTTGAGGAAAGAAATTCGATCTTTTATAATTTTAACACAATCCGAGAGAACGTTTCTCTTACAAGAGATAAAAGGTTCGAGTGGTATTTGAACGGCAAATTTTTACAAAATGATTTATTTTTTTATAAGTTTAACGCATTTCAACCTGATATCGTCCGTTATTTTTATCCTGTCCGTCTTTATTCTTTGTTTAGCATAAGAATTTGAAGGATTCTTCTACGAAGGAGTTAAATATCAAATAGTAATGACTATATCTTTAATCAAATTTTTTAACGTCGACTTCTTTTATACCTAAGAGTGTGCCAGTTTTTTTGAGCAATTTATTGTATTGAGTAATTTTTTTCTTTATTTACGTTAAAGGAATGTAAAATAAAAAACTATTTTATACAGAAGTTATGAAAATATTATATTTTTATAATCCGCGGTAAAAAAAAATTTGATGCAAAATGTAGTATGCTATTCGTTCTCATAACTGATACATTCAAAAAAGACAAAATCGCAAAGCGTGGAGTGGAGTGGCGTCGTGGATGTGATGTATGATGGTGAATGTGTACAGTGCTTGTGTATTGTTGTGTTATTGTGGCGGGTAGTGCATAAGTTGTTACAAATTCGCATGTATCAGGTATGAGAACCGCAAAGTACACTCTACATTTAGCATTCATATATTTTCTTATATCGCGTATCATAACAAAATAATATTTTCATTAATTTGTATTATGGACCTTCGGAAAGAATTTTCATCATCATCCTCCTGCCCTTATCCCACTTTAAGTGGGGTCGGCACAACATGTTACAAACATGTTGTCATATGATTTGGCTACGTATTTTACGACCGGCCGCCTGCCTGACGTCAA
Organism: Morpho achilles; assembly: GCA_947086495.1. Classification (NCBI taxonomy): domain Eukaryota; kingdom Metazoa; phylum Arthropoda; class Insecta; order Lepidoptera; family Nymphalidae; genus Morpho; species Morpho achilles. Next base: position 15,988,675 of record CAMTZB010000014.1, on the reverse strand, counting down.
CATACCTTAGTCGTATTTTACGACTCTTTGGTAAGAAAGAGGGTGGTCTATTTTACTCAACCGGATACCACACGGTGGGTCAACTTACCTTAGTCGCCTTTTACGACACCTTGGTAAGAAATGAGGGTGGTCTATTCTACTCAGCCGGATACCACACGGCGGGTCGACTTACCTTAGTTGCCTTTTACGACACCTCGGTAAGAAATGAGGGTGGTACTATTCTATTCAGCCGGATACCACACGGCTATTCGCAAAGAATTTTATTTTATAATTTATATAAGTAAGCGATACTTCTATAAATTATAAAATTAAACTATTTTGTGTAAGTTTTTTTGATTAATTTAAACTTTCAATGTACACGTTAAAGTATTAGGTTCCGCAGACGAAACCAATAACAAAGTTATTGATTTACTTGAAAATCAATGAAAATGTTTCGAGAGGTAGATCTAAGGAGTTGGAAACACAATTACTAGTTGCCAGTATTTGTTTCCGATACAAATTCTATATCTTGTCTACGGTACCTTGTCTATTAAACGACTGAGTGCTTGAAATAATTTATAGACTTAGGCGTTACTTTATGGAGATCCATAATACAAAGGCGTCTTTGCGATTTTGTCGTGGAGTCTATCTCCTGGTGATGCTTTGGTTGCGGGGCGAAACGATTGTTGAGTTTGTGATAATGAACGTGTATAGTGCTTGTGGATTGTGGTGGCGGTGGTGGTTTGTGCATGTTTTTACGAATTCGTGTATCGGGTATGAAAACGGATATTTCACTACATTTAGCATTATATATTTTTCTACTTACTATATCCCAGTTATAGTATGTCATTTTATTATTACTTTCGAATGCTACAAGTTGAAAATTGCATACTTAGACATTCTTAGGCATAAGTTATAGGGGCTTGTGCCACTAAAGACATGGTCTATGTCGGGGTGTCTGTGGCACTTTCCCAGATAGAATGCCGCTGTTAAAAGGAATTGGGCAAAGTGTCCCCTGTCTCTGCCACCAATGGCGTGATAGAGAACTGTAAATTTTTTCTTTCTTTCACTATCTACTCTTTCCTGTCCATCCGACTTGTATTGTAGGGGGGACTCTGCTCGAGCCGTGGTGATGATGTATCCAATAGTATAGAAGCTAAAGCCCTAACCTGAGCAGACCCTCCCATTTTTCACCTTCCTATCTACTCCATTCCTTTATATGGTGTGAAGATGTTGTGCGGTCTTGGCGACACTAGTATCCAATAGTGGAAAATATCATACCGGCCCGCACAGCATCTCCTTTCCACTCTTGTCCTCATCTTCCCATTACCCATCCTTTTTTCTTTTTTTAATCACGAGAAACCCCTTATAAGGCCCTCCGTCTGTCCGGGATGAGTGGTGGGTATGTCAGACTCGAACCGATTAAAACAACCTGAGTGCACCACCAAGCTGCTGGTTGCAGGAACACGGTACCGTTGCACATATTGCCCCCATCCCCGCAAGCACCACCTTTGTGTCAGGGCTTATCCTAAAAGTGACCCCCTCTGCTTATCGAAGATTACTTAGAAGATAAGAATGTGTGGATATAGCTCGCTTAGACCCTGTACAAGACAGTAATGACTAAATGTAACTAATAATAAGAATTATATTTTTAAAAGAGCAACCGCCGAATTTTTTACTGGCTCTGCTTGGTAGGAACAGCTTTCCGAACCCATAGTAGAGTTGATTCAAAAGCATTTGTTGACAAGTTTATTTCAATAAAGAATATTTTGAATTTGAATTTATCCTTCGCTCATCCCCGCTAAGTAGCGATGACTCATAATCTGTTTTCCTAATATAATAAAAGCTCTTAGAATATTGATATTTTTTACACTCAATTTTTCTCAAAAGAACTACAGTATTTAATATATTTCAAGTCAAACTCGCAGCAATATTTCCATATCTTCCAGCTTGTAATGCTAAATCGATCATGCCGCTATAGCTCACAATCTCCTTTAGTGCAAGAATTTAATAACGATGCAACATTTTCGCAATTTTATCCAATAAAAGGGAATGCCACGGTTCAAACGAGTTGTTGATATATTGTGTGATTTTCAGAGGTGTTTTATTGCGTTTAACATTAGGACAATGCTTATGTACCGTATAGTATCCAGCGGACTAGAATAAACCTTCATTTCTTACCGAGGTGTCGTAAAAGGCGACTAAGGTAAGTCGGCCTGCTTTATGGTATCCTGTCGATTAGAATAGACCATCTCCAAACCTTACCGAGGTGTCTTAAAAGGCGACTAAGGTTAGTTGACCCGCCGTGTGTAATCCGGCGGAGTAGAATAGACCACCTTAATTTTTTACCGTGTTGTCTTAAAAGGCGACTAAGGTAAGCCAAAACATGTTTAAAACACGTAACAACATGCTTATAATATATCAACACCCATACACCAAAACTAAGAAATTGTTATTCAAAATCAAAGCCGCGACCCACAGAGCTGAAGGCAGTATAAGTACCACCTGAGCCTTGAGTTACTGGGTGAAACGATTGTCGAGATTGTTGCGGTGAATGTGTGCAGTGCTTGTGTATTTTTAGGTTATTGATAGTTGGTAGTGCATGAGTTTTCATAAATTCTGCATGTAGCAGGTATTAGAACGGATAGTACACTCTACATTTCCTATTATATATATTTTTTTGGGATTATCGCAAATTTTCATTACATTTTGTATTATGGACCTCTGTAAAGTACGCCTACGTCTATAAAGGAATCTAAATCTATCTTTAAAATAGTTCCAGTAAATGTTTTCAATAACGTAGTTCAAAATGTATATCACGTATTCGAACTAAATCCGGCGCCCTCGATGCATATGCTATGAAGGCGATATCGTAGCGGCTACACATCTTAGCAGCCGTAGCGAGTCAGCGCTACTCATCTTACTTAAAGTACGCTTCGTAGTTACGTAGCAGTCGTAGTGAGTTCGCGCTACTCATCTTACTTAAAGTACGCTACGTAGTTACGTAGCAGTAACATCCGTAGCGAGTCAGCGCTACACACCTTACTTAAAGTACGCTACGTAGTTACGTAGCAGTAACATCCGTAGCGAGTCAGCGCTACACACCTTACTTAAAGTACGCTACGTAGTTACGTAGCAGTCGTAGCGAGTCACATTCGTAGCAGACCTAGCTAAGTAAGTTCGAGAAAAATACGAATATAAATAATCATTCTAGGGATGCGACATGGAGTAAAAAATCGATTAATAAATAATCAATTTTTCCCTTTAATACAAATCGATTTTTAAAATCGATTATTTCTTATCAAAATAATAGTTTTTTCCTTGCCTTTTTTCATATTAAAAATTAATAATAATGAAGGCCAATAAATAAAATAAACATAAATATATGGGACACTTAAAGTTTTAAAATAAAAAATAAATTAAAGACACTTAAAATAAAAGTGGACAGCTGCGAAGAAATAATTACAGGTGCCCTGTTTGTGGAAATTGATTAAAATTTTAGTTTGGCTAAATTGGTTTCATCCAACAATTTAATCTTAAAAAAAAACAAAATGAGATAATTTAAATAAATTTTGAAAAAATCTATTTTTGATGAATAATAGATTATTTTAAAAATCGATTATTTCTCCACATCCCTAAATCATTCTCCTGCCCGTATCCTAATTAAATAGAGTCGGCACAACAAGTTTTAAACAGGTTGCAACATGATTTGGTTAGGTATTTTAATATCGTCAATTTACCTAAGTCTCCTATTACGACATCTCAGTAAGAAATAAGGTTGTTCTATTCTATTCAGCCGGATACCACTGCGGGTCAACTTACCTTAGTTACCTTTTACGACAACTTGGTAATTAATGAGGGTGGTCTATCAGTTTAATAAGGTCTGATATCTGCCCGTGTTTGAACCAGTTACCCCTTGGTCACAATGTCTCACTATTCATCTTTTACAGATGTTTAATAAAATGGTAGAGACAAAAAGGCGTTTTTTTTGCATTCTCCACTCCGCAAAGTTTTTACTACGCTGGAAACTTCCTTAGTTTAAAATAAATAATTAATTAAAGCGGAGCAGTTTGTACGGTCTGTTTATCTAGTTGTTACTAATTTATAGAATTAGGCGTTACTTTGCGGAGGTCCATAATACAAAAGTAATGAGAATATTATTTTGCTATAATCCACGATAAAAGGAAATATATGTAATGCTAAATGTAGAGTGTACTATTCGTTCTCACACCTGATATATGCAGAATTTGACAAAATCGCAAATCGCTTTGCGATTAACATGCTGAATTTCAGGAAAATCGTTGGAGCCGTTTCAGAGATTCCAAAAAAATATATATATACATATAAGATTAACTCATTTAAATATTAAAGATAATAGTAAGGATAAAAATTGAAAAGAAAAATTAAAAAATAATAGGTGGAATAATTCCTGGGTTTTCACCTCTCTAGACCGCCTGTTCCCCAAATGAACCACCATGACTTTACGTTTGACAACGAAAAATTGTGATTGTATTCAACGTAAAATAATTTTAGACCCCAAAAACAGGGATAAAAACGACATTTTTTAAAATTAAACTTATCTAGATAGATTTTTCTCCCTCAAAACCCCCTAAATGCTATATAAGATTAACTCATTTAAATATTAAATATATAAGGATATAAAAGTTGGCAACCCTAATCGTAAGTGAACAGGTTAATCGAGTTAAAGAGAAGGAAAGAAGAACTCTTTGCAAAAATAATAAATCTAGCGATCCTAACTTTTTAACCCAGCAGTGTCTAAACACTGTTCACTGTATTACGTCTGCAAACAATGTTCACTTTAATGAGCAAACGTTGCACACAGTGGTTGGAAATATATCTTATCGCGACGGAGAATAGTTCACTTTGGCATCATTAATGTGAGATTGTTGAACAGAGCTTGCCTTGGTATATTTGCTTTAGTTAACGTCGGATCCTGTTAACTATATGTTACGTTAACAATGTTACGCTTTCAGCCATTTGACTTCTTGAAAAATAAGAAGTAAGGTAAGGTAAAAGTAAAGTAAGTAAGTAGCGGCCTGTTACTATCCCACTGCTGAGAATAGGCCTCTTCTCTCCGTTTTTGGAGAGAAGTATTGGAGCTAAGACCTACCCTGCTGCTCCAATGCGGATTGGTAGGTTACACATAACTCCAGAACTTTAGAGATATGCAGGTTTCCTCACGATTGGTGTTTGCCCGGGTTTGTACCCGTGACCTTCTCGAAAGAGTCGCACGGTGTTACCGCTGGGCTACCACAGCTAACTAAGGTAAGGTAAAGCACTAGCAATTGACCATTAACTAGTAGTTGACCGTTTTGTATGAAATTTTAAATAGTAAGCTTTTTGTTTATTGTAGCTAATAAAAATATTAATAAATAATATTGAATTTTAAATATTAAACAATGGGCTACAGTTCCGAGCTTTTGGGCAGTTGTTAATAGATGGCAACAGGTAATTACAAATTTATCTTTTATTAGCTAAAACAAATAAAACGCTTATTATTTAAAACTTAATACTATATTTAATCACCATCAATCAATGCATCACATAAAATATAATCTTTAATATTTAAATAAGTTAATCTTGTATCAATATATTTACTAAATCTCGAAAACAGCTCCAACGACTCTCCAGAAATTCATCGTGTAGGGGGTTTTGGGGGAGAAAAATCGATCTAGCTAGGTTTTATTTAAAAAAAAATCATTTTATCTTTCTTGGGCATTAAAAATATGGTATAATATAGAATTGAGAGCAGAGGATTTTTGTAGTTGTTAAACGTAATGTTGCGATAGCTGACGGGTAACGGGTGGACCGAATTTTTATTTTATTATTTTTTTATATCTTTTTTAGTAGCCTTTTACGACACCTTGGTGAGAAATGTGTAGTCTATTCTACTTGGCTGGATACCATACGGGACCCTTTACTCCTATGGAGAGAAACTTTGGAGTTAAGATCTAACACGCTAATCTAATACGAATTGGCACGAAGTAGTTGATAAAATTAACTTTATTTTTACCTATGCTGTATCTTTTCATTGTACCTTTTCCGATAAAACCCAAACTATTTCATTAAATAAATTCCTGGTTTCTTTTTTTAGATTAGTACATGGCATTCCGGAAATCCGGGCGTACAAGTCAAATGGAATGTTGGTAAATATTCGCTATGAAAGAATCCGCTGCTCCGGAAATTGGGTCGCCGGTGTCATGTTGCGTTGTTGAAACGAAATTGGACGTAATTTCTCGAGTATTTTTACAACCGGCTTGTAGAATGTAACTTTAATAAGGCATAAAGTAAAAATAGACGAAGAGCTATGTCCGAAGATTTTACCACCTTGTCAAAAGATTTTACAGATTTTACATCTTGTTTTATTATTGAATAGTGACAAAATTAATTCTTAATGGATAAACTGTGAGTTGAAACGTTGTGCATTCGGAAATTTGTCCTAAAATTCAACCAAACTCAGAAGAAAAAGTGTAACATAAACTTCTAAGTGAAGGCAATATATTAATAGACGAAATATTGTATGTACAAAATGTACATAGATAATTTCTAAGATTTCCTTTCTTCTTCTTTCTTCCTTTTTGTTATTTTTTATTTTTAAGGATTTACGCTTTGTTTCGTATAGTTTTATAAATCAAGTAATAAGAAGGTGTAGAAGGTGTGTAAATGGAAATTGCAGCATAATATTAAAATCTTTAAACAATGCAAGTTTCTAATATATGGATCCCGAATTTGGTCACTAACTATGGGCCTCGTAAGAAATCTAAGACTGTTAGATTTCTTTATTATTAGGTAGTTACATTGGGTGACTCAGCAGGCGATAGATCAACCAGTATTTGGAGTGACTTTAAGTGAGCAATTCAGGAAGGAAAATCCTGTACAAAGACCAAACTATAGAAGTAGCTCAGTGTAGCGAATCTGTGGTTTTTGACGGAAATATAGTATTGCTAACAAACGAAAGAGTTTTAAAATGACGATTTGGTAATTCCTTTCAATATTTTAGTATTTATGTTTACATAAAATAATCTAATGTCTTTCTTGGGTTTTTTATCTTATATAGTAGGGGTTGTCATATTAAAGTCAGTCACAATCTGAACGCAGACTCATACTATTATTAGATGCCAAAATACCTAGGTCGTGCGTATAGTGTCTTAGCACGTCGATTTCGTTTAGGCACGCTTATGTCTTGTCAGGCTACTCACCGTGCAAGATATATTGTTGCGTGTTATATTAATAGGTGGGTAGATCTGTGTCCAACAGCTGTGACAGTCGATTGTGACTCTTACCAGGGCATCACGGTTTCAAACCCCAGCTAGGCTAGTAAGTTTTGCTATTGAAACTTATTTGCCTAATTGATATATATATAATTTTCACGTGCTTTTCGCTGAATGAAAAGGATATGTTAATTCATGGAATATGTGTAACTTACCAATAAAGGACGTAGCGTGATGGTTCTAAGCTCTAAACATTGTTTTCAAAAAGGACAGAGGAGGTCATTGTCTATCATTGCAACAGTTCCGTAAAAAAAGGTATATATTACCTACTAGCGATGCCAGCAGCTTCGCCCGCATGGAAATCAGTGTGTGAGTTAATTATCAGAGATTTTTGAATAGCTTTCACCGTTAACTTAGCTCACGCAAAGAAAGCTTTAAATTTTGTCGTTTATGCAATATTTTTTATTGCTGCTCCTCTCCTATTCATCATAGCGTGATGCTATATAGCCTAAAGCCTTCCTCGATAAATGGACTATCTTACACTTAAAGATTTTTTCAAATCGGTCCGGGAGTTCCTGAAATTTGCGCGTTCAAACTAACTCTTCAGCTTTATATATTAGTAAAGAGTATAGATGTAACGTGTTCGCTGTCCATTCTCCTATATATTTTAAGTAAAATCTCAGTAAATATGGCCGCTATGTGAATGAAAATATTCGGTACCCCGGAAATTGGGTCGTCGGTATCGCGTTACGTTGTCGAAACGAGATCGATCGTAATGTGCCGAGTATTTTTACGGCGAGCTTGGAACATTTAACTGGAGTAAGGCGTGAAAATTGGCTTCAAAGAGTGTACGAATACCGACAAAAAAGTGTAAAAGTGTATAAATACGGTAGAGTGTTTAAACTGTTCATGTTACTTTACAGAATTAGGCGCTACTTTGTGGAGGTCCATAATACAAAATTAATGATGATATTATGCCGCCGTGTGGTATCCGGCTGAGTAGAATAGACCACGTTGATTTCTTAGCCAGGTGTTGTAAAAGGAATGTTGACCGGGCTCTGTAAAAGAGGCGGGTGGTAGGTCTAAAAAAAACCTAGATAAATCATGGACATTATTTATAACTGTTTGTCATCACTATTCTCCTGCCCTCATGCTACTCTAAGTGGGGTCAACACAACATAGCACATTTTTTGACACGATTTGGCTAAGTATTTTACGACCGGCTGCCTGCCTGACATCAACTTACCTTAGTGGCCTTTTACGACATCTCGATAAGAGATGAGGGTGGTCTGTTATACTCAGCCGGATACCGCATGGCGCGTCAACTTACCTTAGTCGCTTTTTACGACACCTCGGTAACAAATGAGGGTGGTCTATTCTACTCAGCCCAATACCTTACGGCAATGAAACTGTTCTGTAAAAAACTAAAAGAATTTTCAGTTCTAAGCATGTTTATCATTCAAATATTCTTTAATTCTTTAACATGCCTTACGTATATTTCTTACATTTAATTTAAAATTGTCTGATTTATAGAAGCAGGCGTTACTTTGCGGAATTCCATAATAAAGTCGTATCGTAATTAATAACGATTTTGTTCGTGGAGCAAAATGATGCTTCGGTTTCGGGGTGAAACGATCGTAGAGATTGTTTTAGTGAGTGTGTGTAGTGCTTGTATGGATTGTTAGTGTTGGCGGCGTCCTGAGATACGTGTGGCAGCTTGTTCTGCATGTATGTGGGTATGTGATTCATACAATTAGCGTTGCATGTATGGCTGGCCCTTTGGCGCAGTGGGTATTGACTCTGCCTTCAGCTCCGCGGCTCGATTCCCGCCGAGGGCCAACATTTTCTATAAATGAATTTATTGGCCTTTGAGCCTGGGTGTATATTTGTATTTAAGTATGTATTTAAAAATATATAAGTATATTCACCAGTTGTCTGTCACCCATAACACAAGTATTAAGTTACTTTGTGGATGGACGACCGTGTGTGTAAGTGTCCCATATATTTATTTATTTATTTATTATGTATTCTCTTAACAAAAACGTGGATTACAGCAAAGCAAGTTTATTGTAACTTCTGTTAAAATCTTCGGATCTAATATAACTTCCTAACACCACCTTCAGATATATAAGCTTTTACAAACATGTTTTGTGCCCATAGCGTAATGAAATTTAATATAGCTCTTAACACAGCGGGACGTTCGTTATTATGAGGTACAGTTTGCTCTAGTGTTGCCAGGTAATTCGCTTTTGCACTAGCAACTTGGTAAGGAGAATTTTAATTAATAAAATGTCTGCAGGTAGTTATTTTAGTAAAGTAATAATAAAAGTATTTTGCTTTTGTAATTTAAAGTCTATGGTAACGCTGTGTGGTATCCGGCTGCGTAGAATAGACCACCCTCATTTTTTACCGAGGTATCGTAAAAGGCGACTAAGGTAAGTTAACCCGCCGTGTGTTATCCGGCTGAGTAGAATAATATACCGCCCTCATTTCTTACCAAGGTGTCGTAAAAGGCGATTAAGGTAAGTTGACTGGCCGTGTGGTATCCGGCTGAGCAGAATAGACTACCCTCTTCTTACAGAGGTGTAAAATATGACTTAGGTAAGTTTACCCGCCGTGTGGTATACGGTTGAGTAGAATAGACCATTCTCTTTTTTACCGAGGTGTCGTAAAAGGCGACTAAGTAAGTAAGACTTGATAAGAAAGAGGGTGGTCTATTCTACTCAATCAAATAACACATGGCGGTTAAACTTATCTGTCGACTTCTGCGCGCTACCATAAATCCTTTGTAAAATTAAAAACGTTTATAGAATTCCAGTAGATATTATAAACGCGACCCTAATCGAGTTATTCTGGGGTGTAATAACGACCCTTTCCCTCCCATCGAGTCGTCTATAATTGGGAACCCAACCCTTGTAATTTAATGAACAAATCCAGCTTAATACGAAATGAAAGTTAAAAGTTTCTTCAACAAAGAATACTGTGGGTTACAAAATTTATATAAGTGCTGGAAATTAAAATAACTTTTGGGTTTTATCGGATTGGATCGGTTGGAATTTAAAAGGAATTTCGCGAGGGTAGATAGGCGAAATTAATACTTCGAATCGGACTACATTTGTACGATAGCATATTGAAAAAGCGACCGTCTATTTGTCTATGTTTTACGCTTTCACGGCTGGAGCAATATTGATGAAATTTAGTATATATAATATAGTAAATCAGTAGTGGCTCTTTTCAAAATTTATCTTTAATATTTAAATGAGTTAATCTTATATATATATTCAGAATCTGGGAAACGGCTCCAACGATTTTCCTGAAATTCAGCATGTAGGGGGAGAAAAATCGATCTAGATAAGTTTTATTTAAAAAAATGAAGTTTTATTCCTGTTTTCGGGCCCTAAAATATGTGAACCCAATATCCAATGTTCCAATCCAATGTTTTTCGTAATTTTATTTGTTTATAGTATCTGCTAAAGCCTTGTGGTATACGGCTGAGTAGAATAGAGCACCCTCTTTCTAACCGAGTTGTAACAAAATACAACTAAGGTACGTAAGGTAACGTCAGGCAGGCGGCTGGTCGTAAAATACGTAAACAAATCATGTAACAAAAACATGATTATAACATGTAGTGCCGACCCCACTTAGAGTTGCATAAGTATCCGCTAAAGGTTCATAAGAAAAAAAGAAAATATATTTGTACTAAAATTAAATTCTAATAGATAACAATAACCACTAAGTGCTGTTTGGTTAAAGCTAATAAATCAGTACTTTAGTTAACGTTCCGGAAAATAAATACACATCGCGACCCAGACACGGGCTGACCTCGACAATTGTGACCCAATTTCCGGACGTGCATTCGCAACATGAGCATAAATTCACAGGGGCTTTTATTATGTTTTCTTAACAAAGTTTTAGAATTTAACACATTCTATTATTTGTTTATTATAGACTATCAAAATTATCTATCTTTAATATTTAAATGAGTTAATCTTGTTTGTATATATGTATACCAACGAGATTGCCTCATGTACCATAAACATATATTTTCGCAATTTTGGAAACGGCTCCAATGATTTTACTGAATTTCAGCGTGTCGATCTAGTAAGTTTAATTAAAAAATATAAGTAAATTTTATAGCCGAACTATGAGACCGTGTGATTTTCTCGATTGTCTCGAATTTCGACTCTGTCCAGGCCTCAGTGAGTCTTTCTATAAAAACTTATGCCCTTAGAAAAATATTGCGAGGAAACCTGCATATTTCTGGAAAATATGGTGTTTTGACCTATTAAGCCGCATTGGAAGTATTGCAGTATGTTTAGGCTCCAACACTTTTCTCCCTAAGTGTGCCTTTTTCCGGTATAGGGAATAGAAATAGACCGTAAATATTTTGTCGTAAGAAATAAAGTGAGTTTATATAAATATTATAAACTAGTTTTTACCCCCAGTTTTCGCGTCATAGGTTGACAATAGATGGAGCTTTTGAATGTCATCCTATTCCTGTAGAACTAACAGGATTTCTATAGCCTACACGTTACCCCGGTGTGTATACAGTCACTTTACTTTTATAGGAATAGAATCAGAAAAAAAAGTATCGGCCAAAATCTATCTTTATTTTGCGAATACGAATAAACCGTTATGGATTAGAGTTACTAAATTGATTGTTTGGTCTAAAAAGTCAGGCCAGCATAATATAAACTATGCGGCCCAATGGCAGACTGACCTCGACTACAGTGACCCAATTTCCGAGCATGAAACAGTAAGACGAGTATAAATTCACCTGAGCTTTTCATTACGATGTTTACTATGTCATAAATCATAAAAAAAACTACGTTACTATTATAAATTAGCCTTTTCTCAATATAGTTATAAAGTATTATGTGTATAATAAACAAAGTAGGAACTGACATAAGCTTGCGGCTCTTGCTTTGCGACAAAACTTGCATAAGTATGTAAGTAGTTTGTGAATTTGGGTATAAGATTTTATAATAAAGTTTTAGTTTTAGTTTTGCCATTACAGAAGTTTAAAAAAATATTAGGAAGCCGATACAGATAGCCTACTACATATAGTCTTACTCAGTAAAAGATAGTAATGATAAAAAGTAACTAGTAATAAATAAATTATTCCTTATTTCAGGCAACTTTAGCCCAAAAAAAATTACACAGATCATACATATCAAATTAAAAATTAAAATGAAAATCGAATGAAAATAACAATGATTAAGAATAATATTAAAAATATTGATTGAGAATGGGTGAATGGACTTCAAGATTGCCTTACAAGCACCTTAGAAAAGTGTTGCAGCATAGGCAAGTCCATCTTAAATATTAAAATAATAAAAAAAAAAAATATTTTGAAAAGCAACCACCGAGTTTCTTGCTGGCTCTTCTTGGCAGGAATAGCTTTCCGAATTAGCAGAAGAGTTGAAAAGAAGACATCATGTCATATTTACATATATGAATGGTTTTAAAATCTTTCCCTGTAGTAAAACAGATTTGGATAAAGCTAATAAATTCAAACGTTAGCCTTAAAATGGGTCTCGTAAGAAATAAACAAGGCGACCCAGTCGCGGGGTGACCTCGACCATTATGACCCAATGTGACCCAATTTCCGAGCATGCACTCGCTACATAAGGATGAGGGCTTTACGTTACGAGGTTTAGACTGTTATATCTAAATAACTAATTATTATATAGTAATTTCAAATGAACATGAACTAGTCTGGAAATATATAAATCATATAATTTTGTTCCTGAATTGAAATTTTGAAAATAAAAGTTGTTATCGTAAGTAATTATAAGAGATTTTTGAATAACTTTCACCGTTTACTTAGCGCACGCAAGGAAAGCTTTTAATTTTGCTGTTTCCGCAATATTTTTTATTGCTGCTCCTCTCCTGTTCATATTAGCGTAATGTTATATAGTCTATAGCCTTCCTCAATAAATAAACTATCTCACACTCAGACTTTTTTAATCTGTTTAGGTGTTCCTGAGATTATCGCATTCAAACATTTAAAAAATTAGTATAGATTAAATAATACTTTATTTTTCATTTTCCTTTTTTCTTCTATAATATTAATGACGGCTCTATTATTCTAAATTTATGGCTTAAAATTTCAAAAATAATAACAAAATTCTTTAGTGCTAAATGGAAAATATCGACTATATATTATATTAGGTCAGATATGTCCGGGATATGTCGGGATGATGGCAAGAGACCAGACGGCTTGACGCTGGTTCCTTGGGAAAGGGGACGGGCCCTAATGTGGGTCGCAACATGCGTTGATACGTTAGCCTCGTCCCATATCAGGGAAACAGCGTCAAGACCTGGAGCTGCGGCGGAAATAGCCGAAACCGGCAAACGGCGGAAGTATGCATCTCTCATCGAGAGTTATATATATGTGCCGTTCGCAGTCGAGATCCTAGGGCCATGGAGTCAAAGTGCAAAAAATTTTTTATCCGTTTTAACACCTCGGTTGATTGCCTCTTCAGGTGACAAGAGGGCTGGCTCCTTTTTCGCACAAAGAATCAGCTTAGCGATTCAGCGCGGAAACGCTGCCAGCATTCTTGGGACCATTCCACGTGGGCATGATCTGTATAGTCCTAGCGTGTAAGTAATTTAAGATAGATATAACTTGTACATTTTTGCTGTAAATAAAATAAACGGTCAGATTATATTAGATTATATTTGTTATCTATGAAGATGGAAGCTGTGTTATTGATCGCAATGCGGGCCTTACGTCCATTATCAATCTCTGGTATAATAGCAAAAATTAAAAAATTAGACCTATCTCATAAGTGGGACTGGATATCTCCTGAGATTTTATGTATAAACACTGCTTTAACTGAGTTAATTTTACTTAGTTGCAGCCGTAAGCGAGTCCTAGGAAAGAGACTTTCCATTAAAGATCCTAAGAATGTTTCAGACCTGGATTAATCCCAGGGCGTTTTAGGGCGTCAAAGTTCAGGGTGTATTCCATGCCGACCACGCAGCGTTATTAAAGCCCAAATTTTATAAAAAATTCACTCCAAGAAAATCGTAGAAAGTGGATACAAGCAGGACAATGTTAAAAATCAAAATTAAAAAAAAACAACATATTCTTTATTCAAGTAAACTTGTAAACAAGTGCTTTTGAATGGTCAACTCTACTGCTGGTTCGGAAAGCCGTTCCTATAAAGAAGAGCCATCAAAATCACCGGTTGCTCTTTTCAAAATATAATTCTTTTAACTAGTTAAATTTATTTATTACTGTCTTGTACAGGGTCGAAGAGTAGCTCTATCCACGCATTCTTATCATCTAAGTAATCCTCAATAATATATCCTTCTGTTTTAGCCTTATATTAATAGTGTTATATTAGGAACCTTTTATTAATAATATTATATTATCACAGTAATATAATTTGTTTTATAATGCTTGTTGGACTAATTTTGTATATTAATCTTCAAGAGTTATAGTAGGCTTTCTGTATCAGTCTCCTTTTATAAACAACTTAAAACTGGCAAAGCTTAAATTGATTGCATAATTTTATTATAGAATCTTATATCCAAACCCACAACTGACTTACGTACTTTTGCAAGGCGTAAAGCAGGAGAGGCAAGGTTATTTTTATATTATGAAGAATGTATTAACAAATCCCATTTACGATAAACAGGGTCGTCTTCGTCTATAAAATTGAAAGTTTCACCTTTTTATCGACAGCCGACCATTTCCATAAGAGTCAGTGCGGGCCGGTTATTAGGTTTTTCTCGTGTTTTACTTTTTCGCTTCATATAGTGTTGAATGCAGAGCAATATTTGAGGTCAAGGGGTTGTTCAGTTTTATTGTGAAACTGATTTTTTTTAGAATCAATTCAGTTTATAGTGACAGACTGAGGTTTTAATATCAGCTTGCATAATTCAGATTGCTATATGCACATTTTTTTCAATAAAGTGTTTTTGAGAGATAAAGGATGTCGTGGTGTCTATCTCCTGACAATACTTCGGTTACGGGGCGAAACAATTCTTGAGATTGTGGTGGTGAATGTGTGCAGTGCTTGTGTATTGTTGTGTTATCGGTGGCGGTTAGTGCTTGAGTTTTTACACATTTTGCATGTATGAGAACGAATAGTACACTTTACATTTAGCATTACATATATTTCCTTTATCGCGGATTATAGCAAAATAATATTTTCATTTCTTTTGTATTTAGAGATAAAGCAATTAAAAAAAATTGGAAAATATAATTGTATCCTGCTGAATAAAAGAGACCACTCTTTTTATTCACAGAGGTGTCTTAAAATAAGATTGGTAAGTTGACGTCAAGCAGGCGGCAGGTCGCAAAATAAGTAGCCAAATTTTGTCACAACATGTTTATAACATGATGTGCCCACTTCGAGTGGGATAAGTGCAGTAGAATGTTTTTATTCAACGAAATGCGTGTTGAATTGCAATTATCAATTAGACACATAATTTTTAATAGAAAAACTCCTTGATGATTGCTCGGGGTTTGAACTCGTGACACCCTCAAAAAGGGTCGCACGGTCTTACCGCTGGGCTATCAGAACTCGTTTTTTTTCAAATGCATAAGATAAAATACATTCTAGGCTTTTTTGAATTTAAACTATCGTGAGTGGAATTCATAATTAATGTATAGAAACCGGCTATACTCACGTGTTATTTTATCGGATGAGCCCGACTAGTTTCAAGCCCATACGGGGCTCTTATTCATGAGCTCTTTACGCGGCGTTATCGCGACGGGAACTGCGTGTAGCAGCTCGCAGGGCGCGACTCGAGAGTGGTTGGAGCGGGGGGAGGGACGGCAGCGGCGCTGGTCGCACGTCTTCTGAGCACTCCCCGTCACTGCTCTGGTCATCGTTATCGGATGCCCGGAAGAAATTTGTGCATGCGACGCTTACGGTGTCCGGTTCTAGCAGGTCTTTAGTCGTGCCAGTAGTGCCAAAAATAGGTTTCCACGCTGGAGGCAGTGCCCATCCACAGTCTCTGTTAAAGTTCGGGTGACGGCTTATTTCAATTGACTCACGTATTTTTCTAGGTACTAGAAATTTTTCCTTCGATAACACGGTAGCCTTATCAAACCTTATGTAGTGGTTAACACCCGAATCGTGGACGTGTTCCGCTATGGCTGACCCATTTGTGTCCATGTTTTTGACACTACGTAGTGTGTCAAAAACATGGACACATGTTTTTTCCGATAAAATAACACGTGAGTCTAGGCTTTTTAGTACAAAAGTATTTGGGTTGATATTATAAATTTTACGATATGAGTCTTCAAAACGAAATCATAAAGCATTATGGTTTGATAGATTATGAAATATTACGAATTGTGTTACGGATTATGCCAAAGTGAATCATGTTACTAGTTCATACTAATATTGTAAATGCTAAAGTGTTTGTTTGTGTATCCTAATTTCACGTGCAGAGCGATGGATCGATGTGATTTGTAAGTACGGGTATAGTAGAAGAGATATAGAAAGCTAAGATTTATTCAAAAGAAGAGAACCAGATGTTAGTATATTATAAAAATCCCTAAGAAAACGCCAATTTTATACTAGGATTACATTAGGTTACAAATCATCATCATCATCTTTCTGCCCTTATCCCACTCTAAGTGGGGTCGGCACAACATGTTATAAATATGCTGTCACATGATTTGGCTGTGTTTTTACGACCGGCCGTCTGCCTGACGTCAACTTACGTCAGTCGTTTTTTACGACACCTCGGTAAGAAGAGGGTGGTCTATTCTACTAAACCGGATACCACACGGTGAGTCAACTTACCTTAGTCGCCTTTTATGACACCCTGGTAAGAAATGAGGGTGGTCTATTCTACTCAGCCGGATACCACACGGCGGGTCGACTTACCATAGTCGCCTTTTACGACACCTCGGTAAGAAATGAGGGTGGTACTATGCTATTCATCCGGATACTACAAAGAGTGTGTTTTTACGAATCCTGCATGTATCAGGTATGAAAAAGGATTGTTCACTCTACATTTAGGCATTTTATATATTTTCTATTTTACTTCATCGTGGATTTGAGCAAATTATAATTACTTTTGTAAAAGAACCAGCAAGAAATTTGTGAATCGCTCTCTTCAAAAATAGTGGTATAAATAATATATAATTATTCCACAATTAAAAAAGCTATAAATTCATTTACGTTGGTTCATAAAAAGCTTTGGACGTTTCTTTATTTTATAAACCTCCGGATGATTAGTTCAATCAAATATTTTCGACTAGTTTCCACAAAGGCTTACTATCTTAGAATATTACTGTGCACAGATGTAAAAGGTGTTCACGGAAAAACTAAATAATGACCAAATAATTTAATAAAAAGATCGGCAGAGACAAACAGAATGCTGCTAATGTATAATGAAACTTAAGTTTATAAGTCTATGGTCCAAATTTTAGTCTATGGCTTCTAAATAACGTAATACTCTGCCGATCAAAGTATTCGTTATGGTTCTTTTATTTCATATAACTAAAGCGGGCTAAAATAAAATTGACAAACTGAATCTATTGATAGTGTAGATGCTGGATATTCTGCAATCGCGGATTTTCCTGTTATCTTCCCTATACATAAATCCTTTGAAGCGTAAATATCGGAATAGATTATTTCAACAGATGTAGGGTTACCAAAAAGCTTGGTGTCGGAAATTTCTCTGAACATTAACGTTCTTCAATGTTTTAAGACCTTATTTTTCTTTAATATTTCAATGAGTTAACATATACATAACGCAAATATATAATTGTATAATTTATAGAATTAGGCGTTACTTTGCGGAGGTCCATAATACAAAAGTAATGAGAATATTATTTTGCTATAATCCGCGATAAAAGAAAATATATGTAATGCTAAATGTAGAGTGTACTATTCGTTCTCATACCTGATACATGCAGAATTTGTAAGAACTCATGCACTACTCGACACCGATGACACAGCAATACACAAGCATTGCATACATTCACCACCACAATCTCAACAATTGTTTCGCCACGTAACCGTAAGCATCGTCAGGAGATAGACTCCACGACAAAATCTTTGCGTTTGCTTTGATTCTTGCGATCGCTTTGAGTTCTTAAAAATTTTGCATATAGCATCATATGGTATAAGAACAAATAGTACACTCTACATTTAGCATTACATATATTTTCTTGTATCGCGGATTATAGCAAAATAATATTCTTATATACATGTATGATATATTTTCCCAATTTCAGATAGAATTATTTGTACGGGCTAAGACGTACCAATAAACAAAAATCGAAATATATAAAAACTTTTTTAAGATGACTTTTCTTACAATTTTAATGTGTTACCCGGTATAAATACCTAGCCTCAGATACTTTTTCTTTTATTCTTTTTTATATCTAAAATTATTTTTAAATTATTAATTATTATTTTATAACAAAATTACCGGCTGAGTAGAATGAGCCACCTTCATTTCTTACCGAGGTATCATAAAATACGACGCGAAAGTAGTCGCTTGTGCAACAAGTACCCTTTATTTACAAAGTTCTGAATTTAATTTCAAATACTTTCAAGTATATTGTTTCTTTTAATTACTATTGTAGGCTGCGAAAGGCTTTGGCGGTCCGCCAGCCTTATTGGTAAAAGCATTAGTTTCATGAGAAATATTATAAAAAGAAAGTTTTTATTTCGAAAGATCTTTGGTCGTGTTCTTTGAGAATTATTTCCCTTATAAATTCCGCTTTGTGCACGGTTTGCTTAATCTTGAATGAGTTCTTGAAAGTCTTTTATGCGTTTAATTAGTTTTAAATATATTTAAACTTGTAAGTTTCAATGCAGATTAACTACATCTAAGTATATAAATCATAACTTTTAGTCTCGTCGGTTTTACTAATATAATAATACTAGCAATCGCTAGCCCGCGTGTTTAGATTAGAACCGTCTTATAATAACCATAAAAATGGTTAAAGTAGGTTAACCTTAAAAGCTAGACATATGCTGTCGCGGACTTTTATTTAGAACTTTTAGAGTGGAACAATTTTGTAATACATAATTTTTGGATAACTATCACCGTTTACTCAGCGCACGCAAGTTTAAATTTTGCCTTTTTCATAATATTTTTTATTGATGCTCCTCTACTAATCATTTAAGTGTGATGTTATATTAGGTCCTTACATATGAAATTGGCGTTTTCTATGGGAGGAACATAAAGTCGTTTTTTTTTAATGAAATACATTTAATTAATCAAAGTATGTACCATTGTTATGTATGCACTTTTGCCATCTCATAGGTAGTTCATTGATCCCCTTACTAAAGGGGATTTCATCCCCTTACTTTGAAGGCGGTTTGGACTGCCCCATCGGAGTTGAATTTTTTTCCTTGCAAGTAGTTATCCAAATTGCAAAAAAAATGGTAATCTGTTGGAGCAAGGTCCGGAGAGTACGGTGGATGTCTAAGACATTCTAATTGAAGCTCCTCTGATTTGGTAGCCGTCTGTTGTGCAGTGTGTGGTCTAGCGTTGTCCTGAAGCAGCAGTGGCCTAGAGCGATTGACCGGCCTCGGTTGTTTAGCAGCTAGCTTTTCCATGATGGTTTGCAGTTGCTGACAATAGATATCTGCCGTAATCGTCTGGCCAGATTTAAGAAAGCTGTAGTGAACGACACCGGCACTAGTCCACCAAACACTGTAAGTGCTTTCATCACTCGTCATTGCACCGTGTGGTATCCAGCTGAATAGAATAGTACCACCCTCATTTCTTACCGAAGTGTCGTAAAAGGCGACTAAGGTAAATCAACCCGCCGTGTGGAATCCGGATGAGTAGAATAGACCAACCTCATTACCTACTGAGATGTCGTTAAAGGCGACTAAAGTAAGTTGACCCACTGGTAAGCGGTTTAGTAGAATAGACCACCTTCTTTCTGACCGAGGTGTAGTAAAATACGACTGAGGTAAGTTGACGTCAGGCAGGCGGCCGGTCGAAAAAAACGCAGCCAAATCATGTGACAGCGTGTTTATAACATGTTGTGCCGACCCCACTTAGAGTGGGATAAGGACAGGAAGATGATGAATTTCATTATCACTTTTCCATTATTGAACGATTCACACCGGCTACGTAAACTAAAAATCTAAAAGTCAGAGTTGTGTTGGCATGCAAATTGCAAAAAGAACTGCATAAAATATAGCAACTTCAAAATTTTACAATCATAATGCAAGTTGGGAAACACTTTTATTGGCGCTTCACAGCCGACCAAGCGACCGTGTCTCCGCATATTCAGTCGCTGCCTAAATTCTATAAATTTAATATTTCACAGATGTCACAGCCTATATAAAACAGTAGGATAATAGAATGTATATGAAGTTGGAATTTGCAGAGCAAACGCAATAAAACACAAATTTAAACTATAATACTAACTAGTAACTAGAAAATAATTATTGCGTAGGTGGGGCGATCCAAGGTATTGAGTACGCCCGAATAAGCTACGCTGACTTGACAATTTACGGCAAAAATATTGTTTTATATTGAATCTAAATGTTTGGATAAACGATTTTTAAAAATAAAAAGTACCACCCTCATTTCTTACCGAGGTATCGTAAAAGACGACTAAGGTAAGTCGACCCGCCGTGTGGTATCCGGCTGAGTAGAATAGACCAACGTCTTTTCTTACCGAAGTATCGTAAAAGGCGACTAAGGTAAGTTGACCCACCGTGTGGTATCCGGTTTAGTAGAATAGACCACCCTCTTTATTACCGAGGTGTCGTAAAATACGACTAAGGTAAGTTGACGTCAGGCAGGCGGTCGGTCGTTAAAACGCAGCCAAATCATGTTTATAACATGTTGTGCCGACCCCACTTAGAGTGGGATAAGGGCAGGAGGATGATGATGATGATGGTGTTAATAATCTGCTTGGATTGTTGGATGGAACCTTTGACACCAAATATTACGACAGTAAAACGCTTCAAATCTGTTTTCTGTCTAAAAATGTCTTCTTTGTCGTAGTGCTTTACAGATCTTTTGCCTCTTGATTCTTCTTTGTCAACCGATGGAAGCCCGCTGCTGGACATAGGTCTCTTCATGGGACACATCTCTTCTTCTCTCATTCTTCATCACTCTTCATCTCCACAACACACGATCTTGTGTCGCTTTGAACCCTGCGGCTTAATTTATGTAACAGACTAGAAATATTTTATATTTTAAGAATATATAAGTTGTGTAGCCAAGCTGTGGTAGCCCAGCGGTAATACCGTCCGCCTCTCTCGAGGATGTCTAGGGTTCAAATCCCGGGCAGGCACCAATGAGTTTTCTAGTAAAAACTTATGTGTCTAATTGATAATTGCAATTTATCACACGCTTTTCGGTGAAGGAAAACATCGTGAGGAAACCTGCATATCTCTAGAGAATTCTGGGGCTATGTGTAACCTACCAATCCGCATTGGAGCAGCGTGGTAGGTCTTAGCTCCAATCCTTCTCTCCAAAAACGGAGAGAAGAGGCCTATGCCTAGCAATGGGATAGTAACAGGCCGTTACTTACTACTTACTTACTATATATAAGTAGCATCTTTTCATCTATTTATTTTACCAAAATTAATTAAATAGTTAAATTTATATAATTTTTTTTTCTCTATATTACCCGAATTTCACTTTTTGTCCTTTTAATTCTGTTTCTCAAAGGTTGCCTGGAAGAAATCCCTTTTAGGGATAAGTCCGCTTTTATATATGTGCTTTTTTCACTTTTTCTTTCTCTTTCCTAACTATATGTATAAATAGAAATAAATAAATCTCTTGAGGGGTCTAACGATACTGCTTGACTCACAAGGTTTAATTCTAATAGGATAAACTTTTGTTCACTTTTGTCATTTTCTAGTACTTCAATAATTCCTTCAGTCTCTCCTTCGCAGCTTAGCTATCGCTTCTGTCGCTTCTGTTCTTCTTCCTTGTAACATTATCATAAAAACCCCTTGTCAGCGATTCAAACTGAATTCGCCGTACATTTGCGTTTCCACCCAGCGGTTACATTCCATAAATTTAATATTTTGCAGTTCCACGTTGCAGGCTAAATAAAACAGCGGATTTATGAGATTCAACCTTCGCGTTCTGTACGGCTGTAAATTAGAGACTATAATATTACGTATAACACTTTCGTTTTATTCATGTAAAAAGAAATATGGCAGGAGAATCGAAAGGGAAAGTATAATAATTTATTGTTGTTTATACTTTTTATTAACAAAGTCCCAAAGCTGTCTGTCTGTATGTGATTTTCTCAAAATCTAATGAAAAGACTATTGTACCGTTTTTACTAAAAGAAAGTGCAATACTTCTTGATAGTTTAGGTTAATAATCTTTTGAAAATTATGTTAAAGAGAAAATTTTATTCATTAAGTTGCAGTTAATAAAATTATCTTAATAAAGGTAGCGCAATTGTAAAAAATGTTGCGTGCTGGGAGCTTTAGTCGCGTAGTAGCTTTAGTCACGTGCGCCGCGTGAGCCAGCAGAGATACACTAAAGTAATGTACTAGAAAATTGAAGATTTACAAAAATACTACGATAAGACGATAAAAAAAGTACTACAAAAATACTAACTCTGCGAGAGAATGTCTCTATCTCGCCATTCCAGCATCGTGATACGTGCTATGTCGGTGACTTTGGTTCTTCTACGGATCTCCTCATTTCTGATTTCATCACGATACTGCAAGCATAGCTCGCTCCACCCTGAGCTTTCTTATTTTTCATTTGTTTAATACCGTCATCCACTTGCTCTTATGCCACTCTAAGTGGGGTCGGCACTACATATAACCATGTTGTAGTGTGATTGGTATTTTACGACTGGCTGCACGTCAAATTACCTTAGTCGCCTTTTATAACACCTCGGTCAGAAATGAGGGTGGTCTATTCTACTAAGTCGGATACCACACGGCGGGTCAACTTACCTTAGTTACCTTTAACGTTACCTCGGTAAGATATGAGGGTGGTCTATTCTAATAAGCCGTATACCAAACGGCGGGTCAACTTATCTGAGTCGCCATTTACGACACCTACGTTAGAAATGAGGGTAGTTTATTCTACTAAGCCGGATACAACACCGGGGGTCAACTTACCGTAGTCGCCTTTTATGACAACTCGATAAGAAATGAGGGTGGTCTATTCTACTAGGCCGGATACCACAATGCGGATCAATTTACCTTAGTCGCTTTATACGACACCTCGATAAGAAATGAGGTTGGTATATTCTACTAAGCCGGATACCACACGGCAGGTCAAATTAGCTTAGTCGCGTTTTATGACAACTCGATAAGAAATGAGTTGTCTATTCTACTCAACCAGTTGCTAAAAATATTAACAAATTTGAATCGTAGATAAGTTGTAAAATTTATTAGGCGTAAGTGGGACAGCGATAAAATTTTTACGACTGATGTTTTTAGGCTGCGGCGAAATGATTTTAAATAGAAACTCACGTTTATTTACATTGAATGAGCCCACCGTAAACCGCGGAAGCTAAATGCTGTAACCGCTGTTTGTATAATTTAGTTAGCGATATCGCACGGAATATTAAAACACTGTACATACAATTAAAGCCGCTGAGTGTGTGAAATATATGTTTGTATTTAAAAATTATGCGAGTGTGTATTTTAAAGGAAATTAATGAAACCTTTTCGTTCAATGGCAAGCCGTTACGCCGTGTGGTATCCGGCTGAATAGAATTGTACCAGCCTCATTTCTTAATGAGGTGTCGTGAAAGGCGACTAAGGTAAGTTGACCCACCGTGTGGTATCCGGCTGAGTAGAATTGACCAACCTCATGTCTTACCGAGGTGTCGTAAAACGCGACTAAGGTAAGTTGACCCACCGTGTGGTATCCGGTTTAGTCGAATAGACCACGTTCTTTCTTACCAAGGATGATGATGTAGTATACATGGTAGTAAGTAATATGATATAAAGTTTCTTCCTTTCTAAATCGTCTATATATATCCTCAATTCGATTAATTTTCTCTCTGTTTCTCTTTCTCTTTGGTTGGCGATGTTAATGTGTGCCATTTGTTACAGATTGGTCTTCTCTCGGTCGGCGAACGAGCCGCGGCGGAGAGGGGGCCGCGGGCTCGCCGAGTTGACGTCATGCTCATCGCTTCCAACCACTCAATCAACCTTTCAGACCTGGCGCTCGGTCCCGACCTCCCCGCCAGCCCCTTTAGCCTCGCCCAGAAGATCATCATCGCAATCATCGCCAGCGTCCTCTCCGTGCTCACAGTCGTCGGCAACTCCTTGGTCATGATCAGCTTCAAGATCGACAAGCAGCTGCAGACTATCAGCAACTATTTCCTCTTCTCGCTCGCTATGGCGGACTTCGCCGTCGGACTGATATCCATGCCGCTGTTCACCATGTTCACGATATACGGCTATTGGCCTCTAGGGCCGCACATTTGCGATACGTGGCTCGCTTTGGACTACCTGGCATCGAACGCATCAGTGCTTAACCTTTTAATAATAAGTTTTGATAGGTATTTTAGTGTGACGAGACCGCTAACGTATAGAGCCAAAAGGACTACACGCCGGGCGACAATTATGATAGGCTGTGCTTGGGGTTTCAGTATATTACTATGGCCACCATGGATTTACGCGTGGCCGCATATTGAAGGGGAGAGGAAAATACCTGAACGCGAGTGCTACATACAGTTTATAGAGACGAACCAGTTTATCACTTTCGGGACGGCTATTGCCGCGTTTTATGTGCCAGTGACAGTTATGTGTTTTTTGTATTATAAGATATGGAGGGAGACAAAGAAGAGACAGAAGGATCTGCCTAACCTGCAGGGGGGTAAGAAACATGATTCGTCGAAGAGGTCCAATTCCAGGTGAGCTTTTCATTTCATTTATCTTTTCATTAGAATATTTGACACGGATGCTAGTGACCTTAACTTCAGCTCCAAGAGTCGTGGGTCGTGGGAAATTTTCTAAATAAAATTGTTGCTTTTTCGAGTTTGAGTGTATTTATGTATTTAAATATGCATTAATCAAAAACGTGGTCGCTGACCATGGGCCTCTTAAGAGAGCTCAGATTGACTCTGCAGGCGATGGAGTGAGCTATGCTTGGTGTACCTCTACGCGATCAAATCAGGAATGAGTAGATCCATAGTGGAACCGATATAGCTCATCGTTTCGCAAAGCTGAAGTGGCATTGGGCGGAGCACGTAGCAAGTAGAACCGATGGACGTTGGGGTTCTAAGGTGCTGTATAGGTGCTCGCACCGGAAAACGCAGCTTCGGCAGACTCCCAACGAGGTGGACTGACGACCTCAAAAGGTCGTGGAGAGCCGTTGGATTCGGCGCAAGATCGTTAAGGAGACCTATGCCCAGTGGACGTCCATCGGTTGAAAAAGAAGAAGACGAAGATATTTACTAGTTGTCTGTCGCCCATAACACAAGTATTAAGTTATTTACTTTAGGAGCGGACGACCGTATGTATAAGTACCCCATATATTTATATTATTTATTTATTTGTGTGTATTTCGTGAATCGCGGTTTAATCTAGCTGTAGATTGTATTAAATTATTATATCTTTTTCACATTCTTATCTTGAAGCAGCTTTGTAACTAGATGACCAATCTTCACAAGATGAGATTTTTCTAAATGGATAACGCCCTCCACTAATAAAAGGATTACTACTATCAGATGTACCACATTCAGAGTAAATGAAGATCCTCAAAATCTCCTTTACATCGGTGATACACTTGTAGTACATTGAGTATATTCCAGATGCGAGGAATTTCAAGAACTTATCCCGCGGGATCTATCTATCTAATTTCGGGGACGCCTGTCGGTGCAGGACGGGTGATCAGCTCCTATTCCGGACTATTCCACCCATTTCCTCATGTTGGGACAAGGGTTTCACTGCTGTCCCGACAGTGTCACCTGCTCTAATCTACCCGTAGCTTTTACGAACCTGATAATATCCCTGAAGGAGATATTTGTCAGGTCCTTAACTTCAATTTCATCCTTACCTAGTATCTCCCATCTTACCAGCGAGTACATAGGGCACTCAGCCATAAGGTGAAGACTCGTTTCTTCCTCTCCACACTCTGGGCACGCAGCATCTTCTGTTATCCCGCGGGATGAGCCAGCCTTAGTTATATCACTGGATGCTGGCAGAAAAGTTCATCGCTGTCCGCATTTTGGGGATTCGATTTGATATTGAGATGTGATGGCATAAACTAATCGAAGTCGATTTAACTATTAATTTGGATTTAACTGAGATAGCTCTGAGGAATCCATGTGGTATACGGCTGAGTAGTATAAACCACCCTCATTTCTTAAAGAGGTGTCGTAAAAGGCGACTAATGTAAGTTGACCCACCGTGTCCAGTTTAGTAGAATAGACGACCCTCTTTCTTACCGAGATGACGTACAATACGACTGAGGTAAGTTGACATCAGCAGGCGGCGTGTAGTAAATATGTAGCCAAATCATGTGACATGTTTATAACATGTTGTGCTGACCCCACTCATAGTGGGATAAGGGCAGGATGATGATGAGATAACTCTGAGAATTACAGTTTTTTGTTCGTTGATCACAAAACTCCCAAAAGTTAACATTTAGTTTGTTACTTTGGGAATGAACCAAAATCATTTCATACTATCTGCAAGTTTTAGCCGCTAAAACTTTTGACGTAATTCGGTTTGGGATTAACTTAAACTAAATAGAATTTTGGTGAACTTGCTTTAAGGTGTAATTTTGTCTGTGCTAAATATATTTCTTTCTGCCACTGTTTCTTGAAAGTTCCGCCCGAAGCTTGTAAAGGTTGGATGAGTGTAACATTTCGTGACGGTCTTAAAGTTTAATACTATTTTTCTCATTTCTATGTTAAACTTTAAAATCCACCTTTACTATGTACCAGTTATTAAGATTTATGGTAGATTTTAGAAGCATACCATTAGTTCAGTTTCAAGTCTACGTTCTAATATCTTGGAATTATGTCTAATAAATAAAAAAATAGCTGTGATGGCCTAGTGGTGCGACCGTGTGAATCTCTAGAGACGATCATAGGTTCAAACCCAAGCAGACACTAATGAGTTTTTCTATTAAAACTTATGTGTCTAATTGATAATTGCAATTTATCACACGCTTTTCGGTGACGGAAAACATCATGAGGAAACCTGCATATCTCCAGAAAATTCTAGGGATATGTGTAACCTACCAATCCGCACTGGAGCAGCGTGGTAGGTCTTAGCTCCAACCCTACTCTCCAAAAATGGAGAGAGGAGGCCTATGCCCAGCAGTGGGATAGTAACAGGCCGTTACTTTTATGTCTAATATCTTGTAATTAATGTCCCATATATTTATTATTTCATCATCCTCCTGCCCTTATCCCACTCCAAGTGGGGTCGGCACAACATGTAACAAACATGCTGTCCTATGATTTGGCTACGTATTTTACGACCGGCCGCCTGCCTGACGCCAACTTACCTTAGTCGTATTTTACGACTCCTCGGTAAGGTAAGTCGACCCGCCGTTTGGTATCCGGCTGAGTAGAATAGACCACCCTCATTTCTTAACGAGGTGTCGTAAAAGTCGACTGAGGTAAGTTGACTCACCGTGTGGTATCCGGTTAAGTAGAATAGACCACCCTCTTTCTTGTCGAGGTGTTGTAAAATACGACTAAGGAAATTTAAGGTCAGGCAGGCGGCCGGTCGTAAAAATGCAGCCAATTCAAGTGACAGCATGTTTTATAACATGTTGTGCCGACCCCACATAGAGTGGGATAAGGGCAGGAAGATGATGCAAAAGTAATAATAAAATTATTTTGCTATATATTGCGGATTCCATCGCAATGATGTTTCATCGCGGATTATAGCAAAATAATTTTATTATTACTTTTGTATTATGGATCTCCGCAAAGTAACGCCTAATTCTATAAATTATTTAGGAAGATGATGATTTAAAAGTAGGATAGGATTTTGTTTTTTGCAGTGAGAAGTGAGAATATATTGTGGTATCCGGCTGAGTAGAATAGACCAACCTCATTTCTTACTGAGGTGTCGTAAAAGGCGACTAAGGTAAGATGACCCACCGTGTGGTATCCGGTTTAGTAGAATAGACCACCCTCTTTCTTACCGAGTTGTCGTGAAATACGACAGAGGTAAGTTGACGTCAGGCAGGTGGCCGGCCGTAAAAACGCAGCCAATTCAAGTGACAGCATGTTTATAACATGTTGTGCCGACCCCACTTAGAGTGGGATAAGGGCAGGAAGATGATGATGAAATTTGTCTCAAAATTGCGGGTACATCTTGTTATATAATACAAACACTCGCTTTGCTATGTTAATGAGATCCGTCCAATCGTCGGAATCGATATCGCTAATTCAAATAGGACTCGAACAGTGTATCGATGAATATTCAAGAGGCGTTCTAACGATGGATACAAGAATAACAAGTGCGGCGGTCATTAACAACGTCAATTTGGCTTTTAATGGCAATTTTTTGCTGTGTACTTTAAGCTTGAAACGTGTTTTTCATTAAGAGAAATTGCTTGAAGGTTATTTGGATACTTAGTAAGTATTTTCGCATTCGTTCTAAAAGTCTATGTTTAATAGTGTTTATTTTATTTCTTTTTATACATATATTCATAAAAAAGAATTATTAAAAAGGCAAACTTAAAGGCGGACTTATCCCTAAAAGGGTTCTCTTCGAGTCAACCTTTGAGTAATAGAAGGAAAAGGACAAGAATTGAAGAAGAAAGAGAATACAGGTAATATTCTTTTACATATATTCTCTTTCTTCTATTAGTATTTATTTATTTCTTTTTATACATATATTTATAAAAAAGATAGATTAAAAAATTACATATATAAAGGCGGACTTATTCCTAAAAGGGTTCTCTTCGAGTCAACCTTTGAGTAATAGAAGGAAAAGGACAAGAATTGAAGAAGAAAGAGAGAACGGGTTATATAGTGTAAAAGAAAAGGCTTATATAAATTTAACTATTTAATATATTAATTAATTTTGGTAAAATAAATAAATGAAAAGATGCTACTAATATATTTTTGACTGCCCAGTTGGTGCAGTGGGTAGTGACCCTGCCTTCAGCTCCACGGGTCGCGTTCAATTCCCGCCGAGGGCCAACATTTTCTATAAATGAATTTGTTGGTCTTTTAGCACGAATGTATTTGTAATTAAGTATGTATTTAAAAAATATATAAATACTAGTTTTTACCCGCGCAACTTCGTTCGCGTGGACTGTAGTCTTGAAATTAGGAGTGGCTTCTGTCACCATCCAAACCTTCAAATATCTCCATCACAAAAATTAGATCGATCCGGGATGAATCAGAGGGATTTATCGTTTGATCAAGAGCTTAATATGATAATTTTAGTAAATAACCGTACTTACATGAAATATATATTAAAATAGCGCAGTAAAAGGAGTGCAAAAACTTTATATACATGAAAAATTACTTATGTTTTCTGGAAACTTATGTTTTCTATTAAACTTGATTTTGTTAACTGTAATGACTTTTCAAATATTAAAAATGGTGTTTAGAAATAAAATATTTTTTCATTAGCAGTATGGCTTAATTTCTATGGGATGAAATTAAATAAAACTTTCCAATACATGTCATTTAATGGTCATTTATTTCGTACTTGTTGCTACTAACTAAAGACCGTTTAAGAATGTGTTTTCTTGAAACATCTGTTTTTTTGACAACAAAAATTATATATGATTAAATTTTACTTGAACTTAAATGATTATAGCTTATTGTTATATTTTCACCTCAAATCCTATCTTTTTAATGTGTTATTATGGTATTTAGCTAGTAATTGTTCATGTACATAACCTCAAACTATAATAAATAAATATTAGATAAAATAATAATTGATACTAAGATAACAAATATTTTTCTATTTAACAACACTAAATTTTAGTGTTGTTAAATAGAAAAATTACTCTGGTCTGGGCTAAAAGATGTTATATACATCATTCTGGCGGTCTCTTTTTTATTAAATATTTTTCTCCGGTTTATGAAATAAACAAAAACCGAAATATTTAAAAAAATAATAATAACAACTTTTTTTAAGATTTTTATACGTTACCCCGTATAAACATTAATTTTGCCAAATTTCATCTATATTGGTTCAGCGAATTGACCATGAAAACGTTACAAACAGACTTTCGCATTTATAATATTATTAGTTTATTTATTTTACTAAATAACCCGTATTACTTATATCAATAATCCATTGTTATTACAATGTTAAATTTTCTCTGTTAAATTTGTCTAGTAAACGAATAAAATAAAATAAAATATAAATACTCTTTAAAGATAACTCTTTTGACGTAAGCCGAAAAACTTGGAATCTAAATAGGTACTTCGTAAATACAGAATTGACTTGATTTTGACACAGTCAGCAGGGTCGTCTCGCTGACTCCCCGGGTGGGGGGTAAGCGGGGTACGGGCCTCGAGGCGTACCTCATTGCCCGAGCAGTTCCTCGCGGGCACTTAAGCCCGGTATGTGTTTCGGCCGTAGGCCGAGGTCACCTGGGTGACCTAAGGGTGTCGGTATTTGGGCCGTGGGCCCAGGTCACCTAGGTGACCTAAGGGATGTCTGGTTCGGTGGGGAGGTCTGGGAATATTAGCTCCCAGACCTCAAAGTCGTCGTCAGGTGGTGTCATATCCGGTGGTGTCATAATCTGTGGTGTCGCCCTCTCGCCCGTCGCGTCGTCCTCGTCGTCGCCGTCGTCATCCGCATCGGGCCGCGGAGACGGTGACCGCAGGAGCTCGCGAGGCAGGGAACGTCCATCAGGTGGTCGCGCATGGAGTGGCGCGATGCCGTGGAGGTGTACGTGCGCGCTGTGGTCCGCACGCGCGAACATCCGGCGCGCAAGGCGACGGACATACTCCTCCACGGTCGGCATTTTGGTATCCCGATGCACGACGTCGTTCCGCACATACCTCGGGGCTCCTACGATCAGTCGCAGGCAGCGGTTCTGCTGGACTTGCAGTCTTCGCTTCTGGTACGCCGAACATAGCGCGTACCAGGCGGGTGCCGCATACGTCAAGCGCGAGCGGACGTAGGCACCGTAGACTCGCAGTTTGGTGTTCATAGGTAGATGGGATGTGAATAGCGCGTGAAGCTTGGACCTGGCAGCGGCAGCTCGACCCACGACGTGATTCACCGTGGGGATCATGCACAGGCTGCGGTCCAACTCACACCCCAAAAACCTTACTGTGGTCTTCCACTCTACGTCCTGGCCTCGTAGAGTCAGCTGACGTAGCGGCTTGGAGCGGCTGGTGAGCAGAGCGGCCGTCTTCCCGACGTTGACGGCCATCTTCCACTTGTCCAGCCATTCGGGCAACAAGTCCAGCATACGCTGCATGCGGTTGGTGGCGACGATCTGATGGTAGGACGACGCGAAATACGCGCTGTCGTCGGCGAACAGCGACAACAGCACGTCCTCCTCCCCTTCCCGCAGATGGTGGCGCAGGGTGGGGATGTCATCCGTATACGCCGCGTATAAGCGCGGCGATATACAACTGCCCTGGGGTACTCCGGCTTGGATGGTGCGTGGCTGGGATTCGGCACCATCCACTGCCACGTAAAAGCTACGGCCGTGTAGAAACGATGCCAGCACTCGCACATAAGCAGGCGGCATGGTGGTGTCCAGTATTTTGACCAGGAGCCCGGCGTGCCACACACGGTCGAAGGCCTTCTCGATGTCGAGAAAGACCCCCACGGTGTAGCGCCCGTTGTTCCGCTCACTGGTCAGGTGGTTTATGACCCTCGCCAGCTGGAGCGTCGTCGAGTGGCCGCTGCGGAATCCAAACTGCTCCTCGCGCAGGGGCAGATGGGGCGTGACTCGACGCAGCAGCAGACGCTCGAACAGCTTGGCTATGTGCGAGAGCAGGGTGATCGGCCGGTAGCTTCCAGGCAGGCGGCGGTCCTTCCCCTGCTTGGGAAGAACAATGATCTTCCCGGTCTTCCACGCCTCTGGGAAGTGGCCGGTGCGGAGTACTCCGTTGAACAGTCTCGTGAGCGCTACGAGACCTGTTCGGGGCAGCAGCATCAGCGCGGCGTTAGTGATTCCGTCGGGGCCTGGCGCTTTTCGCTTATCAAGGCGAGCAGCGACCGACCGCAGCTCTGACAGGGAGATGAAGTCCTCTCCCCGGAGCGGCGGTGTAGGGGCCGACAGGAACCTTTCCAGCTTGTCCTGGACAGCCGCGTGATGACGGATGACATGGAGGTTGGAGGTGTTGGGGGCGTTGGGCGTAAATGTCTGTTCCAGGTGTGCCGCCAGAATCTCAGCACGATCCTTGGCGGCATAGGTGCGTTTACCCGCGGCATTGAGCAGCGGGTAAACGGGGGTGTCTTGTCCGGTGAGTTTCTTGCAGAGGGAGTACAGCGCTGTGTCGTGTTCTGTCGCTCGATCGACGGTATCCTCCCATCGCGCCTCGTCGAGAGCGACTACGGCACGCGCGATCCTCTCTGCAAGCCGGTTCAGGTCAGTCTTCACCCTGGGGCAACGAGTGCGGGCCCATAGGCGGCGCAGGGTGCGCTTCCGCTTAAGCATATTGCGGAGCGAGCTCGGCAGGTCCTTCCTTCGATTAGTATCCGGTGAAGTCGACGTGGTGGAGGTGGCTGCTGCCTTGGCGGCGATGATCGCCTCCGCGATGAACGCAGCAGCATCGTCGACTCCCGAAGGTGTAGTGATCGGGCCTGCTAGCTCAAGCCCGGCAAGCTCTGCGGTGTAGCGCTCCCAGTTCGTCCGCGTCCGCGGCGGGCGAGGCACTAAGAAGCCTCCCTGGGTGGCTAGGGTGACCAGAACCGGTAGGTGTTGCGTGTCGAGGTCGTAGAGTACCTCGACATCAAAGGGGTTGTCCAGTCCATGGTGCAGCACTATGTCTATGACGTCTGGCTGGGAGCGGCTGTCGGTGGGTATGTGGGTCGGCGCTCCCGGCCCCACCACACCGTACCCGCTCCTCACGCTATCTTCGTGCAGGTGCCTCCCGACCGCAGTGATGATTCGCGATCCCCACGCATGATGTTTCGCGTTGAGATCGCCCACGATCACTGCAGGTCCCTGCTGCCCGAAGATTGCCTCGACATCAGTGCTGCAGAAAGTCAGTCCGGGTGGTTTGTAGGCGGCATAGATGCGGAGCTCCTGGTTGCCCACGTTGACTCGCACCCCCTGTGTGCGGGTGCTAGTGAACGGGGTGTGCTCCAGCTCTTCGTGTATGATGTCCCTCCGCACCAGAGCGGCCGTACCTCTGTACGGGCGGCCCCGGGGAGAGACTTCATCGCGGCGATACACGAAGTAGTTGGGCACGCGGAGCTCA
Organism: Morpho achilles; assembly: GCA_947086495.1. Lineage (NCBI taxonomy): Eukaryota > Metazoa > Arthropoda > Insecta > Lepidoptera > Nymphalidae > Morpho > Morpho achilles. Next base: position 15,955,186 of record CAMTZB010000014.1, on the reverse strand, counting down.
ACGCTGTCCGTGAGTTTGGTTTCGCCCAGGAGGATGACGTGGATATCCTGCGACTGGGCGAGTAGTGTTAACTCACGAACGTGACCTCTGATGCCGCCCGGGTTCCAGTATAGGATTCGTAGGGAGGTCATTGATACGACCTCCCAAACTGGGTAATTGCTGCCGTGATGGCGCCGACTACGTCCCTGTTGCTCAAATAATGAGTGAGTGCCGCCATAAGCGCCTCGATAAGGACCCGGACAATATTATTAATGCCCGAGTCCTGCGCGAGGGGTGGCGGGAGGAACGTAGGAAATTGCGGAGCTCGCAGCTCCGCCTCTTCTGTGGCCAGTCGGTGGCCGCGGCTTCTCGGCGCCTCGGCAGTTTCGGATATCGCCGCCAACGATGTTGATGTTGGCGGCCTGGGGTGCGGTGTGGACGCGGCGGCGGGCTCAGCATCTGCTGGCCTCGGCTGCCTGCGCCTGCGCCGGTTTCTCTTCCGTCGCAGGGGCTCCCCCCTGCTTGTCGGGTCGTTTGCCGGCGGTTGCAGAGTCGCCGGCTCCTGGTCTATGTTGACCCCGCCCGCTTCCCCCCGTCGAGTAGCTGGGGCGGTCGGGATATAGGCCGGCGGTTGTTTGGTCGCCGGCTCTTGGACTATGTTAGCCCCTCCCGCTTCCCCCCGTCGAGTAGCTTGAACGGACACGCCGGGCGTCGGCGGGGCGCTACTCAGTGCGGGTCGGGCGGGGGCGGCAAGTACGGCCACTGCGGGGCGTGCCGCGGGGGCAGGGGCGGCGCGTGCGGCTACCGCGGGACGTACTGCGGGGATGGCGGGGGCTGCTGCGGCGACTCGTATGGCGGCGGCGGGTGTTGCGGTTGGGGGGGGGAACTTGCTCACCCCTCCCTGCCCTCTTCTTCGCCTGCCCGTCCGGGCGCGGCGGCGCGACATCGATTCCGCGCTTCCGCGCCTCGCGGCGAAAGACTGGGCATCTTCGGTCGCGCGCCACGTGCGCTTTAAAATTTAAATTTTGACACATCGTAAATAAAAATTAGTTCCATAGGTTTATTATAGATGGCGTTTTGAATGTCATCGTATTTAATTCCTCCTGAATTTCATTCCTGTTGAATTAACAGGATTTATATAGCCTATATGTTACCCCGGTATATAAGGATTATTTATGCCAAATTTTATCGATTTCATCGATATTGGTTCAGCGGATTGGCCGTGAAAACGGAACCGACAGACAGACAGACAGACAGACTTTCCCATTTATAATATTAGTAAGGATAAGGATATATTCACCAGTTGTCTGTCATCCATAACACAAGTATTAAGTTACTTACTTGGGGACGGACGACCGTGTGTGTCCCATATATTTAAATAATTACTTAAGACAAATATTTTCTAGTCTGTAACTTAAATACGGAAAGGGAAATTTGCGGATTGATACTGGTAAATCATTCCACAGAACACATTGAAAGCTAAATGATGTCGAGTAAGTCAGTGAGGAGCATTTAGGGAAAACAAGATCTAAGGTATTTATAGACCTTAGCCGGCCACATCCTACATCCGACAAGAAGTTGAATCGCTCTTTAAGATATAATATCTGGGTGGCCGAGCTTCGCTCGGTAATTTTTTACAAAAAAAAAACTTAAAAAAAAGAATAAACAATGATTGAGTTGGGATCGATCTTTGGCACTCACATTTCCCGAGGCTGCCCGTTACCCTGAATAAGCTAAGACGACTTGACAGTTAATGGCGAAAATTCAATTCAATATAAATGTTAGTGTTTTTTAATGCCCGAAAACAGGGATAAAACAATATTTTTTTTACATGAAACCTAGCTAGATCAATTTTTCTCCCCCAAAACCTCCTACATACTGAATTTCAGGAAAATCGTTGGAGCCGTTTCCGAGATTCGGAAAATAAATATATATACAAGATTAACTCATTTAAATATTAAAGATTGGGATTATTGCAATCTAATCTATGATATATTAACGCTAACGACTAAAGGCTTAACTAAGCGTGTCAAGGAATAATAATATAAAATCTTCAAGCTTTCCCAACTTACGCATGCCTCTGGGTAAATCATTCCTGTATTTTCCCTGTAAATGGTGGAGAGTAGGGGATGAAATTGAGCGTGAGTAGCGCTGTCACATTTAATATTTCAAACTGAAGTATATGAAACGGGAAACAGTATTTCTTACACATGCCGGAAAAATAACGTTTGAAAATAACATCTTGTTGGGGCTACTTTTGAAATATATGTAACTAAATATACTGTTCTCAGCCGTATGCTATCCGGCTGAGGGAAATAGACTACTTTTTCTTATCTTATCATATTTATCTTAAGTAATTTATATTAGTAGCATCTTTTCATCTATTTGTTTAAACAAAATTAATTAATAGATTAAATAGTTAAATTTACATAAACTTTTTCTCCATATTACCTTTCTTCAATTCTTGTCCTTTCCTTCTGTTAAAGGAAAAGGTTTAGGGATAAGTCCTCCTCTATACATGTGTGGGGTGTAAGGGGGAGGCTCGTCCCAATCAGTCTCCTCAATTGTCAACCTCACCTGCACGCGGTGCACCCTGCAGATTAACCAACGAGGCTCTGGCGACCGACAAATGGCGGTATAACCATTCATATAGCTGACCTAAATTTTACCAGACCGACAGTGGGCAGCAGCACTGTCGGTGCGACATGGTCAGCACTGCGATCACCAACCCGCAGGCCAAGCGTGGTGATTACTGGCAATACCTTCATGGCATTACAAATTAAACCACAGCCCCTTGTTCCCGGCAGCTCCGCTATTCCCAGCTCTGGCAGCGGTTTGGGTGACGGCGGGGCAGGGGGTGTCAAGAATCTCCGGCAGAGATTCCGCTGCCAACCCCGACGACTAGACCTGGCAACGTACAACGCACGCACTTTGAGGGAAGACGAAAAGATACTCGAGCTGGAAGAAACAGTAAGCAAGTTGCGGTGGGACGTGATTGGATTATCCGAAGTCCGAAGAGAGGGGGAGGACACGATGATCCTAAAATCCGGCAACTTGCTTTACTACCGGGAGGGCGAACAACAGTTCCAAGGTGGTGTCGGGTTTCTCGTCCACAAGTCCCTTGTCAACAGCATTGTTCAAGTCGAGAGTGTGTCGAGCAGGGTCGCGTTCCTGATACTCAGAATTACCAAACGGTATTCGCTGAAGGTCATACAGGTCTACGCACCGACATCGGCACATCCAGACGAGGAGGTAGAGGCCATGTATGAGGATTTATTTAGAGCCATGCATGCCTCCAAACCCTTTTACACTGTTGTGATGGGGGATTTCAACGCAAAGCTGGGCAAGCGAAGCGGTACAGAGGTGAGAGTAGGGCAATTTGGATACGGGGAACGGAACCACAGGGGCCAGATGTTGGCCGATTTCTTGGAGAGAGAAGACCTCTACATGATGAATTCTTTCTTCAAGAAACGGCCACATCGAAAATGGACATGGATAAGTCCCGACGGTTCCACGAGAAACGAGATTGACTTCATCATGTCGATCAGGCGTCATATATTCAATGATGTCTCTGTGATCAATACCGTAAAAACCGGAAGCGATCACCGTATGGTCAGAGGCACACTGAATATATGCGTACAGCTGGAAAGATCCAGACTGGTGAAGTCTACGCTCCGACCAACTCGAACTCATATCCAAAACCCCGAGAACTTCCAACTCGAGCTGATGAACCGTTTTGATTGCCTAGCTGACTGCGATTCTGTGGACGAGTTAAACAACAGGCTAGTGGAAACTGTCCATACGGTGGGGTCTAAATTTTATAAGACACACCGTAAAAGAACCAATAAATTCTCGACCCAGACTCTCAAACTTATGGACGAGAGGAACGAAATGAGGCTACAGTCTTCAGTAGACGCGAAGCGCTACCGTCTGATCAATAGACAGATTTCTAAGGCACAGAAATGTGACTTGCGACACTTCAATACCGAATACATTCGAGGCACAATTGAGCGTAACAGGGGCTCAAAAGTGTTCGCAAGAGATTTGTCTATTGGGCAGAGGCAGTTGACGCGATTGAAGACCGATAGTGGTAGTATCATTTCGTCTCGACCGGAGGTTTTGAGAGAGGTTGAGCGGTTCTATGGGCAGTTATACACTTCAACACAACAGCCTGTGGTCAGTTTGGCAAAAGATCCAAGAGCCAAGCTGACCCGACACTATACCGAAGATATCCCGGACGTCAGCCTATACGAGATTAGTATGGCTCTCAAACAACTCAACAACAACAAGGCACCAGGTGATGACGGAATCACAACAGAACTCCTGAAGGCGGGTGGCAAACCCATATTAAAAGTCCTTCAGCGATTGTTCAATTCCGTCATTCACGAAGGTACTACGCCCGAAGCGTGGCACAGGAGCGTGGTGGTTCTTTTCTTCAAGAAAAGATAACACCTTATTGAAGAATTACAGACCCATCGCGCTGCTGAGTCAGGTTTATAAGTTGTTTTCGAGAGTCATTACGAATCGTCTCGCTCGTAGGTTCGACGACTTCCAGCCTCCCGAACAAGCCGGTTTCCGCAAAGGCTATAGTACCATAGACCACATATTCACGCTGCGGCAGGTTATACAGAAGACCGAGGAGTATAACCAGCCACTTTGCTTGGCGTTTGTGGACTATGAGAAGGCCTTTGATTCGGTGGAAACATGGGCCGTGCTAAGATCGCTCCAGAGATGCCGAATCGACTATCGGTACGTCCAAGTGTTGAAGTGTTTGTATGAAAACGCCACAATGTCTGTTCGTATCCAAGACAGAACTACGAGACCAATCCAAATGCAGCGAGGTGTGCGACAGGGAGATGTCATCTCCCCAAAGCTGTTTACCGCTGCATTGGAGGACGTCTTTAAGCTTTTGGATTGGAACGGATACGGCATCAACATTAACGGCGAGTACATCACTTACCTTAGATATGCCGACGATATAGTCCTTATGGCAGAGTTTCTGGAGGATCTTAACACAATGCTCGAAGACCTCAGCAGAGTATCTCAACAGGTGGGCCTTAAAATGAACATGAGTAAGACGAAAATCATGTCGAACTCACATGTTCCGCTCCACCCGGTCATCGTTGAGAACTCTGCACTCGAAATTGTAGACGAGTATATATACCTAGGACATACAGTCCGATTAGGTAGGTCCAATTTCGAGAAAGAGGTTAGCCGCGGAATCCAACTCGGATGGGCAGCGTTTGGGAAGCTACGCGAGATCTTTTCGTCCAAAATACCTCAGTGCTTGAAGACCAAAATCTTCGAACAGTGCGTGTTGCCAGTGATGACCTACGGATCTGAAACGTGGTCGCTGACTATGGGCCTCATAAGAAGGCTCAGAGTCGCTCAGCGGGCGATGGAGCGAGCTATGCTCGGAGTTTCTCTACGTGATCAAATCAGAAATGAGGAGATCCGTAGAAGAACCAGAGTTACCGACATAGCTCAGCGTGTCGCGAAGCTGAAGTGGCGATGGGCGGCGCACATAGTGCGTAGAACCGATGGACGTTGGGGTCTCAAGGTGTTGGAATGGCGACCCCGCACCGGAAAACGCAGTGTCGGTAGACCCCCCACGAGATGGACTGACGACCTGAAAAAGGTCATGGGGAGCCGCTGGGTCCAAGCGGCACAAGATCGTGTGGTATGGAGATCCCGTGAAGAGACCTATGTCCAGCAGTGGACGTCCATCGGTTGACAAAGAAGAAGAAGAAGAAGATACATGTGCTTTTTTACTATTTCTATCTCTTTTCTAACTATATAAATAAAATAAATAAGTAGGGAAAGCTTGAAGATTTTATATTACTATTCCATGACATGCTTACTTAAGACTTTAGTCATCATCTTCCTGCCCTTATCCCACTCTAAGTGGGGTCGGCACAACATGTTATAAACATGCTGTCATATGATTTGGCAAGTATTTTATGACCGGCCGCCTGTCTGACGTCAACTTATCTTAGTCGTATTTTACGACACCTCGATAAGAAAGAGGGTGGTCTATTCTACTTAACCGGATACCACACGGTGAGTCAACTTACCTTAGTCACCTTTTACGACACCTCGTTAAGAAATGAGGGTGGTCTATTCTACTCAGCCGGATACCACACGGCGGGTCGTCTTACCTTATTCGCCTTTTACGACACCTCGGTAAGATAAGAGGGTGGTACTATTCTATTCAGCCGGATACCACACGGCGTAGTTAAGACTTTACTCTTTAGGGTTAATAGATTACTTTTTGTTATGTTTGTTACTCTTTCACGGCGAATCTGCTGAACCAATATCTATGTAATTTAGCACAATAGTCACGTATCCTACTCCTCAATGTGTTGTGGTGGCGGTGGACGAGGATGTGCATGTGTTTTTACGAATCCTGCATGTATAAGGTATGATAACGGATTCTCTACAGTAAGCACTATATATATTCTATTTTATTTCATCGCGGATTATAAAATAATTTTAGTATTACTTTTGTATTAAGGATATCCGCAAAGTAACGCCTAATTCCATAAATACCATAGACCCAATGAGGGGAAAGAAGTGCCATCTTAAACACATAAAATGACACTTTAGTAGTGTACTAAACCGAAATGGCAAACTTTGGCTGACAGCCATAGCATTTATTAGGCGATTATTGTAAAGGATAAAACTTTTACATATATAAATATATGTAGTTTAGTTTAGTACTCTAGTAATCCTCGATTACAGATAAGTAACGTTTGTGAAAGTTAGTGATAGTTGTATTATTATTGGTAGTTAATTATATTATGATGATGTTATTACAAGGTTTATGCACTATACATTTAGCAATATATCCAATATATATAAAGTCTAAAAAAAATAATATAATAATCTAATATATAAAGCTGAACAGTTTTTTGTTTCATTGTTTGAACGCGCTAATCTCAGGAACTACTGGACTGATTTGAAAAATTCTTGAAGTGTAAGATAGTCCATTTATCGAGAAAGGCATATAACGTTACGCTAAGATGAATAGGAGAGAAGCAGCAATAAAACATATTGCGTAATGTGGCATAATTTAAAGCTTTCCTTGCGTGCGCTAAGTAAACGGTGAAAGTTAATAAAAAATCATGTATTACAAAACTGTTTCCCTCTAAAAGTTCAAAATGAAAGTCCGCAACAGCATGTGTCTAGCTTTTAAGGTGCGTGAAGTGTAATTAAGTGTTTTTTATTACGAGATTTAAGGGTTAATACGTTTTTAGAATTCTGCGGAGATCCATAATACAAAAGTAATCATTTAATAATAATGCTTATTTTATATTACCTTTATCGCGGACTAAAGCGAAATCATTTTATTATTACTTCTGTACCTAGCAGTCACTTTTTGTTTCTGTTTTTCTTTCGCATAGACAAATGTTGTTAGACAGCTTTTGTTTCCGCGGTAAGCGGTGAGCGTTTTGCAAACTTTTATCTCAACGGTATAAGTTAGTCTCATATGAAAATTTAACTAAACTTTACATTTTTTCATACAGATATTTTAAAGAGCAAACACCGTTTTTTCTCTGAACGTAACCTTATAGTGGTTGTTTAATGTTCCTGAAATAAAAGTAAAATATGTTACTAGTTAATGAGTGAATATCTGGGTGACCGAGCTTCGCTCGGGAATTTTTTACAAAAAAAAACTTAAAATAAAAGAAAAAACAATTATTTAGTTGGGGATCGATCCTTGGCATTCACATTTCTCGAGGCTGCCCGTTACCCGAAAAGGCTACGCCAACTTGACAGTCAATGGCGAAAATTCAATTCAATATAAATGTTAGTGTTTTTTAATGCCCAAAAACAGGGATAAAACAATATTTTTTTTTCATAAAACCTAGCTAGATCAATTTTTCTCCCCCTAAACCTCCTACATGCTGAATTTCAGGAAAATCGTTGGAGCCGTTTCCGAGATTCGGAAAATATATATATATATACAAGATTAACTCATTTAAATATAAAGATATGTGATTAGGAGGTGAAAGTGGATCGTGTAAAGCATGACTTGCATATAAAAAGTGTAGCGCCAGAGTTGACGAATGATAGAGAGTGGAAAACATGTTAGGCCGACCGGACGGTCCTTCTCAGTACTCCAAGCAAGGATGTATTGGAAGATGCTTCGTTTAATAGTTCGCTAGGTTTTAGTAAGGATGTCAAAAAATAATCGATTATTAATGATATATTATCTACACATTACAAATCGATTTTTAATAATTTATTATATTAATCACTGTTTCTTCTTTTCTTTACTCTCTGAATTTTCCAAACAACGCTTCTATATAATTTTTTAAATTGTACTAGTCCATTTTAATTAGTCTTTATTCTTTTTAATTATTAATAATTAAAAAAAATACTTTACAAATTGTAACTTAGCCGTGTGGTATCCGGCTGAGTAGAATAGTACCACCCTCTTTTCTTACCGAGGTGTCGTAAAAGGCGACTAAGGTAAGTCGACCCGTCGTGTGGTATCCGGTTTAGTAGAATAGACCACCCTCTTTCTTACCGAGGTGTCGTGAAATACGACAGAGGTAAGTTGACGTCAGGCAGGCGGCCGGTCGTAAAAACGCAGCCAAATCATGTTACAGCATGTTTATAGCATGTTGTGCCGACCCCACTTAGAGTGGGATAAGGGCAGGAAGATGATGACTTTACAAATTGTAACTAACCTAACCTAACCTAACCAAACTAATTCATGCGATTCAAGGGAGGAATGATTTCAAAAATTATTTTTTACCTCCTTACCTAATATTAATTATGCTAATTTTCACTTAATAATTTTCCTATAATCCTTTTTTTTCGGAAAGTATATAAACGATTGTTTTAAAAAAAATAGTGAATCTACTTATTGTAGATGACAATAACAAAAGAATATTGAGAGCATTTTTATTATTATTCTGCGGCTGTTTTCCGTCCGCCATTACAGGATGTCGAACACTCAGAAAGTCCAAAATTAATGATCTGTGAATGTTCGAAATCTTTTAGGTCGAAGCAATCAATAGCCGCGCTGTATATATTAAAATATCACAATTTTGGCAACAGCGCGATATTTTTAGCATAACAACATGTCAATTAGCGATATATAAAATTGACCGCTGCCAAATTTATTCGATTATACTCGACCGGGGGTGTTTTTGTCATAGAGTTATTAATTATAGAATATGGGAACCATAGACAGGCTTGTAAGTGATAGTGACAATAAATAAGGGTGACTGGACTTTGGTCGCTAACTTTATTAAAAGATATAAAAAAAAACATTAAATAAAAACAGGGCTAATGATAACTGGGACTTGATCCTGGGTATTTTCACTTTTTTAGTCCGTCTGTTCCCCATTGAGCTATAACTTTACAAATAACATCAAAATTAATCTTCGTCTTCTATTTACATTTTAGCAGTTTTTCAAGGCATGAAAACAATAAAACATTTTTTTAAAACTTAGCTAGATCGATTTGTCGGCCCCGAAACCTTTTACATACAGAATTTCATGAAAATCGTTGGAGCCGTTTCCGAAATTCAAACTTAGGTAATTGTTAATTTCAGACATAGGTATGTGTACAATGTAGGTAAATACCAGATTAACTCATTTCACATTACATTCACCGTAATGTAGTGTATTGATAACCATAACGAGGGTAACTTTGTAATACATGTTTTGTGCATAACTTTTACCGTTTACCTAGCGCACGGAAGGAAGGCTCTAAATTCTGCCGCTATCTTTATATTTTTATAACTGCTTTCTCCTATTCACCGTAGCGTTATGTTATACAGCCTATAGCCTTCCTCGATAAATGGACTATCTTATACTGAAAGAATTTTTTAAATCGGTTTAGTAGTTCACAGTAACTAAGTTTGTTTGTTCAATTGTTTAAACGATTTAATCTCAGGATTACCGCGTTTAAACAATCTACACAAACATACTACACACACATACATAAACATACATAAACACACTTCACCTCAACCTCAAAGGAGGCACCTTTAGGATAACGTTTCCCGACGCTAGTAGAGCTTCATACAACAGCGTGATGACTAGTCACAGTCATACCTCCAGTCCTCCACTATGCGTCATCTTAAACCGTGGTTCGAACTCACAGGAGGCACCCTTTAAGATGACATTCCTCAAAGCGAGTAGATCGTCATACAACAGCGTGATGACTAGTCACAGTCATACCATCAGCCCTCTACTACGCGTCGCCCTGAGCCGTGGTTAGACCTCACTGGAGTCAACTTCAGTACGACGTTCCTCGACGCTAGTAGAGCTTCATACAACAGCATGATGACTAGACACAGTCATACCACCAGCCGTCCACTACACGTCGCCCTAAGACGTGGTCCATCCTCACAGGAGGCACCCTTAGAACAATTTTCCCAGACGCTTCTAGAGCTTCATGTAGTGGTTCGACCTCACAGGACGCACCCTTTAAGACGACGTGCCTCAACGCTGGTAGAGCGTCGTACAACAGCATGATGACTAGTCACAGTCATACAATCAGTTCTCCACTACGCGTCATCAACTTTAGTACGACGTTTCTCGACACTATTAAAGCTTCATACAACAGCGTGATGACTAATCACAGTCATACCCTCAGCCCTCCACCACACGTCACACTAAGCCGTGGTTCAGCCTCACAGGAGCAACCCTAAGGACGCGCATTTCGCAAACTCGACGATGCTTCTGCGCTTGCCCGTCCCGGTGACGCTAAAGGCATTAGAGCTGTAACAGCATATAGTCAGTTCGAAAAAAAAGCGACTAACTGCGGTATAAATTCTTTACAGATGTTTACTGGAAAATAACGTAAAAACAGCATGATTTATTACCATATACCCCTGTCATCGCGCGATTTAATCGAATCTAAAAATGGCGACGATTTTTTAATAGCACTTTCCGTGTTCAAGTAATTTGTCAACGTCCATATCTTGGAGAGACCATCAAAATCTAACATTAGGTAGGTGGGGAGAAAAATTTTCCTTGTCACTTAACTGATCTAAACGCGTTCCTCCTGACAAATTCTTAAATACTCGTAGTTAATGTATAGAAACGGCTATACTGACATCTTATTCTATCGGGTTATACCCAAAATTCAATTTAAAAAATATCCTTGAATCTTGAAGTAATAATGATTTTCATTTTTAAAAATGCACAAATGGTTGTGATTTTGTTGTCAATTCATTATTGCCTGTTCGGTGTTTAAACCCATACCCCTAGAAAGAGTCGCACGGTCACACAATTCAGGATAAAGATTTTAGGGAATTTTAATAAAGCTCGTTTTACAATATTTCTTGTTTAAGTTATCCCGTTTTGGACCCTTCTGGATCCAAATCTTTACGCCACACGTATCACAAGACACCGCAAACATTAACACTCCATTAAGCACTACATCCTCCTCTCGAAAAACGGAGGCCTATTCTCAGCAGTGGGATAGTAACAGGCCGCTACTTACAAGCACTACATACACTCACTACCACAACTTCTAGGAGGAAAGGCTCCGCAAACAAAATTCAATTTTGTTCGTGGAGCCTATCCTCCTGATGATGCTTCGGTTTCGGGGCGAAACAATCGTAGAGTTTGTGGTAGTGAGTGTGTATAGTGCTTGTATGGAGTGTTGGTGTTGGCGGCATCTTGTGATACGTGTGGCGGCTTGTCCTGCATGTATGTGGTATGTGATTGTTGCCTGCTTCATACACTTAGCATTGCATGTATTCTGTTAACAAACGCGGATTACAGCAAAATAATTGCATTGTAACTTCTATTATCTATTATTATACGTTTGTATACCAATTCTAACTTCTAAGAAAATTGTCAGCTAGTATAAATTCCCTGTATTCATTAGTGAAGGTATTATCTCAGTCTCGGATACCTATTCACTAGGTTTCCATTCAGACGCCGTTGAAACGCTGTCAGCATGCAGTCGATAGTATCACTGGCTGTTGTTCTGAGGAAGGACGTGTCAAGCGAGACGGTATTATGCCCATGTTATGCGAGTGAAAGGGAAAGACATATGTCATTGTGTTGCGGCTCGATTGTCAAGACTATATGCAGACAAACGCCTTTAATAATATGTTGTCCTAGTACATTAGTACGAAGTTATTCATCCTTCTGCCCTTGTCCCACACTAAGTAAGGATGATGATTTGGCTACGTATTTTACGACCGGCCGCCTGCCTGACGTCAACTTACCTTCATCGTATTTTACCACACCTCAGTAAAGAAATGAGGGTGATCTATTCTACTAGCCGAATACCACACGGCGGGCCGACTTACCTTAATCGCCTTTTACGACGCCTCGGTAAGAAATGAGGGTGGTCTATCTACTCAGCCGGATACCACACGGCAAACTAGTAGTACGAAGTACAGTTGATTTTTTATTAGGTTATCGTTTTATATGAATGAAAGTTTGTCTGTATGTCCTTTATAGTCTCTGAAACGGCTGGACCGATTTTAATAAAAATTTTACACAATCTTTCGTATGACAAAGCGGATAAAATAATGTTAAGTTTGTGGCGATCGGAGCATTTTTTTAAACTGTTGAGTTTTGTTCCCTGGGTATTCGAAACTAGAATGAAACTACAGCAACGCGTGTCCGAACTGCTAGTTAACGATAAAAATAGTAAGTTAGTAGATCGGTTAACTAGATGAAACTTATGTTCCTAATTTTATTTGCAATTTATCACACGGTTTTATTGAAGGAAAACTTTGAAAACCATATTTCTGGAATATTCATTGAAGTCGCGTGGTGGGTTTAAGCATCAACCCTTTTCTCCAAAAAAGTAAAGAGCCTATGCCCAATAGTGGGATAGTAATAGGCCTTTATTTTTTGTTAGTATTGTAGGTAGATGTTTTTGTTTCATAAATGGTTTGTAGTTTTTTATATACGATCTTACGATGTTATAAAACAATTACAAAATATTAGCTTCGTCGTATTTCAGCAATATAATAAATTCGAAGTATGTTTGACTGTCCTTTTCTACACGTTTATCGATGTTATATTAATTACTTGAAGGCTAAATTCTATCTCAGTACTGATTTCCATACAAAGGAAATCGCGTGTAGACTTTAGTTCTCATATATTTACATAATGCTAGAACAATTTGACAAAAGCTTTCCCTCGGTGTTTAACCGAATACGTTGAACTATTTGTTAACTTGAACAAATATTTGTTGCAAACATTTGTGCCTTTGGTCCCAACCAATGATCTCACAAACATTTGGAATTCCGAAAGTAACAATTATTAAGTATTAGTAACAAGTATTTGAAACAAATATTTTCTTTTTTTCATCCGAACATGGTATTGGACTGAGTATAATGCGCCGCACAAATAAAAAAAAAACACGAGATATCCACGCATTCTTATCGTCTATTTAATCAGTATAGTAGGCTTTCTGTATAAACCTCCTTTAAATAGTTGTTTTAAACTGCCGTAATTAAATTCAAATTCAAAATATTCTTTATTCAAGTAAACTTGTAAACAAGTGTTTTTTTCTCTCTCTACTGCTGATTCGGAAAGCTATTCCTTCCAAGAAGAGCCAGAAAGAAACTCGGTAGTTGCTCTTTTCAAAATATAATTCTTATTTTATTTACATTTAGTTATTACTGTCTTGCACAGGGTTAGAGAATAGCTATGTCCACGCATTTTTATCATCTAAGCAATTCTCAATAGTATAGTCAGCTTTTTATATTATACTTTTTTTTACAGTGTATTTTTAAACTACTGTTATGGCAAAGCAAAGTGGCAAGTCTTATACCCAAACTCATAAACGACTTACGTCCTTTTGTAAGGCGCAAAGTAAGAGCCACAAGCTAATGTCGGTTTCTACTTTACATCACCTATCATTTACGTCACCTATTGTTTTATGATGCTTTACATTTTATATATAAAAATTAAATTGCTTAAAATATACTGTAAAGCAAATGTACGAATACCTATTTAATTAAACTTCGCTCGCAGGGAATCGCGCAGACTTAAATTGCAAATGCCACGTATGGATCTTTTTTTATTACAAATATTTGTGTGCACCATGTATCCGGCTGAGTAGCATTGACCATCTTCATTCCTTACTGAGGTATCGTAAAAGGCGACCAAGGTCATTTGACCCACCGTGTGGTATCCGGTTGAGTAGAATATAGCACCCTCTCTCTTGCCGAGGAGTCGTAAAAGGCGACTAAGGTAAGTTGACCCACCGTGTGGTATCTGGTTTAGTAGAATAGACCACCCTCTTTCTTACCGAGGTGTCGTAAAATACGCCTGAGGTAAGTTGACGTCAGGCAGGCGGCCGGTCGTAAAAACGCAGCCAAATCATGTGACAGCATGTTGATAACAAGTTGTGTCGACCCCACTAAGAGTGGGATAAGGGCAGAAAGATGATGATCAAATATAAATATAAATAAATAAATAAACATCAGTTACAGCAATAAACAACATTTGAAGCTTGTTATTTCAGTAATGTACGGTAAATACCGTTGCCTTTTGTTGACCGGAAATAGAATTCCCGCGGGTGGGGTTTTGGGGGGAAACATTTTACCGGCCAACTGGCGGTACGGATTTATTTAATGCGGCCAAAGTATAAAAGCCCGATTCTTCTTTGATATTGCTTTAACTGTGAATGAAAGGCGGGTTGTTTTATATATCGGCATCGAGATTTATAAGTTTTTCAAAAATATTCTATTTCACGCTTCTCATTAGAGAAAAAACTAGTAATAAACCGCGGTATCACCCGCGTAAATACTAATTTCATGGCAGTGTAAAGTCTACTTAGTCGGACCATTGATTTGTTTTTGTTAAATATATCGTCAATAGTTTCCGCAGCGCATGCGATGAAAGATTTTCATGATTATTTTTTTACATCTTATTACATTTTTATAGCTGTGATGGCCTAGCGGTGCGACCGTGTGAATCTTTAGAGACGATCATGGGTTCAAACCCGGGCAGACACCAATGAGTTTTTCTATTAAAACTTATGTGTCTAATGGATAATTACACTTTATCACACGCTTTTCGGTGAAGGAAAACATCGTGAGGAAACCTGCATATCTCTAGATAATTCTAGGGATATGTGTAACCTACCAATCCGCATTGGAGCAGCGTGCTAGGTCTTAGCTCCAACCCTTCTCTCCAAAAATGGAGAGAGGAGGCCTATGCCCAGCAGTGGGATAGTAACAGGCCGTTACTTACTTATTACATTTTTATAATGGATGCTTATTATTTCGTTTGTAATAGCCTATATTGCTTGGTAAAGATGCAGCTTTCCAATAGTGAATTAATTATTGAAATCGGTCCAGTAGTTTTTGTGTGAAAACATTACAAACATACACATTTTTCCTCTTTATAATATTAGTATAGATGAGAAACAAGAGAACAAAGTGTCTGTCTGTATATGCCGCGTAAACCAGCAGAGATACACTAAAGTAATGTACTAGGGAATTGTAGATCAACAATAACACTACAAAAAGACCCCGACAGCATGTCTCTATGTCTTATGGTTAACTCACAATAACTACATTTATGATCAAAATTTCAATTTGGAAAATTTTTTGTTATACACTGATTTACACAAAGGCAAGTTTTTGATATATAAAACTAGCAATCGCCAGCAGCTCCGCCCGCGTGGAAAGATAAAAACCGTAATATAGTCTTTTGATAACCATAAAAATGGTTAAAGTGGGTTAACCTAAAGCTAGACATATGCTGCCGCGGACTTATTTAAAACTTTTAAGGGGGAACAATTTTGTAATACATGATTTTTTAATAACTAATACCGTTTACTCAGCGTACGCAAAAAGCTTTAAAATTTGCCGTTTACGCTATATTTTTTATTGCTCCTTTTCTCCTATTCATCTTTGCGTGAGTTATATAGCCTTTCTCAATAATATAGTTAATATAATTTTCATTTCATTTCATTTGGTTTCGTTTCGTTTCGTGTCGTTTCGTTTCGTTTCGTGTCGTTTCGTTTCGTGTCGTTTCGTTTCGTTTCGTTTCGTTTCGTTTCGTTTCGTTTCGTTTCGTTTCGTTTCGTTTCGTTTCGTTTCGTTTCGTTTCGTTTCGTTTCGTTTCGTTTCGTTTCGTTTCGTTTCGTTTCGTTTCGTTTCGTTTCGTTTCGTTTCGTTTCGTTTCGTTTCGTTTCGTTTCGTTTCGTTTCGTTTCGTTTCGTTTCGTTTCGTTTCGTTTCGTTTCGTTTCGTTTCATTTCGTTTCATTTCAATTCAATAAATGGACTATCTTACACTGAAAGAATTTTTCAAATCGGTCCAGTATTCCTGAGATTAGCGCGTTCAAACAAACAAACAAACTTTTTAGCTTTATATATTAGTATAGATTACCGAGCAATGTTTGGTCACCCAGTTACTTAAGTTTTAACAGAAAAACGGTTGCCTGTAAAGTCGGTTTTACGGGCAAAGATTTTACATGACAACGTCTTTTTCTCAATAGAATATTTATTGATATGAATATGGAGAGGGAGACGCAAGGCATTCGCCAGTCCGGCGGGCCTGTCTTTCGTTCGGTGACTCATCGTAACAGACGTGAGCGGGCGTTACACTTTTTCATGAGTGACTCCAAGCCACAGCATAATTTAAGACGTTTTCACGTCAAAATTCATGAGTTCCTGTCATAGGTCATATTAATAGTCTTTCCCTACCATATTAGAATATTTCGTTTACAATTCATGAATCGTTTTCCAACTCGTTTCTTTACCGTGTGGGAAACAACATAGCTGTAAGGTAACGTAAATTGATCTGTCAGTGTGATTTACGTATGTTACGTAACGTATTAGGTAGACGTTAAATAATACTGGAGTTTTTTGAAATCTTCAGTTAAATTTAATATTGGTACCTGGTTGACCGAGACTTGCTCGATAATTTTTTACAAAATGAAAAAAGAAACTTAAAAAAGGGGAAAAATTGGGTAGGTGGGGCTCGATTCTAGGTGTTTTCATTTCTCGCGACCACCCGTTCCCCAAATAAGCTATGCTGACTTGACATCTAACAGCAAAAATAATGATTTATAGTAAATTTTAGTATTTTTTTGATGCCCAAAAACAGGGATAAAACGATTTTTATAAATAAAACCTAGCTAGATCGATTTCTCCCGCAAAACCTCCTGCATGCTGAATTTCAGGAAAATCGTTGAAGATGTAACGCGCCTTGCAAAAGTACGTAAGTCATTCGTGGGTTTGGGTATAAGATTCTATGATAAAATTCAATAAATTTTAGCCATTACATCAATTTAAAAACTGTTAAAGGTAGTCTGATACTAAATGTAACTAATTATAAGAATAATATTTTGAAAAAAGCAACCGCCTACTTTCTTCTCGGTAGGAACAGCTTTCCGAACCAGTTTCACTTAGACAAAGCATTACATAAAAAAGTAAAGTTAAAGTAAAAAGTAGTTGCTGTGACTTAACCATAAGAGATAGAGACATGCTATTAAGGACTTTTTGTAGTATTTTTGTAGATCTACAATTCTCTAGTACATTACTTTACTCTCTGCTGGTTTACGCGGTTCAAGCGAGGAAAACTCCATGCAGGTGAGATTTATTGCAACCACGCGACCTCATCAACGCAATTTACATAAAACGTTAATGGAGTATTTACCTACACCTAAACTTTCCAGAAAGATTGGACTATCATTCAGACGAAACCGTATAAAAATCCGTTCAGTAAATTTTGAAAAAATCGATCACATACAGACAAATTTTGGAGACTTTGTTTATAATAAGTACTAGCGGTCTGCCCCTGCTTCGCACGGGTATAAAATATATATCCCATGTCAGTCAGTGTAAAAAAAAATTATTAAAATCGATCTGGTAGTTTTGATTTATTCATTACTGCCCGTGGCCAGCAAGCGTTAAAATTGGAGAAAAACAATTTACTTTCCCTATACCAAGAAGATTTCCTGCTATCTTTGGAATATTTAAATTCATATAGTACATTTTTACTTATTTACTTTTACATTTTCCCTATGTATTTTATTTTTACAATTAATTACAGAATGTCTATAAACAAACTCTTAAAAGAGCGACATAGCTGCTAAAGTCGAAGTGTTATAGGGCGAAGCGCGGCATCCTCACGGCATTTTAAATCTGTAATATCTCCGAAAATGTTCACTTAAATTACATACTGTAAACGGCCATATTAATCTATATTAAATCAACTATTTATTTAAGGTACTTAATTGGATAAGGATTAATGCTGTATTGTATAAAAATTGCTTTGAACATGAGGCATTATTTTTCGTAAAAAGTAAATGACAAAAAATGCTATTGTTGGTTATCCATAAGAGATAGACATATTTATTTTATATTGGACTTTTCTGTAGACCTTTTCAAGGTGTACAAATACTTAGTACATCATTTTGATTAATCTCGTAGGGTTTAGCCTGCGTTTGCAATGTAAGCGGAAAAAATGTAATTATTTACAGAAACCTCAAAAATTACAGTATTTCTCTACTCCGTATTGAATGATATTATACGTACAAACCTTCCACTGGAATCACTCTATCTATTAAAAAAACCGCATCAAAATCTGTTGCGTAGTTTTAAAGTTTTATGCATACATAGGGAAATATGGACTTTGTTTTATAATATGTAGTGATATATATGGATTTGACCAATAATTAGGGTACTCCTAAGTTAGGAATTCATGCAAAACAGCGTTGTACTAATTAACTTGTTTGCGATAGTTGCGACGTTTTCCCAACAATTCGTAACAGAAGTTTGCAGGTTGTTTTTAGCGAAAACAAACTCTCTCAGATTACATCAGCAAATCTGTTAGAGCATTTACGTTTATTACATTTGTGTATGTTGGCGCCAATATTTTCATGTAATCTTCAGTACTCATTCTCCTGACCTTAATCATTCAAGCGGGGTCAGCATAAAGTATTTTTTACTTCCATTTTCTCTCAACATTTGTCAACTCTGTCGCTCCACCTATTATATGAAAGCCATACATTACACAATCCAACCATTTCTTTCTAGCTACATGTCCATCAACATTCTTATCGGGACAAGATGTTTTCTCTTACATTCTCTTCTATCATTCAGCCCCGGCGCTACTTTTTTTATATGCATGTCATACTTCACACAATCCAACCATCTCTTTTTCGGTTTCTCTCTAGTCACATATCCATCCACATTTTTATCGGCACAAGATGTTTTTCTCTTCCATTCTCTTCTATCATTCAACGCTGGCGCTACTTTTTATATACATGTAATACTTCAAACAATACAACCATCTCTTTTTCGGTTTCCCTCTAGACATATATCCATCCACATTTTTATCGGCACAATATGTTTTTCTCTTATATTCTCTTCTATCACTAGGCAGCTCTGGCGCTACTCTTTTTATATGCATGTCAAAGTTCACAAAATCCAACCATTTCTCTATCGGTTTCCCTCTAGTCATATATCCATCCATATTTTTATCGGTACAAGATGATTTTCTCTTCTATTCTCTTCTATCATTGAATCCTGGCGCTACACTTTTTATATGCATGTCATACTTCACACAATGCAACCATCCCTTTTTCGGTTTCCCTCTAGTCACATATCATCCACATTTTTATCGGCACAAGATGCTTTTCTCTACCATTCAACTCTGGCGCAACTACTTTTACATACATGTCATACTTCACACAATCCAACCATTTCTTTTTTGGTTTCTCTCTAGTAACATCCACATTTATATCTAGCACGTTTGGTCGTATGATTTTCATACTTCCTCATTTAATGTCCATACCATCTTAATTTTGTACCTCTCATCTTTTCTATAATGGGCGCAACTTTCAGATTTCCACTAATATACTCATTACGTATTTGATCCTGTCTTGTCATACCATACATATTAACATTTCAGTCTCATTTGAATCTACTCTTCTTTCATCTTCAGCTGTAACTTCATTTGCATCACCGAACACTTTATGTTTTAATTGTTTCAAAGGTTAGGAAGAGTCTCATGTATTTGGATTACGAAAATATTGTTAGGGATGCTCTGGAATTCCCAGAATACGCCGTGTGGTATCCGGCTGAATAGAATAGTATCACCCTCATTTCTTACCGTGGTGTCGTAAAAGGCGACTAAGGTAAGTCAACCCGCCGTGTGGTATCCGGTTTAGTAGAATAAACTACCCTCTTTCTTACCGAGGTGTCTTAAATACGACTGAGGTAAGTTGACTTAAGATAAATGTAAGATCATGTGACAGCATGTTTATAACATGTTGTGCCGACTCCACTTAGAGTGGGATAAGGGCAGGAAGATGATGAGATGTTCTGAAATTCCCAGACTAATGCCGTAATAGTGAAAGGGCTAATAAAATAGCATAACGAGATGAACGGGCGTGCATCTGGCAGAGCTCTAATTGCAACCGATTTGCAAAATGGAATGCAATATTTCCACATATTCAGTAGCTGTGATAGCCCAGCGGTAACACTGTGCGACTTTTTCGAGGAGATCACGGGTTCCAACCCGGGCAAACACCAATGATTTTTTCTGTTAAAACTTGTGTCTAATTGATAATTGCAATTTATCACACGCTTTTCGGTGAAGGAAAATATTGTGAGGAAACCTGCATATCTCTAGAATTCTAGAGATATGTATGTGTAACCTACCAATCCGCATTGGAGCAGTGGTTAAGCTCCAAACCTTCTCCCCAAAAGCGAAGAGAAGAAGCCTATTCACAGCAGTGGGAGAGTAATAGGCCGCTACTTAATTACTCACTATATTCACTAGGAATGATGGCGGGTAACTGGTTACCCGGTTATCATATAATGAAAGTTAAAGTTTTGGGAAAAAACAGCAATAAGGATATTCATGTAAAAAGAAATACTTGGGACGAAATATAAGACGTGCGCTCGGTGCGTGGCGTAGAAAAGAAGACCTTTTATTGCAATGCAATGTTCATTTTTATGTCTTTAACAAGTTTGTTTGTATGTCTGTTACGCTTTTACGTCCAATCCATTGGAAGAATCTTGACGACATTTTCAACAATTGCTTATCATCATTCTCCTGCGCCTATCGCACTCTACGTGGGGTCAGCACAACATGTTATAAACATGATTTGGTAAGGTATTTTACGACCGGCCGCGTGCCTGATGACAACTTACCTTAGTCGCCTTTTACCACAATTCGGTAACAAATGAGGGTTGTCTTCTCGACTCGGCCGGATGCCACACGGCGGGTCATCTTTCCTTAGTCGCCTTTTACGACACCTCAGCCTTTAAACCCGCTTTAACAGTATTCAATTTGCAGTGACGAGACACGGGAGGTAGACGGCCGCGCTAGATCTGAATCTGGCGACGCAGACTCCGTGTATCACGTCAGAGGGGCGCTGCATGATGCACGATGGAGAGAAAATCAGGTACTGTTCTGTATACCATAACTTCTAGACCCGGCCAGGTGTCTTTATGGCTTTTTTAATTATACCATATTTGAATTCTTTCTTTTATCAATTTTGCACGCGTGATGTCTTAGTTTCTTTTTAATTTGGGTCACACGTTCAAACCGGGCGGACACCACTTAGTTTTTTTTTATTAAAAACTAATGTTCCAAATTTTTGGTGAAGGAAAATATTGTGAGGAAACTCGTATGTTTGTACAATTTCCTAGGATATGTGTAATCCACCAATCCATATTGGAGCAGCGTCGTGGGTCTAACAACCTTTCTCTGCGAAAAATGAAAAGAGGTCTATGCCCAGCAATGTATTTTGTATATCCGAAATAAAATAAGGTTAATATTGTTCTGATGTAATCATCATGTTGTGTGTGTGTAATCATCATCGTGTGGCACAGGCCGGCCACCTGCCTGCCTTACGTCAACTAATCTTTGTCGCCTTTTCGACACCTCGGTAAGAAAGAAGGTAGGGTCTATTCTACTTAACCGGATACCACCCGACAATTCAACTTACCTTAGTCGCCTTTTACGACGCCTCGGTAAGAAATGAGGATGGTCTATTCTACTCAGCCGGATACCACATGGCGGTTCTTGTGATGTTATATAGTAAATATTATAAAAAACAATATTACTATTTACAAAATTCCTCTTTCCGCAGATGTAATAATAATAGAGCCATAAAAATGATAAAAAACATACCATAGTTTCTAATTTCAGGTAATATTGGTTGCTCGCCAGAAAATAACTTTTCGCTTATTTCTACCTTAATGGGTCACAATTTTGCGTCGATTTATGGCGCCCGTGCCAAATGTACCGACTCCAATTATTGTTATAGTAAGTGTATCTTCATACTGAATGTAAAAACGATACGTTTATTATCGGCGAAGTAATGCGCGAAATAAATAAAAGCTAATCTACTAATATATAAAGCTGAAGAGTTTGTTTGTTTGAACGCGCTAATCTCAGGAACTTCTGAACCGAATTTCAGCTACTGTCCGACCCTGTACAAGATAGTAATCACTTAATGTAACTAGTATGTTCATTGTCACTTTATATAGTTGTTGTCAATCTGCGCATGCTGTTGCCATCTATAACTAATATAGCACTTAATTATAATAATCGTTTTACATTGTGTAGTTGTATCTATGTGGTGTTTATATTGTTGATGGCCTTTTTTAAATAAATAAATAAATAAATAAAATAAATAAATAGTTATAAGTATTATGTTGAAAAAAGCAACCGTCGAGTTTCTTGCTGGCTCTTCTCGGTAGGAACAGCTTTCCGAACCAGCAGTAGAGTTGATCATTCAAAAGCACTTATTTAAAGTTAAGTTTATTTGAATAAAAAAACTCTTTGCTCTTTTCAACATAATACTTATAACTAGTTACATTAACTCATTAGTATCTTCTACAGGTTTGGACAGTAGCTATATCCACGCATAACAAACGTCAAAACCAATATAAAGCAAACTAAAACACGCTGGGATGTATGTTGTAACATAGTTTCAAATTTTCGTCGTAGTCTAAGATGTTAACAAAATTTCAGCTTAATAGGATGTCAGCCAAAGTTTCAAAATGGATTTCAAATTTCGTACAGGAAAGACTAAGGGTAGCGAAGCAATTTAAGTTTATAATGAGCAAGTAACAAAAGTTATTTAAACCGACTCACTATATTTTAATTGTGTAAGAACATGTACTCAAATTAGAAAACTATATGATAGTACAAACGCAAAATTAATCATAATCATATTCTTTATTCAAGTAAACTTGTAAACAAATGCTTTTGAATCGTCAATTCTATTGCTGGTTCGGAAAGCCTTTCCTAACGAGAAAAGCCAGCAAGAAACTAGGCGGTTGCTCTTTACCAAATATAATTCTTATTACTAGTTACATTTATTATCATCTAAGTAATCCTCAAAAGTAGGCTTTCTGCTGTAATGGAAAAGCTAAAATAATAAGTTCCGAAATAAGTGAAAGTTACAATAACTTAAGTTAATAAACAGTTATCGATAAATATAAATTAAAGAAGCGAAATGCATGTTCAATTTTATTAGTACTCGAAAATATAAAACGATAATACCATAATCAAATCTTCAGAAAGTTTTTTGCAGAAACAATGGCTTTCATGATCTTTTCTGTAAGAAAAAACTGCGCAAAAGGTAATTTGTATTCATTGCTTATGCAATGCAGAGTAGAAAAATGTCAAAATGTAAATCCACTGTCTTCAGCTTTGCTGTGGTAATTTATAATTTCATATTTTATATTTCTGTACTATGCAAGTCTATTTTGTCTGCATTTTTTTACCGGATATGGATATTAGGGATTTTTTTAAATAAAACGTTACAAAAAAGTGTATTATACAATCCAAGACTGTATAACCCAAAAAGTAAACTGCTCAAGTTAGGAAAAATTTCCAAACAAACTGTAAACTATAGGATTTAAAAGAAGTTGTAAAATTTGAATAGCGTAAGTGAAAAATTTTAACTAATTAATGAGCTAAACTTGGCGTTGATTTTTTAATTCAATGGTTACAGATGGAATATAGACAGTTATTATATCAATTATAATATAAATATTCGGGTTACATCGCGTTAACATCGAGTTACCTTTGTATAAGGTTCGTTTCTGCAGAGTTGCATCCACCGTGGTCACGAACTGATTGGAGCGCGCGGAGTTTTGTTCCCGAGTACTACGGTCATTATTTTTTTCGATTTTAACGTCATGTGACCCGTATGTTTATACAATATTCAATATGAATTGCAAAAGTCAAAAATCTACTGTTATTATATCAGATTTTAAGGGATAATACAGTAATTTATAGACAAAAACAGAGCAGAGTTCTATTCGCTTTATGAATCCTGCATGTAAAAGGTATGAAAACAGATAGTAAACTCTATTTTAGAATTATATAGATTTTTCCTATAGCACGAAAAATTTATGAGTACCGTGTAATAGCCGGTTGAGTAGATACCACCCTCATTTCTTAATCAGACGTCGTAAAAAGCGACCAAAGTAAGTTGATCCACCGTGTGGTGTCGTGTTTAGTAGAATAGACCACCCTCTTTCTTAACGAGGTGTCGTAAAATATGACTTAGGTGAATTGACATCAGGCAGGCGGCCGGTCGTAAAAACGCAGCCAAATCATGTAACAGCATACTTATAACATGTTTTTCCGACCCCACTTAAAGTGGGATTAGGGCAGGAGAATGATGAGTTTCTACACAGTGAACTGACGGCTATAATGGCCTTCACAAGTACATCAAAATACATAAAACGCGGAAATAAAAACGCGTCGAAGATATTATTCATATGAAAAGACCTTTACAATATGCAACATTGGAACCCAACTGTTCCTAATTTGTGAACGTCCAACTTAGACGGAAATTTGCCCCAGTGTGCTCTGAATTCCGTTATAATTTTATATATGAAACGAATGTTTGTCTGTATGTCCTTTATAGACCCCGAAACGGCTTGACCGGTTTTAATGAAAGTTTCAGAACATCTTTAGAATGAGTCAGCTGATGATCCTGTAATGTTAGGTGACGATCGAAGTATGAGTCGAAAAGGTACATGATATAGAAGAGTGAATGACCGCACCATTTCGTAAACACGGTCAAGGTTGACTATTGCATTTCGTATGTAATGCATAACGTTGACCGAGAGACTTGACAGAAGAGCGAGGGAGACAGAACTCTAAAGTTCTTGTTTACTCCTTTTTGAACAAGCTCGCCGCGACGTATCAGTCAATTATTATCTGTTAACCAAAGTTAAGTAACGGCCTATTACTCTCCCACTGCTGGGAATAGGCCTCTTCTCTCCGTTTTTGGAGAGAAGGATTGGAGCTAAAACCTACTACGCTGCTCCAATGCGGATTGGTAGCTTACACATATCCCCAGATATATATATTTTCTAGAGATATGCAGGTTTTCTCACGATATTTTCCTATACTGAAAAGCGTGTGTTAAATTGCAATTATCAATTAGACGATTAACTTTTAAAAAAAAGAAAAACTTATTGGTATCTGCTCGGGTTCGAACCCGTGGCTTCCTCGAAAGAGTCGCACGGTGTTACGGCTGGGCTATCACAGCTCCATAAGAAGATTATATATAAGGAATTCGGACAAACCATAAATCATATTATCTTTACCCCTATCACCGTTATGCAAGGTTCACAATTTAGTGGTTACGTATTCCAACTGAGGTCCATGAATCTGGCGTTATTCCAATAATTGTAACCGCCACCGGAACGCTTGGCAAATGCCGGCAAGATTAGACCTCCGTTACAGTGTATTGACTGGGGTCACTGGAATCTGGAAATGGTTTCCAATATTGGCTCGGAGTTCGACTAAACTATTGGCGGCTTTGTGAACAGCTGCTAACGGTTCAACCACCCTTCCTTTCTTAACAATCCATATATATTATAAATACAAAAGTGTCTGCCATCCCTAAATCTTCTTGAGCAATATTATTTAATTTTGTACAATTAAATCTTATATACAGGACTAGAATATAAAAAAGTAAGTAAGTAGCGGCCTGTTACTATCCCACTGCTGAGAATAGGCCTCTTCTCTCCGTTTTTGGAGAGAAGGTTTGGAGCTAAGACCTACCACGCTGCTCCAATGTAGATTGGTAAGTTCGAACCCGTGCCCTCCACACCACAGCTTATGACTGGAATATATTAATTATTAACTAGTCTTGCCCCCGGCTTTACCAGAATGAATCTGTGTGTCACAAAGTTTTTCGTCAGAATGTTCCGATTTCGCGAAAATTCTAAGATAAAAAGAGAGTATTGATTGCTCTACAAACTTTTTTATCTTCCAGTGAAAGTCCCATCAAAATTAACTTAAACCTTCCTCAAGAAATACATTCATTTAGTTAACTGTAGAAAAATCCGTTCAGTCCATTTGAGATTGAGAAAAAAACGATTACATGCAAACAGACTTGGTACTTTGAATTATAATGAAAGTAAAAAAAAGTAACGACCTGATATTATCCCACTGCTGGGCATAAGCCTCCTCACCACAGTGCTCCAATGCGGAGTGGTTGGTTAAACATATCCCCAGAGATAAGCAGGTTTTTGATGTCTACCTTCACCAAAAAGCGTGTGATAAATTGCATAAAAATTAGCCACATAAGTTTTAACAGAAAATCTCGTTGGTGCCGTGGTTTAAACCCGTTATTCCTTGGAAAGAGTCACAAAGTCACTCCGCTTTGCTATCACATAAGTTATGTAGATATGTAGTCAAATATAGTATATTTGTACGAAGGTAGTCAAATAAAACATTTTATGCCCTTCCTATAACTGTGTACGTGGAGAAAGCATTTTCTATATTTTCCGGGCCGTTTATTGATGCGAGAAAATTGGCAGGTCACCAACTGTTCGTTTAGGCTTCCCATTTACATTTTATCCTTAAGGTACGCAAACAAATTTGGGAAATTGTTTATCTTCTGATATAGATTGGCTACACATGATCATTGAAACCAATATATTCAATACGAACATAGAGAATAACAGAATAAAGAATCCAAGTCATATATACTTTATTGTTGATCTCTGAACCAAGGTCTTTAAACAGTGCATGTTGCCAGTAATGACTTACGGTTCAGAAACGTTGTTGCTGACTATTGGCCTCATAAGAAAGCTTAAAGTCACTCAGCGGGCAATGGAGCGAGCTATGCTTGGTGTATTTGTACGGGATCAAATCAGGAATGAGCTGCTTCGTAGAAAAATCAGATTAACTAATACAGCTCATCATGTCGCGAAGCTGAAGTGGCAATGTTTGACGTAAAACCTAATTAGATCGATTTTTCTCCCCTAAAACCCCATGCAGAATTTCAGGAAAATCGTTGGAGCCGTTTCCGAGATTCCGAAAATATATATATACATACAAGATTAACTCATTTAAATATTAAAGATTTTCTAAACGCGTATTATAGCAAAAAAATTATATCATAACTTTCGTACTATGACATTCTGCAAAGTACGACTTCCGTCAATTATTTCAAGAATTCTCATATATCAAAAGATGTTCGCAAAGTAAGTAATTCTACAAATGGTATAGTGAAATATTTTTCTTATAGATATCTGCATCTCGTCAAACGAAGCGTGGCTGGGCGGCTGTGACGGCGTGGTGCGTGGCATGGTGGCACTCTGGGAGGGAGGACTTGGAGGATACCGAGCCGGAAGAGGAGCCTTCCGACCCAGGGTATGCCACGCCTGTGTCCGTGGAGACGCCTCTACAAAGCACAGTGTCCAGGTAAACATATCTAATCGGCCTAGAAAACAAAAATTTGACAGTGATTAGAGAGAACAGTTATGAATATGGATGGATCAGGGAGAACAGAAAAGTTATAAATTCACTATTCTCCTGTCCTTATTCCACTCTAAGTGAGGTTGGGACAACATGTTATAAGCATGTTTCCCTGATATGGCACTAGGTTAACGTATCAACGCATGTTGCGTCCCATATTAGAGATCTAGTGAGTTTCATACCTAAGCTTAATCATAATCCTCCTGCTTTTATCCCACTCTAAGTGGGGTCGGCACATGTTATAAACATGTCATATGATTTGGCTATGTATTTTACGACTGACCGGACATCAACTTACCTTAGTCGTATTTGAGGGCACCTCGGTAAGAAATGAGGATGGTCTATTTTATGTAACCGGACATAAGGCGGCCGGGCGTAAAATAAATAGCCAAATCATGTGACATGTTTATAACATGTTATGCCGACCCCAATACGAGTGGGATAAGGGCAGGAGAATGATGATGATGGTCTAGAAAAAAAAACCATGGATCAGGGGGAACAGTTATAAATTGTTAAATATAATAGCAATCTTCTACATCGCCTGACAAGATGCTTCAAATTCCAGTCTCTGTTAGTCAAATCTGCTTGTTTTGCTTTACGATTTTGTAATGTGAGTCTACTTGCCTATGCTGTTTTGTCTGTGAACGAGTGACTCATTAACCTAACTTCATTTGTACTATGAGACGTGGTTAAAATATTTTGTTTCTATTCTTTAACGAAGGACCATTGTTATACAAACTTCACTTTCCATCTTTATATTCAAATTTAAAATATTCTTTATTCAAATAAAAGTGTAAACAGTGCTTTTAAATAAACAACTTTTCTATATCATTTACGTATCATAAATAACGATTAATTTTGGAATAATGAAATTGTATACAATTTTTAAATGTCACAAATAGTTTCTACGTACGTTACTCGGAATTTGGTACAATTTAATAGTTTCTCATGTTATTTTACTTCTTCTGACAGGTGTACTTCTCTAAACGTTATTAGAGATCCGTATGCTGGTCGCGGTGGCTCCGGAGGGTCTAGCGTAGCAGACGGGGGTACGTCACCACTTCGCCGTACTTTCGAACCACCAGGGTCAATACCAGCTGCGAGAGACAGTCGCTCTCTTCCCCCTAACACAAGAATAAGTGCTTCTACCTCACCAGCCCCTAAATCAGCATCTGTTGATTCTGTTTATACTATCCTAATCAGATTACCTGATGCTGATACAGAAAGACCTAGTATAAAGATGATCACGGAAGAATCTCCACCAGCGAATACACGTACACATTACAGACCGCCAAATAGAGGAGATTCCGAACTAAATCTACATCCAGCCGGACATCCAGCGTTAACTAGACGAACGTCACATATACAAGACGTTAGAATACCTCTGAACGCAAAAATAATACCAAAGCAGCTGGCTGGCAAAGGGATCACATCAAAACAGCCGAAGAAAAAGAAAACTCAGGAGAAGAAACAGGAAACGAAAGCGGCGAAAACACTTTCCGCTATACTTCTTTCGTTCATAATAACTTGGACGCCTTATAATGTACTTGTTTTATTGAAACCGTTCACAGCTGGTACAAAGGGTATACCGGACGAACTTTGGTCATTTTTCTACGCTCTGTGCTATATTAACTCTACTATAAATCCTGTTTGCTACGCCCTATGCAATGCAACTTTTAGGAGAACGTATGTTAGAATTTTGACTTGTAAGTGGCATAACAGAAATAGGGAAGCCATGACTAGGGGAGTATATAATTAGTGGTATGAATATTTTTAATTTTTAATTGGATGATTAAATAGCAAATCAATAATTTATTAAAGTCCAAGAAAGAGAATTAATTTCCGAAAATTTGTTCTATCGAGTAAAGTCAAATCTACCAAGTTAGGACGATTCACAGTACGAAATAAATTTCAGTATTCATTATCTAGTCATTTTAAAAATTGAACAATTTTTTACATTTATTTTCAAATTTTATTTTATTTTATTTCTCCCTTAGGACGTGTGGTACCCGTCTGAATAGAGTAGACCACCATTATTTCTTACCAAGGTGTCGTAAAAGGCGACTAAAGTAAGTTAACCTGCCATGTGGTATCGGGCTGAGTAGAATAGACCACCTTCATTTCTTACCGAGGTGTCGTAAAAGGTGACTGAGGTAAGTTGATCCGCTGTGAGGTATGCGGCTAAGCACAATAAATCACCCGCTTTCTTACCGAGGTGTCGCAAAAGTCAAGGTAAGTTGACGTCAGACGTCAAGCAGCCGGTCGTAAATTACCCAGCCAAATCGTGTGACAACATGTTTAAAACATGCTGTGCCTACATAGAATGGGATAAGGGCAGGAGAATGATGATTTAATTTTATTTCTCCCACCCAAAATAACACAATTGAAAATGACATCTCAAACTATGGTCAATTTGAAACACAGAAATAGTACTGTAGAAAATCCATTGTAAAACCTAAATTACCTTCTTGCATGTCGAACGACTTAACTTGGTAGATAAAGCTCCATTATGGTACTCGTAATTTCTGTTCCTTTTAGTGGTTCTAAGTGCTGCTATTCGAAAAGTGTTCTAGAAACACTTTCCACCCAGTATTTATCGTGGACTTGTTTTTAATCTTGAAGCAATTTGGTTCATTTTAGTGAGTTATTGTCCCGTCCATGATAAATTTATTTGTATTTAATTTATTGATAGTCCTTAAATGGGTTTATTTCTAAAATTTGTTGTCTTCAATCTTCTGTTGTAAGAAGATTATTGCAATCAAGGGTAAAAATATGCCAAATAAATGTGAGTAGTTTAGTTTAGTGATATTGCTATAAACAGTGTTTAATCGTTGATTTAAGTGATTTCTCTAGTCAAAACATTTTTGATGGTGTTCTCTGGTAATGTGTGAGCTTGTAGGGATAAATTCGACGAATTTAGTGTACTGAATTTATCATTTGGGTCTCACATTCCATTTTCACTTGTCATTGTTAGTGATAATTTTATTTGCAATTTTTGTATCTAATTTCTTATTTCGAAGTTATTGTAATATATAAGTCTATTTTAAAGACCAACGTGCTACTTATTATCTCTATATAAAAGTCTGTAAGGTAATCGTGGTGTGTGTAATTTTGTTCGTGGACAATGTTTTTGGGAGAGACTTTAAGGGCCCTCACTCACGGTGACATTTTGTAGCAATGTCGTCGCGCGTTTAGTAAACGCGTAAGGTGCTACTAACGCGTATTAATCGCATTTGCAATGCGACAAACTTGCGACCGTTTCGGATGAATTCGGGAAGAGAACGAAGGAAGGGTGGTGCATGAGTAGAGAACCGACTATCAACGCAACATGATGTCCACCAAGTAATCTCTCTTTATTATGTAAACATACGGGTCGCATAGCGATAAACTCGACCTACCTTTGTATAAGGTTTCGACATTTCAGCAGAGTTGCATCTACTGTACTGTCACGAATTGACTGGAACGCCGCGGCGTCTTCGTACTACTCGGAATAATAAGTATGAATTGCGAAAGTTTAAAATCTACTAGTCTTTCTTTAATTATAAAGAGAGACTAGTACCCATTAGGGTACATTTAAGATTAACGCTGTTTTCTTTGCTGACGATACCGCCGCTAAAAAAGGAGCACTAAAGACAAAGTGATTAACAATGTTGCCTCAACGGACTCCATTTTGCAACTGTAGCGATCGCAGTAATTTTTGTGTAGTTACTCAATCGCGTTTGTATCGCGTTTGAATCGCGACTGATACATGGTTATTTAGGCGATGGCACACAGCTAGCAACCGCTTCGCGACTATATCGATTCGGACGCGCGACAGTGTCGCTACAAAAAGTCTCCGTGGGTGAGGGCGCCTTAATTTTCCAACGTCTAGATGTTTAACTTAAAGTACATGCATAACTTACATAATTATAGAAATTATAAGCAATATTAAAACAATTTTCTTGTGAAGTTTTTTAAAATTTAAATGTGCGTTGGGTTAAATTTAATCTTTGATTAAATTGTTTTGTGCATTTAAGATTATTTTCGATATTCTATGTAAGTAATTTTCTTATTCGTGTATTCTGGATTTTCTTAAATACAAAAGTTTAATATCAATTTCTATTTCTTAATATAGTATATGTTTTTTAATATTTGGTGCATACGGACTTTAATTTCACTGATTAATAAACAATCATACAACGATTTTAAAATGAGTAGGTAGGTTATCTGCGATTTGAGCATTTTAACGGGATTTTGATACCCGATTTGAGTATTATGTGATTTAACATCTCTAATATTTCCCAGTTTTGTGATATAAAATCTTGTAATTAAATCAAGGTAAAATAATGAAGATGTAAATCTGTAATTATGTCTGATTACACAAAAAAGAAAATTGTTTTGTGTTATTCTCAGCTGTTACTTAATTTTTTGTTTTAATTTAAAAAAAAAACATTTATTACATTTATGCATATCGTAATGTGGTATCATATTAACTGAGTAGTAACAGAAGAATGGGGAATAACCTCATCACTCGTTTGAAGAGAAGAATTGGGGCATAGACCCACCCCACTTCTCCAATGGGGGGCTCGTTAACATTCCAGTAATTTTCCAGATAATATCAGTTAAGGTTTTTATGCAATACTAGTAGGTGGCCTACTCAGAGTATGTACCTCATAGTAAGAATTTCGTTGTTCTACTATTTCCCTGTCCCTTAAAGCGTGTAAGGACTTCTTTAATTTGAGATTCGGAATCCGGGACTGTAAAAGTTAAATAAAATAGGAAAATATGTTTTTCTATTTTTGTCTACTCTGTTCAAATTCAAATTCAAATTCAAAATATTCTTTATTCAAATAAACTTGTAAACAAGTGCTTTTGAATCGTCAACTTTACTGCTGGTTCGGAAAGCTGTTCCTACCGAGAAGAGCCAGCAAGAAACTCGGCGGTTGCTCTTTTAAAAATATAATTCTTAATACTATTTACATTATGTCGTTACTGTCTTGTACAGGTTCAAAGAGAGCTATATCCACACATTCTTATCTTCTAAAAAATCATCAAGAGTATAGTAGGCTTTCTGTATCAGCCTCTTTTTAACAGTGTTTTTAAACTGCTGTAATGGCAGTGCTGAAATTGATTGCGGAATTTTATTATAAAATCTTATACCAAAACCCGCAAACGAGTTACGCACTTTTGCAAGGCGCAAAGCAGGAACCGCAAGCTTATGTCGGTTCCTGCTTTGTCTATTGTACACATCACCTATCGTTTTATAATTCTTTATATTTTTATGTACATAAATTAAATTGCTAAAAATAAATTTGTTTTAAAATGTTAATTTCTAAATAACATTTTTTAATATATTATTTATGGAAGTAGGTGTTACTTTGCAAAATTCCATAGTACAAAGTTGCTCAGAATTATTTAGCTATTATACGCGTTTGTTAAGAAAACCTATGTCATGCTAAATATAGTTAGCATTACAAAGATCTTCCATAAAAAATGCGGATTATAGCAAAATAATTCTATTATAACTTGTGTATTTTTTAAACGATAAACTTTTTGTGTACTCAGACATAAGTGTGTAACTAAGTACTCCTCTTCATAATCAGTGATTATAAACGATTATCACGATCGTGTAGATGGAATACTCAGTTACACGCCAATCATCGTCTATAATCGCCTACGATCGCCTACAAACCGAGAATCGACAGTTTTTCCGACACGCATCAAAGAGAATCGCTGCGTGATACATATGATCGTATCATATGCTATTACGATGGTATCTACCCTTGCACGTGATCGTTACGATTATAGATGATCACACAATCATCGCCGTTATTAACGAGCAGGAAAGATGTGAATTAGGCTAAGTAACGAAAAATCTAAGCATTCCAAATTCTAAATATGAGTGTCTATAGCGATAAATATGAGTGTGTATAATAATTCATCTAGTAATGGACATTTGTATTAACGTATAATAGTTTTAATTATATACTACTTATATACAAGTAATATATTATAGCGTATATTGAATCTGTGTCGTGAAACGTTCCTTTGTTATAAATTTTATTATAATATATTCTATGTATAGCCAAACATATTTATAATAATGTCGAAATATAAATACACTAAGGTTTAAAGAATTTTATACAGTTAAGAATAACGCAGTACTACTTTCGATTTGTAAGCAGTTTGTAATCTATATTTAATTTAAATTATTTTTTTTTGAGTAAACTTTCTTGAAAGTTTTGACGTGTTATTGTAAGTGAAAACAAGAGAGAAAACCATTTAACTATTAGAGTTTTGTTGAATTCCATTACTGTGCTAAAACTTTACTAACGTTATAAAGTTATTTGATTTTTTTTCAGATCTATGCATTTTAAAAATTATGTTGGAATAGAAACCTAGTAAAACTCACGCCGTAAAATTATTTGTTGGACCCCACTACTTTCAAATCTATACAAATCTTTTCATATGAAACTAACGCGTAATGACCTCCTAAAAGTGTATCATTATAGTTGGAAACAACGTTTAATACTAATAATTATCTTTGAATAGAAACCTAGAAAAACTCACGTCACAATGTTATATGGTGGACCTGAATAGTTTCAAATATATACAAACCTATCCATACGGAAACAAGGCGTAATAAGTCCTTAAAATTGCATGGTTATCTTTGGTTAATTCGCCGAATATTAAAAATTATGTTTGAATAAAAACCTAGTAAAACTCACGTCGTAAATTATTTGGTGCACGCTTTTAGTTGCCGATTTATACAAAACTATACTAAAAAAAACCTATAATGAATTCATAAAATTGTATCTTTGTACAAAAGTGATAGAACTATTTTGCTATAATTCGCGTTTATACAAACTGTCCGTACAAACGCGAATTATAGCAAAATAGTTCCATTCATTCATAACATTTGTGCTGCGGGATTCCGCAAAATAACACCTACTTCTGTAAATTATGTATGTTTTTAGTTATAAACATGTTCAATATTTATAATTATGTAACAAAAGAAATCTAGTAAAATTCACGTCGGAAAGTTTTTTGGTAGACCCGACAAGTTTCAAATATATACAAATCTATCCATACAAAACCAACGCGTAATGACTTCATAAAATTTTACCCTTAGGCCTGGTATACATGAAAGCGGAAAGGGTTTTGAATATCAATGGTCAATACCACATCTCCTTTCTGCTAAGCTTAAATGAAATGAAATCCTTAATAATAATAAAAAAATAAATGACAATTCTTGACTTAAATGACTTATCAAATCAAGTCATAATTCCTTCTCAATATCACTCATATCTGTGGTCTGACTTCAGAGAAAGGCGTCGAATCGTCATTCATTTAAATTAGTTGAGCTTCGCACACTGTCCTAGGCAATTCCTATACTAACTAACGTATCGTATCGCAACAACCTGATAATCTGAACCTCAAAAAAACATTCAATTTGTAAAAAGGAAAAAAATAAACGAAGGCTTTTTCTTTCTATACCTAAAGCATTTTGAGGAGAGAAGAATTCAAAATCAAATTCAAAATTTTCTTTATTCAAATAAACTTGTAAACAAGTGCTTTTGAAGCGTCAATTCTACTGCTGGTTCGGAAAGCTGTTCCTACCGAGAAGAGCCAGCATAAAACTCGGCGGTTGCTCTTTTCAACATAATACTTATAACTTACATTAAGTCATTACTATCTTGTACAGGGTCGGACAGTAGCTATATCCACGCACTCTTATCGTCCAAATAATCCTCAACAGTATAGTAGGCCTTTCTTACCAGCCTCTCTTTAATAATGTTTTTAAACTGCTGTAATGATGAAAAACTGAGAAGGCAGCAAAATTTTTACTTTGAGCTAAAATAACAGTGAAGTTAAAATTAAAGATTAATTTTCACTGGGATAGTTTTAATCTCAGAACAGGAAACTAGCCCAGTGAGCATTTAGCACGTTCGCCGTTTCGCAAAGATTTCGTAACCGCTACCTTGTTGCGGTAGAACTAATTAGGAATCAAGTAATAAATTCAAAACCCACAAAACCATTTCAAACTTCCTTTTATATAATTAGAGTTTGAGAATATTGAGTTTGTTATAAGCGTAAAATTAATTACAATGGAAATTCTCCACCATAAAAGGATCTCCACCAAATTACATTTATCACGATACGCATAATTCGATATCGTTCTTTTGTATTGGATTTTATTCTTTTATATCCGCTTTAATTCATCCTGCTCTTATCCCACTCTAATTGAGGTCGGCACAACATGTTACAAACATGTTGTCACATGATTTGGCTACGAATTTTACGACCGGCTGCCTGCCTGACCTGAACTTACCATTTTACGACTCATCGGTAAGAAAGAGGGTGGTCTATTTTACTCAACCGGATACCACACGGTGGGTCAATTTACTTTAGTCGCCTTTTACGACACCTCGGTAAGAAATGAGGGTGGTCTATTCTACTCAGCCGGATACCACACGGCGGGTC
The DNA here is from genome assembly GCA_947086495.1 of Morpho achilles. Lineage (NCBI taxonomy): Eukaryota > Metazoa > Arthropoda > Insecta > Lepidoptera > Nymphalidae > Morpho > Morpho achilles. The sequence continues at coordinate 15,919,030 of CAMTZB010000014.1, read as the reverse complement.
GACTTACCTTAGTCACCTCTTACGACACCTCGGTAAGAAATGAGAGTTGTACTATTCTATTCAGCCGGATACCACATGGCGTGTTGTATTTGAAACGCGTAATATACTGTTTGTACTACGTTTGAATTCTATTTTCCGTTCCATGCATCATCATTTTCAATACGCGAATGCAAATGGAGTAACATTTATCTCAGACGTGAGACATCAAACAGATGAGAATAAGTTTCCCTTAGACAACAGATCTCTTTTACCTTACGCGATTACCTAAGCCCTATCTTTAATATTTTTAAATTAATGAGTGTATGTATATATGTATATTTTTGGAATCTCAGAAACGGCTCCAAAGATTTTCGCGAAATTCAGTATGTAGGGGTTTTGGGGGAGAAAAATTGATCTAGTTAGGTTATATTTAAAAAAAATCGTTTTATCCCTGATAAATAAACAGGGATAGCATAAAAAAATTTAGAATATTTGCCATCAACTGACAAGTCAGCGTAGCTTATTCGGGGAACGGGTGGTCGCGAGAAATGGAAATACCTAGGATTAAGCCCCACCTACCATACTATTTTTTTCTTTTTTTTGAAGTTTCTTTTTTTATTTTCTAAAAAATTACCGAACAAGGCTCGGTCACCCAGATATTCTTAATGTTAACTATAGTAATAATAAAATTATTATGCTATAATCCGCGGATTATCTGTTAACATATAATATTTTAGTATTATTTTATCGTGTATTATATTATAGCAAAATAATTAATTATGACTTTTATTTTTTTACGTTTTTATTTAAAGTCACTTAGAACAATATTTATACAAAAACGCTCAAACAAGTCGTTTGTTTGTCATAATCATTCGTCGTACTAAATCCTATTAGTGTTAATGCGCACAGTTAAATCTATTTAGTCGTAATAGTTAGTGAAATTTGTGTCTTGTTTTTGTCTCTACCAAATTTTTTGTAGTTGTAGATGTATTTTCTATAGGAGTACGGTTTTGAAGAAACCCACTATCATATAAAAGTAAAGTAATATTTACCACATAATAGTATTCCATATGACATAATGTTATGGAAGTAAAGCAACGTAATGTTACTATCGCACTGCTGGACATAGGCATCTCTCCATTTTTGATAGAAGGGTTGGAGCTACTATTATAAACGCGTGTCTGTCTGTCAGTCTGTTACGCTTTATAGGCTAATACGCTGGACACATATTGACGAAATTTGGTACAATTAAAGCCTGTACGCTGTAATATTTGGAACAAAGAAATCCGTTTTTATGTCAGATAATTTTCACAGCATTTTGCTTATTGTTCATTATATTGAACAGACTAGTAATATCCTGCGGTTTCACCCGCGTACATACCAATCTCATGGCAGTGGAAAGTCTACTAAGTCGGACTTTAGATTTATTTTTGTTAAATATATCTTTAATAGTTTCCGCAGCGCATGCGATGACAGATATTTATGACTAATTTTGTACACCTTATTACATTTTTATTACAGATCCCTATTTTTTTGAAGCGGCGTGGCAGGGTCGTCTCGCTGACTCCCCGGGTGGGGGGTGAGCGGGGTACGGGCCTCGAGGCGTACCTCTTTGCCCGGGCAGTTCCTCGCGGGAACTTAAGCCCGGTTTGTGTTTCGGCCGTAGGCCGAGGTCACCTAGGTGACCTAAGGGATGTCTGGTTCAGTGGGGAGGTCTGGGAATATTAGCTCCCAGACCTCAAAGTCGTCGTCAGGTGGTGTCATATCAGGTAGTGTCATATCCTGTGGTGTCATAATCCGTGGTGTCGCCCTCTCGCCCGTCGCGTCGTCCTCGTCGTCGCCGTCATCATCCGCAAGCATTTTTTGAAGTAATTGTTCGATATTTATAATTGCCATATTGGTTTATAGTTGGCAGCACTGTTTTGGTAGGAGTGTCGAGTTGACGTTTTTACGGTTTGGCTGCGGGTGCGCAAGTTGTTGTCGCGTAGTTTGTTCTAAATAGCTTAGATATAGCTGTGTAATTAGTTTTGCGATATTGTATATTTGGGACATTATACACTCACACACACCACATACAAGTGCAGTGATTGTGAAGTGCTAAAAGAAGATCCGGGCCCGGTTAAACCAGGACATTAAATGGAGGCACTAACTGACAGGTACAAAACATCATTCATCATTATCTTCCTGCCCTTATCCCACTCTAAGTGGGGTCGGCACAACATGTTATAAACATGCTGTCACATGATTTGGCTGCGTTTTTACGACCGGCCGCCTGCCTGACGTCAACTTACCTCAGTCGTATTTTACGACACCTCGGTAAGAAAGAGGGTGGTCTATTCTACTAAACCGGATACCACACGGTGCGTCAACTCACCTTAGTCGCCTTTTACGACACCTCGGTAAGAAATGAGGTTGGTCTATTCTACTCAGCCGGATACCACACGGCGGGTCGACTTACCTTAGTCGCCTTTTACGACACCTCGGTAAGAAATGAGGGTGGTACTATTCTATTCAGCCGGATACCACACGGCGGAGGTACAAAACATCATTATTATATTTATGTGCATAGGTTACTTCGCGCATCGTGGACGGCACAGTAATATAGCCTATGTTGTTCAGGAAAGATGCAGCTTTCCAATGGTGAAGGAATTTTTGAAATCGGTCCAGTAGTTTTTGTGTGAAAACATTACAAACATACATACAAATTTTTCCTCTTTATAATATCAGTATAGATTGCATTGCATAAGGGTTTCTTCACAACCGTATCTTAAATCTTACAATGACTTATCCTTGATATCACAAATCATTTAAATATAAACCTAATTTTTATCAAACATATTACTGGTATAAAAATATAAACAAAGAGTCCTTAAAATTAAACTAAATAAATAATTTTAGTAAACTCGAGAATTATATCAGAATAATCAATTAATATTAATCGCTCAGAATTCTCTTATTTATTTTATTAATTTACTTCCTTTGTACCGGCTGTGAGCTGACCTGAGTATTATAAATAATTCATAATATAAATTAATAATTAAAAATATATTATTAATTTTACTATATAATTTATAGAATTAGGCGTTACTTTGCGGAGGTCCATAATACAAAAGTAATGAGAATATTATTTTGCTATAATCCGCGATAAAAGAAAATATGTGTAATGCTAAATGTAGAGTGTATGTTTAGAGTGTATGAGTGTATGTTTGCGATTGCATTGTATTGTGTCGGGTATTGCATTTATTTTCTTTGTACCGGCTGTAAGCTGACCTGAGGCTTTATATTATGAAATGATTCATAATATAAATTAATAATGAAAAATATATTATTAATTTTACTGTAACTAACATTCACTGTAGTCTCTTAAGTCTAAAATTTATAACAGACATTGTCTGACCGATTTACACGGTGTTATATATATATGGTTTAAATATTATTTATACTAGGGGATTGGCCACATGTTGTTGTGGCTCGGTATGGTTACGACTCACCATCAACACAAAACTGTCAGTATCAAAACAGATGTGCTGGATGAAATTAGATTGTATGAAAATTTAAAAATAGTCCAACCGCTTAAGAGTCTATAAAGGATAAACATACATAAAGACGGCCTGTTACTGTCCCACTGCTGGGCATAAGCCTTCTCCGTATTTGAAAAGACAGGTTGGAGTTAGCTCTACCACGCTGCTTCAATGGGAATACGTTTACACATATCCCCAGAATTATCTAGAGATATGCAGCTTTTACGATGTTTTCGTTCATCGAAAATCATGTGAAAAATTACAATTATCAAATAGAGATATAAGTTTTAACAGAAGCACTCATTGGCATCTCCGTGGGGTTAGAACCCGTAATATCTCTTAAGAATCGCAGGGTCTGGTCGCTGGGCTATCAAATCAAATAAAAATAATCTTTATTCAAATAAGATTTTTAAAAGCACTTTTGAAATATCAAGGATCAATTAGATTTGATGAAGCTACCTAAGCTAGCTAGTTAAGGTTTGAAATATTGCTCTTATCGTGAAGAACCAGCAAGAAATTTTAAATTTATATTACTTACCCACTTACACAATTACGAAATTAGAAGCGAGTACCGAGACCAAGTCATGATAGCTCATTCGAATCGGAGACCTGTTACCCATAAGGGGTCGTCCCTTATGGGTAACGGGTCTCCAATTCACAATACGATGTCGATTTCAGACAGTATGATCTTTAAAAGAAAATTAATTGTTTTTTATATATTAAAAAATTTACTCAAGTTACTAATTGTAATTACTAAAACGACTAGAAAGAGACTCTTTCGGACATTCGTTTGCTAAAGATTTACATATAACTAAACACACCATCACAGTATTTTTGTTCGTCAAATTTAAATTTTATGACGTCGTATATATATTCGTTAATTTATGGAAATATGAGGCATTATGCTCCAATTAGAGCCTGTAAGCTTGGGGGAACGTAAAATCGCTTTGTAAAAGGGTTTGATTTTGTGCCAAAATAGATCTTTGAAAGTTAACATTGTTTACATGATGTTTTTGCGTTGTTGATTTTATTTTAAAGATCGTTGTGACATACTTACAAATTCTTGTGTTAGCGCACACTATATACACTAATAACAGGATACAAAATTCCGTTCCGAGATGCACTCCTTTTGAATGACGAACAAAGACTGACTGCAACTGAAACGTTTTAGCAATATATAGGAAGACACCACCGGACACGACACAGTGTTGCCACCATTTCAGTCAAAGGTCGCGATACTAGTTTCATGACGGTGTTGCTATAAAATCAAAGCGAAGATCATTGGCGACAACACTTGTTTTGTTAGAATATCTTCTTCGTCAACCGAAGGACGTCCACTGCTGGACATAGGTTAGGGCATAGGATCTCCAGGACACACGATTTTTGCGCTTGTATCCAGCGGATCCCCGCGACCTTTTTGAGGTCGTCTGTCCATCTAGTAGGGGGTCTTCCAACACTGCGCTTTCCGGTACGGGGTGGCCATTCCAACACTTTGAGACCCCAACGCCCATCGGTTCTAACGCCCATCGCACTATGTGCCGCCAATCGCCACTTTAGCTTCATGACACGTGCTATGTCGGTGACTCTGGTTCTTCTACGGATCTCCTCATTTCTGATTTGATCACGTAGAGATACTCCGAGCGTAGCTCGCTCCATCGCTCGCTGAGCGAGTATGAGCCTTTTGATGAGGCCCATAGTCAGCGACCAGAATGTTGTTAGAATATACATAATCATAAAAAAATCGATGTATAATATCCTACTGATACTATCCTATCCTAATATTATAAATGCGAAAGTTTGTGAATATGGATGTAACATATGTTTGTTATTTTTTCACGGTGAATCCGCTGAACCAATATCGATAAAATTTGGCACAATTATTCCTTATACACCCGGGTAACATATAGGCTATAGAAATCCTGTTAATTCTACAGGAATAGGATGGCATTGAAAAGCGCCATCGATTATCAACCTACGCGTGTATTGCAGCTTTACTTTCAACCAGTAAATTCAATGCCCTGTAATGAATTCAACATTACAAACGATTTTGTTCGTGGAGCCTATCGTAATGCATTACGATTTTGTTCGTGGAGCCTATGCTCCTGATGCTTCGGTGTCGGGGCAAAACGATCTTAGAGGTTGTGGTAATGAGTGTGTGTAGTGCTTGTATGGAGTGTTAGTGTTGGCGGCGTCTTGTGATACGTGTGACGGCTTGTCCTGCATGTATGTGGTATGTGATTGCCTGCTTCATACACTTAGCATTGCAAATATTCTCTTAACAAACGCGGATTACAGCGAAATAATTTTATTTTAACTTCTATACTATGGAGTACCGCAAAGTAACCCCTGCTTCTATAAATAAATTATTTATTATTTCACAAACACCTACATCTATTAATGATTTAACATCAATCAAATTACGAAATTTTAACACTTTCTCAAGTAATTTTAATGGTAATTGTCCATTAGACTTCAAAACATTTTTTTAACACAATATATTAATAAATTAATTATTATCGATTTCTACTATTATTAAAGATAATACAAGGGATGGAAGTTATCAAAGTACCTAAAAAATTAACGTAATTTATTATTATAATTATATTATGACTTATTAACTAAATAATAAACTACAAGCGTGGATTAAATTAAATTAGTTTTATAAGTAACTTTTAAAGTCTTAGACACAAAATTGTGACTACGTAATGGTGTATTGATCTCCATTTAATTGGAAAAGGTGTTAATCTTAAAGAAAGGAAACAATATCTTTAATATTTAAATGAGTTAATCTTGTATGTATGTATGTAAAATATAGTTTCCGAATCTCGGAAACGGCTCCAACGATTTTCCTGAAATTCAGCATGCATGGGGTTTTGAGGGAGAAATATCGATCTAGGTAGGTTTTATTAAAAAAAATCGTTTTATCCCTGATTTCGGGCATTAAAAAATACAAAAATTTACATTGAATATATAAATCAATATTGTTGCCGTAAATTGTCAAGTCAGCGTAGCTTATTCGGGGAACGGGTGGTTGCGAGAAATTAAGATACCTAGGATCAAGCCCCAATATTTTTGAAAATTGTCAAAAGTATTTGAAGGCTTTAATAGTAATTTTGAATATATCGATGTGATTATTGGTTCTGTTGCTACCATAGAGTTATTAATACTAGAGAAGTGTAGCCATAGGCAGGCCTGTAAGTGATAGTGACAATCAATAATTAGAGGGAAAATGAAATTTGTATACTTGACTTCGTCATAAATAAAAAAGAGAGACAGATACACTCATATTTGCTTTCTTTTTCTTTATTGTAAGTACCTGGGTAACCGAGCTTTGCTAGGTAATTTAATTAAAAAATTTAATAAATGCAATTAAAAAATAAAAAAAGAACGAAAAGGCCAGAGAAATGCGGGACTTGATTCCATATATTTTTCCTTTTTTAGTCCGCCCGTTCCCCATTGAGCTATGGCATTGAGCATAGCCATATTAACCTTATAAATGACAACAAAATTAAGGTTTGCCTTCTATTTTTATTTTAGTAGTTTTATTAGCGTTCGAAAACAGGGATAAAATGAAAACTAGCTAGATCGATTTATCGCCCCCGAAAACCTTTACATACTATCATGAAAATCGTTAGAGCCGTTTCCTAAATTAAAAATATAAATATATACACAAGATTAACTTTAAATATAAAAGATGTGGGAAATTTTAGTCTAGCTTCCATACTCTAACCATAAGTCTATGGTTACTACAAGCAACTGAGGTTTATAAGTCTATGGTTACTACAAGCAACTGAGGTTTATAAGTCTATGGTTACTACAAGCAACTGAGGTTTATAAGTCTATGGTTACTACAAGCAACTGAGGTTTATAAGTCTATGGTTACTACAAGCAACTGAGGTTTATAAGTCTATGGTTACTACAAGCAACTGAGGTTTATAAGTCTATTGTTACTACAAGCAACTGAGGTTTATAAGTCTATGGCTACTACAAGCAACTGAGGTTTATAAGTCTATTGTTACTACAAGCAACTGAGGTTTATAAGTCTATGGCTACAACAAGCAACTGAGGTTTATAAGTCTATTGTTACTACAAGCAACTGAGGTTTATAAGTCTATGGTTACCACAAGCAACTGAGGTTTATAAGTCTATGGTTACTACAAGAAACTGAGGTTTGAAATAACGCGCATGTCAACTGAACTATTATCAAAGCATAATTTATGGATACACTTTAAAAAAAATCACGTATAATAAATTTAAAAAAAAAAAAATTATCGAATAATGTATGATCTGTTTTTCGCAAATTTGCGCGGCGAATGTATACTAAGACTGTAAAATATTCCAACGAATCACATTATCTTCCAAAAGTTCTTTGTGATTGTATCGTAGTCTACTGATTATGCTAGTTTAGATTGTCTTTGTGAATGCGTGCAATGCCTTGTGGCGTATGTAGTACGTGCTTACTAATCTTGCATGTAAGTTACATTTGGCATTACATAGAGTTAAAATTAAACGATAATTTAATCTGTTTCAATGTGAAAACTAAGAAGTGCGATTATTTTATCTCTTCTAATTAATACAGAGACTTCTAAGCTAAAATGACGCGCCCCACTTTCATATTTACCCAGTCAAGCAAATTTTAAATATGTACGAAACACATAAAAAATACAATATTGTTCAATCGGTTGGTAAGGATAAGATACTTGCTAAAGAACGGTTTTTATTGAATTTGCTCTAATTGTTTAATTTTCTCCGAATGCGTGAAAATACGGTCGTTTTTTTCATACAATACGCCAGCGCTACTTCATACAGAGAGCGTTGCCAGATTTATCACGCAACTAGTCAACCACGACGTTCGTAAACAGATCCTAAATTATGCAACAGTTGATAGCTCTCACAGAGACAAAAAACATAAACATTAGCACTCATACATTTATATTAAGTAGTGGGGCGCGCCATTAAAAATTAGACAAGCTCTAAATGAAATGATTAAAAAAATTGGATTCAAATAGCAAAAAGTGTTCACTTCTTTGCGTTGAAATCGATCAGTCTGAATATGATCTCGACTTTATACTTTAAAAGTCTAGTATTTGTAAATATTTGTAAGTAATTTTGTTTATATTTTACTAATTAATTGTCAACAATATCTTATATTAAATCATGTGATAATGTACGAACGATGTTCTTTATAAATGTAAAACTTGACGCAAACTTACAAGTTGGTGCCCGGCTTCTATTAAAAATAATAAAAGTAATATTAATTTAAAATAAAAAAAAATATACCAAACATATATTATAATAGATCTTAATTTATTTTATTGGTGTTTTTTACATAAATAAAACATTAGAAACATTAATCGAACTTAGGTTATAAGAAACATGTATGTATGTAATAAAAAAGTTGAACGCCATTATTTCATTGAAATATAAAAATACCTCCAATAAAATACTCTCATGTTTTTCCTGTTTTCGAACGAAATGGGATTTAAAGAAATATGTCCTAGCCAAGTATATAAGCTTTAATTGTTTTAAATTTAATCAATATTGCTCCAGCAAATTGTAGTAAAAGTAAAAGTGCAGACAGATATAGTATAGCAATATTCAGCTTAGTTGACAAAGCGATTTAACTAACGCAATAACCTTTGTAGTGTGAATTGTTTAAACTATTTTAATTTCTCTTTTGACTTAACATATTTCGGTTATGATATAGGCTTAGAGGCTGGACCTCTTTTTGCAACATTTTTACAAGCGGTGCTTGTTGTGTTGCGTGTCAAATTTAAATTATGTTAATAATCATTAATATAATAACAATCATTTATAATTATTATTAATAATAATATAATATCTAATCATATTTTACATTGTAAGTGAAATGATTTGAGTTTTTTCATAGATTTATTATAATATAATAGTGAAGAAAAAAAAATGAAACTAGCATACTCCATCTTTAACTATTCACACATAATAAAGACAAATAGATAAAGTATAAAATTCTTTCTCTTTATTGTATTGGGGCACATTTTAGGCTGTCTTCCTTACTCTATTATAATAACTCTATGGAATTTTCGGTCTTTATAGCCGTTACTATGGCAATAATAATTTTTATCCACGAACATTATATTTTTTTATTTAATGGTTGGTACCTTTAATTCTTGCGCCTGCATCGTTCATCTATATTATCTCACTAAGGTATAATATAGTTTTAATTAAAAATATAAATATCCAAATTATTCTACAGGTAGCAATTGAAAATATGTTCAACTGTTTTATGTAATGTGTCTACAATAAATAAATGTTTTTTTTTTTGTTAAAAAAACCGGGCACCAATATTTCAGTTTGCGTCGAGCCTTAAACGAAACTTGTGAATGGTTAATAGTAATTGTATACAAACTTTGATATGATATAAATACGCAATAGATTATATAATAATAGTTTTATTATAATCAATGTACAAGTTTAGTATCTCACTATGTATTTATCAATAAATAAATGTGGTTTTTGTAAATTATTTAAAAGATTATTCCGTGTTTTTGTATAACCAAAGACAATAAAAATTTAACTAAATAGTTTTATTTTCTGGGGGACCGTTTATTATAACTTTTTTTTAAATTTTATTTGACAAAAATTAAATCTACAAGGATTTATATTGTTTATGAATATTTGAGTTTTGTACTTTTAAATTTATTTTGACGATTTGTTTTTAAAGGGGCGATTGAGAGATGGTTTTTTTTTTAATGTTTTAAATGTTTTTGGGCGAAATACAGCAATTACTATCTGAGTAGATTGTGCTGCATATCAAGGGTCTATACCTACAGATTGTCAATTTGTTCTTTAATCTTATACTGTATGCAAATTTCAATTGAAAATTAATCAATCCATAAAAGAAATATTAATATAATAGTAATCCATCATCCTCCTGCCCTTATCCCACTCTGAGTGGGGGTCGAAAAAACATGTTACAAACTTGTTATCATATTTATTAAAATAAAAAATATTAATAAATAATATTACATTTTAAATATTAAACAATCGACAGTTCTGAGCTTTTAAGCAGTTGTTAATAGATGGCAAAAGGTAATTTTTCTTTTTTTCTAACTACAACAAACAAAACGCTTATTATTTAAAATTTCATACAAAACGGTTAACAACTACTAAATAATTAATGTATAGAAACCGGCTATACTCACGTGTTATTTTATCGGATGAGCCCGACTAGTTTCAAGCCCTTAAGTAACGCCGCGTAAAGAGCTCATGAATAAGAGCCCCGTATAGGCTTGAAACTAGTCGGGCTCATCCGATAAAATAACACGTGAGTATAGCCGGTTTCTATACATTAATTATGAATTCCACTCACGATAGTTTAAATTCAAAAACTACTAAATAGTCAATTACTAGTGCCCATACCTTAAATAACACCTATAAATTTCGACGTTCATAGATTATAAATCATTTAGATATTTGAGATGCTAATAAGATCTGGGAACGCTTCCGAGTAATTTCGGTTTATATCAGGGGTTATCAGAATTCAATTAAGGGCATGACTGCACTTTGCCAGTATATATTAGTACGCAAGATTACCAAATATCGATTCAGTTCTGCAGAGTTGTGAATGGAAACAAAATGAAGCACAGAGAGAACAGATATACACATAACAGCTGTGATATAGCCCAGCGGTGAGACCGTGCGAGTTTTTCAGGGAGGAGTCACGAGTTCAATATAGATATAGCTATAAAAAAAAAGATATAGCTCTCTTTGAACCTGTACAAGACAGTAACGACTTAATGTAAATTGTATTAAGAATTATATTTTTAAAAGAGCAACCGCCGAGATTCTTGCTGGCTCTTCTCGGTAGGAACAGCTTTCCGAACCAGCAGTAGAGTTGACGATTCAAAATCACTTGTTTACAAGTTTATTTGAATAAAGAATATTTTGAATTTAAATACCCGAGCGGACACCAATGAGTTTTCTGTTAAATCTTATGTTTCTTATTGAAATTTACAATTTATTAACCGCTTTTTAGTGAATACTGTTTTCTTTAGGTAACTTGCAAATACAAATTCAAAATTTTCTTTATTCAAATAAACATGTAAACAAGTACTTTTGAATCGTCAATGATATTACTGGTTCGGAAAGCTGTTCCCATGCATTCTTACCATCTAAATAATCCTCAACAGTATAGTAGGCTTTCTGTATCAGCCTCTCTTTAACAGTTTTCTCTGTCTATATCTCAATAGGATTCTACTGATATCTGTAACCTACCAAATCGCATTGAAGCAGCGTGGTGGGTTTTAGCTCCAACCCTTTACTCCGAAATGGACTTGCAATATTCCTCTGAATATGTCCAGTGGGATAATAAATAAATATATCGGACACTTAGACACACGGTCGTCCGTCCCCAAACTAAGTAACTTAATACTTGTGTTATGGTAGATAGACAACTGGTGAATATATACATATATGTATAATTCTAAATATATACTTCATCATCTTACTGCCCTTATCCCACTCTAAGTGGGGTCGGCACAACATATTATAAACATGTTGTTACATGATTTGGCTACGTATTTTACGACCGGCCGTCTACCTGACATCAACTTACCTTAGTCATATTTTACAACACATCGGTAAGAAAGATAGTGGTCTATATTACTTAACCGGATACCACACGGCGGATCAACTTATCTTAGTCGTATTTACGACATCTCAGTAAGAAATAAGGGTGGTCTATTCTACTCAGCCGGATGGATACCACACGGCGTAATTTTATATATACATACTTAAATACATAAATATACTTTAGGATCATGACTTTATAAGTACATATGAGAATAAAGTATAAGTAAATGCTTACGGCGGAAGCAATAGACTTGAGTGAAACCGACTAAAGCTTTTGAATTTACAACGAAGCTTCGTGTTCTATCTAAAGCTCTTCGCAGACTTGTATTTAAGTTTTTTTTTTAGTCTGACCTCGTTTTTATTCTAGCATTAAACAAGACTATTTACTTTCTATTTGTTTATCTTCACATGCGTATAGCAGGATTCTATAAATTAGTTATGCGCTTTAATTGTTAACTTTCATACTTACTTTAAATTTAATTATGCACTACCTCACCGTATTCCCAGTTTTTCTAAACTTAAGGTCGTCTAAAAACCTCGATAATAAGAGATAAGACCGCCTTTTGTACAATTTACTTTATTCATTGCTGGTTTTTTATTTCAATTTTCAGCAAATAAAAAAAGTCAATTAAGTTGAACGGTCATATACTATACTGGCACTTGCATATTTTCGTTTTAGCTACTCATTCAGAGGATTACCTTTATAGACTCCAAAACCGCTGAACCTATTTTAATGAAATTTCAGACAATCATTAACCCAGTGGATGATATTGGCAAAGCGGGATGGACATAGTAAGAAATAAATTAATAAAAATACTTTGGTCACTCACGTGCGTACTTTACTTACTTTCGTGCTTACTTTGTTTACTTTCATACATACGTTGGTAACATTCGTTCGTTTTGCTTACTTTCGTACCTAAATTGCTTACTTTCGAAAGACTTTTTTGTGTTATACCTTGTGATGCCTGTGTCGCGACTCAGCAGTAGGCAAATCATTCGATGGTCTCGGTATTCGCTTTTACAATAAAATTCCGCAATCAATACTAGATCAGTCTAAAGAAAGGTTTAAATTAAGTATGAGATATGCTTAAACTTAAAGCATATTACAAAATTGAAGACTATTTGGATGATAAACAAGCCTGGATTTGAAAATACTTTCAGCTTCATACAAGACTGCGGTTTAATAATGTAAAATTGAAAATGTTTAAAAGATTGACCGCCGAGTTTCTTTCTGGTTGTTCTCGGTAAGAGCCACATTCCTAACCAGTTGTTGCTTCATTATATTGATCCTTGACAATTCAAAAGTGCTTGTAAGAGCTTATTTGAATAAAGATATTTTGATTTGATTTAATTTGCAAGAATATAGCGTCTGGCGTAAATATAAAAGACGTATGCTCCTGTATGAAGAAGTATGGTCCTTTTATATTCGCTAGCGAATAGAAAGCGAGACACCAGTGTGAGCGGACCGCAATATATCACAGTGACAAGATAAAAAGTGGTCCATATATACAGCATGTTTCTTTTTCTATTCATTCCGTTCTCACGCTGCGCTAGACAAGTCAAGTTTGATATTGTACTAATATGTCACACTAGATGTATCCTTTTGTTTGTTTAGTATTAAGTGAACTTTATTCATATTATATATCTTTAATATTTAAATGAGTTAATCTTGTATATATATATTTTCGGAATCTCGGAAACGGCTCGCACGATTTTCCTGAAATTCAGCATGCGGGAGGTTTTGGGGGAGAAAATCGATCTAGTCAGGTTTTATTAAAAAAAATCAAAAAAAAATACTAGAATTTACATTGAATATAAAACACTATTTTTGCCGTTGAATGTGAAGTCAGAGTAGCTTATTCGGGTAACGGGCAGTCTCGAGAAATGTAAATACCTAGGATCGATACCAAACTAAATATATTTTATTTTAAGTTATTTTAAAGTTTTTTTTGTTTTTTATAATTTAAAATGAACTTTGTATACCTTGTTTTGATAGGTCAGCTGTGATAGCCCAATGGTGATACCATATGATTTTCGCTAGACGGTTATGGATTCAAACCAGGCAACAATGTATTTTATATTAAAACTTATACTGTTATTCTTCTGCTCTTATCTATGTTATAAACATGTCGTCACATATTTAACTAGGTATTTTACGCCTGATGATAATTTACCATAGTCGCCTTTTACGACATCTCGGTATGTAAGAGGGCGTTCTATTTTAGTCAACCAAATACCACAAGGGGGTTTACCTTTGTCACCTTTAAGACATATCTGTAAGAAATGAGGGTGGTCAATTCTATTGAGTCGGATACCACACGGCGGTTCAACTTACCTAAGTGGTATTTTACGATACCTCGGTAAGAAAGAGGGTGGTCTATTTTACTCAACCGGATACCACACGGTGGGTCAACTTACCTTAGTCGCCTTTTACGACACCTCGGTAAGATATGAGGTTGGTCTATTCTACTCAGCCGGATACCACACGGCGGATCCATGTTATAAACATGTCATCACATATTTGGCTAGGTATTTTACGACCGTCCGCCTGATGTCAACTTACCTTAGTCACCTTTAAGACACTTCGGTAAGAAATGAGGGTGGTCTATTCCACTCACACGGCGGGTCTGAGTGGTCTATTTTACTCAGCCGGATATCATATGGCAATACACTACATTATCGCTATATTAAACTAAGTTTATATATTTTTAGTAAACAGCTAACCCATACAAAACTAACGAAAATATTATTTTGCTATAATCCGCGGTAAAAGAAAATATCTGTAAATTGGAAAATACTTTGCGATTATGTCGTGGAGTCTATCTCTTTACGATGCTTCGGTTACGGGCCGAAACAATTGTTGAGATTGTGGTGGTAAATGTGTGCAGTGCTTGTGTATTGTTGTGTTATCGGCGGCGAGTCGTGCATGAGTTTTTATAATATTTTCATTAGTTTTGTATTATGGACCTCCGCAAAGTAACGCCTAATTTTATAAATTAGCTTACCCATATTTAAAGGACACAAAAAGGTATCCGGCTGAATAGAATAGTACCACCCTCATTTCTTACCGAGGTGTCGTAAAAGGCGACTAAGGTAAGTCGACCCGCCGTGTGGTATCCGGTTGAGTAAAATAGACCACCCTCATTTCTTACCGAGGAGTCGTAAAATACGACTAAGGTATGTTGACGTCAGGCAGGCGGCCGGTCGTAAAATACGTAGCCAAATCATATGACAACTTGTTTTTAACATGTTGTGCCGACCCCACTTAGAGTGGGATAAGGGCAGGAGGATGATGATGATTTAAAGGACACAAAAAAAGCATAAAGGGTACTTAAACACTTAAGTCCGTTACGTTGTGGGTGGCATTAGTATTAAACAAATATAAATTCTACAGGGGCAAAATAAAAGGACTCACTTGCACTAAAATTATTAGATATCTCTAAGCGTTTTCATCTCAAATGCCGGTCGAGAGGCTGGAGTGCAAGCCGAGTGGCCTTTTAGTGGTGGAAAGCCCTTAACGCTTGATACCTGAAGCGTCATTGTGCGCTGTACACGGTTTACGATTCAATATTTAAAGCTTTTTAAATATAAAATATAAGTGAAAAATATAAGCTGTGATAGTCCATCGGTTAGACCACGCCGTGTTGCGGCTGAATAGAATAGTACCACCCTCATTTCTTACCGAGGTGTCGTAAAAGGCGACTAAGGTAAGTTGACGTCAAGTAAAAACGCAGCCAAATCATGTGAAAGCATGTTTATGACATGTTGTTCCGAACCCACTTAGATTGGGATAAGGGCAGAAAGATGATGTGTCCATCGGTTAGACCAGTGTTTCCCGACCTTTTTTAGTCCATGCACAACGTTAAAAATTATTTTGCCCCCCTAAGTAACGTACATAGATTTTAATATTAAAAATTGAATTGTCAACTTAAAGAACATAAATAATAGGTTTCAGGAAGAAAAAGTGCTTTTTTTTGTTAAATTTGGCACCGAAATCTAGCACTGCACTTAAATGACCCAGAGCAAAAGGCTTAAACTCGTGTCGAGTTGCCCCCGCCCCCTTAGTCATCAAATTGCCCCCCTGTGGGCCGTGGGCTCCACGTTGGGATACACTGGGTTAGACCGGGCAACTCTTTCGATGGGGATCACAAGTTCAAACCCCGGGTAGGCCCGATGAGTTTTTCTATTAAATGTGTATTGATAATTGCGATTTCTCACACGCTTTTTGGTGAAGGAAAACATCGTGAGGAATCCTGTATATCTCTAAAGAATTCTGGAGATATGTGTAACCTACCAATCCGCATTGGAGCAGCGTGGTAGGTCTTAGCTCCAATTCTTCTCGCCAAAAATGGAGAGAGGAGGCATATGCCCAGCAGTGGGTTGGTAACTGGCCGTTACTTTACTTACTTACTTTATACTCAATCCGAAGGTGCATTGGAGACAAGATTACCTCTGCATAATACAAGAAAGCGCCATTTGGGATTGTAAGAGTACATTAATCCATAGTGTACACTTACGTGCAATATAGACCCTGTTTTAGCAAATTATTGCTCCCAAGGCACATAGCCTTACAGCGTCCCATTTGGCAAAGAAACAAGTGGAAAAATTGCATACACTGCACAAAACTGCCGGTCTGTATATATTTGACAACAGATTTTAGCATATTATTTTCAGAAAATTTACATAATAAACAAATATGCTAAGCTTTATCTTAATATATCTCACGAATATATTAAAGCATTGAAAAGTAGAGATGGGAAAAATGTATCCCCGACAAGAAAAGAGCGATTTATATATCTTGGGATATATATATATAATAAAGTAATGCCTAATTATACAAATTAATCACATATTATAATTATTCTTAGCAGTAATTTCCTACTTTCTTCCTATGTGATCTTTATTACTCCAACTATCAAATTTTTTTACTTTAATTCCTATTACTCCAACTTACATTCATCCAACTTACATTCATTATTCATCCAACTTAAATTACTCCAACTATCAAAAGTCAACACGGAATATACTTCAATAACGTTTCAATATTCGAAGGCAGTTAAAATCTAATCACGGTATGATCGCTAAGTCGCACTCAGAGATGTTTCCCATTTAATTGCTTTTTCAATTAACGCCTCCACGATCTTCAGTTCACATCCGCGTAATGGACTCGCCATAGATTATTAATTTAGACAGAAATATCTTGAACGCAATCAGTTGTACACAGGGTATCGCAATAAATTAATGAGAAAAGTAATAATAAAATTATTTTGCTATAAACAGAGATTTTTTTTAATTGATGTAACAATTTATTAACAAATTTTACTTAACATTATAAAAACCACATAGGTTTGTACCTAGTGTCATCATAATATATAATTATCGCAGATTATAGCAAAATAATTTTATTGTTACTTATGTATTATGGATTTCCGAAAAGTAAAGCCTAATTCTGTAAATTATTGAAATTAATGAGCATAGTTTATTCATGTCAAAAACTATAGGCAAAAGGAGTTAAGAAACTTGCTAGAAACACCATCAGTCAGTAATTTTTTAAAAGATATAAAAAAATGCAATAATGAAAAGAAAGAAAGCGCCAGGTAATATGTGTGGCCTTATCACACTCTAAGTGGATTCGGCACAACATGCTATAAACATGTTGTCACATGATTTGGCTATGTATTTAATCACCGGCCACCTGCTTAACGTCTACTTATCTTAGTCATATTTTACGACACCGCGGTAAGAAAGAGAGTGGTCTATTTTACACAGTCTGATAATACATGGCGCGTCAAATAACCTTAGTCGCCTTTTACTACATCTTGGTAACTAATGAGGGTGGTCTATTTTACCCAGCCGGTAATATATATTAATTAAAATATATTTATACAAAAAAGCAAGAATCCAATTTACCTGTTGAATATTCCCATTTGACACAAAATCTATGAACGCTTTTGTTTAAATAAAAAACTCATAGGCGTCTTTCAATGGCTTGAAATTGGAACCTCTTTGCTTAGACAGTTCTTCGTAACATAACTAATTAATAGGAATGTGTACCATAAAGCTTATATTACAATATCTAGCAATGGTCGCTTATGGTAATTTCACACACTCAGCATAATACACGCGTCATAATAATACTCACTTAATCATTTTCTAAAAAATAACTGGCTGACCGAGCCTTGCTCGGCAATTTTTTGCAAAATAAAAAAAGAAACTTCAAAAGAAAGAAGAATTATAAACAAATAAAGGTGGGTCTCGAACCTAGTTATTTTCATTTTACGCGATTACCCGTTCCCCGTATAAACTTCGCTGACTTGACAGTTAATCTCAAAAATTCAATTCAATATAAGTTTTAGTATTTTTTAATGCCCTAAAACAGGAATAAAATGATTGTTTTTTAAATAAAACCTAGCTAGATCGGTTTTTCTCCCCCGTAACCCCCTACATGCTGAATTTCTGGGAAATCGTTGGAGCCCTTTCCTAGATTCCGAAAAATATATACACGTATACATGCAAGATTAACTCATTTAAATATGAAAGATATACTTGTATTTTGTCTCAATCGCTTTCTGCCTATATTCAACTGTAGCACGTCTGTGCTATTAATTCTTTGTCAGGCACCGCTTTCAGACGTTCATAATTCCATTTGGCGAACGGTAAGTACACCTGATACTGCCAGTGTTCTGTACACTCGGAATGGAAATGATTGCGCGCACCATTAATTTCTGCTTGTTTGCTGATTGAACGCATTTAGTAATGCTTGTGACGGATTTCTTTTATGTTTCTTACTAGGTCAATTAATTTTCATTTTATACTAACCTAAGTTTAAATTGTGTGGTATCCGGTGAGAAAAATAGACCACCCTCATTTCTTACAAAGGTGTCGTAAAAGGTGACTTACATAAGTGCCGTGTGGTATTCAGCTTAATAAAATAGACCACCCACATATCTTAGTGAGGTGTCGAAAAAGGCGATTATGGTAAACTGATGTCAGCCAGGCGGCCGGTTGTAAAATACCTAACCAACTTATCATGTAACAATGGAATTTTCCTATTTAAAATCTGTCCAAACTAGATTTTACTGCTACTCTATCCACCAACAATTTTTTTTCCAAAAATATCATTACCTTCGTCGTGAAAAATGATAAATACTGAATTTCAATTATTTCCCCTTTTTCGCGGTATCATCTCTTGGTTTTTTTACCCTATATTTTCGAAACCTCGACATATTCTTTCTTTTTTATTCTTACAAAACTAACATTAATAAATTACTGTTGTTTAACTGTTATTTAAACCCACTGTTGGGCATAAGCCTCCTCTCCGTTTTTGGAGAGAAGGATTGGAGCTAACCAGCGCTCCAACGTGGATTGGTAGGTTATACATATCCCCAAAATTCTCTAGAGATATGCAGGTTTCCTCACGATGTCTTCCTTCACTGAAAAGCGTGTGACAAATTGCAATTATCAATTAGACACATAAGTTATAGAAAAACTCATTGGTGCCTGCCCGGAGTTTAAATCCATAACACACACATACACACAAACACATACAGACACACACACATATCACATATCAGAGCGTATTACAGCTTATAAGGAAGTCTTTTAATTAAATAAAAATCATATTGAATGGATGGATGCTTTATTTAGAGTACAGATCGAAGAACATATATTGCGCCTGTGTTTTGTTTGTTATTATTCAATCATCAGTGTTTACCGTGTCCGCCGTAGCCGAGGCCGTATCCGCCGTAGCCGAGGCCGTATCCGCCGTAGCCGAGGCCGTATCCGCCGTAGCCGAGGCCGTATCCGCCGTAGCCGAGGCCGTATCCCCCGTAACCGAGGCCGTAGCCGCCGCCGTATCCGTATCCTCCGTATCCGTGTCCGCCGTATCCCAAACTGCTCACGCCCACAGTGGCTACGGGGACAGCTTTTAGTACCGGAGCAGTGATTACAGGCGCAACTGCTACGCTCTTTATGATTGGGATCGGTGCTGCTTTTATGAGGTTTTGGGTCGAGATCGCTGGCGCTAGAATAGGGGCCTTGATAATAGTCGATGCTATTGGAACACCTGACGGAATATTTAAGCGTCAAAAGTATATATAAGCTAAAGGTTTATATGCTGTTTTGTTAACAACTACTATTGTCATCATCATAATCCTCCTGGCCTTATCGCGCTCTAAGTATATGGAGTTTATTTATTTGCTTTATTTATTTTTTACAAAAATATTAGATACAGATACAATTTCCTTATGCTAATAATATAATTATTTATCACAGAATAATTCGGAATTCGAAGTGGGGTTGGCACAACATTTTATACACATGTTACTAAGCATGTTGATTTGGCTACGTATTTTAAGACCGGCCGCCTGCCTGACGTCAACTTATCATAGTCGTATTTTACGTCACCTCGATAAGAAAGAGGGTGGCCTCGTAATAGTATACTATTACGTTACTACTGTTGTCATCATCATTAACTCCTGCCCTTATCCCACTATAATTGGGGTCGGTACATGTTGTCACATGATTCGGCTAGGTATTTTACGACCAGCCTCATGCCAATTTACCTTAGTCGTATTTTACGAAACTTTAGTAAGAAAGCAGGAGGTCTATTCTACTCAACCGGATACCACACGGTGGGCCAACTTACCTTAGTCGCCTTTTACAACATCTCGATAATAAATAAGGGTGGTCTATTCTAGTCGAGCTCATCCGATAAAATAACACTTGTGTATAGCCGGTTTCTATACATTAATTATGAAGACCACTCACGATAGTTTAAATTCGAAAATTGGTTCAAATTACAATGTAATCGACTATATACATACATACAGATGAAACAAATACATTATGTATAATGTAAAATATCTCTCACCGTATCCACCATATCCGCCGTATCCGCCATATCCACCGTATCCACCATGTCCACCATAACCACCTAGTCCACCATATCCACCTAAGCCATAGCCATGGCCGGTCGCGACTACGGCCAATAGGCAAGCCAACTAAAAATAAAATAATTTGTATTAGAACAGAAGTGCTGGGCCCAAGCTTCAACCCATCTACCGAAAAACGAAAGAGGAGGCTGTTGGGCATGCCCAGCAGTGGGATAACAATAGACCGTTACTAGTTTTAATTTTGCCATTACTTCTAAGATATCCATTTATATCTTTAATATTTAAATGAGTTAGGGCCTGTTTCACAAGTTACTGATAAAGTGATTGATTGAGTGAAAGTAAAGATATACAAAAATTCTATAAAAAAGTCCGCGACATCGTGTCTCTATCTCTTATGGATAACTCGAAATAACTTCAGTAGATACACAAATTTCCACGCCGGCGAAGCCGTATTCATAACTTGTAGAAACATTTAAGAAAACCAAACGATTTTCGTTTATTATTTACTTTTTCCTCTTCCTCCTGCCCTTATCCCACTCTAAGTGAGGTCGGCACAACATGTATTCACATGATTTGACTATTTATTTTTTGAGATAACTTACCTCAGTCGTATGTATACCTCGGTAAGAAAGAGGGTGTTCTATTTTACTCAAATGGATACAACTCGTTGGGTCAACTTACGACACCTCGGTAATATACATAACTAGCAATCACCAGCGGCTCCGCCCGCGTGGAAAGATTAAAACCGTAATATAGTATTTTGATAACAAAAAAAAATGGTTAAAGTGGGTTAAAGTTGGGCTAGCTTAAAAGCTAGACATATGCTGTCGGGGACTTTTATTTAGAACTTTTAGAGGGGAACAATTTTGTAATACATGATTTTTTAATAACTTTCGCCGTTTACTTAGCGCACGGAAGGAAAGTTTTAAATTTTGTCGTTTTTGTAACATTTTTTATTGCTGCTCCTCTCCTATTCATTTTAGCGTGATGTTATATAGCCTATAGCCTTCCTCGATAAATGGACTAATTTATATTGTAATTTTTCTAATCGGTCTAGTAGTTCCTAAGATTAGCGTTTTCAAACAAACAAACTCTTCAGATTTATTAATTAGTATAGATTTACTACTCATCGTCTTCCTGCCCTTATCCCACTCTAAGTGGTGTCGGCACAACATGTTATAAACATGCTGTCACATGATTTGGCTGCGTTTTTACGACTGGCCGCCTGCCTGCCGTCAACTCTGTCGTGTTTTACGACACCTCGGTAAGAAAGAGGGTGGTCTATTCTACTAAACCGGATACCACACGGTGGGTCAACTTACCTTAGTCGCCTTTTACGACACCTCGGTAAGAAATGAGGAGATTTACTACTATTCATAAAATATACAGGTCAGACACGAAACGTCTAAATCACTTTAGATCCGTCGAGAGAAATCCTAGTTTTTACTAACGATTGACTTTACAATAATAAAAAAAAATACTCACAGTGATGTAGGTGTTCATTGTACTCGATTTCTTCGGACGATGTGTGCCGATATTGCGAATTAATTGCGTATTTATACTGTACTGTACCCTGCAACACTTCAGCAGGATCCGGTATATTGGTCTGTAATGTAATCGGCTCGAATTAATGCATTAAATCGTGGCCACTTCCAGCATATCTATTAGTTTTGACGGAGTTCTTTCGTCATGTTTATTGTTTATATTATTTGTCTTAGGTGCCTTTTTTATATAATAGACAAAGTAGGAACCGACATAGGCCCCTGCTTTACGCCTTGAAAAAGTACGAAAGTCGTTTGTGGGTTTAGGTATAAGATTCTATAAAAAAAATTGCACACATAGCTTTGCCATTACAGCAGGTTAAAAACTCTATTAAGGAGAGGCTGATACAGAAAGCCTACTATACTGTTGAGGATTATTTAGACGACAAGAATGCGTGGATATAGATATTGTTCGACCCTGTACAAGATAGAAACGATTAAATGTATAATGTAAGTATTAAGAATTGTATTTTTAAAAGAGCAACCGCCGAGTTTCTTGCTGGCTCTTCTCGGTAGGAACAGCTTTCCGAACCAGCAGTAAGTTGACGATTCAAAAGCACTTGTTTTCAAGTTTATTTGAGTAAAGAATATTTTGAATTTGAATTTAGTAAGCTGTGATAGCCCAGCGGTGCGACTGTGCGAATCTCTAGAGACGATCACGGATTCAAACCCGGGCAGACACCAATGAGTTTTGTCTATTAAAACTTATGTGTCTCCTTGATAATTGTAATTTGTCACACGATTTTCGGTAAAGGAAAACATCGTGAGGAAATCTGAAAACATTAGAGAATTCTAGGGATATGTGTAACCTGCCAATCCGCATTGGAGCAGCGTGGTAGATCTTAGTCCCGACCTTTCTCTCCAAAAACGTAGAGAGGAGGCCTATGCCCAGCAGTGGGATTATAACAGGCCGCTACTTTATGTATATATTTACCAGTTCTCTCTCACCTATACCAATATTAACTTACTTTGGAGACGGACAACCGTGTGTGTAAGTGTCCATTTATATTTATTTTACTTACTAATAACTTTTAAATACTTTTATATTATGCGTGCGATATATTCAGATAAAGCTTAGCATATTTTTTTTAAACCTTTGCCCAGCAGTGGGATAGTAATAGGTCGTTACTTTACTAAGATCCCCTTTTACACATTTAGTAACATTGTAACACTTAAATGCGTTTTTTAAAAACATCTACAAAACCTTGAACCGTTAAGGAAAACTGTATCCGCTGATGCGTTAAAATTATTCCTAAATATGAAACAAACGTTACAACCAGTTATTATAGTAGTTATAGTATTGTAATATCGATAATTATGTGTAGAATTATTTCATGAAGATTTATCATCACAATCATAAATTTTAAACATTATTTTGGTATTTTGGGATATTTATTCGTTGACGTTTAAATATTATGCCGTGTCGTATCCGGCTGAATAGAATAGTACCACCCTCTTTTCTTACCGAGGTGTCGTAAAAGGCGACTAAGGTAAGTCGACCCGCCGTGTGGTATCCGGCTGAGTAGAATAGACCAACCTCATTTCTTACCGAGGTGTCGTAAAAGGCGACTAAGGTAAGTTGACCCACCGTGTGGTATCCGGTTTAGTAGAATAGACCACCCTCTTGCTTACCGAGGTGTCGTTAAATACGACTGAGGTAAGTTGACGTCAGGCAGGCGGCCGGTCGTAAAAACGCAGCCAAATCATGTGACAGCATGTTTATAACATCTTGTGCCGACCCCACTTAGAGTGGGCTAAGGGCAGGATGATATATATTCGATGACGCAGTTTATAGTGGCACTGCCACAGTCTATTTATTGTTTTTTTTTTAAATATTTCAATATTTAGGTACCTTATTCAAAAGATTTATGACATGGAAATTCCTCTTTTAGCCAACCATGAATAAATAATTAAATATATGGTACAATTACACACACAATCGTCTGTCCCCGAAGTAATACTTGTGTTATGATGTACTGGTAAATATATACACAAATTGAAATTTAAAATATTCTTTATTCAAGTGGACTGTTTTCAGTTCTTTTGAATCGTCAAATGTTTTTAAAGAAGCTACCACTGATTCGGAAGTTGGCTTCCTACCAAGAAGAACCAGCAAGAAACTCGGCGGATAATCTTTTCAAGAAAAAATAATAACAATTTGATGGATGGTTACAAGTTAATCGTTGCAGCTTGCGAAGCTGACTACATTTAAGATATGCTATCACTCAAATAATCTTCAATTATATAGTAAGCTTTATGTAGCAGCATTGTTTTAAGATAATTTCTAAACTTGTATAAATTTTAATAATGTTGAGAAATTTTGGTATAAAAACGTGTACCAAAACCGACAAATGATTTTCCGACCTCTACTCTGTCTGTTACTAGTATGTCTTTCATATCTATCATTATTTTTACTATACAAGTGAGTATTTTTTCGCACACATAGTATATTACTGTAGAATATCTGGGTGACCGAGCTTCGCTCGGTAATTTCTTACAAAAAAATATTTAAAGAAAAAACAATTATTTAGTTGGGATCGATCCTTGGCACTCACATTTCTCGAGGCTGCCCGCTAACCGAATAAGCTACGTCGACTTGACAGTTAATGGCGAAAATTCAATTCAATATAAATGTAAGTGTTTTTTAATGCCCAAAAATAGGGATAAAACAATATTTTTTTTTACATAAAACCTAGCTAGATCAATTTTTCTCCCCCAAAACCCCCTACATGCTGAATTTCAGGAAAATCGTTGGAGCCGTTTCCGAGATTCGAAGAATATAAATATATACAAGATTAACTCATTTAAATATATAAATATCTGGGTGACCGAGCTTCGCTCGGTAATTTTTTACAAAAAAAAAACTTTAAAAAAAACTATTATTTAGTTGGGGATCTATCCTTGGCATTCACATTTCTCAATTCTGCCCGTCACCTGAATAAGCTACGTCGACTTGACAGTCAATGGCGAAAATTCAATTCAATATAAATGTAAGTGTTTTTTAATGCCCAAAAACAGGGATAAAACAAATTTTTTTTACATAAAACCTAGCTAGATCAATTTTTCTCCTCCAAAACCTCCTACATGCTGAATTTCAGGAAAATCGTTGGAGCCGTTTCCGAGATTCGGGAAATATATATATATACAAGATTAACTCATTTAAATATTAAGATATATATATATTACTGTAGATATACATGTGAAGCTACAGTCATGACGCCTATTTCTTTAAATTTCTCCCTAAGTGATTCACGAGGTTTCATATTATAAATACCACATATTAATATTTGACATAGAGGCACATAAAATCAAGTCGATAGTCATAAGCGAATGAAGCGTTTAGTTTGGTTTAATATCATAAATACATAATGTAATCCATAAACCTAATTAAACCGTATAATTAACATATTTAGTTCTTGAATGAACTGCTTTTGTCGTGATATTATTCTTCGATTCTTACGTAAGGATTGAATAGAACATTAACAGTCCATTATTTATAGCATCTATAGAAATCCTGTTAATTCTACAGGAATAGGATGACATTAAAAAGGATTTTCTATTGTCAATCTATCAAGCAACAACAGTCCAGGCGATTGAAATTGCGGGTTAAAGCTAGTATTAAAATAAATAAATACTTTTGCATATTTATTCATCATTCTCATGCCCTTATCCCACTCTAAGTGGGTCAGCACAATATGTTATTATCATGTTGTTAGATTTAATTTGCGTAAATCTTGTCGTGTTATTGTAAGCAGCCTTATTTCAGCTGCAGCAGATGTCCGTATTTAAAGTTTCACGTTCCTTTCTACGTCGAGTATTCTCCAGCAATTTTCACCTTTTTACAATTTTTACTTTGCATTGTAAAACTGTTTCTACATAATTTTCTTTTGGGTATAGTGATACTTGTATAGCATGTAATAATTTTACTTTTACTTTGATATATTTAAATAATAATTTTAAATGTAGCAAAAAATTTATAACAAAACAAATATGTTTTACCAGCCTTTACCTGCAACTTCGTTTGTGTGGACTGTTGTCTCGTGATAGGTTGGTAATAGATTGCGGTTTTCAATGTAATCCTATTTCGGTTCAATTAACAGGTATTCTATAGCCTATATGTTAACCCTGTGTGTTAAGAATAACTACGTTCTATACTAATGTATAAAGCTGAAGAGTTTGTTTGTTTGAACGCGATAATCTCAGAAATACTGGACAGATTTGAAAAATTCTTTGAGTGAGAGTTCATTTATAGAGAAAGGCTATAGGCCATGTAACATAACGCTAAGAAGAATTGAAGAGAGATAAAATATATCACGAAAACGGCAAAATTTAAAGCTGTTCTTGCGTGCGCTAAGCAAATGGTGAAAGTTATTACGAAATAATGTATTACAAAATTGTTCTCCTTTAAACGTTTAAAATAAAAGTCAGCGACAGCATATGTCTAGCTTTTAAGGTTAACCCACTTTTAACATTTTCGTGGTTACCAATATTTTTACCAACGGTTTTATTCTTTCCACGCGGGCGGAGCCGCTGGCGATTGCTAGTAAACAATAATTGTGCCAAATTTCATCTATATTGATTCAGCGGATTGGCCGTGAAAATATAACAGACAGACAGACAGATTGTCATTCGCATATATAATATTACTACGGATGAATAATAATGTAACAATCAAAATATTTCTAGCTTCCTTAAGCATACATGCAAACTTTGATTGCGCCAAGCATACTTGACTTTGTATGAAACTTTAGCTAAACACGGCACAAAGGGCGTTGTATTAGTTCAGGTGTTAATAACCTAAAGGCCTAATCTTTTGACTCGGCGGAAACTTCGCACAAAGGGAAATTGTTACGGCTTACGTGTTCGGATTAAGTTAACTTTCGCGTAAAGGCTTTTAAGGAATATGTAAAGTTGATCTTCAACGTACTTTTGGATACGATTAGGTTCGGAACTAGTCTAGTAACTAGGTATTTGATTTGTTTGGAACGCATCAAAACTAGTTTCTCAGATCACATTCCATTAAGCAACTAATCTGGAAATACGTTATGATAAAAGAATAGCTGCAAGTTACAGTGTTGTGTCCGACTGAGTAGAATAGACCACCCTCATTTCTTACCGGGATGTCATAAATACGACTAGGCAAGGTAAGTTGACCCGCTGTAAGTAGAATCCGTCTGAGTAGAATTGACCACTCTCTTTCTTACTGAGGTGTCATAAATACGACTAGGATAAGTTGACCCGCCGTGTGGTATCCGGCTGAGTAGAATTGACCACTTTTTTACCGAGGTGTCGTAAAAGGCGACTGGGGTGAGTCAAGTAGGCGGCTGGTCATAAAAAATTCGCCAAAGCATGTAACAACCTGTTTAAATTTCCCATCATCATGATGATGATCTTTTACGACATCACAGTACTAGAGTGGTCTATTCTACTCAGCTGCATAACACACGGTACAGAATCTTAATTTTATAAATTGTATCCAGAAAAAACTAATATATATATGAACAGCAATAACCTCTAAGTTTTTCTTTGTAATTCGGTTTTTCTTTTAATTTATTCGGTTACCAACTTTCGCAATATTCCAGCGCATATAATAAATGCAACACTGAGCCATCGTTACCGTCAAAATTGCAAAATGTTATAATTAGTTGCAGCACCCCTCCACCGTGAGCCCCCTCCTGAGCCAATAAAACATTCACACTTAAACACAGTTGTTAGTTACTTCGACACGTGGCGTTACAGTGGTGTATTAAGGCCGAACACAATCGAACGACAAGTTTTGATAGTCGAGAGGTGAGACAGAGCGATCTGCGACCCAGATTAAAACCCCAAGCCAGCACCCATGAGTTTCACTGTTAAAACCTATTATATCTCCTGCCCTTATCCCGCTCTAAGTGGGGTCGGCACAATTTTTTTTATCTCAGGAAAACCCGTTATGGGTCATCACTGCCTGACGGAGACGAGCGGTGGGTATGTCGGACTCTCACCAACTAAAAATCTAATCCCCATCCCCGCCAGCAGCAACTCTGAAGCCTAAAGTGCGCTACCTCTGGGTCGGAGCCTCTCTAAAAGTGGCCCTTCCCTACGCTGGATGCATCGGGAGCACCAGATGCCCAATATGTTTTAACCATAATGTGATGTGATTTGGATAGGTGTTTTGCGACCGGCCACCTGCCTGACATAACTGACCTTAGTCGCCTTTTATGACACCTCGATAAGCATAGACCATCCTAATGGTGGTCTAATCTACTTAGCCGAATACCACACGGCTTGTCAACTTACCATTGTCGCCTTTTGCTAACCCTCGGTAAGAAATGAGTGTGTTCTATTCTACTCAGCCGGATAAATACATAACTGAGGATATTTGAACGCTTAAATGGACGAAGTTCCGAATACAGCTTGTTTAAATATAAATTTAAAAAAACTTATATTACCTACACGGTAAAACTAAACACAAATAACTACGCAAATCATGCCAATGTGAAATGGTCTCAAGACTACTGACAGCGTTTTCACGCTAATCGCTTAGCTTTTTACCCGATGAGGCAACTAACCAAGACGTAAAATTGGATTAAAAAATTGCACTGACTAGCCCTGGGGTGTTAGGGTACTCAAGTGCAACTATCTTTTGATAATAGATGCATACTTTCGCCACTTCTCGGATTCATAAATGCAAATTCAATTAAAACTGCAATATTGTCGTATAACTGTAGATACCCTTACAATGTCACAAACATCTGGCGGTCGCAGTTTATTAAAGTTGTACGTTCCTCTCTACGCTGAGTGTTCTTTAGTAATTTTCAGCATTTTCACGAAATAAATTTTAACTTTGAATTGTGTATTGTTATTTTTTTGCTCGTTATAGGCGCGTAGATGATACTCAACGGTAAGTAATAGAACCAAAATGTTGTGGTGTGAATTAAAAAAGAACCATTGACACTTTTTCGAATTTTTAACATTCCTTGTCAGATTATGTTATGCCGTGTGATATCCGGTTGAGTAGAATAGACCATCCTCATTTCTTATCGAGGTTTCGTAAAAGGTGATTAAAGTAAGTTGACCCGCCGTGTGGTAATCGGCTTAAATGAATAGACTACCCTCATTTCTTACTGAGGTGTCGTAACATAAGGTAAGTTGACCCACCCTGTGCTATCCGGCTGAGTAAAATAGACCACCCTCATTTCGTACCGAGGTGTCGTAAAAGGCGACTAAGGTAAGTTGACCCACCGTGTGGTATCCGGTTGAGTACAAGAGACCACCCTCTTTTTAACGGGGTCGTCAAAAAATACGACTAAGGTAAGTTGACGTCAGGCAAGCGGCCGGTCGTAAATACGTAGCCAAATCATGTGACAACATATTTGTATCATGCTGGGCCTCCTACCTTTACCCCACTTAGAGTGAGATAAGGCATGAGGATGAAGAGTCTGCATATCTAAGGCACGTCGGGTTTTCGGTTATAGGGTCTGTAGCACTCAAAAACACACAAACTCACTATCACTCACGTGACAACATGTTGTGCCGACCCCACTTAGAGTGGGATAAGGGCAGGAGGAAGAAAAAATAGAGTTACATACGTATATGATACTAGAATAGTTTTGAATTATTATATTCAAATTGAAAATTCAAATTCAAAATATTCTTCATTCAAATAAACTTGTAAACAGTGCTTTTGAATCGTCAACTCTACTGCTGGTTCGGAAAGCTGTTCCTACCGAGAAGAGCCAGCAAGAAACTCGGCGGTTGCTCTTTTAAAAATATACAATTCTTAATGCTAGTTACATTTAATGTTTCTATCTTGTACAGGGTCGAACAATATTTATATCTACGCATTTTTATCGTCTAAATAATCCTCAACAGTATAGTAGGCTTTCTGTATAACGAATAAATACCTTTATATAATATGGATCAAGCTACAATTCTTAAATATAAAATATCTACGATTTCGATTTCAAATATAGCCCAGACCGGTGGAATTCCCGAGGGAAATAAGGGAGGATGTAAATTGTTTCTCGTAGCAATTTAGAGTTCATCACTGAGACGGGGCGATCTTGAATAAGATAGGTTCTGAAAGAGAAATGTTTTAACTTGTGAAAACTTGTCGTAGAGGATTAGTGGAGACGTATTATCCCACTACACTGCCTTTTAAATTCTCAAAACGGGTTTATACCCACCACGCTGCTCCACTATGTCATCATCCTCCTGCCCTTTTCTCACTCGCAAGTGAAGTCGGCAAAACATGTTATAAACATGTTGTCACATGATTTGGCTACGTATATACGACCGGCTGTCAGACGTCAACTTACCTTATTCGCCTTTTATGACGTCTCTGTAAGAAATGAGAGTGGTCTATTCTACTCAGCCAAATACCACCCGGTGGGTTGACTTACCTTAGTCGCTTTTTATGACGTCTCGGTAAGAAATGACGGTGGTCCATTCTACTTAGTCGAATACCATGCAGCTTGACTTACCTTAGTCGCCTTTTACGATACCATGGTAAGAAAAGAAGGTGGTTTATTCTTGGACACAAATTAAATTATTACTAAATAATAATCTTAAATCATCATTCGGTAAGTTGACCCGCCGTATGATATCCGGCTGAGTTGAATAGTCCACCTTCATTTCTTACTGAGGTATTGTAAAAAGCGACTAAAATAAGTTGACCCGCCATGTGATATCTGGCTGAGTAGAATTGGCTGAGTAGAATTGATCGCCCTTATGTCAAAACATGTTTATAACATGTTGTGCCGACCCCATTTAGAGAGCGATAAGGGCAGGAGAGTGATAATGACGCAAAATCAATAAAAATAGGAGATTTACTTTACACAAATAAAATAAAACTACCGAATAATCAATGAAGATTTTTTTATTAAAAGGAAAAATATTATTTTACAACGTACAAATAATTAGGAACCTTAGCAATAACGAACATTTATTATTAATTTATAGAATTAGGCGTTACTTTGCGGAGATCCATAATTCGATCTATAATCGATCTATAATCATATTTATTATTATTGCAAATTGATTATAGCAAAATAATTTAATTATTACTTTTGTAACATTTATTATTATTATTATTAATGTTCTAGAAACTTGCGGATCAAATAGTTGTAGAGTATTAGAATATTATTTTAATTCAGTGATTTTTCAAATTTACTTAGCCTTTATACCTTAAGCCATATGTGTCAGATATAAAAACGGATAGTCCACATCCACTACATGTAGCACTATATATGTTTATATTTTTATATTATACGCTACATATTTTTTTATTTACTTTATCATGGATTATAGCAAAAATATACTATTAAATAATTTATAATGATTAAGTTTTTTATTGTTTTAACTTGTAAAAAATAATTTCATTGCATTGACATCAATGTATTAACCAAAAGCGATAATAATATTATTTTGCTATAATCTAAATTCTATACCCGTATTAACCATTAAATCTGCCGTGTGGTATCCGGCTGAATAGAATAGTAGCACCCTCATTTCTTACCGAGGTGACGTAAAAGGCGACTAAGGTAAGTCGACCCGCCGTTAGGTATTCGGCTGAGAAGAATAGACCAACCTCATTTCTTACCGAGGTGTCGTAAAAGGCGACTAAGGTAAGTTGACCCACCGTGTGGTAACCGGTTGAGTAGAATAGACCATCCTTTTTCTTACCGAGGTGTCGTAAAATACGATGAGGTAAGTTGACGTCAGGCAGGTGGCCGGTCGTAAAAGCTCAGCCAAATCATGTGACAGCATGTTTATAACATGTGCCGACCCCACTCAGAGTGGAATATGGGCAGGAAGATGATGATGTATTAACCATTAAATTTAATAATAAAAAACACGTAATTACACTTCTATAATATACTAATGGAAAACAATTATCTATAATTAATTAATTATTATAATCTATTATTAACAATTATCTATGTCTTGCAATTATATAACTTTATCTTCACATATCCTTGGTTCTGGGGACATAGTAGGGATATTTGCTCCATATTTGCTATCCTCTGTACCCTGGAAGTAACAATAAATATTGTTAAAATGAAAGTAAAATTTATTGCAGCAATACACAGTGAAATTTTTATTTGAATCAAAGATCGTCAAAAAGAGTCAAAATCAAATAAGCTTCCAAAATTATTGCTTTCAATATTTTCGTTTTCGTTCTATTTTTTTATTACTAAAGTAAGCAAGTAACGGCCTGTTACAAACCCACTGCTGGGCATAAGCCTCCTCTCTCCATTTTTAGAGAGAAGGATTGGAGCTAAGATCTACCACGCTGCTCCAATGCGGATTGGTAGGTTTCACATATCCCTAGGATTCTCTAGAGATATGCAGGTTTCGTCACGATGTTTTCCTTCACCGAAAAACGTGAGATAAATTGCAATTATCAATTAGACACATAAGTCTTAATAGAAAAACTCATTGGTGTCTGCCCGGTTTTGAACCCATGTTCGTCTCTAGAGATTCACACGGTTGCACCGTTGGGCCATCACAGCTTTTTTTGTTACTGCTCCTCTCTCATTCATCTTGCCGTGATGTTATATAGCCTATAGCCTTCCTCGATGAATGGTCTATCTTACACTTAGAGAATTTTTCCAATCTCTCATTCTGAGATTAGTGCGTTCAAACAATCAAACAAACAAACTCTTCAGCTTTATATATTAGATTAGTTTAGATAATCGTCATACCTAGTACTGTGAGAAAAAATCTCCTTAGCGCAATGTCATTTTAATACAACGCTGTGCACCGCCATCTACAATCCGCTGAACCAATTTTGATAAAATTTGGCACAATCAATGCTTATATACCGGGGTAACATATAGGCTATAAAAATCTTTGTTTTTTCTGCGGGAAAAGAGAAAATAGCAAAAGAGAGAAGAAAAGCCGTTTATTGTAAATTAAAGAACTAAGTTCTATATTATGCTGTTTGCCTTACGTCGAAAATAGTTATTAGACAGTTGGACTAATTCGAAAACAGTTCGTTTAACTTTCAAGAGTCCCACTTTACCACAATATGTGTATGGTTTCGGGTGTCGGTTCAAAGTTGAGAAATATACATTTCCCGTCTCACAATGTGCTAACTGCTGGAAATTTGGCCATCTATCAGGATCATGCCCGACCAAAAAAATAGTGTGTCCTAAATATGGTAATAATCATGGCAACTGTGAAACGGTGAGATATAAATGTGTGACTTGTAAAGGCCCACATATGGCTTTGTACAAAAAAAATGTCCTATTTTTCTTAAAGAAAAAGATATTAGAGAAATTATGAGCCAGGAAAATTGTACCTACAGAGAGGCATTGCGAATCTTTTCTTCGAAACAGGAAGCTGTACCAATTAATAATGAAAAAACAGAAGAACAGTGTCAAAGTAATGTTTCAACAAGGACTATATTACAGCCATCAGGTTACAGATCATACAGAGATGTTGTTGTAGAAGCATATATTCATGATGAAATGTCAACGGAAGAAATTGAAGAAGAAAGGGAGCAAGAGACAAACGGATTTTTTGAGAAATAGACTTACAACTTACGTGGAGAGTTTTTATATATTTCGATTTTTGTTTATTGAATAAATTTAACTGAGCTATTTTAATATATATTTAATGTAAGTCATATAGGTTATTAACTAAAATAATTAAACTTTGCTGTAAAGAAAATGATAAATCATTCCCAGTCTTCCCGGATCGGTCTGATTTTTGTGATGGAGATATTTGCATTGATTTTTTGATTGATTGAATGAAGCTACTATTTATTCTGGCTATAGTCCATGCAAACAAAGTTGCTATTATAAGTATAAAAGTTACAAATAGCTAATATTTAACTTTACTTACGTTATTAAATTTTCCATTTTCGTTAAAAGATTTCATAGCCCTTTGTGCTCTTTTTTGCGCTGAAGCCGCTCTTTGTTGCAGAATCTACATAAAGCAAAATACATTTAATAAATACAATCCGTCCGTCTGATCTTTCTACACAAATATCTTATGACCAAATCAAATTGAAATAATCTATAGTCAAATAAGCTTTTGCGAGCACTTTTAAATCGTCAAGGATCAATATGAATGAAGCAAAAGTAATAATAAAATTAATTTTGCTATAATCCGCGACAAAATAACAAAAAAATATATATAATGCTAAATGTAGATTGTAAAGTCCATTTTCATCACACTGATACATGCGGAATGCAAAACACATGCACTTAAAACCTCCACCACCACCACAATACACAAGCGCTACACACATTCACTATTACAAATTCAACAATCGTTTCGCCCCGCAACCGAAGCATCATCAGTAGTTCATCATCCTCCTGCCCTTATCCCACTCTAAGTGGGGTCGGCACAACATGTTACAAACATGTTGTCATATGATTTGGCTACGTATTTTACGACCGGCCGCCTGCCTGACGTCAACATACCTTAATCGTATTTTACGACTCCTCGGTAAGAAAGAGGGTGGTCTATTTTACTCAACCGGATACCACACGGCGGGTCAACTTACCTTAGTCGCCTTTTACGACACCTCGGTAAGAAATGAGGGTGGTCTATTCTATTCAGCCGGATACCACACGGCGGGTCGACTTACCTTAGTCGCCTTTTACGACACCTCGGTAAGAAATGAGGGTGGTCTATTCTACTCAGCCGGATACCACACGGCGGGTCGACTTACCTTAGTCGCCTTTTACGACACCTCGGTAAGAAATGAAGGTGGTACTATTCTATTCAGCCGGATATCACACGGCTATGTAACAAAAGTTCCACTAATGTTTTAAATTTGAATATTAAATTTAAAGCAATTTTCAAAGCATTTACCGATAGCCTTCTTTGCTCAGCTTCAGCTAATTTCTCCTTGATATCAGGCAGCCTGACCTCCAAGGGTGGAGGTTGCAGAAGCCTCTGAAGATGTACCGGTGGGCTTGAAGCTTTGCGACTGGTATCAAACTCTTCTATGGGTATTTCATATGCAATTGCTGAAAGAAATAATGATATTTTTTAATAATTTATAGACGCAGGGGTTACTTTACGAAACTCCATAACAGAAGTTACGATAAAATTATTTTGCTATATAATTTTGATAAAATTATTTTTCTATAATAAAAGTGTAATAGGAATATATGTAATTTTTGAATTTAAACTATCGTGAGTAGTATTTATAGTTAATGTATAGAACCGGCTATACTCACGTCTTATTCTATCGGGTTAGCCCGACTAGTTTCGAACCCATCCGGGGCACTTATTCATGAGCTCTTTATGACTAGTCGGGCTAACCCGATAGAATAAGACGTAAGTATAGCCGGTTCTATACATTAACTAATATATGTAATGCTAAATGTAGAGTGGACTATACGTTTTCATACCTGATATATAATTTTAATGTAAATTCCGATATTTTTTTATTATTCCTTTGTGAGGGTTTTAAAATAATTATATGCTGTTAGCCATTATTGATAGTATTATTAGAGAGCGTGGGGAATTGACGTATTGCAGAGAATGTGATGCGTGAATAAATTAATATATTTCCGATAAACACTGACTGATTGGACCATTGGCGCATTTGGTAGTGCATTCAACTCCGCGGCTCATGGGTTCGATTCCCACCGACGGCCAACATTTTCTATAAATGAATTTTTTCGTCTTCGAGTCTGGGTGTTTTGTTTATTTAGCTCTTACCGAGAATAACCAGCAAGAAACTAGGCAATGTTTAATTTTGTAATATGCATTCCGTATAAGCATATTTCTTAAACTTAACTTAAACCTTTCTGTAGACAGGCCTAGTATGATTTGCGGAATTTTATTACATACCTTACTCTGTCATTCTATTTCTCACTCCCCACTTTCTGTACCCCTTTTACAATTGTGCAAATGGTGCAAAATGTGCATTGTGCAAATGTGCATTAAAAATTACTTACGAGGCCGAGGTCGGGCTGGTGTTTCTGGTAGAACGACGGTAGGTAGATCGTCGCTATGGTGACCATTCATACCATTCATATGATCGTTGGTTGTCGCCGGTTTACGATTACCCCTTTCCGCGGACGCTACCACTTGACCTGAAGATCCGCAGCCCATCTCTAATCCCTTTGTCACTATAAACTTGGCAGGAGTACTTATTTCGACGGTCTCTAAGTACATAAATACATGAGAAAAAACCAGATCAAGAAATCCATACCTATATTATTAACGCGGAATTATCTGTTTTCTGTATGTTTCATTTTCGCGGCCAATCCGCTAGACCAGTATTAATGAAATTTAGCACTTTCAAGGCTCATACTCCGGGGTAACATAAAAATCAAATGAAATCAAAATATCTTTATTCAAATGTAGCATATACATATATAATATATAAATAAATAAGCTCTTACAAGCAGTTTTGAATCGTCAAAGATCAATATAATTAATGAAGCTACAACTGGTTCGAAATGTTGCTCTTACCGAGAAGAACCAGAAAGAAACTCGGCGGTCAATCTCTTAAACATTTTCAATTTTACATTATTAAACCGCAGTCTTGTATGAAGCTGAAAGGATTTTAAAGGATAAAAACTAGCAAATTTTTCTTTCTGAGCCTGGATCAACAGATTGTGTTCTGTTTAAGTGTATTTAAACACTAAAGTTCACACGAAGTCGCAAGTACCTCTAGTAAAAATATAATATAAATGACTAATAATGGTTAAAACTAATAGGTTTCCATATCCCACATAACTGTCGATCGATAAGTGACCGTAACAAATGAACTGTTATTTTTATTGTCTACTAACACGGTCGTACCATTCTGCGATGATCTAAATTCTATTTATATTTATTATAAAACAAAACCCAAAAAGCTGTCTGTGTGTAGTTTTCTAAAAAACTACTTTCTGTACAG
Source organism: Morpho achilles (assembly GCA_947086495.1). NCBI lineage: Eukaryota > Metazoa > Arthropoda > Insecta > Lepidoptera > Nymphalidae > Morpho > Morpho achilles. The sequence goes on along the minus strand of CAMTZB010000014.1, from coordinate 15,881,625 downwards.
TTTTTACTGAAAGCTGTGGTAGCCCAGCGATAACACCGTGCGACTCATTCGAGGCGGTCACGGGTTCAAACCCGGGCAGACACCAATAAGTTTTTCTGTTAAAACTTATTTGTTTAAATAATTTATAGAATTAGGCGTTACTTTGGGGAGATCCATAATACAAAAGTAATAATAACTTTTTTTTTGCTATAATCCGCGAAGAAGTAAAATAGAAAGTATATATAATGCTAAATGTAGAGTGGACAATCGGTTTTCATACCTGATACATGCAGGATTCGTAAAAACACATGCACAAACCTCCACCACCGCCGCCACAATACACGAGCACTACATACGATAGCTATCACAGCTTAATTCAAAAGTATTAATTTGACTTTATACTACTGAAATAAAACCACGCCGTGTGGTATCCAGCTGAATAGTACCACCCTCATTTCTTACCGAGGTGTCGTAAAAGGCGACTAAGGTAAGTTGACCCACCGTATGGAATTCGGTTGAGTAAAATAGATCACTCTCTTTCTTACCGAGGTATCGTAAAATACGACTAAGGTAAGTTAACTTCAGGGGCCTCCCTGCCGGTCGTAAAATACTTAGCCAAATCATGTGACAACATGTTTGTAACATGTGGTGCCGACCCCACTTAGAGTGTGATAAGGGCAGGAGGAAGATGATGATGAATACTGAAGTAAAAACCGTTCTAACGAAAATAGTAAGCCATGAAAATTTTCCACTAAGTCAAATAACTACGCAGCTATCACTTGTATAACATGAACTGTGTCAGAGGGGAATCGAACCAGTGACCCGTGCGTCCCCGATCGCATTGGCGAAGCTACTATCCTTCCAATAATGTAGGTTTTATTTTCACCACACATTTTCAGGCATGCTTCATTAAAATATAGTGTACTTAAAACGGCTTGATGCTTGTTATTTAAGTAAAAACTATAATTAAGAAGATATTTTTAACTTAATAAAGTGCACTTCCATTAATATTTATACTACATAGGTCTGTCGGTGTGTCTGTATGTCTATTATGCTGTTGCAGTTAATCCACTATTAACTATAATAAAAATGTTATCATAGTTGATAGTGGATTAGATAAGTGGATAGAAAAATATTATGATAAAAATGCCTGGATTTGAAAATCCTTTCAGCTTCATAAAATTCAGCGGTTTTATAATGTCAAATTAAAAATGTTTAAAAGATTGACCGCCGAGTTTCTTTATGGTGGTGTTGTAGCTTCATAAATCATATTGATCCTTGACGATACAAAAGTGACTAAGAACTGTCACCAATTCAAAAAGCAATTAAAGAAACACTTATTCATACTATTGAAGATTATGTTAATTAGAAAGCTTAGATTAAATTTGCAACCAACTACGCACAGATTATATTGCAATTTTTTATTTGTCAAACATTAATATTTTTTAATATATAAATGAGTTAATCTTTCTTTTTTTTATTGCATTTTTTTATATCTTTTAATAAATTACCGACCAAGGCTGGGTCACCGAGGCACTATTATTTCAATAATTATTTTTTAAAAGAGTGACAGCTGAGTTCCTTGGTGGTTCTTCTCGGTAAGAGCACCTTTCCTAACCGGGCGTCAATCGACAAATTACAATAAAGCTACTATTGTAATTTGACGATTCAAAAGTGCTTGTAAAATCCAACTTGAATTAATAATAAGTACGTGGGTGTCCGGTAATTTTTATAATTTTAACGGTAATTTTAATAATAATAATTTTTACGGTAATTTTTAAAATGATGTAAAAAAAATGAAAAAAAGTTGAAAGAGAAATGAAAAAATAATAGTGCAGGTGGGGCTCGATCCTAGGTATTTTCACCTCTCTAGACCGCCCGTTCCCCAAATGAACTACCATGACTTTACGTTTGGCAGCGAAAAATTGTGATTGTATTCAACGTAAATTTAAAAAAAATTTAGAGCCAGAAAACAGGGATAAAACAACATTTTTTTTATAAAACTTATCTAAATCGATTTTTCTCCCCCGTTTCCGAGATTCCGAAAAAATATATATTTACATACAAGATTAACTCATTTAAATATTAAATATTTGAATTTAAATTCAAAGGAGAAAAAGAAGATAATTTTATCCAGACGTAGAATAATCAAGACCGCTCTTTTCTTAATCTCTTTTTAATTAGTGCAAAGTATCACGTAATGCTAGTCAATCTACATTCAGGATTAACAATGCTTACACAGAAATTACAGGTAGCGTTGTACGACGCCCCACAGCTATGTGACGACTAGATAACACAAGTGATGTGGAGTTGCCAGTGTTATATTTATTAATTACACACATTCACTACAACAATATTGACGATCGTTTCGCCCCGTAACCAAAGCATCTTCAGAAGATAGCCTCCGCGACAAAATCACAAAGCATTAAATAAATAAATAAATGAATAATATGGGACAGTTACACACACGATCGTCCGTCCCCAAAGTACGTAACAATACTTGTGTTATGGGTGACAGACAACTGGGTTAATATATTCTTATATATTTTTAAATACATACTTAAATACAGATATACACCCAGGCTCAAAGAACAACAGATTCATTTTTAAAACATATTGGCCTTCGCCGCAATTCGAAACCGCGACCCGCAAGGCTAAAAAAGGCAAAGGCAAAGGCAGGGTCACTACCCACTGCACCAACGGGCCAGTCAACGCTTTGCGACTTTGACATTGACATCATCACAAAGCAAAACGGATTGTCCATTCTACATTTAGCATTATATATATTTTCTATTTTACTTCATTGCGAATTATAGCAAAATAATTTTATTTTTACTTTTGCATTACATAGATTTTCTTATCAAACGCGGATTAAAGCAAAATAATTCATATTATTCTTGTCATAGGTTTTGTACTATGGAATTCCACATAGTAACGCCTACTTCTGTAAATTACTTTAAAAAAAATCATAAATAGAAGACTAGCTTTTATCCGCAACTTCGTTCGTGTGGACTGTTGTGTTATATGGCGCTTTTCAATATATCCTATTCCTGTAAAATTAACAGGATTTCTATAGACTATATATTATTCCAACGACAAAATCGCAAAGTCGCAAGGCTTTGTGTCAGGTATGAAAACGGATTGTCCACTCCACATTTAGCATTATATATGTTGTCGCCTATGACTTTCACTTTGTATTTTATAGCAACACCGTCACGAGTATAGCGCCCTTTTGACTGAAATGGTGGCAATACTGTGTGTGTGTTAACATATATATTTTCTATTTTACTTCATCGCGGACTATAGCAAAATAATTTTATTCTTCTGCCCTCTCAAAACTGTTGCTTTCTTTATTCTGTAATAACATCTCCACGTATTCCTCTAGGCTGCCAGTCGTCAGCAATCACTATCAAACACCTAGGTGATTGCCGCTGTATAATGCATGCCAACCCCCTGTCGACCCCCGGATGGTTCAAGGGGTGATGAGTGCGGTGTCCGATCGATTTTATAATTGTCCTATTGTTTATGCATTTTTATTACTGTTTTGTTTTTTAATCCTTTTGAGACATGTGTGGATAATTGTTTTGTGTAATGTTTAGGTTACAAATATCAAAAGTACGTAAAATCTATCTGCATTTATTATTATTTTATTTATTATTTTACATTAGTTTATTATTTTATATTAGTTTATTTTACGCCGTGTGGTATCCGACTGAATAGAATAGTACCACCCTCATTTCTTAACGAGGTGTCGTAAAAGATGACTATACCTTAGTCGCCTTTTACGATACCTTGGTAAGTAATGAGGATGGTCTATTCTACTCAGCCGGACACCACACGGCGGGTCGACTTACCTTAGTCGCCTTTTACGACACCTCGGTAAGAAAAGAGGGTGGTACTATTCTATTCAGCCGGATACCACACGGCGTATATGTTGTACTACATGAAGGCATAATTTTTTTCCGATCCGCCGTGTGGTATCCGGCTGAGTAGAATAGACCAACCTCATTTCTTACAGAGTTGTCGTAAAAAGCGACTAAGGTAAGTCGACCCGCCGTGTGGTATCCGGTTAAGTAGAATAGACCACCCTCTTTCTTACCGAGCGTCGTAAAATACGACTGAGGTAAGTTGACGTCAGGCAGGCGGCCGGTCGTTAAACTTAGAGTGGGATAAGGGCAGGAGGAAGATGATTTTATATTAGTTTATTTATATTATATTAATGCTGAATACTATAGTTTTACAGTTATTATTATTATAAATTATTTAATTAGTTTATTATTTTGCTATAATACACGGTTTTTTTTATACCTGAAATCGTAAATTATACTAAATTTTATTATTTGGAAAAGCATATAATGTATAGCAAGTACCAAGTAGGCACAGTTTTAACAGAAAATCTTAATAGTGTCTGGCCGGGGTTTGAACCCGTGACCCATTAATAACAATACGTATGTAGAGCTACCGAAAGTCGTTAATTTTAGTGACCGTATTCCCTCCATTAAGTTGATTGGCTTTCAGCGAAGATTTACAACAAAGCGGTTGGAATACTTTATCCTGCCCTAGTTTAACTAAAGCATGTCAGTTCGATTTTACTATAAACATTGTAAACAGGTTCTTTGAGTGACAAAATAAATTGCTTTATAATAAAACTAGCTTTTACCCGCGCAACTTCGTTTACGTGGACTGTAGTCTTGAAATTAGGAGTAGCTTCTGTCACCATCCAAACCTTCAAATATCTCCATCACAAAAATTAGATCAATCCGGGATGAATCAGAGGGATTTATCGTTTGATCAAGAGCTTAATATGATAATTTTAGTAAATAACCCGTACTTACATGAACTACCTATATATTAAAATAGCGCAGTAAAAGGAGTGCAAAAACTTTACATACATGAAAAATTACTTCTGGAATGTTTTCTGGAATTGGTGAAATTGAATGGAATGGAATGGAATGGAAAAGGTGGCAACCCTAGTCGTAAAGTACGTAGCCAAATCATGTGACATCATTTTACTCGTATAACATGGTGTGCCGACCCCACTTAGATTGAGATAAGAGCAGGAAGATTATGATCTATGATATTATTTATTGATATAATCGACGATAAAATATTAAGGAGATATAGACATAACTTGTAAAAGTGTAATAAGTTTATAAGTTTGTTTTGTACGCTTTAGAAAAATGCTATTTGCCCTACTATAATAACAATTGCTATTCAAAACGTTAAGGAGTTTATAAAACAGAAAGGAACGTTTCAGTATTTAAATGAGAAGATTTAATGATTTAATGGTACTATTTCCACGTGAAAAAAATCTATAAATTTAAATAATATAATTTTAGATGTGATTAAAAACATATTGAGAGATTTCATTTACTAATAATTATATTATATCGATTAAATATATTAATTTATTGAAGTATGTTTTTATCATTTGGTATTCGAAATAAATCTTTATAATTAGCCTTAATTAAGTGTGCCTTTAATATTAATTCATTATATTATTTTAATTTTAATTATATTGCCTTGTTTTGTCGCTAATAATAAAAGATCTTTGCAATAATATTCCTCGAAAAATAATGTAGGATTACCAACAGCGTCATCTAGTGAAATATTGTAGTACCACGTCGCAACAGTTCGATTGTAAAGTTGATGGAAGGTACATTCGATGTTTCAGTTTGTTATACTCTATTACTAGATGTCATTATATGTCTTTAAATATGTCTATCTACACTAATAAAGCTAGTAAAAAGCTGTGATGGCCTAGCGGTGCGACCATGTGAATCTCTAGAGACGATCATGGGTTCAAACCCGGGCAGACACCAATGAGTTTTTCTATTAAAACTTATGTGTCTAATTGATAATTGCAATTTATCACACACTTTTCGGTGACGGAAACCATCGTGAGGAAACCTGCATATCTCTAGAAAATTCTAGGAATATGTGTAACCTACCAATCCGCATTGGAGCAGCGTGGTAGGTCTTAAATCCAACCCTTCTCTCCAAAAATGGAGAGAGGAGGCCTATGCCCAGCAGTGGGATAGTAACAGGCCGTTACTTACACTAATATTATAAAGAGGAAAAATTTGTATGTATGTTTGTAATGTTTTTACACAAAACTACTGGACCGATTTCAAAAATTCTTTCATCATTGGAAAGCTGCATCTTTACTGAGCAACATAGGTATGTGACCAAAAGAGTTTAAAAATATGAATGTGGATGGATGTATGACTAGAGGGAAGCCGAAAAAAGATGGATGGATTGCGTTAAAAATGACATGCATGTTAATGATAGGAAAGAATGTAAGAAGAAGATATATTGTGCCGACCCCACTTAGAGTGGGATAAGGGTATTAGAATGATGATGATGATGATACGCAGCATATGTTACATGAAAAAATAGGGATCCGTAATAAAAATTTAATAAGGTGTCAAAAATTAGTCATAAAAATTTCTCATCGCATGCGCTGCGGAAACTATTGATGATATATTAGGTCCTTACATATGAAATTGGCGTTTTCTATGGGAGGAACATAAAGTCGCTTTTCTTTAATGAAATATATTTAATTAATCAAAGTATGTACCATTGCTATGTATGCACTTTTGCCATCTCATAGGTAGTTCATTGATCCCCTTACTAAAAAAACCATTTGGGCGGGAATCAATAAATCTTTTAAGGCGATTTGGACTGCCCCATGGGAGTTGAATTTTTTCCTTGCAAGTAGTTATCCAAATTGCGAAAAAAATGGTAATCTGTTGGAGCAAGGTCCGGAGAGTCCGGTGGATGTCTAAGACATTCTAATTGAAGCTCCTCTGATTTGGTAGCCGTCTGTTGTGCAGTGTGTGGTCTAGCGTTGTCCTGGAGCAGCAGTGGCCTAGAGCGATTGACCAGCCTCGGTTGTTTAGCAGCTAGCTTTTCCATCATGGTTTGCAGTTGCTGACAATAGATATCTGCCGTAATCGTCTGGCCAGATTTAAGAAAGCTGTAGTGAACGACACCGGCAGTAGTCCACCAAACACTTAAAGGCAACTTTTTTTTAGTCAATTTGCGCTTAGGGCAGGATTTGGCTAGTTCGCCAGGGTTCAGCCATTGCGATGAGCGCTTCCGATTAATTTAATTCTTCATTATCAACTTTGGTCTCCGGCCGTCCACGAGGCTTGTTCTGCAGGTCGAAATTTCCAGAACGAAAACGTTGGAACCAAAAACGCACTGTGTTTTCTTTTGCGACACCGTCACCATACACATCATTAATGCGTCGAGCCGTTTCTGCAGCACTGGTGCCACGGTGAAACTCATACTCGTAAGTAACGCGATATTTCATGTTTTCCATTTTGTAAACAGAGTGACACAAAGAAAAAAACAAAAGAAGAAAAAACAAATGAATTAAGGGGTTTGAAACACAAATGCATGAGTAAATAGCTGTATGAATTTGAATTTGGAATTCCTAACCATAAAGGTAATATTTGAGACCAGAGTGGCCAGTACGACAAAACGCCAATTTCATATGTAAGGACCTAATATTTAACAAAAATAAATCTATAGTCCGACTTAGTAGACTTTCCACTGCCATGGGATCGGTAAGTACGCGGGTGAAACCACGGGATATTACTAGTCATTAATATTTAAATATATTTTATCTATTAGCGGTACCCAGAGACGCCGTGTGGTATCCGGCTGAGTAAAATAGACCACCCTCTTTCTTACCGAGGAGTCGTAAAATACGACTAAGGTAACGTCAGGCAGGCGGCCGGTCGTAAAATACGTAGCCAAATCATATGACAACATGTTGTGCTGACCCCACTTAGAGTGGGATAAGGGCAGGAGGATGATGATAGAGGTACCCAGGGGTTGCTATTCCAACACCTTAACCTTCTCATTCTTAACCGCTAATCTTTACTTCAGCTTTGTGACACGCTGAGCTATGTTGGTTACTTTGGTTCTACAAATCTCCTCATTCCTGATTTGATAACGTAGAGAAACACCAAGCATAGCTCTACATCGTCCGCTGAGTGACTCTGAGCTTTCTTGTAAGGCCCACAGTCAGCGACCACATTTCAGATTCGTATGTCATCACCGGCAACACGTACTATTCAATGGCATTTATGGCATTTATAATTTAAGACCGCGTGATTCCCTGCGAGAGAAGTTTAAGGAAACAGGTATTCTTACATTTGCTTCACAGTATATTTTAAGCAATTTAATTTATGTACATAAAAATATAAAGAATTATAAAACGATAGGTGATGTGTACAATAGACAAAGCAGGAACCGACATAAGCTTGCGGTTCCTGCTTTGCGCCTTGCAAAAGTGCGTAACTGGTTTGTGGGTTTTGGTATAAGATTCTATAATAAAATTCCGCAATCAATTTCAGCATTGCCATTACAGCAGTTTAAAAACACTGTTAAAAAGAGGCTGATACAGAAAGCCTACTATACTCTTGAAGATTATTTAGAAGATAAGAATGTGTGGATATAGCTCTCTTTGAACCTGTACAAGACAGTAACGACTTAATGTAAATAGTATTAAGAATTATATTTTTAAAAAGAGCAACCGCCGAGTTTCTTGCTGGCTCTTCTCGGTAGAAACAGCTTTCCGAACCAGCAGTAGAGTTGACGAGTTAAAAGCACTTGTTTACAAGTTAATTTGAATGAAGAATATTTTGAATTTGAATTTGAAGAAAGATCTTGTTCTTGAGGTACTGAGATATTTCGACGAAAAGATTTCGAGTAAGATTTTAGATTATATTAGTTTATTTCAATTCTATATGCATGCCATACTGCACGTAATCCCACCATCTCTTCTTAGGCCTCCCTCTAGTCACATATCCAGACTTCCCCTTATATTCTCGTTTTGTATTTTATCCAATCTTAAACATAGCTATATATTTATTATATATCTTACTTGTTACCCAGCAAAGACATCGTGCGACTCTTTCGAGGGTGAAGGGTTTAAATCCCAAGCACCAATGAGTTTTTCTTAATACTTATGTCTAATTGATAATTTGTTTGTACTATTTTGGTAGTAAGCTGTGCGACTTTTTGGAGTTACAGATTCAAAACTCGGGTAGGCACTAATGAGTTTTTCTCTTAAAAACTTATGTGTCTAATTGATAATTGCAATTTATCACACGCATTTCGGTGAAGTATAACATCGTGAGTAAACCTGTATATCTCTAGAGCATTCTAGGGATATGTGTAACCTACCAATCCGCGTGATAAGTTTAAGCTCCAATGCTTCTCTACAAAAACGGAGAGAGGTCTATGCCCAGCAGTAGGATAGTAACAAGCTGTGACTTTTTAACTTACTTCTATCAATTTTTGATACTTTCCTTTACTCTAGTAACGAAGTAACAGCCTTTCGCTAGTGTCAGGATAAGGTAAGGCTGCGTAGGACGGAGCGTACCACGCGCTCTGTAAAAGGCATATTTTGGGGCGTTCAAAAACGTAAACAACAGGGCAACGTCCGATTAACGGTGCACAGGGCTATAATGGAATAAAAAAGCAAAATTTATTGGAAAAACATATTCGGAAATGACTAAATATATACAATGAGTAACCGCGTGACGAAGCTAAGGTCTGGACATACCGCAGAGTTTAAGCGTTCCCTCAGATTTTTGGCCATGCCGCCGGAGTTTGCGGAGTAGTTCAAGTTGTTTGCGGCCACGTAGTTACCAAACGCCATGAAACGCCATCCTCTACGCACAAAACGTGGCTGCTGCTATAAGTCCGTCAACTTAGTAGGAGTTTAACCTACTCCATCGTTAGTGTAACGCCAATTTGTATGACGCTGCAACAGCGACATATAAAGACCGCTGTTCCCACTAAGCACACTATTTCCTATTGTAGTGCTTATAAACTAATGTTGTATGAATATAGCACAGGCTCAAACACGCACGAACAAATAACAACATGTCACTTCACGACCACTCTCACCAAGGGCTCTCGTGTTAATGTCGTGGTTCATACTGAGACCGTGTGTGTACCTTTGTACTAGTGTGAGTTAGTGTGACTATGTTCATGTATGTATTACATTTATCTTGTATATAAATGTACAAAGTACGTTACACATGTCTCAACCAGCATACACTACACCTATGAAATAGTAAAGCTCGTTGGTTGTGCGAAGCGCCGTCGTCAGATACTAAGATGCCGACCGTGCAGGAGTTCGTTCGTCGCGTTGCGCGCAAACTGTTAGCGCATGCGGACAACAGCGCGCACGTTCACCTCCATGGTATCGCGCCACTCCATGTGCGACCTTCCGATGGACGTTCCCTGCCTCGCGAGCTCATGCGATCACCAGTGACGATGACGCGTGACGACGAGGACGACGTGACGGGTGACAGGGTGAAACCACTCGACGAGACAGTCATACCACCTGACCAAGACACCATCGGACAAGACACCTCCGATCATCACAGCTTCACCTTTTAGTTGACGGTAGGCCTTACGGCCTGAACATTGTCAACACTGATCCACCACGCTGCTCCAAATGCGGATTTGTAGGTTACACATATCCCCAGAATTCTCTAGAAATATGCAGGTTTTTAAATGATGTTTTCCTTCACCGAAAAGCGTTTGATAAATTACAATTATCAATAAGACCCATAAGTTTTTTAAGGGAAAAACTCAGTAATGTCTACCCGGGGTTTGAATCTGTGACTCTCAAATCACAAAGCTTACTACCAAAATACGTAGCACAAATAAATTATCACATTTTTATTCACATTAGAATTGGCTGTATTTGGGACCAACTTCCAACTAAGTCCAACCCCTTCTTTGGCTGTTTACGATTTCACAAATGTTTTTTTTAGAAAACACTCCGTTAACGGCATGAATGGGATTGGGTTTAACGGTGCTATCGACTTTTGCGAAAATGGTTCGATGACTAACCTGCACCATTTATATCTCAATAACATATGTTCAGATATGGCGGCGGTTGTGCCGCGTCAAATCGATTAAGAAGTTTCCTTAATTGTTTCCACTTGTGCTATAAAAAGCCGTGATAGTCCAGCAGTGAGACCCTGTCACTCTTTCGAGAGGGTCACGGCTTGAAACGTGTATTGTTTGTGTACAAAATTATACATAATTAGCTTTTAATCGCATCTTCGTTCGCATGGACTGTTGTCGCATGTTATTTTGTAATAAATGGCGCTTTTCAATGTCACCTGTAGAATTAACGGGATTTCTATAGCCTATATGTGATTCCGGTATATAAGGAATAATTGTGTCAAATTTCATTGATAATACAGCGGATTCGCCGTGAAAAAGTAACAAACATACATCCATACTCACTAAATTTCGCATTTATGATATTAGTAGGATAGGATTATAAGAAAATTATGTGTATAAAAGACAAAGTAGAAACCTACATAAGAGCTTGCAGCTCCTGCTTAGCGCTCAGCAAAAGTGTAATTCGTTTGTGGGTCTGGTTATAAGATTCTACAATAAAATTCCGCAATCAATTTTACCTCTGCCATTACAGCAGTTTAAAAAACTGTTAAAGGGCAGCTGATACAAAAGACTATTACACTGTTGAGGATTATTTAGATGATCAGAATGCGTGGATATAGCTACTGTCCGACCCTGTACAAGACAGTAATGACTCGTCAGATACTATCAACCGCAGATATCTTACTGGCTCATCTCGGTAGGAACAGCTTTCCGAACCAGCAGTAGAGTTGACGATTCAAAAGCACTTAGAAGTTTACTTGAATGAAGAAAATTTTGTATTGAATTTTAATTGAAGCAGCGTAGTAGGTCTTAGCTTCATGTTATGTGTTTTTTATATCAGAAAAAGGGGGTCCAGCCCGTCGGGGACGAGGTATGTCTGACTCGCACCGACTAAAACAAGCTATGTGCTCCACCTCTTTATTGTAAAATTTAAATGACATTTACGTAATTACGAGAAGTCGCAAACATCTGCCTTTGGACTCTAGAAAAAAATTAATTTTATGGGCATTGTGGTAGCCAGAGGTCACGCTTGTAGCGTGTAAATGTAACTATAAAAATGTGTATGTGTGTATGTTATCGGCGAAGTTTTGTCCTTCAACACGATAGTGTTGGATATACAATAGGAAGATAAAGGAGCGGCGGACTCTCACGGACTAAAAACCTGACAGTGCTCCACCACGCTGCTGGTGGCGGGGACAGGGTACCGTTGGACACATTGCCCCCCATACCCACCAGCAGTAGCTCAGACAGACAGCTACTGAAAGAGATGTATGTATCTCTTTACTCTCATTTGCTTTCTATTTTGTAAAAGAAGAAGAAAAAGCGAGATCCAATACTAAACACTAGCTCTATTAATCGTGCGGTAACAATTTATTGTAGTATGGCAAATTGTCAGTCAAATTAACGGTGTCATCATCCTGCCCTTAAGTGGGGTTGGCACATCTTATAAACATGTCAAATGCTTTGGCTACGTATTTTACGACCGGCCGCTTGCCTGGCGTTAACTTAACTAAGTCGTACTTCGTGACACCTCGGTAAGAAATGAGGTTGGTTTATTGTACTCAACCGGATACCACACGGCGGGTCGACTTAGTTTAGTTGCCTTTTACGACACGTCGGTAAGAAATGAGGGTGGTTTATCTAATCAGCCGAAAATTTTACATTTTTAACAGCCAACATTGAAATCTAGTCCTTGTATGACGAAATTGTCACTTAACGTATAGTTAACTTCTCAGTTAAGTTTGGACAACAATTCGCAAAACCAAATACGGTGTGTTTGGACATAACATTTAGTGCCTTCTGTATTTGGTGGGAGTTTTTGGTGGGACCACTCTAATTGTGTTACAACTAGATTTTTGTTTTTATTTGGCGTTGATATTATGGAAACATTTCAATGACAAACGTTTCTGGTCGTATGCTAGCAGTGTTTACATGTTGGTTATTATATAACTTTTTTTTAATGTTGCCACACTGCTGTTTAAAATATACAAGCACTACAGTGCTTGTATGTTGTGGTGTATGTGTTTTTACGAATTCTACATGTGTCAGGAATGAAAACGGATAATCCACTTTATATTCAGTCATCATCCTACTGACCTTCTCCCACTCTAAGTGGGGTCGGCAAAACATGTTAGCACATGATTTAGCTACGTATTTTACGAATGGTCGTCCGCCTTATCTCAACTTACCTTAGTCGTACTTTAAGATACCTCCATAAGAAAGAATGTCGTCTGTTCTAGTCAATCGGATACCACACAGCGGGACGACTTACCTTAGTTGCCTTTAACGACACCTCGGTAAGAAATGAGGGTGGTCTATGCTACTCAACTATGCTGTCGCAGACTTTTATTTAGAACTTTTGAGGGAAACAATTTTAAAATTATTTTGCTATAATCCGCGAAGAAGTAAAATAGAAAATATATATAATGCTAAATGTAAGTGGACAATCGGTTATCATACCTGATACATGCAGGATTGGTAAAAACACATGCACAAACCTCCACCACCGCCACCACAATACACAAGCACTATATACGTTCACTATCACAAACTCAACAATTGTTTTGCCCCGCAACCGAAGCATCGTCAGGATATAGACTCCACGACCAAAATCGCAATGCGAAGCAATACCTTTTTTTTTTTTTTTTTAATATGACTAATGCTGTTAGCCCTAATGGCTTTGACAGCGTCACCGATAAGACGGGTGAGCGCGGAAGCATCGCCGGGAAGAAATGGATAATACAAGCGGGTGCATTACAAGCACCCACCCTACAGGGGCGTCGCCTTAAGGGTGTCTCCTGCGAGACCGAACCTCGGCTTAAGGCGACGCGTTTTTGGAGGGCTGCATCTAATAATTGACTTGGAAAAAGTCTGCGTCACGGCGGCCGCGGCAGAGGGCTGCGGCCGCTTGACACAAGCAAGCGGGGACCTCGTCTTCGCCGGCGAAGACGCTGTTTGTGTGCGTGTAGTGTGTATATCTTGTTGGATGCTGTTATAGCATCGTCGGGGTCGTTAAGGACGCTCCTCGGGCGCCTGTGAATCTTGTTGGGGTGCTTCAACGCCTTATAGTTGGACGCGGCCACTATAAGGGGGTTTGGGTGGATGGACGCTTTCTCGAAGTAAGTCGTCGAGAATCGTCTGAAAAGATCGGCTATCGTAGGTAGGTCGAGATCTCTATGGAGGTTCACGTTGCGCACGAACCACGGACAGCCAGTGGCTGTACGCATGAATCGATTTTGAAGTATCTGCAACGGACACAGTCGTGATTTCAGAACGTGCGCGAACGCGACGCTCGCATAGGTCATAATGGGTCTGATGCAAGTCTTGTAAAGTGTCACTTTGTTGCGAAGTGACAGTTTACTTGCCTTGCACAGTATCGGATGGAGGCGTCCCAAGGCGAACGCTGCCCGGTTACGGACAACGCGGATGTGTCGGATAAAGGATAGGGTAGGTTGGAGGATGACACCTAAGTATTTGACTTCCTTTTGCCAATCTATGTATTTGTTGTAAATGGAGACTCTAGGGGGCGTCCGGATGAAGTCCATGGCTCTCCTAGATCTCGCAAAGAACATTGCTGCGCTTTTATCGGGATTAATTTCGATTCTCCACCGGCGGAACCAGCTTCCGAGCTGGTTGGTTGCTCTTTGGAGCCTATTATTTATAGTAATGGGATCTCTACAGGTCGTATAGATTGCGGTATCGTCCGCGAACATAGCTAAGTGGGTGACTGCACTAGTTTTAGTGGAGAATCGTGGGATGTCACTCGTATAGAGCGAATAGAGGAACGGTGCGAGTACCGAACCTTGGGGGACTCCGGCGCGTAAGGTACGTCTTGAGGAGAGCGCACCATCAATACGATATCTAAATGAGCGATTTGTAAGGTAATCGCGAACGATGAGAACGAGTCTATCGGGGATTCCTAGGTTCGCAAGTTTGTATATTAAACCCGCATGCCAAACCTTGTCGAAGGCTTTGGCGACATCGAAGAAGACAGTACCGGTGTACCGTTTTTTGCCGAAGCCATTTAGGACGGCTTCGGTAAGTCGGTGTACTTGTTGTACCGCGGTGTGTTTGGCGCGGAAGCCGAATTGCTCATCCGGTATGAGCTTCATCGACTCCATGAACGTTATGAGTCTAGTGAGGATAACTCGCTCGTAGACTTTCCCTAAGCTGTTGAGCAGGCTGATGGATCGATAGCTGCTCGGGAGATTACTGGGTTTTCCCGGTTTACGAATACCTATTACTATTGCTTCCTTCCATTCGTCGGGGAAGGAGCAACCTAACAGGAGGGCATTGAAAATCAATACTAATAGGTTTATCAGTTGGTCGGGGAGGCACTTGAGTGCTTTGTTGGATATGGAGTCGGGGCCTGGGGACTTGCGGGTCTTCAGGTTTTGGATAATGGAACGGACTTCCTCTCCGGTGGTGGGAGTGAGCAGCTCGCTTTCGGGAGCCTTCGCGGATATCCTAGCCGCCGCCATTTCCACTTCCGAGTGGAATTCGGCGTGTTCGGGATGACTGGGGTTATTTGAACATTGTCCCTCAAGACTGTCAGCCAAGCATTCGGCCTTATCGATGTCGTCAAAAGCGACCGGACGGTTTAAACGTAACAATAGAGGTGTAGCTGCACACTGGTCTCCTCTCAGGGATTTCGCCAGTTTCCAGAAAGCCAGGTGACTCGGCGAGATCTCTGAGAGTTTGTTGTCCCAGGCGGACTGACGGTTGAGGCTGAGTTTTTCTCTAACCTCTCTTTGAAGTCGCCGGAGTGTTCTCCGGTTATCGTCTGTCGGGTATGCGTCATGGGCCCTAGTGGCGGCACGTTTACGTCTAAGTAGGTCGCGCAAGTCGTCCGGTAGTCTCCCACGACCGCGGTCTTCGGGGACTTCCTTGGAGCAACGCTCGAGTGAGTCTGTTATATGTTTCGTAAGGTGGGTAACAGCGAACTTGGCACTATCCACGGAGTCTATCTTGTCAGGAATTTGATCTAGGTGGTCTGAGTTTAGGGACTGGAGTTTCCCGCCTAATTTACTCCAGTCAATTATCGTTTTCGTGGGAGGGGTCGTGGAGGTAGATTGACCTAACTGAATTAGAACCGGACGGTGGTCCGAGTCTAATTCATGCAGGACTTCTATAGAATGTAACTGGAGAGCTACATTTTTGAAAATGTATATATCTAACACATCTGCTCTGTTTGGATCCCCGTTAGGCGGGTATCTGGTGGGCTCGTTAGGGGCTATTACCTCAAAAGCGAGGTTTGGAAGGCCGTTGAGGCCTTGGAGTATTGTGCCGTTCCGGTTGGTTCGGCGAGAGTTCCATTGGCCATGTTTGGAGTTGAAGTCTCCGGCCAGTATTACAGAGTCGCCTAGTGCGAGAAGGGTGCGGACGTCTCTTTCGAGTACCCGTTTGGTCGGACTGAGTTATACTGATGCTAGTATGATCAACTGATGGCCGGTCATACCCACCTGACAGACTGAAGCCTCCATGTTAGTAAGCTTTGGGGAATCAAGGGGGGAGCATAGGAGGGCTCTTTTGTAGTAAATGAGCGTGCCGCCTTTTTTGGATGTCAGACGGTCATTTCTAATCAAACAGTAGTTCGCAATATTGGGATTGCGAAATTGGGGTTTTAAGAAGGATTCTTGTATTAGAAGAATATTTATGTCGTGTGCAACTGAAATCGCGGACTTCGTCCATGTGTCTGATAAGCCCGTCTGCGTTGTACGTGACGAGCTTGAGGGAGTGGGGCTTGGCCCTACCCAGTGAGGGTTTAAGCTTAAAGCCTAGAGATGGCCTGCACCAAACTAGAGTGTTCGAGCAAGGCCATTAATCTGTTTTGAGGATTACTCCTCAGCTTGTTTGCCAAAATTGACAGCTCCGTAGTGTCAATCTTGGTCACTATATCGCAAACAAGTTTCATGTCGTCAATGAAACTCGTTGCTGGGGGGGCGGCTGTCACTTTAGGAGCGGCAGCTCTTGTATTGGAGCTCAAGATTGCGGTAGCGGGTTTCGCTACCGTCTCTTGAGCCGGTTTTGCTGGCACGCGAAGCAATACCCAAATAAGTTTAGTTATATACTAATCGGTTCAACCCCACCCTTTATTTTATTTTGCCTGCGAACAAGTGTAACAAGCTTGAACTAGAAACATTTATCTGCTCGTTAATGAGGGTGCCATTGTTATGTTTAATAATCTCAAGGTTTTCCAATAGGCTCAGCTTAAGTCATATTATTTTATATCCTCATATCTTACCGAGGTGTTGTAAAATACGACTGAGGTATGTTGATGTCAGGCAGGCGGCCGGTCGTAAAATACATAGCCAAATCATGTGACAACATGCTTATAACATGTTGTGCTGATCCCACTTAAGGTGGGAAAAGGGCAGGAAAAAGATGATTTTATCGCGGATTATAGCAAAATACTATTTATTGTTACTTTTGTTTGTCATATTATAAACGATGCAGATGTACCTAGCTAATATTAGCAAGTCTTTAAAGCTGCTATTCAGATAATCCGAATAGAACGGCTCCGATCATCTCGATAGCTGTGAAGCACTCAGCCACTTGCGAATGAATGGATTGCGATATGAAAAGTGCACGGAGTTCTTTCAGTATTTGATGAGCTCTCAAAAGTGAGATCCTTTAACGAGCGAAAGATATTAGATTCTGTACGGGTGTATAAGTAATAATTCACAAATGTTACAAAATTTACAATGGGCTGCCTGAAGTCAACTTACCTTATTCGTATTTTACGACACCTCAGTAAGAAATAAGGGTGGTCTATTCTACTCAGCCGGATACCACACGGCGGGTCGACTCACATTTGTCACCTTTTGTGACACTTCGGTAAGAAATAAGGGTGGTCTATTCTACTCAGCCGGACTAGTACTCCATCCAGGAGGCTTATGCCCAGCACTGGGATAGTATCTGCTTATTACTTAATTTAAAAAATAAATTATAAATATATATGGGACCCTTACACACACGGTCGTTCGTCCCCAAAGTAAGTTACTTAATACTTGTGTTATGGACAGAAAACTGGTGAATATATACTTATATATATATATATATATATATTTTTAAATACATACTTAAATCAAACAAGGCCTATATTACTGAAACTTAAAGCACTAGCTTTAAGTTTCTCTCTTTGCAGTCCTGATTAACAGACTGTAAATGAATTAATTCTTATTATTTTAGTTCAAACTTCACGTGTTTGCACATAATTTTTTTTTCTTTTTTTTTGGACATTTACACATGCATCAAAAGAGTTTAAAATATGAATGTGGATGGATGTATGGCTAGGGGGAGGCCGAGAACAAAATGGATGGATTGTGGAAAAATGATATGCATGTTAAAGGAGTGGCACCAGAGTTGACTAATGATAGAGGAGAATGGAAGAAAAAGACATACTGTGCGGACCCCACTTAGAGTGGGCTACGGGTAAGAGAATGATGAATGATGATGACTTACACACACAGTTGTCCATCCTCAAAGTAAGATATTTAATACTTGTGTTATGGGTGAAAGACAGCTGAATATATACATATATAATTTTTAAATATATACTTAAATACAAATATACACCCAGGCTCGAAGAACCAACAAGTTCTTTTTTTTATTGTAAATGTTGGCCCTCGGCGAGAATCGAACCCGCGACCTGTGGGGCTGAAGGCACTCTATCACTACCCACTGCGCTAACGGGCCAGTCAAAAAAAATGATGCGGTTAAACCGATTAGTATATAACTAAGCTTGTTTGGGTAATGCTTCGCTTTGCAATTTTGTTGTGGAGTCTATCTGATGATGCTTCGGTTGCGGGGCAAAACGATTGTTGAGTTTGAAATAGTGAATGTGTGTAATAGTGTATTGTGGTGGCGGTAGTGGAGGTTTGTGCGTGTGTTTTTACGAATCCTGTATGTTTCAGGTACGAAATTCGATAGTCCACTTTACATTTGGCATTATACATATTTTCTATTTTACGTCATGGTAGATTATATATAGGTATTCCAGAAAATTCGGGAATCGCTTACCCCTGACAATGATTAATTATTTGCTATTTATTTATCCGTAGAAGCTCCAGCTTTACTGCGAAAGTTTTCTCATTGAAACACCCCGTCAACAGTTCCAAACAACCGTGGAATATAAACAACATTATACCGGAACTTTGTCGCAGATTGAACTGTAAAGTTTACATTGAAGACGAAATTCTCTGAAATATTATATCCTCCTGCCTTTTTCCCACTCTAAGTGGGGTCGGCATAACATATTATAAACATGCTGTAACATAATTTGGCTGCGTTTTTACGACCGGCCGCCTGCCTGACGTCAACTTGCCTTAGTCTTATATTACGACACCTCGGTAAGAAGGAGGGTGGTCTATTATCTATCTATTATTATCTATTATATCGCACTCAGCTATCGAAATTCTCTGAAATACACTGTTACTGACTTTATTTCTTCTTCTTTGTCAACCGATGGACGTCCACTGCCGGACATAGGTCTCTTCATGGGATCTCCAGAACACACGATCTTGTGCCGCTTGGACCCAGCTGCTACCCACGACCTTTTTGAGGTCGTCAGTCCATCTAGCAGGGGGTCTTCCGACACTGCGCTTTCCGGTACGGGGTCGCCATTCCAACACTTTAAGACCCCAACGGCCATCGGTTCTCCGCACTATGTGCCGCCCATCGTCACTTCTTAACACGCTGAGCTATGTCGGTGACTCTGGTTCTTCTACGGATCTCCTTATTTATGATTTGATCACGTAGAGATACGCCGAGCGAGTCGTCGCTTGCTGAGCGTCAAGCCTTCTTATGAGGCCCATAGTCAGCGACTTAGCCTCACAAAAGATAAATTTAAAAAAATATTACATTCGTGCATGTTTTAAACAAGTTGACCCGCTGTATGGTATTCGACCGAGTAGAATAGACAACTCTCATTTTTAATCGAGGTGTCGTAAAAGGCAACTAAAGTCGACCCGCCGTCCGGTATCCGGTTTAGTAGAGCAGACCACTCTCTTTCTTACCGAGGTATCGTAATATACTAACTATACTAAATGTTAACTAAGGTAAGTTGACGTCAGACAGGCGGCCGGTCGTAAAATACGTAGCCAAATCATGTGACAACATGTTTATAGCATGTTGAGCTGACCCCACTTAGAATGAGCTAGGGATGATGAAGTAAAAGGAAAATATCGTTGTTTTATTATTGAATGGGCATACGCAAGGTTATGGAATAATTAATGAACTTTAACTGGAGTTACGCTCGCAATTAATAAACGAGAACCGCATTTTTAACACCCAAAAGCAGTCATAACGTTTACCGTACAAAAAAAAAACATTCCTCACAAAAAACCACATATCTCACCAAAACTGAATACGGATTTTCCATTTCTCACCCATTACCATGTTAATAAAAAAACAAGCGATCATATAAGGCCAAGTAAACACTATCCATTTGTGATTCTTATGTAACACACAGGCTGAACGCTCCTTTTGAAGCTGGTCGAACCAAAAAAGAGTATCCCAGTACTAAAGAGAGGGTCTTTAGACCGCTTACGGACGTTGGTACGCTAAATAAGTCATTGACAGAGTTGCTTATGGATAGGGCCAAAATTATGGACCTACGCTCGTAAGGTCGTGCACGTGGTGTCTGGGATACTGGGGGTTTCCTCTGAACGGATGTGAATCAACTATGTTTCTTTGGCTTGTTTTTTTTCATTGAACGCGTTTAAGAATGTACTGTAATCTGTACTGTTGATGAAATCTTATCATATACAAAATATTCTTTATTCAAATAAACGTAAACAAGTGATTTTGAATCGTCAACTCTACTGCTGGTTCGGAAAGCTGTTCCTACCGAGAAGAGCTATCAATAAACGGCGGTTGCTCTTTTAAAAATGTTATTTTTACTTGACTTGACTGGCCCGTTGGAATAGTGGGTAGTGACCCTGCCTTCAGCTCCACGGGTCGCGGGGTCTATTCCCGCCGTGGGCAAACAGGCTCAAAGACCAACAAATTCATTTATAGAAATAAATGAATTTGTTGGTCTTTGAGCCTGGGTGTATATTTGTATTTAAGTATGTTTTTAAAAATATATAAGTATTCACCAGTTGTCTGTCACCCATAACACAAGTATTAAGTTACTTACTTTGGGGACGGACGACCGTGTGTGTAAGTGTCCCATATATTAATTTAAAAAAAAATTGTTATTACTCATTACATTTAGTTATTACTGTCTTGTACTCTTACTTGTCTAAGCGAGCTATATCCACACATTCTTATCTTCTAAGTAATACTCAACAGTATAGTAGGCTTTCTGTATCAGCCTCTTTTTAACAGTGTTTTTAAACTGATGTAATGACAAAGCTGAAATTGATTGCGGAATTTTATTATAGAATCTTATACCCAGACCCACAAACGATTTACGTACTTTTGTAAAGCGCTAAGCAGGATCCGCAAGCTTATGTCGGTTCCTTTGTTTTTTATACACATAATTTTTTTATAATCCCATCCTATCCTACTAATATTATAAATGCGAAAGTTTGTGAGTATGGATGTACGTTTGTTAATCTTTCACGGCAAATGCGCTGTACCAATATCTATAATATTTGACACAATTTTTCCTTATACACCGGAATAACATATAGGCTATAGAAATCCTGTTTATTTTATAGGAATAGGTATAGAAGGCTTTTGTATCAGCTTCCTTTTAACAGTGTTTTTAAACTGGTATAATGACAGAGCTAAATTGATTGCGGAATTTTATTATAGAATCTTAAACCCAAACCCACAAACGATTTACGTACTTTTGCAACGTGCTAAGCAGGAGCTGCAAGCTTGTCGGTTCCTACCTTGTCTTTTATACAACATCATTTTTTTATAATCCTATCCGATTCTACTAATGTTATAAATGTGAAAGTTTGTGAATATGGATGTATGTTTGTTATTCTTTCACGGCGAATCTGCTGAACCAATATCGATGAAATTTGGCACAGTTATCCCTTATACACCGGAATAACATATAGACTATAGAAATTCTGTCAATTCTACGGGAATAGGATAACATTGAAAAGCGCCATCTATTATCAAGCTATCACGCGACAACAGTCCACGCGAACGAAGTTGCCGGTAAAATCTAGTCTGTTATATTGATGCAAATCGGTTGAATGTCATTGGTTTCGGTATTCGCTTTTACAATAAAATTCCGCAATCCATACTAGACCATAATATGCAACAGCAGAGTATAGGTTTCTGCCTCTGGAAAGAATAAAACGGAATTTCGAGGTACCAATCTGTTTTAGTTTAGGTTGGATTCATATATTTTCTTTTTACATCAAATTTCACTGCAAAGATTTATTTGTTGACAACCCATTACCCGATTAACACCGTTTAAATACTTTCTGAGAGGATTACATTGTCAAAAAGCAAAATCATTGATTTACATTATATCCTTGATGGTTAAACTATGTTAATTGACGGACATTGCAGGCTCAACAAGCTTAAACAACGTCTAAATTAAATACTGAGAGATTTATTAAGTGCTAATAGAATTTACATGATGCTCTACGAATAATTTTACTCTTTCGTATCAGAATATTGTTAGATCCTTGCTAAAATGAACAACCGACTTTACAAAGGCCGCAGTGGTGGATTTAAATTACTTTAGATAATATGGCGTGAACATTCCTTGAAAAGACCTATGATTGATTGAAAAAAGGATGGAGTTAATTCGCTTGTATGTTTGCGTATTTGTTTGTGATTTGTTTGAGTTAGTGACAAACATCGCTTTGTACTTAAATCACTCTAGTGTAGTATAAACATATTTTTGTCTATTATTGTCTTTGGTGTTATTGTTCTTTTTTTATCTTAAATCTTGACCGTATTAATTGAAACTTTATGGAAGTTTCAAATAGAAAAGTCAGATTGAACTGTGATTAGGGCACTCAAAATTCAACACCAATTCCTGATGCACAGAAAATAACGTATCCTTTCCGGTTTTAACAATAAACACAATAAAGTGACACGTGATACAGATAATATAGGTTTATTACAAAATGAGGTCGAATATGTTTATGCCGCGCGTGTACGATTTTGACATATGAGTTTCGCGCGCATCCGTCCGCAAGATGGCGTCGATTGTTATGCAATGGCGCG
This sequence comes from Morpho achilles, assembly GCA_947086495.1. Lineage (NCBI taxonomy): Eukaryota > Metazoa > Arthropoda > Insecta > Lepidoptera > Nymphalidae > Morpho > Morpho achilles. Next base: position 15,858,552 of record CAMTZB010000014.1, on the reverse strand, counting down.
AAAGTAACTGTCCACGTCCTTCCTGTGGTACCGGAAGGGAAAATAAATAAATGGTCTCGAATATATTGACGCCCATCGCACGTAATGCCGGACGGGCTATGAATATGAACGGTGATTGACATTGAAATATGATATTAATAATTTATACTGGCAACACAATTGTTTGAAATTGTCATGTTGATTTTGTATAAAAATTTGTGCATCATCATTCTGATGCTCTTATCCCACTCTAAGTGGGGTCGGCACGTTCGGTAGATGTGGCTAGGTGTTTTACTACTCAACTTACCTTAGCCATATTTAACGACACCACAGTAAGAAATGAGGATGGTCTATTCTACTCAGCCGGATACCACACGGCGGGTCAACTTACCTTACTCGCTTTACGACACCACGGTAAGAAATAAAGGTTATCTATTCAGTCGGATACTACGCGGCATTATAATATAATAATTTATTTATATAAGGTGCGTTGAGATGTCAAGATACTATATCGCCCATGTAATAGTGGCACAACTGAAAAAACACGTGTTTTGTTGTGTAAATATTAAAATACATAGTCTTTTCAGTAGCAATGTCGGCAGAACTCATAATTTAATATAAGACAGTTCGTTTAAGTAATCACAATATTTATGCATTTTCCTTAACAATGAAAAATTTAAACCCGTTTATCTGAAAATCACTTTTTTGAGTTGTGCCACTATTGCAGTTTATAATTTTTATCTGCCTTACATGTAAATTCTTTCGTGATTAATTTTCTGAAGGAGATTTTTCTAATAATTCCAACTTTGTGTACCATAATATAATTTATAGGTGAATTAATGAAAGTAAGAATAAATAAATATTTGTTTTTGTTTTCATTTTGCATTAATATAACAATATTATAACTTGATAATATAATAAAATTATTTAAATACGTTACGTGATCATAAAATGAGAATAGACAATACTAAACTTGTGACAATTTGATATTTTTATCATTTTCCAAACGCTATTTAAAATTGTCGCTTGAGTTAATTAATTGATAATAATAATTAATATTACATTACAAGTAAAATATGTTTCAATATAATATTAATCTCTTTTTTTAACAAAACTTAAAGTTATAATTAGATATGATCCTGTATAAATATTCACATATGGTACTAACGATGGTGAAATGAACGAGATTCGAAAAAAAAAACTGTTTATGATTAAACATATCATTATATATTTTTTATAGTAAACATGTTATAACGGCGTTCTTTTGTTTTTTAACACTTAAGTTCCTACTTAACGACTGTGGGAACTAACTTAGAAAATTTACTTCCAAATAAGTATTTTTATTTACACAGCATTTTAATAAATATGAATTAAGGAAATAAGAATAGAGGAATGAAAAAGAAAAAAAAAAGGAAGAATAGTTTTGTTTATTGTTTATGGTCTAAATAAATATTATAACAATATATGTCATATTATGCCGTTAGTTGTCTGTATTCCTACCGCGTAGGCCTAACTCAGCGTCCGGCGGATGCATTAAGTAAAGTAAGCTTATTGGTCCCTTATACGGCGGATGTCAAACAAACCAACAACTGGGTGGGTAACCCACTAGCCCTGCGGCTTCCGGGTCATGTCTAGGAAGAACAATATTCCAAACTACTTACTAGAAAAACAAGGTGCAAAGTTCGTTCGACAAATGATATGATTAAGGCTATAATAATTCTAGTATAAGCTAAGTTCTTGCAAAGTTGATACCAGTATTTTAGAATAGTAGAATCACAGTAGAGTAAGCCTGGGAAACTTCTGGGATAATCGTAACATAATCTGTGGCGAATATTGCAGTAAAACAGTCTCTACTAGTGAATTCAAGTGCGCAATTTGAGTAGAGATTTACCTTTACTCACAGAGCAACAAAAACCTAACGCAAATAAACTGGGAGATTCTCTCTTTACCCCTTTTAATTTGTGTAATAAAATTCCGCACTCAATTTAAGTTTTGCCATTACAGCAATTTAAAAACATTGTAATAAAAGGCTAATACAAAAAGCCTACTATACTATACTATTGTGGATGACTTAGATGATAAGAATGCGTCGATATAGCTATTAGCTACTCTTCGACTCTGTACAAGACTTGACTTTAAGTGCTGACTAAATGTACCTAGAGATAAGAATTATCTTTAATATTTAAATGAGTTAATCTTGTATATATATATATATATATATATATATATATATATATATATATATATATATATATATATATATATATATATATATATATATATTTTTTCCGAATCTCGGAAACGGCTCCAACGATTTTCCTGAAATTCAGCATGTAGGAGGTTTTGGGGGAGAAAATTGATCTAGCTAGGTTTTATGTAAAAAAAAATATTGTTTTATCCCTGTTTTTGGGAATTAAAAAACACTAACATTTATATTGAATTGAATTTTTGCCATTAACTGTCAAGTCGGCGTAGCCTTTTCGGGTAACGGGCAGCCTCGAAAAATGTGAATGCCAAGGATCGATCCCCAACTAAATAATTGTCTTTTCTTTTTTTAAGTTTTAAATTTTTTTTTTAGTAAAAAATTCCCGAGCGAAGCTCGGTCACCCAGATATTTATTTTAAAAAGAGCAATCGCCTAGTTTCTGGCTAGCTCTTCTCGGTAGGAACAATTTTTTCGAACCAGCAATAGAGTTGACGATTCAAAAGCACTTGTTTATTAAAAAGAAGAATATTTTGAATTTTAATTAAGTGCAACCTTGTACACTACAAAAAATATTTATAACTTTTGAATAATTTATAGAATTAGGCTTTACTTTGCGGAAATACATAATACAAAAGTAATAATAAAATTATTTTTCTATCGAGATCGAGTAAAATAGAAAATATTTATAATGCTAAATGTAGAGTGGACAATCGGTTGTTATACCTGATACATGCAGGATTCGTAAAAACACATCCACAAACCTCCACCACCGCCACCACAATACACAAGCACTACACACGTGCAACCAAAGCATCATCAGGAGATAAACTCCACGACAAAAGTTTCGCTTTGCGAGTATATTTTCTAAAATAATTTATAGAATTAGGCGTTACCTTTCGGAGATCTATAATACAAAGTATATAATCGCCGATTAGAGCAAAATAATTTTATTATTACTGTTGTTATATATTTTCTATTTTACTTCATCGCGAATTATAGCAAACTAATTTTACTATTACTTTTGATATATATATTTTCTATTTCACTTTATCGCGGATTATAGCAAAATAATTTTATTATTACTGTTGTTATATATTTTCTATTTTACTTCATCGCGAATTATAGCAAACTAATTTTACTATTACTTTTGATATATATATTTTCTATTTCACTTTATCGCGGATTATAGCAAAATAATTTTATTATTACTGTTGTTATATATTTTCTATTTTACTTCATCGCGAATTATAGCAAACTAATTTTACTATTACTTTTGATATATATATTTTCTATTTCACTTTATCGCGGATTATAGCAAAATAATTTTATTATTACTGTTGTTATATATTTTCTATTTTACTTCATCGCGAATTATAGCAAACTAATTTTACTATTACTTTTGATATATATATTTTCTATTTCACTTTATCGCGGATTATAGCAAAATAATTTTATTATTACTGTTGTTATATATTTTCTATTTTACTTCATCGCGAATTATAGCAAACTAATTTTACTATTACTTTTGATATATATATTTTCTATTTCACTTTATCGCGGATTATAGCAAAATAATTTTATTATTACTGTTGTTATATATTTTCTATTTTACTTCATCGCGAATTATAGCAAACTAATTTTACTATTACTTTTGATATATATATTTTCTATTTCACTTTATCGCGGATTATAGCAAAATAATTTTATTATTATTTTTCTTGACTTAGCGTTAAAGATAATTAAAATCGTTGACCCTAATTCGGAGCAATTATCGAATCTCACTGTAATGGTTATACGTGGTTCGATTCCCGGCGAGCTTACTGTTTTTACCATACACGTCCTTCGAAGGATGACATCGCGGAGGTATCCTGTTCGAATACCGACCACTTGATCTGGGCAACCTCATTTTCTAAATATCCAAAGCGAAAACAAATTTTGAGAATGTATGCGTGTAAAACATATTAAATACTAACTTAATTATAATAAAGTATTTATATCCTATACTAATATATAAAGCTAAGCAGTGTGGTATGCGGCTGAGTAGAATAGACCGCCCTCATTTCTTACCCAGGTGTCGTAAGAGGCGACTAAGGTAAGTTGATTCACCGTGTGGTATCCGGTTGAGCAAAAGCTTTTCTCATAAAGATGTCGTAAATTATGATTAAGACAAGTTGACGTCAGGCAGGCGGCCGGTCGTAAAATACGTAGCCAAATCACGTGACAATATGTTTATAAAATGTTGTGCCGACTCCACTTAGAGTAGGATATGGGCAGGAGGATGACTAATATATAAAGCTAAAATAATATATAAAAGCTGAAGAGTTTGTTTGTTTGAACAGCTGCGGCCGGTTGTAAAATACGTAGCCAAGACAACATGTTTATAACATGTGCTGACCCCAATTAGAGTGGGATAAGGGCAGGAGGATGACCGATCTAAAGACATTTACGAGTATATTTACGGCATTAAAAACTTCGTAATGAAAATTGCATGAACCTTGAAATTTTTTGGGATATGTAATACCACCTTGGAATATCGTGGATCTTATCTTCTCTCCATAGTAAGGGGAGGAGGGTTCCGCTGTGAAACCGTGTGGATTGCAAGCCGTTACTTAAGGTCAAAGAAGAAAATATATAACGCTTTGAAAATGCAATACAATATGACAGTCGTTGATCCAAAAAAAATGCGCAAAGACCTTTATATAGCCTTCACGTATCAATACTTTAAATCGCATACATTACTTTTTTGCTATCCAATGTACAGCATAAATCTAATTAAATAAAAGGGGAGTGGTTGAAACTCCGCCCAGAAATAAAGCTAGACAATTTAGAAATTCGCTCAGCGCGTGTAGTTCGCCTTTCGCAAATTGTCCCTAAGGAATCTGCCGTGGATTCCTACTAATGCATTAAAATTGTATAGGATATTGGTTTTTGCTATGTGACGGTGCAGGTATATAATTGTAATTAACATAAGTTGTCGTAATAACGGCGGAGTGCGCGCGCGCAACGAAAATGGACGGAGCGAGTTTTTGTGGTGAGTGCGTACTCTGAATATCATAAGCTACGTGGGTGGAACGGGACACACTGGCGCATTTTTCACACGACAATATTATTTAACACACCAAAATTTTCTTAAGTTTGATTTAATAATTGTAAGGTGTATTCGCGTAGTGTAGCGTAGCGATAGCGTAGGGGGGAGGAACCTGAGTTTACCCCCCCAGAATTTTTTTAAAGTTTACTTTAATAATTGTAAGATTTATTTGCGTAAAGTAGCGTAGGGGGGGACTCCTGAGTTTACCCCCTCCCCCTCCTGAAGTATACAAAGAATACAGAATTTTGTAAATAAATAAATAAATAAATAAATAAATATAAATAAATATATGGGACACTTACACACACGGTCGTCCGTCCCCAAAGTAAGTAACATAATACTTGTGTTATGGGTGACAATATATACATATATATTTTTTAAATACATACTTAAATACAAATATACACCCAGGCTCAAAGACCAACTGCGGACTTTGCGAACGCGGACAAAAGACTGCGGACCTAGTTTATGTTACCAAAGCATTTGCCTTGGTAACATAATCTAAATAGTTACCTTAGTTACGCCTTTGTTAGCTACGACTCTGTATCCGCGACTATAGTATAGTAGGTATAGTATACTAGTATAGTATAGTATACTATAATATTGTATAGTAGTATACAATATTATACTATACTATACTATAGTATACTAGTAAAGTAGACTACTATAGTATACTACTATAGTATTACGGTATCCTACATTAATAATTATTATTATTATTATTTTGTTTTATGGCCTGTACAGTGCAAATTGGGCAAAGTGTCACGTAAAATGAAGAATATTATAAACGAAAACCTAAATCATCACTCCATTTTTATTTTCCCCCCAAAACCCCAATTCCACATTAATGATTTTAGTTTATCACATCACAACATTCGTATCACACAACTATAACTAAAATTAAATTAAAAATGTATATATGAAAAATAATCTAAATAAATACTGTTTATTAATACAAACAACACGGCCAACAAAAAATATAGCAACATAAATGTATGTTTACTAGAAGCTTAATTAAAAATTATAATTTTATCGCCGATTGGCATTTATAAAACCGCCTCGTGTGTGATTACTATGTGCCGAGGGGAGTCCGAGCCTCGCCCTGTATTCCTCCAACTGCAGTGTTACCTTACAACCGATAACACCGTTTACACCGACACGACTTGGATACGACACGATTTTTGATATTATTTACAAATATTTAAATAATTTATAGAATTAGGCGTTACTTTGCGGAGATCCATAATACAAAAGTAATAATAAAACTAGTAAACTATTTTGCTATAATCCGCGATGAAGTAAAATAGAAAATATATAATGCTAAATGTAGAGTGGACAATCGGTTATCATACCTGATACATGCAGGATTCGTAAAAACACTTGCACAAACCTCCAACAACGCCACCACAATACACAAGCACTACATACATTCAATATCACAAACTCGTTTAGCCCCGAAACTGAAGCATCATCGGGAGATTGACTCCACGACCAAAATCGCAAAGCTAAAATGCTTGAACGTATGTAGTGCTTGTGTAATGTGGTGGCGGTGGTAGAGGTTTGTGCATGTGTTATGATAACCGATTGTCTACTCTACATTTAGCAGTATATATATTTTCTATTTTACTTCATCGCGGATTATAGCAAAATAGTTTTATTATTACATATGTAAAAATATTTGGTTTATTTTCTTTAAATCAAATCAAATCAAAATAATCTTTTTTCAAATAAACTCTTTTAGACACTTTTGAATCGTCAAGTATCAATATGATTAATGAAGCTCGAATAACTCAACTGGTTCAGAATGTTGCTCTTACCGAGAAAAACCAGAAAGAAACTTGGCAGTCAATCTTTTAAACATTTTCAATGTTACATTATTAAACCACAGTTTTGTATGAAGCTGAAAGGATTTTCAAATCCAGGTTTTTTTTATCGTCCAAATAATTTCCAATTTTGTAATATTCTTTACATATACGTTCTTGTATACTAAATTTAAACCTTTCTGTAGACTAGTTTCATCGCTAGTATGGATTGCGATATTTTATTATAGAAGCGAATACCGAAACAAATGACATATAACCGATTTGCATCAATATAACAGACTAAATTTTACCGGCAACTTCGTTCGCGCGGACTGTTGTCGCGTGATAGCTTGATAATAGATGGCGCTTTTCAATGTTATCCTATTCCCGTAGAATTAACAGAATTTCTATAGTTTATATGTTATTACGGTGTATAAGGATAACTGTGCCAAATTTCATCGATATTGGTTTAGCGGATTCGCCGTGAAAGAGTAACAAACATACATCCATACTCACAAACTTTCGCATTTATAATATTAGTAGGAAGACAGGATAGGATTAGTAGGATGAATGTAATTTTATTTACTTTAAGTCCAATTGACATCTGTCAGTCCAATGTAAATTGAAGCTAATCATTCACCTGGAAAGGGCACAAAGATTTGTACTAAAAGTTATGTACCGCAATACACTACCGTTTTCCAACTGCTATATTATTCTCTAATATCAAAGTACTAACTATGCGTCAATCATCTTTAATATTTAAATGAGTTAATCTTGTGTATATGTATATATTCCGAATCTCGGAAACGTCTCAAACGATTTTTCTTGAAATTCAGCATGCAGAGGGTTTTGGGGGAGAAAAATCTAGCTAAGTTTTATTTAAAAAAAAAATCGTTTTATCTCTGTTTTTAGGCCCTAAATTTTTTTTAAATTTACGTTGAATACAATCACAATTTTTCGCTGTCAAATGTAAAGTCATGGTAGTTCATTTGGGGAACGGGCGGTCTAGAGAGGTGAAAATACCTAGGATCGAGCCCCATCTTTCTTTTTAACCATTACACTTAGGGCACACACAATAGCTGGCTTTAATTCCTCGCTTTAGGATAGGATTGTGAATTAAATCTCGCTTAACGATGTCGTGCGTTGTAAATGTGAGTTTTCCACAAGTCGATCCTTACAACTGGCTGTACTCTCAGTTTTTGTACCGCGCGTAACACGATCGGGCCATCTCATAATTTGAGCGTTTTTTCATCGCCCGTCCCGACCCTTATTAAGGCTGCGATCGGGTCCATGATTGCGCTCGATGCAGTGTGATTGACACACTCGGTATTGAAACGGTTTGATTCTCGCGCGGCCTCGGCACGATGGGAAATAAATTGCCGATAGATAGGACTGTGTGGAAATAAATACATTGGATTCTGTACTTGTTTCTTGTTGGAGGTTAAGTAAATAAAATAGCGGGTAAAGAAGAGTTAGAGTATAGACCAGGCTGCTCCAATGGATTGCGATCATTAAGATAACATTTATGCCAAATATACTTTTGAAATATTCAGTTTTTCTTACGACAATGTATAGAATTAGGCGTTACTTTGCAGTGTCCAATAGTGCATTATTTTTTTTATCTATTGTGTTTTAGAAGTTACAATAAAACTATTTCGCTGTAATCCGCAAGAATAAATGTAATGCTAAGTGTAAGAAGCAGGCAACATTTACATACCTTACACAAGTCGACTAGATCACAAAAACTGACAGAAATTTGGAAAAATGTATGGATTTTTACTGTTTACAGTACTTTTGAATCATAAAATGTTTTAAAAAAAGTTACCACTGATTCGGAAGTTTGCTCCTACCGAGAAGAACCAAAAAGAAACTCGGCGGATAATCTTTTAAATAAATATTACAATTTCATTGATGGTTACAAAATATTCGTTGCAGCTGAATGCGTGCTGCGTGACTGCAGTTAAAATATGCAACTATCACTCAAATAATCCTCAATTGTATATATAGTCTTTAATATTTAAATGAGTTAATCTTGTATGTATATATATATTTTCGGAATCTCAAAAACGGCTCCAACGATTTTCCTGAAATTCAGTATGTAGAGTGGGGGAGAAAAATAGATCTAGATAAGTTTAATTTTAAAAAAATGTCGTTCATCCCTGTATTCGGGCTCTAAATTTTTTTTGAAATTTACGTTGAATACAATCACAATTTTTCGCTGACAAACGTAGTCTTTATTTGGGAAACGGGCGGTCTAGAGAGGTGAAAAACCTATGATCGAGTCCCACTGCCCTATTATTTTTTCATTTTTCTTTAAAAAAAAATTTTTAATTTAATTTTTTTTTACATCGTTTTAAAAATTAAAGAGCAAGGTTTGGTCACCCAGGTATGAAAGCTTTATGTAGCAACATCGTATTAAGATAATTTTATAAACTTGTGTAAAGTGTTTAGGCCTTTATTGCTGATCGGCACGTTATAATTAATTGGGAAACGATAAGTCAGCAATATATGCCAATGTTTATTGTTGTGACAGTTAAATAATTTCCTTTTTTTTTAAATTTATTTTCCAATACAAATTTTGAAACATAAAAATCAACATACAAAGACGTTTCGAAAACCAAGCAGGGTTTATACGATGGTGTGAAATTCACATTATTTCTCTAAATCTATGTCCTATAAGTTTTTTAATTTTATCTTTTCAATGGCAATTGATACTTATTAAGTAATTATCCAAGTTTATAAGACTTTTAATAGAACAGCTGTTTCTTTTGAAACTCTTTTATACCTGTATGTTAAATTTGAATTTTTAAAATCAATACAATCAAAAAATATGGTTTATATCATCAGTTTTAAGCAAATATCTTTTAGCTTTCTTAATAAATACATTTTTTTTTAAGGATTTACCTTGTAATATATCAAATCTATATAATTATATATCTATATATTCAAATTCAAATTCAAATTCAAAATATTCTTTATTCAAACAAACTTGTAAACAAGTGCTTTTGAATCGTCAACTCTACTGCTGGTTCGGAAAGCTGTTCCTACCGAGAAGAGCCAGCAAGAAACTCGGCGGTTGCTCTTTTAAAAATATATTACTTATTACTAGTTACATTAGTTATTACGTCCAGGGATTTTTATCATCATAGTATTCCTTAATAGTATAGTAGGCTCCTTGAATTATTCTTTTATGAATTGTGTATTTAAAGTAGTAAAAGTAACGGCCTGTTACTATCCCACTGCTGGGCATAGGCCTCCTCTCTCCATTTTTGGAGAGAAGGGTTGGAGCTAAGACCTACCACGCTGCTCCAATGCGGATTGGTAGGTTACACAAATCCCTAGGATTCTCTAGAGATATGCAGGTTTCCTCACGATGTTTTCCTTCACCGAAAAGCGTGTGATAAATTGCAATTATCAATTAGACACATAAGTTTTATTAGAAAAACTCATTGGTGTCTGCCCGGGTTTGAACCCATGATCGTCTCTAGAGATTCACACGGTCGCACCGCTAGGCCATCACAGCTTGTAAATTGTGTATTTACTCTGCTGTAATGGCAAAGCTAAATTGATTAAATTAAATATAATTTATAAAGTTACTTTACTATAGCGTTACTTTAGCTTCCTATTGGATATCCAAAGACAATCGCGCTTAAGGACGAAACGACACACACACATTTTTACAGTTACAGTTACACGCTACAAGAGTGTACCTCTGGCTACCACAATGCCCATAACATTAATTTTTTTCTAGAGTCCAAAGGCAGATGTTTGCGACTTCACGTAATTACGTAAATGTCATTTAAATTTTACAACTGTCTGTCAGAATGTTAAATGTAAACAAAATGTGGTAGGTACGTTGTGTAGTGAATAAGAAAATTTTAGTCTTTTTCTTCTTTAACTAGGAATCAACAACGGCGCGGCCGCGTGGAAAGATTAAAACCGTAATAATATTTTGATATATATCGTCCTGCCCTTATCCCACTCTAAGCGGGGTCGGCACAACATTTTGTAACATGATTTGGCTGCGTTTTTACGACCGGCCGCCTGCCTGACGTGAACTTACCTTAGTCGTATTTTACTGGTCTATGCTACTAAACCGGATACCACACGGTGGGTTAACTTACTTTAGTTGCCTTTTACGACACCTCGGTAAGAAATGAGGGTGGTACTATTCTACTTAGCCGGATACCAAACAGGTATCTTTTGATAACCATATGAAATGGTTAAACTGGGTTAACCTTAAAAGCTAGACATATGCTGCCGCGGACTTTTATTTAGTACTTTTAGAGGGGAACAATTTTGTACTACATGATTTTTGAATAACTATCACCGTTTACTCAGCGCACGCGAGGGAAGCTTTAAATGTTTTCGCACCATTTGTTATTGCTGCTTCTCTTCCTAGATGGACTATCTTACACTCAAAGAATTTTACAAATCCAGTAGTTTTTCCAGCCGTTTTCATAATATTTTTTAAAGCTGCTTTTAGGGTTTATATGTATTAAGTAGAATTAAATGACACCCTATTAAACTAACTTTACTCCAAGTCAGGCCTTTTGTAGATGACGGAAATTAAAATACGTGTTAGTTCTTAGTGTATTTTATTGCGACTGAAATTACATTATTATACACGAAGCCGGCGGGCGCAGCCGCCTATTAGCTTATTACTATTTATATTATAGCATTATTACTTTCTATCTATTATTATAGCATTATTACTTTTTGTCCCTTACATTACATATCTATTATTATAGCATTATTACTTTTTGTCCCTACACCAGCCCCCCCTTTTAAAAAAGGAAAATGGCGATATTCTTTAAATACAATCAACAAAGTATGTAAAGTTCTCCTATTCGTCTTAGCCTGATGTTATATAGCCTATATCATTCCTCAATAAATGTCTACATCTTGTCTATTTTACATTCAAAGAATTTTCAAATCGATCCAGTAGTTCCTGAGATTAGCGCGTTCAAACAATCAAACAAACTCTTCAGCTTTAAATCTATATCGCGCTTTAAATCACTCGAAATCTAGTGTTATAAACCCGGGGTCGAGTTTCCCATTTTACTGGCGCCTTTTTTGTTTTTTAATTGTATTTATTTGTATCTTCAAAAATTTTATCAAGCAAGGCTCGTCACGCAAGTACTTAATATAATATTAGATATTTATTAATTAGTTTAGTTATAAATACATTAATTTATGCCGTGTGGTATCCGGCTAAATAGAACCACCCTCATTTCTTACCGAGGTGTCGTAAAAGGCGACTAAGGTAGGTCGACCCACCGTGTGGTATCCGGCTGAGTAGAATAGACCACCCTCATTTCTTACCGAGGTGTCGTAAAAGGCGACAAAGATAAGTTGACGTACCGTGTGGTATCCGGTTTAGTAGAATAGACCACCCTCTTTCTTACCGAGGTCTCGTAAAATACGCCTAAGGTAAGTTGGCCCACCATGTGGTATCCTGTTTAGTAAAATAGACCACCCTCTTTCTTACCGAGGTGTCGAATCCTGTGCTTGAATGAGTTTTTCTGTTAAAACTTATGTGCCTAATTAATATTTGCAATTTATCAGACGCTTTTCAGTGACGAATGAGATTGTGAGGTAATCTTCATTTCTGTAGAAAGTTCTGGGGATATGTTTCTATCTATCATTTCTTATTAGTACCTCTCACCCTCATTAAGGATAGAAAAAGTTTATGTCCAGCATTGGGATAGTATAAAGCCGTTACTAATACTATTCTAACATTGTATTAAATCTTACAACTGCAATTTGTTCGCATTTCAACGAGTGTCTACAATTCTCACGATAACAAATTAAACGTCTCCTCTCTGGTGTATCTGTAATGATGTTATTTTTTGCCATTATATAATTGTTTTAATTTACCTAACAGCATTACCGTGGATTCCATGGAACGCCATGGATGCGGAACCGATTCACGTACCAGACAGCTCGGGGTCTAAACACCATAGTACGCGGAAAAGGTAAGGAATTCCATACTAATTACAATTGTGTATTACTTTTTTTTATATAAAAAAACACGTTTCAGCCGTTGAACACATACTTTAGAACTATATTAGAATTAAAAAAAGAACAAAAGAATGCATTTGTGACGTAAATGACAAGTGAGTCTAACAATAAATGAGATATTGTAATTCTAAAATAACGAATGCAATTAATGTATTTATCACTACATATTATAAAACAAAGTCCCTATATCCCTATGTACGCATAAAACTTTAAAACTACGCAACAGATTTTGATGCGGTTTTTTTTAATAGATAGAGCGATTCCAGAGGAAGGTTTGTAAATATAATAACATTCAATACGGAGTAGAGAAATACTGTAATTTTTGAGGTTTCTGTAAATAATTACATTTTTTTCCGCTTACATTGAAAACGCAGGCTAAACCCTACGAGATTTATCAAAATAATGTACTAAGTATTTGTACATCTTGAAAAGGTCTACAGAAAAGTCCACGATGGTATATGTCTATCTCATTTTTTGTCATTTACTTTTTACGAAAAATAATGCCATATTATTGAAGCAATTTTTATACAATACAGCATTAATCCTTATCCAATTAAGTACCTTAAATAAATAGTTGATTTCATATAGATCAATATGGCCGTTTACAGCATGTAATTTAAGTGAACATTTTCGGAGATATTACAGATTTAAAATGCCGTGAAGACGCCGCGCTTCCCCTATAACACTTCGACTTTAGCAGCTATATCCCTCTTTCAAGAGTTTGTTTAAAGACATTCTGTAATTAATTGTAAAAATAAAATACATAGGGAAAATGTAAAAGTAAATAAGTAAAAATGTAGTATATGAATTTAGATATTCCAAAGATAGCAGGAAATCTTCTTGGTAAATGGAAAGGAAAATATTTTTCTCCAAATTTAACGCGTGCGGGCCACGGGCAGTAATGAATAAATCAAAACTTCTGGATCGATTTTACACTGACTGACATGGGAAATATATTTTATACCCGTGCGAAGCAGGGGCAGGCCGCTAGTACATAATAAATATAAGGACAGCCATATCCCACTCTCAGTGGGGTCGGCGCAATATGTTATAAACATGGTGTCACAATATTTGGCTGCGTTTTTACGACCAGCCGCCTGCCTGACGGCAACTTACCTGAGTCGTATTTTACGACACCTCGGTAAGAAATGAGGGTTGTCTATTCTACTCAGCCGGATACCACACAGCGGGTCAACTTACCTAAGTCGCCTTTTATGACACCTCAGTAAGAAATGAGGGTGGTCTATTCTACTTAGCCGGATACCACACGGCTATTAATTTGTCTCCTTTTAGTATTATAAATAATTTTGACCCTTACTACCTACGATAACACTGTACTCGGCTTAAAAAGTGTTTTACCTAAAACTTGCCTTATGAAAATGTGTATTAATAAGTATGTGTAAAATTCTTTACTTATAGGCTTGTCATAATGTTAATGTTGTTAATAGGCTTGTCATAATAAATTAATAAATAAATAAAATACTTGAGCGCGATAGTTAGACAAAAACATAGGGCGACGATAAGACGGCCTACACAGCTCGATAGAGTAATTAAAATCTATATTTTGACACTAGCCAATATTGACATTGTCACTCAGTAGCTACCGATTGACGAACGGTGTAGGAATCTGTATTTTATTAATGAAAATCGTCCTTCAGGCTCGGGCGGGCGGCGCACAATGAACGCCGCCTTATGCGGAGCGGACGCGGCTCTTTAGGGAGGCGCGTGCGCAGGCATACTGAGTGGCGTAGGGTGACTGTGGCTTTGTTATACATTAAAAAAACAGTAAAATGCTCTTTATACATGTAAAGAATATAATTTTTTTTCAATACATACATATCTCAATTAAGTAAAGAGCACTGATTGACTCTGTCAAAAGGAAAATGGTTTTGAAGAGCAAACATTAACATGTTAACAGAATAGATATATAAGTAAATATTTTAAGAATCGGCAAGTAAAATAGAAACTTAATTGTCGTTTCTTTGATTTTCAGGTATATTAGTTTTTATATAATGTAAATAGTGGTTAAGACCGGATAAAAATATAAAATTAAACTTTGATTTTCAGAGCAACACAATTTTTATTAGCTGCTCCAAAAAATTACTTTTAATTGTCTTATATACCAATAAGCTTGTACATTTAAAAGTAAAAGTAACGGTCTGTAAGCCCACAGCTGGGTATAAGCCTCCTCTATCCGTTTCTGGTGAGCAGGATAAGAAATAAGACCTACCACCGCGCTCCAATGCGGATTAGTAGGTTACACATATCCCTAGCATTTTCAAAAAATATGCAGGTTTCCTCACAATGTTGTCTTACACCAAAAAGCGTCTAATAAATTGCAATTATTATTTGTACATAAATTTTAACAGAAAAACTCATTATCATCAAAGAGCCGCAAGGTTTCAACGCTGCGCTATCACAGCTTTTACATTTACTCGAAATAAAAGGACACAGAAGTTTTAATGTGAGAAGGCGAATCTACTGTGTATTAACACATACAGAGAGTCAATTGTCAATTTTTAAGTTTTCACTCTAATACCAAAAATTTATTGTTTGTTGTCTGAATTCAAATGAACCACATAAAAATTTCGGAGGTCATAAGTTATTATATTTTGCAATTGAAAGTTGTTGCAAGTATTACTTGTGGTGCAGTATGTTTTGAAAGCGAAAATTAATAAAAAAAAATACACTAATTTAATAATATTATCTACCTACTAGTAATACTAGCTTCAACTCGAGACTTCGTTTGCCTGTCATTGGGATAAATACTAATCTATACTATCCAACATTTAACTATTTACTACTAAATATTACATTAATCCGTTGATCCATTCTAATATTAGAGAACGATAATCACATAAACACATTATTGAATTTTAAAATTTTAAATAAATAAATAAATATATGGGACACTTACACACACGGTCGTCCGTCCCCAAAGTAAGTAACTTAATACTTGTGTTATGGGACACAGACAACTGGTGAATAAATACTTATATATTTTTAAATACATACTTAAATACAAATATACACCCAGGCTCAAAGACCAACAAATTCATTTACAGAAAATGTTGGTCTTCGGCGGGAATCGAACCCGCGACCCGCGGAACTGAAGGCAGGGTCACTACCCACTGCGCCAACGGGCCAGTCATACCAATACATTACCAAATATAGTATATCAAAACATTACCAAATAATTGCAGTCATTTCAATGAGTTTTAAATTACAATTTTATTTAACTTCTCCAAAACTTGACTATTAAACACTCCCAAATTAATTTAAAAACAAAACTATTCCGACAAAATTGATGGTGTCACTACCAAAATTTGACGCGCGAATCCAATTATGGGGAGGTTATTAAAATAATGCGTCCATACAATTGCGAAATGTTTATGTATCAGCCATATTGAATATGTAATGCCTGTTTTTCTTTGGTGGAAAACTTTAGCGATTATTAGCGACGATTGGGACCGGGTTAAACAGAATTTAATATGAACAGGTTATATTTTTTCCATACTCAGGTTAAATGAGACTCATATTTACACAATTCGAATAAAATTTTGCAATTTTTTTTAATTCTAAGTCTATTTAAGTGCGTTCGATAAAATAGCCGAGTTTCTTGCTAGTTCTTCAGGGGAAAGCTTTTAAATTCCGTGATATTCTTTAACATTTGAAGCTTGTAAAGCACTTAACACAGTCTACTTGATTAAAGAATTTAAATATCACATTGAATTTTAAACTTTTTCATCCTAACGCTGGTAATTTAATTGTTCCATTTATATCAATTTTGTACAGCGGATTAGAGTAATAGACAGACAGACAGATAGACTTTCGCATTTACAATGTTAGTAAAGTAAAAAGTAAGTAACGGCCTGTTATATATTGTTAATAGCTGGGCATAGGCCTCCTCTCTCCGTTTTTGGAGAGAAGGATTGGAGCTAAAACCTACCACGCTGCTCCAATGCGGATTGGTAGGTTGCACATATCCCTAGGATTCTCTAGAGATATGCAGGTTTCCTCTATCAGAAAGCGTGAGATAAATTGCAATTATCAATTGGATACATAAGTTTTTAATAGAAAAATTCAAAGGTGCCCGGGTTTGAACCCATGATCGTCTCTAGAGAATCACACGGTCGCACCGCTTGCCTATCACAGCCCAAATTCAAAATTCAAAATATTCTTTATTCAAATAAACTTGTGCTTTTGAATCGTCAACTCTACCGCTTCGGAAAGCTGTTCAGAAAGAGCCAGAAAGAAACTCGGCAGTTGCTCTTTTAAAAATATAATTCTTATCACTAGTTACATTCAGTCATTACTGTCTTGTATTATTGTTGTAATTGAATCGTATACCAAAAAATAATGCCACGTAATTTTGTGAAGACAAGAATGTTGATTTCAGACGTCACTAACAACTAAGTCACAAGCGAAACTAAGTTAACATAACGTATTTTTCCTATAATTAGCATAGCATAATTAGCAGATAAATATGTTATACAAGTTTAGGTGGTCTGTCCATACCACTAGTATGTCATTTGAAATATGTAGCGGCGACCAGTCATACCTTAGATTCCTTGAAAGCAGACGACCTTACGCAGTTGAGTCATTTGCTTTTGACTTTGTTTAAAGTTTAATCAATACAATGTATCTACAGAAAGGTTTTAAATTATTTTATAAATAAACGATATCTTCCCTTTATAATTATGCAATTATAAAATATATAAAGCTGAAATGTTTGTTTGTTTTATTGTTTGCGCGCGTTGTGGAACTACTGGACCGATTTGAAAAATTCTTTAAATGTAAGATAAACCAGATGTAGATATTTATCGAGGAAGGATATAGGCTACATAACATCAGAATAAAACGAATAGGAGAGGAGCAGCTTTAAGAAAATATTATGAAAACGGCAAAATTTAAAATTTACCTTGCGTGCGCTGAGTAAACGGTGAAAGTTATTCAAAAATCATGTACCATTGCCATTTTAATTTTATTTCAAATTTAATGAACTTTTAATTTTTTTATCTTTATATCTTTATAATATTATTTTTATGGAGGAAATTCAAATACAGTACATAAATGACTGACCATAATAAAAATGGCGGCTTCCCCATTGCCCAAGAACAGACGCCATTTTGTAATAATTAAAATTGTTTCATTTATTGTTTTCTCGTGGTTTTACTCATTTATTAAGTATTATTTCAGCTACGATATGGCTTGTAAAAACAAAAAATATTTTCACTGCACTAAGAACATAGAACAATATATAACATAGAATAATATATAAGGTAAGAGCACTAGTAATTGACCACTAGTATTTGATTCATTAGTGTTGACCGTTTTGTATGAAATTTTAAATAATAAGCGTTTTGTTTGTTGTAGCTAATAAAAAATAAATTTGTAAGTATTTTGCCGTCTATTAACAACTGCCCAAAAGCTCCGAACTGTAGCCCATTGTTTAAAATTTAAAATTAATTAGTACCTATTTTTTACAACAAACAAAACGCTTATTAATTCATACGAATCGACCAACTTTGACTGGCTCGTTGGAGCAGTGGGTAGTGACCCTGTCTTCGGCTCCACGGGTTGCGGGTTCGATTCCCACCGAGGACCAACATTTTCTTTAAATGAATTTGTCGGTCTTTGAGCCTGGGTGTATATTTGTATTTAAGTATGTATTAAGTTACTTACTTTGGGGACGGACGACCGTGTGTGTAAGTGTCCTATATATTTATTTATTTATATATTAACTACTACATACATGGTTAATTACTAAAACTATTCCCTTACCTTAATAAGTAATGCTTGATATAATCGTTAAATAAGATTTTTGTTTGAAATGTTTTATTTTAAATCCTGCTTGAGAATCCTGCTTATATCGCTCTGAATTATTTTATTAATTAAAATGTTTGTCAATGTGTATTTTTTTGCTGTGTATTGTAGGAATTTCCATTAATTTCATTGACTTATAATTTTTGTTAGTTTTTCGTTAATTTAATTTGTATTTCAGTAACGTTATATTTAATATTTAGCTTGTTAATAGAACACAAAATATTGAACAAAGTTTATCATTAAAGTTATTTAGTTAAAAGATTTAATTTTTCTCATGTAGATGAAAATAGGTTTAACAAAAATAATTAAAAACGTAATATAACTAATGAAACTGAAATTGAAACTTTCTCTGCCAAATTTGGCGTCCATGATATATATACTTGCCATCCTTTAACACCGTGAAACTAATGGCGTTCATCCATCACAGCCAAAAACTCCGAAAGACATCAACAAAAGAAGCAATTTGACCACGAATAATGTTGAATGTACTTTTTTTTACAACTGCTAGCCCTAATTTTTTGGGGATTAAATATGTACAGTAATAAAAAAAGTTAGCCAACGTGTGGTATCCGGCATAATAGAATAGACCACCCTCTTTTGTTACCGAGGTGTCGGTTGTAGTCGGTAAAAGGCGACATATTTTACGACGCCTCGGTAATAAAGAGAGTGGTCTATTCTACTTAACCGGATATCACACGGTGGGTCAACTTACCTTAGTTGCCTTTTAGGACACCTTGGTAATAAATGAGGGTGGTCTATTCTACTCAGCCAGATACCACACAGCGTGTCGACTTACCTTAATCGCCTTTTACGACACATCGGTAAGAAGTGAGGATGGTACTATTCTATTCAACCGGATACCACACGGTGTAATTGCTAGTATTCCTATTAGGTATAAATGCAATATAGTTACAACTTTCCCCGTCTGCCCAAACCATCAAAAGTAGGCTAAACCAGCTATACTATTGAGAATTACACAAATGATAAAAATGCGTATATGGTAATGACGAAAAGTAACTAGTGATAAAAATTATACCTTGAAGTAACCGCTGAGTTTCTGATGTTTCTAGATAGGAGCAATTTACCGAACCAGCATTAGACTTGACGATTCAAATGCGCTGGTTTACAAATTTAATTAAATTTAATTAAAATACTGGTTTACAAAAAAGAATATGTTGAATTTGAATCGTTAAATTATGAGTTGATATTGTTGTAGTGAAGTGCTTGTGTGTTTGTTGTTGGTGGCGGCGTTTTGTGATACGGTTTATAGCAAAATAATTCTATAAACTCTGTATTCGAATCGTTATTTTCAAGGACCTTTTTCCTACAGTAGGACAACATTCCATTTCCAACATTACCCCTTACTGGAAACTCATAAAATATACTTATGATATAAACAATAAAAGCAAAAATCAAATATTGTCGTTTACAAATTAATTTGTTACAACTTCAAAAATATATGGACCAACTTCGTTTTTTAATTCTTTATTTGTTCCAATTTCAAATATATTAAGATCAACTTCGTATATTCATTCTTTATTTGTTCCATTTTCAAAAATATTAAGAACAACTTCGTTTTTTTAATTCTTTATTTGTTCCAATTTCAAAAATATTAAGACCAATTTCGTATATTCATTCTTTATTTGTTCCAATTTGAAAGATATTGAGACCAACTTCGTTTTTTCATTCTTTGTTTGTTCAAATTTCAAAAATATTAAGACCAACTTCGTTGTTTCGTCCTTTATTTGTTCCAATTTCAAAAATATTAAGAACAACTTCGTTTTATCATTCTTTATTTGTTGCAATTTCAAAAATATTAAGACCAACTGCGTTTTTTCATTCTATTTAATAAACGATAAAGCAATTACAATTCCTAGAAACGACAGTGACGTCATATTGTTTTATTCAAAAATGGAATTCCAAACGTTACGTTAAATCATCAGTGTATAAAAAATTTATTATGTAAAGAACGCGCCTTAACGTCTACTAAGTACAGCATACATTGATACAACCATTACAAAAGTAATAATAGTCTATACATTAAAGGTCATTTATGTACACAGGTCGTCAAAAAAACTTAAGACATCACTACGTCCCGAGGAATGGAATTTGCTACGAAATTTGAATGAATAATTATGCGGGAAGGGTAAACGGATCATTTGCTGTTCGGAATCCAGCAATTACATATACGAATGTAGTGCACGGTATTTAAATGTGTGCGTTAATTGGAATAAAAAGTATTTGCCTTCCCATAGAACATGGGAGGTTTGGAGTGGTCGTAAAATTAGTGTAAAAAATTCAGAAATACCATGAATTAGAGGTCCATTTCAGAACAAATTGATTGCCCGGTGTAGACCTTTTTTAATACACTTGAGTTGCCAGCCAAAGCTTCGTTTTGGTCTATGGAAAGTATGGCTAATAGGTTGCTAATTGAATGAGTTATTTTTATGAACTTTACGCAATTGTTCACAAAATGGTTGACGTTACTATGCTATATGCATATATGCATTTTGATGACGCTGAAATGCGTCTTAAGCCCCCTCGGAAAACTGTGGCACAGACTTTCCAAATATAAGAGTCGAACTAATGCTGCAGGTCCTTTTGTTAAATCTCTAATTTTGATCTTAAAATCTCTTATAACTGGCCAAAAGATTTTGTTCTGTAACTTATGTTCATCATAGTTTTGATTTTAACAAATTGAAAATCAACCGTATGGTATCTGGTTGGGTATAATAGACCACTCACATTTCCCGAATAAAAAGGCGAATAACTTAAGTTGACGTCAGCGTTACCTAGCCAAATCGATGAAATTTAAAATCCATAAAAGATGAATATGCGTCCACTCGCCAATGTTATATATATTTGTAAGAAGCAGTGTAAAAATCTCAAGCAATCGAACCCAATAAGCAAATTAGTCTCACCCTTTATAACATTGTATGTATCTATATGTATTTCTTTATTCCCTTTTACATCTCTCTCTTATTTAGAATCCTTTCTTTTTTTCTCAATCTTATTTCTTTCCGCGACCCCAATACGAGTTGTCCAATATAGTCACTTATTTTTATTATTTTTTTAAAAACCCATTTCAATGCTTGAAATATTATTTTCTTAATTTTATATCACACCTTACTATGTACATATAAAATATTTTTTTATTAAGCTTTTATAAATTCGTAAGTTATGTTATATATAATGTTGGCGAACCTTTAGTAAATAGCTCAAAGAAGTAATTTCCATTTAGAAATCATTTAAACCACCTTTAACTTTTAATTCATGTAGTTTCTTGTATTCTTGTATTATCTGAAGACGTTTTTCTCTCCTAACTTTATATATTTCTTTTTTTTTAGCTAATCTTAAGACAACGGTCTGCTTATATTATTTTAAGCATTAATAGCATTCTTTATTGTCCACTTCTCACTCTATCAGTAGTATTTTGTATATATTCTTAGAAACTCTTCTGAATTATTTAAACTTGATGGAATTTTTCTCCTTTAAACAATCAATTCAAAGACGCATTTAAGTAGTTATGGATGATATATGATTTTTAAATATTCTCATTTTGTTTATAACTCCTTTACCTGCTTTTCCAGAAAAGCTTGATCTTTTTGTTCTTTTTATTTGGTTTTTCATTTAATTATTTTAATTTTGTTTTCGATGTTCAATAAATAAATGGTTCAAATTGTTTATATTTCTTTTCTTTTATTCGACATGTTTAAGATTTCGTTCATTTGAAGTTTCTATTTTATGTATTTGTATATCGTACTAACGCTACTGTTAAAGCTGTTATGTCATACCTTATTTATTTTTTATCATCATCCTCCTGCCCTTATCCCACTCTAAGTGGGGTCGGCACAACATGTTACAAACATGTTGTCATATGATTTGGCTACGTATTTTACGACCGGCCGCCCTGACGTCAACATACCTTAGTCGTATTTTACGACTCCTCGGTAAGAAAGAGGGTGGTCTATTTTACTCAACCGGATACCACACGGTGGGTCAACTTACCTTAGTCGCCTTTTACGGCACCTCGGTAAGAAATGAGGGTGGTCTATTCTACTCAGCCGGATACCACACGGCGGGTCGACCTACCTTAGTCGCCTTTAACGACACCTCGGTAAGAAATGAGGGTAGTACTATTCTACACACGGCGTATTTTTTATGAATTTTCTAAAACTTCTATATAAGTAAGCTCTATAAATGTACTTAATTTAAACTATGTACATACTCGACATTAATCAATATTTATCCGTAAAAATATGGCATTTTAAAATATGTATTCGTTTTAAAGGACATTTCAAATTTGTGTCAATAGAACGGCATTTAGTTTACTGGTTTGTACATAATAATCAATCATGTAATTTAACAAGCTGTTAAAGTTTAACGGTTAGACCATGAGACTATACTGTGGGTTGCGGGTTCCAACCCCTATTTAGACATGCATTAGTTTTCTAGTTAAAATGATATGCGTAATTGATGTTTACAATTTATCATGCTTTTTAGTAAAGAACAATATCGCAAGGAATTCTAAATATCTTAAGACAAATCCTGAGATATTGGTAATCTACAAATTCGCATTAGAGTAACGTGGTGAGTCTAAATACCTTCTATTTACATGAAGAGAGGAGGCCTATGCCTAGCAGTGGGATAATAACAAAGCCATACTTTACTTTTTTATATTACCTTGCTGTACCAATTTGGACAGATGTGAAATTATAGACAGCCGAAGATCATGGTTTGATTTGCTCTTAGATAAAAACTTTTACATCTTGGCCAAATAAATGGATATATACACTTAGCTTAAGATGACTAAATAATATAAAAAAAATGTTGTTTCAGTTTGTATGGTAAAACGTCAATCCTACCCTTATTAGGTGGCCATTTTTATTTATATTTACAAACGTTATCCGTCTATGTCATTACAATTCATATATCAATCGCAGACGAAAAATGTCAATTATATCATGACAAATAAACATTTGTCATTAAACACATGAACATAATATAACGTATCTCATTCGCGGTTAAAAAAAAAAATTAATAAATTAAAATAATTTATTCCACGCCGACTCCATGCTTACCTAGTTATCGAGAATTGCCAATCAATTGCTTATTGGATAAGAGCTAACCAATAGCGGCTCTTCATTTCAAATATCGAATACGCCGAATATCTGTAATAATTGCACCAGTACAACAAGACCTTTCGCTTTGTTTACGTCTCGTTATAATTCAATAGAATGACGTTTAATAGTTATAACCGATGCAAGCTATACACGAACTTATATTAACTGTGGTAAAAATCAAATTAGCTTGAATAATTCCTAGTGACACTATGTTAATGTTGCTCACTGTTTTCAATTTAAAGTGAAATGGCTCTGCTGTATAGTTTATTTTGAACTGGTCTGCTATTTGTCAATTGCGCGTATATTTTTTATAAAATACGAACTTATAGTTTTTGTGTGTCTCATGAACCTGTTGGTTTATATTTTTTCTATGGATTCAATAGCAGTTATGGCGTCTTGTTGTGTAGTTTATTTTTTGAAATCGATATTGTCTAGTTTTGTGACTTTTTTATATAAGCTCGTTGTTAACGAGAGCAGACATGTTTTTGTGATAAAGTAAATAAGATAAAATAATGTTGTTATTTATAGTAGATATTTAATTATTCCCAATTATTGATTCACAGATAGCAATATAGAAGTACTAATGATATGTTACGAGTTAAATTTCATTTTATTTCTAGGTATTTCTTAATATTTAACAATCTTTATTATTCCCACTGGTATCCGGCTGTGTAGAGTAGACCGCTCTCATTTCTTACCGAGGTGTCGTAAAAGGCAACTAAGGTAAGTTAACCCGACGTGTGGTATCCGGCTGAGTAGAATAGAATACCTTCTTTCTTATCGAAGTGTCGTAAAAGGCAAGTTGACGTCAAGGAGGCGGCCGATTGTAAAATACGTAGCCAAATCATGTGACATGATTATAACATGTTGTGCCGACCCCTGCTAATATATTGTCTATAAAAGTAAAAACGGTGAAAAAAAAATAAAAACACAAACATCTTTCAAAATATTTTATTAATCGATAGGAAACAAAAAGGAACAATAATTAATTACCTTACAAACGAAATACGTAAAAAACCCACCGTCGCGAAAAATTTGGTAATTTTTAGATTTAATAATCATCAATTACCTAATAACTAAGTCTTTGAAGGAAGACCAAATTATTAGTCTAATTTTTCAAAAAAAAATGTGATAGTTATTAACTAGGATATTAGGCGTTACTTTGCAAAGATCCATAATACAAAAGTAATAATAAAATTATGTTGCTATAATCCGCGATGAAGTAAAATAGAAAATATTTATAATGCCAAATGTAGAGTGGACAATCCGTTTTCATACCTGATACATGCAGGATTCGTAAAAACACACAGATAGACTCCACGATAAAATAGCAAAACTTCGTAGAGTCCATCTCCTGATGATGCTTCGGTTGCGGGGCGAAACGATTGTTGAGTTTGTGATAGTGAACGTATGTACTTGTGTATTGTGGTGGCGGTGGTGGAGGTTTGTGCATGTGTTTTTACGAATCCTGCATGCATCAGGTACGATAACCGATTGTCCACTCTACATTTAGCATTATATATTTTTTCTATTTTACTTCATCGAGGATTATAGCAAAATAATTTTATTGTTACTTTTGTAAAATTGTTATTGGTATGTATATCAATAATTTTCACTGTTCCAAAATTCTTTAAAGGGACTTAATTCCATTATTCAATACTAACAAAGATAGGCAGGTTACATTTAATTCAAATTAAAAAAAAACATTATAAATTTTATTGAATTTCAAAAAAATGCATTCACCATAAAAATGCGCCTTAGATATTAAGAATTAAAAAACGCTTGATAAGAGATAAATGTAAACAAATACTGAGGTCATTCAACCGTACAGGGGTAATCAACATTTATACAACAGCTGATTATGAAATATTAATCTTTATATTTCGTTTATATCGCACGCTGAATATTAAAGTGACCTAATTCAAAAAAGTCGTGAGTGTTAAAAAGACCCATAACTTGGAAGAAAACATAGTTCTTTTTTACAGTTACGTAGCCTGATGTCATAAATGGCATTAAAATAAGGATTGCAATGTATCAATGTATTAAATTTAATTTTGAATTAGGGGACCTTTCAAGTATTACGTGAGCACTATAGGGGGGACACACGTGAGGGGGACGGGGGGGTCTTTACTTTGCTTATTTTGGATGACGGAGTAGGGGAATCTAGATGATGATTACGTCATCGGTAGTTATTTACTTATTTACACGAATGGCATCCCTCACATTGTTGCTTAAAAAGAAACGCATTAAAAAACTTAGAATTATGGATTCGGGTTTCATGGACTGAAGACTGTTAATTTGAATTTAATATGTGTGCTAAAAACTTAAAAATTGTGTGTTATTTTAGAAAGATATAATATATTTGTACTTTACTCTATGTTGAATACCGTATCAGTAAAATACAATCTCTAGCTTCGCCATAGCTTTGCCATTACAGCAGTTTAAAAACACTATTAAGGAGAGGCTGATACAGAAAGCCTACTATACTGTTGAGGATTATTTAGACGATAAAAATGCGTGGATATATATATTGTTCGACCCTGTACAAGATAGAAACGATTAAATGTCACTAGTATTAAGAATTGTATTTTTTTAAAAGAGCAACCGCCGAAATTCTTGCTGGCTCTTCTCGGTAGGAACAGCTTACTGAACCAGCAGTAGAGTTGACTATTCAAAAGCACATGTTTACAGTTTACAAGTTTATTTCAATAAAGAATATTTTGAATTTGAATTTGAATCTATCCTAAATAATTTTTCAAATTTAAATTATAATTATAACGTTATAAATATAATATTTTAAAAAGAACAATACATTGATTGACAGATGTTTAAGCATGCGGGGAGGGGTTAAGAGTTTAGCTTGCTTTTGCTGACAAGGGGGATGGGGGGGGGGTTAATAATTATAATAAATCTTTAAATTTAAACGATCTTGAGTAGTATTCATAGTTAATGTATAGAACCGGCTATGCTCACGTCTAGTTTCGAACCCATCCGGGGCACTTATTCATGAGCTCTTTACAGGACGTTATCGCGGCGGGGGCTAACCTGATAAAATAAGACGGTATAAAATAGCCGGTTCTGTACATTAACTATTATAAATCTGCTTATGTAATACTTGAACGTTCCCTAGGCCAATTTAATACGCGTGCGATTATATCCATGTATACAATTAGTCCAAAGGCCCCTCCAATAGCTACGCCATTAATATTTGACAATATAAGACTTTTCACTATATATTGTCAAAAGATTTTAGATTTTAACAATTTCAAAGATTATTTTTACCTAGCGTCAATTTAGCACTCATTATAAGATTTGGTACAAAAATACACCTATGTTAATCACAAAACAAATCTTATTTAATTACTTAATTATATTAAAATAAATTATTCACTTGTATTTTACAAAATTTTCCAATTTCACTAGGATTTACATTGTTCAACTTGGCAAGGCTAAGAAATGCTAGTAAATTGAAATTTATGAGGTATTTGATGATTATCCTTCATCATTATGCCGTGTGATATCCGACTGAGTAGAATAGACCAGCCATATTCCTTACCGACGTGTCGTAAAAGTTAACTAAGGTAAGTCGACCCGCCGCGTGGTATCCAGCTGAGCAGAAAAGACCACCCTCTTTCTTACCGAGGCGTCGTGAAAGGCAACTAAGGTAAGTCGAGTGGTTTGCGGCTGAGTAGAATAGGATACCTTCTTTTGCTTACCGATGTGACGTAACAGGCGACTAAGGTAAGTTGACCCACAGTGTCCTATCCGGCTGAGTAGAATAATCCACCCTCTTTCTTACCGAGGTGCCGAAAATACGACTAAGGTAAGTTGACGGTTGAAGGCGGTCGGTCGTAAAATACCTAGCTAAATCACGATACATCATATTTATAACATGTTGCGCTGACCCCACTTGGAGTGGGATAAGGGCACGATAACGATGATGTGTGTGCCCTTATCCCCCTTTAATGGTGGTTCACCATCATATTCAAAGACCATCAAAATCCAAAGAAAATCCATAAAAAATCTGCTTAGGTATATAAAATTAATAATGATAAAAATAAATATATGGGACACTTACACACACGGTAGTCCGTCACCAAAGTAAGTAACTTAATACTTCTGTTATGGTAGACAGACAACTGGTATATATATTATATATATTTTAAATACATACTTAAATACAAATATACACCCAGGCTCAAAGACCAACAAATTCATTTATGGAAAATGTTGGCCCTCGACGGGAATCAAACCCGTGACCCGAGGAGCTGAACCCACTGCTCCAACGGGCCAGTTAAGTTAATCGAATACCTCATAAATATCACCTAATATATTGTTTAATATCATATTTAATACAAGTAAATTTAATACAAGTTTCAATAATAATAATACGTCTAAATGTGAAATTACAAAACTAAGCTCGTTTCATATACAGCTTTGGTACAATAAACAAAATTAAGTAAATAGGTGATGTTAGAAACATCATAACCGCGAGTTAGCAGCTGTTACCTGAAAAAAAAATGTATATGAAGTAGAATTCAAACCCAGGACGCCAATGAATATAAAAGGAATAGTAAAATTATTTTGCTATAATCCTCGGTGAAGTAAAATAGAAAATATATATAGTGCTAAATGGTAGAGAGAACAATCCGTTTTCATACATGATACATGCAGGATTCATAAAACACACGCACAAACCTCCACCACCGCCACCACAATACACAAGCACAACATTCGTTCACTATAACAAACTCGTCAATCGTTTCGGCCCGTAACTGAAACATCATCAGGGGTCGGCACGTTTGTAACATGTTGTCACATGATTTGGCTACGTATTTTACCAAAGCCGCCTGCCTGAAATCAACTTACCTTAGTAGCCTTTTACGAAATCTCGGTAATAAATGAGTGTGATGTATTCTACTCAGCCGGATACCACACGGGGGTCGATTTACCTTCAAACGCCCAATGGTCATAAAATGATGCAAGTAGTCACAGAAAAAAAGATCGTGAAGAAACATATAGAAGAAGCATATCTCAGGATAGTCCTTGGGATATATCCAATACCAATTTTCATTGGAATATAATGGTACGTCTAACGTCCAACTTTTGCCACCAAAAGGAAAGAAGAGACATCTGCCCAGCAATGAGATAATAGGTCGTTAATTAATTTTTGAAATTCATATTATAAATTTTGTGCTTTGGTTGTTAAGTCGTAGTGAATGTTTAGGTTTTATCATTAAAATCTCTCACTTCCTCCCCCCGGTGCTCAAGTCCTGGAGCTCGCTGCTGTCGTCACTGGAACCGCTTGGGCAGCCGTTGGCAGTCGGGCCTGATGCTGCTGCCATCGCCATTGACAGTGGTATGGTGATGAATTGTGGCTGGCCCGAAGAGGATGTAGCTGAATCAAAACGTATAAGAATCTTTATTCAAATAAGCTTTTACAAACACTATTGAATCGTCAATAGTTTGGTATTTTTAACCACTGGTTCAGACTGTTCATTTTACCAAGAATGACCATGTATAATTTCAACGTGGCAAAATATATGTATAAGTTAAGTAGTCATAATTTAGGTAAGCGCAATTAAAATTAGAAAGTAGTGTAAGTTTTGGTTAAGGATACCTACCAGAGCAATATATTCACATAAGTGACACAGCTCTTTAAATGAGAATAAAAAAGAAAAAGAATAACCAGCTAGAAAATAGGCGGTACATCTTTAAAACACTTTTAATTTACTTCATTAAGATGCACTCTTGTACGAAGCTGAAAAGATTTTTCAAAATTTATATATTTTATATAATCTTCAATTTTGTAATATTCTTTACGTTGTTTCACCAAATTTAAACCTTTTTGTATTATGGAATGTAATACATAAAACAAGAGTGATTTTCTGACTCTACTGATTTTGAAAGCAGAAATCACAAGCTAATTCTGAACAATCTTGAACATTTTAATTTACTTAATTAAGCTGCAGTCATATATTTTTTACTACATTTCTTTGTATTTATACTATGTTCGTATAAATTTTCTCACTTCAAGGGTTACTTGATGTTATCTTTTAATATAATAAGTTATCCGAACTTAGTCTAATAGGCCAGTTCGATATGGCTAAAACAATATGCGTTAGTGATGCTATATAAAATGCTTAATTTTTAAATTCTCTGTACTTCATCTTCCTTGTGCTATCCGAGGCTAAATCGAAGAATTTGTATATTGTCTATAGTGAAGTCGACGGAATTTAGATGGACAAATTGCGCGGTCACGGATATAGGAAATTTGGAATGCCGGTTTGCGGCTATCGACCGGCTAAATATACAAGCTTGGATATATCCATTCTACGAGTAGGGATGTGGGACATTCACACATTACTAGACATAGCTATAGAGCGTGACTCTTGGTTCATAAAGAGAAATCTCAGGAATTAAAAGACATTTTACTCAAATAAGCCTTTTCAAGCACTTAGAATCGTCAAGAATCAATGAAATTAATAAAGCTACCACTCGATTGCAAGGTTTCTCTTACTGAGAAAAATGACCAAGAAACTCGGCGGTCTTTTAAACATTTTTAATATAATTTGTAGAAGTAGGCGTTACTTTGGGGAGATCCATAATACAAAATAATAAAATTATGTTGATATAATCTGCGATGAAGTAAAATAGAAAATATATATATAATGCTAAATGCAAAGTGCACAATCCATTTTCACTATCACAAACTCAACAATCGTTTCGCCCCGCAAAGAAAGCATCAGGAGATACGACTCCACGACAAAATCGCAAAGCAATGCCGTAAAATAATACCGGGAATCAAAAAGAATATATGGGATCTTTAGTAAAAACTAAAAACGGTTAGAACTCAAGTCTACTGTTGGTTTGGAAAATTCTTCATATTGAAATATTGGGGTCGTTCGTTTGAAAATATAATTTTAATACCATTTCTCTCGTTAGCTATTTCGTGCATGGTCAGAAAACAAATCATCGCTTCTATAATCCTCAATAGTTTAACTTACCGCCTTCTTGTCCTTGGTTAGCCAGTCCCAATATGAAGCTATGAGGATAGCCCATAGCCAGATTTCCAAGACCCAAGTTAGTGCCGAGACCGTCCAGACCCAACACTCCCGAATGGTACAGCATTGCTCCTCCGGGTAGGTCTATCTTTGGAAGTATTTTGGGCAGTGAAGGTTGCATGGACTTGGTGCTTTCGGGCTCAGGGTTGCTTGATGACGTGGAAGGTAGATTGTCGGACTGAGTTTCTCTGTGAAAATAATATTTTAATATACACAAGTGCCCGCGGCTTCGACTGCATTGAAAACACAAAAGTTTTATCACACAAATCTCGTCCCCGCAGAAACTCCAGGATAAAAAGTTATAGGCTACTTTTTATCTTGGAGCAAACTCTATCTTCCAGTGCAAGTCCTATCAATAATTGTTTTCCGAAGAATGAATTATTAACCTTTTATGAACCTTTTATTTATGAACTTTACGGAAGAATCTTTTAGTTAAACCGTTCAGAAATCCGCTTAGTAGATTTTGAGTCAATCGATGCATGCATTGACTATTGCAACAGCTACTTTAGTTAATAAGCCCCAGCTATAGTAGTTAGTAACAGTATATTAGCTGCCTATTACCATCCTACTTCTTAAAAAAGGCCTCCTAAGAAAGGAAGCATATGACCTAAAATCCATTTGGCTAGTCTTATTTCTTTGTGAGTGAACTAATTTTCATTTCTCTAGTGATTTCCCATAATATATTTGTCATTTACTAGGTCGCATAAGCTCTAACTTGTCTCTACAACAAGGAATGAAGAGACCTATGTAAAGCACAGGGATAAAAGGGAAAGCAGCTTCTTAGTTTTTTATTTATCTGGTGTATATTTTCCTATTGGGTAGGGTAATTAGTTTGGTTTACTTAAATTGTAAAGTATCCTTAGTATTTTACTATGTGTTATTTCATGTTCTAAAGGGAACAGATTTTTTATTATTTATCTATGGCTCGGTACATCTTAATTGTACCAATTTTCAATGTATATATGGCATTATGGATTTAATATATTACTTTTTTTTGAAGTGATTCTTTGAATTAATATTACCTGATATCCCGTTCGTTGTCAGTACACGACCAATCTTGTTTATGGTTTTGCTGCATCAGCTTCTCGCTTGGGGACTCTGGTTCACTTCCACTCTCATCACCGCTGTCACCTGATGAAGCCGGCTCGTCCTGTAGACAAGATTAATCTATAGTCACCATTAGCTTTCCCTATTTTATAGCAACACCGTAGTGATCCGAGAATATTGCACTTTTTGTGTTTATTTTATTGTATTTTACGATCGGCGGCCTGCCTGATGTCAACTGACCTTAGTCGCCTTCCAGAAAGAAAGTAAGAAATAAGGGTGTCTATTCTACTCAGCCGGATAAACAGCATACATATGCTACTCATAATATTATTGTTATAATATTACTACATTGTTGCCAGACAGATGATCATCATCATCATCATCATCATCATTCTCTTACCCTTTTCCCACTCTAAGTGGGGTCGGCACAATATGTCTTCTTCTTCCATTCTCTTCTATCATTCATCAACTCTGGTGGCACTCCTTTAACATGCATATCATTTTTCACACAATCCATCCATCTTATTTTTGGCCTCCCCCTAGCCAACATCTATGCATATTCATATTTAAAACTCTTTTGGTCACATGATTTTCATCTCACTTCATTACATACCATACCAACTTAGTCTCGCATTTCTCATCTTTTCTGTAATGGGCGCAACTTTCAGACTTCCCCTAACATACTCATTGCGTATTCTATCAAGTTTTGTCACACCACACATCCACCTTAACATTCCCAAATCATTAGCATGCACATTTCTTTCGTTTTTCTTTTATTCTAACATTCTGATCCATACATTACGACAGGTCTAATGACTGTTTTATAAATTTTCCCCTTAAGTTTAAGGGGCATTCGGGGTCACATATTTTTCCTGAGACCTGTCGCCACTTCATCCATCCCGCATTTATGAAGACCAAATTCGCGTATACATATAATCACTTTGTAGTTTATGCACGTATCTAAGAGCAGTGAGTAATGATGACGTCACCGCAGAAAGGGGACAGAACGTCTGTTAGAACACCAAAAAAGGTTTAGGCAATTGTCAACGCACGCACTGTGTACTGGCAGCAGAAAAATGAAAACTAGACTATTTAATTATTAATTATTTAGTATTTTGTTACATACTGCAGATTTTCTTATTCCTGATTTTATTATCCAGATATACTCGTTTTTCTTTGCATCGAAAAAAGGTAACTAACATAGACATAGCTTATACTAAGAACCGATGGTTGTGATCTTAAAATTCTTTAGAAGCAACCTCTCCCTGGAAAACGCATTAAAGGTTCTCTACCTACATTAGTATACTTACGAGTTATATCTCTGTTAGTATAATAGAAGGGGTAGAAAACCTGTAAAAGTTCAGGTGACGTTAAATTAAACACGATATCAGAATTATAACACAAAAACAAAAAATTATAACTGACGCTATCTATCGACATAAAAACAATAAACTAATATTTTATATTTCTTTAACCCTTGTTGAAATTTTAAAGGCATCAAGAAATTTATATAATATCATTAAAAACAAACTATTTATTGAAAATACTGAGATAATTATACCTTTTATATTGTTAATGTGACCTTTGTTTAGGAGTGGATATCCATCAATTGAATTAGATGAAGATTTGACAAAGATCTCACTAAGATTGTTCTCGCAAATCCACATCAGATGTTACTATAGCCTAACCGTTTAACTGCGTCTCAGGGTGCGGCTTTAGGACGAGAATGCGGTCTGAGGTAGGTGCGACCGTTCACCTTTTCTATATCACGGGTGATTGCCGCCCCCGCACGTTGACTGAGTTAAACGGTTAGCCTATAATAGGCAGACGATTGCAAGAGTCAAAACAATTTGCAGACCTTGTAGAATTTGAGGATGTGTAATATAATCTCTTTTCTAAATAATCACTAAATGCTTTAATTCAATCGGTTGTATAATGACTATCTGCCAAACCAAACACCGTCTCATTCTGTGTTATGTATTGTAAACAAACAGCGTTTGGAGTTGCATTTCTAATACTCCTCTCCACATGAGAAAGGAGTCTTTTTCTCAGAAGTGGGATAGTAATAGACTGTTACTAATAAAAATAACGTTTTGTCTGTTTTGTCAACAGTACCCCGTTATCAGATGGACAGCAGAGCGGCGAGTGCGTTAAACGGTAGTTAGTTAGGCACAATTATTATTATTTAGTGAACCGCGGTACAAAGTCTACGCCCACGCACTAACGACAATGCGTTATCATAGTATGGATAAGACCTAATTATTTTAATATACCGTTAACACAAGAGCCGTGGTAGCCCAGCGGTAACACCGTGCGACTCTTTCTAAGAGGTCACGGGTTCGAACCCGGGCAGACACCAATGAGTTTTTCTGTTGATACTTATGTGTCTAATTGATAATTGCAATTTACCACATGCTTTTCGGTGAAGGAAAACATCGTGAGGAAACCTGCATATCTCTAGAGAATTCTGGAGATATGTGTAACCTACCAATCCGCATTGGAGCAGCGTGGTAGGTCTTAGCTCCAAACCTTCTCTCCAAAAACGGAGAGAAAAGGCCTATTCTCAGCAGTGGGATAGTAACAGGCCGCTACTGTGTACCGTTAACACTAGTTAGTTAACCTTTAGCTTTAATTTTAGCTGCTGTGCCTGTTGCAATTTTGAACATAAAAGTAGTTATTGTGAGTTCAACATAACAGATAGAGACATGCTATCCTGGACTTTTTTGTAGTATTTTTGAAGGTCTACAATTCGCTAGTACATTACTTTAGTGTATCTCTGCTGGTTTACCCACCGTGTGATATCCGGCTAAATAGAACAGTATCACCCTCATTTCTTACCGAGGTGTCGTAAAAGGCGACTAAAGTAAGTCGACCCGCCGTCGAAAAAATCGATTACATGCAGACAGACGGCTTTTCAGGACTTTGTTTTATATTAAGTATCGATATAGAAGAGGTGTGGTATCCAGCTGAATAGAATAGAACCACCCTCATTTCTTACCGAGGTGTCGTAAAAAATGACTAAGGTAAGTCGACCCGCCGTGTGGTATCCGGCTGAGTAGAATAGACCAACCTCATTTCTTACCGAGGTGTTGTAAAAGGCGACTAAGGTAAGTTGACCCACCGTTTGCTATCCGGTTTAGTACAATAGACCACCCTCTTTCTTACTGAGGTGTCGTGAAATATGACAGAGGTAAGTTGACGTCAGGCAGGCAGTCGGTCGTAAAAACGCAGCCAAATCATGTAACAACGTGTTCATAGCATGTTGTGGCGACCTTACTTAGAGTGGGTTAAGGCCAGGAAGATGATGATATAGAAGAGGTAAGGTGATATTGTCGTAATAAATGTATGTGAGTATATTTTGATGACGTTAGATGAGAATGATGTTAGTATAATTTTGAGTATAATTTTTTGTTATAAATGCTCTTAAAAATAAATTTTATCATTTCTTTTGTAGAATTCCAATTTTTAAAAGAAGTTAAAGTTTAAATAATTGTAAGTACCTGGGTGACTGGTTGCTTAATTTTCTAAAAGATATAAAAAATGCAATAAAAAAAATAAAAAAGAGAGAAAGGTCTGGTGACATTTGGGTCTTGATCCGGGGTATTTTTACTTCTTTGGCCGCCCGTTCCTAATTGAGCTATCACAACTTTACAAATGATAGCAAAATTAATCTTTATATTCTATTTATGTTTTAGCAGTTTTTCAATGGCTGAAAACAGGGATAAAAAGACATAAGACGATATTTTTAATAGATTAAAGTGAAGTACCAGGTTGATCGAGCCTTGCTCGGTAATTTTTTTGCAAAATAAAAAAAGTTACTTCAAAAACTAAATAAAAAAGAATAGGGTAAGGTGGGCTCGATCCTAGGTATTTTCATTTCGAGCGACCACCAGTTTCCCGAATAAGCTTTTTTTTTTTTTTTTGTGTCAGGAAAACCCATTATGGGTCATCACCGCCCGACGGGGACGAGCGGCGGGTATGTTGGACTCTCACCGACTAAAAACCTGACAGTGCTCCACCACGCTGCTGGTGGCGGGGACAGGGTAACGTTGGACACATTGCCCCCATCCCCGCCAGCAGCAACTCTGAACCTCAGAGTGCGCCACCTCTGGGTCGGGGCCTCTCTAAACTAGGCCCTCCCTCCGCTAGACGATGCATCGGGAGCACCAGATGCATCGACCACCTCAGGGACCTTTTCAGATGGGCGTCCGATAAACCCCGTTCGGAACGCCCATAGGTCCCCGTAAGGGCGGCATACGACGGGCTTCGGCGAGTCGTTTGCGCCCCGCTCGCCTGCGGCGGATCGGATCCAAAGACTCGACTTCCCGGATCCGCCCCGCCGCCTCCTTCCGAGAGATTATGTCCTCGCAGAAGGAGGCCATCGCTGCCCACGATCTCTCCCTGTCCACCATGGCACGAACCACGGTGGGCAAGGAGAGA
Source organism: Morpho achilles (assembly GCA_947086495.1). Lineage (NCBI taxonomy): Eukaryota > Metazoa > Arthropoda > Insecta > Lepidoptera > Nymphalidae > Morpho > Morpho achilles. The sequence continues at coordinate 15,821,954 of CAMTZB010000014.1, read as the reverse complement.
TCGTGCCCCACCTCTGCCACGAGCTCCGCTCGCTGAACCACCCAAGCTGGGCAGTCTGCGAGCGTATGCAGCGCCGTGTCAAACTCAGCGCCACATTCGTGGCATTCACCGGACTCTTCGCACCGGGCCACCTTCCACAGATACCTCCCGAAACAACCGTGTCCGGAAAGCACCTGTGTTAGGCGGAAGGTGAGGACCCCATGCCTCCTGGCGACCCAGCCCTGGAGAATGGGCTGGAGTGCAGAAATCGTCCAATGGCCAGCACTGGGCGATTCCAGCCGTCGCCTCCATTGGCGGAGGAGCTCCACCTGAGCTGCCCTCCGCCAGTCAACCCCTACCACCTCAGAGCTTCTCCCCAATGAACGGGCTTCAGCTTTTCGGTGGTAGGCCTGAGCAAGCACCTTGGCTTCTAAGTCCCACGGAGGGGACCCAGCCAAGGCGCAGGCCACCTCGCCGGAGATGGTCCGGTAGCCCCGCACAAGTCTGACCGCCATAATTCTCTGCGCCCCACGCAACAGGGGCAGAGATCTGGCGTTCAGCCGCTCCGCCCATACGGGAGCGCCGTACAGGGCCATGGAGCGGACCACCCCGGCGTAAAGGCGCCGGCAGCCTGCATTCGGCCCCCCCACATTTGGAAGGAGCCTGCTCAGAGCTCCGGCGGTCGCCATTAGTCTGGAGGCGAGCCGCCGGAAGTGGGCCTCGAACGTCCATCGGGTGTCGAGAATTAATCCCAGGTACTTTAAAGTACCTGAGATTCCGATGGTCGTCCCGCCTACCACCAACCGGGAACCCACTGGGGGTGCCATCCCCCTACGCTGACTTGACATTTCACGGCGAAAATTTAGTTGTATATATTCAACAAATTTAATTCTCATATATATATATATATATATATATATATATATATATATATATATATATATATATATATATATATATATATATATATATATATATATATATATATATATATATATATATATATATATATATATATATATATATATATATATATATATATATATATATATATATATATATATATATATATATACGATTAATTGATTTAAATATTAAAGATGTAATAAATATATATGTAGTCGTATCCATCCTACACTGTCTATAACAAATTCATGATTTAATCTAAATAAGCGACCGTACACAAGCTGGATGTTTCAAATCATAAGACTGGTAACAAATGAGTTGACTATTGTTCTATGACCGGTATTACTGACTAACCTTAGTTAGTTTTACCTTTTTTTGGAGTTTACATCTATTAACTCTTTAAGAAACGATTTTCATTTAAGGAAATTAATTCTGTGTATTTCAGTATGGAAATTTTGTAATTCTTTTAATATCAAGAGTCAATATAAATGAACATTGTATGTATGTGTGATATGGTATCCAGCTGAGTAGAATAGATCAACCTCATTTCTTACTGAGGTGTCGTAAAAGGTGACTAAGGTAATTTGATTTACCGTGTGGTATCCGATTGAGTACAATAGACCACCTTCATTTCTAACCGAGATGTCGTAAAAGGTGACTAAGGTAATTTGATTCACCGTGTGGTATGCGGTTGTTTAGAAAAGACCACCCACATTTCTCACTGAGGTGTCGGAAAGGGCGACGAAGTTAATTTGATCCACCGTATGGTATCCGGTTAAGTAGAATATACCACCCTCTTTCTTACCGAATTGTCACAAAACAAGACTTAGGTAAACTGACGTTAGGCAGGCGAGGTAATGTAAAGTTCTAAGGAAAGCGAAGTCAAATCATGTGACATATTTATAACATGTTGTGCAGACCCCACTTAGAGTGGGATAAGGGCAAGAGGATGATAATGTATGGATGTGTGATATCTCTTAAAATTAAAAGGTCTTTGAGTATCCACAGATTAGTTCTTTAGGCAATTCCTGTAATTTTAATGTGAATATTAATTTGGAAACTTACAATGCCACTAAGCTCAAGCTTTTATTCACAAAATAAGCTATAAATCAGTACGGGACAAGGTGGGTTCAAAATGGCGTCATTACCGCGAAATTCAATACAGGTGAATTGCGTTCGTACATCGATTCAACGCTGAGTGTGTTCGTGTTTCGGTAACTTTTGATTGGATTCATTACTACTTTATGAGTCGTGATAGCTGGTCGGTGATATGGCTTTAATCCATAACCAAGAAGTTATGCATTCAGCGCTGGGTAGCCATTTACTAAATTCCCGGAAATAAAATAGAACAGAAATATACTTTATTTGTACAACATAATCCTAATATACAAGGAAATAAGAGTTTGAACATAAACCATTTTTTACATATTATCTATATTATCTTAGCCTTAGCCTTATTGCTAAGTAGCGATTTCTTCCAGGCAAACGCAATAAAGAAGTAAGTGTTTAACTTATATTAAAATTTCAAACGGTTTTCGATGAGGAATCATCTTGAGGAAACATGTATATTATTGGTGAATAACGGGAGTATGTGTAACCTATAACGTTCATCATAATGAGCAAAGGTTATCTTCCTAGGGATGTTGGAATTTGATGGAAAAAGGCTATTTTTTTAAGGTATCATATTTTGCAAAGAAACTTAATATCAACGCCTTGACACAAATATTTACCGAATAAGTAAAACATAGATGAAGTGATAGACACGTACTGAGATCGTATTGTAAAGTTTGAAATAAGAAATAATATAGCTGAATCGACAATTGAATTAGTTAAATGTTATATTGTTTCTTAAAATGTAAAACAAAACTTTTATCAATTTTACCAAGTTGCATTAAAATTTTAACTCACGTTCCTCTAATTTATTATTTGTTGTGTTACGTGTTGTGCTTTGTAGTATCCAGCTGATTAGTATAGACCATCTTCATTTCTTACCAAGGTGTTGTAAAGGGCGACTTACCTAAGTTGGCATACGGCCGGTCGTAAAAATTACCTAAATCATGTAATAATATATTTAAAAAATGTTGTGCCGACCCAACTTAGATAAGGGCACGTGAATGAATTAATGTTATGTACTAAATAAGAATAACACAACAAGAACATACCACTGCGCACAATCGAGAGATAAAATCACACTCGATTGTGTCCGATATCGATTTGGACAGAGTCGATATCGCATCGATAATGAGGCCGAATTTGTTCTCACATTGACACCGATTCCAAACACGTTTGTTTTGTTGCAGCGCCAATTTAAAATGTGAATGAACAATACCTTAATATAATCTTCTACTAGTTTCTACCTATAACTTTGTTTGTAGGAAATTCGATACCAAGTAAAAAGTACGCTATGTCACACAACTATGACAACACCAAAAAACTCATTTACAATCTCAAAAATATAATCTTCTACTAATTTCTACCTATAGCTTCGTCAAACAAAAGACTATAGGGATAAACTCTTATGGTCAGACCAAAATCGGAGTGCTCAAGACAGCAAAAATACATAAAGCTATTTGAGAATAGAAAGTAAGTGGATAATATTCCAGAATAAGGTGATGGAGAAAATAATGACTATCAGTATTTAGAATTACGACACGAAGAAGACAACGACGAGAAGACACGAATATCCAGAGATAGAATTAACGAAAGAAAACACCTTTTTAAAAGAAATTATATGGACAGCGTTCACAAAAAGCAAAAAAGTCAACTAGTGAACTTTTAAAAGTTTCTCTCGTAAAAGAAGGTTAGATACTGCTTCAGCACACTTAAACTCTCATGGCCATTCAGTATAGCAACGTCGTAACGGACCAACAATATAATATTATTCAGTGTCCAATTAAACGCTCTTGTGCTCTTTGCTATAATTTTACAGCATATAATATGAGGATTTGTATTTGAGATAGTAAATATTGCCGGCTCTAAATTATCTGGACAATATTGTAATCCTCTTATGAAAAGGGACGTGCGTAAGTATTTGCGAGTGTACTCTGAATGCGATAATGTTACCGCGAAGGGGTTGGTTTGGCCATCGCTGCTTTTTGCAGATTATTAAATGTTTTTAGTTATTACTCCCTTTTGAGAGACGACCAAAAAATGAGAACAGGCAGAATATAAGCAGAACAAGAATGTGTGACGTCGAGACAAGGTCTTGAAGATTTTGAGTTGACACATTAGTCACAAAATCATAAAAATGGAACCAGGCTCTATGATCATGAATGGAGTATTCCTGCCATATGTGAGACGGTTTTGTCAAATACTAGCTAGACGCTCTGGAATTGGGGATCGACGTGCCAGAAGATTCATTGGTAATAAAACGTTGACCAACGTTGCTAAATTGAACAGTTAATCATCGATTCAAGGCTATAGATAGCGGTTTTCTTCCAGATCTAATTTGGAGATTCAAATTCAAAATATTCTTTATTCAAATAAACTTGTAAACAAGTGCTTTTGAATCGTTAACTCTACTGCTGGTTCGGAAAGTTGTTCCTACTGAGAAGAGCCAGCACAAAACTCGGCAAAATAGAGTTTATCTTTCTAGGCAACAAGACATCTCACAACCCACATCTAGGCACCTAGAGAAGTTATACGCTGGTGCAAGAAGTTCTTTCGTTTCGTCATGGCTTTTAAGCTTAGCATATTAATAGAATTATCTCCCAGCTTTTTGGCATTTTTTTGAATGAGTCAGAGGCATCTTCTAGGTATCAGGCATGACTGAAGTCAAGGGCTCGCCTATTACTCAATAAAAAAGGATGTTCTGATACTAGTTCTTTTTGGATTCAGTGGAATTCTATCAAGGATCCTAACAACAGACTCCCGATCGAATCTGCCCGTCACCGCCCACGCGTACAAGCGTATGAAAATCAGCTATCCGCACACACTGCGGTCGTGCTGCGGTCAATTGTACGCTCGGGAACATTAGCGCGATTGACAGGAACAAGGGGCTTGTTACCGCCGCGCTTCGAGATGCGTATCGTACGCCTTTGGGCTACTGTTTGCGTATCTTTGGACGCAGACATAGAGTTGATGGAAGAGAACGCTATCTCAGATCAAATTGGATCAACCTATTGCCTAATACCGACAGTATTACGAATATTGGCCTATATCATCATTCTCCTTTTTTTATACAGGAAAAAACCCCTCATGGATACCGCCGTCCGAAGGGGTCAGGCTGCGGTTATGTCGGACTCGCACCGACTAAAACGACCTGTGTGCCCCACCATGCTGCCGATGGCAAGGACAGGGTATTGTTGTACTCATTGCCCCCATTCCCGTCGACAGCTCTGATCCCAGAGAATACCTCCTCCAGGTAGGGACCCCTCGAAAGTGAAGTCCCCCTACGCTAACCGGTGTATCGGGAGCAACAGCTGCACCGAACACCTCGGGGACCTGTAACTAAGCCAGACGTCCGATACAAACAGCACAACATGTTATAAACATGTTGTCATATGATTTGGCTTCGTATTTTACGACTGGCCGCCTGCCTGACGTCAACCTTAGTCGTACTTACTGACAATTTTTAAATTTCTGTACCATTTCTCTTATGTGTTTTGAGAAAAGTGTAACAATATCTTTGGCGCTTGATCCTAGGTATTTTCACCTCTCTGAACGCCCGTTCCCCAAAGGAATTACCATGACTTTATGTTTGACAGCAAAAAATTGTGATTGTATTCAACGTAAATTTAAAAAAAAATGAGAGTCCGAAAACTGGGATATTAGACAGTTATTTTAATTAAAACTTATCTAGATTGATTTTTCTCCCCCAAAACCCCCTACATGCTCAATTTCAGAAAAACTGTTGGAGCCGTTTCCAAGATTCCGAATATATATATATATACATACAAGATTAATTCAATTCAAAATATTATTTATTCCAATAAACTTGTAAACAAATGCTTTTGAATCGTCAACTCTACTTCTGGTTCGGAAAGCTGTTCCTACCGAGAAGAGCCAGCAAGAAACTCGGCGGTTGCTCTTTTAAAAATATAATTCTTAATACTATTTACATTAAGTCGTTACTGTCTTGTACAGGTTCAAAGAGAGCTATATCCACACATTCTTATTTTCTAAATAATCTTCTAGAGTATAGTAGGCTTTCTGTTCAGCCTCTTTTTAACAGTGTTTTTAAACTGCTGTAATGGCAATGCTGAAACTCATTAAATAACTCATTTTAATATTAAATATATTTAATTTCGGTTAACAAGTAGTCACATCTAGCAATCTTACCGTCGATGTCTGCGTCCGTTCGGGTGTAAATGGGTGCATAATAAGCAGGCATTCAAAATCAAGGAGATGCATTCCGCGCGATATAATAGGTATTCACCGTACACGTGTTTGCGAGCCGGACATTTGTATGGCGGTCCGAATAATGATTTACTATCGGGATATCGCGCTCTTAGTTTTTAGAATTGGAATTGGTATTTTCCGAACTGGAGTTTGAGAGTTTAGTTAAGTAACGGCCTTTGATATCCCACTGCTGGGCATAGGCCTACTCTCGTGTTTTGGAGAGAAGGGTTGGAGCTGAAAACCACGCTACTCCAATGCGGATTGGTAGATAACACATCATCATCCTGCCTTTATCCCACTCTAAATGGGATCGGCACAATTGTTATAAACATGTTGTCACATGAATTAGCTACGTATTTTACGACCGGCCTGCCTGACATCAACTTGCCTTAATCGTATTTTATGACACCCTCCGTAAGAGGGTGGTCTATTTTACATAACCGGATACAAAAGTAATAAGAATATTATGCTATAATCCGCGGTAAAAGAAAATATATGTAATGCTAAATGGAGATTGTACTATTCGTTCTCATACTTGATACATGCAGAATTTGTAAGAACTCATGCACTACCCGACACCGATGACACAACAATACACAAGCACTGCACACATTCACCACCACAATCTCAACAATTGTTTCAACCTGTAACCGAAGCATCGTCAGGAGATAGACTCCACTACAAAATCGCAAATCGATTTGCGATATGTGGATTATAGCAAAATAATATTCTTATTACTTTGGTATTATGGACCTCCGCTAAGTAACGCCTAATTCCATAAATTATTCAACCGAATACCACACGGTGGGTCAACTTATCTTAGTCGCCAATTTTTTAATACATGATTTTTGAATAACTTTTACCGTTTACTTAGTTAGCCTTTTGCGGTTTTCGTAATATTTTTATTGCTGCTCCTCTCCTATTCATCTTAGCGTGATGTTTTATAGTCTATAGCCTTTCTCGATAAATGGACTATCTTATCCTCAAAGAATAAACAAATCGGTTAAGTAGTGCCTTAGATTAGCGCGTTCAAACAAAACAAACAAACTCTTCAGCTTTATATATTAGTATAGATGAATGATTTCACTGGAATATAGGTTTAGTTCTTTAATTAAGTAACTGGTTAACCGAGTTTTGTTCGGTAATTTTTTACAAAATAAAAAAAAGAAACGTAAATAAAAAAGAAAAAAAAAATTATATGGTTGGTCGAGACTGCCCGTTCCCCGAATAAGCTACGCTGACTTGACAGCGTATAAAGTTTAGTATTTTTTAATCCCCAAAAACAGGGATAAAACGATTTTTTACATAAAACCTAGCTAGATCGATTTTTCTCCCCAAAACTCCCAAAATCCCCAAAACATGCTGAATTTCAGGAAACTCGTTGGAGCCGTTTCCGATTTTGGAAATTCATAAGGAAAATCAAATTTTCTATCTAAACATCGGCTAATAGTCGATTGTTAGTTGCGAAAGGTCTTACAAACTACAGCAATCTAGCTTATTGCCGATTAGGACAATAAGGTGTCGTAATTTCCAATGTTAATAATATAATAACTATTTGCTGCCCATTTTAGTTCTTAGAAACCGGAGCAACGCACGCTACGTTAAATAAATATGGTTAAGTCCGATAATAGAAATTATGCAATTATTTTATACTTCTTCTTCTTTCTGTGCCTGTTCCCATTATTTGGGGTCGGCCCTCCTCGTTTTCAGGTCCAGCGATCTTGAGTTGTCTCCTCATTCAACTGGGCTTGGTTCATATCTTTTGATAATATGGACCACCACGTGGCAATGATTTGGCTAAGTATTTTACAATCGGTTGCACGCCTGACATTAACTTAGTGTTTTACGACACCTCAGTAAGATATGAGGAAGGTCTATTCAACTCAGCCAGATAACACACGGCGGGTCAACTTACCTTAGTCGCCTTTTACGACACCTCGGTAAGAAATGAGGCTGGCCTATATTTCGTAATATTTTTATTGCTGCTCCTCTCCTATTTATCTTCCTTGCTCGATAAGTGGACTATCTTACACTTAAAGAATTTTTCATATCGGTCAAGTAGTACCTGACATTAGCGCGTTCAAACAATCAATCAAAAAAACAAACAAACTCTTCAACTTTATATATCAGTATAGGTAAGTGGTCATTCATCTGAACCCGTGACCCCCAATCAAGAACCACAGTCTCACCATTCAGTTATAACGATTCAATGCAATTATTCCATGCAACGAGACAATAAAGTTCCGTGAAATATATTTTTTGCAATTCCCAACTTACACCACTGCGGCCGGCGTATACGGAAACGGGGACAATAGTCGGCGAGATGAAAGCCCGTTTAATATGCGTGACATAAGAGCCTCTAATAGTGCCCATTCTATAACCATTGTTAAGGGATTTATTTATTGGAAACAGCAAGCCAGCAAGCCCATGGGATTCGGTGATTCAAAAGGTCACGGAACCAAAAAAGAAATTTTTGCCTAACTTAAAATAACTTACGCGATATAATATATAAATAAATAATAAATATATGTGACACTTACACACACAGTCGTCCGTCCCCAAAGTAAGTAAATTTAAATAACTTACGCGATATAATAAATAAATAAAATAAATAATAAATACATATATGGGACACTTACACACACGGTCGTCCGTCCCCAACTTAATACTTAATACTTGTGTTGTGGTAGATAGACAACTGGTGAATATATACTTATATATTTTTAAATACATACTTAAATACAAATATACACCCAGACTTGAAGAACAACAAATTCATTTATAGAAAATGTTGGCCCTCGGCGGGAATTAAATCCGCGACCCGCGGAGCTGAAGGCAGGGTCACTACCCACTACGCAAATCGTTTCACCCGGCAACAGAAGCATCATAAGGAGATAGACTCCACGACAAAATCGCAAACTTTGCTATAATGTAGTGGAGTCTATCTCCTGGATTTCTGGATCCTGCAAGGATCGTCCACTCTACATTTAGGATTATATATATTCAATTTTACTTCATGGCGGATTATAGCGAAATAAATTTATTATTACTTTTGTAAACTTTAATTCAATAATTATTCAAATCCGCAGAATTTTTGTTACAAAATAAGCAATGATCTGACCTCCCTAGTTCACACCATTTTCCAAACCTGCGATCTGCGCATCGTGACGAGCGCATATCGCAGCGCAAACATCGGTCAGTCTGCAAATGACAGCCAATCGATCGATTGTTTTCTCGTGCAACCCTGGGGCAAAATGGATCCTTGGCATTAGATTGGATTACGTACACTGACGGGTTCAATACTTATTTAAAGGTGTGTAGTGTGTAACGCCGTATGCTGCCAGCGAAGCTTAACTGTAAGCCAAAGTCGTACAGTCCCATTTATTTATTTATTTATTCTTTATTTGCGGAATATGAGTACAAAGTTTTAAGAATATAGCGCGTCTTACATATTCTGCCTTGCAGGCGTGCAAACAGTAAATTATTATCAAATTAATACATTACAAGAAATTACATTATATAAAAAAAAGAAAGTCAAATTAAATTAATTTAAATTTAAAAAATAGTCAAATTAGTTATATAAAAGATGACACGTCATAAATCACAATCTGTCAGAAATTCATCGATGTTATAATAAAGTTTATTTAATAAGTAATTAAATAGAATTTTCTTAAAATTAAGAACTGTGATATTTTTGACGTTGTCAGACAGTTTGTTATATATTGTTTGAGCCATACAATAAGATTTTTTTTTAAATAAACTGAGTCTTTGAAACGGTAGGTTTAATTTAATTTTAATTTAATTTAATAACCATTGGTGCTTCTGTATCTAGAAAATGAAACTGACGTATTGCCATTTTGTCACATGCCTGCCGCCAATAGAGAGGATGCCTCAATATAAGTCGTTGCAAGTTCTGGATGTCTTTTGTTGCAGTTAAAGTGTATATATGTATGTGATACTATACAGTGGATCAACTTACCTTAAGACAAGTCCCTTAAGTATGAGACTTCTGGCGGAGGAGGCGACAACCCGGCGTGAGGTGGTGTTGGCGGTGTCGTTGGACATCGCTAACGCATTCAACACCTTGCCCTGGGGAGTGATCAAGGAGGCCCTACGCTTCCACCGCATCCCCATGTACCTGCAGCGTGTGGTCAGTAACTATCTGGCTGACCGCGCTGTCAGGTACCCGACGGCTGGGGGTGGGTGGAAGGAGCGGAGGATGTCGTGCGGTGTTCCACAGGGGTCGGTTTTTGGCCCCCTCCTGTGGAACATCGGCTACGACTGGGTGCTGCGCGGGCAAATGCTTCCGGGGGTGCGTTTGTTCTGTTATGCAGACGACACCCTCGTGACTGCCCGCGCGAGCACCCACCGGGAAGCCCGAGTACTGGCGACCGCGGCCACGGCTCACGTTGTGGCCCGGATTCGCCGGCTGGGACTGGGGGTGGCCTTGGAGAAATCCGAGGCCATTTGCTTCCACAGGCCTCGGATGGCGCCCCCAGTGGGCTCCCGGTTGGTGGTGGGCGGGACGTCCGTCGAAATCTCGGGTACATTACAGTACCTGGGATTGCTCCTCGACAGCCGATGGACGTTCGAGGCCCACTTCCGGCGGCTCGCCCCTAGACTAAAGGCGACCGCTGGAGCCCTGAGCAGGCTCCTCCCGAATGTGGGGGGGCCAAATGCAGGCTGCCGGCGCCTTTACGCCGGAGTGGTTCGGTCAATGGCCCTGTACGGTGCTCCCGTATGGGCGGAGCGACTGACCGCCAGGTCTCTGCCTCTTTTGCGTGGTCAGAATTGTACGGGGCTACCGGACCATCTCCAGCGAGGCGGCCTGCGCCTTGGCCGGGTCCCCTCCATAGGACCTAGAGGCCAAGGTACTTGCTCAGGCCTACCGGCGTAGAGTTGAAACCCGTTCATCGGGGGGAGACTCAGCGCCGGTAGAGGTGGACTGGCGGAGGGCAGCTCAAGAGGAGCTCCTCCGCCAATGGAGGCGGCGGTTGGAATCGCCCAGTGCAGGATTCTGGACGATTTCAGCTATCCAGCCCATTCTCCAGGGCTGGGTCGCCAGGAGGCATGGAGTCCTCACCTTCCGCCTGACACAGGTGCTTTCCGGACATGGTTGCTTCGGGAGGTATCTTGGCGGGTGACCCGGTTCGAACTGACCGGTGAGTGCCACGAGTGCGGCGCCGAATTCGACACGGCGCTGCACACGCTCGCGGACTGCCCAGCTTGGACAGTTCAGCGGGCAGAGCTCGTGGTACAGGTGGGGCACGATCTCTCCTTGCCCACTGTTGTTCGTGCCATGGTGGACAGGGAGAGATCGTGGGCAGCGATGGCCTCCTTCTGCGAGGACGTAATCTCGCGGAAGGAGGCGGCGGGGCGGATCCGGGAAGTGGAGTCCTTGGATCCGATCCACCGCAGGCGAGCGGGGCGCAGGCGACTCGCCGAAGTCCGTCGCATGGCGCCCTAACAGGGACTTCCGAGCGGTTCGAACGGGGTATCGGACGCTTGCTGGAGTTAGGTCCCCGAGGCGGTCGATGCATCTGGTGCTCCCGATGCATCGATTAGCGGAGGGAGGGGCCAATGTTAAGAGAGGCCCCGGCCCGGAGGTGGCGCTCTCCGGGGTACAGAGCTGCTGCTGGCGGGGATGGGGGCAATGTCTTCATAGGTACCCTATCCCCGCCACCAGCAGCGCGGTGGAGCACTGTCAGGTTTTTAGTCGGTGAGAGTCCGACTTACCCCCCGCTCGTCCCCGTCGGGCGGTGATGACCCATAATGGGATTTCCAGACATAAAAAAAAAAAAAAAAGTCCCTTAAGTATCAGCAGGTGATTTACGCTTTAACAACGTACACCGCTATTTATTTATTCACGCCGTGTGGTATCCGGCTGAATAGAATAGTACCACCCTCATTTCTTACCGAGGTGTCGTAAAAGGTGACTAAGGTATGTTGACCCACCACCGTGTGGTATCCGGTTTAGTAGAATAGACCAACCTCATTTCTTACCGATGTGTCGTAAAAGGCGACTAAGGTAACCCACCGTGTGGTATCCGGTTTAGTAGAATAGACCACCCACTTTCTTACCGAGGTGTCGTAAAATACGACTGAGGTAAGTTGACGTCAGGCAGGCGGCCGGTCGTAAAAACGCAGCCAAATCATGTAACACCATGTTTATACCATGTTGTGCCGACCCCACAAAGTGGGATAAAGGCAAGAAGATGGTGACCGCTATTGATTTATTCGCCCTCTAAACTAAAATCCTCATCAATTTGTGTACTTTGTACCCATCATTAAAAATTATTGCAGTAATAAAAAAATTTATACAGCAATCATCGCGTCCACTAAAACCAAACTAGGCGCGTATACGATACAGACGAATTTACAATATAAATATGGCATTTTAAACAGGTAAAACCTCTAAATAATTTATAGAATTAGGCGTTACTTTGCGGCGATCCTTAATATAAAAGTAATAATAAAATTATTTTGTTATAATCCGCGATGAATGAATGAATGAATGAATGAAATGATTCATCGCGGATTATAGCAAAATAATTTTATTATTACTTTTGTGTTTTGTATGTCAAACCACGCTAAAAGACGCAATGTATGAATAATAAAGCCAACGGTGGTTCGAGAGGGCGCGGTTATGATATCTAACACGCTCGTGCTTAGACGATAAACAGTTTGCTATGGTGGCGGTGTTCACACTCGGCTGACATATGGTATGTAGCATGTAGATGTTGAAGCGTGATATCCGATTAGCTAACATGTTACGACATGTTCCAAACCAACCAAATCAAATATTGGGTCAATAATATAGAAAAACATTGTTGCCGTCAGTATGTTTCAAGTTGTTGAAAAAGAATAAATGAACTTTTGAGATAATTGCTTCTTATTTATTGAATAAGTGTATATATATCTTCCTGTCCTTACCCCACTCTAAGTGGGGTCAACATGTTTTCTGTTCCATTCTGTTCTATCATTCGTCAACTCTGGCGCCACTCCTTTTATATGCATGTCATACTTCACACAATCCAACCATCTCTTTTTATATTTATATTTATTGAATAAGTGTAAAGGAAGAACGCCGTGTGGTATCAGGCTGAATAGAATAGTACCACCCTCATTTCTTACCGAGGTGTCGTAAAAGGCGAATAAGGTAAGTCGACACGCCGTATGGTATCCGGCTGAATAGAATAGTACCACCCTCATTTCTTACCGAGGTGTCGTAAAAGGCGAATAAGGTAAGTCGACCCGCCGTGTGGTATCCGGCTGAATAGAATAATACCACCCTCATTTCTTACCGAGGTGTCGTAAAAGGCGAATAAGGTAAGTCGACCCGCCGTGTGGTATCCGGCTGAATAGAATAATACCACCCTCATTTCTTACCGAGGTGTCGTAAAATGCGAATAAGGTAAGTCGACCCGCCGTATGGTATCCGGCTGAATAGAATAGTACCACCCTCATTTCTTACCGAGGTGTCGTAAAAGGCGACTAAGGTAAGTCGACCCGCCGTATGGTATACGGCTGAGTAGAATAGACCAACCTCATTTCTTACCGAGGTGTCGTAAAAGGCAACTAAGGTAAGTCGACCCGCCGTATAGTATCCGGCTGAGTAGAATAGACCAACCTCATTTCTTACCGAGGTGTCGTAAAAGGCGACTAAGGTAAGTCGACTCACCGTATGGTATCCGGCTGAATAGAATAGACCAACCTCATTTCTTACCGAGGTGTCGTAAAAGGCGACTAAGGTAAGTCGACCCGCCGTATGGTATACGGCTGAGTAGAATAGACCAACCTCATTTCTTACCGTGGTGTCGTAAAAGGCTACTAAGGCAAGTTGAACCACCGTGTGGTATCCGGTTTAGTAGAATAGACCATCCTCTTTCTTACCGAGGTGTCGTAAAATACGACAAAGATAAGTTGACGTCAGGCAGGCGGCCGGTCGTAAAAACACAGCCAAATCATGTGATAGCATTTTGTGCTGACCCCACCTAGAGTGGGATAAGGGCAGGAAGATGATGAGGGCAGGAAGATGATCAGGGCAGGAAGATGATGAAGTATAAAGTAAAAATATCGTTGTTTTAGACATCAGGTTTTTCTACCAAAACCTGAGTACCTTATAGTTATTTATTACTTACTAGCTGTGCCAGCATCTTCGACCGCATGGAAATCAGAGTGCAATACAAATTTGCTCCCGAATTGAAATTATGAACATAAAAGTAGTTATGATCAGTTAATAATATGAGATTTTTTAAATAACTTTCACCGTTGACTTACTACACGCAAGGAAAGCTATAAGTTTTACCGTTTTTGCAATATTTTTTATTGCTGCTCCTCGCCTATTCATCTTAGCGTGACGTTATATAATTTATAACCTTCCTCAATAAATGGAGTATCTTACACTTAAATAATTTTCCAAATCGGTCCAGTAGTTCCTGAGATTAGCGCGTTCTAACAATCAAACACACAAACAAACTCTTCACCTGTTTGTTTCTGTTAGAATGCCAGATTTTCCTATCGCTTTTTTTAATAATGTTATAAAGGTTTTGCCGGTAATCATCATACATGGTAGAGGGTTTGCAATCGCAGTGCTGACCAAGTCACACGAACAGTGCTGCCCACTATCGATCTGGTGGAATTTGGATCACCTATAGGCATTATACCGGTTATACCGCCATTTATTCGGTCGCCAGAGCCTCGTCAGTTAATCTGCAGGCTAGATCCAAGCAGCACAAGATCACATGGTGTGTCACCATCCCCATCGATTTAAGATGATGAATTTTGAGTATAAAACGATTTTTGGTCCCAAAATATATATTCTTATTGAGTTGTAACAACTACTTACCTAAAAGCGTCAAGCACGTGGGAGATCTCTAACACGGCTAACGGCATATGAACATCTCACGTATTGGGAATGATACAGTTTAAAGATTAAGTCAGATTCTCTCATCTATACAATAAAATATTATTTGAATAATTATAACATATTTTAACTGCGGTCAGCTACAACACATCAGACTGCAACGGTTAACATGTAATGATATCAGTCTGTATAATATTTAATATTTAATGAGTTTTAGCTTAGCTCCAACCAGCCTTCTCTTCAAAAAACGGAGAGAGGAGACCTATGTTCATTATCATCGTCATGCTCATATCCCACTTAGAGTGGGAAAAGGGCATAGGGATGATGATAATCACATGATTTGGCTATGAATTTCACGACCGGCCGCCTGCCTGACGTCGACTTTCCTTAGTTGCTTTTTACGACAACTCGGTAAGGGGGGCCTATTCTACTCAGCCGGATGCTATACGGCTAATCTAAAATTCTGAAGATGCGAGTTTGAATTCTTTGGTTTCAACATGTTTTTTTCAAAACAGAGCATAATGAGAAATGTTACGTCATCAGTCTGGAAGTGACCTAAGGATAAAGGGTCCAAATAGCCTCAGGCCACCGTCCTATCACGATATCTGACAATTGTAGACGTGCATTTAATAGCGGAGATATTTAAACCATTTGTCATGATGCGATATTGTCCAAAGCAACTACGTGAGAAATAGTCGCCTGCTTTTTGAATCTACAAAAGTCTATTTTACAATAAAATTTCGCAATCCGTACTAGACCAGTCTGCGGATAGGTTTTAGATTACATTTACCATGTGGAATCCGGTAGAACAGAATAAACCACACTCATTTCTTACCGAAGTGTCAGAAGGCGACTAAGGTAAGTTGATCCGCTGTGTGGTATTCGGCTGAGTTGAATAGACCGTCCTCATTTCTTACCGAGGTGTCATAAAAGGCGACTGAGGTAAATTGATGTCAGGCAGGCGGTGTCGTAAAATACCTAGCCAAATCATGTTTATGACATGTTGTGCCGACCCTAGTTAGGGTCGAGTATTGGCAGGCGAATGATAATGTAAGAAATACGTTTATACGTAAAGCATATTACATAATTTAAGATTATTTGTATAATAAAAATTTCCTGAATTTAAAAAGCCTTTCAGTTTCATACAAGACTGCGGTTCAATAATGTAAAATTGAAAATATTTAAAATACTGACCGCCGACTTTCTTGCTGGTTCTTCTCGTTAAGAGCAACACTCCGAACCAGTTGTAGCTTCATTAATCGTTTTGATTGACGATTCAAAATTATTATTTTAAAAACATTATTTCAATTTAATTTGATCTAAACGGAATAAACATAATTTAGTGATAAGAAAGCATAGTACAGTCCTATTACTTAACCAGCATTGAGTATCGGTCTTAGAGAGGAGTTCAGAGCTAATACCCACTACGCAGAACATGTCCAAAACACAAAATTTACTACAATTTGTAACATAATAATCGACTGGCCCAAATTAATTAGATTTGATTACATATAAAACACAAGTAATAGCTCTGCGCGCGTGGAAAGATTAAAACCGTAATATACTATTTTGATAACCATTAATGGTTAAAGCGGGTTAACCTTAAAAGCTAAACATATGCTGTCACGGACTTTTATTTAGAACTTTTAGAGGGGCACAATTTTGTAATACATAATTTTCAAATAACTATTACCGTTTACTCAGCGCACGCAAGTAAAGCTTTAAATTTTGCCGTTTCCGTACTATTTTTTATTGCTGCTCCTCTCCTATTCATTTCAGAGTGATCTTATATAGCCTTCCTCAATAAATAGACTATCTTACACTGAAAGAATTTTTCAAATCGGTCTAGTAGTTTCTGAGATTAGGTCGTTCAGACAAACAAACTCTTCAGCTTTATATATTAGTATAAATAGATGAATATTTCAACTTAAAAACCATGAGCTCAAGTTCTAACATGGGACCTGCAAAACTAACATTACTTTATCATTACAGAGATCTGAACCTGGTTACGATGACATCTACTGATAATCCGATATTGAGATTAGTTGTTGTGCATCGTTAGTTTAACCTATACTATTAACTTTAACCATTTAATAATATACAGGGTGTTTGGAAGGTCGATGCAAAGCTGCAAACAGGAGCTAGTATAGACTATTTAGAACCATTTAAACTGAACTTATGTTAGGCGAAGTGCGACTATTTTTTTTTTATAAAATTTTAAAGATTTTTGAAGAAAAATCCGAAGTTATGTCATTATTTGCTAATAATCGGCCATTTTGAAGCCAAAGTCAATTATTTTTTATTTTATTTTATTAAACTAATGTGTAAACAGTGTAATAAAACATGATTAAGGTATCTGTGTTAAGAGATATTTTTTTTACAGATATTTGAAGTCAATCATTTCTTTTAAGATCAGAGAAAGCTGATTTTTGATGGCATTTAAAAAAAAAATAGATTGTCCTTTTTTAGTTCAAACATTTTATTAAATATGCCTGGTCATTGTTCTTTATTTTGAGGTATCAACTATGCGGATAGCCAGCAAATTATTGAAATTAAGATCTACAAACTAAATTGCGAGAGAAAATTAAAATTTATAGGCGAAGTAATTAAAACAAAATTTTAATGAAAATCATTTATTTTTCGTGTTCAAAATGTCCGCCGCGGTGTCTAACACAGTCTCCGTCTTATTATTTCTGTTGTTGTTATTTTCAACTTCATGTCCATTTACATTGGTCGGGTTACAAGCTCGTGCGAAAGATTGAAGGGACTCTTCTAACAAAGGCCGACGCGTGACGTGTGAAATGAGATGGCAATAAACTTTTTCTGTTGAGGACTATGGCTACTTTTTCGAACGAAGAATATGCTGACATCGTTTTTATGTATGGCAAAGCAGACGGCAATGGTTCTTTAGCACGAAGGATGTACCAAGAACGCTATCCTAATCGCAGAGTACCGAATGTGAGAGTATTTTACAACACATTTCGTCGGCTTGCTGAAGATGGGATACACCGTGTGGAACCTGGAGTCAATGCAGGTAGACATAGTACTGATATTGAGGATGATATTTTGGCGGCGTTTCAAGCTGATCCACATACTAGCACGAGAAAAGTAGCACGAAATTTAAACATTTGTCATTGGAAGGTGTGGAATACAATGCACAAAAACAACAAGTACCCGTTTCATGGTACGGGTGTTCAAGGCCTTGAAGAGCGAGATCCTCAGAGTAGGATTCAGTTTTGTCGTTTTCTTCTCAACTCAGACATTGAAGATGCATGGTTCCTGAAGTCAATCTTGTGGACAGATGAAAGTAAATTTTCAAGGGAAGGCATTATTAATTTCCATAACCTTCATCTATGGGCTGAAAAACATAATAATTCACATTGGAAAACGCAAAAATCATTCCAAAAGAAATTCTCGGTCAATGTGTGGGCCGGAGTTATTGGCAAAATTTTGATTGGGCCTCATTTCTTACCAGATAATTTAAATGGAAATAATTATTTAGAATTCCTGCAAAATGATCTTCCAGAGCTTGTAGAGGAGTCTGGGGCCTTGATATTCGTTAGCGACCGAGAGCTCATTTTTCAACAAGATGGTTGTCCAGCGCATTGGACATTAAATGTACGGGAGCACTTAAACAATTGTTTCCCCAATAGCTGGATCGGCAGAGATGGGCCCATCCCTTGGCCCGCCCGTTCACCTGACCTGACTCCGCTTGACTTTTACGTGTGGGGTCGGGCTAAGGAGCTAGTATACACAAATGTGGAAATAAACACAAAAGAAGAATTAATTGACAGAATTAATTCAGCGTTCGCGACGATGAAAGTGGAAATGAAGTTAAAGATAACGACAACAGAAGTGAGAAGTCGGGCCCGTGCTTGTGTTAGAAACCGCGGCGGACATTTTGAACACGAAAAATAAATGACTTTCATTAAAATTTTGTTTTAATTACTTCGCCTATAAATTTTAATTTTCTCTCGCAATTTAGTTTGTAGATCTTAATTTCAATATTTTGCGGGCTATCCGCATAGTTGATACCTCAAAATAAAGATCAATGACCAGGCATATTTAATAAAATGTTTGAACTAAAAAAGCACAATCTATTTTTTTTTAAATGCCATCAAAAATCAGCTTTCTCTGATCTTAAAAGAAATGATTGACTTCAAATATCTGTAAAAAAAATATCTCTTAACACAGATACCTTCTTCTTCTTCTTCTTCTTCTTCAACCGATGGACGTCCACTGCTGGACATAGGTCTCCTCATGGGATCTCCAGAACACACGATTTTGTGCCGCTTGTATCCAGCGGCTCCCCGCGACCCTTTTGAGGTCGTCTGTCCATCTAGCAGGGGGTCTTCCGACACTGCATCTCATTACATGTCATGTTTAACCATTTAATAATGTAGATACAAATAATTTATAGAATTAGGCCTTACTTTGCGGAGATCCATAATACAAAAGTAATAATGAAATTTTTTTGATATAGTCCGGGATAAATATATATCGAGAGGATATATATAAATATATATATCCTCTCACCCTTATCCCAATCTAAGTGGGGTCGGCACAACATGTTATTAACATGTTGTAACATAATTTGGCTGCGTTTTTTCGACCGGCCGCCTGACGTCAACTTACCTTAGTCGTATTTTACGACACCTCAGTAAGAAATCAGGGTGGTCTATTCTACTCAGCCGGATACCACACGGCGGGTCGACTTACCTTAGTCACCTTTTACGACACCTCGGTAAGAAATGAGGGTGGTACTATTCTACTTAGCCGGATACCACACTGCTAAGTCCGGGATAAAGTAAATAGAAAATATGTATATTGCTAAATGTAGAGTGGACTATCCGTTTTCATATCAGATACATGCAGGATTCGTAAAAACATCTACAAATCTCCGCTTTGCGATTTAGTTGTGGAGTTTATATCTTGACGATGCTTCGGTTGCGGGGTAAAACGATTGTTGAGTTTGTGATAGTCAACGTGTGTAGTGCTTGTTTATTGTGGTGGCGGTGGTGGAGGTTTGTGCATATGTGCACGAATCCTGCATGTATCGGGTAAGAGAAAGGATAGTCCATTACATTTAGCATTTTATATATTTTCTATTTACTTCGCGGATTACAGAAAAATAATTTTCTTATTATTTTTAAGCCGTATTCGTAAAAGGTGACTTAGGTAAGATGACCCACCATGTGGTATCCGGTTGAATAGTATAGACCACCTTCTTTCTTACCGAGGTGTAAAATACAACTAAGGTAAGTTGTGCAAAATCTTGTGACAACATGTTTATTGCATGTTGTGCCGAGGCCATTTAGAGTAGAATAAAGGTAGGAGGATGATGAATTTCATTATTACTTTTGTGGTACTTAATACAATATATTAATTAATACATCAGAGACTCTGTGATAAGGAGGCCGATGTATTCCGTGTTATTTAATCCTTGGATTGCCCCCATAAACTATGGTTTAGTGATGCTAGAGGTACCGGTTTCGCCGTGTTTATTTAATGGACCGCATTATCCAGTACATCGATCCGTCGGACGATTCATATTTAATTCCTGCGTATATTTAAAAGGCGTGGCCTATTTAAATTAACACTGGATGATTTCATCCAATATCGATGATGGATGTATTATGCGAATGCCCGAACGTCATATCGCAACGTAGATTATTTGCGGTATCCATTAACGTTTAATTAATTTCCATTGATGCCTGACATTATTATGATTGAGTTTGTTAGGAAATTTTGTGTTAAATTTTTCGTATTATGTAATTTTTGTTTGTTCTCAAAACAATGTATAGAGACCGGCTATACTGTGTGTATAATTAATGTTTAATTAATTTTCGTTGATGTCTCACATTATGATAGTTTGTTAAATTTTTCGTTTTATGTAATTTTTGTAAGTTCTCAAATCAATGTATAGAAACCGGCTATACTCTAGTCTCATTTTATCGGATGAGTCCGACTAGTTTCAAGCCCATCCGGGGCTCTTATTCATGAGCTCTTTATGCGGCGTTATCCGGGCGGTAACTATGTGTAGCTCGCTTGGCGCGACTCATGAGCGGTGTTTATAAGAATCCTGTATATGTCAGGTATGAGAACAGATAGTCCACTCTACATTGAGCATTATATATATTTTCTATTTTACTTTATGACGGACTATCTGTGTCAGCAGCTTCGCCCGCGTGAAAATTAGTGTTACCAATTTTCGCAATATTTTTATTACTGATTAGCGCGAAGATTAGCGCGTTCATACAATCAAACAAATAAACCCTTCAGCTTTATATATTAGTATAGATTATAGCAAAATAATTTTATTGTTACTCGAGATCATTTAGCTTTCAAGGTGTTAAGCTGTGGAATGATTTACCAGCAGCAATTCGCAAATCTCTTTCCCTTTTAGTATTTAAGTTACAGACCAGAAAATATTTATCTTAAGTAATTATATATTAGTACCATCTTTTCATCTATTTATTTTACCAAAATTATTTAATATTTTTCTTTTTTCAAATTCAAAATATTCTTTATTCAAATAAACTTGTAAGCAAGTGCTTTTGAATCGTCAACTCTACTGCTGGTTCGGAAAGCTGTTCCTACCGAGAAGAGCCAGCAAGGAACTCGGCGGTTGCTCTTTTTAAAAAAATACAATTCTTAATGCTAGTTACATTTAATGTTTCTATCTTGTACAGGGTCGAACAATATTTATATCCACGCATTTTTATCGTCTAAATAATCCTCAACAGTATAGTAGGCTTTCTGTATCAGCTTCTCCTTAATAGTGTTTTTAAACTGCTGATAAAATAGTTCAATTTATTTAAACTTTTTCTTTTTCTCTATATGACCCGTACGCTCTTTCTTCTTAAATTCTTGTCCTTTTCCTTATATTACTCAAAGATTGACTGGAAGAGATCCCTTTTAGGGATAAGTCCGTCACATGTGTTTTTTTTTTAAGTTTTCTTTCTCTTTTCTAAATATATGTATAAAAATAATAAATAAATAAATTGCTACTTTTGTATTATGGATCTCCGCAAAGTAACACCTAATTCTACTAAATATTTGTTAATTTATCGTTGGAAAATCTTGAGAAATGTGCTAATTTGTCAAAGGATTTATGGACTACTATAACTCACAATTCGCTTAAACATCGGGAAACCTAGCGCGGGCTTCGATCCTGCTAAAATTCCAATCAACATTCCAGAAGATGTCCAAGTCTACGCATCCGAAGGCATTATCATTAGATCTTGTAATTAGATGTTATGGGACGTGATGTAACGTGTATAATAAAAAAATATACCTTCTTAGTGGTAGAAACACCATCTTCAGATAAATTAATAATACCAAGGCAACGGCTTCAGAAAATTCGTACATCGTGGGCTTCGGTAAACATTTTTTATAATAAAATTCCATAATCTATAATATTTTGGACTTGTTACACAAGTTTAAAAAAGCAATTAAAAAGAAACTTATTCATAAAGCTTATTACACTGTTGAGGACTATGTTACGATAACAAAGCGTAGAATTAAATTGCAACCAGCTACGCACTTTTATTATCAATACCACATAAATAAATAAGCTTTGACCGTCTCGTTGGCGCGGGTGACCCTGCTTTCAGCTCCGCGAGTCGTGGGTTCGATTCCCACCGAATGCCAAAATTTTCTCAATAGTATTTGTTTTATAAATGCAGAAGTTTAGAACTGAAAGCGAACAATGTTAAAAGTAGAGTGTGTTATAGTCTTGCCGAGGTGTCGTAAAAGACGACTAAGGTAAGTTGACGTCACGTAGGCGGACAGTCGTGAAATACGTAGCTAAATCATGTGACACAAATTTATAACATGTTGTGCCCACCCCACTTAGAGGGATAAGAGCAGGAGGATGATGATGACTATAATTGTATCGACGTACATTAAGTGGATTTATCGCTAAATATAATAGCCCCGCGTAAATAATTTGACAGCAAAGCAGATTACAAGCACTCAAACATAGAGGCAAGTGGCAGCCACAATGGCAAGAAATGTGTTCCAGACAGTCGCTGAGAACAGCTTTAAGTTTATCATATCTTATCATCAAAATTACCTATTTTTGTTTTATAACTTCTATGAATGTTTCATTATTATTTGTTTTATGTATCTCCGTGAAGTAATGCCTAATTCAATAAAAACTAAACATAGAATGTTTCCTCCAGTTAAAGCGGCTCATCTAGCCACAATTCAACTGAACAAATATCAAAATACATTAATCAAAGATTTGCAAAAAATATTTATCAAAAGTAACATGCGAGATTTATCGCGACACCATAGACTGTGAGGCGGGCATAGACGCGTGCTACGTCAAGTGATCAATATTTATTATGGCACTCCAATTATAGGTAGCGTCCAAGAAACCCGGCGTTCCGATGTCCGTTCCCAGGAGCTGTTCCGGGTTCGGTTCCCGGTAGCACGTGGGAAACTCGCGTACCATATATCAGCGTAGTTTTTGTTGGCGCACGTACGCAGCGCTCGGCCATTAGATGGCTTTTTATGACGTAGTAGTTTACCGGTTCGCGTAGTGTTTTAATTATCAGGTTTTGCTGATGCCGAGGGCCGTTTTTGCAAGTCCTTCCTAGTTCCAGCTAGTTGGGACAAAGGAGTGGCTCAGCGTGCGATGCCGTTACACTTTGCAATGCGGTGTAGATGCGAGAGTCTGACTGTCTGTCTGTTGCAATGTCAAAACGAATCCTATCCTAATTATGTCCTTGAAATTGCGCTTTTCGACGTTTCAGTAACAGTCGAAATGCCCAGATCTGTCATTTCAATTTTAAATAACCTCAATTAAGTAATCAATTTTGTGATTTTTCTCGTTTTGTATTGACCAGAATCAACCAGAACTTTCTTATCATACATATAAGCTTTAATTTAAACAAAATTCATCAATACTATTTCAGAATATTAGCTGTAAAAGTTTATCCGTTGACGAGTTCCCTCGCCTGAAGCCAATCCTGGCGGCTCGCAGCATCAGATCATGCTTATCATAAGCTGAGCTTTGAAATGGAAATGGACAGGACCAGTATGTAAAATTTCAGCTCAATCGGGAAGTGGGTCAAATTTAACTTGCATGAAAATCTAACTTGATTCTACCTTCACATTTTTATAATATCTATTAATTTGGATGTTTTCTCCGTGTCTGAGAACCGTGTGTGAGTCCGTGTGCTAAACTCCATCAATATTAGAGGAGCGGATACGTCATGACATGTCACAGTCAGACAGACTTACAGATAGATTAACATGCAGACGACAGTTTGCAAAACAGCAGTTCGTCAAAATCTACTGAACGGATTTTTGTATGGTTTTTACAAAAAGATTGTGCTATTATTGAAAAAGGTTTAGGTTAATAGTTGCTTCTCTGGAATTCCTGGACCGATCTTAGTGGGACTTTTACTGGAAAATAAAGGAAGTTGTGAAGCAACCCAAGGAATTTGTGGACACTCTAATTTCCACGCGCGACGGGCACAGCCGGTTTATGGCTATGGGTGTTTGCCTCGTGTATAAGCGATAATTTTACCAAATTTCATAAACATTGGACAGATAAGCATTGAAAATGTTTCAGCCCGAAAGCCAGGCAAATAAAGAGACAGGCAGATTTCCCCATTTATTACTGTGCTCGACGATTCCAGTAACTCACGTCAAACTGCAAACCAGGGCTGTCAAAATATAATAACCGCCAGAAATCCGTCAAACCAAAAACCAGCTGGCAATCGGCACGCACCGGTCGATCGCCTCTCATTTACCCGATAAATAAATAAACGTTTTATTGTACGCACACGTCCCCGACGGAATCCCGCCTAAGGGCGTCACCTTATAAGGACAGGGAAGCGCGCGCGCACTTTGTATTCGAGGCTTGTCGTTGCGCAAAAAATTACGATTCGCGTACTCCAGCGTAAGACAGGGATGCCGATGGCGCGCAACGCTGGGCATTTTATCTTTACAGGGCTGTCGATAGCAAGAAAAGTCAATACCGGACCGTAAGTTGTTTGGCGCAAGAAAATTGCGCATTCGCGCTTCGCAAATGCAGCGGCATGAGATCAATTTCACTTAGTCTCTACGCGTTATGTGATGCTTCTCGAATAATATTTGAGTTCATACATTTTCGTCATATCCACCGTGTGGTATCTGGGTGAGTAGAATAGACCACCCTTATTTCTTACCGAGACGTCGTAAAGGCGACTTAGGTAAATTGACCCGCCGTGTGGTATCTGGCTGAGTAGAAATGCCCACCCTCTTGAAAATTGAAAGTGTTATCATAAAAAATAAAATAAAAATAAAAATGAAAATGTTTAAAATATTGACCGCCGAGTTTCTTGCTAATTCTTCTCGGGAAGAGTATCATTTAACCAGTTGTAGCTTCAATAATCATATTGATCCTTGACGATTCAAAATTGCTTAAAAGACCTTTTTTCAATAATGATTATTTTGATTTTGATACATTTTCGACATATAAAGGGACCTTATTTAAAATCCCTTATGTCCCAATATGCATACTGTGGCTACTTTATCTCGTCAACTGAAGCATTAAAATACGGGCTGTGTTGTAGTATATATTTGCACCAATGAGTTATTACAATTTATGGATCTCATTGATGTTTACAATTTATCACACGCTTTTTGGTGCAAGGAAAAATCGTGGGGAAACCTGAATACCTCTATAGAATCACTGGTAAATGTTTCAACAACCAATCCTCATTATAGCAACGTGGTTGATCAAAGGTCTTCTTCTCTCCAAAAAGAGGCTTATGCCACCAATAGGTATGTAAATTAACGGCCTGTTACTATATATGTTACTATGTAAGAAGAGGAAGAGGTCTATGACCAATAGTGGGTATTGGTCATAGACCTCTTCCTCTTCTTTATGGAGCATAGACTGCTATGCTTCTCAAATGTATGGTAGGTTTCACATACTCTCAAAAGTTATTCATGTTTCCTCACAATGTTTTTTTCTAACGAAAATTGCAAATATCGATTATATCGGCATATAACGCGTGGTATCCGGCTGAATAGAATAGACTACCCTCATTTCTTACCGAAGTGTCGTAAAATACGACTAAGCTAAGTTGATCTCAGGTAGACGACCGGTCGTATACCTAGCCAAATCAGGTGACAACATGTTTATAATATGTTGTGTCGACCCCGCTTCGAATGGAAAGGAAGATGATCGATTGGGCTTATAAGTTTTAACAGTATAACTCATTGGTGCCTATCCAGGGTTTGAACCCTGGAAAGAGTCACATGATTTTACCAGATATTAAAACTTCCAGTGACTAGTAACTAGCCGTTACTTAAGATGTTCGAGAAACTTTAATCTGTAACGACCATATGCCTTTCTCTTCATGTAAGTTGATATTTGGTATCGGGAAATTGTCACGCCCAATGAAATTAATATTAATAGCAACGATTCTTATCGTGCTTTTCCATTTAACTATATTTAGTAAACAAGTATGAAATATTTCCATTAACTTATGAATTTCCGTTAATATAAATTACAGAAATTATAAAAAGATATTAGAAACGCCGTGTGGTATCCGGCTGAATAGAATAGTACCACCCTTACTTCCTACCGAGGTGTAGTATAAGGCCACTAAGGTAAGTTGACCGGTTAAGTAGAATAGACGACCGAGTTGTTTCTTACCGAGGTGTCGTGAAATACGACTAAGGTAAGTTGATGTCAGACAGGCAGCCAGTCTTAAAATACGTAGCCAAATCATGCGACAACATGTTTATAACATATTGTGCCAACTTAAAGTGGGATAAGTGCAGGAAGATTATGATGACCACGGTAACATATATGTTGTAGCTGGCTGAGTAGAAGAGACCACCCTCATTTCTTACCATAATCTTAATATTGATCTTAATTTGACTGGCCCGTTGGAGCAGTGGGTAGTGACCCTGCCTTCAGCTCCGCAGGTCGCGGGTTCGATTCCCGCCGAGGGCCAACATTTTCTATAAATGAATTTGTTGGTCTTTGAGCCTGGGTGTATATTTGTATTTAAGTATGTATTTAAAAAATTATATATGTATATATTCATCAGTTTTCTGTCACTCATATCACAAGTATTAAGTTACTTACTTTGGGGACGGACGTGTGTGTAAGTGTCCCATATATTTATTTATTTATTTATTAATATCCAATTAAAGAGTTTGAGTAATAAATCACATGATTAAGACGAACATTTAGTGACTTCTTAATCATGTGATTTATATTAATCATCAATTAAAAATTACGAGGATCTCTTTCAGGCAAATAGATATCAATATTAGTGATTACAGCTAATAACAGCCCCGCGTAAATAACTTGACAGCAAAACAGATAAAACACTCAGCGTGTGGACGTTGGCGTACCGAAACAACTTGTCAGCAATTATCTGACACAATAATACTTACTCCCTGACAGTTGTCAGTCATATTTGTTGACCCTTGACTCTAGGATATCCTACAAGCGCTCAAATATCGTGGCAAGTGGCAGTCACAATGGCAAGAAATGTGTTCTGGACACTAGCTTATTTGAAACTAGGTATGCTTGCGGCTTCGCCCGCGTGGGAATAAATGTCACAAAAGATACAAAAGTAGTTATAATGAGCTAATAATAAGAGATAGAGACGTGCTATCGTGGATTTTTTTGTAGTATTTTTGTAGATCTACAATACTCTAGAACTGGGCTTCTTAAACTGTGGGTCGCGGGTGGTGGGGTGAGACTACTGAAAGCAAAAGGCGTCGCAAAGATCTGATACTTTTCAATCATTATTGATACAATTACAAGGCTGCAGCTGTCCTTTAAAGAACTTTTCTAACAAAGGTTTATTGATATTTCTCCTCCTAAGTTCCTTCATTACCCCTTTTCATTAAATTTAATTAAATAGATTTTATTAAATTTATGATTGGTTAGTTTACAACAATTATAAATAAAATTTTAAAATTAGTATACACACTACGTACAAATATAAATACAAATAAAAATCATACAAAATACTATTGTAGTTTTATTATAACTATTTTTTGAAAAAAGTGGCAATGCAAAACTGTTATTTACATTGTAAAATAGTGCGATATTACATCTACAGCTACGGTAAATATATATTTCATTATATGGAGGAGGGGGTCGCTATATAAAAAAGTTTAAGAAGCCCTGTTCTAGAACATTACTTTATTGTATCTCTGCTGGATTACGCGCATGCGACTAAATCTTCCAGCAGGCGGATTTTCATAACCAAGCGACATAGTAACAATTTACAACAATCTTTTAGTAAAACTCGTTTTATAATCTGTTCAGTATATTTTGAGAAAATCAAACTCGTTTTTAAATCTGTTCAGTAGGTATATTTTAAGAAAATCGATCACATACAGACAACTTTTTGTACCCGGGTATCTTTAATATGTAAATGAGTTAATCTTGTATGTATATATTTTTTTTCTGAATCTCGAAAACGGCTCCAACTATTTTTTTGAAATTCAGCATGTAGGTGGTTTTGGATAAGAAAGATAGATCTAGATAAGTTTTATTTAAAAAAAATGTCTTTTTATCCCTGTTTTCGGGCTCTAAATTTTTTTGGAAATTTACGTTGAATACAATCACAATTTTTCGCTGCCAAACGTAAAGTCATGGCAGTTCATTTGGGGAAAGGGCGGTCTAGAGAGGTAAAAATACCTAGGATCGAGCCCCGCCTGCTCTATTATTTTTTTATTTTTTTTTTTAATTTTTATAAATTACCGACCATGGCTCCAGCGGTCCAGTCGGTCCAGCGTATTAGTAGTTAAAGGGAAACAGACAGATTTTCAAATTTAAAGTATGGATTACGATTCTATCGTTTTCCAATTTCTTTCGCCCGCATTACTAGCAATTAGCAAATTAAATAAGAGCTATCTGGAGGTAGTATAACAAATATTCCGGAATGTACGAGAGAAGTCCCGCTTGCAATTCGGCTTCTTAAACTTTACAATCGATTACGGCAGTTTTTTTACATCTTTAATAATCGATTTCGGGAATCGATTCGATCGAGATTTTATTGTTGTGAAACACCGTACTCGATAATTGTTTGTAGTAACCGAGTAGAGTTTGTACGGTATTTAACCTAATTTAAGACCTATACTGATATATTTAAGACATAAAATTGTGTGTGCTTTTATGATAACAAGTTCGTCCTTGCAATTACACAAATATTTATATTATCTTAGATAAAAAAATCTAAGAAAGCAAAAACTAAAACATTTCTGAGCTTAGAATTCTCGTCTGCTCCCAGCAGAGGTTTATTTTTGCAATTCTTCAACACAATTTACATAAAACCGTAATGTACTATTAATCTATTTTTTTAAGAAGAATTGCACTACCTTTTAATAAAAACTGTATCGAAATCGCTTCAGTAGATTTTGAGAAAATCCCATACATACAGACAACAGCTTTTGAGGACTTTAGTTTATATAGTATAGATTATGTAGTGGATTTTAATTTTTTACATAGGTATACTTTAATCTTTCATATTTAAATTAGAAAATCTTGTATATATGTATATATATCATCATTCTCATGCCCTTATCCCAAGCGAGGTCGGCACAATTTGTGTTAGACATGTTGTTACAAGTTTTGGCTAGTTATTTTACGACCGGCCGCCTGCCTGACATCAATTTACCTTAGTCGCTTTTTACTGCACCTTGGTAACAAATGAGGGTGGTCTATTCCACTCAGCCGGATACCACATGGCAACTTACCTTAGTTATTTTTTACGGTTTCACAGTAAGAAATGAGCGTGGTGTTTTTCATTCAGCCGGATACCACACAGCAGTTCAACTTACCTTAATCGCATTTTACGGCACCTAGGCAAGAAATGAGGGTGGTCTATTCTACTCAGCCGGATACCACACGGCGGGTCAACTTACCTTAGTCACCTTTTACGTCACTTCAGTAAGAAATGAAGGTAGTCTATTCTACTCAGCCGGAAACCACACGGCGGGTCGACTTACCTTAATCGTCTTTTACGGCAACTCGGTAAGAAATGAGGCTGGTCTGTTCTACTCAGCCGGACACCACACGGCGGTAGAATTTAATATATGTTATTAGAGAATTTATTATTTACTTTAATATACAATTATATACTGTGACATGCCGCATGACCATTTTCGTCGTACAGAGTTACATAGTTTTTACTTAGAACATAAACAAACAAACACTCATAGAAATTTACAATTCAATACTTCAATTAGATACAGCCTTGTGAGGCACCCCGTCGAGTTAGCAGTTAAAAAAAAGTAATACTTATTGCCTGAGCGACTGAACGTCTAGAAACTGAGGACAGACGCAATCATTATTTGTTATGAGTGAATTTGTAAGTCTAACATTAGACTTATTTAGTTTTGTAATGATTTGAGGTATAGCAACTAGCATGAACAGTGAATCAAGCTATAGACTGGAAGAGTTAAATATCCAGTTCGTATCGTATAAAAATGTGGTGTTGGCAGCGAATGCTCCGTATCCCGTGGACGGCCAAACGCACAAATGCATCAATTTTATCGGGACTAGAAGTAAAAACACGCCTTTCAACCATATGTCTCCAACGCATCCTTCGCTATTTTGGCCATATAACACGCCGTGGAGATGAAAGTTTGGAAAAACTCATAGTGAGTGGAAACGTCGAAGGTAAAAGGTCACGAGGAAGATCCCCAACTAGATGGTCTGATCAGCTAAAGGCCACCGGCGCTATCAACTTTCATGACGCTGTTCGAATGTCCGGGGACAGGAAAGATATTATACGCCACCAATCTAAAGGACTGATAACCCAACGGTGATCACGATCCTCAGAAATGAGGGACCGACTATAGAGAGAGATCTATTTGCTTGTATATTTACTTCCTAACCTAACCTTCGGGACTAAATAATGGGATCAACAAAAACCGTGTTGCTTGTTAAGCCATCTCTATTCTTCTATCTTCTTCTAAATTAGCAGCAATTTTCTAGTCGTGTATAGAGATGTTGTCGCCAATGACTTTCGCTTTGTATTTTATAGCAACACAATCATGAAACAAGAGTTTCGAGCCCTTTTTGATTAAAATGGTGGCAACACTGTGACGTTGTTGTTCCGATTGGGTTTTTCTATTGATAAAACGTTTCAATGACATTCAGTCTTTGTTCGTCATTCAAGAGAAGTGCATCTCGGAACGGGAATTGTGGTATTTCTATTATATCGTGTTATTGTATATAGTGTGCGCTAAGAGAGAAGTAGAAAGTGGGAGAAAGCCAGTCAGTCTGACGCTAGCACGGTAAATGGTAAATTCGCTGGAACATTTTTGAAGATATTTTTTTTCTTTGACAGCTTTGTATTTGACAGCTCAAATATCTATTGCTTTCTATTCCTATTTTAGTAGTTTATTTAGTGCCCAAGTACAAGGATAAAACCTAGCTAGATGGATTTTTTCCCACAAAACCCCCTACATGCTGAATTTCAGGAAAATCGTTGGAGCCGTTTCCGAGATCCAGAAAATATATTTATATATATACATACAAGATTAACTCATTTAAATATTAAAGATAAAAAAAAATTAACATGTACAACTTATGAAGGTGTCACTGGAGATTTTTTTAGAGATATGGTTTTTAAGGTATTGAAAGATATTATGTGTGAGAAGAAAGTATGAAAAACATATGAAAAGAGCGAATTGAAGCAAAGTAATTGTATTATTACTTTTGTGACATAAATTATTACTAGTTGGGCCAGCAGTGTTGCCCGCGTGAAAATTTTAAATAATAATAATAAATCAATCAAAATTATAATAAAAATAATAAATAATAATAATATATCAGTTCTCACAAAGTTGTTCCTATGGCTATTTACATAAAACTGTAATGTAAAATAAGAATTGCAATATCTCTGCCCTTATCCCACTCAAAGTGGGGTCGGCACAATATGTTAAAAACATGTTGTAACATGATTTGGCTGCGTTTTCACGAACGGCCACCTGCCTGACATCAACTTACCTTAGTCGTATTTTACGACACCTCGGCTAGAAGGAGGGTGGTCTATTCTACTAAACCGGATACCACACGGTGGTTCAACTTACCTTAGTCGCCTTTTACTACACCTCGGTAAGAAATGAGGGTGGTACTATTCTACTTAGCCGGATATCACACGACTAGATTTTTATAATATGATAATTTTCTTCAACAATAGTTTCGCAAATGGATATTGTAAATGAAATACATTATTTGGGAGCCGTGGTAAAAATCCACCGATATAACACCGACAGTGTTTGTTAATAATTTGCATATTCATCTGTTTCCAGTATTCGGCTATCGGGCACTGTTTGCGCAAACAACGCAAAATTCCCTAAAACAACTCGACCGATGACAATTTACATCAGTAAACAAGTGCTGCGTGAAAATAAACAAACCCCGCTAAAAGTTCGCGCTTATTTCGTCACTGATCAATCATAAAAAAGTTATAGAGCTATTATAATTACAGTAGGCAAGCTATAGTCAGACCTTTTAATGACATCATCTTCCTTACGCCAACTTACCTTAGTCGCCTTTTGTGACACCTCAGTAAGAAAGAGCGTGGTCTATTGTACTCAACCAAATACCATACGATGAGTCAACTAACCTTACTTACTGTTTACGACACCTCGGTAAGAAATGAGGGTGGTACTATTCTATACAGCCGGATACCACACGGCGGGTCGACTTACCTTACTCGCCTTTTATGACACCTCAGTAAGAAATGAGGGTGGTACTATTCTATTCAGTCGGATACCACACGGCGTTATAGATTATATAACTCTATGAATCAAATTCAAGCCAAACGTCTCTATTAAGCACGTCGGGTTCGATATCGCCTTTAATATTCCCAAAGCCTAATATAATCACAGCTAACAGAACACCCACAGGTAAAATTTCACCAGTATTAAAAAGCTAAGAATCTAAACAATTTCGACTGCCATACATATTCATGGGTATCCAGAAATCTTTTGCGGTGGCCTGACGAGGCAGGATTCTTTCACTGGTTCAATAAGTTTTTCGTATGTAATTAACCTTTTGTAATGCTTTGGAGACGTTGCCACGCGTCGAGCGCGCGACTACCGAATATGGAGACTGCACCTCGCCGCATCACCGTTCTGAATCTACTTTTACGGGCCCATGACCGATATGACGTAAGCGACACTGGGAGAAAAGTCAACTCTACAAAGTCTCTGCAAAGACGTTGGAGAATATAATCCGCACTAAATTTTAGCCTTGTCATTACAGCAGTTGAAAAATACTATTAAGGAAAGGCAAATACAGAAAGCCTATAATGTCGAGGATTACTTAGATGATAAGAATACAGACACTGGGAGAAAATTTAACTTTACATACTGTATCAACGTTGGAGAATATAAAGCAAATTTTACCTTTGCCTTAAAAAAGTGTTATACAGAAAGCCTTTATTGTTGAGGATAACTTAGATGATAAGAATACAGACACTGGGAGAAAATTTAACTGTACACTCTGTATTGACGTTGGAAAATATAAAGCAAATTTTACCTTTGCCATTAAAGCAGTTGAAAAATACTATTTAAAAATTCTAACACAGAAAGCCTACTATAGTAAAAAAAGTAATAATAAAATTATTTTGCTATAATCCGCGATGAAGTGAAAAAGAAAATATATATAATGCTAAATGTAGAGTGGACAATCCGTTTTCATACCTGATACATGCATTCCTAATACTGATTCGTAAAAACACATGCACAAACCTCCACCACAATAAACAAGCACTACAAACGTTCACCATCACAAACTCGTCAATCGTTTCGCCCCGCAACCGAAGCATCATTAGGAGATAGACTCCACGACAAAATCGCAAAGCGAAGCATTACCGAAACAAGTTTAGTTAAATACTAGTCGGTTCAACCCCATCATTGATTTCATTTTGCCTGCGAACACGTGTAAGAAGCTTGAACTAGAAAGATTTTTCTGATCGTTAATGTTGAGGATTACTTAGATGATAAGAATACGAAAGAAGACAAATTACATCAAATCATTATCTTTAAAATAAGCTTTTCCAAGCACTTTTAAATCATCTAGGATCAATATAAATGAAGCCACTAGTACGGAATGTTGCTCTTAGCAATAAGTCTCCTGCGAGAAGCGGCTCCCGCTTTCATCGTCCTCCTGCCCTTATCCCACTATTAGTGGGGTCGGCATTACATGTTATAAAGATATTGTAACATGATTTGGCTACGTATTTTACGACGGCCGCCTGCCTGACGTTAACTTACGTTACATAGTAGGTTTCATAAAAATCGTTGGAGCAGTTTCGGAAATTCAGAAAATATATATATACAAGATTAACTCATTTAAATATTAAAAATTTGGATTTGAATACAAAAAAGATGCAATAAGATGAAGTTAACCAAGACAATTCAGTTTTGAACGATGCGAACGATATTCTTAACTTATTTCCAACACTCCATAGAATTGTGGATATAAAGGCGTAAATTGAGTCGAACGAAAATCGTCTAGAGGCGACAGTGTATTGCGACATTTTAGATCTGAATCGAGTGGAAAGACAGGACGCCGCCACACGTCGAATTCCACACAATTCTGGACACGATTCAGTTGAAAATAGACCATCATTAAGATAGGTGAGCGGTTGTCGTGACCGGTGGGACAAAAAATTAAGGAAACGGGTCGCGTAGGTGAGATGAATTGAATATAATGAGTGGTAATGTTCGCGATAGGTGGTGGTCGGCTGACGGTGGACGGCCGACTGTCAAACGTGACGGTGCGTCACGATCGTTCTGATTGAATGTTGATTTGACATCGATAAATGTACCCTCGGTGACATTAAAGCCGCGATGGCGCTTCGTAATCCGTGTCCGACATATAATTTATTATGGTGTAGTCGTTTGAGAGTATCGGATGAAGTAAGCCACATTTGATTTGCTTTCTTGACAAAATATTTTACTATTGATACTTGGAATTTGGGAAGAACTTTGATAGTCCAGCGGCAACGCCGTGCGACTCTTTCGAGAAGGTCATGGGTTGAAACCCGGGCAGAAACCAATGAATTTTACTGTTTACACTTAAGTGTCTAATTGATAATTTCAATTTATCACACGCTTTTCGGTGAAGGAAATCGTGAGGAAACCTGCATATCTCTAGAGAATTCTGGAGATATGTGTAATCTACCAATCCGCATTGGAGCAGCGTAGGTCTTAGCTCCAATCCTTCTCTCCAAAAACCGGAGAGAGGAGGCCGTGGGATAGTAACAGGCCGTTACTTACTTACTTTACAATTACAACTCTTAAAAGTAATGTTAGCAACAACATCCTTTCCCAACTTTCAAACAGCGAAATGTCATCGATTTATCGATACCGGATTCACAAACAAATAAATCGTAAACAAACTCGATACAGAATTTACTGTTGAGGATTTGACAAAAAATTTCCTTACAATTCCGAACGGCGCATCTACATGACAATGCCTATATGTGGCCCGCTCATACGGCTTGTAAATACGTTATTGTATCTTATTGTACCCGAGGATCGTCTGTCCGTCTGTCTGTCCACTTGATTTGTTCGCCGCTCCCGTATAATGAAGGTGCAAGCTCTTGACAGGGCGCTTGCGATTCTCGATGATCGATTTCTCGATTAAAA
Organism: Morpho achilles; assembly: GCA_947086495.1. Taxonomy (NCBI): domain Eukaryota; kingdom Metazoa; phylum Arthropoda; class Insecta; order Lepidoptera; family Nymphalidae; genus Morpho; species Morpho achilles. The sequence continues at coordinate 15,786,214 of CAMTZB010000014.1, read as the reverse complement.
GCGATTGTTGGGGCCCACAATCGATTATACCCGATACTGGGTTGGCGGCTTAATTATTGTTGACGTTGATGGTTAAGTTTTCCGTTGTAACTGATGTAATGCATATGCAAATATGCTAAAGTAACTGTTAACCGCGATTTCATATGCGCGAATACGTTATACAGTATTTTACATACAATCTTCGTGTTGTATAAGTTTATTTTTAACTTGGTTTATTTAATTTAACTAGCAGTGTATTTTATAAACTTACTGTTGCCTAATATTTTGGGTTTTAAATTATATAATGTTAATGTTTGTCGTGTGGTATCCAGCTAAATAGAAAAAAACCTCCTTGATTTCTTACCGAATTGTTATAAATCGTAAGATAAGTCGACCCGCCGTGTGGTATCCGGCTGAATAGAATAGAGCACCCTCGTTTCTTACCCAGGCGTGGTAAGAGGTGCCTAAGGTGAGTTGGAATGCCGTGTGGTATACGGTTGAGTAGAATAGACCACCCTTATAACCTTACATATCTTATCTTTTTTTTATTTTTTTCCTATTCCACTAAAAATATCTTCTCTAGTATTCTTTGTAGTAAATTTCGACATTGCAGAAATATACATATTCAAATAAGTGACTAGCACGCCTTCATACAACATGATTCTCCTGTCTTTACCCCACTGTAAGTGGGGTTGGTACAACTTGTTTAAAATATGTAACATGATCATTATCAAGGTATTTTACAACTAGCTGCCGGCCTGAGGTCAACTTACCTTAGCCGCCTTTAATGATACCTCGGTAGGAAATGAGGGAGGTCTATTATATTGATTGATGTCGGATACCACGTGGCGGGTCAACTTACCTTAGTCACCTTTTACGACACCTCGGTAAGAAATAAGAGTGGTGTATTCTACTCAGCCATATACCACATGGCGGGTAAACTTACATAAGTCGCCTTGTACGACACCTCGGTAAGAAATGAGGGTGCTCTATTCTTTTCGGCTTGATGCCACACGGCGGTAGCACGGTATCTAACAAAATAAATAATGAAAAACTAGTGTTGCCAACCGTCATATGGTGTGGTCAATACAAATACCAAAATTTATATCTAAAAATAAATGCACTAAATAATAATAAATGCAGTTCTAGCTAAAAGAAGTGCTAAAAATTAGCATGGAATAATACATCGGAACAGTAAAACTGTGTTGCCAATGCCGAATCTCCGGCACCTCGTATTAATCACCCTTGTTAAACTGCAAGATGGCGGAGATAAGGTCAAAAAATAACGCCTTCAGAATGAGTTATGCCCCACTTCGGACTTTACAAATTAACTGCTCCGAGGCGCTAAAGATCCCCAGCTTTCTCATCATTTAACACAAATTAATGCTCTTAAATATTTTTACACTCAGACGTTATTCACGCCGTGTGGTATCCGGCTGAATAGAATAGTACCACCCTCATTTCTTACCGAGGTGTCGTAAAAGGCGACTAAGGTAAGTCGACCCGCCGTGTGGTATCCGGCTGAGTAGAATAGACCACCCTCATTTCTTGCCGAGGTGTCGTAAAAGGCGACTAAGGTAAGTTGACCCACCGTGTGATATCCGGTTGAGTAAAATAGACCACCCTCTTTCTTACCGAGGAGTCGTAAAATACGACTAAGGTATGTATGGTATGGTATAAGGTATGGTCAGGCAGGCGGCAGGTCGTAAAATACGTAGCCAAATCATATGACAGCATGTTTGTAACATGTTGTGCCGACCCCACTTAGAGTGGGATAAGGGCAGGAGAATGATGACTCAGACGTTATTCAAATTTTGAATTTATGTTTAACTAGCTTGTACCCGCAACTTCGTTTGCGTGGACTGCTGTCGCTTAATACTTTACCTACTGAAAAGCATATATGGTACAAGTGAACCAAAGATCAGTTAATGCAACCGTGCCTTCGTTAGCCCGGAATAATCCAGGGAGGTCAAAACACGCGTAAATGTCACACTGACGGGGACAATGTTTTTTATATAACTAATTTATACCTGCAACTTTAAATAATTTATAGAATTAGGCGTTACTTTGCGGAGATCCATAATACAAAAGTAATAATAAAATTATTTTGCTATAATCCGCGATGAAGTAAAATAGAAAATATATATAATGCTAAATGTAGAGTGGACAATCGGTTATCATACCTGATACATGCAGGAGTCGTAAAAAACACATGCATAAACCTCCACCACCGCCACCATGGTCCACAAGCACTATATACGTTCACTATCACAAACTCAACAATCGTTTCGCCCCGTTTTTTTTCGGTTGCGGGGCGAAACGATTGTTGAGTTTGTGGCGGTGGTGGAGATTTATGCGTGTTTTTTTACGAATCCTGCATGTATCAGGTATGATAACCGATTGTCCACTCTACATTTAGCATTATATATATTTTCTATTTTACTTCATCGCAGATTATAGCAAAATAATTTTATTATTACTTTTGTACCTGCAACTTTGTTCTGGACTTGACGTGGACTGTTATCGTGTGATAATAGATGGCGTTTCTCAATGTCACCTGTAGAATTAACGGGATTTCTATACCCCGGTGTATAAAGAATAATTGTGTCAAATTTCATCTATTTGTTCAGCGGATTAGCGTGAAAGAGTAACTAACATACATCCATACTCACAAACTTTTGCATTTATAGTATTAGTAGGAAAGGCTAAATACTAGTGATTAGTTTGCATCCATTATAATCTTAAGATACCCTCAATAAGACACTATAAGTAAATTGTTTTTTCCCTAATCCCGAAAGAAAAACGGGATTTTTTAGCTTTTTTTTTACTTATACGTATGTGAAGGGTGGAATCTTACAAGTTATATTAAATGTCATGAACATTGTTAAATTTTTTTAACCCAACTAATCTATTTTAAGTTACTGCTACTAACTGTACTAACACTACAAATGTAATAATCTATAATATTATTAAGGGAGGGCACTGGCTCCTGAAATACAGTTTAATCTAGTTTAGGGGTCAGGGTCAATAAATTATGTAAACATTTGATATAAATAAAGATTATTATTATTAAAGTTAAATTTGACCCGCTTATCGATCTGATTGATCTGAAATTTTACATACAGATTCAGACCCCATGACAACGCATGTTAATGATAAGCACGACCTGATGCTGCTGCCAGGATTGGCAGACGAGGGAACTCCTCAACGGTAAAGAGTTAAGACACGAAATTTAGTTTAAAACTTTTTTTAAAAGCTTTTTTATTTAACTTTACTTGTTATCCGTTATGTAAGACTAGGAAAGGTATAAAGAATAAAATGTTACTAAATTTATAATTTAAACTTCGAATATTAACTTGAAGGTAATAAAAGAAAGCAAATCTTAGTTTCTGACACTAATATGATTCAGAAGGTTCTTACCTAGGAAAATCAATAAGAAACCTTGTGTTTCGTTTCAGTTGCTTACGCATTTCCTGTTTTGCTTACCTGAAAATAAAAAAAATAAAATTTAACATAATGTTACATAAGTAAGTAAGTAACGGCCTGTTACTATCCCACTGCTGGGCATAGGCCTCCTCTCTCCATTTTTGGAGAGAAGGGTTGGAGCTAAGACCTACCACGCTGCTCCAATGCGGATTGGTAGGTTACACATATCCCTAGGATTCTCTAGAGATATGCAGGTTTCCTCACGATGTTTTCCTTCACCGAAAAGCGTGTGATAAATTGCAATTATCAATTAGACACATAAGTTTTATTAGAAAAACTCATTGGTGTCTGCCCGGGTTTTAACCCACGATTGTCTCTAGAGATTCACACGGTCGCACCGCTAGGCCATCACAGCTTAATGTTACATGTTTTGTAAAATTTATGAGTATCACAATAAAGAATCAAGAGTTTATGATTATCACAAATAATCTATACTTATGGATGTGCTTATATCTGCACGCCTTCTATTTAAAAACTGAGGATAATCTAGAAAATATTGTAATCATAGAATAGAAAAAAAAAAATTGTACACAAGCTACAATCGCAACAACTTAAATATTATAAAAACTGTTCGAGTTGATTATTAGTTAAACTAGATGGCGCTAGTAGTCGTTTGAATAACGCTATTAAAGATATCGGCTGTCAATATCCACATGATGAGGGTTTGTGAATAGTTCGAAATAGTCCTGTGTAGTTCTAGGTTGTCGGTCCGTTGTATGTTGAGTATTGTCGTAAGGATTAATTGCCAATTAATTAGTATTTAAACGTTAAGAGTTAGGAAATAGGTAAATTGGGTATTGTAGTGTCCAGGCTACATCTCATAGTAGTAGTTGAGTCCAACAGCGCTGAGGTCAGTCCAAGTATCGAACAAAAACCTTCAATTAAAAAAACACTAAGTGATTTTATCTGAGTCCCTGGGAAAAAACGGTAATTTTTATTGACAATATTAAAAAATAAACTTAAATTATGTACGGATTATGGATGGATTGTGTATTTTTTCTATTTGTTAAGAAAAAAAGGCAATTATTCGTTCGGTATATATAAAATTCCTTTGTACGAAATTTCAGCGAAATTGCTCTCAGCGAAGGCAATAGACGTTCAGAAAGAGAAACGAACAGACTATCGCATTAATAATATCAGTATGTATATAATCAGCAGCCAGTATTAAATCAAGTCCAAAAAATTGATTTAAGACAATCCTCCATCCCTTAATTGATCAGTGTCAATGATGACATATTTATGTGTCGGCCGCGAGATGAGCGCAAAAAGCGGGTTATCAAAATTGATATTAGACCAGGGCGTGGTCGTGACGATCGGCGCCTGCGGCCGTGTACTGCGGGAAAAACTAATATCATAAATGAGCCTTTGAAATGCAGTAGGAGAGAATTTTGGACAGTATATGGAACATTTATATATACATTATCCTCCTGAACTAATCCCACTCTAAGTGGGGTACGGTACAACGTTTTATAAACATGTTGTAACATGATTTGGCTACGTTTTTACATCGGCCACCCGCCCGACGTCAACTTACCTTAGTCGCCTTTTACGACATCTCGGTAAAAAATGAGGGTGGTCTATTCTACTCAGCCGGATACCACACGGTGGGTCAATTTACCTTAGACGCCTTTTACGACACCTCGGTAAAAAATGAGGGTGGTCTATTCTACTCAGCCGGATACCACACGGTGGGTCAATTTACCTTAGACGCCTTTTACGACACCTCGGTAAAAAATGAGGGTGGTCTATTCTACTCAGCCGGAAACGACAAGGCGTGCCGACTTACCTTAGTCGCCTTTTATAACACCTCGGTAAAAAATGAGGTTGGTCTATTCTACTTAGCCGGATACCACACGGTCGGTCAATTTACCTTAGACGCCTTTTACGACACCTCGGTAAAAAATGAGGGTGGTCTATTCTACTCAGCCGGATACCACACGGCGTGCCGACTTACCTTAGTCCCCTTTTATAACACCTCGGTAAAAAATGAGGATGGTCTATTCTACTTAGCCGGATACCACACGGTGGGTCAACTTACTTTAGTCGCCTTTTACGACACCTCGGTAAAAATGAGGGTGGTCTATTCTACTCAGCCGGATACCACACGGCGTGCCGACTTACCTTAGTCGCCTTTTATAACACCTCGGTAAGAAATGAGGGTGGTCGATTCTACTCACACGTCATCACGCGGCAAGGACGATTTATAGATTATTATAACCGCATGGTATCCGGTTAAGTAGAATAGACCGCCGAGGGGTCGTATCAGGGGACTCGAGAGTTAAAATTCGTTTGATATGCTGTTTTTGCATATACTGCCACGGAGAATGGAAGTGACAAAAAGAAAGGATATTTGATGGGCCAACAAAAACTTGCATATGATAGGAATAGCCACATAGCTGGCTTTGTATCGTGAAAGCTTTGTCTGGAGCTTATAGGACTTTTTTAGTTATATTGCACGAGAAATCTGTTTGTTTATAATTTTCAAAGGCAAGTTAAATTAAAACAAATTACTTTGCTATTTTGTAGTGTGCGGTAGTTCGAAACGTGTGATATCCGGCTGAGAAGAATATACCACCATCTTTCTTACCGAGGTGTCACAAAGGCGACTAAGGAACGTTGACCTGCCATGTGGTATTCGCTTGAGTAGAATAGACCACCCTCTTTCTTATCGCTTTGTCGCAAATGGCGACTAAGCTAAGTTGACCCTCCGTGTAGTATCCAGCTGAGTAGACTACCCTCTTTCTCACCGAGGTGTATCATAAGGGACTAACGTAAGTGACCCACCGTGTGGTATCCAGCTGAGTAGAATAGACCACCCTCTTTCTTACCGAGTCGAACAATACGAACCCTTGGTAAGAATTGAGGGTGGTCTATTCAACTTAGTCGGATACTACACGGCGGACATGATAAAATATATTATTACTGAAGCAAACCCACAAACAATGACTTGTATCGTCAGAATTCCTTAGCAATGTTTTGCCGACCTTTGTCAAAAATATTCGCTTTATTGGATCTTAATATGACAAGTCGAATTTATTATAAGTTATTGCAATATATCCGATTCCGACGCCTTGTGGTATCGGGCAGAATAGAATACCACACTCATTTCTTACCGAGTTGAGTTGAGTTTTGATATCCCAGAGGTGATATCGTGAGACTATTTCAAGGAAGTAATGGGTTAAAAACCACCAAAGAGACACCAAAAAGACCTTGACCAAATATTTTACTATTGATACTTGGGATTTGGGAAGAACTGTGATAGCGCAGCGGCAACACCGTGCGACTCTTTCGAGAAGGTCACGGGTTGAAACCCGGGCAGAAACCAATGAATTTTACTGTTTAAACTTAGGGGTCTAATTGATGATTGCAATTTATCACACGCTTTTCTGTGAAGGAAAATATCGTGAGGAAACCTGCATATTACTAGAAAATCCTAGGGATATGTGTAACCTACAAATCCGCACTGGAGCAGTGTGGTAGGTCTTAGCTCCAACCCTTCTGTCCAAAAACGGAGAGGTCTATATCCATCAGTGGGACAGAACCTAATCCAAATATTCTTTATTCAAGTATTCCGCCTGACACAGGTGGTTACAGGTGGTAACAGACATGGTTGTTTCGGGAGGTATCTGTGGAAGGTGGCCCAGCGTCTGGTGAGTGCCACGAATCTGGCGCCCAGGTCGCCACGGCGCTGCACACGCTCGTGGACTGTCCAGCTTGGGTGGTTCAGTGGGGGGAACTCGTAGCACAGGTGGGGCACGATCTTACCTTGCCCATCGTTGTTTGTGCCATGGTGGGCAGGGAGCGATCGTGGGCAGCGATGGTCTCCTTCTGCGAAGACGTTATCTCGCGGAAGGAGGCGGAGGGGCGGATCCGGGAAGTCGAGTCCTTGGATCCGATCCGCCGCAACTCAATCAAGACCATCGCGTGCAGCCCTAAGGGAGACCTTTCGGGTGTTCCGAATGGGTTTTATAGGACGCCCACCTTATAAATTCCCTAGGCAGCCGATGTATCTGGTGCTCCCGATGCATCGTCTAATGAAGGGAGGGGCAACTTTTAGAAAGGCTCCGATCCAGAGGCGGACTCTGGGGTTCAGAGTTGCTGCTGGCGGGGATGAAGGCAATGTATACAGCGGTACCAGCAGCGCGCTGGAGCCCATGTTTTGGCGTCCCCTTCTGACGGCGGCGTAAAGGGTATTTTATTGTAATCTAATCTTTATCCAACAGTAAGATCAGGTATAATAAACAAGCTATATTATTTTTACCTCTGTTGTATTTGGAATTTGTAACGAAAAATAAATGAATAAACAATTTTATCATTATTATCCACTTTGTATAGTATTCAGCAGCATAAAGAATCATCGCAGACTGGCGACGGGGTCCGGCCAAGTTGTTAAGGGGCCACAATTTGTCAAAAAAACACTCATTCACATATAAATTGCAATTTTAACATTAGAATGCGGGATAATGCGCAATGTATCGACGGTAGTCAGCAAAGAAAACCATCAATTGTACGACAAACATTAGCTACATTATATTTATTTACCCATCCAGAAATCGAATGCGCGTCCAATAAAACAAACCTTTTTGCGGACTATAGCAGAGCCAAACCGCCACAACTCGCATCAGGATACAATAAACAATAGCTAATTGTTGCTGCGAGCAAAACATATCTTAGGGTGACCAATCAAGAAAGAGCTATGCTCTGCTATAATCTATTTAATTGTGTAGCTCCACATATATTATTATGATATGATATGAAAGCTGTGTGGTATCCGGCTGAATAGAATAGTACCACCCTCATTTCTTACCGAGGTATCGTAAAATACGACTAAGGTAAGTTGACGTCAGGCAGGCGGCCGGTCGAAAAACACGAAGCCAAATCATGTGACAACATGTTTGTAACATGTTGTGCCGACCCCACTTAGAGTGGGATAAGAGCACGAGGTTGATGATATTATTACGGGCTGTACCCGCCGCTTCTTGCGCGTCGACATAAATGTTAAAATATACTTAAGTATGTGGTATTCGGTTCCTGAAGGAAAAACGGAATATGTTATCAAATATCCTATATTTTTGCCAGTTTCGAATTTATATCATTATGATGACAAACTAACCCGCTGTGTTATACCTATAGAATTAACTATAGAACTAAGCGACGGTAGCGGAATGGTTAGCGTAACGGACTTACGATCGAGAGGTCGTGGGTTCGAATCCCGGCCATTATACTACTGATGTGAACCCACTCTTAACAAAAGCATTTAGCTTAGCTGGAGGGTTTAAGAGGTTTACCAATAATTTGTAACCCATATTGCTAGTAACTCTTAAAAAAAGTTACCTTTAAAAAACTTAGAAAAATATTGCCCACTAAAGCCTTACTCGCTTGAACTTATGTCTCTTCAAGTGATAAAATAATGTAATAAATGAATGAAGAAGAAAAGAAAGCTCAGAAGAAAGCTTTGAAAGAAAGCTTTCTGAAGAAAGCTCAGAGTTACTCAGCAGGCGATGGAGCGAGCTATGCTCAGTGTATCTCTACACGATCAAATCAGGAATGAGGAGATCCGTAGAAGAACAAGAGTAAACGGTACAGCTCATCGTATCGCGAAGAAAAGTGACAATGGGCGGACACGTAGACGTAGAACCGATGGGCCTGGAGGTCCTAAGGTGCTGGAATGGCGACCTCTACCGGAAAATGAAGCGTCGGTAGACGCTACGTACGCACGTTGACGGTACTGGTGTAAAGGGGAAAGGGGTGTAAGGGGGAACACGTCCCAGTCAGTTTCCGCAAATGTCAACCTCACCTGCACGTGGTACACCCTGCCAATAAAACGACGAGGCGAGCGACCAAAGCGGTATAACCATTCCCAAGCTGACTTAAATATAACAAATCGACAGCGGGCAGCAGCGTTGTCGGCCTAATGGTCAGCACTGCAATCACCAACCCACATGCCAAGCATGGTGATTATTGGCATAACTCTTAATGGATATACAGTAAAGCCACAGCGCCTATCGACCTCAAAAAGGTCGCGGGTAGCCGCTGTTCCAAGCGGCACAAAATCGTGGGTTGTGGAGATCCCTTAAGGAGATGTACAGCAGTGGACGTCAATCGGTTGAGAAAGAAGAAGACGGTTTTGTTTTGGACCAACGACCTTAACAAGGTCGCGAGAAGCCGCTGGATTCAAGCGGCATATAATCTTGTGGTGTTTAAATTCCATGAAGTCCATAATTCTACTCGTATGTCCAGAAATGGACGTCCGTCGTTAGAAGAAGAAGAAAAGACTTTATAGTAAAAGTAGGAGATTATTCCAAATATTTATGCGCTATATCTATAGCGCCAGAAAGCACGTTTACAGCACAGCATAGCTCAATGTAGATTGGTCACCCTAATTTTCGATTCCGCGGCGATTTGGGCCGACGATAACGTCGCCCGGGCATGAGTTTTATGATTGATGATCGATATTTTCAAATTGAATTAATACGCGAATCGATTTATGCCGATAAATTATTTATTTCCACTGAACGCATGCCTATTGCGATTTTGTGCCGGCCGCGGGTTATTTTTGTCGCGATTTTTCGGTCTAGACAAAGGGCCAGAAATCCTTCCTTCGTATCGTGTCGTTTATCTTTAATATTTGTATGCGCTTATCATCAAATCATCTGGAAGGCTGAAAGCATAACGTGGTGATAAAAAACCTTACAGACAGAAGGAACATCAAGGAATAACAATATGCCGTTGAGATATTTCAACTTACATAACTATTTTGTATTGGAATTGATTATTATTATTTTCTAATAATTTCTAATTCTTATTCAATTTTTTTTCAGGACATTTTAGTAGGCATAAACCTAGCCAACCTAAGTTAAAGTTAAGGGAAAAATTTATAAAGCAGTCTTAAGACCTGTCGTATTGTATGGATCAGAATGTTGGGCAATGAAAAGGAGGGATGAAAGAAGAGTACATGCAAATGAGATGAGAATGTTAAGGTGGATGTGTGGTGTGACCAAACTGGATAAAATACGAAACGAGTATATTAGGGGAAGTCTGAAAGTTGCGCCCATTATAGAAAAGTCGAGAAGTGCAAGATTGAGATGGTATGGACATGTAATGAGGAGGAATGAAAATCATGTGACTAAACGTGTGTTAAATTTGAATGTGGATGGATATGTGCCTAGAGGGAGGCCTAAAAGAGATGGTTGGATTGTGTGAAGTATGATATGCATATAAAAGGAGTGGCGCCAGAGTTGACGAAAGATAGGACAGAATGGAAGAGAAAAACATGTTGTGCCGACCCCACTTAGAGTGGGATAAGGACAGGATGATATGATATATAAACCTAGCCAACCTATATTAAAACAACACAAATATCTAACAGAGTATCTATATCAGATATATCTAATGAACGTGACAAAGTCAACATGGCATCTAATATTCGTATTGAAACTGCGTTCAAAACGTGACTTGTTTATAAGTTTACTTCAATAAACCAGTGCTTTACTTAGCTAGTTTTAATTTGTTTTAAGTTTTTTTTAAAGCTTATTGTAAAATAGTTTATATAGTAAATATTATATAGTATTAAGTGTATTGCAAATGTAATTAATTTTAAAAATTATTAAAGACGACTTTATAACTAATATAGATTTTATTTGCTCGTTAATTTCAAGATGAGACGTTTATACTTGAAACCAGAAAAGGTATTAAGTCATCATCCTCCTGCCCTTATCCCACTCTAAGTGGGGTCGGCACAACATGTTATAAACACGCTGTTACATGATTTGGCTGCGTTTTTACGACCGGCCGCCTGCCTGACGTCAACTTACCTGTGTCGTATTTTACGACACCTCGGTAAGAATGAGGGTGGTCTATTCTACTAAACCGGATACCACACGGTGGGTCAACTTACCTTAGTCGCCTTTTACGACACCTCGGTAAGAAATGAGGTTGGTCTATTCTACTCAGCCGGATACCACACGGCGTCAGAAAAGGTATTAAGTATGAAGTGAAATGTTGTTAAGGGCAATACTTGCCGAACAATATGATTTATAAAAATTTATTATTTATTCACCTCCACCAAATTTTTACGCAAATTTCTTAAATTTACAAAATACGACTGTATTCATACCATGATTTATACAATAATTCTTATTGTAATACACTGTTACACACGTTTATGTAAAAAAGCAGTGTAACAGCGGGGCCGCACGCCCGCTATCAGACAATGGTTGCAATACGGGAGCCGACCTTTGCCACGACACGATATCGTATCGCATCATCTCTGCTACCGATCCGACCTCCTGACCCATTACAGTGGCCAGGCGTGTGCAAAATGTAGGACAGTTTCATTTAGTTATGAGCCATTATAACGCAGTACTGGAATCAAGAAATACAATCAATGACGTTATTTATTATTAATTAAACTTGTATTATATACCATTGTTATGACAATTTTTTGTTGCAGCTATAATACTGGTTTCGTGTAATTTTTTAAAAAAATGTTATAAGTAGGGTTATCAACCTATTCTTGATTCCAATTAGGGAAATTAGGTCAGCGACAAAATTTCGGACCAATATGCCATTAACTGTTTATGACATGTTCAAAAATAGAATTATTTTGCTATAATAGTACCGTCTAAGCGTGCCCTTCCCCTCGGATCAGCGGCACGCTTAGACGTTGTAAAAGTTAAATAATAATCTTTTTATTCTTAAATAAATTAGTTTGGAAATATCGATCCACGACAGTAATTTTAACTAAAAATTAGGATAGCATAAATGTGAAGAAGTCTTTGAATTAGTTTAGTGTGTGTAAGTGGGAGGAGCTGTGCATACCAGCCAGTAATTACAATAGTGTGAGTTCCATCATTCATATAATTTTATATACAGAGACAGAAATCGTACCCATATACGACAAGCACTTTAATAGAAAGAAACAGCTGATTTCGCGTTGCTTCTTCATAGCGAGGTGTCGGCTTATAGTGGACGGAAAGCGATTCTCGTACTTTGCGTCGATCCTGGCCATTTTATATAGACCCTTGCACATTTACACTGTTATTTTGTTCAACAATCTTTGCTCCTGGTACTGGGGTCTTAATATAAGTAAGATAAGATGCCATTAAATCGCACACCTCCGCGAACTCCAGTAATTACTGCCGATGTATCTACAAAGACGAGAACAATAATACCCGAAACTGATATTGGATTGTTGCATCACTGTGACTCGGCGCCTGATTTGCATTTATTAGGGACTAACATCACGGGACGCAAAAAAAGGAAGCATGACGGTAATAATAGTGAAATAACATCATCAATTAAGGAATTGTTTGAAACTCTTTCGAAAGATATTATTAACCGTTTTGAAGAACTAAAATCTTCAGTAACAAATAGTGTGGAAACCTTATCCCATAAATATGACGAGTTTCTATCAAAAATCAACTACTTGGAATCTGAGCGAAAGAATGATAAAAAATACATATTACAATTGGAAGAGAAGTTGGAACTTTTCGAGAAAAAGTCTAGAATGACGGGTATTGAAATTCGTAATTTAAATGTTAAACCTGAAATAAAGTCTGAAAATAAGGAAGAACTTTTTTCTACAGTAAAAAAACTTGGTAAGGCGGTTAACATAGATATACAAGACTCGGATATCAGAGATGTGTATAGGATAAAATCAAAAACCACCCCAATGCCGATTATTACAGAGTTTACAAATACCATGGTAAAAGAAAAAATATTATCTGCAGTAAGAACCTTTAATAAACAAAAATCCAAAGGAGAAAAACTTAATTCCTCACACTTCCATACTAGTCAGCCAGTTCTACCAGTTTACATATCGGAGACTCTTTCACAGAAGACCCAAAGAATCTTTCAAATGGCTAGAAATTTTCGACAATCTTATGGGTATAAATATTGCTGGACTGCCCGTGGAAATGTATATTTACGCAAGGAAGAAAATTTTCCGCAAATACGTATTAATAATTTGGTAGATTTAGAAAAATTACAATCAATTTGACTAGAAAACATAAGCAACTCATACCAAACTCGGATTACTTTAGTTTCTGCTTTTGTCATCATTTTTATTTATTATAAGTATAGAGTTGCTAATACTCCGCAATTAACTACGGTGTACTTTTTAAGCCTATTTTGTACTAGTAATAATTTTAAACCTCACATAATACACACTCGCATAATATATTACAATAAAAATGATAAAAAACTACCTTCTCAAATTATCAAGACTATTACATTTAATTACTTATATACTATAAACTATTGTGTCATTTATTGGAGTAACTTACATTATAATAATTTAAAATAGATAATATCACCTATTTAAATTCTGAAATTGATAGCATTTCAATTTCCAAAGCACGAAATTGTGAAATTGAACAATGTACACGATTATGTCCCGAGCGGAGTAATTCCCTTTTTATCCTTAATCAAAACATCAGAAGTTTAAATGCCAATATGCCTGGTTTTGAAGTTTTATTATCAAGTCTAAATATATGTTGCGATATAATTATACTTACTGAATGCTGGTTATATCATGCCCCCACTATACCTATTCTAAAAGGATACACATCCATGTCAACAAAAAATAATTTCAATCAGAATGATGGGGTAGTAGTGTACAGTAGAAACTATCTCGATGTAAGCTTTGAAGAACCTCAAGCAAAAGATTGTAATTGCCTCATTATTAAATTAAAAAAGAATATTGCAATTGTTGCGGTTTATCGTTCGCCATCATTTAGAAACATTGATCCATTTTTAAATTCCTTAAATTGTATACTTAGTTCACTTTCCTCATTCAATACGATCGCCGTTATAGGTGATATAAACATTCCAATAAATGAAGGTAAGCTTGACAGTAACGGTGAACGATATCTAACTTTAGCTGCCTACAACGGCCTTTTACCAGCGCACACGCTCATAACACGTGAGGCTAGTCAGTCATGTATTGATCATGTCTTATTAAAAACTAAGTCACCCTCATTGACCTTCATTATAAACTCGACTCTCACGGATCATAAATCAGTGCTTTGTTCTATAAAACAGAAAAAAATTATAAAGTTCGCTTTAACTACATACGATAAGCTGGATTGGGTTGGACTTTCTAAAGACATGCAAAATGTAAATCTAAATCCTATATATGAAACTGAAGATCCAAATATTGCAATGGATTATCTGATTGAAGTTCTTAAAAATGTTATTAAAAATAATACACATGAAGTTTATTTATCGAAGCGTAAAAGAATTATAAAGCCATGGATTACGCCAGGCTTGTTAAGGTGTATCCGACATCGCGATAGGCTACATAAAAAGGCAAAGTTATATCCAGAAAATGAAATTAATAAAATATCTTATTGTCGCTATAGAAATTTTTGCAATGCTTTGTTAAAAAAACTTAAACGAAATTACGAACGTGAACAACTAAATAGTGCGGGACAAAATTGCAAAAAAATTTGGAAGGCTGTTAAAACTATCACAAATACGGTCAAAACTAATAGGTCTCCAGTGGAACTTTTGACTATGAGAAATTGTGCTAATGAATCTATTAATTTAGTTAATCATTTTTTTATTAATGTGGCAAATACTTTGGCAGAAAAATTTAATTATAATAATGAATCAGTGACTCCTAACGATAAATATTGCGACGATCGGTCACGATTAAATTCTTTTGCGGTACTAGACACTGATGAAGCCGAAATAGAACAAATAATACTACAACTAAAAAATAATTCATCTATGGGTATAGACAACATTTCTAATGCTTTTTTAAAGGAATATAAAGACGTTTTGGCGCCACCCCTTGCTTTTATATTTAATATCTGTCTCCGTAAAGGCATTTTTCCAAAATCATTAAAGCAAGCAGTTATTTGCCCCATTCTAAAAAGTGGAGATAGAAATCTTGTAGCTAATTATAGACCAATCTCTATTCTCCCCTCCATATCGAAGATTTTGGAACGTATCATAAATAACCAACTTGTCAGTTACTTGGAAAAAAATAAGATTCTTGAAGAAAATCAATTTGGTTTCCGACGTGGTAAATCCACTTCGGAAGCTGTGCTTAAGCTGACTAATTTTATTGCATGTAACCTTGATCAAGGTAGAAAATGTATTGCTGTGTTCCTAGATTTGGCCAAAGCATTTGATACAGTTTCAGCACCTATTCTTTTGCAAAAACTTGGTCAAATAGGAATACGTGGAACACAGCTGGATCTTTTTAAAGACTATCTATCTGATAGGGTCCAGTGCACAAAAATCGATAAGTTATTCAGTAATAACCTTCCTGTAATCAATGGAGTGCCACAGGGCAGTATACTTGGGCCTTCCCTATTTTTGATTTATGTAAATACTCTTTGCTCGCTCAATCTCTTTCAGGGCTCAATCATTGCATATGCGGATGATACTGTTCTTTTATTTGCTGCAGATACCTGGGATGAAGTTTTTTCTGTTGCTCAAGATGGTATCAATAGGGTTTGTTGTTGGCTTTTTAATCATAAATTAACATTAAATACTTTAAAAACAAAATATATTACTTTTTCTATCCGTGGTTCTGTTAATCATACTTGTAAACTCATCGCACACAAATGTCCGCCACCTTATAATAAAATGTGTTCTTGTGATATGTTAGAAGCGGCTAAATCACTTAAATATCTAGGAGTTATGATAGACGAGAACCTTTCTTTTAAACCACACATTCAATCACTCTCAAACAATGTACGTAAATTAATATATATTTTTAAAAATCTTCGACACGTTGCTGACTCTAAAATTTTATACCAGGTTTATTTTGCATTATGCCAATCGATTATTCTTTATTGTATAACCTCTTGGGGAGGATCCTCGAAAACGACACTTAAACCCCTAGAAATAGCCCAACGTTCAATTCTAAAAGTATTGGGTTTCCACCCTTTCTACTACCCAACCTCACTTCTTTATAGATCTAGCAAGGTTCTTACAGTTCGCCAGTTGTTTATATTGTCTATTGTTATGCGACAGCACAGTACCATATCCTACGATCCTAAAGTTTTAAATAAACGACGACATCACATGATTTGCACTCATAACCTAAAATATCGAACCTCCTTTGTTAAAAGATTTCCTATTTTTTTGGGTGTACACATTTATAACAAAATTAATAAGTTAATATTTATTTATTCACAAAACAGAAATAAATGTAAAAAGGAAGTTAGTAACCTAATGCTTAGCTTGTCATATAATGAAACGGAAGATATATTGAAATGTATATCATAACTTATATGTATGTATATGTATTTTTATACACAAAGGTAGTTTTTTATTCATTGCACTTGGTCTTGTTACACAACCTCTCACACACACTCATGCACTTTACATATTACTCACCGAGAGGAACATATCTAACTACCCTTTTGTTTCTTTTTTAACTTTTGTTTACATTAGACAACAAATAATATTCATTTTTACAAAAATAAAATATCACATTTACGGGAAGGGCGCTGTATACCGAGATACAGGGAAACCTAGTTCGGTTACAGAGGTCTAAATTATGGAAAGAAATTTGTATAGATAATGATATTTTTCTGTTGTTTGTACTTATGTAAGAATGTTGTTTTTTGGTATAATAAATAATAATATAATCTGCATTTGCTATACCGTGTGGTATCCGACTGTAGAATAGACCACACTCATTTCTTACCAAGGTGTCGTAAAAGGCGACTAGGTACGGTAAGTCGACCCGCCGTGTGGTATCCTGTTGAGTAGAATAGACCACCGTCTTTCTTACCGAGGTGTGGTAAAATACGACTAAGGTAAGTTGACCCGCCGTGTGGTATCCGGTTGAGTAGAATAGACCACCTTCATTTCTGATCAAGGTGTTGTTAAGTAAAATTAAGATAGATTCACGTCAGACAGGCGCCCGGTCGTAAAATACCTCGATAAAAGCTAGTATTAAACTAGTATGACTGGCTCGTTGTCACAGTTGGTAGTGACCCAGCCTTTAGTTCCGCGAATCATGGGTTCGATTCCCACCAAGGGCAATATTTTCTAACAAAAAATTGTTGGTTCTTTGAGCCTAGGTGTATATTTGTATTTAATATGTATTTAAAATTATATAAGTATGTATTCACCAGTTGTTTGTCAACAATAACTTAATTATTAAGTTACTTACTTTGGAGACGGACGAGCGCGTGTGTAAGTGTCCCATATATTTTTTTAATTTTAAATATTCGAAAATCTATGGTCACCCCATAAACAGCTCTTGTTATTTCAATGCAAGCTATTGTGTCCCGCTGAGCTCCTGTATTCATAAATAACAGACCGATCTTTCCGTCACCTCATATATCACACGATCCATACATTTCTGCTTTATTAAGTAATGCTCAAGGTCCCATTTAATATGTACGAAGCAATGGAAACAGAAATTCCTTATCATCTTCAACCGATGGATGTCCACTGCTGGACATAAGTTTATTAACGGGATGTCAACACTACATCATCTTCCTGCCCTTATCCCAGTCTAAGTGGGGTTGGCGCAACATGTTATAAACATGCTGTCACATGATTTGGCTGCCTGACGTCAACTTACCTCTGTCGTATTTTACGACACCTCGGTAAGAAAGAGGGTGATCTATTCTACTAAACCGGATACCACACGGTCGACTTACCTTAGTCGCCTTTACGACACCTCGGTAAGAAAATGAGGTTGGTCTATTCTACTCAGCCGGATACCACACGGCGGGTCGACTTACCTTAGTCGCCTTTTACGACACCTCGGTAAGAAATGAGGGTGATACTATTCTATTCAGCCGGATACCTCACGGCCTGGGTGTCAACACTACATGGTCTAAATAATTTATTGAATAAGGCGTCACTTTGCGGAGATAATACAAAAATAAAATTATTTTGTTATAATCCGCGATGAAGTAAAATAGATAATACATATAATCCTAAATGTAAAGTGGACAATCCGTTCTCATACCTGATACGTGCAGAATTCGTAAAAACACATGAACAAACCTCCACCACCAGCAGCAAAACTCCAAATTCTTCGATTTTGTCGTCTCCTCCTTTTGAAGTCCCCTGATGATACTTCGGTAGGAATACGAAACGATTGTTGAGTTTGTGATAGTGAACGTATGTAGTGCTTGTGTATTGTGGTGGCGGTGTCAGAGGTTTGTGCATGTGTTTTTACGAATCCTATCATTAATTCTGCAGACTTGTTTGTTTTGCCATACATTGTTTAACAATATAGATGCTCATGATTACCATTATATGAAAAACAACCAAGATTAATATTCTATTATTACAATTAAATCTTTATCCCGAAATTCCTGATAACCTCGCACTACCAGAATCCAAATTTTTCAAAGGTCGGGTTCACCTCATAACCAGCTCAAAACAACTTTTTAAAATAACGTCTTAATGAGACAGAATGATAAAGGCGCTGACAAAAACGTGTAACGATACAAAGTCGCGAAAGAGGTGAGAAAAAGTAACCGATTCCTGACATAAATCAAGATTGTGACGGCTGTTATGATTCATTGTCTGTCGCAGACGCCTCAATAGCGGCCGATTTAATCCACTTGCAGAAAAAACCACACTAATATTGTCTTATAAGAAAGAAAAACCTTTATTTATGATTAGCTTTTACCCGCGATTTCGTTCACGTAGTTGAGTCTTGGATTTAACAATAGCTTCTGTCACTCACCGACCCTACAAATATCTCCATCACAAAAATCAAATCAATCCGGGGGATTAAATTTAACTACAAATTAATTTATTAACAATTTACTAACATTTAATTCGGTATTTAAAAATCTTTCTATAAAAATTTGTAAAAAAATCCTTAAAAAAAATTGTTAAACCTTTCTTATACAATACTATATTTTAATGTGAGAGGTCATCAGGTTTCCTATATTAATCCTATTTCTTTAACTTACAAACTTTGATACATCGTGCATAAAAAACCTTGATATAATGATAATACACGGCGTTTTTAATGTCATCCTATTCCTATTGAATTTACAGGATTTCTATGGCACATAGCTACCACCACACCTATGAAACCACACGGTGGGTTAACTTATCTTAGTCGCCTTTTACGAAACCTCAGTAAGAATTGAGGGTGGTCTATTCCACACGGCGGGTCAACTTACCTTAGTCGCCTTTTACGACACCTCGCGAAGAATTGAGAGTGGTCTATTCTACTCAGTCACTACACGGCGGGTTAACTTACCTTAGTCGCCTTTTACTAAACCTCAGTAAGAATTGAGGGTGGTCTACTCGGTCACCACACGGCGGGTCAACATACTTTAGTCGCCTTTTACGATATGTCGGTAAGAAATTAAGTTGGTCTATTCTACTCAGCCGGATCCTCTAAAAAAATACCGAGTAAAGTATGTATAAACATGGTCATCTTAAAATTTTCTAAAAAAATACAGAGTAAAGCGTGTAAAAAGCTACCACAGCCACAGCTCATATCAACATCGCTTCATTTTATATTGACGATTAAGTAACAATCGTCCATTTATATTTACCATAATCATAACCAATGAATTCGGCCAAGTCCGACGTCCGATATATCTCGTTTCATTCAACTGACAATGTTTTTACACACAAACAAACGCACAAATCATGATTATCGCTGAACTGTGACAAATGATTGATCACAAGCGTATGCTATTACTTGGAACAAAGGTGAATATCTAATTTGCCATTCGAACAACGCCCTTGTACCTTTCTGATAAAGACCTCGGCATTTATACACAATTTTGTCTACCGAAAGATATACAGGATTAAACAGCTGAAATTAAATCTAGAAAAAACTGAACAGAATTTGATCATAATTATGCCGAATGGAACTGATTTTGATAACGCTTGATTCATATGTTACGTCAACCAGAAATTTTCTTAAACTTTTTTTGCATCAAGTACTTTAAATTGAAAACTTATCGACATGATCTTGGTATTAATTGTTATTGTTTATTTTTCAGCAAAAAATATATTATGACTCTGGATTTATTGGATCGTTCTTCAGAAGAAAGCATCTTTTGTCATAAATACGTCCAGTTGATTCATTAATATAGCTGTTTTAATATGGATTTTAAAACACACCAACGACAAAACATACGAAGAGTTTCTGTCCAGAAATTATTTCACTAACGATAAAAATGGCCATTTATTAAATAATTAGATTATTACAAGAAGGTTCTAGTTTCACAGGTTCAAACCACTTCTGGGTGAGATTTTATACTAAAACTTATGTGCCGAATTTAAATACAGAAAGCAAGAGACCACGAGTCCCGTCAACGCCATTGTCTAACTAAGTGACAGAAGTCATCCCTTCAAATTCTATCAAACGGTGAGGGCTACTTTAGACAGGAATAGATGGAGACAGGTGCATACGGAAGAAGAGTTTAGATTACCACCATCCTCAGTAATAAGGGACCAATTGAAGAAGCCTAATTGAAATAATTGAGAAGAAACTGCATATCTCTAGGGAATTCCTGGATGCTCCAATAAAGATTTGTGTGTTCAATCTACATTGGAGCAACGTGGACTACATTGGACCTAAGCGCCAACTCTTCTCAGAAGGCATGCCCAACAATGGTATTTTAACTGACCATGAATGTTCTCATATTTTAAGAGTTCAAATTGTAAAGGAGGAACTAAAACGCTGCGTGATATAATATATGGATAGATAAAGAGACCTATGCGATATCTAAAGGCCAAAGCAAGGGAAAAAGGAAATATCGTTGAAAATTTGTGAACATTTCGTAAAGTAAATCCTATAGAAAAGCGTCTGACAACAAGAATGCTGCATATTTAAAATAATATAAACTTAGCAATGCCCTTTGTAATCTAAAATTAGAAATTCACTAAACTCAAGGCTGAATTGAACTTAAATTTTGTATTTTCATCGTTTTCATTTCTTATCTTCAAAAAAAAAGTACAGATATTGGAGTCGATCACTCGAAATATTGAGTTGATTATTGAGACTTTCAGTTGCTTGGTAGTAATGTTAAAGACCACTGAAGAGAAGTGAATCTTGATAGAAACGTGTATGACGTTTTAATTTGCAATAAATAGCACGAATAAATGATTGATCACCGAAATATATTGCGTCAAATCGACTTGTGCTATCTGCCAACCTGTGTGGTCCGGTCGAAGCGCCGCAAAAACCTATCGATTCGCTTTTTACAAACAAACAACAACTTGTTTGCGGGCTACAAAAACATGAATTACTTAAAAATCAACCTTACATTAATATTTTTAAGGAAAAACCACGATATGTACCAAGAAAAACTAATTTTGTATCGAGACAGCATAAAAAAAATTATATAATTGCTATAGTTCCTGTCACAGTCCAACGATTTCGTTTCGACGGATATCTTAAATTAATTGTCGGTCAAATAAAGGGTTATATGGACGAATAAATCGTCTTGCGTTGCGTTTCGGCGAAAAAAGACCTCCCCGGTAGCTCTCAGTGGGGGTGACGAGTGTAGCCATCTGGAATTGTTTAATCGCTTTTCGTCTGATTTGTGATTTACTGTGCCAATGACCGGGGACGATTGCGTTATGTAATCAATATCGTAATGCATTTGATATTCGAGGTATTGATAATTCCGAAAGTGTGTGAAGACTTAAACGCAAACATTAAAACGTAGTCAAATTTGGTTGAATTGAGAAAATATTTAGAATTCAATTGCATAGACAACGGGAAGGGCTCATCATCATCATGTCATTCTGGTTTCTGACATCTGAACAATCTTCCTATACATTTAGTTTTACATTAAAAGTAAAGGATAATAAAGCAATTGAAATATATTGAATGGTAGGAACTAGCCAGGACCAAAGAGAAGAAAAGTAAAGGTGCAATAAAATAATTCAAAAAAAACCACAGGTGTACTTCCTCCACTTCAAGATTGCATTATATACTGCATCTACATTTACTATCAGACGCCGTGTGGTATCCGGCTGAATAGAATAGTACCACCCTCATTTCTTACCGAGGTGTCGTAAAAGGCGACTAAGGTAAGTCGACCCGCCGTGTGGTATCCGGCTGAGTAGAATAGACCACCCTCATTTCTTACCGAGGTGTCGTAAAAGGCGACTAAGGTAAGTTGACCCACCGTGTGGTATCCGGTTGAGTAAAATAGACCACCCTCTTTCTTACTGAGGAGTCGTAAAATACGACTAAGGTATGTTGACGTCAGGCAGGCGGCCGGTCGTAAAATACGTAGCCAAATCATATGACAATATATTTGTAACATGTTGTGCCGACCCCACTTAGAGTGGGATAAGGGCAGGCGGATAATGATCTACATTTACTATCAGGTAAATTAACAGTCAAAGCTTAATCGCACAAAACTACATATAGAAAAAGATAATTTAATTCAAAAAAAGAATTAAATTTTAATATGCAACCGTGTTGTATCCGACTGAATAGACCACCCTCATTTATTTACCAAGGTGCTGAAAACGGCGAATAAGGTAACTTTTCCCGCCGTGTGGTATCCGGTTGAGCAGAATAGACCATCTTCATTTCTTAACGAGGTGTCGTAACAGGTGGCTTAGGTAAGTTGACGGCTGTTCGTAAAATACGAAGGCAAATCATGTATCAACATGATTAATACATTTTTTGCCGACCCCACTTAAAGTAGGATAAGGGCAGGAGTATGATGATAAAGATAATTTTAATATGATTGTAACCGATAACTTACGCAATTAGACCAAAGATACTGATGAACGTATTTTTCAGTTCAAGCACGTTTTCAATAAACCACGAAGGCGTCGCAGCGTGAGATGAAAATGGACAAAAAATTATCAAACCCTGTGTGGCGTCCACACAAAAACCGTAAAGCGGATGTGTACATGTATTCAAGTTATTCCGTACATTCTTTTAATTTATTTTATATTTTTTGCGAGACTTCACTTGGTAAATTTAAGCAGAAAATAAAATCGGCACTTATCACGGTGTAAATTTGCAATTTCTTTAACCTACATTAACAAAATTAAAAAGACAAATTCCTTTTCATAGATTTACCTTTTGCAATCCAATCACTTTTTAAACTCCGGAGAATTTTGACCATTGTATCTAGCTGGCCCTAAAGCATTTACAATCTTGCGATCTCTGGGTTAATTTTGATTAAGACTAAGCCGACAGTGTTAACAATATTGCCACAACTGTAGATAATGACGAGCTATGTCGCCGCAACGACAACGGAGTGGTAAAGGCTGTAAAATACTTACGTAAAGCGGTGCAGCCCATAAGCTATAATACGTGTCGCCACAGCGGCGACAACGGAGTGCTATGGGCTTTAATACGTTTAAATAAGCAGTGCTATAGGCTATAATATGTGTCGCCACAGCGGCGACAAAACAGTGCTATGGGCACGTATTACCACAGCGGAGACAACGGAGTGATATAGGCTATAATATGTCTCGCCACAGCGGCGACAAAACAGTGCTATGGGCACGTGTTACCACAGCGGAGACAACGGAGTGATATTGGCTATAATACGTGTCGCCACAGCAGCGACAACGGAGTGCTATGGGCTATAATACATGTCATCTCAGCGTTGACAACTAAGTGACATGGGCTATAATACGTATCGACACAGCAGCGACAACGGAGTGCTATGGACTATTGTATGAATCGACACAGCAGCGACAATGGAGTGCTATAGTCTATTATACGTGTCGTTACAGTCGTAACAACGGAGTGCAAGGAATTAAAAAAAATTACCTCATACAATGCAGCTCAGATGCAGCTACCTTTCTCGACCTTTTTAGGTGACTTTTTAGGTGACAAGACTATATTTTCCATGGGTGCCATTGCAACTTTAGGATCTCAGTACTAATAATTTTCTTTTACTTTTTGCCCTAACCATTGCAATTTCAGGTTCAACTAAGATTCGTAGCAGAACTGCTGTGAATTTAAGAAAAAAACTTGCGTCGAATATAAATCTTAACTTTGTCAAATGACTTGGACTGGAAGACTATTTAGGTGTAGCGGCGTGCGTGCTTTCAGTATCGTATTACTCGTGTATAAACCTTTACAAATGTGCACGGTTTACGCACGGATCTCTAAATTTCCAAGGGACAATTTCAGTTAATTAAATACCGGGGACACTGCTGGCTTCTCTAATGAGAGGGACTTGAGGTACCCTAGTGTGGCGCAGCAGGCTATCCGGATGAGTCTGACTTTTCTTTATACTTTTTACTTTATATACTTTATTTTCCGAGGACGCTTGGTGAAATGTGATATTGATCTAATTCATATATTAATGAGGGCAAATAATTAGGCTTGTAAAGGTTTCTTCCTATGTTTCCATAGAAGCTCCCAGGAGTTTGAGGATGAAAAATAATGATCGCGTGGTACTATTGGCCATCACCGCTTAAAAATATCTATCTTATCTTATCTAATATTTCTTTAATTCATTGTATACTAGATTTTACCCGTAACTTCGTTGGCGTAGACTGTTGTCGTGTGATAGGTCGATAATAGATGGCGCTTTTTAATGTTCATCCTGTTCATTCCCGTAGAATTAACAGGTTGTCTATAGCCAATATAATATTATATTTCGGAATATAAGGAATAATAGTGCCAAATTTCATCGACATTGGTTCAGCGGATATTAATAACTAACGACACCAGCATCTTTCATGTTTAAATACCCTCAATTTTGTAATGTGAGTTATTTACCTTGTTCCCTAAGAAAAACAGGATTTTTATCGTTTATATTACCCCGGCGTATAAGCTTTAATTATAAAAAATATCAATATTTGACCAGCGGATTGCCCGTGAAAGCGTAATAAACACTCAGACAGACTTTCACATTTATAATATTAGTATGGAAATGTCAATTCTTATTCACATCAACTTGCTTAGCACAAAATAATACTTACGCACGCATCCAAAATTCAAACAACGTTTCAAGAGCAATCTCATTAAAGATTGTATCTATGGTGAAAATATGTACAGATAAACGCGTTCAGCAAAAAGCTTCCGAAATGCCACCTTAATGTCTAATAGAATAAAAACTGACAATGTACAACATAAACTTGGTACATATAAAAATGGTGGCATGTCACCACGCACATATCCAAAATTCAGAACGCATGTCAAGTGCTAAGTAAGCGAATTCAACGTTGTAATAGCCCGTTGGGCGAATGATAAAACTGTGCGATCTTATTATCAAAAAATGCTATTAACAACATACTGGGATTCCGGAGTATCGAACATGTGAACACGGGTAAATGTGGGTAGCAAAAAAGTTATACTTATAACAAGGTTCTAACACGAAGGAACATGATGCAAGGGTTTTTCGACGATGTTGGGCCGTGTCTCTTTATTCATGTATAATTTCGTGGACCGATTATGTAAGACGTTCGATAAGTGATATAATTAATAGATTCATTCAAAATCCATTCATACATTCATAAATGATGGATAGATATTGGAGACCCATGATACAAAAGTAATAACAAAATTATTTTGCTATTGCTAAATGTAGAGTGGACAATCCGTTTTTATACCTGATACTTGCAGGTTCGTAAAAATACATACAGATAGATCGCAAAGCGATTCGCGATGTCGTGGAGTATATATCTTCTGATGATGCTCCGGTTGCGGGGCGAAACGATTGTTGAATTTGTGATTGTGAACGTATGTAGTGCTTGTGTATTGTTGTGGCGGTGGTGGAGTTTGTGCATGTGTTTTTACGAATCCTGCATGTATCAGGTATGAAAACGGATTGTCCACTCTACATTTAGCACTATAAAATTCAATTTTCTATTTTACTTAATCGCGGATTATAGCAAAAATAATTATATAATTACTTTTGTTTTCTACTGTCCTATTTAAAATTTTTCAATTAAATTCTTGTATGCGATAAATTCATTCGATATTATATAGAATGACGTGTCAATACACCTCCTAACAAAATTATACGCTTATCTCAGTCCAGTTTAGACAATCGCTATAATACGTCCCTTCTAAATGTCCTTTTTGTCTTTCCTTTTGACAATACCGGTATTAATGCTGTCGGCGGATTCTTGTTAAGAGCTTCTGTCGCAAATTGTTTATCTTAAAAAAGAACGAGAACTTTCAGAGTTTAGTATGACTTTCGATTACCTTAAATTGCACTCACAGTTTCTTTGTAACAACACTGCTAAAAAATTTAATTGAAAAGAATTCAGAACTATTATGTGGAACTGGGTATATTTTCCATAGTAGTAGTAGGTAGTATATTTGTATTTAAGTATGTATTTAAAAAATATATAAGTATATATTCACCAGTTGTCTGTCATCCATAACACAAGTATTAAGTTTCTTACATAGGGGACGGACGACCGTGTGTGTAAGTGTCCCATATATTTATTTTATTTATTAGTTATAAGAAAAAAGGTTAAACATCATTCTCGTGCCCTTATCGCGCTCTAAGTGGGGTCTGCACAACATGTTTTAACCAAGTTGTGATGTGATTTGGTTAGGTATTTTACGACCAGCCGCCTGCCTGGCATCAAATTACCTTAGTCGCCTTTTACGACACCTCGATAAGAAATGAGGGTTGTCTATTCTATTCAGCCGGATACCACACGGCGTATTCACACTTAAATCTATAGTACCTGGGTGTCCGAGCATTGCTCGGTAATTTTTTTTTTAATAAAAAAAATGAATACATAGTAGTGCAGGTTGGGCTCGAACCTAGGTATTTTTACCTCTTTAGACCGCCCGTTCCCTAAATGAGCTACCATGATTTTACGTTTGAAAGCGAAAATTGTCTTTTGAATTCAACGTAAATTTTAGCATTTTCCCGAAAACAGGGAAAAAAGACATTTTTTTTAAATGAATTTTTATTTTCCCCCCCAAAAACCTCTACATGCCGAATTTCATGAAAATCGTTGGACCCGTTTCCGAGATTCGGAAAATATATTAATATACCTACATATATACATACAAGATTAACTCATTTAAATATTAAAGATAATATATAGAACATAAATGTACAGGTTGCTAAATTATGCAATGTTTTTAACTATATACGACGTGACAGCGATCGGAAAAATTGTGATCCTAGAATTACGGAAGTAATTTCCATTTTAATTGCTCTTAAAAGCGCTAAGCCTATTAACTGCTAGATCGATGAGACCGCCACGCCCTCGCTCTTGAGCAACGCTTTATGCAAAAGACAACAATCGGCGAAATTTAATAAATTTGTAAAAAATATTCTATTTATATATAACTCGCGCGAAATATATACATGAAATAAATACAGATGTATAACTAGACTAATATTGTAAAGAGGAAAAATTTGTATGTATGTTTGTAATATTTTCACACAAAAACTAATGGACCGATTCCAAAAATTCTTTCACCATTAGAAAGCTGCATCTTTATTGAGCAACATAGGCATATATGTATTACATTTTAAAAAATCGGGATCCGTTATAGGTATGTAATAAGGTGTAGAAAAAAAAATTACGCGGGTGGAACCACGGGATCTGAAGAGTTTGTTTGTTTGTTTGAACGCGCTAATCTCAGGAACTACTGGAACGATTTAAAAAAAATATTTCTTTGTAAGATAGTCCACCCAAGGCTATTGGCTATATAACATCACGCTAAGATGACTAGGAGAGGAGCAGCACTAAAAAATATTACGAAAACGACAAAATTTATGCTTTCCTTGCGTGCGCTAAGTAAATGGTGAAAGTTTTTCAAAAAACATGTATGGTTCCCCTCTAAAAGTTCTTAATAAAAGTCCGCGACAGCATATGTCTAGCTTTTAAGGTTAACCCACTTTAATTATTTTTATAGTTATCAAAGTATTATATTACGGCCTTTCCACGCGAGCGGTGCCGCTGGCGATTATTGAAAGTTTTTCAAAAAACATGTATTGTTCCCCTATAAAAGTTCTTAATAAAAGTCCGCGACAGCATATGTCTAGCTTTTAAGGTTAACCCACTTTAATTATTTTTATAGTTATCAAAATATTATATTACGGTCTTTCCACGCGTGCGGTGCCGCTGGCGATTGTTAGTATAAATATATGCATCACTGTTCAACGGTGAAGAGGCTGCATATACAAAGAATATGAACGGCTTCCTACAATTAGCATTACATAGATTATCATAAGAAATGTATGTAATGCTAATCTTCTATCGTAAAAAAACCTTTCATATTTGTACTTATATTTGACAATCCATTCAACTTTATACTGTAGTTTAATTCTGTGAATATTAATGTTTAAATAATTCTCGATGATTTTTCACTGCTAATATTCCAAACCAGTGGTGGCTTTTTAACGTGATTCAACAACGATTGAAAGTGTGTACTTGAATAAGGGCCTGTCCACAAGTTACCAATAAACAGTCAGCTTATTCGGAACATATCTGTCACATATCTTGGAATTTTCCGTTTCTCAGTCTATATAGGCTAGGCTTATTCAGCACTTAAAGTCCCTAATAAGTTAACAGGTAGATCATGTAGCTGTTATTTTGTTTATCTATTAGCAAATGCCTATTTCAAAATGACCACGATTTTATTTTTTAATTTTGTACTTTTTAGTCTCATTTTAGATACATTTATCTGTTACTTAGTTTATTTGTCGGTTAGCTATCCGAAAATTTATCAGTAACTTGTGAAACAGGCCCTTAATATTGTTTTGATTTATACTATCTTGTATGACACCGTCCACATTATCACTCACACCCAAAGTCGAGGAGCAAAAATAAAGAATTAAAAAATAATCACTGTTATAAGGTAGCGTTTTAATACATGTAACGTAATACTCAGAGAACGGTTAGCGATGTGATGTGATGAGTCAATACAATTTGGAATTGCTTTGCCTCTTTGTTATTTGTTGATGGCGATTTGAAAATATTTTAGAGTAATTGGAAATAATTTTTAATATTTAAATGAGTTAATCTTGTATGTATATAAATATATTTTCCCAATCTCGGAAACGCTCCGGGTGACATGTGGGAATCGAACATAGGTTTCGAAGCTTTTTTGGTTACCATTAAGCTGTCGTAGCTTTGCATTTGAGAGCTTAAATTATGAGTTGCTATCTATTAATATATTCCCGCCGTGTGGTATCCGCCTGAATAGAATAGTACCACCCTCATTTCTTACCGAGGTGTTGTAAAAGGCGACTAAGGTAAGTCGACCCGCCGTGTGGTATCCGGCTGAGTAGAATAGACCAACCTCATTTCTTACCGAGGTGTCGTAAGAGGCGACTAAGGTAAGTTGACCCACCGTGTGGTATCCGGTTTAGTAGAATAGACCACCCTCTTCTTACCGAGGTGTCATCAAATACGACAGAGGTAAGTTGACGTCAGGCAGGCGGCCGGTCGTAAAACGCAGCCAAATCATGAGACAGCATGTTTATAACATGTTGTGCCGACCCCACTTAGAGTGGGATAAGGGCAGGAAGATGATGATCTATTAATATATTCGTAGTCTAATTTATTGCCCAAAACCAGGGATAAAACGAGTTTTTTTTAAATAAAACATACCTAGATCAATTTATCCCCTCTAATAAACCCCCACATGCTGAATTTCATGAAAATCGTTGGAATAATTACCAAAATTTAGAAAAATATATATATAAACAAGATAATCTTCAATAAATTGCCTCTTCAGGTGACAACTGGGCTGGCTCCTTTTTCGCTCAAAGATCAGCGTAGCGATTCAGCGCGGAAACGCTGCCAGCATTCTTGGGACCATTCCACGTGGGCATGATTTGTATAGTCCTAGCGTGTAAGTAATTTAAGATATATATAACTTGTATATTTTTGTTGTAAATAAAAATATTAACTCGTTTATATTTATTTTATTTTTAAATAAAGTAACAAAATTATACTGAAAAAAATACTTAATAATAATAATTCTTAATAATATGTAATGCGAGTAGATTTTTTACAATAACTGAGAGCATAACAGACAAAAAAATTTTGAAAATAAGGATACCAACAAGTCATATAAGTTGATCATGACATGTATATTAAAGACTAGCAATCGGCAGCGGCTCCGCACGCGTGGAAAGATTAAAACCGTAAAAGTCTTTTGATGACCATAAAAATGGTTAAAGTGGGTCAACCTTAAAAGCATGATATATGTTGTCGCATAATTTTATTTAGAACTTTTAGACGGGAACAATTTTGTAGTACATGATTTTTGAATAACTATTACCGTTTACTCAGCGCATGCAAAAAAAAAGTAAGTAAGTAACGGCCTGTTACTATCCCACTGCTGGGCATAGGCCTCTTCTCTCCGTTTTTGGAGAGAAGGATTGGAGCTGAGACCTACCACGCTGCTCTAATGCGGATTGGTAGGTTTTGCTTTAAATTTTGCCGATTTCTTACTATTTTTTGTTGCTGCTCCACTCCTATTCATCTGAGCGTGGTGTTATATTGCCTTTACTGTTCCTCGATAAATGGACTATTTTACACTGAAAAAAATTTTCAAATCGGTGCAGTAGTTCCTGAGATTAGCGCTTTCAAACAGTCAAACAAATAAACTCTTCAGCTTTATATATTATTATAGATAAATCCCGGGGTTTGAACCCGCGAACCTCTCAAGAGACTCACTCGGTCACATCGCTGGACTATCGCAGACTGTCTATCACACAGTATCAAAATAGTTAAAAGTCTGTAGATGATTTTAGTCAAGCTCAAACATTATGAACTAAATAAAATCAAAGTAGCTACTGATTTATAAGCGCCTTATAAGGAAAGGCAGAATAAGTTAAACTACGAATGCAAATTGAACTTTAATACCGCGTAATAGAGTCACAAATTGCGTGATTGGTTTAACTATTGTACCGTGTGCAAACCGCCAACGTGCATATCAAAGGTAAATCAATATAATTATATGCGAATATATACTAATATTATATATGCGAAAGTCTATTTGTCTGTCATATGGTCGATGTGTATGTTATTTAAGAATATTGATGTAATAATGGTCAATTAAAGTAATTATGCCGTGTGATATCCGGCTGAGTAGAATAGACCACCCTCTTTCTTACCAAGGTGTCGTAAAAGGTGACTAAGGTAAGTCGACCCGCCGTGTGCTATCCGGCTGAGTAGAATAGACCACCCCCTTTCTTACCGGGGTGTCTCGATAAGGTATACCCTATGGCAAGGTGGGGTTCGATCCTAGGTATTTTCATTTCTTGCGACCACCCGTTTCCCAAATAAGCTAGTGTTTTATATATTCAATGTAAATTTTGATATTTTTTTAATGCTCAAAAACGGATAAAATGAAATTTTTGTTACATGAAACCTAGATCGATTTTTATACCCCAAAACTCCCTACATGCTGAATTTCATGATAATCGCTAGAACCGTTTCCGAGATTCTGAAAATATATATATTCATACAAGATTAACTCATTTAAATATTAAAAAGCACCTGGGTGACCGAGCCTTATATAATTTTGAAAATGATGTAAAAAAATTAAAATGAAAAAAAATTGAAAAGAGAAATGAAAAATAATAGGGCAGGTGAGGCTCGATCCTAGATATTTTCACCTCTCTAGACCGCCCGTTCCCCAAATGAGCTACCATGACTTTACGTTTGACAGCGAACAATTGTGATTGTATTCAACATAAATCTCAAAAAAAATTTAGAGCCCGAAAACAGCGATAAAACATTTTTTTTAATAAAACTTATCTAGATCGATTTTTCTCCCCCAAAACCCCATTAATGCTGAATTTCAGGAAAATCGTTGAAGCCGTTTCCGAGATTCCCAAAATATATATATACATACAAGATTAACTCATTTAAATATTTAAGAACTGTAATTTCTACGAAACACCATTGTCGCATACAGCGAGTCGTCCTTGGTAAATGACTAATATATTTTTGCATAGCTTAGCGATTGGAGTCACGTCCAGTGAGCTGTTATATCGGCATGCGATGCTTTATTGTACCTAATGTAATTGATAGGTGACATTGTTATTGGCGGTTTTTTTAAACTCCGTGCGTCACGGTGTTACGTGAAATTTTTATTAGATTATAGAAACAATATTATATTACATGGTCACCAAAGACAAGTAGCACTTAAATGAATCACTATTACTTATGCCTCGATAAGTTAAAATCGACTGAAAGATAGACGGAAAATCGACGCGCGATCGAAATCGAAATGTGGCGGCGACTGTTACGAATACCTCGGACAGCGTTTCGGACTCACACCTCGATACTGGAAGATCTTAAAATCAAAGACTATCTGCGACGGTGCAGATAAGAATCTTTAAATACTTTGGCCACATCATTCGAAACGAACACTATGGAAAAACTCGTTGTCCATGGAAAAAGTTGAAGGCAAACGGTCACGCGGTTGATCACACACGCGTTGGACGGACCTAATACGATCATTCACTAAAAAACCCGTAGTCCAGTGTGCTAGAGACGCTGAAGACCGAGACAAATGGAGGCGCACTGCAAGAGCGCATAACGGATTAAAACCATCATCAACCACGACCACTCTGTCAAGATTTAACGACTGAGGAAGAAGAAGTTAAAATCTAATTAACTCACTTGCTCCAGGAGGAGCT
The DNA here is from genome assembly GCA_947086495.1 of Morpho achilles. Lineage (NCBI taxonomy): Eukaryota > Metazoa > Arthropoda > Insecta > Lepidoptera > Nymphalidae > Morpho > Morpho achilles. The sequence continues at coordinate 15,753,209 of CAMTZB010000014.1, read as the reverse complement.
AAGCATTAACTCACTTGCTCCAGAAGGAGCTAAGTATTAACTCACTTGCTCCAGAAGGGGCTAAGTATTAACTCACTTGCTCCAGAAGGAGTTAAGTATTAACTCACTTGCTCCAGAAGGAGCTAAGTATTAACTCACTTGCTCCAGAAGGAGCTAAGTATTAACTCACTTGCTCCAGAAGAAGCTTAGTATTACTCACTTAAATTATTAAGTGTTTTTATTTGATACTGTTTGAACCACGTAAACAAACATTGTTGTAAGATAAGAAAATCAGTCATTTTCAGTCTTCCCTTATATTTTTGAGTGGTAATGTAGTTTCATATATTCCAAACTGAACTGCAAAGTTTCCTTTCCTATTAAATTTTTCACTGCTTCTATCACTTTTAATTTCAAGTTTTCAAGTTTTTAATTATTGTTTTGCACTCAATTTTTTTTTAAACTCGTTAACTTTTATCAGCATCAAAGCGATGTTTCCTGGTCAGTGGTGATTGAAATTGTAACCGTCGCGCGTTGTTAAAGTAAGTGTTGTGTCGTATAAAATACTATTCTATTTTCAATTTTGTACTTACATTATTGAAAACATTAATTCTGCTGTGTGGTATCCGGCTGACAAGAATAGATCACCCTCATTTCTTCACCTCCAAAAGGCAATGGTAAATTGATGTCAAGCAGACGGCCGGTCGTAGAATATCAAACCAAATCATATTAAAACATGTTTATAATATGTTCTGCCGACCTCTTTTCTAGTGGGATAAGGGCAGGAGGATAATGATCATTGTAAATCATTATCTTCCTCCCACTTTAAGTGGGCTCGACACAACATGTTATAATCATGTTGTCACACGATTTAGCTACGTATTTTACGACCGGCCGCCTGCCTGACACCAACTTGCCTTAGTCGTATTTTACGACTCCTCAATAAGAAAGAGGTTGGTCTATTCTACTTAACCGGATACCACACGGTGGGTTAACTTACCTTAGTCGCCTTTACGACACCTCGTTAAGAAATGAGGTTTGTCTATTCTACTCAGCCGGATACCACACGGCGGGTCGAATTACCTTAGTCGCCTTTACGACACCTCAGTAAGAAATAAGGGTAGTACTATTCTATTCAGCCGGATACCACACCGCGTATTAATTATTAATAAATATTTCAAATAAAAAAAAACCGGTTATACTAAAAACTTGCATCACGACCAAATATTTTCATCTCAGACGCAAAACGACTTACTCATTATGTACGATTTAAACATCATTAAAATTTCACCAGCCCAGCAAACTGCACACGGTTTAAGGGAAACACCATTTAAAAAGTACTTCGGATAATTTATTACATGATTAAGTAATTACACGTTTGGATGCCATTGCTTAAATCAGCGAAATCGTTTAATTGCGGAAATAATTGTTTTTTTTTTAAATCAGTATGCGGTTAGAAAAAACTTCTTAGTTCGGAATCGGAAATAGTCAAATGGCATTTGTTGTTTTTTAATAACCGATAATGGGACAAGATATGTTATATTTATAGCGGAAGTTGCTATATCGCCGTGTGGTATCCAGCTGAGTTAAATAGACCACCCTCATTTCTTACCAAGGTATTGTAAAAGGCGAGTAAGGTAAGTTGACCCACCGGTTTGGTAAGCGACTGGATAGAATAGACCACCCTTATTTCTTACCAAGGTATCGTAAAAGGCGAGTAAGGTAAGTTGACCCACCGGTTTGGTAAGCGACTGGATAGAATAGACCACCCTTATTTCTTACCGAAGTGTTGTACAAGGAGAGCAAAGTAAGTTGACCCACTGTGTGATATCCAGTTGAATAGAATAGACCATCCTCTTTCTTACTGAGGTGTCGTAAAAGGCGACTTAGGTAAGTTGACCCACCGTGTGGTATCCGGTTAAGTAGAATAGACCACCCTCTTTCTTACCGAGGTGTCGTAAAATACGACTATGGTAAGTTGATGTCAGGCAGGCGGCCGGTCGTAAAATACGTAGCCAAATTATGTGACAACATATTTATAACATGTTGTGCCGACCCCACTTAGAGTGGGATAAGGGCAGGAAGATGATGAATTGGGTAAGTTGGGCTCGATCCTAGGTTGTTTCATTTCTCGAGACCACCCGTTCCCCGAATAAGCTACGTGGAGTTGACAATTTATACAAAAATATATTCAATGTGATTTTAGTATATAATGCCTAAAAACAGGGATAAAATCATTTTTTTTAATCAAACATAGCTAGATTGATTTTTCTTCCCCTGAATCGCAAAGCTTTGCGATTTTGGTTTGTGCATGTGTTTTTAAGAATCCTGCATGTATCAGCTATGAAAACGGATTGTCCACTCTACATTTAGCATTATATATATTTTCTATTCTATTAAAGAAGCTGTGATGGCCCAGCGGTGCGACCGTGTGAATCTCTAGAGATGATCACGGGTTCGAACCCGGGCAGACACCAATGAGTTTTTCTCTTAAAACTTATGTGTCTAATTGATAATTGCAATTTATCACACGCTTTTCGGTGAAGGAAAACATCGTGAAGAAACCTGCATATCTCTAGAGAATTCTAGAGGTATGTGTAACCTACCAATCCGCATTGGAGCAGCGTGGTAGGTCTTAGCTCCAATCCTTCTCTCCCAAAACGGAGAGAAGAGGCCTATTCTCAGCAGTGGGATAGTAACAGGCCGTTACTTACTTATATTTTCTATTTTACTTTATCGCGGATTACAGCAAAATAATTTAATTATTACTTTTGAAGAGAGTTGGCTTTAATACAGCTATTTTCCCAGCAGTGAAAACATGATTGTTGAAATTAAATTCCGCAGGTATTTGTTCATATCTAATTTATAAATAAATGTCTTAGCTATTTACGTTCGAAAAAAAAATATCTAACATAAGAAACGAAACGGATAAACGCCATATTTGTCTATTTTTATCGGCAAACACCTAACCAATTTATCATTCTCCGAAATACCTTACTTCTGAAAGGTTATTTGAAATGTCATTTTTGCATTTGCATCGTTACATTCCAGTCAAATGAGCTTATTTCTATCCCGCTCGTTTTCTAACTATAATATATGTTTGTCCCTTTCGCACTTTTACCGTTTAGCGGGCGGATGCGACGCACGCGCCCCCCATTTTCCTTTTTCGAAAACTTTGTACTGGATACCGGAAATACGTGTGACACGATGGACAACCGCCATTTTTGTGCGGTACGATATATCAGCTTGCATACAGAATAATAATAATAAATAAAAATAAACTATATCTTTACTTACGCCGTGTGGTATCCGGCTGAATCGAATAGTACCACTCTCTTTCTTACCGAAGTGTCGTAAAAGGCGACTAAGGTAAGTTGACCCACCGTGTGGTATCCGGTTTAGTAGAATAGATCACCCTCTTTCTTACAGAGGATTCGTAAAAGGCGGATAAGGTAAGTTGACCCACCGTGTGGTATCCGGTTTAGTGGAATAGATCACCCTCTTTCTTACCGAGGATTCGTAAAAGGCGGATAAGGTAAGTTGACCCACCGTGTGGTATCCGGTTTAGTAGAATAGATCACCCTCTTTCTTACCGAGGATTCGTAAAAGGCGGATAAGGTAAGTTGACCCACCGTGTGGTATCCGGTATAGTAGAATAGATCACCCTCTTTCTTACCGAGGATTCGTAAAAGGCGGATAAGGTAAGTTGACCCACCGCGTGGTATCCGGTTTAGTAGAATAGATCACCCTCTTTCTTACCGAGGATTCGTAAAAGGCGGATAAGGTAAGTTGACCCACCGTGTGGTATCCGGTTTAGTGGAATAGATCATAGATCAGGGACATTTAAAGCTCCTTACGATGATTTCCTTCACCAAAAAGCGTGTGATAAATTGCAATTATAAATTAGACACATAAGTTTTAACAGAAAAAATAATTTGTGCCTGCCGGCGTTTGAACTCGTGACCCTCTCGAGAGAGTCGCACGGTCTTACCACTGGGCTATCGCAGCCTAAGCATACATACATATCTTAAGAGAATTCTGGGGATTTGTGTAATCTACCAATCTAGGTTAGAGCAGTATGGTGGGACTAAGCTCATAACCATCTTTGATTAAGGAGAGAAGAGGACTATGTCCACCCGTGGAATAGTAACAGGGTTACTTTACTATTATTTTTAAAAGATTTTGCAACCTCAACGTTGCTACTATGCTCGCCGATTTTACCTAAAAACTAACATTTATGTTAATTATTCGAATTTCAAACTATCGGTCACACACCTTCCAAATATCAATATGTAAATTTAAACAAACTTTTTTTCGTCAAAACTAAGGATCAATATTCAAAACATTGTAGTCTCTGTTTCCGTTTTAACTTGACCGGAAGTCACGTCACAGAGATTATCGACTGCCAAATATCACCTTTAAAGTTCATTCACATTAATATTGTTGCGAATGTTAATGACTCAGTGGTGTAGAGGATTGCTGACAAACAAGAGAAAAAAGACAAGAGAAGACAGGCAAAAAATTGTTTGGTAAAGATTTTTTTACATGCCTTGTACTGATTATATTAATCACCTGCCCTTATCCCTCTCTAAGTGGGATCGGCACAACATGTTATTAAAATTTTGTCACATCATTTGTCTAGGTATTTTACAATCAGCCGCCTGCCTAACGTTAACTTACATAGTCGCCTTTTACGACACCTCAGTATGAAAGAGGGTGGTTTATTCTACTCAGCCGGATACTTCACGGCGGGTCAACTTACCTTATCCGCCTTTTACGACACCTTGGTAAGAAACAGCAAAGTCTATTTTATCCAGATACCACACGGCGGGTTAACTTACCTTATCCGCCTTTTACGACACCTCGGTAATAAAGAGTGGTCTATTCTACTCAATCGAATACCACACGGTGGGTCACCTTATCTTAGTCAGCTTTTACGACGCCTCGGTAAGAAATGAGGGATGTTCTATAAGTAAGTTAGTAACGGCCTGTTACTCTCCCACTGCTGGAAATAGGCCTCTTCTGTCCATTTTTGGAATGAAGGATTGAAGCTAAGACCTACCACGCTGCTGCTGCACTTCTCCATAATTCTCTAGAAATATGCAAGTTTTCCCACGATGTTTTCCTTCACCGAAAAGCGTGTGATAAATTGCAATTATCAATTACACATAAGTTTTAACCGAAAAAGTCATTGGTGTTTTTCCGGGTGCTTGTGTATTGTCGTGTTATCGGTGTCGGGTACTGCATGAGTTTTTACAAATTCTGCATGTATCGGGTATGAGAAATAAATAGAACACTACATTTAGCATAACATATATTTTATCGCGGATTGCCTTGAAAGAGATTTAGAACTTTATTTGAATAAAGATTATTTTGATTTGATTTGTTATGCGACATTTTTAATCGCCATCTTGTTTTAGTGTGACGTCACCGGCGCCCGCGCATATAGACTCATTTAGAGGCTCATAAACGTTAATGGTCACACGTTATACTTAAGATACATGTACAAACGGCGCCTGTAAGCAAACTGGGGCGATGATTTCTTGGCAAGAGAACATTATATTAATGAGATAGAAATTAGTTTTCTAATTAATATAATAATACTAACTACTATATTACGTACGAGATCGTTTAAGCGTAATTTGTACGTATTTACGTAGATAATTACGTATTTTTGGATGGTAAACCTTTACGCCCTTCAACCTTGTTTATTTATTTATGTACCATAAAAAATGTCGGAAAAAACATTATTGTTAAAAAAAGTATACACAAAGGTCAACTGATCCCTATGACAGAGATCTCTGCCACGAACTAACCTACGAAGAGACAATTTATATTTATAACAAGACAATTTATAACAATTTATATTTATAACAAGACAATTTATAACAATTTATATTTATGACAAGACAATTTATAACAATTTATGTTTATAACAAGACAATTTATAACAATTTATGTTTATAACAACACAATTTATAGTTAATAAAATGTGCAAACTCACGATCGCAAGTGCGTTACGCTAACCATTCCGCTACCGCCGCTTCAAATTTTTTAATATTTCAATGAGTTAATTCTGAATCTCGGAAACGGCGCAAATGATTTTCATGAAATTCGGTTTAGAAAGGGGTTTTAGAAGAAAAATCGATCTAGTTAGGCTTCTTTAAAAAATGTCATTAATCCCTGTTTTCGGGCATTGAAAAAATGCTAAAATGTAGAATGAAATGCCATTTTTTTTTGGCTGTCAAACGTAATGCTGTGATAGCCTAATGGTAACGGGACCTAAAAAGTTCGTAACCCGAGTTCGACTCCCACACGTCACGTCGCTTTATCATTTTTTTTATTATTTATTTTTGTTATATTATATTATTTCGTTTTGTATAAGGAAGTTAGACATGCGATTGCCGAACCTGGTGTCGATGAACTGAGGCGCAGTATCCTGCGAATGTGACGAAAATAGATATGACGAAAAAAAATCAAATGCACAATGGACACTTCCGCGCAGACGTCCCTTCCGGCCCGAATGCGGCCGTTGACTTGGGATGGTAAAAAAAATCTAAATGCAAGGTGTACACCGAATTACGATTTAACGACGATGTACTGAACTATGGACAGTACGATGCGCGTAAAATCTGGGACTAGTCCTATTTATGTATTTTGGAGATATGTGTAACCTACCAATCCATTTGAGCAGCGTTGTAGATTTAAACTCCAATCCATCTCTCCAAAAACGGAGAGAAGAGGCCTATTCTCAGCAGTGGGATATGCAAACGATGCAGCATAAAATGGACAGCTGCATAAAGGACAGGGCATAAAGCCCTTGAAAACCCATTATTGGGCGTCACCCGACGTGAAGGAACGGCGGGTATGTCCGACTCTCACTGACTATAAACCTAACAGTGCTTTACTACGATACTGGTAGCGGGGACACGATGACTTTGAGCACATTGCCCCCAATCCAGCCAGGAGCAGCTCTGTTCTTCGGAAAGCATCAATTTCGGGTCGGAGCTTCTCTAAACAGTGGCCCCTCCCTCCGCTAATCGATGCATCGGGAGCACCAGATGCATCGACCGCCTCGCAGTCCTACTCCATCTAGGCGTCCGATGAATATTATCGCACACTTTTAACAATAACACGATATAATAGAATACCACAATTTCCACTGCGAGATACACTTCACTTGAATACCGAACAAAACTGAATGTCACTGAAACGTTTTATCAATAGGAAGACTCCACCGGAAACAACAACGGCACAGTGCTGCCACTATTTTAATCAAAACAGGTCGCGATACTCTTGTTTCATGATGCCCGCCGTGTGGTATCCGGCGGAGTAGAATAGACCACCCTCATTTCTTACCGAGGTGTCATAAAAGGTGACTAAGGTAAGTGACTCGCCGTGTGGTATCCGGTTAAGTAGAATAGACCACCCTCTTTTTTATCGTGGTGTCGTAAAATAGGACTCAGGTAAGTTGACGTCAGGCAGGCGGCCGGTCGTAAAAACGCAGCCAAATCATGTAACATCATGTTTATAACATGTTTTGCCGACACTTAGAGTGGGATAAGTGCAGGAAGATGATGATAAATTTATTATAGTCGAGGATTGTAGGCCCATTGGCGCAGTTGGTCATGGGTAGTCAAAAAATGGTACTAGTCCCACTCTTCCCAATAGTATGCGCACCTCAGGTACCGAATATAGGCGGAAGTGATTGGAACGTGCTGTGTTCCCGAACGGCGCGTCCCCACTTTGTTTTGACACGGACATTGTCAGCTCCTGTCATTATGCACTTATCCCATCCGCCAATCTATGATTTTGGAATGATAAAACAATAATTAGCATGCCAAGTAGGATTCGGTGCTCTTTAATAGTTCAATATTAGCTCAATTAATATTCTAAAAGAACTCTTTTGGAATATGGGTTTTTTGAAATGGTTCAACTAAGTAATTAAAAAATTATTTAAATAATTTAAAATGCAAGGATATACTAAGTGTATGCTATATTCTAAAACATTAATAAATTCCCGATTAGATAAATATATTTATTTATTTAGATTTATAAGAGTGCACATTTTTTTTTCGACACACGCGGTCAAATTCAAATTCAAATTAGTTTATCCACCCATACCAAAGTAAGTCATTTAATACAAGTGTTAAGGGTGACAGACGACGGTGGTAAATATATACATATAAATTTTCAAATACCTACGTAAATACAAGTATACACACAGGGTCGAAGAATCAACAAATTGTTTATAGAAAATTTTGGCTCTCAGCGGGAAACGAACCTGGGATCCGGAAAGCTGATCGCAGGGTCACTTCCAACTGCGCCAACGGGCCAGTACCAAAAACTTTCATACCTTATACATGAAGGATTTAAAACGTATGCAAGCACTTAGACGATTAACTTAAATTCCCAAAGAAATGGATCAATTTTATTCAAAAACATAAATTGTGCTAAAACTATAACCTATTTATATAAAAGTTTTCCAACAAACGTCCCACGAAAGCAATCGATATAATTTCACGTCACGTAGTCGTTAAGCGGTCGTCACGTTGCAGGACGATCCTAATTGCCTCGGTGCATGGTGCATCACTAATATGCATGCGTCTAAACTTAATTGATTTCTCTTTTCGACACCAATAAACCATGGAATCAGGAAGTGATTTTGAAATACAATACAGTCGTTAGCGGAGTTTTAGTGATTACTTTAAAGTATAGCCAACCCGCCCAGATTAGAACGTATAGAAGAACAGCTTTTGGTCTCAGCGAGGCCCATCACTAAAAAATACGCGGCGTATACATCTTAAGCCCGCGTCATTCTCTGCGAAAGAAGCCTAAAGGGCCTAAAAGGTGTTCTTATCAAATCAAAATAATTTTTATTCAAATAAGCTCTTTCAAGCACTTTTGAATCGTCAAGGATCAATATGATTAATGAAGCTGCAACTGGTTCGGAATGTTGCTCTTACCGAGAAGAACCAGAAAAAAACTCGGCGGCCAATCTTTTAAACATTATCAATTTTACATTATTAAACCGATATGACCGACTCCACGACCAAAATCGCAAAGGCTTTGCGATTTTGGTCGTGGAGTCTATCTCCTGACGATGCTTCGGTTGCGGGGCGAAACGATTGTTGAGTTTGTGATAGTGAACGTGTATAGTGCTTGTGTATCGTGGTGGCGGTGGTGGAGGTTTGTGCATGTGTTTTTTACGACTCCTGCATGTATCAGGTATGATAACCGATTGTCCACTCTACATTTAGCATTATATATATTTTCTATTTTACTTCATCGCGGATTATAGCAAAATAATTTTATTATTACTTTTGTTTTATGATATGCTTTACGTACGAGTATAAGCATATCTCTTACACTTCTTACATTCGTTTCATAGTATATTCATAACCATATATTATAACGACATTTTTTCTTTATACTTATTCAATAAATAAGAAGCAAGTTTCTCAAAAGTCTACCCATTTAATTCTCCCAACAACTCGATGATATATTGACGGCGATAATGTTTTTTAATATTATTGACCAACTATATGAAGGGTTGTATTTAAAACATGTTATTTTATTTTTATTTTTTATTTTATTTTATTTTATATAATCTACAGCTATTTACATCAAATATACATATAAAAAATGTAATCTATTAATAAGGCCAAACTGATTATATAGTTTTACATAAATAAATTTTGCTTAACAGAATTTAGTACAGAGAGTACGAAAGCTGCAATAACGACGTGATGTGCGTGTTTGTGTATTGTGTGTGTGTGTGTGTGTGTGTGTGTGTGTGTGTGTGTGTGTGTGTGTGTGTGTGTGTGTGTGTGTGTGTGTGTGTGTGTGTGTGTGTGTGCGTGCGTGTGTGTGCATGTGTTTGTATGTCTATGTATGTTTAATACTTTTTTATTTTATTGTTGTTTGTGACTGTGTTCAATTAACTCACTTTTAAATTGTGCTTTGGATAAATGAAATATATCTATATTTGAATATTGCTTGAATATTGAATATTGATTATATAGGCGGAAGTGATTGGAACGTGCTGTGTTCCCGAACGGCGCGTCCCCACTTTGTTTTGACACGGACATTGTCAGCTCCTGTCATTATGCACTTATCCCATCCGCCAATCTATGATTTTGGAATGATAAAACAATAATTAGCATGCCAAGTAGGATTCGGTGCTCTTTAATAGTTCAATATTAGCTCAATTAATATTCTAAAAGAACTCTTTTGGAATATGGGTTTTTTGAAATGGTTCAACTAAGTAATTAAAAAATTATTTAAATAATTTAAAATGCAAGGATATACTAAGTGTATGCTATATTCTAAAACATTAATAAATTCCCGATTAGATAAATATATTTATTTATATCAAAGCTGTGATGGCCTAGCGGTGCGACCATGTGAATCTCTAGAGACAATCATGGGTTCAAACCCGGGCAGACACCAATGAGTTTTTCTATTAAAACTTATGTGTCTAATTGATAATTGCAATTTATCACACGCTTTTCGGTGAAGGAAAACATCGTGAGGAAACCTGCATATCTCTAGAGAATCCTAGGGATATGTGTAACCTACCAATCCGCATTGGAGCAGCGTGGTAGGTCTTAGCTCCAACCCTTCTCTCCAAAAATGGAGCGAGGAGGCCTATTCCCAGCAGTGGGATATTAACAGGCCGTTACTTACTTATTGAATATTGAATATTGAATAATACTTTTTCTGCTAAGCTGTGATAGCCCAGCGGAGATACCGTGCGGCTCTTTAAAGGGAGTCACGAATTCAAACCCCAATGCAGGCAGGCACCAATGAGTTTTATCTATTAAAACATATATGTCCAATTGGTGATTACAATTTATCACACGCTATTCGGTGATGGAAAACATCGTGAGAAAACCTGCATATCTTTAGTGAAATCTAGGCATATGTGTAATCTACCAATTCGCATTAGAGCAGCGTGGTAGGTCTTAGTTCCACCCCTTTTCTCCAGAAACGAACAAAGGAGGCCTATACCCAGAAATAGGATAAAAATATCTGTATTTAATAGAGAAAGTAGGAACTCACATCTCCTTCAAGCTCGCGTCTCCTGCTTTGTGCCTTGCAAAAGCAAAATACCTAAGTAAAGTTTCTACAAATTCTGCATGTATCAGGTATGAGGACGGATAGCACACTCTACATTTAGCATTACATATATTTTCTTTATGGGCCTCATAAGAAGGCTCAGAGTCGCTCAGCGAGCGATGGAGCGAGCTATGCTCGGAGTATCTCTACGTGATCAAATCAGAAATGAGGAGATCCGTAGAAGAACCAGAGTCACCGACATAGCTCAGCGGGTCGCGAAGTTGGGGTGGGCACATAGTGCGGAGAACCGATGGGCGTTGGGTTTCAAAGTGTTGGAATGGCGACCCCGAACCGGAAAGCGCAGTGTTGGAAGACCCCCTACTAGATGGACTGACGACCTCAAAAAGGTCGCAGGGAGCCGCTAGATACAAGCGGCACAAAATCGTGTCTGGTGGAGATCCCAAGAAGAGACCTATGTCCAGCGGTTTATTCAGTCAGTTCAGCAGTCCGTTCTTCAAGAAGAAGAAGATATTTTCTTTTATCGCGGATTATAGTTATGATATAGAGATAATAGTTTTATTACTTTTATTCTTGGGTATCACTATTTCAAGTTAACCGAAATCAAACCTCTTAACACGCTTTCCGAGGATTATTGCTAACAAATGCGATCGGGTGTAAAAATCACGTGTAGGCGTTTGACTCAGCCGCCATTTTGGACCATTAGTTTTCTAAGCGACCACCACAACAGGGTAATGACGGCACAAGTGCTTTTTGTCCAAATACAAATCACACGACGGCTACCATTTTCGGTGTTGCCACCGTGTCGAAATGTGCCAGATGCACAAAAACGAGATAGACTTATACGAACACGGTTGTAATTAATTTGTTCTTTGGAGAAAGCTTTGTTTGCATTTTAATTTAATAAGTAATCTTACTTGACTGCATAACAAAGAACGAAACAAAGTACAAGGTGGCTTTATCTAACTTTATCTTTAATATTTAAATGAGTTAATTGTATGTATATATATTTGCGGAATCTCGGAAACGACTCCATAGACTGTCCTGAAATTAAGCACGCAGGAGCTGTGGTAGCCCAGCGGTACCGTGCGCCTCTTTCGAGGAGGGTTCAAACCCGGGCAGGCCAATTCAAACCAATGAGTTTTTCTAGTAAAACTTATGTATCTAATTGAAAATTGCAATTTATCACACGCTTTTCGGTGAAGGAAAACATCGTGAGGAAACCTGCATATCTCTAGAATTCTGGAAATATGTGTAACCTACCAATACGCATTGGAGCAGCGTGGTAGGTCTTAGCTCCAAGCCTTCTCTCCAAAAACGGAGAGAGGAGGCCTATGCCCAGCAGTGGGATAGTAACAGGCCATTACTTTATTTTACTACTACTTACAAGAACGCCTTCTGCGTGCTTGTAAGTAGTAGTAAAGTAAAGTTGTTTTGGAGGGCAAAAATCGATCTGGCTAGGTTTTATTTAAACAAAATTCGTTTAATCCCCGTCTTTGGGCATTAAAAAAATACAAAAATTGACATTGAATATATAAACACTATTTTTGCGAAAAACTGTCAAGTCAACGTAGCTTATTCGGGGAACGGGTGGTCTCTAGAAATGGAATACCTAGGATCGAGCCCCACCCACCCAATTATTATTATTTTTTTTATATTATCTTAGTCGACTTTTACGACACCTCGGTAAGAAATGAGGGTGGTCTATTCTACTCAGCCGGATACCACACGACTTTACATTTAGCATTATATATATTTTCTATTTTACTTCATCGCAGATTATAAAATAATTTTATTATTACTGTTACATTCACCTCTCTAGAACTATCTAAAAGAGATACCAGTGTCTAGACGTCGGTACCTAAGTGCATTGTGATCTAGGTTTCCTTTATTTCGCGCCGCGCCGGACTTCCTAGTGCCCGCGCCTACTGCCGCCACCGCCTGGGTGGTCGACTCACATAATAATTCATTACGCTATCTCCCAGAGGTTTCTCAGTACTACCGGGTATTAGAAAATCAAAGAATGAACATAACATTAACATTCATCCTCCTGCCTCTATCCCACTCTAAGTGGGGTCGGCACAACATACGCCGTGAAAGAATAACAAACATACATCCAAACTCACCAATTTTCGCATTTATAATATTAGTATGAAATATAATTATCCAAATCATTTGACATGTTTAACATGTTGTGCTGACCCCACTTAGAGTGGGATAAGGGCAGGAGGATGCAGACTTTCACTTACAGGCCAGCCTTGTATAAAAACTCTATGGTTACATTATTTACTTATAATTGTCAATGTTATACGTGCCGTGTGGTATCCGGCTGAGTAGAAGACCACCCTCATTTCTTGCCGACATGTCGTAAAAGGCGACTGAAGTAGGTTAACCCACCGTGTGGTAACCGGTTGAGTGGAATAGACCACCAACATTCTTACCGAAGTGTCGTAAAAGACGACTACAGTAAGTTGATCCGCCGTGTGGTATCCGGCTGAATAGAATAGACCACTGTCATTTCTTACCGAAGTGTCGTAGAAGGCGACTACAGTAAGTTGATCCGCCGTGTGGTATCGGGCTGAGTAGAATAGACCACCCTCATTTCTTAACGAGTTACTAAGGTAATCTGACGTCAAGCAGGCCGGTCGCAAAATAACTAGCCAAATCATGTTACAGCATGTGTAAAACATGTTGTGCTGGTCACTTGTTAACATGTTACTTTGGTAGCTCTATGGAATCAGGCAGTTGGCCGGTCGTAGAGTACGTAGCCAAATCATGTGACATGTTTATAACATGTTGTGCCGACCCCACTTAGAGTGGGATATGGGTAGGAGAATGATGACAATATTTTCTCTAATCAAGGATAATACCAAAGGAATATTAGCATTTTGGCCTGTTTTATTGACGTCAAATAACCATACCTTATAAGTTAGACAATCGATATATGACTATAGGTTTGTTTCCGGTAACTCTTGGCCATTGCTGACATGTTCATACGTGCCCCATTGATGAAATATTATAAATATTAATATTATAAATACGTCATTCTGTCTGTTTATTACGTTTTAACAACTAATTAGCTGGACCAATAATATACACGATAAGTATATGAAGCACATAATAATATGAAGCATAAGTTGGTAAATACCTTTACATATGCCGTTTGGTATCCGGCTGAGTAGAATAGACCACCACCATTGCTTGCTGAGAATACCCCATTGATGAAATATTTATACTAGTAGTAGCTAGTATTAGCTGTGAAATTAATGTGTTCAATTAAAATTTTGAACATGAATGTAGTAATACAGAGTTAACCATAAGACAAAAGTAGTGAGAGTATTATTTTGCTATAATCCGCGATAAAAGAAAATATATGTAATGCTAAATATAGAGTGTACTATTCGTTCTCATACCTGATACATGCAGAATTTGTAAGAACTCATGCACTACCCGACACCGATGGCACAACAATACACAAGCGCTGCACACATTCACCACCACAATCTCAACAATTGTTTCGCCCCGTAACCGAAGCATCGTCAGGAGATAGGCTCCACGACAAAATCGCAAAGCCTACCTCCGCCTCCGCAAAGTAACGCCTAATTCTATAAATTATTTTACCATAAGAGATAGAGATATGCTGTCACAGACTTTTTTGTAGCATTTTTGTAGATCTACAATTCTCTCGTACATTACTTCAGTTTATCTCCGCTGGTTTCCACGGCGCACGTGAACAAAGCTCGAACTACAACCTCGTATAACCTCGCGACTTTTATAACAATTCTTAGTACATTGAAACGTAATGCATTATTAACCTTAACATTCCGGAAGAATTACTCTTCCGTTTAGTAAAACCTGTACAAAAATCGATCGCATTTAGACAGACAGCTTTTGGTGACTTTGTTTTATAATATAAATAATAAATAAATATATGGAACACTTACACACACGGTCATCCGTCCCCAAAGTAAGTAACTTAATACTTGTGTTATGGGTGACAGACAACTGGTGAATATATACTTATATGTTTTTTTAAATACATACTTAAATACAAATATACACCCAGACTCGAAGACCAACAAATTGATTTATAGAAAATGGTGACCCTCGGCGCGGATCAAACCCGCGACTTGCGGAGCTGAAGGCAGGGTCACTACCCACTGCTCCAACGGGCCAGTCAAATGTGTGTAGATTATAATCGCCTAAGTCTATCGCTTTAACGACTAATTACATGAACCAATAATATAAAGGATAAGTAATACCCATGCATGTTCCGTGTAGCTATCCGGCTGAGTAGAATAGACCACCATGTGTTAGAACTAAGTTTTTGTTATGTAACTAGATTTAGGCATATTTTTTGTACTTTATGTGACAAGCTTTTATCCGCAACTGCGTTTAACTGGCGTTTTTCAATGTAATCCTATTCATGTTAAATTAACAGGATTTCTATAACATATGTTATTCCGGTGTATAAGGAATAATTGTGCCAATATTCTTCGATATTGGTTCAGCGGATTTGCCATGGAAGAGTAACAAACATACATCCATATTCAAAAATTCGCATTTATAATATTAGTAAGATTAATAGGATAAGATATAGAGCGATATATCGCTTCATAAATATACACGCAAGAGTGCCAAAGGCTTACCTGTGGCCCACCGTACACCCCACCACCCCCCACTAGGCCCGATTTCCCACTTTCCCGGAGCCGAGTGAAGTTGGCCGCGTGTGGGCGGGCCGATGGGCGTATCACGTCGCCCGCACGTCACTCCGCGGCGCGCTTTCCGCGATAAGTGCGTCGGTAGAGCGCGATTTGATAATAGAACCTCGTTATTACCACGTTCGAATATATAAAACGCGATATTTGAAATTGGAACCCTTTCGCGCTCATTTCATATGTAAAGTCTTTTTCGTTAAAACTCATTTACGATGATTAAAACTTTATAAGCTGTTAATAGTATTTATAACATAAAGGAAAATCTTAATCTACACTTAATATATAAAGCTGCCGATTTGAAAAATTCTTTCAGCGTAAAATAGTCCATTTATATAACATCACGCTAAGATGAACAGGAGAGGAGCTGCAATAAAAAATAGTACGAAAACGGCAAAATTTAAAGCTTTCCTTGCGTACGCTGAGTAAGCGGTAATAGTTATTAAAGACCATGTACTATATAATAATTCCCCTCTAAAAGTTCTAAATAAAAAAAGTGACAGAATAGAAATGTCTAGCTTTTAAGGTTAACGCACTGTAACCATTTTTTGGTTATTCTATATTACGGTTTCATCTTTCCACTCGGGCGGAGCCGCTGGCAATTGTTAGTATTAAATATAGGATGTTTAGTTTATTTACATTAAATAAATTTCCAAAAAATCCCCTAGACTATATCAATCGTTATTGAACTGAAAGTTTAAAACAGTGACCAGATATTTAAGTATTCATAAAACCATTTTTGTTACATCCTATTCTATGCTACTAATATTATAAATGCCCTTTCACGGTGAAACCGCTTAACCAATATCGATGAAAAATGGCACAAGTATGCCTTACATATGAGAATTTCTATAGCCTTAATATATAGGCTATAGGCATCCTGTTACAAAAATAATAATAAAATTTGCTATAATCCGCGATGAAGATGAAATAGAAAATATATATAATGCTAAATGTAGAGTGTATTATATATATTTTCTTTAGTACTTCATCGCGGATTATAGAAAGATAGTTTTATTATTACTTTTGTATTATGGATCTCCGCAAAGTAACGCCTAATTTTATAAATTTGAAATCCTGTTAATTCTACAGGAATAGAATGACAATGAAAAGCGCCATTTATTCACGCGTCTACAAACGCATATATATCCTCTTGCCCTTATCCCACTATAAGTGGGGTCGGCACATGTTGTCACATGATTTGGCTACGTATTTTACGACCGGCCGCCTGCCTGACATCAACATACCTTAGTCTTATTTTACGACACCTCGGTAAGCAAGAGGGTGGTCTATTCTACTTAACCGGATACCACACGGTGGGTTAAATTACCTTAGTCGCCTTTTATGACATCTCGGTAAGAATTGAGGGTGGTCTATTCTAATCAGCCGGATACCACACGGCGGGTCGTTTACCTTAGTCGCCTCTTACGACACCTCATTAAGAAATGAGGGTGGCTACGTTCTATTCAGCCGGATACCATAAAAATACGGATAAAAGCTAGTCACATAAAGTATAAAAAATATTCCAAAATCTAGTCAAATTACAAAAATTTCTAACATTTAACTTTGATTTATAATTACGTAAAGTCAAATTTATTTTTATTTATTTATTTAAATTGTTTAAAAAAAATTTTTGGTGCATGCCGTGACACCTACATAAGTTGTACATATTAATTTATTTTTTGTGTCTATTTTTATTATACGTAATTTTTATATGTAGCAACTACCGGATGTCCTATGTAACGGCCTGTTGATATCCCACTGCTGGGCATAGGCCTCTTCTCTTCGTTTTTTTTTTTTGGAGAGAAGGATTGGAGCTAAGACCTACCACGCGGCTCCAATGCGGATTGGTAGGTTACACATATCCCCAGAATTCTCTAGAGATATGAAGGTTTCCTCACGATGTTTTCCTTCACCGAAAAGCGTGTGATAAATTTCAATGATCAATTAGACACATAAGTTTTACTAGAAAACTCATTGGTGCCTGCCCGGAGTTTGAACCCTAGACCTCCTCGAAAGAGGCGCACGGTGTTACCGCTGGGCTACCACAGCTGGATGTCCTAATAAATAAATAAATAAATACCAGGAGACCACTAGATAGCATCCAAAGATCGCAGATTACCCGAGACACGGGTAAGAGTACAATTAAAGCGCACCTTATCAGCACCTAGCACTTCAGATAATAGGGAATGCGAATAGAAATATTGTACGCGTCGGTACCTTAGAATCTCAGTGCGCAAAGGTGCCGCGTGATAGCGCGCGCGTCGATTAGATGAGCGCAATTTATGCGCGGCGTGGTTATTATCGCGGACAATAAATTAGAAATTCGTTAGATACAGACGTGGCGCCAATTATTGTTTGCAATTGCATTTGGTGCTCGTTGTGTTGATAACTGTGGTATTTTTGCACTTGTTGTCGAATAAACTGGCTTCTACAATAAAATTCCTCAATCCATACTAGTCTACAGAAAAATTTTAATAAATTGTAAAAAAATATATGCTTATATTTTTCATTTACAAAATTGAAGATAATTTGAATGATAAAAATACTTGGATGTGAATATCCTTTCATCATTTTAAAATTTTTAAAATATTGTCCGCCTAGTTTCTCGCTGCTTCTTCTCGGTAAGAGCAACATTCAAAACCAGTTGTAGCTTCATTAAATCTAATTGATCTTTAACGATTCAAACGTGCTTGTAATAAGCTTACTTGTAAAGTTTATTTTGATTTGATTTGATATTTCGGTTCCTAGTTTGCCTATTACACATCAAAATCAAATTAAAAATATTCTTTATTCAAATCTTATCATCTAAGTAATCCTCAATAGTATAGGATTTTATTAATAGTGTTTTTAAACGTGAGAGTCTCCTCTCCTCTTGTCCCTAACGATTTTTTTTAATTATCTATGGTCAAAATCAAGATTTGAGCGTCCAACCTCTTTGTTGTAAAAGTAATATGTCCTTTTGGCCATTTGTTTGGCTTTGTTTGGCTGCTTTTCTTTACTGAATCTAGACACCAGTCATTAGCATAAGTTTAGATATTGCCTTAAATTTGGTTTAAAGAAATACAGTTAGTATTTTGGCACTATCGCAGTGGGCGGCTCTTTTGATGTTTATGTTAAGTAAACGTGACGCTCATTTTATGGTAATTGCGGCACTAGTGACGTGTTGAACGACTATCGATAAAATTTAATATACAATTTTTTTAATTCAAAGTGTAATACTTAAAGTGACATCGATTCGTATAGTTTGATTTGATTATTATTTATGATAACGACAGTCTTATTAACAGAATTCTTAATTATTCATCTTAGTTCATTAACAATGTTTTATGAGATTTATGGTAACGACAGTCTTACTAATAGTTTTCTTAATTATTTATCTTAGTTCTTTTATAATATTCTACAGCTGAGATCTTGAATTATTCAGATATATATAAACAATACAATTATTACGATTAAAATGTCAAATATAAAAGATTAACAATTGTTTACAAAAGCTAATGCATATATAATAAATTACATGAATTACACAATTAAGAACATTACAACTCTTAAAAACTCATACAGAATATTAAATATGAACTAAAACATAAACATTAAACTCTGATGGAAATCATCCTCCTGCCCTTATCCCACTCTAGGTGGGGTCGGCACAACATGTTATAAACACGCTGTTACATGATTTGGCTGCGTTTTTACGACCGGCCGCCTGCCTGACGTCAACTTACCTCCGTCGTATTTTATGACACCTCGGTAAGAATGAGGGTGGTCTATTCTACTAAACCGGATACCACACGGTGGGTCAACTTACCTTGGTCGCCTTTTACGACACCTTGGTAAGGAATGAGGTTGGTCTATTCTACTCAGCCGGATACCAAACGGCGGGTCGACTTACCTTAGTCGCCTTTTACGACACCTCGGTAAGGAATGAGGTTGGTCTATTCTACTCAGCCGGATACCAAACGGCGGGTCGACTTACCTTAGTCGCCTTTTACGACACCTCGGTAAGAAAAGAGGGTGGTACTATTCTTTTCAGCCGGATACCACACGGCGTAATAAACTCTGATGGAAACACAAACATAAAAACAAATTATTATTTGTAGAATAATTTTATTGTGTTTGATTTTAATGATATGATAGATATTTTCTCAGAAAGGTGATAGATTTCGCTATTATTTTTACTATGTCTGCAATGTGACATACATTGTAATGATAAATTAAGTTAATTAAAAATAAGTTATATCATTCTGCAATAGATGTTATCTTACTCAAGATAATGTATTACAAGACTGTTTAAGTGTATGTTCAATAATAAATGAACGAATATTAAAGTAAATAAACTGATAGAAATAAACTAAATTGTAAATAAGTTAAGTTAAAGTTAATAATCTTTATACCATCAACTGTTGAAACTGTGTAAAATTAAAAATAATTCAATTCAAAACTTGTTTACTGGTTTTCTGCAACGGTAAAAGGCTAACTCGTTTTTCACTAAAAAAATACTTGAACATATTTCATACAAATACTCCAGAGTTCCTCATTTTTACATCACAAAAGAAAGAATAAGACCTGATTAAGATAAAATAAAAAATTAAAATGAATGTAATAAAAATAATATACAATTTCAAACATGTTCACATTTCTTCCAACACGACTACCCGAATGCCATTAAAGCAATCTGATACAAACTTTATAAATGACGTTAAAAATGATCGTGAATTATGGCATTACAAATAGCATCATTATGTTTTTCGTGTTTCCTCATAAACCTCTTACAAACTTCAACTAAAAGACGAGTAAATTATCGAAAATCTTATTGCATTTTTGAACAGTAACCGTTAATAAAGTCATCAAGTTATCGATATAAGCACATCACTAGCCCATAATTTTTCGCCTCGGGCGTTACTTGTACGATGTAATTCTTTTTTTGCTCATCGGAACTTTCTTTTCGGAACGTCTTCGTGAAAGTATAAGAAATTGATTGAAAAAAATACGTCAAGCTAAGGTAGGTTAACATGAGGGTTCTATATCTTTTACTAAAGGAAAAGTTTAAGTATATTTATAAACAAATTAAATTCAAAACGCCGTGTGGTATCCGGCTGAATAGAATAGTACCACCCTTATTTCTTACCGAGGTGTCGTAAAAGGCGACTCTAAGGTAAGTCGTTCCGCCGTGTGGTATCCGGCTGAGTAGAATAGACCAACCTCATTTCTTACCCAGGTGGCGTAAATGGCGACTAAGGTAAGTCGTCCCGCCGTGTTGTTTCTGGCTGAGTAATTTGGCACAATTATTCCTTATACACCGGAATAACATATATGAAATAGATAGAAATCCTGTTATACAGGAATAGTATGACATTGAAAAACGTCGTGTGGTATCCGGCTGAATGGAATAGTACCACCCTCATTTCTTACCGAGGAGTCTAAAAATACGACTAAGGTAAGTTGACATCAGGCAGGCGGTCGTAAAATACGTAGCCAAATCATATGACAACATGTTTATAACTTGTTGTGCTGACCCCACTTATAGAGGGACAGGGGCAGGAAGATGATGATGATGATGAAGGAATAATTGTACCAAATTTTTTCGATATTGGTTCAGCGGATTCGACGTGAAAGAGTAACAAACATACATCCATACTAACAAACTTTCGTATATATAATATTAATAATAACTAAATTATAATAAATATATGGGACAGTTGCACACACGGTCGTCCGTCCCCAAAGTAAGTAATTAATACTTGTGTTATGGATGAAAGACAACTGGTGAATATATACATATATATTTTTTAAATACATACTTAAATACAAATATACACCCAAGCTCAAAGACCAACAAATTCATTTATAGAAAATGTCAAAAGGCAGAGTCACTTACCACTACGCCAACGGGCCAGTCAAATAGTCAGTACTGAACTCAAAGACTTAAATGAAGATATCTGTACCATTATAAATAAATAAATAAATAAATAAATAAATATATGGGACACTTACACACACGGTCGTCCGTCCCCAAAGTAAGTAACTTAATACTTGTGTTATGGGTGACAGACAACTGGTGAATATATACATATATATGTTTTAAATACATACTTAAATACAAATATACACCCAGGCTCAAAGACCAACAAATTCATTTATAGAAAATGTTCGCCCTCGGCGGGAATCGAACCCGCGACCCGCGGAGCTGAAGGCAGGGTCACTACCCACTGCTTCAAGTGGCCAGTCATAGTGTCACAGGGTCACCATTAGTGATTCGTTCGGATGTATTAACATAATATTAACATAAAATAGGCTGTTACTGAATCTAATGAAGATCTCAGAGACGATCTCTAAAGGTGCTTAAACCTATTTATCATCTCGTCAAGTCGCGGGCTATCATTAGTGAAATTATCACCTCTGTGTCTATGTAATGATATTTTTTACTCCACATAACGCTCACTCGGCCAACATAATAGGAATGTTTGTTTAAAACTATTAAGCCCGGTGCACTTATGTTTGGTATTATTCATAAGCGATGGCGATTAATATATTTTAACAATATATTTAATAATATCCTTAATCCTTAATAATATTATAAATGCGAAAGTCTTTCTGTCTGTCTGTTACGTTTTCACGGCCAATACGTTGAACCAATATCGATGAAATTTGGCACAATTATTCCTTACCGGAATAACATATATGTGATAGAAATCCTGTTATACAGGAATAGGATGACATTGAAAAACGCGGTGTGGTATCCGGCTGAATAGAATAGTACCACCCTCATTTCTTACCGAGGAACCTATGGAACTTATTTTTATTCACGATGTGTCAAAATCAAGTCAAATTTGTATTTAAAGAATTTAGATTCCAAGTTTTTCGGCTTACGTCAAAAGAGTTATCTTTAGAGAGGAATATAAAACATGTAGCACATTATTAAAGGTATTTTCATATTTAAGTTACGCCGTGAGGTATCCGGCTGAATAGAATAATCACCCTCAATTTCTTACTTAGGTGTCGTAAAAGGCGACTAAGGTAAGTCGACCCGCCGTGTGGTAACCGGCTAAATAGAATAGGTCACACTCATTTCTTACAGTGGTGTCGTAAAAGGCGACTAAAATAAGTTGACCCACCATGTGGTATCGTGTGGTAGTAGAATAGACCACCCTCTTTCTTACTGAAGTTTTGAAAAATACGACTAAGGTAAGTCGATGTCAGGCAAGCGGCCGGTCTTAAAATACGTAACCAAATCCTGTGACAACTTGTTTATAACATGTTGTGCCGACCCCACTTATAGTGGGATTAGGGCAGGAAGATGAAAATGATGATGTACTGACTATAAGAAAGAAAGAAATGCTGGGTGCAGATAAAATATTTACCTACACCTATCTCTCTTAGCCCTACAGTAATATACGAAACGTAATTCTCTCTCTTTCTATCTTCAGTAACATATATTAGACCGACCCGTTGAATACGTGGGTAGTGCCCCTGCCTTCAGCTCCGTGGGTCGTGTTCGGTTCCCGCAGAGGGCCAACATTTTCTATAAATGAATTTGTTAGTCTTTAAGCCTGGGTGTATATTTTTATTTAAGTATGTATTTAAAAAATATATAAGTATATATTCACTAGTTGTTGTCTACCATAACACAAGTATTAAGTTACTTACATAGGGAACGGACGACCGTGTGTGTAAGTGTTCCATATATTTAAAATTAAAAAAATATCACCCTCTGAACTTCCAAATTCAAATTCAAAATATTCTTTATTCAAATAAACTTGTAAACAAGTGCTTTTGAATCGTCAACTCTACTGCTGGTTCGGAAAGCTGTTCCTACCGAGAAGAGCCAGCAAGAAACTCGGCAGTTGCTATTTTAAAAGAATAATTCTTAATACTATTTACATTAAGTCGTTACTGTCTTCTACAGGTTCAAAGAGAGCTATATCCACACATTTTTATCTTCTAAATAATCTTCAAGAGCATAGTAGGCTTTCTGTATCAGCCTCTTTTTAACAGTGTTTTTAAACTGCTGTAATGGCAAAATTCCGTTCGCCTCACCCGATCACACTTTACGTAATACTCTCGCCATGCATTCATTACCTTACTCCCATAAACAAGCGCGCATAAAAAAAGTTTTACCCAAAAATATCACATCTCTTCTAATTTGGGCCACACCGTAACAATTTTGACGAATGACAAATAAGAAACCGTGATTGCTGCCTCCCCGATCATTAACGGGTAATTGATTCGGCCCAGCGATTTGTATCGAGCGATCGCATCGATTTTATTCTCGATTCAATCGTTTTTTAGATCGGCCGCTATCGAGATGGCGTCATTATTAACACTTATTAAAGTTATCTTAGATGTAAGTGAGGCAACGTTTTATATTGGATTACTTCGTCAGCGTCTTATACAAACAATACAAATATATGTAGCAGAAGCGAGAGAAGTTTAAAGAAGAAAGAGAAGAAAGAGTATCCGACACTTACGTTGTAATTTTTTAAAAGATATAAAAAATAATTTATAGTATTAGGCGTTACTTTGCGGAGATCCATAACACAAAAGTAATAATAAAATTATTTTGCTATAATACGAGATAAAGTAAAATAGAAAATATATATAATACCAAATATTTAGCCGTGTGGTATCCGGCTGAGTAGAATAGTACCACCCTCTTTTCTTACCGAGGTGTCGTAAAAGGCGACTAAGGTAAGTCGACCCGCCGTGTGGTATCCGGCTGAGTAGAATAGACCAACCTCATTTCTTACCGAGGTGTCGTAAAAGGCGACTAAGGTAAGATGACCCACCGTGTGGTATCCGGTTTAGTAGAATAGACCACCCTCTTTCTTACCGAGGTGTCGTGAAATACGACAGAGGTAAGTTGACGTCAGGCAGGCGGCCGGTATTAAAAACGCAGCCAAATCATGTTACAGCATGTTTATAACATGTTGTGCCGACCCCACTTAGAGTGGGATAAGGGCAGGAAGATGATGATGACCAAATGTACAGGCATGCACGACAAAATCGCTAAGCAGGCTTTGCGATTTTGTCGTGGAGTCTTTCTCCTAATGATGCTTCGGTTGCGGGGCGAAACTATTGTTGAGTTTGTGATAGTGAACATATGTAGTACTTGTGTATTGTAATGGCGCTGGTGGAAGTTCGTGCATGTGTTTTTACGAATCCTGCATGTATCAGGTATGAAAACGGTGGGTGGGGCTCGATCCTAGGTATTTATCCCTCTATACATCGCCCGTTCCAAATGAACTACCATGACTTTACGTTTGACAGAGAAAAATTGTGATTGTATTCAACGTAAATTTCAAAAGAGATTTAAGAGCCCGAAAATAGGAATAAAACGACATTCTTATGTGATTATATCCCTATGTTAATGCTTGATATATTCTTTTTCTTTTATATCAAACCTTACACAATTACCTACAACGTATAACGGATATTTTCAATTTATAATAAAAAAAACCACGTTTTTTCTTTCAATTACAATACAGCTCCCGCCCATCTTCCCTTTAATTATATGTTTATGTTGTATTTTTTGAACAAAAACTCAGATGAATTAAGCATATCGCGAACGGAGCGCCCGCTGCGTTTAACGTGTCGCCAAGCTGTATATTCTGGTATATCGCTTTTACTTCATTGTTGAATAGTATAATTTTCTATAATACGTTCTAATAAAGATTATTTTGAATTTGAATTGAATAAGACCTTGAAGGTCTTAGCAACGCTGGATTTTTGCCGGGTATCTTTTTATTACTGGTCTATATATTATTGGATTATATAAGTTGACGTCACCCAGGCGACTCGTAAAATACCTAGTCAATTCATGGGACAGCATATATCTTTATATCTATATATATCAGTGAAAATTGGTCTTAGTAACACTATGTATAGCTGCGATCGGACGGGTTTATTTTTCACATGGCCAAATATATGACGCTCTTTCAAGAGTAACCTCTAAAGAAAACATGTTTGTATTGTGTAATGACAAGAAAGCTGTGAATGATATATATAAATACATTCTGTAATTAATTGTAAAAATTCCATTCCTACAAAATCCAGTGATGATAAAAAAAATCCACGCATTCGTATTATTTATGTAATCTTCAATAGTATAGTAAGCTTTCTGTATCAGCCTTCTTTTAAATTATTTTTAATTGCTGTAATGGCAAAGCTGAAGTGCAATTTTATCAAAGAATCGTATACCAAACTTTTATTTTCCAATTTAACGACACTACTGCGAAACATTAACCTTTCGCGCATTCGTCGTGTACGCATATCCCTATTTCCAGAATATTCCCGCACGTTCCCGGTGGTCTGCGAACAACTGCACGTACCGCGTCCCGAGACGCGCCGTCACATTGCGCTGTATTTTATTCTCAAGGCGTTTCATTAGAAACGGTCGAGCTACTGAAAGTTTCATGTCGGAGTAATTATAAATACTCCGCGATTCCTCGCACGAAATTATGACTGCACCTTAAGAATTTCAAACTCAATAATTTTGCGATTTTGTCGTTTGTCGACAAAATAGTGCTTGACGATGCTTCGGTTACGGAACAAACTATTGTTGATATTGTGTGTGGTGATGTATGCAGTGCAGTATTGTTGTGTTATCGGTAGCGGTTAGTGCATGAGTTTTTACAAATTCTGCATGTATCAGGTATGAGAACGTAATAGTACACTCTACATTTAGCATTATATTATCCTCCTCAAAGTAATACCTAGGGATCGTAACTCATTTGAAAATAATTTAAAGAATTAAGCGTTACTTTGCGGAGGTCCATAATACAAAAGTAATGAAAATATTATTTTGCTACAATCCGCCATAAAAGAAAATATATGTAATGCTAGAAGTAGAGAGAGTGTACTATCCGTTCACATAGCTGATATATGCAGACGAAAAAATCGTTAATTAATTTAGCGATTGACATAGATTCTTTTATTGCGGATTCTAGGAAAATTATATTTTCTCTGCAGTTCCACTCGGTGAAAATCGAAGCCTTGGTTTACCTTACAAAAATAGCTAAGTGTTATTTCAAGCTTACACTCATTACATTCTAGGGAAACTCTTTGCCTTAAGCTAGACTATGGATGACCAAGCTTGCTTTGCGAATTGTTATAATGAACTGTAGATAACTAGTTATAGACGAAAAGAGGAAAAATAATAATAGCCTGTAATATTTCAGGCTGTTGTCGCCAATGACTTCCGCTTTGTATAGCAACACAGTCATGAAACAAGAGTATCGCGCCCTTTTTGATTAAAATGGTGGCAACACTGTGTCATTGTTGTTTCCGGTGGAGTCTTCCTATTGATAAAACGTTTCAGTGACATTCAGTCTTTGTTCGTTACTCAAAAGTGTCTCTTGGAGTGGGAATTGTAGTATTCCATTATATTGTAATTGTTGAAAGTGTGCTAACAAGGCTGACAAACATATGCAAATGTTCTTCTAAATGCTTTACGCTATGAAACAATCAGTGTTTCTAACACTCACAAGCTTACGCCTATATAATATTAATACGCTAACCATACATATAAAACATGAGTCACGGTGTCACAACACAATGCCTTGACGTCACACTCCAGATTTCACAGCACTGGCCCGATATGGCCCCGTCCCTTGTAAACATCGTAGCCAGTATAAATGTTGTGTGCTAATTGTTCTTGATTGTCTACGCTTTGTCTAGATAAATGTAACTCTCTAGTCCGCAAAAGGAGTGATCTTATACCCAAACTCACAAATGACTTACGTACTTTTCACAGCGCACATCAGGACATACATAAATGACCATAATTGAAGATTTGAATTTGGCGCTCGATGCAATTGATATCATAGAGATATTAGGGTAAAAGCCAGCCTAAAATGTATCCATCGACAATAAATAGAAGGCAATCGTTATGCCAGTACACAATCGTAACTGAAAAGCTGTTTCGTTTTAGATGTTTTGTCCCAGATTGAGGTTATAATTAACTGGTTGTGCCTCGAGATTTCATTATGGATGGAATGGTTAATTGAATGTAATTGAAATGTAAGGAGCATCACAATCTAGTAGTCATAGCATGTAATAGTCACATGAATTTAACTTTCAGTAGAAGATCGACTTGCCGCAACCTCCGCTATTATACGAAATTAACTCACTAAACACACATAAAGCTATCGGTTAAGCAACCGATATCACCTATATTAGCGCACTTTTTTAACAATAACACGATATAATAAATACCACAATTCCCGCTCCGAGATACACCTCTTGAACGAACAAAGAATGAATGTCCCTGAAACGTTTTATCAATAGGAAGACTCCACCGGAAACAACAACGGCACAGTGGTACCAACATTTGAATAAAAAATGGCGCGATACTCTAGTTTCACGACTGTGTTGTTATAAAATACAAAGCGGAAATCATTGACGACAACACCAATGTTGCTACGCCAATTTATAAATGAATTAAAAAAAATGATTTTATGATTTTTCTTCTTCTAGACCTCACTACCGCTTTTATACAACCGCAAACGTACCATTTGCTAAGCTGTGATAGCCCAGCGCTGTGACCGTGTGAATCTCTAAAGACCATCATGAGTTCAAACCCGAGTAGACACTAATGAGTTTTCTATTAAAATTTACGTGTCTGATTGATAGTTGCAATTCATCACACGCTTTTCGGTGAAAGAAAACATCGTGAGGAAACCTGCATATCTCTAGAGCATAGTAGGTCTTAGCTCCAATCCTTCTCTCCAGAAACGGAGAGAGGAAACCTATGCGCAGCAGTGGGATAGTAACAGGCCGTTACTTACTTACTAAATATATTGTTTGAAAGATCTCTGTCTTAGGGATAAATTGACCTTTGTACACCTTTTTTTATTAATAATTTTTTCCAACATTTCTCACAAATACGTTACCGTGTTGTAATTGTTGTCTTTACCTGTAACAAAAATAAAAATTCAGTTAGGCTTTTACGGAACTTTCAATTGTTAATTATGGAGTTTAAAGTTAATGTGTCAGTGGGGAGAAAATTTAATTTTCATTTTTGAGTAACAGTTTTTAATGGAATACGCCATGATGATAAAAACTTAATAACCATACGCACGGTGCTAAATGTTCCTTAAATCTCATTTAAAATAATAAACGACTACATACTAGTATGTATTGATGGCTTTGCTTTTTTCTTAAATAAATATTTGAAATTATTTTTTGCTGGTAGCTTTTGTTTACCTCCAGAGCTGTGATAGTTAAGCAGAGGGACTGTGAGGGACACTCTTTCGAGAGGGTAAAGGGTACAAAAACAAAACAAAAAAGTTTTCTGTTCATTTTTTTGCATCTAATTGATATTTGCAATTAATCACATTAAAATAAGTAAAGTACATTCCGGTAAAGGAAATCATCATAAGAAAACTTGCACATCTCTAGAGAATTCTCAGAATATATATCGCACTTTAGTATTAAACTGACCTAATTCAAAATAAGGCTTAATTGAATTGGATACATTGTAGTCTTTATTTCAATGCTGACTATAACATCACGCTACGAACTATTAAAAATATAGTGGTTTTTTTTCTTTCCAAGAGTACTATTTTAACAAAAATACTATAAAAAAGTCCGCGACAACGCGTCTCTATTTCTTAAAGTTAACTCACAATTACTAGTTTTATGTTCCAAATTTCATTTAAATACACTGATTTTCACGCAGACAAAGCCACAAGCACGGCTAGTTTATTAATAAACTAGCTTTTACCCGCAACTTCGTTCGCGTAGACTGTTGTCGCGTGATAGGTTGATAATAGATGACGCTATTCAATGACATTCTATTCCTGTAGAAATAACAGGATTTCTATAGCCTATATGTTAACCCGGTATATAAGGAATAGTTGTACCAAATTTCATCGACATAGTTTCAGCGGTTCAGGTTCATTTATAATATTAATAAGATGCAAATGTTTGTGAGTATGGATGTACGTTTGTTACTCTTTCACGGCGAAACCGCTGAACTAATATCAATAAAACTTGGCACAATTATTCCTTATACACGGGTACAACATATATCTTATAGAAATCCTGTACAGGAATAGGATGACACTAAAAACCGCCGTGTAGTAACCGGCTGAATAGAATAGTACCACCCTCATTTCTTACCGAGGTGTCGCAAAATACGGCAGGCGGCCGGTCGTAAAAACGCATCCAAATCATGTGACAGCATGTTTATAATTCGCGGATTAAAGCTAGTTTATAATATTAGTAGGATAATGTTAGCCACAGACAACTTGTTCTCAAAGTTTCTGTTCGATATATCGGCGTTTTAATATTGGAGACGTGGGTCGGCCGAGCGGCTGTTTTTAATTTCGCCACACAATCAGTGTTGAAGTGAATTGTCCGATAAATCAAGAGGACTTCGGTAATTGCTTGTATAAATTCGACCCGGCCCGAGGGTAAATCTGATCCGCAAAGGGTATATTAATTATTTATTAACTTGTATTAAGAAAAACGGCATAACAATTTTTTTATTCAAAGTTTTTTCCAGGATTTTATTAACAGTTATTTTTTTTTATTTATATACAATAGCCGTGTGGTGTCCGGCTGAGTAGAATAGACCACCCTCATTTTTTACCGAGGTGTTGTCCTAAAAGGCGACTAAGGTAAATCTGATCCGCAAACGGTATATTAATTATTTATTAACTTGAAAACGGTATTGTAATACCGTTTTTTGCTCAAGCATTTTTTTATTCAAGATTTTTTCCAGGATTTTATTAACAGTAATATTTGTTTATCTATACTAATATAATAAAGAGGAAAAATTTTGTATGTATGTTTGTAATGTTTTCACACAAAAACTACTGGACCGATTTTAAAAATTCTTTCACCAGACTAGAATTCTTAGACCACCCTATTTCTTACCGAGGTGTCGTAAAATACGACTAAGGTAAGTTGACGTCAGGCAGGCGGCCGGTCGTAAGAACGCAGCCAAATCATGTAACAGCATGTTTATAAAATGTTGTACCGACCCCATTGAGAGTGGGATAAGGGCAGGAGGATAGTTAAAAAGGGCAGTTAAAAATTGTGTTACAAAAAGAAAAAAATATATATTCTTGTAAAAATACTTGATACTCTGACATATGCTTTTAAGAAAAACAAAACGAAGGAACTAAGTTTTTCCTTCGTAATTATTTTTTCGCTTTAAGAAAACTCCAACGCGCTGCAAGCTGCAAGCAAAACTTTCGAAGCTTTAAGTGCTTCTCAAATACCCTGCAGCTATCGAACAGACAGCAAAACTTACTTTGAATTAAGAATTTTATATAACTTTTAAATTTCTCGGTTTTCAGCATTTAATCCTTAGTAAAGCAAAGTCCGTGCTATATAACCTTTTTTTTATTAAACTTTTATATATTTTTCGAATAGCTACTTGAAAAATTTTAATGCAATTTTTCGAATAATCCAGTAAAACTTGTGTACCAACTTTTTCTTAACTATAAATTGTCTTACTTTATAGGTTAGCTGGCAGAGGTCTCTGTCATAAGTATAACTTAACCTTTGTAATTTTTTTTTACCAATAATGTTTTTTCTAACATTATTTACGGTACATAAATAAATAAATAAAATTCATGGTCTAAGAAAAAAATCAATTTTCATCTGTAAATATCTATATAGTCCCAGAAAATACAAAACAATTCCTACTATGGCACTATCATACTTTGTTATATAATCTCTACACTGCACATGAAATGTAGGGTGTAGTTAGGATAATCTTCTTGTTTTCAGCCGATAAATGTCCACTGCTGGACATAGGGTTCTCCAAACACACATATTTGACACACACATTTATCTTCATTCGTAGCCAAGGTTAATATTTTCTGATGGTGGTCGGTTGTGGCATTTTTTTCACTCTTGGAAAGGCATACCACTTGCCCTACACTACAAATCACTTTAACACGTGGTCTCTGGTATTATAAAAGACACCCTTAGGACGATAGTTCGGTCAATTGTGGCTTTTAGTCACTCTTGGAAAGGCTTACCACTTGCCCTACACTACAAATCACTTTAAAACGTGGTCTCTGGTGTTATAAAAGGCACACTTAGGACTATAGTAGAGATTCATGCAACAGCATGATGACTAGTCACAGTCATTCCACCAGCCCTTAACAACACGTCGCCCTAAACCGTGGTCTGGTCTCGCAAAAGGTACCCTTAGGACGACATTTCCCTACACTATTAGGACTTCATAAAACAGCGTGATGACTAGTCACAGCCATACCACCAGCCCAGCCAGTGTGCAGTGCTTGTGTATCGTTGCGTCATCGGTGTCGGGTAGTGCATGAATTCTTACAAATTCTGCATGTATCAGGTATGAGATCGAATAGTACACTCTACATTTAGCACTACATATATTTTCTTATATCGCGGATTACAGCAAAATAATATTCTTATTGCTTTTGCATTATCAACTTAAATATTATGGCATTGATGTATAAATTCGTGACCTGGTAATGAGTCTGCGTAATAAGGTTTATTGAATCCCACAGAGCTAACATTAATTATTATAATAAAACGATAAATTAATCCTTAATTTGATTAGCTCCTGCTGATTAACTTATAGGAGGTTCAACTGATATATCGCTCAAGTGCAATAGTGGCACAAATAAAAATCATGTTTTAAGATAAATTCATTTAAAGCTTTCATTGCTAAAGAAAATGCTTAAGTTGGCTCAAACGGCTTTATAATAAACTAGCAATCGCCAACGGCTCTGCCTGTTTGGAAACATTAAAACCGAATAGTCTTTGGATAACCATAAACATGGTTAAAGTGGGTTAACCTTAAAAGCTAGACATATGGTGTCGTGGACTTTTATTTAGAACTGTTAGGGGGGAACCATTTTATAGTACATTATTTTTAATAACTTTCACCGCAAGGAAAACTTTAAATTTACCGTTTTTGTACTATATTTTATTGCTGCTCATCTCCTTTTCATCTTAGCGTGATGTTATGTAGTGTATAGTCTCGCTCAATAAGTGAACTATCTTAGTAAAAAAAAATTCAAATCGGTTCAGTAGTTCCTTTGATTAGCGCGTTCAAACAATCAAACAAACAAACTCTTCAGCTTTATATATTAGTATAGATAAGGATATAAGCTTGTTTTTGTAATGACAAGCACACTTTCTCCATAAAATTATATACAGCAATTTAAACTGGTGCAAATACAACTTGATTTACAATAAGAACCTTGTCGCCACAATTAAAGGATTTAAGAAAACCTCAATTATAATTGCGTCCGATGGTTTTGCAATCGGTAATTAACTCGCTTATTTACGTAAACAGATTATATCTGATAAAGGGTTTTGCAACTGACAATTTCACGACTTTCTTATAACTCAATTTTTATGTTGAGAAACAATAAAAAAGTATGTTTTATGAATCCATGCTCGATATACAGGCGAGCTCTTATTATCCCATAGCTGGGAACACGTGTTCCGGGGAAAAATAAATGGTGGGGGTTGAACTCATTACTATATAACTATGTTTGCTAAGGTGATCTGTCGCTTTGCGATTTAGTCATGGAGTCTATTATCTGATTATGCTTCTGTTGCAGGGCGAAACAATATGTGTAATTTGTGATAGTGAACGTATGTACTGCTTGTGAATTGTGGTGGCGGTGGTAGAGGTTTGTGTGTGGACGAGGGTAGTCCAGTTTACATTTAAAAACATTCTCTTACTTATCCCACTCTAAGTAGGGACGGTACAATACGTTATAAACATGTTGTCACTTGATTTGGCTATTTTATGACCGACCGCTTGCTTGACATCAACTTGCCTTAGTCGACTACTCGGCAAGAAAAAGAGTGGTGTATTATACTCAACCGGATACCACACGGTGCGTCATCTTACCTTAGTCGCCTTTTACGACACCTCGATATGAAATGAGGGTGGTCTATTTTATTCAGCCGGATACCACACGGCTTTTACGAATCCTATATGTATCAGGTATGAAACGGATATTCCATTTAGCATTATATATATTTTCTATTTACTTTATCGTGGATTATAGCAAAATAATTTTATTATTACTTTCGTTAGTAGTTTTAAGTTAGTTCCGCCGTGTGGTATCCGGCTGAATAGAATAGTACCACCCTCATTTCTTACCGAGGTGTTGTAAACGGCCACTAAGGTAAGTTGCCGTCAGGCAGGCGGCCGGTCGTAAATACGCAGCCAAATCATGTGACAGCATGTTTATAATATGTTGTGCCGACCCCACTTAGAGTGGGATAAGGGCAGAAGGATAAAAAATAGTTTTAAGTTTGAACATGCAAACTTTTGTTTAGAATTCCGATTTAACCACGCTGCTGTTACATTAATAAGTAACCGGTATGTTCTGAATTCGTCCTTATCTTTGACACTTTTTGCATGAATATGGACACATCAGAATAATCAGTTAATTTTACAAAATATACATTTAAAAAGTAAATGTTTATTCAACGCTCGCATCAAGCGCAACGGCGTTGTATCGAATTTAATTCCGACTTAATTTCATATACCAGTAATTTCACCGAAGCCAAAATGGCGACACCGAAACGCGTGGCGGGAAAGCGCGGTGCGGCCAGTTACGAAAGGTTTATTCTGCTTACAGAAAGTTTGATGTGAATTGGTCGCTTTTACTAAATAAAGACACGTTCGGTTCCGCGGGTGGCGGGTTCAAACCCACTAAGGGCCAATATCACTACATAGCATAAAACAAAGTCGCTTTCTGTGTCTGTCCCTATGTCCCTATATCCCTAGGTATGCTTAAATCTTGAAAACTACGCAACAGATTTTGATGCGGTTTTTTTTAATAGATAGAGTGATTGAAGAGGAAGATTTATAATATGTATTATACAATTCAATATGGAGTAGGGAAATACTGTAATTTTTGAGGTTTCTAATGTGATGTCGTAAGTAATTACATTGTTTTCCGCTTACATTGCAAACACAGGCTGAACCCTACGAGATTTATCAAAATAATGTACCAAGTATTTGTACACCTTGAAAAAGTCTACAGAAAACTCCTCGATAGTATACGTCTATCTCTTATGAATAACCAACAATAGCATTTTTTTGTCATTTTCTTTTTACTAAAAATAATGCCTTATTTTTGAAGCAATTTTAAACAATACAGCATTAATCCTTATGTAATTAAATACCTTAAATACATTTTCGATTTAATATAAATCAATATGGCCGTTTACAGTATACAATTTAAATGAACATTTTCGAAGATATTACAGATTTATAATTCAGGGGTATAGCGATTGCGGGCCACGGGCAACAATGAATAAACCAAAACTACTGGATAGATTTTAATAATTTTTTTCACTGAGTTATATAGGCTATACATTTTATACCCGTGCGAAGCCGGAGCGGGCCACTTGTATTTAATACACTGATTTGATTTTGTATTAGTATTGTATTTTGTATTAGTGTATTTAAAATACACTGATTTCCACGTAGGCGAAGCCGTAAGAACAACTAGTATTCATACATCATTTTGAAATACTTTAAGACATTGTTACATTTTAATCAAAAAAGAAGTTATTGTGAGTTAGACATATAAGATAGAGACATACTGTCGCGGACTTTTCATTAGTACTTTTGTAGATCTGCAATTCTCTACTACATTACTGTAGTATATCTCTGTTGGTTAACTGCGCGACCTCTTCAACACAAGTTACATAAAACCGTAATGTTAAGCTAAACCTTTCGGAAGAATTGCACTGCCTTTCAGAGAAAACCGTATAAAAATCGGTTCAGTAGATTTCGAAAAAATCAAATACATACAAACAGACAGCTTTTGGGAATTTGTTTTATAATATGGATTGATATTTACTAGTTTTCTGTCACCAATAACACAAGTATTAACATACTTTAGGGATTTTTATTTATTATTGTTGAGCCAATATTATGGCGCTTATGTAATGAGTTAATAGACAATGTCAAAATTTTAAGATATTTTTATTAACTTTCCACCGCAGTAATCTATACTAATTTTATAAAGAAGAAAAATTTGTATGTATGTTTGTAATGTTTTTACACAAAAACTACTAGACCGATTTCAACAATTCTTTCACCATTGGCAAGCAGCATTTTTACTGAACAACATAGGCAATATTAAATTTTCAAAAAATAAGGATTCGTTACAAAAATGTAATAAGGTGTAAAAAAAAAATTACGCGGACGAAGCCGCGGGATATTACTCTAGTACCGTATAAAGAGATCATAGGACCCGAATGGACTTTAAGCTAGTCAGGCTCATCCGGTAAAATAATACGTGATATAGCACTCACGATAGTTGAAATCAATTTTTTTTATTATTATTGTGCCAATCTACAATACCAGTACTAAATGGTCATCACAACGTGCCACCTCGCAAAAACACCGTAATTGGAAATTTTGGCACCTTAATTGATAAACACCGGAGGCCTGCGTGCAAAATAATAACACATCTTCATATGTTATGACACTTTATACAGCGGTTACGGTAATACCCAGTGTTCAAAAGAGGCTGATCCAGAAAGCCTACTATATACTATTGAGGATTACTTGGAAGATAAGACTGCGTGGATATAGCTCGCTTAGACCCTGTACAAGACAGAAATGACTAAATGTAACTAGTCATAATTTAAAAATGAAATCGTTTTTAAAAGAGCAACCGCCGAGTTTCTTACTGGCTTCTCAGTAGGTACAGCTTTCCGAACCAGCAGTAGAGTTGACGATTCAAAAGCACTTGTTTACAAGTTTATTTGAATAAAGAATATTTTGAATTTGAATTTAATTTCAATCAATGCACCTTTTATATGAACTGGAACCTGAAAATCTTACAAACAACTGCTTTTGTGTCGACTCTACTAGTTGGACGGGATTTTACCGAAAATTGCCTCTACCAAAAAGAACCATTACCAAAAACAAGACGGATACTCCTTTCAAACTATATTTCCTGATAATATAGTGATTACTTGTACACCGTGTTGTATCCGGCTGAATAGAATAGTGCCACCCTCATTTCTTACCGAGGTGTCGTATAAGGCGACTACAGTAAGTTAACCCACCGTGTGGTATCCGGCTGAATAGAATAGTACCACCTTCATTTCTTACCAAGATGTCGTAAAAGGCGACTAAGGTAATTCGACCCACTTTATGGTATTCGGCTGTGTAGAATAGACCACCCTCATCTCTTACCGGGGTGTCGTAAAATGCGACTAGGGTATCCAGTTGAGTAAAATAGACCACCCTCTTTCTTACCGAGGTGTCGTGAAATACGAATGAGGTAACTTGACATCGGGTAGGCGGCCGGTCATAAAATACGTAGCCAAATCATGTGACAACATGTTTGTAACATGTTGTGCCGACCCCACGTAGAGTGGGATAGGGGCAGGAGAGTGATGATAGTGATAGCTTGTCGCCTTTCTAGGTAAGAAATGAGGGTGGTCTATTCTACTCAACCAGATACCGCACGGCGAATATTGCATAATCTTAATTAATAAATAAATAATAATAATAAAAATTATATAAACATTTCTTAACTATTTTATATTTCTTCTTTTATATTTCTTTTCCTTTTTTTCATCATCATCCTCCTGCCCTTATTCCACTCTTAAGTGGGATCGGCACAACATGTTATAAACATGCTGTCACATGATTTGGTTGCGTTTTTACGACCGGCCTGCCTGACGTCGACTTACCATAGTCGTATTTTATGACACCTCGGTAAGAAAGAGGGTGGTCTATTTTACTAAACCGGATACCACACGGTGAGTCAACTTACCTTTGTCGCCTTTTACGACACCTCGGTAAGAAATGAGGTTGGTCAATTCTACTCAGCCGGAATTAATAAATAAATAATAATAATAAAAATTTGTATCAACATTTCTTAACTCTTTTATATTTCTTCTATACTCTTTTACATCTTTTTATAACCTTTAAAATGCCATATATCACAAAACCGAGCGATTTAACCAAATCCAAATGATTTAAAGACTTGTTGCAGCATTTTCCTCGTTAATAACTCAATGAAGTAATTTATAAAGAAACAGTCATAAATGTACGCTAGCTTTTTCAGAAAAAACCGCTTGCCAGATCCAAACAGATAATTTGCTTACAATATAATCGTACGATTGCCGGCTTAAGGGGCAAAAAGGGAACTATAGAAAAGGGCTATTATATTCAAATTGGGACCGGTAGGGGCAATTTATATGGATTTTATTGACAAGAGACCGAGCCGGCGCGAAATTCCTAAAGAAAATATCTTTAACTCAGTCCTCCTTAATTGAGGAGACAATATCGTTAAAGCATTTCTTATTCCACCCTTCTTCATAGAGTACGTCGGTTTATTTTATTTCATTAAAGGTAATAACCTCTTGCAATACGACTGTTTTTTTAATAAATACAAATATATGGGACACTTACACACACGGTCGTCCGTCCCCAAAGTAACTTAATACTTGTGTTATGGGTGACAGACAACTGGTGAATATATGCTTATATAATTTTTAAATACATACTTAAATACAAATATACACGTAGGCTCAAAGACCAACAAATTCATTTACCTATAGAAAATATTAGCCCTCGGCGGGAATCGAACCCGCGACCCACGGAGCCGAAGAAAGAGTCACTGCCTACGCCAATGAGCCAGTCAAACTGTTGAGTTTGTGATAATGAACTTGTGTAGTGCTTGTGAATGTTTCACGGATCCAGCACTAGTCAGTTATGGACACTGGTAATCCACTCTACATTTAACATTCTCTTAACCTTATCCCACTTTAAGTGGGGTCGGCATAACATTTATAAACATGTTTTCACATGATTTGGCTAGTTATTTTACGACCGGCCGCCTTCCTGACGACAATTTACCGTAGTCGCCTTTTAACATACTTCGGTTAAAAAAGACCACCCTATCTATGCTACTTAGCTAAATAACACAAGGCGAGTCAACTTATTTTAGTGGCCTTTTACGGCACCTCAGTAAAAATTTAAAGTGGTCTATTCTATTCAGCCGGATACTAAACGGAGGGTAAATTTACCTTAGTCGCCTTCTACGACACCTCGGTATGAAATAAGGGTGGTATATTCTACTAAGCCGGATAGCACACGGCAGCAGTCAAATCAAATCAAATCAAATCAAAATCTTTATTCAAATAAACTCTTTTGAATCGTCAAGGATCAATATGATTAATGAAGCTACAACTGGTTCGGAATGTTGCTCTTACCGAGAGGAACAAGAAAGAAACTCGGCGATCAATCTTTTTTAATATTTTCAATTTTACATAATGAAACCACAGTCCTGTATGAAGCTAAAAAGATTTTCAAAAACAGTTTTTTTATTGCCCGAAAACAAGAATAAAACGACATCTTTTTAAAATGAAACTTAGCTAGATCGATTTTTTGCTCTACTAAACTTAGTATAAGTTTCACGAAAATCATCACATGTATAAAAAATATTGTACATTATGACATTTAAAAAAAGGAATAGTTATTTATTATGTGATTAATAATACTTGCCTCACAGTATATTTTAAGTAATTTAATTTTTGTATATAATAATATAAAGAATTATAAAACAATAGGCGATGTATATAATAGACAAAGTAGGAACCGACATAAGCTTGCGGCCCCTGCTTTGCGCCTTGAAAAAGTACGTAAGTCGTTCGTGGGTTTGGGTATAAGATTCTATAATAAAATTCCACAATCAATTTTAACTTTGCCATTACAGCAGTTTAAAAACACTATTAAGGAGAGGCTGATACAGAAAGCCTACTATACTGTTGAGGATTATTTAGACGATAAAAATACGTGGATATAAATATTGTTCGACCCTGTACAAGATAGAAACATTAAATGTAACTAGCATTAAGAATTGTATTTTTTAAAAAGAGCAACCGCCGAGTTTCTTGCTGGCTCTTCTCGTTAGGAACATCTTTCCGAACCAGCAGTAGAGTTGACGATTCAAAAGCACTTGTTTACAAGTTTATTTGAATAAAGAATATTTTGAATTTGAATTTGAATTTGAATATAAAAATTGGTAGGTGTGATGGATAATAATATAAAAATAAACGTGCAAAAAAAAAAATTAAATGAAGACATCAATAACAACAATAAAAAGATATAACAAAAAATCAAAAAATGATTTTTAATGTAAAATTTTAATTTTGCAGATTTCACGGTGGAATTAAACACATCGAGAAGAAACTCGCAAAGGCCTAGAAATGTTTGGGATGCGCCAATCTATTTTGGAATTGTGGGTCTATGCTCTAATCCTCTCTTAGGATAGCAATTGCCAAGCAATGTAGAATACTAAGAAGAGAGAGAGCTAAGTATAAACATAAATTTGATTAGAAAGCAAAAAAAGGTAAAAAGGTAATTATTATTTTTAACGTTGTCCGTTAAAAACTTCGCCAACTCTCAGAAGAAAGTTGACACAATGCGCGGTTTCTTAAGACAGATTACAGAGGAGTGCATTAATAAGGATACATTTATAGCTAACGATTCTTATAAAGAACTAGCTAGTGCCAGCGGCTTTGCCCGCGTGGAAATCAGTATGTTACAAAAATTTTCCCGAATTTGTTGAAATTTTGTAAATATTGAAATTTTCCCCATATTGCTCTCCCACCCCTGGTAAAGCAATTATGATAATTCTTTACCCTATTACTCATTACTCAATTGCTTCTCTCAGTTTCTTGACTGCTAAAAGTAAAGGTCTGCT
The DNA here is from genome assembly GCA_947086495.1 of Morpho achilles. Taxonomy (NCBI): domain Eukaryota; kingdom Metazoa; phylum Arthropoda; class Insecta; order Lepidoptera; family Nymphalidae; genus Morpho; species Morpho achilles. The sequence goes on along the minus strand of CAMTZB010000014.1, from coordinate 15,712,729 downwards.
ACTATCCCACTGTTGGGCATAGGCCACCTCTCTCCATTTTTGAAGCTAAGATCTACCATGCTGCTCCAATGCGGATAATAAGGTTACACATATCCCCAGATTTCTCTAGAGATATGCAGGTTTCCTCACGATGTTTTGCTTCACCAAAAAGCATGTGATAATTGCAATTATGAATTAGACACATAAGTTTTAATACTCATTGGTGCCTACGCGGGGTTTGAATCCATGATTGTCTCTAGAGAGTCGCACGGCTTACCGCTGGGCTATCGCAGCTCATTAGAACAGATAATAGTAGTTACATTACAGTTTTATGTAAATTATGTTGTAATTTCTGACCGCTCTTGACTGCTAAATAACAATGTAACTGAAATTCATTTAGTATCGCGTGGTCTTCATAGTTCCCTATCAAATGTATACTAAATTCAACATCAGAAGTGGGATTATCTTTCACTACTGTTATCTAATCCGACATGTATAATATGACAAAATTCTCAAATAACAGTATTATATAATATGAATTTTTGTCAAGCATTAGCTTGTGATCAACAAAAAATTGACGATTTTTAAATAGGTTTTTCTTTAATTTCGCTAGTAAAATCGCCGTTAGCTGAAATTGTCGTGAGACCTAAACGATCCGATACGCGCATGTCGCGATGGGCCGATAAGATAGTAATCTTTTCGGATATTGCTCGCCATAATCATATGCGGGCCTCACTTGTTTATTTTCCGCTAGGGCGTACCGGACAAAGGGGCATGCTTTAATAAAAAACACTAGCCAAGACACAACGCGGAGGTAATCATTCTGGTTCCGTATATTTAAACGTGAAATAAAAAAAACTTAAATAATGAACGCAGTGTGGTATCCGGCTGAATAGAATAGTACCACCCTCATTTCTTACCGAGGTGTCGTAAAAGGCGACTAAGGTAAGTCGACCCGCCATGTGGTATCCGGCTGAGTAGAATAGACCAACCTCTTTTCTTACCGAGGTGTCGTAAAAGGCGACTAAGGTAAGTTGACCCACCGTGTGGTATCCGGTTTAGTAAAATAGACCACCCTCTTTCTTATCGAGGAGTCGTAAAATACGACTAAGATAAGTTGACGTCAGGCAGGCGGCCGGTCGTAAAAACGCAGCCAAATCATGTGACAGCATGTTTGTAACGTGTTGTGCCGACCCCACTTAGAGTGGGATAAGGGCAGGAGGATGATGAAAAAACTTAAATAATAAAAAGTTAATTAATTTTGAAAATTATTACTTATATTTTATTATGAACTAGTAATATCCCACAGTTTCAACCATGTTCATACCGATCTCATGGCAGTGGAAAGTCTACTAAGTCGGACTAGATTTATTTTTGTTAAATCATCATCATACACATAAATATATCATCAATATGTAAAAAATTTCCGCAGCGCATGTATGACAGATTTTTATGACTAATTTTTTTATACCTTATTACATTTTTATGACGGATCCCTATTTTTTATTGTAATATAGCCTATGTTGCTCGGTAAAGGTGCAGCTTTCCAATGGTGAAATAATTTTAGAAATAGCTCCAGTAGTTTTTGTGTGAAAACATTAGAAATATACATACAAAATTTTCCTCTTTATAATATTAGAATAGGTACACAAACCTTATGTTAGCAACGTGAAACTAGTGTGTCATAAACATCTTCCTGAATTGAAATTTCCAACATAAAAGTAGTTATTGTGAGTTAACCATAAGAAATACAGACATGTTATGGTAGATTTTTATGTAGTGTTTCTGTAGATCTAGAATTCTCTAGTACATTACTTTAGCCAATCTATGCTGGTTTACGCGGCGCACGCGAGTTAAGCTCTTTTTTTCCCAACTGCGCGACCTCTTTAATTCAAGTTACATAAAACGGTAAAATACTATTAATTTAAACTTTCTGGAAGAATTGCTCTATTTTTTAGTAAAAACTTCAGTAAATTTTAAGAAACCCTCTCAATTACAGACAGACAGCTTATAGGGATTTAATTTAAAATAAATATAGATATAGATACTCACCTACAATTATGCTTATCTAGGATTTGATGTAGCGTATGAACTATATAACACTAGCAATCGCCAGCGGCTCCGCCCGCGTGGAAAGATTAAAACCGTAATATAGTCTTTTTGATAACCATAAAAATGGTTAAAATGGGTTAACCTTAAAAGCTAGTTATATGCTGTCGCGGACTTTTATTTAAACCTTTTAGAGGGCAAAAATTTTGTATTACATGATTTTTGAATAACTATCACCGTTTACTCAGCGCACGCAAGGAAAGCTTTAAATTTTGCCGTTTTTGTAACATTTTTTATTGCTGCTCCTCTCCTATTAATCTTTGCGTGATGTTATATATACACCTTCCTCGATATATGGACTTTCTTACAATGAAATAATTTTTCAAATCGGCTAGTAGTTCCTGAAATTAGCGCGTTCAAACAATCAAACACACAAACTCTTCAGCTTTATATATTAGTATTGATTGAGATTTTCTTTTATGTTATAAATAAATACTATTTACAGCCTGCTTATAAAGTTTTCATTATCGTAAAGGAGTTTTAACGAAAAAGGTTTTACATATGAAATATTAGTAGAGTTTTTATATCTCTAACTCCTATGGTTTTAATTGCAGCTTTACAGAACTCTAAAAATAATACACCGCAGTAAGTCAGGGGCAAAGGCTGTAATTTTGTAAATAATTCAACGTACTTAAAAATGATTTAATTGTTATATATGATCAGAGTTAATATATTGAGATTTAAGAGATTTAAGAGAAGCTTTTTATTACTGTCAGATTAAATAATAACGTGCTTGGTTCATGTCTCACTGAAAAACAATTTAAAAGTAAATTCATATAACAGTTAATATTATTTCCATACTTATTAAATCAATGTTAATTTTTATTATTACCAAAGAGCCAATTTATCGCTGAAGTATGTTTAAATATAACAATATTACAAACTGGAATGAACCCATTTCCAGTGGTTAAGTGCTAAGATATACCGTGTGGTATCCGGCTAAGTAGAATAGTACTACCCTCATTTCTTACCGAGTTGTCGTAAAAGGCGACTTAGGTAAGTCAACCCACCGTGTGGTATCCGGCTGAGTAGAATAGACCACCCTCATTTCTTACCGAGGTGTCGTAAAAGGCGACTAAGGTAAGTCAACCCACCGTGTGATATCCGGCTGAGTAGAATAGACCACCCTCATTTCTTACCGAGGTGTCGTAAAAGGCGACTAAGGTAAGTCAACCCACCGTGTGATATCCGGCTGAGTAGAATAGACCACCCTCATTTCTTACCGAGGTGTCGTAAAAGGCGACTAAAGTAAGTTGACCCACCGTGTGGTATCCGGTTAAGTAGAATAGACCACCCTCTTTCTTACTGAGGTGTCGTAAAATACGACTAAGGTAAGTTGACGTCAGGCAGGCGGCCGGTCGTAAAATATGTAGCCAAATCATGTGACAACATGTTTAAAATATGTTGTGCCGACCCCACTTAGAGTGGGATAAGGGCAGGAAGTTACTCAATATTACCAAGGAGCCAATTATTGCTGAAGTTTTTAGATATTTAAATATCACGTTATTACAACCTAACTGGAATCTAACCTAAATGGAAAAAGGAGCCAGCTAGGCAGTTCTATCACCTAGGTAGGTACTAGGTAGCTCAATATGCTAGGTTACATCTAGAATTCTCTAAAGATATGCAGATTTTTTCACGATGTTTCACCGAAAAGGGTGTGATAAATTGCAATTGTCAATTAGACACATAAGTTTTAAAAGAAAACTTCATTGGTCCCTGAAGGGTTTCAACCCGTGACCCCTGCACAGAGTTATACGGTTGTACCGTTGAGCTATCACAGCTTTATTTATTTAAAATTATATATTTACCACTTGTATGTCACCCAAAACACAAGTTTCTAAGTTATTTACTTTGGTGACGGACGACCGGTTATTTTTATGTCCCTTCATCATCATCATTCTCCCATTCGAAATGGGGTCGGAACAACATGTCTTAAACATGTCGTTACATGTTTTGTTTAGTTATTTTAAGACCGGTCGCCCGCCTAAGGTCAACTTTAGTAGTCTTTACGACACCTCGGTAAGAAAGAGGGCGGTCTATTCTACTCGGCCGGACCCGACACGGCGAGTCAACTTACCCTAGTCATCTTTTACGACACCTAAGTAAAAAATGACGGTGGTCTATTCTACTCAGACGGTTAACACCGGCGAGCAAATGTGCCATATATGTTTTAATTTATATTGAATCTATCCTTCAACCTTAATCAACCAGAAGATCCCCGTTCCCATTGATGGGCTTCCAGAGCAAACCCATGTCTAGCCAGACTTAAAGTAAGCCTACCTGAACCCATCGCTCATTAGAGACTCCACCCTTAACCTCCCCGGAGTCCCCAGCTCAACCAGATTGCCCTCTCCTAATCAGAGGGACAACTGGATTGGCCACCCCATCGTGGTCCGTTCGACAAGATTAAGGAATACATATTAGAGTATTCCAAAGGCTTGCGCAGAGTGCGCCACGTGGAGGCCAACCTCTTTGGTACCCAGAATCTATCCTTACATTTTTTTATACAGGAAAAAACCGCTTATGGGTACCGCCACCCGACGGGGACAGGCGGCGGTTATGTCGGACTCGCACCGAATAAAACGACCTGTGTGCTCCACCACGCTGCCGATGGCAGGGACAGGGTATCATTGTACGTATTGCCCCCATCCCCGCCGACAGCTCTGATCCCAGAGAACAGACACCGTCTCCGGGTAGGGGCCCCTCGAAAGAGAAGCCACCCTCCACTAACCGGTGCATCGGGAGCACCAGATGCACCGACCGCCTCGGGGACCTGTAAGCCAGACGTCCGATGTACCCCGTTCGGAACGTTCGAAGGCCCCCTGACAGGGTGGCAGACGATGGGCTTAGGCAAGTCGCTATCACCTGGACTCGCCAGCAGTAGATTGGATCCAGAACAAAAGTTCCCGGAACCGCTCCACCGCCTCCCTCCGCCCCCTCCGCAGAGCAGAAGGAGGCCACTGTTGCTCGCGATCGCTCCCTGCCCACCGGGTTTGCTAAGAATCTATCCTTACCTTAACTTTACAACGCGTTACAGTTCATACAGATTAATAATTGTCGTGGTTTATCGGTTGTCATCTCGCAGATTGTGCCGGGAATCGAAGCGAGAATAATTCGGTTAGTGTCGGGGTCACGGTGGTTTTTAGCGTATCGATGGTGCGCGTGCTAGCTAGCGGCGGTCTAGTGATGTACTTATGTAAGTTATCGATTAATAAACAAACTACACAAAATTTCTTCGCTCACATTGTTATACATGCTAAAAAACCCTGTGGTAGCAGACTGAATAGAATAGTACCACCCTCATTTCATACCAAGGGGTCGTAAAAGGCGACTAATAGACAAATTTTATTCGTTGTGACTAAATTTGCTTAGTAGCTTCAAAAATGAGTTTCGTAATTGAATATTATAGATGCTATAAACAACCCCAACAACTTATTTATACATGTTGAAGACAGTTATAAATGCAGACTCAATCGACTATTAGATACCCGTGTAGTGTAGGCCGCGGTGGGTGTAGATAATGATCTTGTTTGCTGTCTTATGTAATGTAGCTAAAGGTAGGTTAAGGTAAACACTGTACGTGGAGCAGCCAATTCGAACTTTCTATTCTCTAATAAAGTGTACACACAACGGTGATATATACGAGGTGTGTTCAAAAAGTATCGCGAATTTTGAATTTTCGCGATTTACATATATTCCAATTTCGATTTTTTTGTTGCGTTATGTTGGTACATATGTCTCTCACTTATGCTGACAAGTTGGGCCATTTTGAATGTTCGGTTAATTGTTGACAGCTGCTTTGCTTGCACGTGTTTTGGTTCGTCTTCGATTTTTACCTATTCAAAAAATGGAACAAGGAACCTGTATCGATTTTTGTGTGAAAAACGAAATTAAGTGCGCGGATGCATTCCGAGTGTGGACTGTGGCATATGGAGAAGCTACTTTGGACAAAAGCAACGTTTATCGGTGGTACAAAATGTTTTTAAAATGCCGAGAAGATGTGAATGACGAAGAGCGTGCCGGACGCCCGAGCACTTCAACAACAGACGAAAAAATTGATGAATTGAAGAAAATGGTATTGACCAATCTTCGAATCATCGATAGAGAAATTGCCGAGGACCTAGGCATATTGATTGGCTCGTGCCATTCGATTTTAATCGATAATTTGTGGAAAACAAAAATTGGCTTTTGCACCTCGACAACGCTGCGTTCACACATCGCTGCTTGTACGCGACTTCTTGGCCAAAAACAACAGACCAATGATACCGCAGCCACCCTATTCCCCAGATCTGGCCCTCTGTGACTTTTTCTTGTTCCCGATACTGAAGAGGCCCATGAAAGGACGACACTACGCCACGATTGACGAGATAAAGACGGCATCGAAGGAGGAGCTGAACAAGATCCAAAAAAATGATTATTTGAAGTGCTTCGAAGATTTGTAAAAAGTTGGCACAAGTGTATAATATCCCAGAGGGATTACTTTGAAGGGGACAAAATAGATATTTACGAATAAATAAATAATTTTTGAAAATACACAAAATTCGCGATACTTTTTGAACACACCTCGTATATACATATAACTGATAACGAGGATGGGATTTGTATTGTATAACTGATCCGAATTGGATTGTATTACTGATTGTATACTGATTCAGCATGTTTGGGGGAGAAAAATCGATCTAGCTAGGTTTTATGTAAAAAAATAATTGTTTTATCCCTGTTTTTGGGCATTAAAAAACACTAACATTTATATTGAATTGAATTTTTGTCATTAGCTGTCAAGCCAGCGTAGCTTATTCGGGGAACGGGCTGCTTCGAAAAATGTAAATACCTAGGATCGATCCAAAACTAAAAAAATATTTTTTGTTTTTTTTTATTAAGTTTTTTTTTCTTTAATTTACCGAGCAAGGCTCGTTCACCCAGATATTTATATGTAGCATGAACTTAGTCGGTGCGAGTCCGACATAACCGTCGCCAGTCCCCGCTGGGCGGCGGTACACATAAAGGGATTTTTCCTGTTAAAAAAAAATACAGCCTGAAAACATTAATGTTATTATACTCCTGTGTTATTTCGTCGATAAATTAAGCAAGCACATCACTAGTGGAACAGTGATGCGCGTAAATCGGTGCGCGTGCGCGCCGTAGGGCGACGCCGGCTCGTAATTCGCGCCCCCACCTATAACTCGCATTTCGCTAACCGTACTTATCAACGGAAACTAACGTTTTGCGAGCCACTTCTGGTACAGTTTGTAAAAATTGTATTTTTATAAAATACAATTTTTTATTGTTTGGAAAATAGCCGTTAGCCCGGTGTATCTAATCAAAATAATTTTTATTCAAATAAGCTTATTATAAGCATTTTTCAGTCGTCAAGGATCAATTAAATTTAATGAAGCTACAACTGATTAAAAATTAATAGTATGGTATCCGGTTGAGTAGAATAGACTACCCTCTTTCATACCGAGGTGTCGTAAAATACAACTAAGGTAAGTAAGGTAAATTATGCCTCAATGTTCAAAATATTGACCAAAATATTTTCATACAAAATAGTCGTTAATAAAACCTTAATAAAATATACATACATACATACATACATATATCGAATCTTATATTGCTGCACTTTATAATATACACTTTAAGTGATTTAAAGTTTGAATATTATATTACTTACTACACACTTTAATGTTTTAAAAATTGTGCGAAAGACTCTTCCAAAAATGTCATAAATGTATGCAAAAGTTAAATATATATCACATTTATTACAATTACATGCATATTTTTAGTAACTTTAATATAACGCTTTAACTACTAATATAAAACTTTAATATAAAAGATTTTGTTTCAAAATAAACGCAAAATATGATTTACGTTGATAAAGACAAAATTTTCACATACGTCGAATTTCTTACATTTATTGCTGCATTTAAGGTGTTTTAAATAATTGGCAAAAGACTTTCTTTCAAAAAAGTCTTTTATAACTGCAAAATTTAAATATATAACCAATCGTACATTTATTGCAGCAAATTAAAAGTATATTAATTCAGTTAAATCGTCAATCTTGTTAAATTATTGTACGACGAAACAATCAAAATCTTTCCGACGACACATTCAGACCAAATGTAAATGTAAAATTGAAATACTATATATATAATTACGTAATTAATAATTATAATGAAATCGGTTCCGTGACAATTTAGCGTGTGTGTAAAGAAATGTATTTTTTTCAAAAACCGGATTAAGGAACCCGCCACTCTGTTTTCATTAGCGACGTTTTGGTACAGTTTAAGTTCATTTTTTTTTGTTCTTAATTAAACCAATTAATTGTAACAAAACGGGTCTTTCATGTGATTGTTTTGCCGACACGATTCGGCTTAAAAACAAAGCGTAGGCGGATAATATATCACATATTTTGGAACTAAGTGGGGTCGGCACAACATGTTATGAACATCTTATCACATGAACTTGGCTACGCACTTTACGGCCACCCGCCTGACGTCAACTTGCCTTAGTTGTATTTTACGACACCTCAGAACAAAGAGGGTGGTCTATTCTACTAAACCGGATACCACTCGGTGGGTCAACTTACTTTAGTCACCTCTTACGATATCTCGGTAAGAAATGAGATTGGTCTATTCTACTCAGCCGGACACCACATGGCGGGTCGACTTACCTTAGTCGCCTTTTACGACACTTCGGTAAGAAAGAGGGTGGTCTATTCTACTTAGTCGGATGTCACACGGAGCTTTAAGAGTAAAAACATGAAAAAAAAAATATTTTTTTTTGAATACAGGATGTAATATTTGGTCATCCAAACGAGTGTTAAATTTGAATGTGGATGGATATGTGCCTAGAGGGAGGCCTAAAAAGAGATGTTTGGATTGTATGAAGTATGACATGCATATAAAAGGAGTGGCATCAGAGTTGACGAATGGAATGGAATGGAAGAGAAAAACATGTTGTGCCGACCCCACTTAGAGTGGGATAAGGACAGGATATAAGATATAGATAACCACTCTGCGACCACTTTATCAACTATAACAGAGCTTCTTAAACTTTTTTATATAGCGACTCCCTTCAAGCTTAGGAAATTTAAACGACCCCCTCCTCCATATAAATATTTTTCAAAAAATAGTTATAATAAAACTACAATAGTATTTTGTATGATTTTTATTTGTATTTATATTTGTACGTAGTGTGTATACTAATTTTAAAATTTTATTTATCATTGTTGTAAACTAACCAATCATAAATTTAATAAAATCTATTTAATTAAATTTAATGAAACGGGGTAATGAAGGAACTTAGGAGGAGAAATATCAATAAATCTTTGCTAGAAAAGTTCTTTAAAGGACAGCTGCAGCCATGTAGTTGTATCAATAATGATTGAAAAGTATCAGATCTTTGCGACGCCCCTTTCAGTAGTCTCGCAACCCCCCTGGGGGTCGCGACCCACAGTTTAAGAAGCCCTGAACTATAATACCCACTCTACACGGTGGTGGTCATAAGTCTAATGTACATTACACACGACATAATCAATTGTGGGTATAAGTTGTAATTATAATTAAATTACGCCAATAAAACAGAGCTTCGCCTTAAGGCATTGGTCCGGCTGGCCACGACAAAGCCGTATAAAACCGTATCAATTAATAAGTACCGTCGGCAAATAAACTATAAATAATTGTTGCTTTATTTATTGGTAATGAAATATGACGATCTTTGAGCTCTATCGTAGGCGTATATTTAATCACCGGATATGATGCTACTCGTTGTTCTAATTTACAGGTTTTTAGGGGGCTTATTTATAATATAAAACCACGTGGCTTTGTGACAAATTTGAAGATATATGTTCTATGGATAAAGCCGTGTAAAATCGTATCAATTAAAAAGTACCATCGGCAAATAAACGATAAATAATTGTTGCTTTTTTATTTATTTACGTACCATAAAAATGTTGGAAAAAACATTATTGGTAAAAAAAGTGTAAAAAGGTCAACTTATCCCTAAGACAGAGATCTCTGCCAGCTAACCTACGAAGTGAGACAATGTATAGTAAAGAAAAAGTTGGTACGCCAATATCAAACATAATATTAAAGTTCTATTTAGGGAGCGTATTTATATCAAACATAATACTAAAGTTCAATTTAAGGAGCGTATTTATAATACGAAACCATAAGACTCGCTTCGTGAGAAATTAAAACAATCATGTTCTTATTGTAGCTTCGTAATACATTTACAGCATGATTATTACTCTAAGACAAAATTAATATCCTTGTATTAAAAATAAATATTTTCATAATAGACTAAAAGGATCAGAAATAAACAATTAATACCTCCGGTATGCCAACCGCAAGTTCGAAAATCGTTTGTAAGTCGCACTTAATAAACGTTTATGTAATAGAGTTCCATTTAAAAATAATTTAAAAAAGGTCTATAAAAGAGTTTTATTAAAGGACAAAATGACAATGAAACTTACTTCTCTTTGGTTCCAATAAATTCTTAAAATAATCTCTCGTTATTTAGCATATTCATGTTACATCCACGGGTATATCCACGGTTCGCGGGTTCAATTACCGTCGAGAGCCAACATTTCTTCTTCGTTGGTCTTCGAGTCTGGGTGTATATTTGTATTTAAGTATGTATTTAAGAAATATATAAGTATATATTCGCCAGTTGTCTGTCTACCATAACACAAGTTTTAAGTTACTTACTTTGGCGACGGACGACCGTGTGTGTCTCATATATTTATTTAAATATTTATTTTAATTTTGTGTAACAGTTTTGGCGACAATAAAAAGGGTTTTTTATTTTTCTTTTTTTGGATCTGTCTTTTTATTTAGTATCTGCCGAAATTAGATTCTGCTTAACCATTTCCCATTCAACCCTTATTACCAATTTTCAGTTCCCGATCAAAATTAATCCGCTTTAAGCGATAATGTCAAATCAAAATATTCCTTATTTTACAACAACAACAAAAATACATTAAGTATTAGATAAAAACCATTATTAATTGTCATTATTTGAATTTTTTATCTTTTATGAAATTTCTTGATTATATAATTTTTTTTATAAATGCAACCTATCAATACTTTTTATGTGAACGGTACATCATGCATAATCAGTGCACAGTGGTGCATCGGGAGATAGCGAAAAGATCTTTGGACAAAAAAACACCGAAACCGATAGCACGACCGCGGCCTGATTATTTTATTGTTGTTCCTACCCTCCATTACCATTGTATTTCATTGCTTATAACCATGTTATGAGGGTTATCTTATTTGCATTTCGCTCGAGAAAAAGTATAAGTAATTCTGCGAATTTGCAAAGTGGTCTCAAAGTTTCTTGTTAGCGCACACTATATACAATAACACGATATATTAGGAATACCACTATTCCCGTTCCGAGATGCACTTCTCTTGAATGACGAACAAAGACTGACTGTCACTGAAACGTTTTATCAATAGAAAGACTAAAACGGAAACAACAACGGCACAGTATTGCCACCATTTTAATCAAAAAGGGCGCGATACTCTTGTTTCATGACTTTGTTGCTATAAAATACAAAGCGGAAGTCAGTGGCGACAACATTCTTTGGAAGCATTATTCATAATTCCATTACTCTACTAATACTAAAATCTGTCTGTCCTTCTTTTACGCTTTTATTTCTAATCCGGTACGCCAATATTGATTAAATTCCCGCTTATCCTTTGGGAACTGGAAAAATATATGTATATAATTGAGAGTATTTTAATTCTTAACATGATGAGAACGTAATTACGGGTCCAACTTGTATTTATATAAAAATTAAAAAAAGAAAGTGAGGAGTGATTGGAAATGGGACATTTAGCTTAGATATAGATATATTATAAAACAAAGTCCTCAAAAGCTGTTTGTATGTGATCAATTTTATTAAAATCTACGAAATGGATTTTTGTATGAACTTCTCTCGTCTCGTCTAGTCAGCGTAGCTTATTCGGGGAATGGATGGTCTCTAGAAATAAAAATACCTAGGATCTAGCCCCACCCATCCAAATATTTTTTACTTTTTTTGAAGTTTTCATTTATTTTGTAAAAAATTCCGAGCATGGCTCGGTCAATCTCGTACTTCATTTTAAACACTTATGTCACATGTGGTCAAATGATTTTCATCCCACTAAATAAAGAATATCTCAAAATGAACCAAACTAACAGTTTAACTAAAATTACTGCGTAAGTTTTCTTTTCCATACATTATTAAGTTTAATGAATAAGATTGACTCTTTCCAGAAGCTATCCTTTGTGTGTACTATTTATTGTTTACCTCAATCTGTAAATTTGTGGTACAAAAATTGTAATATACAAAAACAGCATTCATCTTGCAGTTTTTGTTAAACAAGCCAGGCTAGCGGTGATTTTGAGACAGATAATAAATAAATGTAAATATTTGGGCCCTCGTTGCGGTCGATTGCAAAAACATGCACGCGCGGGAATGCGCAGCTCGAGATCTGAGCGTAAGGGCAAAGATTATGATACCAGAACGTCAATGCCAATAACAAACCTATATTTTTCTACCTCAAAATTCAAGTGAGTAAAACCACAAAATTCACATTTCGCTAAACATTTGATAGAAAGCGGTCATGAAATTCCTAATGACCATAGTTACGAAATATTACGCACGTGCAAAAAAGGACTTAAGTTAAACATCTACGAACAACTCGAGATTATAAAACACAACAATGGCACCCTCATTAACGATCAGATAAATGTTTCTAGTTCAAGCTTGTTACACTTGTTCGCAGGCAAAATAGAATAAATGGTGGGGTTGAACCGATTAGTATATAACTAAGCTTATTTGGTATTGCTTCGCTTTGCGATTTTGGTCGTGGAGTCTATCTCCTGATGATGCTTCGGTTGCGGGGCGAAACGATTGTTGAGTTTGTGATAGTATATATTTGTATATAAACGTTGTGGTAAAATTTTATAAAAAGAAAACTAACCAAACGACCTATAGGCACAAAACATTTGCTAAGTTAGCACATCTTCGATATTGTTAGTCTATGCCCTTACGTGGAAATATCCTCCAGTCCGCGGTTTTCTCACATTAAAGTGGACATCAGGAATTACTGGCGTTCAATTTTCCTAATTAATAACCTTCGCTCTATTGAGAAAATACCATCGCAATCATTTACTGAGAAAGCATTCTCCTATAGGTTTGATCTTTATATATTAAAACATTCTACATAATCTGTAAAAAGTTCTGCGATAGGGTACAGAGATAAAGCCTTTCTTGCTTCGAGACTAGAGGGATATAAAATTTCAGTATATTGGGTATTTTCCATGCCATATAAGGTAAGTGCACTAGTAATTGATCATGTACTAAAAGTTGACCGTTTTGTATGAAAGTTGAAATAATAAGCGTTTTGTATGTTGTAGCAACTGCTACTCTTCGACCCTGTACAAGACAGTAATAAGTAAATGTAACTAGTACTTAATAAAAAATATATTTTTAAAAAGAGCAACCACTGAGTTTACAATTCAAAAGCACTTGTTTACAAGTTTGGTTGAGTAAAGAAGGTTTTAAATTTGAATTAGACTGATATTTACAATTTATCGCAATCTTTTTATGATCATGATTGTATACTAAGATTACGCTGTGTGGTATCCGGCTGAATAGAATAGCACCACCCACATTTCTTACCGAGGTGTCGTAAAAGGCGGTTAAGGTAAGTCAACCCGCCGTGTGGTATCCGGCTGAATAGAATAGTACCACCCACATTTCTTACCGAGGTGTCGTAAAAGGCGGCTAAGGTAAGTCAACCCGCCGTGTGGTATCCGGCTGAGTAGAATAGACCACCCTCATTTCTTACCAAGGTGTCGTAAAAGGCGACCAAGGTAAGTTGACCCACCGTGTGATATCCGTTTGAGTAGATACTATAGACCAGCCTTTTTCCCCACCTAGAATGGGATAAGGGCAGGAAGATGATGATGAATGGCCATTTAATCCTTAACTGCGATAACCAAATGGCTAAATCACGTACCTACCTAATAGACAAGCCTCAAAGCTAAGCAGTGGGTATCCGGTTGTGAGGGCGATGAAAGAGAATTTAATTAAAACCTCACCTACAAACGAACCCATCATGTTCTCAGAACTTGGGCGTCTACAAGTCTAAGCTTACCGGATATACTGTCCCACTTTGTCTTTCCCAGATACTTACACACTATAACTTTATATATTTTGTTTATTGTAGGACGGTTTAGAATAGACTGCGTAGAATAGACCACCCTTATTTCCTACCAAAGTATTGTAAAAGGCGACTAAGGTAAGTTGATCCGGCTGACCCGGAGTAGTTATTTTAAGTTAACCATAAGAGTTAGAGACAACATGAGAACTTTTTTGTAGTAGTTTTGTAGATCTCCAATTCTCTAGTACATTACTTCAGTATCTTCGTGGTTTGCGCGGCAAATAAAAGTAAAGCTCCTAGCAGGCAAGGCTTTTTTCCGCGGGAATTCAACACAATTTACATAAATAAATAAATATAAATATATGGAACACTTACACACACGGTCGTTCCCAAAGTAAGTAACCTAATACTTGTGTTATGGTAGACAGACAAATGGTGAATATATACTTATATATTTCTTAAATACATATTTAAATACAAATATAAACCCAGACTCGAAGACCAACAAATTATTTTTATAGAAAATGTTAGCTTTCGGCGGGAATAGAAACCGCGACCCGCGGAGCTGAAGGCAAGTCACTACCCGCTGCGCCAACGGGCCAGTCATAAAACGGCAATTTAATTTTGTCAAAAATCCGTGCAGTAGATTTTGAGAAAATCCATTATATACAGACAGACAGGTTTGGGGTACTTTGTTTTATAATAAGTAAAGACCTAGCTTATTTGACAGCGTGTGCACACGACTAACGTCATTATGGCTTGAAATTTAAGGGGATTAATTAAAAATAATGTAAAATACTGATATACTAAACGTACATGTTAACCCGTACATTATAAATATATGATATTAAATTACTCCGCTCTTATTTAATTAATATTGATGCGGAATACTTCTGCAATTAAATTAATATCGTATAAGCAAATACTGAAATCGCGATGCGTTGAGAGGCAAGGATCAAAAAGTTGTGTGTACCGCGTCATGTCGCGCGCCGCATCGCAATGAGGGCGGGTTTTTGTCGCGCGACAGCGTGGGAGCGGCCCTTACGGATTCTATCACCACGATTACCAAACTTACGGGACTGTCCCGGTTATAAGACGACCGGTTTAAGCAATATTTGATTCCGTAAGTCAGAGACATTTGACTAATATTTTACAGCAGCCTCTGACGTCTCGTTTTCAGACACCAGACTGTGGGTTATTCAATATATAGAAGGAAGGATTTGGTCACGAAGTGCTATTATGACTGGCCCGTTTGCGCAGTGGGTAGTGATCTGCCCCTACCCTGCCTTCAGCTCCGTAGATCGCGGGTTTGATTCACGCAGAGGGTCAACATTTTCTATAAATTAATTTGTTGGTCTTCGAGTCTGGCTGTATATTTGTATTTAAGTATGTATTTAAAAAATATATAAGTACATATTCACCAGTTGTCTGTCTACCATAACACAAGTATTAAGTAACTTACTTTGGGGACGTACGGCCGTGTGTGTAAGTGTCCCATATATTCATTTATTTTATTCAAGTCGCATGTTTTGTATAGGCCAAATAAATTTAAAGAAGAGATGAATTCTAGAGTTATGTGTAACGTGCTAGTCCGCATTGGAGTAGCATGGTAGGTCTTAGTTTCAATCCTCTCTAAAAATGGAGAGAGGAGGCTTATGCCCAGCAATGGGTTAATATCAGGCCGTTACTTTACTTTTACTTCACTTATAAAAAACAACAGTGTCACGTTTATTCATACAAACCAATTAGGTAAACCTAAACTTGCGAAACCACTCAACCCATTGCTATGTATTTTTGGAAATCTGTATTAATTGATCCATCTTGAAATTGATATAAATAGCGTTGTCGTTATCTCAAAATTTACACAAATGGTATTCTTCTTTAAGTATATACGCAAATCTATGAAAACGTTCAGCCGACTTATATATTATGTTTTTGAAAATATGTGTAATTGATCTAGTTAGAGAGTGAGATAAGTGGCATTGTACATCAATTCATATTAAAAGTAAGTACCCGGTGGACCGAACCTTGCTCTGTAAGTTATTACAAAATAATAAAAAAAACTTTAAAAAAAAGGAATAAAGTAATTATGTAGTTGGAGACTGCCCGTTCCCCGAATGAGCTACGCTGACGTGACAGTTTATGGCAAAAATTCAATTCAATATAAATATTAGTATTTTTTAATGTCCAAAAACAGGTATGAAACAAGATTTTTTTAAAATAAAACCTAGCTAGATCGATTTTTCTCCCTCAAAACCTAGATGCTGAGTTTCAGGAAAATCGTTGAAGTCGTTTCCGAGATTCAGAAAATATTTTTACTTATATTTATGCATACAAGATTAACTCATTTAAATACTAAAAGTTATACTAGTGCATAAGAATTTTTTTAGTAGGACAAATTGGGTTATTAGTATGTATCTCTGGATATCTGTTTATTAATATGTACGAGGTGTGTTCAAAAAGTATCGCGAATTTTGAATTTTCGCGAGTTACATATATTCCAATTTAGATTTTTTTGTGGCGTTATGTTGGTACATATTTCTTTCACTTATGCTGACAAGTTGGGCCATTTTGAATGTTCGGTTAATTGTTGACAGCTGCTTTGCTTGCACGTGTTTTGGTTCGTCTTCGATTTTTTGACCTATTCAAAAAATGGAACAAGGATCGGAAGTATTGATTTTTGGGTGAAAAACGAAATTAAGTGCGCGGATGCATTCCGAATGTGGACTGTGGCATATGGAGAAGCTACTTTGGACAAAAGTAACGTTTATCGGTGGTACAAAATGTTTTTAAAAGGCCGAGAAGATGTGAATGACGAAGAGCGTGCCGGACGCCCGAACACTTCAACAACAGACGAAAAAATTGATGAATTGAAGAAAATGGTATTGGCCAATCTTCGAATCATCGATAGAGAAATTGCCGAGGACCTAGACATATTGATTGGCTTGTGCCATTCGATTTTAATCGATAATTTGTGGAAAAACAAAAATTGGCTCTTGCACCTCGATAACGCCCCTGTTCACACATCGCTGCTTGTACGCGACTTCTTGGCCAAAAACAACAGACCAATGATACCGCAGCCACCGTATTCCCCAGATCTGGCCCCCTGTGACAGTTTCTTGTTCGCGAAACTGAAGAGGCCCATGAAAGGACGACACTACACCACGATTGACGAGATAAAGACGGCATCGAAGGAGGAGCTGAACAAGATACAAAATAATGATTTTTTGAAGTGCTTCGAAGATTTGTAAAAACGTTGGCACAAGTGTATAATATCCCAGAGGGATTACTTTGAAGGGGACAAAATAGATATTTACGAATAAATAAATAATTTTAGAAAATACACAAAATTCGCGATACTTTTTGAACACACCTCGTATATGCGGAAATTAGATGTTTAACTAATTTCTCTATTCAGGTATTTCAGGACTGTCCGTGTATTGACACCATATGTGGTAACCATCGATACAACAGTTGTTTACGTTGTTGTGTTGTGTCTTGGGATTGTAACGGTCAGCTGTGACGTCATATACAGCCTCCCGTACTTAGCTGAGTAAGCACCCCATCTTTTACTTAAATGGTGCTAGCCGAATATATTCACATAACTTAGAATTATAAAAGCAATTATTTATTTGATTGCCGTGTGATATCTGGCTGAGTAGAATAGACCACCCTCATTTCTTACCGAGGTATTGTAAAATACGTAAGTTAGTAAAATACGTAGCCAATGATGTTACAACATGTTTATAATATGTTGTGCCGTGCCCCACTTAGAGTGGGATAAGGGCAGGATGATAATGAAAAAATATATATATACACCCAGACTCGAAGAACCATTTTTTTCAGACAATATTGGCCCTCGGCGGAATCCGAACCTATGGACTGTAGGTGAAGGCAGTGAAAGCGTAGTACACAAATAAGCTTTCAGACAATATTAGTATGGATAGACAAATTAAGGCCTTGAGTTATACAAAAGTAATAATAAAATTATTTTGCTATAATCCGCGATGAAGTAAAATAGAAAATATATATAATGCTAAATGTAGAGTGGACAATCGGTTATCATACCTGATACATGCAGGATTCGTAAAAACACATGCACAAACCTCCACCACCGCCACCACCATACACAAGCACTATATACGTTCCTTGAGTTATAGTATGGCCGCAAGTCTTTTTAAAAATACATAAATTTTTTATACAAAAATGATAAATACAAGACTTTACTAGCTAAAGGCAAGAATGCACATTGTTTTATTTTTTTTATTTACAGCAAAAATGTACAAGTTATATCTCCCTTATATTACTTACACGACTATACAAATCATGCCCACGTGGAATGGTCCCAAGAATGCTGGCAGAGTTTCCGCTTTATTTCATTAAAAATGAAATTTTATTTTAAACCCGATACCAAGTTACGATTCAGCGTAGTCCATTGTCTTTGAATTCAAATTCAAATTCAAAATATTCTTTATCTTTAAGCTTGCATCATCAGCGGATTCCAAGGATTTCCAATTTCCAAAGATTTTTATTCATTTGACATAATAATTTTATTTCTAAGTATGACTTATTAGACAAATATTATCTTTATTTTATTATTATTATAATATTATTTATTAGTTTTTTTTTTTTATTTACAGCAAAAATGTACAAGTTATATCTATCTTAAATTACTTACACGCTAGGACTATACAGATCATGCCCACGTGGAATGGTCCCAAGAATGCCGGCAGCGTTTCCGCGCTGAATCGCAAAGCTGATTCTTTGTGCGAAAAAGGAGCCAGCCCTCTTGTCACCTGAAGTGGCAATCAACCGAGGTGTTAAAACGGATAAATTATTATATTATTATTAGTATATTAAATTATTATAATTATATTTTTTGACATATTGTGTATATAATAATTATATATTTATAGTTTTAAATTTTTGACACATTTATTTTCAGTAAGGCTTGATTTATCTTAGATTTAATAGTTGATATTATTAAAATAGAATATTTAAGAACTAACAAAAAAACAATGCTATATACGCCTGTAAATGATGATTATAATGGAACTAGAATTAATATCAGGATTTATTGTCAATGTATCACTACATAGTATAGAACAAAGTCGCTTTCCCTGTCTGTCCCTATATATGCTTAAATCTTTAAAACTACGCAACATATTTTGATGCGGTTTTTTTAATACATAGAGTAATTGAAGTGGAAGGTTTATATGTACAATAATATTCAATATGGAGTAGAGAAATACTGTTTTGAGGTTTCTAATGTGATGTCGTAATTAATTCCATTTTTTGCGCTTACATTGCAAACGCAGGCTGGACTCTACGAGATTTATCAAAATAATGTACTAAGTATTTTTCACTGAGTGACATAGGCTATATATTTTATACCCGTGCGAAGCTAGAGGGGCCGCTACTCTATATATAATATATCGTTGGAGTATTAAATAAACAAATAAATAAAGGATTACGGCATTTTACCTCTTGTCTTGACATTTTTGTATTCTATGGATAATATATCGTTAGAGTATCAAATAAATAAATAAAGGATTACGACACCTTAACTTTTGTCTTAACATTTTTGTATTCTATGGCACCAGATTTTTTTGTTATTTTTTTATTGTGTATAGACAAGCGCTTGACTGTAATCATGCCTGATGATAAGCAATGATACAGTCTAAGATGGAACGCGCTTGCCTAGAAGATGCCTGTTCACTTTTGTTTTAAAAATACCCATATTGTATTCATTGGGAAAAACAGATGCCGGGAGAGCATTCCATTCCCGTGCTGTGCGCAACAGAAAAGAGGAATCAAACCAGAATTTCAGTTTCGAATTTCACATACTTTTAGCCACGTTAAAAATTAACATAACCAGCTAAAACCACAATTACAGCCCAATAAACAGCCATCAGTATAAACTTGAGAGAGTTTACTTTTAATTTCGGTCCTTATTTTTTCGTATTCGCCCCTCGGTTTGTGTGATAATGCCTCATGGCTGACCGCTGGGTTTTTAGTCTTCAAACACGTGCCGCGTCGAAACTCGAATCGGATAGTTTTTGTGCGATATTACGAATCGGTTTCGATATTAAATGGATTTCACACTTGGCAACCAATTTTGGGGTTGTAAATCCTTTGTGATGTTCTTTCTCTATCTGTCTTTTTTATCTATTCTATTCTAGTCTATGTAAGATTCAAAATATAAAACAGAATACAACGTCGCTACAATTTCTTTTCAAAAGAATTAGATATTGACATATTTAGCGATAGCATCCATTACTTCATAACACAATATTACCTATATATGTAATATAATTAAATTTAAATAAATAATGTAACAAGTGCATAATAATTAAATTAATTGTTCTTTGACGCGATCGTCAGTGCCTAAAGTAACTTTGAACTTGTGATGGCGACACATGGGCGACAGACAACTGGTAAATATATACATATATAATTTTAAATACTTACTTAAATACATTCAAAGAACCAACAAATTGTACGTAAAAAATGTTTGCCCAAGGCGGGAATCGAACCTGCGACCCCCGTAGGTGAAGTCATGTTTCCTGACTGGCTAAGTTAGAATAGTAAATTTTACAAATTCACGCATTCAAATAATTCCAGATAGTTTGATATTCCAGATGGACTATAATGCTGTGTGGTATCCAGCTGAGTAGGATAGACCACTCTCATTTTTTACCGAAGTGTCGTCAAAGGTCACTAAGGTAAGTTGACCCACCGTCTGATACCGGCTGAGTAGCTCATTTCTTACCAAGGTGTCGTAAAATACGAATAAGGTAAGTTGATATAAGGCAGGCGGCCGGCCATAAAATACGTAGCCAAATTATGTGTTGTGCCGACCGATATGTCGTTTGATAGACTTTCCATGTAAGATAACTTTTAATACAGTGATGGTGTATAACAAAAGTTTAAAACTAGGTTTATCCTGCAACCCCCCTTAGTACCAAAGCCTGCAATAGTGGAAAGGTTGACTGCACATTGAACTTTTTCTGCCAACATCTTTATCTCAATAGATAGTTACGCCGTCTCAGAGACGTGAGGTGTGAATTTTATCACTTTTTAGCACCATCTAAATCTGTGACCCATTAATCCTGGCCGTAGTTATTTTAATTGTGATAAAAAATAAGACGGGATGGAACAAAGTGGATGAAAGAGCAATATCTAAAGAAATCTCTAACAATACGACAGAGTTTTGGAAATATTTCTCTATGTTATAAGGCAGATATAATACTAACAATCGTCAGCGGCTCCGCGTGGAAAGATTGAAACCGTTATATAGTATTTTGATAACCATAAAAATGGTTAAAGTGGGTTAACCTTAAAATCTAGACATATGCTCTGGCGGACTTTTATTTAGAGCTTTTAGAGGTGAACAATTTTGTTATACATATTTTTTTAATAACTTTCACCGTTTACTTAGCGCACGCAATGAAAGCTTTCGAATTTTGCTGTTTTCGTAATATTCTTCATTACTGCTCCTCTCTTATTCAGTGATTACTTAGTGTGATGTCATATAGCCAATAGCCTTCCTCGATGAATGGACTATCTTACACTGAAAGAATTTTTCATATCAGTCCAGTAGCTCCTGAGATTAGCGCGTTCAAACAATCAAACAAACAAACAAACTCTTCAGCTTTATATATTAGTATAGATAACTTATACTAGAATACTTTTGTTGTTTGTTTTAAGTTATTATATAGAAGAAGATATAATAACTTAAAACAAACAACAAAAGATGTTAAAATTCAATTAAATGGTAATATAACATAATGCGATTCAAATTTGAATTTACCTTAAATTGGATTACGCAAGAAGGTAATCCAAGGCCATAATAGTGCCACATCGTGGGGTCACACGTATAAGGGGTTTGCGATCGTTTATAATTATTCAAAATCCGCCGGCGGACTGTTAGGGGCATAAATCGGCACGTTAATAGCGCGGACAAGGCGCACAATGCCCCCGTGCGCATATCACGGCGAGCGTCGCGCGCTGCGCGGTACGAAAATTGAGGCATACTTAAATTAAACCCCCTACGACAATAAATAAATAAATAAATATATGGGACACTTACACACACGGTCGTCCGTCCCCAAAGTAAGTAACTTAATACTTGTGTTATTGGTGACAGACAACTGGTGAATATATATACTTATATATTTTTAAATACATACTTAAATACAAATATACACCCAAGCTCAAAGACCAACAAATTCATTTATTGAAAATGTTGGCCCTCGGCGGGAATCGAACCCGCGACCCGTGGTGCCGAAGGCAGGGTCACTACCCACTGCACCAACGAGCCAGTCAATACAATTTGATATTAAATAATTTATAGAAGAACTAGGCGTTACTTTGCGGAGGTCTATAATACAAACTAATGAGAATTATTTTGCTAATAGTAGAGTTAACCGATAGGCTAAACCAATTTGATGAGACTTACACTTGAAAATAGAGGAGGTTGTGGAGCAACAGGTTTTTGTCCTAGAATTCCAACGGGATCGGGATTTACCAGGGAAAATCTTTGCGACATACTGATTGCTTCATCGTTCCGGTACACGGCAAGCAATAAAGCTCGCTCATGAATATACCGTCGTGTTCCGGAGTCCTATATCAGATTTACGATTCAAAGACAACCCGGGATCTTTATTTTATAGCCCACGACGCGGGGCTCGCAGCTTCACATACATACATGTAGGTGAAGCTGCGAGCACAGCTAGTAGGTACTATATAATACAATATCACAATCCGCTTTCCGAGATAGCCTTCACTTTAGTAACAAACACAGAATGAAATCCCTGAACACTGTTAGTAATAGAAAGACTCCACCGGAAGACTATTTTCGATTCGGTCGATAATTATCAATTCGACACTTAAGTCAAAACTAATGAGAATATAGCAAAAAAAGTTTTGTGTTATGGACCTCCGCAAAGTAACGCCTAATTCTATAAATTACGACACATAAGTTTTAATAGAAAAACTCATTGGTGCCTGCCGGGGTTTGAAGACATGACTCGAAAGAGTCGCACGGTCACACCGCTGGGCTATCAGCAGCTTACTAATAAGTAAACTTAAAATTATATCCTTAATATTCTACTATTTCTGAACCGAGCAGTATCTTTATGGGTCTAAAAGACCGACTCTCTCGTAAATAGAGCAGTGTCACGCGCGAACATTGTACAAGCCACCCCGGGAGCCGAGGATAGCTGTTTAAATCTGTTAGCTGATCTAACATTTACAATAAAGTAAAATAGAACTCTATATCTATTTAAATAATGTTTAAAATCGATTGTGGTTTAACGCTTTTACACCATTTGTCTCCGAGATAAAGCAATGATACTTGATAGTTAAGGCTTAAGTATTGCTGGTAATGTATAAAATAAATACCTTTTAAGTCAACGTAATAAGGTCGCTATTTGCATATAATTTTATCTGTAATAAAGTGATTTAAATGGCTTTATGAATGCACAGTTCGGATGAGTCACAATGTAAGAAATAATTGATTATTAGTCTGTAATTTTTGTCTGTGGATTTAATTTAATTAATAATCGACTTCATTATAATTTAACAGAATAAAAATAAATAAATTATAAATTGTTGAAAATTATATAAATGGTGATTCAATTAATTTTCAATGTTTCACGGAAATTATATTTAATAATTTTATTACATATATGGATACTTACGCGCACGGTCGTCCGTCCCCAAAGTAACTTAATTTCTTATGGGTGACAGACAACTGGTGACCGAGGTGTCGTAAAAGACAACTAAGGTAAGTTGACCCACCGTGTGGCAATCCGGTTTAGTAGAATAGACCACCCTCTTTCGTACAGAGGTATCGTAAAATATAACAGAGGTAAGTTGACGTCAGGCAGGCGGCCGTAAAAACGCAGCCAAATCATGTGACAGCATGTTTGTAACATGTTGTGCCGACCGCACTTAGAGTGGGATAAGGGCAGGAAGATGATGATGAATTAGACACATAAATTATAACAGAAAAACTCATTGGTGTCTGCCAAGGTTTGAACCTGTGACCTCTTCGAAAGAGTCGCACGGTGTTTACCACTGGGCTACCACAGCCTAAGCTTACTTACTTAGTTATATTTTTAACAAACATAACCAAAACACGTGCCAACAGTAAAACATTCAAGTAACAGATTACCCCAGCACTCATTAAGTTATAGCAGCCCCGCGTCGTGGGCTATAAAATAAAGATCCCGGGTTGTCTTTGAATCGTAAATCTGATATAGGACTCCGGAACACGACAGTATATTCATGAGCGAGCTTTATTGCTTGCCGTGTACCGGAACGATGAAGGTTGTAGTTCATTAGCAGCGGTGTATTGAGAAATTGTTAACGAATTACGCGACAGTTCCATACTTAATACCGCCCTGTCATTAAGGCTTGGAATACACTGTGCGGGTGAGGACTGTTTTTTTAAAAGCTTTTATTTAACTTGCCGTGTATGTGTGTGAAGGTACGCCGTGTGGTATCCGGTTTATTAAAATAGACCACCGTCATTCCTTACTGAGGTGTTGCAAAAGACGACTAAGTTAAGGTAAGGAATACCGCGACAGTTCCATACCTGATACCGCCCTATCATTAAGGCTTGGAATACACTGTGCGGGTGACGACTGTTTTATTTATATTGATAATCCTTAAATCATAATGAAATCCTGGATCTTAAATTAGATTTAAAATATTCCAGGACAGGCCTTCCTTTGATGATAGATCATTATACTCTTGTATTAATTTGATTAGTAGATTTTTTTAAATAAAGGTTCTCAGCAATTTGCATTGAAATTATTTAAACTTGTTAACCCTTCCAGCGAAGCTTAATTCTTGTATTATGAGTGAATTCACGTCGGTATTATAATGGCTGAGATTCGAACCCACGATCTCTCACACGCAAGTCTGTTACTCTAACCATTCCGCTACCGCCGCTTAGAATAGATTAGTTATGTTGAACTTATTTTTAGTTCATTATTTATATTATATAATATGGGTGAGAATAGTAGAATAGACCACCCTCATTTCTTACTGAGATGCCGTAAAAAACGACTAAGGTAAGTTAACCCGCTGTGTGGTATCCGACTGAGTAGAATAGACCAGACTAATTCCTAAGCGAGGTGTCACAAAAAGCGACTAAGGTAACTTGACGTCAGACATCTAAACACGTAGCAAAATCATGTGACAATATGTTTATAATATTTTGTTCCGACCCCACTTATAAGATGAAGTCTGACATCCAGTCGTAAAACAACTAGCCAAATCATGTCAACATGTTTATAACATGTTGTCCCGACCCCACTTATAGTGGGATAAGGGCAACAGAGTGATGATGAGGGATATAATAACTGTAAAGCGTAAGTGAAAAAACATTTCCTCGTTAAATAATTTATAGAATTAGGCGTTACTTTGCGGACGGATACTTTACAAAACGGATATAGGATATTTATACGGATTATAGCAAAATTATTTTATTATTACTTTTGCATTTCCTCGTGTTTTTAGCGTTTAACCATCTACATATGATCAGAGCCTAACCGGTGGGCGGGTGTGCGATTATAAATCGCGCACTGCCGGGTGGCATGCTACAGCAATGCTTACTGGACCACACCTTGTGCTGGCCTGCTTTATTGTACACAGCTCGTTAGGTATATTGCTAACCACTAATCATAATTAATGTATAGACACCGGCTATACTCACGTGTTATTTTATCGGATGAGTCCGATAACGCCGTGTAAAGAGCTCATGAATAAGGGCCCCGTATGGGCTTGAAACTAATCGGACTCATCCGATATAACAACACGTGAGTATAGCCTGTTTCTTTACATTAATTATGAATACCACTCACGATAGTTTAAATTCAAAATCCACTAAACTCTTATTAAACTGGTCTAAACATGTCATAAAACTAAGTCCCTAAAAGCTGTAGAAAGAAAAGAGAAAGTTCAGAGTGTATCTGAAATAGTACCTGGTTGTCCGAGCCTTGCACGGGTATCATCCTCCTGCCTTTACCCCACTCTAAGTGGGGTCGGCACAACATGTTATAAACATGTTGTCACATGATTTGGCTGCGTTTTTACGACCGGCCGCATGCCTGACGTCAACTTAACTCAGTCGTATTTTACGACACCTCGGTAAGAAAAAGGGTGGTCTATTCTACCTAACCGGATACCACACGGTGGGTCGACTTACCTTAGTTGGCTTTTACGACACCTCGGTAAATGAGGTTGGTCCATTCTACTCAGCCGGATACCACACGGCGGATCGATTTACCTTAGTCGCTTTTTACGACACCTCGGTGAGAAATGAGATTGGTCCATTCTATTCAGCCGGATACCACACGGCTGTAGATCTAGATAAGTTTTTTTTTTTTTAAACGTCGTTTTATCCCTGTTTTCGGGTTCTAAAATTTTTTTGAAATTTAAGTTGAATACAATCGCAATTTTTCGCTGTCAAACTTAAAGTCATGGTAGTTCACTTGGGGAACGGGAAAATACCTAGGATCGAGCCACACCTGCCCTTTTTTTTCTCTTTTCAATTTTTTTTTAATTATATTTTTTTTACATCATTTCAAAAATTACCAAGCTAGGCTCTGTCACTCAGATACTAATAGCAAGTATGAAGTAAACGCATGTTTGTACCCAAAAAGTGTAACACTAGCGCATGCAGGCCGCAGCGTGCGATAAGCGCCCGCTCACCCGAGCCGGCCGGAGAAAGCGATGTTATCGCACCGCGCTCGTGCGATCGCGCGATTGTCGCAAAGCGGCCGCGCGTTTGTAGTCGCCGCGCCGCCGTTGGTAGAGTAAATATTTCACGTTTACCTACTCTTTATCACAACTGGTTTGTGTCCGGTTCATATTTTTTGACGTCCCTTTAATATAATTTTTAATTTTGGAAATCGTTATCATTTCAAAAAACTACGATCACTAGTCCTAGCGTGTAAGTAATTTAAGATTATTCTTATATCTTATATCTTGTACATTTTTGTTGTATTTATACATATATACTTAATTTACCATCATTATCGTTCTGCCCTTATCCCGCTCTAATTGTCGACACAGCATGGCATTAACATGTTGTAACATGATTCGGACTACGTATTTTAGGACTGGCCGCCTGCCTGACCTCAACTCAACTTACTCGACGTAAAATACTACTAAGTTAGTCGTATTTTACGATACGTCGGTAAGAAAGAGGGTAGTCTGTTCTACTCAGCCGGATACCACTCGACACATGTACTTATTTATTTATTTCTTTTTATATATAAGACGCCGTGTCTTATCCGGCTGAATAGAATAGTACCACCCTCATTTCTTACCGAGGTGTCGTAAAAGGCGACTAAGGTAAGTTGACCCGCCGTGTGGTATCCGGCTGAGTAGAATAGACCAACCTCATTTCTTACCGAGGTGTCGTAAAAGGCGACTAAGGTAAGTTGACCCACCGAGTGGTATCCGGTTTAGAAGAATAGGCCACCCTCTTTCTTACCGAGGCGTCGTAAAAAACGACTGAGGTAAGTTGATGTCAGGCAGGCGACCGGTCGTAAAAACGCAGCCAAATCATATGACAGCATGTTTATAACATGTTGTGCCGACCCCACTTAGAGTGGGATAAGGGCAGGAAGATGATGATGATATTAGAAGAGAGAAAAAAAAAGTAAAAAAGGACATGTATAAAGGCGGACTTATCCCTAAAAGGGTTCTCTTCCAGTCAACTTTTGAGTAACAGAAGAAAAAGGACCAGAATTTAAGAAGAAAGAGAATACGGGTACGGGTAATATAGCGAAAACGAAAAAGTTTATATAAATTTTTAGTAGCTTTAGGTCTCAGATTGGGAACCACATTGTGACTTAAGCACTGATGTCCATGTGGAAAAGAGGTATACAGTTTTGGCATACACGGGCTTTCATGCCACAAGAGCTCTGGTAGGCTTTTCCGTCATGGTTCTCTTAATATCAAAAGAGCCCTTGCCACCATCGACATTCCTGCTCTTCTTGAGCCTTCCGGGATATGACGCTGATGGCAAGAGACCACGGCTTGACGCTGGTGCCTTGGGAACGAGGACGGGCCCTAATGTGGGACGCAACATGCGTTGATACGTTAGTCTCGTCCCATATCAGGGAAACAGCGTCAAGACCTGGAGCTGCGGCGGAAATGGCCGAATCCGGCAAACGGCGGAAGTATGCATCTATCATCGAGAGTTATATATTTGTGCCGTTTGCAGTCGATACCCTAGGGCCATGCAAACATTTTTTTATCCGTTTTAACACCTCGGTTGATTGCCTGTTCAGGTGACAAGAGGGCTGGCTCCTTTTTCACACAAATAATCAGCTTAGCGATTCAGCGCGGAAACGCTGCCAGCATTCTTGGGACGATTCCACGTGGGCATGATTTGTATAGTCCTAGCGTGTAAGTAATTTAAGATTGATATAACTTGTACATTTTTTATTTATTTTTGGTAAAATATTTGTACTTAATTTACCAAACCATAAAATGGCCTTAACCCCGACTAACAAGTAAATCAAGTAATACAATTTCTTTTGAATCGGCCAAGCGTTACATTGGCTGAGGTGCGGCTCGGCGTTAACAAATATTTGACATCCGCGTCTGTTCCCGCCACACATCCTCTTACTCATATTGTTTCATGACGTCTGCGGCGCCTCAACTAATATAATACGACTAGATATACTGAGCATGCTTTGTCCTACCACAAACTGTGAAGTAATTGTAAGTCTTAACAAAAATTAACGATTTTATACTTCAAAAGTAATAATACAATTAATTTGCTATAATCAGCAAAATAATTTTATTATTACTTTTGTATTGTGGATCTCCGCAAAGTAGCGCCTAAATTCTATAAATGATGTTATACTTGAAAATCTATGGGAGATCTAATTATGAGCTATATAAAAGTAACGGCCTGGTATTATCCAACTGCTGAGCATAGGCCTCCTCTCTCCGTTTTTGGAGAGAAGGGTTTAAGCTTACCTCCCACGCTGCTCTAATGCGGATTGGTAGGTTACACATATCCCCAGAATTCTCTAGAGATATACAGGTTTCTCACAATGTTTTCCTTCACCAAAAAGCGTGTCATAAATTGCAATTATGAATTAGATACATGAGTTTTAATACAAGACCTCATTGGTGCTTGCTCGCGATTTGAACCCGATTTGAAACCTCCTCGAAAGAGCCTCACGGTGTCACCACTGGGCTATCATAGCTTCATATCATAAAGTATATATTGTACCCGAAACGTCTTTCGCGCCAAACTCCTCAATTAAGTACTGTCTTTTCTGGATCATCAGTTTTATCTATTTTCAAAAGAAAAACGAGATATCCTGTGTCTTAGCCCGGTATCAAATTGGATTGTATGAAATTTTATCAATAGACCACCCTCATTTCTTACCGAGGTGTTGCAAAAGAATACTAAGGTAAGTTGACGTCAGGTAGGCGGCCGGTCGTAAAATACCTAGCCAAATCATGCAACAACATGTGCCGACCCCACTTAGAGTGGGATAAGAGCAGGAGAATGATGATTGCAGCATCTCAAGACCCCAACGTCCATAGTTTCATTGTATGTGCTCCGCCCATTACCATTTTAACTTCGCAACGCCCTAAGCTATATCAGCAACTGTGGTTCTTTTACGGATCTCCTTAATCCTGATTTGATATCGTAGAGACACCACCAAGAATATTTCGCTCTATCATCCGTTGATTAACTCTTTCTTATGACCTCGATGGTCCAAGTTTCCAACGTCAATGTCTCGAACGGGGTTTATCGGACGCCTATCTGAAAAGCAAGCCCGAAGCGGTTGATGTATCTGGTGCGCCCGATGCATCGTCCAGCGTAGGGGCAACTTTTAGAGTGGTCCCGACTCAGAGGTGGCGCACTCTGGGGTTCAGAGTTGCTGCTAGCGGGGATGGGGGCAATGTGTACAACGGTACCCTGTCCCTGCCACCAGCAGCGTGGTGGAGCACTGGTTTTTAGTCGGTGAGAGTCCGACATACCCGCCGCTGATGCCGTCGGGCGCTGATGACCCATAATGGGTTTCCTGACATAAAAAAATGTCCAATGTCAACAATAAGAAATTGTATTTTAAATGTGCACAATACATTGTTGTGCTTGTTGAGATATCATCGACAGGGATATTAATGATATTATTTCATTCACAGAATTCTGAGTTGCTCTTCTTACGTACAATGTAAAACGTGAAATAATAAACATATTATTTAAATTTTGTCATATACCTAATATTTAAAAATAATTCTGAAAATTTCGTCATATTTTCTGGCCTTTCAATCCTTCCTTAAACTTGTAGAAATATTTCAAATTCAAATTCAATTCAATTCAAAATATTCTTTATTCAAATAAACTTGTACACAAGTGCTTTTGAATCATCAACTCTACTGCTGGTTCGGAAAGCTGTTCCTACCGAGAAGAGCCAGCAAGAAACTCGGCGGTTGCTCTTTTTAAAAATACAATTCTTAATGCTAGTTACATTTAATGTTTCTATCTTGTACAGGGTCGAACAATATTTATATCCACGCATTTTTATCGTCTAAATAATCCTCAACAGTATAGTAGGCTTTCTGTATCAGCCTCTCCTTAATAGTGTTTTTAAACTGCTGTAATGGCAAAGTTAAAATTGATTGTGGAATTTTATTATAGAATCTTATACCCAAACCCACAAACGACTTACGTACTTTTTCAAAGCGCAAAGCAGGGGCCGCAAGCTTATGTCGGTTCCTACTTTGTCTATTATATACATCGCCTATTGTTTTATAATTCTTTATATTATTATATACAAAAATTAAATTACTTAAAATATACTGTGAGGCAAATGTAAGAATACCTATTTCCTTAAACTTCTCTCGCAGGGAATCCCGCGGACTTAAATTGTATATTCACGTACGGCTCTTTTTTGTAATACAAAGATTTTTTCATTATCCGCGCATTTACCCCATAGCAATATTCCATAGGACATAACACTATGGAAGTAAGCAAAATAAACAAGTTTTGCCGTTTCGACGTCAGTAAACTGTCTAATCTTTCGAACGGCATAGGCCGCTGAACTGAGTTTCCCTGCAAGAGTTGTTATGTGTGTGCTCCATTGGAGTTTTGTATCCAAAGTCATTCCCAAAAATACAGTTGCATTATCTGTTTTTAGTGAAACATTATTTATAAAAAGTCTATTTGCTGTTTTAGCAGCATTTGGTAATACAAATTCTATCCATTTTGTGTTATTTGAGTTCAGTAGTAAATTAATTTGTCTGAACCAATGAGCAACCTGCGACAAACCACTGTTTACTTCGTCAAATTTGTCGTCATTTCTATTTATTTTAAATATCAAAGATGTGTCATCAGCAAACAGTACAATATCGCATACTCTGAATAAAATACGGTAAATCATTTTTATATACTAAAAACAGAAAAGGACCAAGGATTGAACCTTGAGGCACACCCATAACTAAGGCCGATCCAGATGACTGCACATCATTAATACACACTCTTTGAATTCGGCTATGAAGATAGGATGCCACGAGTCGAAGCGCATTGTCTGTGATACCATAATGACCAAGCTTTAGCAACAGTGTCTCATGTTGAACACAATCAAATGCCTTGGACAAATCACAAAATACCCCTATGGCATTCTGTGAGTTCTCCCATGCATCAAAGATGTGCTTCACCAATCTCACACCCGCATCCGTTGTAGACCGACCCTTAGTAAACCCATACTGCTCAGGATGAAGCAAGTTATTTAAATTGAAATGCCTGAGCAGTTGATTAAGAATGATTTTTTCAAACACCTTGCTAAGAGTTGGCAAGATGGAGATGGGTCTATAGTTATTAGGGTCGCTCTTATCACCAGATTTAAAGACTGGGATCAATTTACTATATTTCATTAAATTCGGAAATATCCCTGTGTCTACAGATTTGTTAAAGATCTTGGCCATAATTGGTGCAATGATCTCAATAATATTATTAATTAATTTTACAGACATTCCCCATAGATCTGTTGTTTTTTTAATATTTAATGACTTAAAAGTTTTGACAATGTTGTATGGGGTAACGTGTTCAAATTTAAAACAAACAATGCTCTCCGCGACGCAGCCCTTCAATATATTAAAAGATTCTATTGAGGATGAGCTTATTGAGCTAGTGGTAGAAATTGGTATATTCTGAAAGAAGTGCTCAAATGCACTTGCCACTGCTGTATCGGAATTGATAATCTCATTCCCAATTTTAAACTGCATGGCAGAATTATCTATTTTTTTTCTGCCTATTTCTTCACCTATAACATCCCAAGTTGTTTTGATTTTATTTTCAGATTTAATTATTTTTCTCTTAATGTGAAGTGATTAGGCCTGTATGCAAACTTTTCGAAATATTTTAGAATAATTTTTTACATATTCTAGAAAAGTGGGGGAATGATTATATTCCTTTTCTGCATACAGATCAAATAACTTGTTTCTGCTTTTATAAATACAATCAGTGGCCCAATCGCTAAACTTGAGATGTTTTGACACTTTTTTTTCTATTATATTAAATGTCTTATTGAATTCACAACCAATAATACCAAAGAGGGCATTAAAAAGATCATCTGAGCTACCGCAACTTTTGTCAATCTTTGATAATTTTGATGATATTTTTACTTGGAATCGCTTTATTTTTTGAGAAGTGATAGGCCTGTATTTAATTAAACGTTTTTTTTCATGTATATAGTCAGGGACAGATATAATTTGCCCACTATGATCAGACCTTAAGCGTCTTATTACAGATTTTTCTAAGATATTACAACTGTAATTAGTAAAAATATTATCAAGGCCGGTAGCAGAGTCTGCAGTTATCCTAGTAGGTTCGTTAAATACATTTATCATTTCAAAGCATTGAAATAAATTTAGTAACCTACAACGATTAGAGGTATCCACTAAAATGTCAACATTAAAGTCCCCACAAATTAAAACTTTTTTTGAAGATTTACAAGTCTTCTGTAGAACTTCCTCCATAACTCTCTCAAAGTGTAAATAATCACTGGAGGATGGGCGGTATACAGAAACTATAATATAACGCTCTAACTCTACACAAGATAGCTCAATAGCTCAAAACAAAATTAACCTTAACTAACAAAAATCATATTATTTTTATGTAATATAATATAAAGCTAGCGAACTTCTGACCACCTTGAACAAGCATTCTATGGGTTTTTCAAAATCCATATTCCATAAAATTCAATGAAAGCTTAATTAAATATTAGGCAAGGTTTGATAGGTTAGATAACGTTGTTTAATACTGAATTTACGAACGCACTCTTCTTGAGAGTGACAAAAAATTTGTATGGGAAAATAAAATTGTTATTTTTACATAATTTATAGAATTAGGCGTTACTTTGTGGAGATCCATAACACAAAAGTAATAATAAAATTATTTTTCTATAATTCGCGATAAACTTTATTATTATCGCGGATTATAGCAAAATAATTTTATTATTACTGTTGTTTTATTATTTTTCTTACAATTTCTTTGTATCACTTCTTTCTTTTAAACCTTCCTCGGACTTCAACAAATTATTAAAAAACTAAAATTAGGCAAATTGGCCATCCGTTTTCGAGTTTTAGCAACACTAACAATCTCCACATCATCTTTATAAATATAGATTATGTATAATACAAAAATACTAAAAATCCTGTGATCCCGTGAAAAAATCTGAGCAAAGACCTTTGTTTGTTAAAGAGAAAGATATAGCGAAGTTGCTTGATGCATTTTAAAGGAAATATATAACGTACCCTGGTGGGGTTTGATTCCCACTTCTCTGAGCAAATTCCGTGTTCTTTTTAAAGGGAAAGAACGAAGTTTTTCTTACCACAAAGCGACGACGAAATATATAAAAAACCCTGGTTGGGTTTGATACCACGACCCATTGGCAAGGGTCACACTAACTATGACTAATCAAAGTCATACCATCAGTCCTCCACATCACGTCGCCCTAAGCCGTGGTCCGGCCTCACAGGAGGCACACTTAGGACGACGTTCGCCATAGCTAGTAGAGCTTCTGAGCTCTACTTTGACGATGCTACTGCGCTCACCCGTCCCACCCGGTGACGCTGTAAAAGCCGTTAGGGCTAACAGCGTATAGTCAATTTAAAAAAAAATAGGATCACACTGCCCACCGTTGGGCTGTTACTAGCTATAACTTACATCTTTGACTGATTTCATACAAAGTAACATAACAAAATCCCAGCTACAACCTTATTGTCCGCGCCCCCTGCCTACGCGCTAACCGACTCTAATATGACGTTATTTATTACGCACAGTGTGTGGCGGCCTTATCTGGGTTACACCTTTGTCACACTTTGTTACGAATAAATAATATCTAAGTGAATTAGTTAATGCCGACTTGGTGATAAATTGTTTGTGTTTTGAATGAGGCATTATGTTTGCGATAAGTGATAAATATTATCTTAAAGACTTAAGAGACTCAAATAGATGTATATAAGCTCTATTATTTATGTTGTAAAAGCTAATTTGAATTTAAAACTAACTAACTAAACTTAATTACGTAATAACTTCTGAAAAAAGTTAGTCAATCCAACAGTTGTGCCATTACCTTTGAATAATTTTAAAATTAGGAGTTAACTCGCGGAGTGCCATCATACTAAAGTAAAGACAATATTATTTTGATATAATCCCCAATAAATAAAATCTAAAATTTATGTTAAGTGTAGTGTACTATCGTTTTAATACCTGATGCATACAGGATTCATAAAATTCTGCTTTAATGGCTGGGATTCGGACCCAGGACCTCTCGATCGCAATTCCGTTACTCTAAGCATTCCGCTATCGCGGCTTCACATTTTACATTACTTTTAACTCTTTTATCGATATAAGAGCCCACGGCGCCAGTCGCGGTCAGTAGCTAGTATTTGCAAAACGAAAGCCGAAACAAGTAATGGCCTTATTTACATAGTTTCATATAAAATGCACAGAGCACATTATAAATAAATAAATATATGAGACACTTACACACACGATTGTTCGTCCCCATAGTAACTTAATACTTGTGTTATGGGTGACAGACAACTGGTGAATATATACATATATATTTTTTAAATACATACTTAAATACAAATATAAATGTCAACAAATTCATGAATAAAAATGTTGGCTCTTGGCAGAAATAGAACTCGCAACTCGCAGATCTGAAGACTAGGTCACTACCGACCCAGTCAGCCAGATAAAAGGGCCCACGGCGCCAGTCGCGGTCAGTAGCTAGTTTGCAAAGGGAAAGCCTTAATGGCCTTATTTATATAGTTTCACATAAAATGCACAGTACATTCAAATAATGAAACGGGTTTTTTTGGACATTGTCACAAAGGCTGCGTAGGTGCGGCGCGACGTGGGCGTCACGCAAAAAGGTACCAGGTTTAAATTACTGGTGTTGTTATAAATCAAATGGCCCCTTGACTTCTGTGCTCGTGATGCGCAATTTAATGTACTTTTATCTTTATGTTATTATCTTATGAACTTGAATCGTACCACATATGTATAAACTTGGAGCGTGTTTCTTTGAAATTGAAATTCGATTTTTTTTATTCAAATAAACTTGTGCTTTTGAATCGTCAATTCTACTGCTGCTTCGGAAAGCTGCTCCTACCGAGAAGAGCCAGCTAGAAACTCGGCGGTTGCTCTTTTCAACATAATGCTTATCTAAAATAATCTCGTTTCGATTTTAATGTAAAATTCATTCACAGATTTTGTACTTTATATAGTGACTAGCAATTCGCCCGCGTGAAAAGATTAAAACCGTTATATAGTATTTTGATAACGACAAAAATGGTTGAAGTTAAGGATGTGACTTGAAGTAAAAAAAATCGATTAATAAATAATCGATTTTCATCCCTTTATAAATAATCGATTATAAAAAAATCGATTATTTTGTTACAAAATTTTCGACTATTTCAAAAGTTGTCTTTTTAATTTTAATAATTAATTACAATTAAAGTGGACAACTACCAAGAAATAATATAAGATGCGCTGTTTGTGAAATTGGCTAAATTGATTTCATCCAACAATGTCTATCTAATCTTAAAAAACAAGAAAAAGATTAAAAAAGAAAAAGGATACCTAAAATAATCGATTATTTTAAAAATCGATTATTTTTTCACATCGCTAGTTAACCTTAAAAGCTAGACATACGTCGCGGACTTTAATTTAGAACTTTTAGAGGGGAACAATTGGGTATTACATGATTTTTTAATAACTTTCACCGTTTACTTAGCGCACGCAAGGAAAGCTTTAAATATTGCCGTTTTCGTAATATTTTTTATTACTGCCCCTCTCCTATTCACCTTAGCGTGATGTTATATAGCCTATAGTCTTTGTCGATAAATGGACTATCTTACACTCAAAAAAAAATTTCAAATCGGTTCAGTAGTTCTTGAGATTAGCGCGTTTAAACAATCAAAGAAACAACAAGATTAAACTTTACACAGTGATTAAACTTTATTTCTTAAAATCAGTTAATTTATAGTATGTTTTTTTCCATTTCCATAAGAAAATTGGGATTTTTTACCCTTAAGTTAAACCAGTATTTACTTACCGGAATTGAGTATTAGGGTACGGTCGTTGATTCCTATAAAATGTGTTTTTATTTTTTTATGGTGTGCGAAGTGTCGTAAAAGATGACTAAGGTAAGTCGACCCACCATGTGGTATCCGGTTGAGTAGAATAGAACCTCTTTCTTACCGATCTCGTAAAATACGATTAGGGTAGGTTAACGTCAGGCAGGTGCCGGTCGTAAATACGTAGCCAAATCATGTGACAACATGTTTATAACATGTTGTGGCGACCCCACTTAGAGTGGGATAAGGGCAGGAGGATGATGATGTTTCATATCGAGGTGTCGTTAAATACGATTAAGATAGGTTGACGTCAGGCAGGCGCCGGTCGTCACAACATCTTTATAACATGTTCATGTTCACAACATGTTTATTACATGTTATGCCGACCCCATTTAGAGTGAGGTAAGGGGCAGTAGGATTTTTGTATGGCGGTAGTATATAGGTACCTAAAATTAAAATTAACATCGTAAGGTTTACCACTCTGTTTAAGCAGTGAAAGTTTATAAAACAAACAGATAGATTTCGCATGAACAATATCAGTAGTGCGCGGTAAATAATTCATCGTTCTCGTATCATTTGTTCCGAGATACGAGCCGCAACAATCATAAAAGAGATGAACACGATACGAAGCGCTACAATTCATCCGCAGATCGTATCGTCGCGGTTTTGTCCGCGCTCGTTACGGTCGTACAGATGTCCGCGCGTTGTCGCGTATTGTACTGTCATAATGATTGCGAACGTGCTAAATGCTCAGCGTGCGGACTAGCGATTATATTTAACTAGTTATAGCTAGTAAAATGGTGCTGAAAGCTCTATTACGAGATGGTAGATACTATCAATGAATAGGTTATAGATAAATAGGTTGACAGAGCCTTTCTTGGTAATTTTTTACAAAATAATAAAATAAAAACAGATTTAAAAGACGCCTACGCCGTGTGGTATCCGGCTGAATAGAATAGTACCACCCTCATCTATTACTGAGGTGTCGTAAAAGGCGACTAAGGTAAGTCGACCCGTTGTGTGGTACCCGGCTGAGTAGAATAAATCAACCTCATTTATTACCGAGGTGTTGTTAAAAGCGACTAAGGTAAGTTGACCCACCGTGTGGTATCCGGTTTAGTAGAATCGACTACCCTCTTTCTTATCGAGGTGTCGTAAAATACGGCTGAGGTAAGTTGATGTCAGGCAGTCGGCCGGTCGTAAAAACGCAACCAAATCATGTGACAGCATATTTGTAACATTTTGTGCCGACCCCACTTAGAGTGGGATAAAGGCAGGAGGTTGATGAAAAACAGATTTAAAAGACTAAAAAATGAAGTTTCTTACTTTAAAAATAAAGAAAAACCTAACTACCTAAACCTAAAAGTTATTCAGAAAGGTTCAGGTTAATAGTACATAACCGTTATATGTAAATTGTGTTGGAAAGTTCGCGTGGTTGTAAATAAAACTTCTGCAGCTACTAAAGAATTGTAGATCAACAAAAGAAATTCCGCGATAGCATGTCTCTATCTCTTATGGTTAACTTAGAATAACTACTTTTGTTCAAAATTTGTTCAAATCGTTCAAAATCAATTTGGGAAAATTTTTGTGACGCACTGATTTCCGCGCAGGCGAAGCCGTTAGCATAGATAGTATAAATATAATGAATCGGGTGTTATTGTTGGGTTGTAGGGGGTTCGAACCCCCAATTTATATCGGACGTCTGGCTTACAGGTCCCCGAGGCGGTCGGTGCATCTGGTGCTCCCGATGCACCGGGTAGCGGAGGGGGGCTTCTTTTTCGAGTGGCCCCTACCCGGAGAAGGTGTTTGTCCTCTGGGATCAGAGCTGTCGGCGGGGAAGGGGACAATATGTACAATGATACCCTGTCCTTGTCATCGGCAGCGTGGTGGAGCACACAGGCCGTTTAGTCGGTGCGAGTCCGACATAACCGCCGCCTGTCCCCGTCGGGCGGCGGTACCCATAAGAGGCTTTTTCCTGTATTAAAAAAAAGGTTTTCAATCCCCTTCAACCTAACAATAACGCTGATAGTGTATCGTACGGTTTCACAGCTAACTTAAAAAGTAACACGCCTTTACTTTTTAAAATACGTAATTGAAACGCGTGAACATTTAAGCCCAAAGTATCTCGGATTCATCTCGGTATCCTTTAAAGACGCTGACGCGACATAAAACGAGTTCGCACACGTCGCCTTTGACCTAAAAGGGATGACATTTCGTATCATTCCAGACCGCTATACATCAAGTTTCGTCTGATGACGCACAACCGGTCAAGGATACACAAAAACTAACTGTTTAATAAAAATACATCCATAACTAAAAGAAATTGTGCTTTAATCTTTTTTTTAAGAGAATCTATGTAATGCTAAGTGTGGGAAGCAGGCAACGTTCACATACGTTATACATGCAGGACCAGGCACCATACGTATCACAAAACGCCGCCGCCAGCAATAATTCACAGAAGCACTACACCTACTCACTTCTACAATCTTACTATCGTTTCGCCCCGAAACCGGTGCATCATCAGGATAGGCTCAACAACAAAATCGTAATGCGTAAAATATAACATTGGTCACCTATTTAACGAGCCTAATTAATTAAGTCTCCAATTCCGGTTTACTACACGTGTTTGGAGGGAAAAATTATGGTGGGGGTTAATCTATTCCTTTATAATCTATTCTACCCCACTCTATCCCACTCTAAGTGGGGTCGGCACAACATGTTACAATTATGCTGTCACATGATTTGGCTGCGTTTTTAAGACCGGCCGCCTGCCTGACGTCAACTTACCTCAGTCGTATTTTACGACACCTCGTTAAGAAATGAGGTTGGTCTATTCTACTAAACCGGATACCACACGGTGGGTCAACTTACCTTAGTCGCCTTTTACGCCACCTCGGTAAGAAATAGGTGTGGTCCATTCTACTCAACCGAATACTATACGGTTGATCAACTTACCTAAGTCGCCTTTTACGACACCTCGCTAAGAAACGAGGATGATACTATTCTATTCAACCGGATACCACACGGCGTACAAGATTAATTCATTTAAATATTAAAGATGGTGAAGAAGGAAAGTGTTTGTACTTTTCCTTGTTTACGTAACGAATTGGATTGAAACAAAAAAAGGGGATCGCATCCTTCCGTTAACACTAAAGCTCAAATACACCTTAAACAGTGGTTGTGAACCATCGGTCGCACAGTTGGAGGTGTTAACAAATTAAGTCCGGCACTAAACGGTGGGCAATCGTTTTAACAGCACCCTTTGTGCAACACATAAAACAATTACGGCTCGTTCCTCCGTTTGCTGGCGACTTAGAGTGTAATACGGTGGTGGTGGTACAAATCACAAGCGACGAGCGATTATAGAAGCGACTTGCAACCGCAAATTTATGACCGACAAAAGGCTGCGGCTCCTGCTTTACGTCTTGCAAAAATACGTAAGTCGTTTGTGGGTTTGGGTATAAGATTCTTTTTTTTTATACAGGAAAAAACCCCTAATGGATACCGCCGCTCGACGGGAACAGACGGCGGTTATGTCGGACTCGCACCGACTAAAACGACCTGCGTGCTCCACCACGCTGCTGATGTCAAGGACAGGGTATTGTTGTTCACATTCCCCATCCCCGCCGACAGCTCTGATCCCAGAGAACACCTCCCCGGATAGGGACCCGTCGAAAGAGAAGCCCCCTCCACTAGTCGATGCATCGGGAGTACCAAATGCACCGACCGCCTCGGGGACCCTTAAACCAGACGTCTGATTGGGTATAAGACTCTATAATAACATTCCGCAATCAATTTTAGCTTTGCCATTACAGCAGTTTAAAAACTGATTACTGTATAAAGATACGGGTCACAATGCACTGACTGGAGTCAATTCGTGACTCTGATTCGCAACTCTGCCGAAATGTCGAACCTTATACAAAGTTAATTCAATTTTAATGTGACGTGGCCCGTAAGTTTATATAATAATCAGTATGAATCGCGAAAGTTAAAAAACAATAATTATAAAAGGCTAATACAGAAAGCCTACTATACTATTGAGGATTTCTTTGATGATAAGAATGGATATAGCTACCCTTCGACCCTGTGGAAGACAGTTATGACTAAATGTAACTAGTAATCAGAGGTATATTTTTAAAAGACCTACCGCCAAGTTTCTTGCTGCCTCTTCTTGATAGGAGCCAGCAGGAGAGTTACGATTCAAACGCACTTGTTTATATATTTACACACGGCAGCGGCGAGGCAGCAGAGGCGCGACCACCGCCACCACTAATACTTCACACAAGCATTACACATACTCACTACCACTATTTCTACGATCGTTTCGCCGCAAAAAATCATCAGAGGGATGTAAGGTATGTGAACGTTGCCTGCTTCACACACTTAGCATTACATATATAGCAAAATAAATCTATTGTAACTTTTGTATTATGGAATACCTCAAACGCCTGCTTTTAAGGTGCTTCTTGGAGAAATCGCTATTCGCTTATGACTTAAGAGCTGACAAATATCGTTGGTATAAATACCCAGGTTCCCATGCGTCGCCACGCCTACAGTCGAGATTTGTGTGCAGTTTTAATTGTCGACAACCGAGTAACCAATCAGTGTGGCCTGCCAGTTATCGTGTATCGTAAGAGATAAATAACAATATATTAATTAGGCTAGTAACACCATCTATTGCATACGATGTAAAACTTTATAACCTTCCTTGTTACTCTGTGAAAATATATAGTCTGTTGAAAAACGCCAACGAGTTTTATTAGGTTATGGGCCCAGACTCAAATTTAATAGACTTTCAGTGTGTTATTTTGTGCATTAGTGCTACAAAATGTCTGGTAACTACGCAGTTAACGTTCAAAAATTAAAGGGGCGAGAAAATTATGATGACTGGGCGTTCGCAGTCGAAAATTTCATGATTTTGGAAGGCGTGGATGTGACCAGTGCAATGGAGTTAACGGATGCGGAAAATAAGAAGGCGAGGGCGAAAATCATTATGACTATCGATCCATCGTTATTTATCCACATCAAGAGCGAAGCCACTGTACAGGATCTATGGATCAAACTGAAGTCTTTGTTTGACGATTCAGGTTTTACTCGCAAGATTACTCTATTAAGAAATCTCATATCAATACGATTGGAGAGTTGTGATTGTATGACCAGTTACGTCAACCAACTTGTTGAAACGGCTCAACGGTTGAAGGGTACGGGTTTCGAAATTAACGATGAGTGGATTGGCTCGCTATTGCTGGCAGGACTCCCTGAAAGATTTGGTCCTATGATAATGGCAATAGAACATTCAGGACTGAAGATAAGTGCTGATGCTATTAAGACAAAATTGTTGGACATGAGTTCGGATTTTGAGGTTAAATCGGGAGGTGGGCTAATTGCACGTGCGCAGAAACGTCACTCACAAGTGCGAGCGCAAAGTAGTAACGAAAGTAGCAAAAACGAAACTCTCACGTCATCTGTCATTGGAAATGTCAATACAACTCCGAAAAAACAAATTCGTTGCTACCATTGCAAAAAGATAGGCCATTTTAAAAGCCAGTGTCGCCTATTAAATAAAGACAAACAAAAATCAATAACGAATGTGTTGAGTGCAGTTTTTCTTACGCGAGAGTTTAATCATAACGACTGGTACGTCGACTCTGGCGCCAGTGCTCACATGGTGTCAAACAAAAATATGTTAACAAACTTATCTTACGAACCGAAAGTTAAAGAAATTATTGTGGCCGATCGCACGAAAGTTCCGGTGTTGTGCTCCGGTAATCTTCGACTTACTACGCGAGTGAATACTTTCACACATGAAGTACAAATTAACAATGTTTTGTGCATACCAACACTCACTACAAATTTGCTTTCAGTGAGCAGAATGATTGCAAATGGTAACAAGGTTTCCTTCAATAAAAATGGATGTTACATTTACAATGCTCAGAATGTTTGCATTGGTGAAGCAAGTTTGGAAAATGATGTGTACAGATTAAACATTGAAAAGTCAAAGCAGATTTTAGCAGCAACAGTAAAGATTTCGTGTGACACTTGGCACAGACGATTAGGTCATATAAATATGAATGACCTTGATAAAATGAAAAAAGGAGCAGTTGAAGGTGTAACTTACGAAGAAAAGCAGGAAATAAGTAAATCAAGTTGTGTAGTTTGCTGTGAAGGCAAGCAAACTAGGCTGCCTTTCTCTGCGAGTACAAGCGCTAGTAGCAGAGTCCTAGAAGTGGTTCACACAGACTTATGTGGCCCAATGGAAAAGAAATCTCTTGGTTTAGCTAGATACTATCTGTTATTTGTTGACGACTACAGCCGGATGTGTTTTGTATATTTTCTAAAGGAAAAGAATGAAGCTTTTAAATATTTTAGACAGTTTAAAGAGCAAGTTGAAAATCAACAGTCACAGAAAATAAAGATATTGCGGTCTGACAATGGTGGAGAGTTTTGCTCTGTTGAAATGGAAAATTATTTAAAACAACATGGTATAATTCACCAAAAGACAGTCGCCTACACACCTGAACAAAATGGGTTGAGCGAAAGATATAATAGGACAATTGTAGAAAAGGCACGTTGTCTTTTATATGATGCTTCATTTGACAAAAGCCTATGGGCAGAAGCTGTGAATACAGCTGTATATCTAAAAAATAGATCACCAACAGCTGTTTTGGGCAATAACACTACTCCATATGAAATGTGGACTACCAGAAAACCTGATCTTAGCCATATCAGAGTATTCGGAAGCCCAGCTATGGTGCACATTCCAAAAGTGAGACGTAACAAGTGGGACAAAAAGTCTGAAATGTTATATCTAGTTGGATATTCAGAAAATACCAAAGGCTATAGATTGTATGATCGTAACTCACATAAAATAACGGTGGCACGGGATGTTGTGATAATGGAAAATCTTAAGAATGACACAACAGAAATAGTGGTTGAAGAGAGGGAGCCAGACAAAGATATAAAAAACAATACGACAATAGAAGGGGAAAATTCAAAAATCATTGAAGAAAATGAGAGTATAAGCATAGACGATCCAACATATCTTGTAAGTGATTCATCAAGTGATCAGGACGAGGACTACAGTGATTGCTTAACAGCAGACGACCAGATGGTCACTACAGAGGGAAAAGTTGTCATTCAACAAGGGAAGCGTGTCCGTCGTGCACCAGATAGATACTATATTTCTAACATGTGTATTGAAGATTTAACAATTGAACCAATATCCCTGAAGGATGCTCTCTCAGGACCCGAAAGAGACCAGTGGTATAGTGCCATGCAAGAAGAGCTTAAATCTTTTAGAGACAATGACACATGGGAATTAGTAGACAGGCCGAGTGCGGGCACTGTTGTGAAAAACAAGTGGGTTTTTAAGAAAAAGTGTGACAGTAGTGGTGATGTGCGGTATAGAGCCCGACTAGTTGCTAAGGGCTTCACCCAAATAAAAGGTATGGACTATAATGAAACATTTTCACCTGTTTTGCGTTATTCTACATTGAGACTCCTCTTTGCCTTAAGTGTTCAGTTAGAACTAAAAATGAACCATTTAGATGTACCAACAGCTTTTCTGAACGGTGACATTAATGAATGTGTATTTATGGAAATACCAGATAATTCGAATTTCAAAAATTGTGATAATAAAGTTTTGAAATTAAAAAAGGCCATATATGGGTTGAAACAATCAGCAAGGGCTTGGTACATAAAAGTGGAATCCAGTTTGTTAAAGTTAGGTTTCAAGAA
This sequence comes from Morpho achilles, assembly GCA_947086495.1. Classification (NCBI taxonomy): domain Eukaryota; kingdom Metazoa; phylum Arthropoda; class Insecta; order Lepidoptera; family Nymphalidae; genus Morpho; species Morpho achilles. Next base: position 15,668,099 of record CAMTZB010000014.1, on the reverse strand, counting down.
GTCCAAATATGAACCCTGTTTGTTTATAAAATGTCATGATAATGTTAAAATTTATGTAGCAATATTCGTGGATGATTTTTTTGTATTCTATAATTGTGAAAATACTTACAATAGCTTGAAAAGTGTCTTAGAGTCAAATTTCAAGATTAAAGATATGGGTCAAATAAAAAATTGTCTTGGCATGAATGTAAATGTAAAAAGAGATTGTATAACCTTGGATCAAGAACAATTTATTGATATTATTCTAAAAAAATTCAATATGACTAATTGTAAAGTTTCGGATACTCCGATGGAAGTAAACTTAAAATTAGAAAACGCTGTTAATGACAATTGTAGTAAATTATATCCTTATCAACAATTAGTTGGATCCCTGATGTATCTTTCAGTTCTTACAAGGCCAGATATTTCCTTTAGTGTTAGTTTTTTGAGCCAATTTAACACCTCTTTTAATGAAACACATTGGAGACATTTAAAAAGGTTATTGAGATATTTACAAAAAACTAAAAATTTTGGTTTAATTTTTAAGAGAAATTATACTGATTTACATGGTTTTGTTGATGCTGATTGGGCATCTTGTAACATTGACAGAAGGTCTTATACAGGATATTGTTTTAAATTGTCAGGTTGTGTAATAAGTTATGAGTCAAGGAAGCAAAGGACAGTAGCCCTGTCTAGTACTGAAGCCGAGTATATGGCGCTTTCAGAGGCCTGTAAAGAGGCAATATATTTAAAAAATTTAATGTCAGAACTTTGTGTGTATGATAGAAATAAATCTTTAAGCTTGTATAGTGATAATCAAAGTTCTTTGAAATTGGCTGCTAATCCATTGTTTCACAGGCGTACTAAGCACATTGATGTACGACATCATTTCACTAGAGAATGTGTTATAAATAAAGATATTCAAATTTATTATTTACAAACTTCTTGTATGCCGGCAGATATACTTACTAAAGGGCTTTGTAAAAATAAACATTATAAATTTTTGGATATGATGGGAATAGGAAAGGTAAATTAAAATAAGTAATTTCTTAATTTTTGTTTATTAAAATACTTGTGATATTGTAACTTAAAACTAATTATTGGAATATTTTGTTAAGAGAGGGTGTAAGAGATAAATAACAATATATTAATTAGGCTAGTAACACCATCTATTGCATACGATGTAAAACTTTATAACCTTCCTTGTTACTCTGTGAAAATATATAGTCTGTTGAAAAACGCCAACGAGTTTTATTAAATACAACCCCGTAATACGTACTGATATTATAAATATGAAAGTCTGTCTGTTACGCTACATGTGATAATACACTAAAGCAATATTGATTAAATTTGACACAATTAAATACAACCAGTATAATAGATGGAATATCTATTTTTCTTTGGGGAATAGGAAAAACCACGTTGCATTATTGGGGGTACTCAAATAAAAAATTTAAAATTTAAAAGTTTGTGAAATTTTGCATCTGTTATTTCTTGGTAGTTGTCCACTTTAATCAGTCTTTATTGTAATTAATTATTAATATTAAAGAAGGCAACTTGTCAAATAGTCAGAAAAAATCGAATTTTTAAAAAATCGATTATTTGTTATTAAAATCGATTATTTAATAATCGATTTTTTCTACTCCATGTGTCAGCCCTGTACAAAAGCACTTGTTTACTTGAACAAAGAATATTTTGAATTAGAATTTCATGTCTCGACATGTCTGTTTTGTATATCTATACGTTTTTACATATGACTAAACTAATTAAAAACAATTCGTTTAAAAACAACACTTAATCGTTTTCAAGCCGACAGTAAAGTAGTAAGAAATATCTCCAATAATACAAAAACATACGTGACGCGAGAGTAAATAGTGAGTCAGGACAGATAAAGGGTATCGGGTTACCTTCCCGGTACGGCACACTACAAGGACGATAATGTTACTTCAAAATAATGGGTTGAACTACACTCAATTCTATTAGCGGAATGCGTAATAAGGGCGATTTACTTGGAAGGATAATATGCTTAAATTGAAATGACCTTTGAACTAGCTGGTAAAATTTAAGACCTGCTTTTGACTCGCCCGGCTTAGAGGGTAGTGACCCTGCCTTCGGCTCCGCGAGTCGCGGGTTCTGTGGTGTCTGGGTGAATACCTATTTGTATCTAAGTGTGTATTTTTAAATATATATATATATATATATATATATATATATATATATATATATATATATATATATATATATATATATTCACCAGTTGTCTGTCACCCATAACACAAGTATTAAGTTACTTACTTTGGGGATGGACGACCGTAAGTGTCCCATATATTTATTTATTATTTGTTTTCACTTCAGTTTGTTTAAAATTTAAATTCAACTTAGTCTTTGTTCAAATAAACTTGTAAACAAGTGCTTTTGAATCGTCAACTCTACTGCTGGTTCGGAAAGCTGTTCCTACCGAGAAGAGCCAGCAAGAAACTCGGCGGTTTTATTTTTAAATACAATTCTTAATACTAGTTACATTTAATCGTTTCTTTCTGGTACAGGGTCGAACAATATCTATATCCACACATTCTTATCGTCTAAATAATCCTCAACAGTGTAATAGGCTTTCTGTATGAGCCTCTCTTTAATAGTGTTTTTAAACTGCTGTAATGGCAAAGCTAAAATTGATTGCGGAATTTGACACTGACACTGCTTAAGACAAATTCTATTCTAATCATCCGCATTGTACACTCTCGACGTGACTTTTGCACTCGCCAGCCCATGTAAAGTAAAGTAAAGTAACAGCCTGTTACTATTCCACTGCTGGGCATAGGCCTCCACTCTCCATTTTTGGAGAGAAGGGTCGGAGCTAAGACCTACCACGCTGCTCCAATGCGGATTGGTAGGTTACACATATCCCTAGGATTCTCTAGAGATATGCAGGTTTCCTCACGATGTTTCCCTTCTCCGAAAAGCGTGTGATAAATTGCAATTATCAATTAGACACATAAGTTTTAATAGGAAAACTCATTGGTGTCTGTGATAGTGAATGTATATAGTGCTTGTGTATGGTGGTGGCGGTGGTGGAGGTTTGTGCATGTGTTTTTTACGAATCCTGCATGTATCAGGTATGAAAACCGATTGTCCACTCTACATTTAGCATTATATATATTTTCTATTTTACTTCATAGCGGATTATAGCAAAATAATTTTATTATTACTTCTGTATTAAGGCATCAGTTTAAATTTCTTAAAATTATGCGTTTTATGTTCCCGCTGATTCTGCCGTTAATTACATGGTGTCTATTTACCTGGAGACCACTGAAAATCAGCAGTGAGAAGGCTTCCAGTCTGAGTTGCCATCCTTTTCGACCTTTCACAGCTGTTAAAAGTTAAGTTACGGCCTGTTACTATCCCACTGCTGCCTCCTCTCTCCATTTTTGAAGAGAAGGGTTGGAGCTAAGACCTACCACGCTGCTCCAATGCGGATTGGTAGGGATTTACACAAATCCCTAGGATTCTTTACAGATATGCAGGTTTCCTCATGATGTTTTCCTTCACCGAAAAGCGTGTGATAAATTGCAATTATCAATTAGACACATAAGTTTTAATAGAAAACTCATTGGTGTCTGCCCGGGTTTGAACCCATGATCGTCTCTAGAGATTCACACGGTCGCACCGCTAGGCCATCACACAGCTGTACTTGTTGTTTACTTTAATTATTTAGTTTAATACTCAAAGTTATTTATGTATAAATATAATTTGTAATGTGTATTTATAAGGTGTGTATCTGTAAGGTTAAAGTCGAATAAAGATCTTCTTATTCTTATTCTTACCTTAATATTTCATCGGAAATCTTTTACATGTAAAGGGCCGACATTCGGGGGTAAAAATTTCAATGAGACCTTTTTATCTCGGCCTGAACAATGCCGTCGAAGGCTAACGATGCAATTAAAGGGTTTCGGAGATTTTGCGGAACAAAAATGTATCTGAAGCTTATGGCTTATGAATATTTATATACACGATTGCCGCGTTATAAAGTTAACTAATCACCAAGTAGATGCAATTCGACCATAATCAATTTAAATTTAGGTATAGTTTTAGTATAAATGATCGTTGAAATTGTCGTAATAAATATGTGTAAATATGTGCTTGTGTAGTGTGATGTGATACGTGCGGTAACTAATCCTGCATGTCTTGTATAAGTTTTGCTTTGTACAATAAGCATTACATAGATTTTCTTAACAAACGCGGTGTGCGGTCGGCACCATACGTCATATTATAAAACAAAGTCCATATTTCCCTATGTATGCATAAAACTTTTAAACTACGCAACAGATTTTGATGCGGTTTTTTTTAATAGATAGAGTGATCCCAGAGAAAGGTTTGTACGTATAATAACATTTAATACGGAGTAGAGAAATAATGTAATTTTTGAGGTTTCTGTAAATAATTACATTTTTTTCCGCTTACATTGCAAACGCAGGCTAAACCCTAAAAGATTTATCAAAATAATGTACTAAGTATTTGTACACATTGAAAAGGTGTACAGAAAAGTCCGCGACAGTATATGTCTATCTCTTATGGATAACCCACAATAGCAATTTTTGTCATTTACTTTTTACGAAAAATGATGCCTTATGTTCAAAGCAATTTTTATACAATACAGCATTAATCCTTATCCAATTAAGAACCTTAAATATATTGTTTATTTAATATTGATCAATATGACCCTTTACAGCATGTAATTTAAATAAACAGTTTCGAAAATATTACAGATTTAAAATGCAGGGGCCGCGCTGCGAGCCTGTAAATAGCGCGTCGGAGGTCGCGGTTCGCCTCTCGGCGATGCTTCCGCGCTCGCCCGTCTTATCGGTGACGCTGTCAAAGCCATTAGGGCTAACAGCATTAGTCAAATTCGAAAAAAAAAAACGCGGTTCGCCCTTTAACCAATTGAATTTAGCAGCGATCGGACGCATTTATGATCGGAGTTCTCTAGCGAGGAAAATAACAATCACTACATATTATAAAACAAAGTCTATATTTCCCTATGTATGCATAAAATTTTAAAACTACGCAACAGATTTTGATGCGGTGTTTTTTAATAGATAGAGTGATTCCAGAGGAAGGTTTGTACGTATAATAACATTCAATACGGAGTAGAGAAATACTGTAATTTTTGAGGTTTCTGTAAATAATTACATTTTTTTCCGCTTATATTGCAAACGCAAGCTAAACCCTACGAGATTTATCAAAATAATGTATTAAGTATTTGTGCACATTGAAAAGGTCTACAGAAAAGTCCGCGATGGTATATGTCTATCGCTTATGGATAACCCACTAAAGCATTTTTTGTCGTTTACTTTTTACGAAAAATAATGCCTTATATTTGAAGCAATTCTTATACAATACAGCATTAATCCTTATCCAATTAAGTACCTTAAATAAATAGTTGACTTAATATAGATTAATATGGCCGTTTACAGCATGTAATTTAAGTGAACATTTTCGGAGATAATACAGATTTAAAATGCCGTGAGGAGGCCGCGCTTCGCCCTATAACACTTCAACTTTAGCAGCGATGTCACTCTTTCAAGAGTTTGTTTAAAGACATTCTGTAATTAATTGTAAAAATAAAATACATAGGGAAAATATAAAAGTAAATAAGTAATAATGTACTATATGAATTTAGATATTCCAAAGATAGCAGGAAATCTTCTTGGTATAGGGAAAGGAAATTGTTTTTCTCCAAATTTAACGCTACGGCCACGGGCAGTAATGAATAAATCAAAACAATCATGGATCAATTTTAATCTTTTTTTTACACTGACTGACATGGGATATATATTTTATACCCGTGCGAAGCAGGGGCAGGCCGCTAGTTATATATAAACATGTCACATAATTTGGCTAGGCTATTTCACGACCAGCCGCCTGTCTGATGTCAACTTACCTTAGTCGCCTTTTACGACACCTCATAAAGAAATGAGGGTGGTCTATTCTATTCAGTCGGATACGACACATTATAATTTGGGTCGGTCAGTTAATTTTATATAAAACTTCTTAACAAACACAAATTATAGCATAGTAATTCTATATTATATTATATCTTTTGTATTATTGAATTCAGTACGAATATTCCTATAAATTATATAGTTTGGATTTTATAGAATTAGGCGCTACTTTGCAGAGGTCCATAATAAGGTTTATTGTCAAAGACTATAATATTATAACTCTATAATCAGAGATATCGCCAGAGCAACACCACGTACTTGACATATATATAGATTTTGAATTTTCGCATTTTATACTTGTTATTGCATAAATTTTATTATTATTTATTACACAGAATACAAAAATATACGAATAATACATACAAATACACTACATCATTTCGTTACCACGGCGGATGGCCCTCGTACAAAATGTCGAATCTAATATAGAGGTAATAATTAAAATAAAAATAATAAATAACATCACGCTTAGATGAATAGGAGATGAGCAGCAATTTAAAATATACCGCAAACGGCGCAGAAATCTTTTATAAATAACTCAGGATAAGTACTTTTATGTTCAAAATTTTAATTTGCCAAAAAAAATTGTTAAACATTGATTTGTTGCGGGCGAAGCTATATGCACGAACTATGTAAGCTCGCAAAGGTTTATTATTTTATAACTTCTATAAATTTTATAAAATAAATATCCTTCGGTCCGTATATAAAATTGGTATAAGAATACAAAATAACCAAGCATTACGACACGAGAAAACAAGTAATAATATGTCCGCTAGTTAGTTATTATAAATTTACGGTAATCTTATCGATTGAGTCCGGTGTAACGAGCACTGCGCAAAAAAATCGTATTCCGAAATGCAATACCAATGTTATATTGGACGCAGCCTACAAAATACAGTAATACACATATCTATCGTTAATGAAGGTCCAGAAATGAGTATTAATAAAACCCTAAACTATAATTCAACTTGTATTACCGCTCTGGTAATTAATACAATATACCAAAAGCAAACGTCACATCAAACAAGATGGCTTGTTATTCTGTTGCCATCGCAACCTCCGTTTGTTATTGCGCTTTACGCCGAGCGCTCGGCTGTGTTCGTAGGATGCTCCATGACGGGGAGCCGCGGCGAGTTCGTTATCCATCAGCTACACTGATAAAACGCACAACAGCGACCTCTTGTAAAATCCGTTTACAATATATATATAAAAATGAATTGCTGTTCTATAGTCCCGTTAAAACTCTAGAACGGCTGGACTGAATTGGCTAATTTTGAACTTCAATTATTTGTAGAAGTCCAGGGAAGGTTTTAGAGGTGAGTAAATGTGATAAAAATGCTAGGAAGTTTATCAAGACAACATTTATATCCATTATCATTGATTTTGCGACAAAATCGATTGACAATAAAACATCGATGTTTTAAAATCGATTTTGCAGTATTTAAAATATCGTTACATCAATCCATAATGGAATATCATCAGAAATGAGGTTGAATTGTGTAAGAGTATTTATATAGATAAATAGTTTATGCTGCCATGGAGAATATGGCGAATCGTAAAAAAACGTGAGTCTGTAAACAAATAAAAACGAATAATCATAGTTGTCTGACCCGTTGGAGCAGTGGGTAGTAACCCTGCCTTCAGCTCCGCGGGTCGCGGGTTCGATTCCCGCCGAGGGCCAAGATTTTCTATAAATGAATTTGTAGGTCTTTGAGCCTGGGTGTATATTTGTATTTAAGTATGTATTTAAAAAATATATAAGTATATATTCACCAGTTGTCTCTCACCCATAACACAAGTATTAAGTTACTTACTTTGGGGATGGACGACCGTGTGCGTAAGTAAGTGTCCCATATAGTGTGGATATTATTTTATCAAAAGGGAAGAATGTTCAAGCATATCATAAACATATTGTTGTAGCTTTTATACTGATGTTTTTAGGCTGCGTCCACCAAACTTAATAAGCCCCGCTGTCACGAGAGAAAGTGCAGATTTATACGGCCCTGCACATCCCATCGTTATGTAACAGAGTAATTTAATTTATTTGCTACAAGATACGTCACGCCTCGCCCTAGTCTTGATGGGGACGACGCCATTTGCTTCCAGCTTCATAATACCATGGATATTGTAAGGTTAAATAATAAATATAGGGAAAAAACAACGAAAAACAGAATGAATCCTGCATGTAACGGATAGACCACTCCACATTAACCATTATATATATATATACTAATATAGAGTGCTGTGATGGCCTAGCGGTGCGACCGTGTGAATCTCTAGAGACGATCATTGGTTCAAACCCGGGCAGACACCAATGAGTTTTCTATTAAAACTTATGTGTCTAATTGATAATTGCAATTTATCACACGCTTTTCGGTGAAGGAAAACATCGCGAGGAGACCTGCATATCTCCAGAGAATTCTGGAGATATGTGTAACCTACCAATCCGCATTGGAGCAGCGTGGTAGGTCTTAGCTCCAATCCTTCTCTCCAATAACGGAGAGAAGAGGCCTATGCCCAGCAGTGGGATAGTAACAGGCCGCTACTAACTAACTAACTAACTAATATATAAAGCTGAAGAGTTTGTTTGTTTGAACACGCTAATCTCATGAACTAGTGGACCTATTTGAAAAATTCTTTAATTGTAAGATAGTCCATTTGCTGGACATTTTAGTCAAGTTGTGCCAACCCCTCTTAGAGAGGGATAAGGGCAGGAAGATGATGAATTCTCTTCCAACTCCAGATTGTTTACATAGAAAAGGTAATTTGATAGCTAGTAAAATTTCCACGGATTTGTTTAGATATGAATATTGTATTACGCATCGTAGTGAATCTTTGTTGTTAGATGATTTAATCGACACCTAACACTGATCCATATCTGTAGATACATAAGAGGCACTCAACATTTTATAAATAGAAACCAATTTTTTTATTTATTTATTTACAAAGAAAATATTTTATATTTAATAATAAGTAGTACCTGGGTAACCGAGCTTTCCTCGGTAATTTTCTTTTTATAATAAAAAAAAATATATATAAAAAGTAAAAAAAATGCTGGTGATAACTTGGACTTGAGAAATCAAAATACCCGGGGGAATTGTGACTTCTTAAATCCGTCTGTTTTTGAAACATAACAATACTCACACACACACACACACAAAACAATTGCCTTTATAATAGAGGAGAAATATCATCCTACCCTTATCCCACTCCAAGTGAGGTCGGCACAACATGATTTGCCACATGATTTGGGTAAGTATTTAATAACTGGCCGCCTGCCTGACGTCAACTTACCTTAGTCAAATTTAACGATTTCTCGGTAAGAAAGAGGGTAGTCTATTCAACTAAAACAGATACCACACGATGGATACGCTTATTTTACTTGCCTTTTATGACACCTCGGTAAGAAATGAAGGTGGTCTATTCTACTAAGGCGGACACCACACGGCATATAATAACTTTAGCAGAAGCGAAATGTATTATAAAAAAAAATAACACGTAAAAATTCAAAAAATTATAAAATGTTGTTTACCTCTGAATTTATTGATCTATCACTGAAATCATACCACTCATCAAATGGTGTCAGATATATTCTGAGAACTCAAATATGAGAGTAATATGAGGTCGTGCTTATATTAATAACAAGGTGTCGTTTTATTATTAAATAACTAAGTTATATAACAAAGCGTTTAATTTGTATAAATATAATAACTCAAACTAACTTTAAGAACTCAATTTGTCGTTTTAAAGAAAATGTCAAAAAACTCAATTTGTCGTTTTAAAGAAAATTACAAAAAATAAAACAGTTACAGGTTTTAACGCAGTATTGCACGAAAACGTTTAAACTCTTATAATACTTTTATTTACTACTAGCAAACGCTAGCGGCTCCGCCCGCTTGGAACGATTAAACCGTCATATAGTATTTTGATAAACAAAAATGGTTTAAGTCGGTTAACTTTAAAAGCTAGACATATGCTGCAACAGATTTTTATTTAGAACTTTTAGAGGGGAACAATTTTGTAATACACGATTTTTGAATAACTATTACCGTTTACTCAGCGCACGCAAGGAAAGCTTTAAATTTTGCCGTTTACGTACTATTCATTGCTGCTCCTCTCCTATTCATCTTAGCGTGATGTTATATAGCCTATAGCCTTCCTCGATAAATGGACTATCTTACAATTAAAAAAAAATCCAAATTGGTCCAGTAGTTCCTGAGATTAGCCCGTTCAACAATCAAACATACAAACAAACAAACTTTCTCCTTCATATATTAGTATGGATAAAACAAAGTCACGTCTGTTTGTTTATTCAATTTTACGATGGTTTAACATTTAGAGCCGTTACCAATAGTTCACAATTTTAAAGGGCATGCACCTAAAAGTATTTTAAACATTCCTTATACATGAAAAAACAACGCTAAAAATTTTGCATATGCCCATATAATCTTTCCGCAGCCATTTGGTATCCGGGTAAGCAGAATAGGCCACCCTTATTTCTTACTGAAGTGTCGTAAAAGGAGACTAGGCTAAGTTAACCCGCCGTGTGGGATCCCCCTGAGTAGAATAGACCACCTTCAATTCCTACCGCGGTGTCGTAAAAGGCGACTAAAATAAGTCGACCCTGGTTCCGACCCGACGAATCTGGTTAAATAGAATAGACACTTCGGTAAGAAATCAGGTTCTTACCGAAGTGTCGTAAAAGGCGAATAATGTAAGTTGAAGGCCAGGCAGGTCATAAAATACCTAGCACAATCATGTGAAAACATGTTTATAACATGTTGTGCCGACCCCACTTAGAGTAAAATAATAAAAAAAATCTTTTATTTTCATTAACATAGTTACATTTGTTGAAGTAAGGCTGGAGCCTTCTTTTAAGCATGAGTATTGCTTGTGCAGAAGACTCCGCTCTTCCATCATATTGTCTATATATTATTTATTTAACATTATAACTTATTTAATAGAGGGTATGTATTGCATGTGTGTGTATGTGTGCGTGTGTGTGGGCATGATTGTGTGTGTTTGGTGTGTATGCGTGTGTGGGTTTGTGAGTATATGAGTTTGAGAGAGTGTGTGAATGAGTTTTTATTTCTTTGTTTTTAGTTGTTATTATTTCTTTATTTATGTTTTAAATTTTAATTAAATTACACTACATATGCTTAAGCTATACTTAAGCTGTGATGGCCCAGCGGTGCGACCATGTGAATCTCTAGAGACGATCACGGGTTCGAACCCGGGCGGACACCAATGAGTTTTTCTCTTAAAACTTGTGTGTCTAATTGATAATTGCAATTTATCACACGCTTTTCGGTGAAGGAAAACATCGTGAGGAAACCTGCATATCTCTAGAGAATTCTGGAGGTATGTGTAACCTACCAATCCGCATTGGAGCAGCGTGGTAGGTCTTAGCTCCAATCCTTCTCTCCCAAAACGGAGAGAAGAGGTCTATTCTCAGCAGTGGGATAGTAACAGGCCGTTACTTACTTTTTTTTACTTACACTACATATTCTAGCAATGATTAAAATTCTTCATAATTTATAGTTTTAAGCCATTTTGTTACCACTATTTTACATGTATATACGTTTTTCGGGTATACCTAAATCTAATTTTCTAAAAAGTGGGATAAGGGCAGGATAATGACGGATTGATAGTGAAAATCTATTATTTTAAAGGCATTCCCGAATGGAGTCTCGTCCATAGAACGGGACCCACCTTCCTGAACATAAATGACGCCTACGGAAAGTTACTGAATGAATTCAGTAAGAGTTATTAAATACCCATTTACTTTGTGCGGTTGCTGTTTAAGTTATTAATTATTTATAATACTACTAAATAATATCAAGATCTCATTGTATAAGCATTGGCTGTTAAGGTGTGTGTATATTCCGCGACCACTGCTACAGCTACAGCCGAAAATTAAGATTGTGTATTATTACCACGTGATCTATTTTAATTAATTTTAATTTAATTTTCTTGTCATGGAAATGATTTTTTATTCCCTTTATTTCTTTATTTTGTGGCTGGGTAAAGTCCTAAATTCTTCTATTTTTGCAGAAAAGAGAATTAAAAACCACCGTTGCTCCAATTCGGAATTAGACATATTCCAAGAATTCTCTGAAGATGTGCAAATTTCTTCAACTTGTTATCCTTTACCGGAAAATTTGTGATTGATTGTAATTACCAATAACCATTGCTGACTGTCCAGGTGATGGAGTAATTGTTTTTTGTCATCATAATCGGTTATCACCGCTCTTCTGAGTGTACTCAGTGATTGTCAATCACCCAAGCATGGATGGCCAATCACACTCGCTTTCCGCTGCCAAAATATAATTTAGTATTATACCACGTATTTTAATATAACCCTTTTTTATTTATTGGTGATAGTTTACGATCGTTTTTAAGGACTTATAGTTGTTGGACTCGGTGTAATTTTAGAATATTGTAATGATTCGTATTATTTATTTATCGTATTTCGTATTATTTATATATTATTCGTATTATTTATTATATATATATATATTAGATATAAGCATAAAAAATGTTCCACATTTAACATTAAAGAAACTTTTATTTAATGCTGATTATATTAAAAAATTAAGGTTTATATTCATGACCGGTCAAGGTTAGTATACGCTCGCCTTTACAACACGCGGCTCGAAGAAATCATTGGGGTTTCTAAGAAGCGGTTGATATAAATGTTTAATCTCTTATATTTATGACTCTTTCTCTTTGAATCAAGTCGTGCCCGACGTTCGTTACACCAATATTATAATATTAAAGGTTTTAATCAAATTGACTGGATCATGAATAAGTAGGTAAAGATATCTGACTGTAGCTTTCATATAAATCTTATTTAGCAAGCCCTTCACTACTGTTCTTCTTCGTGGTAGTGTCATAAGCTTATCATCCAATTGAATCGCAATTAATGAAAGAACTATTTTGCTATAATCGGCGTTTGTTTAGAAAATCTAATATAATAAGTGTAGGAAGCACAATCCGTAGATTGACCCGTTGGCAACATGAAACAGCGACTCTGCCTTGAACTCCGTAGATCGCGGATTCGACTCCCGTCGAAAGCCACCATTTTCTACAATCAATTTGTTTCTTCTTCTAGTCTGGGTGTATATATGTAAACCTATACTAAAACCAACTTAAAACTATACTATATATGTATAAAAAATTATCCAGTTATCAGTCATCCATAACTCGTATTATTTTTTTTCCTTTGAAGACGGACGACCGTGTGATTGACCTGTATAAGTGATCCCCTATAACGCGATACTCTTATAACGCGTTTTCGCTTTCATTTCAGTCTCTCGTATAGCGCGGAAATTTCACAAATTCCACGTATAATAAAATAATTTTATTAAATTGTTTGTTTTAATTCTTATGGACATTGGTTGTGCATATAAACTGAAGGTGTAGAAATTTAGTTTAAATAAATTTTAACAAAATATTTATTTCTCAGTCTCATTTAATAAAACATTTTGCAACATGCAACAAACGTTTATAGCATGGTTTTATCTTGATATTCTTTTTAAACCCACTTTAACGAGCGTCATACGAACGCGGTACACGAGAATACTCATACAACGCGTTTTCCTATTACACTGAACCCATATACCGCGTTATAGTGGGATCACTGTATTCATTTATTTATTATTGAATTGAATTAAATAACTTCAAATATTTTAGATAAACGCTTGTCTTTAAAGCAAAAATTTCCCTTTTAAAACTTAATTAAAACTTAACTTATTCCCTCCTGTTATTTGAGTTTTGTCAATTTTAACAAAACTCCCGTCCATACAATCATTTGTATTCTACGGGGTAACTGAAAACCGGACATGTCCGCGCGAGTCCATAAACATGTTCATCTGTCAGCGCCAACCTAACCGGACTGTGGCCGCGGTTTGCATGAATTTCAATACACTGACGAGGTCAACGCGAAATGATGGAGTACCGCTTGCATAAGCATAACAATTAACATATTATCATTTATTATACTGAGTTTATTTACTATATATATATATATATATATATCTTTATATTTAAATGAGCTAATCTTGTATATATATATATATATATATATATATATATGTATATATATATATATATATATATATATATATATATATATATATATATATATATATATATATATATATATATATATATATATTCTGAATCTCGAAAACGGCTCCAACGATTTTCCCGAAAGTCAGCATGTAGGAGGTTTTGGGGGAGAAAAATTGATCTAGCTAGGTTTTATGAAAAAAAAATATTGTTTTATCCCTGTTTTTAGGCATTAAAAAACACTAACATTTATATTGAATTGAATTTTCGCCATTAGCTGTCAAGACGACGTAGCTTATTCGGGTAGCGGGCAGCCTCGAGAAATGGGTATGCCAAGGATGGATCCCCAACTAAATAATTGTTTTTTATTTATTTTTTTGTAAAAAATTACCGATCGAAGTTCGGTCACCCAGATATTACGTTTACTTATACGTGTTAATGACCGATACTTGCTTGGTAATTTTTTTATTATCATCCTCCTGCCCTTATCCCACTGCCACTAAATCGGTACAACATGTTAAAAATATACTGTCACATGATTTGGATGCGTTTTTAAGACCGCCTGCCAGAGGTCAACTTACCTTAGGTTGTATTTTACAACACCTTGGTAAGAAAGAGGGTGGTCTATTCTACTAAACCAGATACCACACGGTGGGTCAACTTACCGTAGTCGCTTTTTCGCGGTATTTTTTTCAAATATATAAAAATAAAAGTATAGTAAAGTATAGTAGTAAAGTAAGATTTTGTCTCAAATCGATCCTGGTGTACAGAATTTGATTCATTTTTCAGTGTGCAAAAACAGGGTTAAATAACTTTTTTTTTAATAAAACCAAGCTAAATCGATTTCCTATTCCTATTCAAATCAAATCAAAATAATCTTTATTTAAATAACCTCCTTCAATATGATTAATGAAGCTACAACTGGTTTGGAATATTACTTTTATTGACACGATATCTGAAACAAACTCGACGGTCAATCTTTTAAACATTTTCAATTTTACATTATTAGAGTGCAGGCTTTTATGAAGATGAAAGGATTTTCAAATCCAGGCATTTTTATCATCCAAATAATCATCTATTTTGCTTAACTTATAAGCATATTACATTTAATTTAAACCTTTCTGTAGACTGGTCTAGTATGAATTGCAAAAGCCGAAATATTGTCGGAGAACTCTATCTGAAAATAAATTTGTAATAACTTTTTGTAAATTTGTAATACGTTATAAATAATCTAATATATTATAAGAGAATTAAAAAAACCAACAAAATAAAGCCAAGATTTCAAAAAATCCACCCGGCGCTTACCATGTAACTTCGAAAATAATAAAATTGTTTTGCTAAAATCTGCGATAAATTTATTTCCTGGTATATTATATTTATTGTATTATTATTTAATTATTGTTATATTACAAATCATATTTCTACGATTTACCATAAAATAATTTATTATTACTTTTGTAATATGGATCTCCGTAAAGTAACGCCTATTCTATAAATTATGTACTTTCGAGTTATCTTTTATTTTTGTCATCAATACATTGTGATTTCCAAACGAAGTGTCCCATATGAATATTTATTTATTAATTTTATATGTGATTACAGTGTCGCTTAAAGCAAATAATCTTTAACTTATTAATACGGTAGGTAACAGGAAATCGTACTATTTGACTTGTTAATTATCTAACCGTAAAATCAGATATGTTGTCAATTACTAATGATTACTAATAGAGGAAAAATAAATTAAAATTTCTCTTAGGAGAATTTAGATCGCCTAGACTACGGACTTCCTCTCTACGCACCCGTTGAACTCTTTTGAACGGCGACCGTCCATAAAAAACGAAAAATCTCTTTTAGATATATACCTTAAACGAAATTAAACCTTATGTTGAACAAGTGAGGGTTTAAAGTTGATTAACTGTAGTTTATTTAGATGACGGAAGCGGCGCGGCCTCGCGACAGTGTGTGGTTCAAGAGTATGGGAATATATTTTTATTTTAATAAAATAAATTTTACTTTTATTTAGTAAAATTTTATGTGGCGGTAAATTCTTCTATAACACTATGGTACCTCCAATGGTATTATTATTATTAATATTAATAATATTTTTTTTATTTTTCATTGTAAATTGTGTTGAAAAAGTTGCGCAGGTGTAAAAAAAACTCTCCTGCTGGGAGCTTTAGTCTCGTGCGCCGCGTAAACCAACTAATATACTCTAAAATAATGTACTAGAGAATTGTAGATCTACAAAAATACTACCAAAAAGTCCGCGACGGCATATCTCTACGTGTTATGGTTAAGTCACAATAACTACTTCTATGTTGAAAACGTCAATTAAATACACTGTTTTCCACGCGGGCGAAGCCACAGGCACTAGTTCACTTATATTGCGAGGTACTTTTTTAAACAATCCCAATTTGTAAATAGTCAACGGTAAAAAAAGCTTTTCCTTTTCTGTTCTTCGCTCTTAAATAAAGCTTTTCTTCATAAAAAGACGACATGTGGTATCCGGGTGAACAGAATAGTACCACCCTCATTTCTTACCGAGGTGTCGTAAAATACGACTAAGGTAAGTTGACGTCAGAAAGGCGGCCAGTCATAAAATACGTAGCTAAATCATGTGACAACATGTTTGTAGCATGGTAGATTTTAAACTTTCGCGATTCATACTGACTATTATATAAACGTACGGGTCACATCGCGTTATAATCGAATTACCTTTGTATAAGGTTCGATGCTTCGGCAGAGTTGCATCCACCAGACATATTCATAGACGGTAAACATCTTTAATATTTAAATGCGTTAATCTTGTATGTATATAAATATATTTTCGGAATCTCGGAAACGGCTCTAACGATTTTCTTGAAATTCAGCACGTATGGGTGTTTTGGGGGAGAAAAATCGATCTAGATAAGTTTTATTTTAAATAAATGTAGTTTTATCCCTGTTTTCGGGCTTTAAAATTTTTTGAAATTTACTTTGAATACAAAATGTCAAACGTAAAGTCATGGTAGTTCATTTGGGGAACGGGCGGTCTTGAGAGGTGAAAATACCTATGACCGAGCCCCACCTGCCTCATTATTTTTTTCATTTTTGTTTTCATTTTGACGTAACAACGTCTTAAATTAGGTGGCGGCTTGGAGTCACTCATATAAAGTGTAACGCCCGCTCACGTCTGTTACGACGAGTCACCGAACGAAAGAGAGGCCCGCCGGACTGGCGAATGCCTTGCGTCTCTCTCCCACTCCAATCCATCACATTTAAAAAGACGTTGTCACGTAAAATCTTTGGCCGTAAAAACGACTTTACAGTCAACCTTTTTTTTTTTTACATCATTTTAAAAATTACCGAGTACCGGACACTAAGGTACTAAATTATGATGAGGGCAAGAGGATGATGATTTCTTTCTATTAAGCTAATCCCGCAACCTCTTCAGCTTATAACTTGCGTCGTTGTATAACGTCGGGTCGCACGCGCCGGGAAGAGGGCGCGGCGTTATCTCGCCGGACTGGTCTAGTTATCAGAATCCATCCGGCTTTACTCCGCTTGTCTTAAGAGAGTTGTAAGTTTTGACATTGTTTTGATATGGTTTAATATTTTTTATTTTTATCTTCCGCTAGCTGCGGCCCGCGGTATTTCTTGCGGCGTATAACGTAGTAAGCGATTTTGTCGTGGAGTCTATCTTTTGTCTATCTTTTGATGATGCTTCCATTGCATTGAAACGATTGTTGTGTTTGTGATGAATAAAGTATTTAGGACAATGTGTATCATCTTCCTGCCCTTATCCCATTCTAATTGGGGTCGGTACAACATGTTATAAACATGCTGTCACATGATTTGGCTGCGTTTTACGACCGGCCGACTGCCTGACGTCAACTTATCTTAGTCGTATTTTACGACACCTCGATAAGAAAGAGGGCGGTCTATTCTACTTAACCGGATACCACACGGTGAGTCACTTTACCTTAGTCGCCTTTTACGACACCTCGGTAAGAAATGAGGGTAGTACTATTCTGTTCAGCCGGAGACCACACGGCGTTAACGGTTAACAGTAAGTAAGTAAAGTAAAAAAAAATGATAAATGCTTTTTTATAACTTTACTTGTTACATTTAAATTATCATTATGAATAATTATTGACCACGAAAAAATTACACACGTACAGGAAAGAGACGGCTATATTTAATTATTACGCATTGAAAAGAGATAAACTAATGTCTCTATATCCGCTTAAATCAATCATCTACTCGGATTACAAAAGGCAATGTCGCATATTCCTCACAAATGATTTTCTACTTTATCACACAAAACACAAAGCTCATTTTTCATTAAATTATATGGTGTTAATAGAAATCAAACAGATTTGATATACTTGTAGATCTAAAAGATATCACTTTGTCGGCGCCAAACATTTAAAGCAATATTTCCATTATATTAATGAGATATTTTATTTCAGTTACTAGCTTCTGCTCTCGACTTTGTCTGCGAGAATTTAAGTATCAAAATGAATAGTTTATATCGCATTGAAAGATTGGGGATCTTTCAATTACTTAAATTTTTTTTATCGGCCAGATTTTATTTAAAAAAAAAATAATAAACGCAAAATAACGAAAAATTGTGTGATAAAAAAGTTGCATAAAGCAGTTGGCAGTTACCCTGACGTAACGCGGGTCGCGGGTTCGATTTCCACTGAGGATCAACATTTTCTAAAAACAGTTAGTTGCTTCTGTTGGGTCGCTGATCTTGGGTGTCTATTTAAATATGTATTTTACATTATATATGTATACATGTATCAGTTGTCTCTCACCCATAACATAAGTATTAAGTTACTTAATTTGGGGACAGACAATCGTGTTTGTAAGTGTCCCATATATTGATTTATTTATTAAAAAATATATACATACAATCTTATTCGATTCTTCATGATTTTAGCTTATCTTTTAATGAAGTAAACGGCATTCCAACTTAACGTCATCCACTTCAATATTTGCAAAGATATAACATAGCTAAGTGACAAAACATTTAAAAATAACTTTAAGTTACGCTGGACTTATGAACTACCGTTGTGTGACGTCATTAAAGAGAGACAAACGATGTTTAACATCGGCGTGAGCGAGACAGCGGTTAACTGCAAACAACATGCCAAATAGGGTGGTCACATGTAACTAAATATCGCAATATATGATCATCGGATGCAGTTAAAGGAAAGCTACTTTCGCAGGCGATTTGATTTTCGAATACATTTTTATTTTCAAAATGGCCGATTGGGCGGGAACGTATGATAAGCGCGGGAATTAAGTTTTTCCTAACACGTGGCGAAGATGCGTCGTTTTAGTTTTACAAAAATATCCGTTAGATCACCGCCTTTTATAAATATTTTAGCTGTAGTTAGGCTAAAATCTAACATAGCTCAATGATTCAAGCTGAACAGGTCAAGGCGGAACGAATTACTAAGATATACAGCAAGCCTTGAAAATAATAATTAGACAAGTTTATTCACTAGTTTAGGTCTCAGATTGGGAACCACATTGTGCCTTAAGCACAAATGTCTATGTGAAAAAGTGGTAGACAGTTTTGGCATTCACGGGCTTTCATGCCATAGGAGCTCTGGTAGGCTTTTCCGTCATGGTTCTCTTAATGATATAGTCAAAAGAGCTCTTGCCACTGTAAGGTTAAGAAGGTTTTGAACAAATAATTACCAATTATTAAAGATATTTGGTGTCAGCAACATTTGAAATAAAGGTGAGGGTTGTTGCCAGCTAGAAAAAGAGTTTGGTCGATGTAAATTAAAAATAATAGAGCGAAAATTTGGTTAGATGGATAATTGTAAAGTAGAGTGCTATTAAAAGGGCATCTAATTATAAATTGAGGAATGAATTGGATTTTTTTCTACACCACCATATACATCAGTGCTCTTCTCGAGTCTTCAGGAATAAGTTGGGATGATAGCAAAAGACGGCTTGACGCTGATGTTTTGTTTTTGGGAACGGGTACGGGCCTTACTTAGATTAGTTAGATAACTTGTACATATTGTTAACTTGTACATACAATAAAAAAATAAACCTTGTTTACAAGTTTACGTTAATAAAGAATATTTTGAATTTTAATATATGAAACACAATGTCCCTATGTCTATGAACAATTTGCACATATTTGAATCATTTTGTTCGTTGATACTGTTCGTTTGTATGCCTGACCTCGGACTAAATTTAATACATGAAGTTTAACATATAAAGAAATGAAAGCACTGTGACATACCACTACTCCTTAAAAAGCTTTACTTGACAATCTTAACTATTAAGCGCTTTATTTATTATATACATTTACCCAAATGAGGCCGAATTGATTAACCTCGCAGATCCTATAGCATACATCGAAATCGACTAAACCCATATCTGCTCTTCACTATTTTCGGTTTATGGGTATATATCTCTAATTAACTTTGTATCGAACGGACTGGGTATGTCAAGGTACATTGTATTGCCTTTTTGAAAAATTTTTCAAATCGCTCATCGCCTATAATGTTGAAGAGGAGTAAAAACTTCTCCATTTTTATTATTTTTACCTATTTAAGGTTGATGGGAAGTGATTTTCAGAAAAGGCAACCGTTTTATACTGGAGGTGATATTTTCAAAATTGGATATGTAGCCAAGATAGGTCATAAGCTAATAAGGCGTCATTAGGACAAGCTATGTTGAATATATTGACAGCGTCGTTTGTATGTTAATTATATTTTTTGTAATTAAACAGTATTCAATATAAGAAGCACGTTAATTACGAATCCGAAATTTGGCTCTTGACTTATAGTTACTTATAGTTTACTTATAGTACTTATAGTTTATCTTGACTTGACTTAGAGTCTCTTTTAAGAGACATTTATGTTACTTAGTTTATTTGTCGGTTAACTATCCGACACTTTATCAGTAACTTGTGAAACAGGCTCTTAGAGTCTGTTTTTAGAGACATTTATCTGTTACTTAGTTTATTTGTCAGTTAACTATCCGACACTTTATCAGTAACTTGTGAAACAGGCTCTTAGAGTCTCTTTTAAGAGACATTTATGTTACTTAGTTTATTTGTCGGTTAACTATCCGACACTTTATCAGTAACTTGTGAAACAGGCTCTTAGAGTCTGTTTTTAGAGACATTTATCTGTTACTTAGTTTATTTGTCAGTTAACTATCCGACACTTTATCAGTAACTTGTGAAACAGGCTCTTAGAGTCTCTTTTAAGAGACATTTATGTTACTTAGTTTATTTGTCGGTTAACTATCCGACACTTTATCAGTAACTTGTGAAACAGGCTCTTAGAGTCTGTTTTTAGAGACATTTATCTGTTACTTAGTTTATTTGTCAGTTAACTATCCGACACTTTATCAGTAACTTGTGAAACAGGCTCTTAGAGTCTCTTTTAAGAGACATTTATGTTACTTAGTTTATTTGTCGGTTAACTATCCGACACTTTATCAGTAACTTGTGAAACAGGCTCTTAGAGTCTGTTTTAGAGACATTTATCAGTTACTTAGTTTATTTGTCAGTTAACTATCCGACACTTTATCAGTAACTTGTGAAACAGGCTCTTAGAGTCTGTTTTTAGAGACATTTATCAGTTACTTAGTTTATTTGTCAGTTAACTATCCGACACTTTATCAGTAACTTGTGAAACAGGCTCTTAGAGTCTGTTTTTAGAGACATTTATCAGTTACTTAGTTTATTTGTCAGTTAACTATCCGACACTTTATCAGTAACTTGTGAAACAGGCTCTTAGAGTCTGTTTTTAGAGACATTTATCTGTTACTTAGTTTATTTGTCGGTGAACTATCCGAAACTTTATCAGTAACTTCTAAAACACGCCCTCAATCTAAATAAACCCCGAAGATTATTTAAAAAACTAAAAATAAATATATGTCGGTTTGAACCCTTTGTACAAGTAACGCACTCAAACCGTTAGGTCATCACCGATAATTAAATCAAAATAACTCGGTTTCTTCGTCGATTTTAACAAGACATATTTTGGGATACAATAGCGTTCGGTACACAATGTGGTTTTTCAGCTTTTTACCGCCGCACTACACGGCACCGCGACAAAATTCAGCCTTAAATAATTGACACCCCACGAGTTCGCGCTAAAAGCTTTGCTTTTTATAAAAGCACGGAATGTACTTTAAAGGTACGAACTTGAAGTAAATATCGCTTAGTATTAAAGTGACCTAATTTTAAAAAATGTGGGATATTGCAATAAAGCGTAGCGTAGTGTCTTAAAAACTCATCCTCCTGCCCTTATCCCACTAAGGGGGGTCGGCACAACATGTTACAAACATGTTGTCGCGTGATTTGGCTAGGTATTTTACGACCGGCCTGCCTCACGTCAACTTACCTTAGTCGTATTTACACCTCGGAAAAAAGAGGATAGTCTATTTTACTCAAGCGGATACCACACGGTGGGTCAACTTACCTTAGTCGCCTTTTACGACATCTCGGTAAGAAATGAGGGTGGTATTATTCTACTCAGACGGATACCACACGGCGATCCAACTTACCTTAGTCGCCTTTTACGACACCTCGGTAAGTAATGAATTTGGTCTATTCCACTCAGCCGGATACCACACGGCGAGTCGACTTACCTTAGTCCGTAAAATACGATTAAGGTAAGTTGACGTTAAGCAGGCGGCCGGTCGTAAAAACGCAACCAAAGCATGTGCCGACCTCACTTAAAGTGGGATAAGGGCAGGAGGATGATCCTTGACACACGCGAGTGGAAATGCGGGAAATAACAATATGCTTGCATAACAGAATCACCAGTGAGAGGAGTTGATATAAAACAGTAGGTATTGATATGTAAATCAGGGTAGTCGTGTGGTATCCGGCTTATTAGAATAGTACCCCCTCATTACTTACCGAGGTGTCGTAAAAGGCGACTAAGGTAAGTGGACCCACCGTGTTGTATCCGGTTTAGCAGAATAGACCACCCTCGTTATTACCGAGGTGTCGTAATATACGACTAAGGCAAGTTGACGTCAGGCAGACGGCCGGTCGTAAAAACGCAGCCAAATCATTTTACAGCATGTTTATAACATGTACAGACCCCACTCAGAGTGGGATAAGGTCAGGAGATATATATATTGATATGTAAATCAGGGGTACAGCATCTGGTCGTTCACGCGTCACATCCACAATGATAACGCCCTGAATAATTGCCGAGATGTATCTCGGCGACGCTCTGACGAGCCACCGTTATGTTAGCACCGAAAAGGCATTCGCGATATCAAACTGACGCGCGAAATGGACATAATACGTCTCGGTGAAGGTACCTCGAATACAGAGAAATTTTGATTCAAAATTCAAATTATTCTTTAGTACCTGGGTGACCGAGCCTTGATCGGTAATTTATAAGATGACGTAAAAAAAAATTAAAAAATATATGAAAGATAAATGAAAAGATGATAGGGCAGGTGGGGCTCGATCGTAGGTATTTTCACCTCTATAGACCGCCCGTTCCCAAAATGAACCACCACGACTTTACGTTTGACAGCGAAAAATTGTGATTGTATTCAACGTAAATTTCAAAAAAAATTTAGAGCCCGAAAACATAAGGGATAAAACGACATTTTTTGAACAAAACTTATGCTGAATTTCAGGGAAATCGTTGGAGCGGTTTTTGAGATTCCGAAATATATATATATATATATATATATATATAAACACACATACATACATACAAGATTAACTCATCTAAATTAAAATATTAAAGATAGTTGTACAAACGTTTAGCCATACAAATTATTGCTGCTCCTCTCCTATTCCTCTTAGCGTGATGTTATATAGTCTATAGCCTTTCTCGATAAATGGACTATCTCACACTCAAAGAATTTTTCCAGTACTTCCTGATATTAACGCGTTCAAACGATCAAACAAAAAAACTTTTCAGGTTTATATATTAGAATAGATTCAACTAAACTTGTATATAAGCTTGCTTTTGAATCGTCACATCTACTGCTGGTTCGGAAAGCTGTTCCTACCGAAAAGTACTCAGAGTATAAACTGCTGTAATGGCAAAGTTAATTTTAATTGCGGATTTTTTTATATAGAATCGAGCGACAATAAACTAGTAATGATGCAAAAAATTACGATATAAAACACAACAAATCATATAAATGCTATTGAAATGAACAATTTAAAAAAAATACTGATAAACAAATCCATACTAAATTTATCTATAAAAAAATCTGTCTGCTACAATTCACGATTACATGATTTTATTTCTGAAGTTATACAGTACGAAAGAGCGTAATATTTTAGTGTATTTGGGGATTCCAAGTTTTAACAACAAATTCAAAACATCATGAAATCGAAATAGCGGTCGATACGATCATCCGGAGATAACCCTTCTGATAAGCTGGTAATGTATAGTAATTATGTTTTCAAGTATGTTTGTTTATAGCTGGCACATTCATAAAATTTATACGTATCCCGCACCTTGCATACAACACATTAAACAAAACAGATAAAATGACTTAAGTGAACGATAGATACTTAATGAGATGTTTAAACGATGCATCTTTTACTTGAAATGAGAATTCTGTTCTTTATTAAGTTAGTTTGCTAATATAACACGATTCTATAATAAAATTCCATTATTAATTCTAACTTTGCCTTTATTTTATTTATTCTAACATACAACAAAGAACAACAAACGAAACTGTGGTAGCCCAGCGGTAACACCGTGCGACTCTTTCGAGGACCAATAAGTTTTTCTGTTAAAAATTATGTGTCTAATTGATAATTGCAATTTATCACACGCTTTTCGGTGAAGGAAAACATCGTGAGGAAACCTGCATATCTCTAGAGAGTTCTGGGGATATGTGTAACCTACCAATCCGCACTGGAGCAGCGTGGTAGGTCTTAGCTCTAATCCTTCTCTCCAAAAACGGAGAGAAGAGGCCTATTCTCAGCAGTGGGATAGTAACAGGCCGCTACTTACTTACTTACTTACAACAAAGAAGCTTGGTATTAAATCATTTTTAGCCGAACTATCCCTACTGATTATTATAATCCCTTTATATTAATCTGAGATAAAATATGAAAAAAAACAAAATGGAGTTAAAAAAATACCTATCATAGAATAATATCTAGACCATAGGGGATAAAAAAGGCATACAACATTGAGTGTTCAGCAAGTCGATGTGCGTAATACCTCTACACCTAATACAATTTTTAGGATATGTTTAAAATATATGCAGGGAAAACCGACAGACAAGCAATCCTGCGCCGATGTTGCAAACTGTGCAATTTGGCATTGATCAGGACGTCATGAACAAGGTCACACAGGTAAGGAGGAGATATCTGAGCACACTCTCCGAGATAGATCCTGTAGGAAACCGATAGACAGAAAATCCTGTGGCGTTTTTGCAAACTGTGCAACTTGGCATTGATCAGGATCTTATGAACAAGGTCACACAGGTAAGGAGGAGATATCTGAGCACACTCTCCGAGATAGATTCTGTAGGAAACCGATAGACGGGAAATCCTGTGCCGTTGTTGCAAACTGTACAATTTGCTATCGCTCAGGACTTCATGAGTCTTCTGGAACGTTGTTCTACAGAGTTCCAAGCTTCCAACTGGTAATGGGCAGACGTCTATCAAAAGAGCGTAATGCCTTAACAAATAAAAATAACTTTTTTGTATCGATTTCCAAATATATAGCAATGCGAAGGTGTCTGGAGGCTACACACAAAATGGCTCGTGTTTTCCGTTATTGATGACGCGGTGATGGTCCGCGTCACTGTGAATTATTTATGCAATTAGCCGCGACAGGCTGGATGGCACTTTTTACTGTAGTAGCAACACCATGTGTGATTAAAGAAACAGGACATATACTTAAAACCAATAAAGAATCGTAAATACATCATCATTCTGTTATAAATATGTTGTCACACTTTGGTATTTTACGACTGGCTGTCCTAACATCATTAGTTTAGTCGCCTTTTGAATCACCTCGGTAGGAAAGATGGTGGCCTATTCTTCTCAGCCAGATACCACACGACTAAAAGAATCGTAAATCGAAGGACCGACTGTTCTTGTGTCAACTTACCTTAGTCACCTGTTGAGACAATTCGGTAAGAAATAAGGTGGTCTATTCTACTCAACTGGATACCACACGACTAAAAGAATCGTCAATACATATAAATAAATATCTTATCATATCCGTACTAGAGTTACAAATAAAATTCTGGTGATTCAAATACCTAGAATTCCTTGTAATGTTTTTCGGATGTGTGCTGACTTGAAGTTCTTTAATTCTCTCTAATGACAAAGAGACTAAGCTAGGCGTGAGCCATCAACAGGCTGTTTATATTTATGTTAGTTGGAATTAACCTTCTATTCTGCGGCAAATTTTATTCTTGCTGTCTGCTTGTCTGTTTGCTACGTTTTTAATCCTTTTATATATTTTTGTAAAATAGAAGCCTATATAAGGGATTAAAATATAGAACTAAAAAGACATCCCTACATATTATAAAACAAAGTCGCATATATCCTATGTACGCATAAAACTTTAAAACTACGCAACAGATTTTGATGCGGTTTTTTTTAATAGATATAGTGATTCCAGAGGAAGGTTTGTACGTATAATAACATTCAATACGGAGTAGAGAAATACTGTGATTTTTGAGGTTTCTGTAAATAATTTCATTTTTTTCCGCTTACATTGCAAACGCAGGCTAAACCCTACGAGATTTATCAAAATGATGTACAAGTATTTGTACACCTTGAAAAGGTCTACAGAAAAGTCCGCGATGGTATACGAGGTGTGTTCAAAAAGTATCGCGAATTTGAATTTTCGCGAGTTACATATATTCTAATTTCGATTTTTTTGTGGCGTTATGTTGGTACATATATCTCTCACTTATGCTGACAAGTTGGGCCATTTTGAATGTTCGGTTAATTGTTGACAGCTGCTTTGCTTGCACGTGTTTTGGTTCGTCTTCGATTTTTACCTATTCAAAAAATGGAACAAGGATCGATTTTTGTGTGAAAAACGAAATTAAGTGCGCGGATGCATTCCGAGTGTGGACTGTGGCATATGGAGAAGCTACTTTGGACAAAAGCAACGTTTATCGGTGGTACAAAATGTTTTTAAAAGGCCGAGAAGATGTGAATGACGAAGAGCGTGCCGGACGCCCGAGCACTTCAACAACAGACGAAAAAATTGATGAATTGAAGAAAATGGTATTGACCAATCTTCGAATCATCGATAGAGAAATTGCCGAGGACCTAGACATATTGATTGGCTCGTGCCATTCGATTTTAATCGATAATTTGTGGAAAAACAAAAATTGGCTTTTGCACCTCGATAACGCCCCTGTTCACACATCGCTGCTTGTACGCGACTTCTTGGCCAAAAACAACA
This sequence comes from Morpho achilles, assembly GCA_947086495.1. Classification (NCBI taxonomy): domain Eukaryota; kingdom Metazoa; phylum Arthropoda; class Insecta; order Lepidoptera; family Nymphalidae; genus Morpho; species Morpho achilles. The sequence goes on along the minus strand of CAMTZB010000014.1, from coordinate 15,640,645 downwards.
GACCAATGATACCGCAGCCACCGTATTCCCCAGATCTGGCCCCCTGTGACTTTTTCTTGTTCCCGAAACTGAAGAGGCCCATGAAAGGACGACACTACGCCACGATTGACGAGATAAAGACGGCATCGAAGGAGGAGCTGAACAAGATACAAAAAAATGATTTTTTGAAGTGCTTCGAAGATTTGTAAAAACGTTGGCACAAGTGTATAAATAATTTTTGAAAATACACAAAATTCGCGATACTTTTTGAACACACCTCGTATGTCTATCTCTTATGGATAACCCACAATAGCATTTTTTGTCATTTACTTTTTACGAAAAATAATGCCTTATGTTCAAAGCAATTTTTATACAATACAGCATTAATCCTTATCCAATTAAGTACCTTAAATAAATTGTTGATTTAATATAGATCAATATGACTGTTTACAGCATGTAATTTAAGTGAACATTTTTGAAGATATTACAGATTTAAAATGCCGTGAGGACGCCGCGCTTCACCCTATAGCATTTCGAATCTTTAAAGAGTTTGTTTAAAGACATTCTGTAATTAATTGTAAAAATAAAATACATAGGTAAAATGTAAAAGTAAATAAGTAAAAATGTACTATATGAGTTTAGATAATCCAAAGATAGCAGGAATTCGTCTTGGTATAGGGAGAGGAAATTGTTTTTCTCCAAATTTAACGCTTGCGGGCCACGGGCAGTAATGAATAAATCAAAAATACTGGATCAATTTTAATCATTTTTTTACACTGACTGACATGGGATATATATTTTATACCCGTGCGAAGCAGGGGCAGGCCGCTAGTAATACATAAGTTTCAGTAATGCAACAATAAAAATTGACACAAACAAATTTTGCCAATGTTATTCATGAATTAAGCAAAATATAACAAGGCTTGCATAAGAAGTAAAAGTTGTTTTGGGTATGCTTTTCTATCGTATATATCGTATGTGTTATTTTAGTGCTGTCATTTTAAAATAAAAAGTTTTTTTGTAATTTAATAAATGCACGTGTCCACAAATATTCTTAGACTTGGTAACCGTAACAAACTGTTATGTGATGCACAAAAAGTGAACATGTTTTCACCTTTTCTTCACGCGATGATATTTTACATTTAAGCTATTTATTGTATTGACATTTAATAGGGAATTATCTATGATCCCGCTGGACACTTGTAGTGTTCTTACAGAATTTAGTAACGACAGGACATCAATACTGCCCTTATGGGAATACAATCATCATCATCCTGCCCTTATCCCACTCTAAGTGGGTTTAGCACAACATGTTATAAACATGTCGTCACATGATTTAGAAACGTATTTTACAACCAGACGCCTGCCTGAGGTCAACTTACATTAGCTGTATTATACCGTACATAAGTAAGAAATAAAGTGGTCTATTCTACTCAACTAGATATCACGCGGTGGGTCAATTTACCTTAGTCACCTTTTACAACACCTTGGTCCATTCTTCTCAGCAGAATACAACCCGGCGGGTCGACTTACCTTAGTCGCCTTTTAAGACACTTCGAAACGAAGTGAGGGTGGTATATTCTACTTAGCCGGACACCACACTGCATCCTCGAGGGAAAACAAGATTTTTTAAAAATAAAAATACATATTTAATAATAAAAAAGTAAGTATAATGTAAGCTGTGATAGCCCAGCGGTGAGACCGTACAACTCTTTCAAGGGGGTCATGACTTCAAACCCCGGGGCAGGCCATAATGAGTTTTCCTATTAAAAACTTGTGTGTCTAATTGATGTTTGAAATTTATTACACGCTTTTCGGTGAAGGAAAAACATCGCGATGAAACCTACATATCTCTAGAGAATTCTAGGTATATGTGTAACCTACCAATCCGCATTGGAGCAGCGTGGTAGGTCTTAACTCTAATCCTTCTTTCCACAAACGGAGAGACGAGGCCTATGCCCAGTTGTGGGATAGTAACAGGCCGTTACTACTACCAAAGTATGAAGTTGTTATAATCCGAGATTTATAAAAATGTATAGTATCTGCTATGATAAAAATATACTACTACGTCATGAAGTCCATATCCTGATAATGGTCATGTTAGGAGGCGAAACGATTGTTGAAATTGTGGTAGTAAAAATGTGCAATGCTAGTATAGTGTGGTGGAGGTAGTGGACTTTTGCTTTTGTGTTTTATTATGAATCTTTTTTTTGTTTCAGGAAAACCCATTATGGGTCATCACCGCCCGACGGGGACGAGCGGCGGGTATGTCGAACTCGCACCGACTAAAAACCTGACAGTGCTCCACCATTGCTGGTGGCGGGGACAGTGTAGCGTTGTACACATTGCCTCCATCCCCGCCACCAGTTATTTTGGATCCCAGATGTGAACAAAGTAACCCCTCCTTCCGCTAGACGATGCACCAGGAGCACCAGATGCATCGACCGCCTTGGTGACCTTTTCGGTGGGCGTCCGATAAACCCCGTTTATTATGAATCTTGCGTGTAGATATGAGACGAATATTCCAGATTAAGTCACTGCGAAACATGGTCGCAGAGTATTTAAGTAAACTTTTTTTTTAATGTAGTCTAAGCCTAACATCCCTACTTGGAATTTGGCACACCGTTTCTGAATCTCACTCTTTAATCACGGTAATCCGATCACCGCAATGTGTTCCTATTCTCGCAATAAACAATATAAACATCATCGTAAATTGGTCAAATGAACCGCGCCGAGCTATCTCGTTGATACTGTGCGGCTACGCAATCGGCGGGCCTATTTTACTTTTAAATTTAAATTCACTAATTGTGCTTGCGCCTTCACCCGCGTGGAATTTTGAATATAATAGTAGTTATTATGAGTTAACCATAACAGATAGAGACATGCTGTTTTGGTCTTTTTTGTAGCATTTAAGTCAATACAATTCTCTAGTATATTATTCTAGTGTATCTGTTGATTTACATAACGCACGCAACTAAAGCTCCTAACAAACCGCAATTTATTATTGACTTAAACCTTTTGAAAGAATTTCAATAATGATAATAATAAGAGAGGTTCTTGTGAGATAACCGCCATATGGAATGTTGACCCAACAATAATTGTTCCTATTGCTGTGACGGTTCACGGTCTAATTGCGAAGAGCTTCGACCAACATCTTCAAAGGCTTTCGCTATACAGTTGGATCAAGAGTCGGATGCAGAAGGCAGTATTGCTTGATACGGCGCGCATTGTAAGGAAATTCATCACTCTGGATCCCTAACCACCGGTAGCTCGGGATATTGCCCCGCTCCCGGCAGACGACATTTTATTATATTTTAAATATTTTTTAATTATTTTGTTTTTTATAATTAGAAATATTTAAAAATGTATACTAATTTGTAATAATAATAATAACTTTACATTTCATTTACAATGTTTTAATTCAGTGTTAATCGTATAATAAATTGTGAACACCACGCTCATCGCTGTTTTTTATTAATCACCCATTAAATTAAAATTTTTTTGGTCAATAAGATGAAAGTAATAAATACAATTTCAAATAAGCATGAATTTGAACATTATTGAATAATCACTTTAATTTAAGGCGTTTCATCGATATACAAATCAGCTAAGGAATATAAATAATATATAAATGTCATATATTATTACGTCGCTCGTCTTATGGCCCACAAGGTACTACAAATCGAACTGCTATTCGTTATTGCTATGCTACTTGCCTACGCAACGCGAACATATTTATTCAATCATATGGAATAAAGGGCGTGTAATATTCCTGATTCTTACTACCTAAATTTAAGTGTTTTTAAATTCTTAATTCGACAAAGCTGCAATACATCAGAACCCACTCATAACAGTGGCTTCAACCTACATCCCTGTTAGAACGACTCATTGAAAATAAAGGCGTCGAAAAGCGAAACACTAAGTTACATCACCCATGTATAAGCATAGAAAATATATAAGGCGACATGTTATACACGCACACAGCATCTTTGCCGGCGATGACGAGGTCCCATTCTCCATCTCTCCAAAAACGTAGAGAGGAGGCCTATGCCCAGAAGTCTAAGTATATATTTAACATTAATTATGTTTATATTTACCGTTTGTCTGTCATCCATAACGCATTACTTTGAGGTATTTGTAATCGTCCTATTCATTTTTTAAATTTAATTGTATTTATTCTAATCCAAAATGCAATTTTTTTTAAATTTGAAATTCAATTTCGAAATATTTTTTATTTAAATAAACTTGTAAACAAGTGCTTTTGAATCAACCTAACTGCTGGTTCGGAAAGCTGTTCCTACCAAAAAGAGCCAGCATGAAACTCGGCGGTTGCTCTTTTAAAAACATAATTCTTATCACTAGTTACATTTACGCAGTATTCTCTTGTACAGGGTCGAAGAGTAGCTATATCCACGTACTCTTATCATCTAAGTTACCTAAAAGTTATCTACAAAGACTCGTCAAAGCTTAATAGAATTTGAACGCACTTACCTTAAGCTTTTCCTTGCTCCCAGTACTCTCATCCAGATCCTGTTTAAGAGAAACACAAGGAAACAATATTAGTGGTTAACAAGCAACAAACAAAATTATCATCTATTACTATTAGTCTTAAGTGTTATTTTGCGATCCATCCTCCGTCAAAATTAGTTCAAGGCATTTGTATATAGTTACAGCTATTATAAAAACGTGTTATATTTATTAATGATTAAATTATTCTCGAATATTATTATAGATTATAATATATTCTGTCGCTCAAGAATTTATTGTAATTGTTAATCTATTCATGTTATATGGAAAAATATTAATTTTACGAATTAAACGTCAGTTTAAATGGTGCATAATTATAGTAAATACAAGAAAATTGGCGATAATTGTAAGTGTAAGCCGAGATAAGTTAAGAAATTGAAGTCATATCAAATGGCGTGTTGTATCCGGCTGAGTCCGGTATAGACCACCCTAATTTTTTACCGAGGTGTACTAAGGTATCCTCCTTCCTTCCTTTTTCTTTCCTTCAATCCTGGCAGGAACATCAGGTCATCATAAACATGCATTGCCATGAAGCCTGGACCAGTATGTGAAATTTCATACTTAATAACTCAATCGGATACCGGGAAGTGCCTCAAATTTAACTTAAAAAATTCCACCTTTACATACATACATTGCAAGGTGAAAAAAAGTTTTTTATTAAAAACTATGAAATCTCTGCACTTTAGAAATCATGTTAGTAGGGGGTAAAATGTTTGTAGAGAATTTTTTTATTTTTAATGGCAATTTTTAAAAAACTAATTTTTTTTTTTTAAATATATGGGACACTTACAAACACGGTCGTCCGTCCCCAAAGTAAGTAACTTAATACTTGTGTTATGGGTGACAGACAACTGGTGAATATATACTTATATATTTTTAAATACATACTTAAATACAAATATATACACCCAGGCTCAAAGGCCAACAAATTCATTTATAGAAAATGTTAGCTCTTGGCGGGAATCGAACCCGCGACCCGCGGAGCTGAAGGCAGGGTCACTACCCACTGCTCCAACGGGCCAGTCAATGTAATGAGTAATGAGTAATGAGAACTATTTTGCTATAATACGCGATAAAAGAAAATATATGTAATGTTAAATGTAGAGTGTACTATTCGTTCTCATACCTGATACACAAGCACCACACATTCATCACCACAATCTCAACAATTGTTTCGCTCCGTAACCGAAGCATCGTCAGGCGATAGATTCCACGACAAAATCGCAAAGCTAGGCTTTTCCAGGCAAAATCATCATGTATCAGGTATGAGAACCAATAGTACACTCTACATTTAGCACTACATATATTTTCTTTTATCGCGAATTATAGAAAAATAATATTCTCATTAGTTTTGTATTATGGAACTGCGGAAGTAGCGCCTAATTCTATATATTATTGGCAAAATTTTACTTTAAGTTTGTTTGATGATAGAATTCGATGTAGTAGCCGCCCTCGAACATTTAAATACCACCTTAAGATCCCTTCAAACCCTCTCATTTCAGTTGCTTCCACCTACATCCCAGTTGGGTCTGACCACCGAAAATATAGGCGTCCAAAAAGCGTCCTATATGACCCTGACGATCAAATAACGATCGCAAACACAGAAACACGTAATACACACACACAGCGTCTTCGCCGGCGAAGACGAGGTCCCAGATTTCTGACAGCGGTTGGTCGTGGCTTCTTGCCACCCTTCCGTCATCGTATTGACTAATCAAAGTCATATCATCAGCCCTCCACTACACGTCGCCCTAAGCCATGGCCCGGCCTCACAGAAGGCACCCTCAGGACGACGTTCCCCGACGCTAGTAGAGCTTCTGCGTTCTACTCTCCGCATTTTGCAATTTCGGCGATGCTTCTGCCCGTACCACCCGGTGACTTTGTAAGAGCCGTTAGGGCTAACAGCATATAGTCAATTCGAAAAAAAAATATAAGATCCCTCAAGGGACGAATTGCACCAAAATTAAACCGTTGATTTTTCGATTCCCACATTTCGGAAGGTACGGCTTATCAGTCAACATGTGCGCAACCGGTCCGAGCGACCCACTTGCAATAATTGCGGACCTTGGTAGCCTTCATTAACTGCGCATTTTAAGTGTACAGTGCGCGGCTACGGATACCCTGTCAACCTTTGTAATAAAAGGAAATTTTATATATAGCACGCAACGAACAATTCGGACGATTGTACACGCATCACGCTCTACAGATAATGTAAAATCGGTGACGCAATCATCGTTTAAAATTCAAATTAAAAATTTTCTTTATTCAAATAAACTTGTAAACAAGTACTTTTGAATCGTCAATTCTACCGCTAGTTCACAAAGCTGTTCCCACCAAGAAGAGCCAACAAGAAACTCGGCGGTTCTTACTATCAAGTCATTACTATTTTGTGCAGGGTCTTATAGCTGTATCCACGCATTCTTATCATCTAAATAATCCTCAACAGCAAAGTAGGCTTTCTGTATCAGCCTGTCTTTTACAGTTTTTAAACTGCTGTAATGACAAAGCTAAAATTGATTGCGGAATTTTATTATAGAACATTATATCCAAACCCACAAACGACTTACGTACTTTTGCAAGGCTCAAAGCAGGAGCCGCAAGCTTATGTCGATTCCTACTTTGTCTATTGTATATATCACCGTTTTATAATTCTTTATATTTTTATGAATATATATTAAATTGCTTAAAATATACTGCGAAGCAAATATACCTCTAACTCGTTTGCTTAAACTTCTCTCGCAGGGAATCACGCGGACTCAAATTGTAAATGCCACGTATGCCTCTTTTTGTAATACATACATTTCATTATCTGCCCATTTACCCTATAGCAATATTCCATAAGGCATAATACTATGGAAGAGAACATAATAAACAAGTTATAACAACAACAACAAAAAGAAAGCAAGATGGAGTTTAGCCCATTGCGCAACAACCACAACAGAAAGTAACCAAGATATAGTTCGGTCCATTGCGCACGGGTTACGGTTACCCGTCAATCGTTATAGCTTTGTAATAAAGGAAATTTTATATATACGATGCCACGATCTATTGGGACGACTGTAAATGCATTACGATCCAGAGTTACGATTTTGTTGTGGAGTCTATCTCCTGATGATGCTTCGGTCGCGGGGCGAAACGATTATTGAATTTGTGATAGTGAACGTATGTAGTGTTTGTGTATTGTGGTGGCGGTGGTGGAGTTTTGTGCTTGTATTTTTATGGTTTTTCAGATATCAAAACGGATTGTCCAATCTCCATTTAGTATTTTATATATTTTCTATTTTACTTCATCGCGGCTTATAGCCAAATAATTTCGTTATTACTTTTGTATTATGGATCTCTGCAAAGTAACGCCAAATTCTATAAATTATCCAAAGTTAATGTAAAATCCATGACGCAATCGTTTATAAAGAAATAAAGATGGAGTTTAGTGGACGAGTGGTATCCGGGTGCGTAGGATAGATTACCCTCATTTCTTACCGAGATGTCCTAAAAGGTGGCTATGGTAAGTCGACTCGCCGTGTAGTATCCTGTTGAGTAGAATACACCCTCATTTCTTATCGACGTGTCGTAAATCGCGACTAAGGTAAGTTGACTCGTCTTGTGGTACCGGCTGAGTAGATAGACCACCCTCAATTCTTATCGAGGTGTCCTAAAAAGCGACTTAGATACGAGAACTTGGGAATGTTGATTGTTACTTTCAAATGATAAATCACCATCCCTAGGGAAATCCGAAATTCATCGTAATATAAATAGCCAAATCAACTCAACAAAAGGACTAATCTTTGTTTATTTATTTAAAAGGTTTACTTACAACTACATACATTGAAGCATTTACAATTTCTTATTTACTAGAATTTCTTTATAAATGTAATAGTTAATTAAGAGAACACCGCATTATCATAAAAGAAGCTTACATATTAAAAAAAAACTTAAAAGCGAAAAAAAACTAAAAAACAATATAAATCTTATACCTAATTGTAAAAAATATGTAGAAAAATACAAATAAAACTGTGCTCCCTATAGTCACTCAGATCTCCAAGATTTTAATTTTTTTTTCCTAAATTCATTTTAAGAGTCTGAGTAAATGTCAACTATAATACTATGTTTATTAATGGCCGAAATTAATAATGTATCCGTAATCCAAGATATATATCGATCTTTGATATATATCGATCTATGGATCAATCTCCAACCGGTTGTGCCAATAACAAATCGAAAACCAGACAATCTCCAGTTGTCTTGTGTAAACTGTAGATATCTAGCAATCTTTTCCTCTTGATATTTCCGTTTTACACAATACAATAAAAAAATTTGCATGCTACATTTAAAATAGTTAAATTAAAAAATGACTTAAATCGGTTTTATTTCTCATAAAACTTAACTTTTAATTATATACACCCTATATTTTTTTTAAAGAACAGATTTTATTACAAATAACATATTTCAAATTTCTTGATATATAGAAATGGAACGTCACGATTTTATGGGTCTCTGGCTAGTAGGGATGTGACTTGGAGTAGACAAAATCGATTAATTATATAATTGTTTTTTGTCCTTCAAATATATCGAATTTTAAAAAATCGATAATCGAATAATTGGTTTCGGACTATTTGAGAAGTTGCCTTTTATAAATTAATAATTAATTAGAATAAAAGCTAATTAAAGTGGCTGTTATTAGTAAAAAAAGTGCATTTGTTATTATCTATTGTTAGTTACAATAGATAATAACAGATGCACTTTTTGTTAAATTCGATTGAAGTGTCTAGAGATTATTGGCGATCTAAAATCTTAAGATTTTGGATTAGATCGATTATTAATTTCGGCCGTTAGTCTTACAAAGTCTAGGTACAGGTGAGTTTACACAGCAACAGTACGACGCAGGGGAGGGTGCAGGGGTGTTATTGGTTGCCGCGGATAACGCGCGGGTATTTTAAATTTAAAGTAGGCTAATAATTCAGGAGAATCAATTTTTCCATTGAATATTCTGTTGTTTATATCTGCCATTGCTACTTCAGCTTTGCGACGCGATGTGATGATTTTAATACTAAATTTATTTAACACTACAAATGACGTGAAAGTAGTCGCAGGAGAATGTTGTTTATGAAAAAAACTTGGCTCTATATCGTGTTATCCATCCGAGTAGCAGCATTTTGAAAGCTCACGTTTCGCCCACGTGCAAGTTTGTGACCATTGTATCGGGAATTGGGATAAATTGTGTCATTTGTAACACTTTCACGTTATTGTTATGAATATTTGGGGGAAGGGGGGGGGGTCGTTGTGGCGCCACACCGCTAAATGTTACAACATCGAATATAACACATACGTTGCATAATCAAACTCATTTCAATTTAACATGTAATATTATAATGTATGAATAGACTAACCTCATTTCTTACCGAGGTGTCGTAAAAGGCGACTAAGGTAAGTCGACCCACCGTGTGGTATCCGGTTTAGTAGAATAGACCACCTTCTTTCTTACCGAGGTGTCGTAAAAGGCGACTAAGTTAAGTCAACCCGCCGTGTGGTATCCGGCTGTGTAGAATAGACCACCCTCTTTCTTACCGAGGTGTCGTAAAAGGCGACTAAGGTAAGTTGACCCACCGTGTGGTATCCGGTTTAGTAGAATAGACCACCCTCTTTCTTACCGAGGTGTCGTAAAAGGCGACTAAGGTAAGTTGACCCACCGTGTGGTATCCAGTTTAGTAGAATAGACCATCTTTCTTACCGAGGTGTCGTAAAAGGCGACTAAGGTAAATTGACGTCAGGCAGGCGGCCGGTCGTAAAAACGCAGCGAAATCATGTGACAGCATGTTTATAACATGTTGTACCTACCCCACTTAGAATGAGATAAGGGCAGGAAGAGTGTAATGTGACCAAATTTTCAAATTTCTTATTAAAACGTGGAATTTAGTATACTGAGGGTTTCGAGGACGATGAATCGATCTAGCTGGGTTTCATTTTTTTAAAATGTCGTTTTATCCCTTTGCTTAGGCATGAACTACAATGCTACAATCATCATCTTCCTGCCCTTATCCCACTCTAAGTGGGGTCGGCACAACATGTTATAAACATGCTGTCACAAGATTTGGCTACGTTTTTACGACCGGCCGCCTACCTTACATCAACTTACCTTAGTCGTATTTTGAGGGTGGTCTATTCTACTAAACCGGATACCACACGGCGGGTCGACTTACCTTAGTCGCCTTTTACGACACCTCGGTAAGAAAGAGGGAGGTCTATTCTACTAAACCGGATACCACACGGTGGGTCGACTTACCTTAATCACCTTTTATGACACCTCGGTAAGAAATAATGGTGGTACTATTCTATGCAGCCGGATACCACACGGCGTTGAATAACTACTACAATGTTATTAGCAATCAAAGGTTAATTACTCTGTCATTTGTAAAGACAGCTCAGTTGGAACCGGGCGGTATCGAAGTGAAAATACTCCAGATTAAGTCCAAAATGTTTCCAGCCCGAATATAATTTACCTTTTTTTTTTCTTCTTTATTGTATCTTTTTTATACCTTCTTTAAAAAATACAGATCATAACTGTTCTGTTCACGGTTTGAACCCTGTTTTCTGGTCAGAGTGATTCGGCCATTACCGCTTATGTTTGTGTTATAATAAAAAGGGATATCATAAACTTAACATAGAAAATCACACACACATGCAATAACTAACCTCTTTAGGGTGATCTTGTGAATACTGACCTGGAACGAAGAGTGAAAACTGTTTAATAAGGAAATGCTTAAGGGTTTTAAGACCAAGGGAAAAAAATAGTTCACCATCGTTATTATCTATACTTATAAAATAAAGTCCCTAAAAGCTGTCTGTCTGTATGTGATCAATTTTCTCAAAATCTACCTATTCCTTTTGCAAGGCACAAAGCAGGTGCTTACTTTATCTATTGTATATTAAAACATCACTATTTTTTTAATAATGATTAAACAATATCCCAAAAAGCTCAATAAGTGAGCAATTGTCTCAAAATCTACTGAACGGATGTTTGTGTAAAAAGTAGCGGCCTGTTACTATTCCACTGCTGGGAATAGGCCACTTCTCTCCGTTTTTGGAGAGAAGGTTTGGAGCTAAGACCTACCACGCTGATCCAATGCGTTATGGTAGGTTACAAATATCTCCAAAATTCTCTAGATATATATGCAGGTTTCCTCACGATGTTTTCCTTCACCAAAAAGCGTGTGATAAATCGCAATTATCAATTAGACACAAGTTTTAACGGAATTACATTGGAGTCTGCCGGGGTTTGAACCTGTGAACTCCACGAAAGAGTCGCACGGTGTTACCGCTGGGCTATCACAGCTTATAAGTTTTTGTGGTTTTTACTAATAAATAGTACACTTTTGTGGAACATTTAAGTCAGTATCTTCGGTAAGGCTAAACCGATTTTGATGGGGCTTTCACTAAACAATGAAATCCAGCGGGATTTAAAATTTTTGCGGGAAAACTTTGTGACACGCTGATTTTAACGGGGACGAAGGCGAAAGACCTACCTCATTTCTTACCGAGGCGTCATAAAAGGCGACTAAGGTAGTTGACCTACCGTGTGGTATCCGGTTTAGTAGAATAGACCACACTCTTTCTTACCGAGGTGTCGTAAAATACGACTAAGGTAAGTTGACGTCAGGCAGGCGGCCGGTCGTAAAAACGCAGCCAAATCATTTTACAGCATGTGTATAACATGTTGTACCGACACCACTTAGAGTGGGATAAGGGCAGGAGGATGATGCGAAGGCGAAAGACCAGCTAGTCAGACTAGCAGTATAAAACATTTGCTAAAGGGCACATTATAGGCGTTTAAAAACAGGTTTAGGTTTAACTCGCTACGATTGCAGATAGAAAAATAAACGAGTGCATTAGTCACTGCCGATCTTACACGCACGTCCTTGCACGTGTTTTTAAAAATGTAACGCTAAGCAGAACTGTTGTAACCTTAGCCTGTTTATAACAAAAGATCTAGATATCTTTTCTAGCGCTAATATAGGCATGGCTTTATAAGGATGTGACGAAACATAACAATATCTTGGAGTCCAATTACAACGGGCACGATTTGTGGATAGTTTATATAATTTTAAGTGTATGGAAAAATATCCATATGTACAAGACCAAGTTCGATGTATATTCAAATTCAAATTCAAAATATTCTTTATTCAAATAAACTTGTTAACAAGTGCTTTTGAATCGTCAATTCTACTGCTGGTTCGGAAAGCTGTTCCTACCGAGAAGAGCCAGCAAGAAACTCGGCGGTTGCTCTTTTAAAAATATAATTCTTAATACTATTTACATTAAGTCGTTACTGTCTTGTACAGGTTCAAAGAGAGCTATATCCACACATTCTTATCTTCCAAATAATTTTCAAGAGTATAGTAGGCTTTCTGTATCAGCCCCTTTTTAACAGTGTTTTTAAACTGATGTAATGGGAAAGCTGAAATTGATTGCGGAATTTTATTATAGAATCTTATACCAAAACCCACAAACGAATTACGTACTTTTGCAAGGCGCAAAGCAGGAGCCGCAAGCTTATGTCGGTTCCTGCTTTGTCTAATATCATAGACATACGAGGTCATAAAATGCTTGTGATGCCTGTATCGCGACTCAGCAGAGTTGGCAACTCATTTGATGGTGTTGGTATTCGCTTCTACAATAAAATTCCGCAATCCATACCAGACCAGTCTACAGAAAGGTTTAAGTTAAGAGATGTACTTATACGTAAAACATATTACAAAATTGAAGATTATTTGGATGATAAAAAAGCCTGGATTTGAAAATCTTTTCAGCTTCATACAGGACTGCGGTTTAATTATGTAAAATTGAAAATGTTTAAAAGATTGACCGCCGAGTTTCTTTCTGGTTCTCGGTAAGAGCAACATTCCTAACCAGTTGTAGCTTCATTAATCATATTGATCCTTGACGATTCAAAAGTGCTTGTAAGAGCTTATTTGAATAAAGATTATTTTGATTTGATTTGATTTAAGTATCTGGGTGCCTTGCTCGGTAATTTTTTACAAAATAAAACAAACCTTAAAAAAAGGAAAATTATACAAAAATAATTGTGTACAAACAAACAAACTCTTCATCTTTATATATTAGTACTAGCAATCGCCAGCGGCTTCGCCCGCGTGGAAAGGTTAAAACCGTAATATAATATTTTGACAACCATAAAAATGGTTAAAGTGGGTCAACCTTAAAAGCTAGACATACGCTGTCCTAGACTTTTATTCAGGACTTTTAGAGGAACAATTTTGTGAAACATGATTTTTGAATATATTTTACCGTTTACTTAGCGCAAAGACAGCTTTAAATTTTTCCGTTTTCGTAATTTTTTTATTGCTGCTCCTCTCCTTCTCTTAGCGTGATGTTATTATAAAGCCTGTAAGCCTTCCTCGATAAATGGACTATCTTACACTCAAAGATTTTTGGAATCCATCTAGTAGTTCCTGAGATTAGCGCGTTAAAACAAACAAACAAATTCTTCAGCTTTATATATTATTATAGATTAGCAAATAAGAACTATATATAGATTAACATACATGTAATTTTGTTTGTAGATCTAAATTAAATAAATAAATAGTATCCTAAAACCCATAAATTATGTAGGCAATGTTCTAATACATGTGCATGTATTAGCCACATCTGATAGCTAAAGACAAGTGACATGCAAACAGGAAGGCGTTATAAAACATGCATATTAACACCAATTAACATTAACTATGCACGTACTGATTTGTTTATGACTTGTGTTTGGGACCAGGAAAAAATACTCAAAGATTAAACAGATACAATCCCACTCTAACATGTTTTAAACATGTTGATGAATGTTTTGGCTAGTTATTTTACAACTGGCCGCCTGCTTGATGTGAACTTACCTTAGTCGCCTTATACGACACCTCATTAAGAAATGAGGGAGGTTTATTCTACTCAGTCAGATACCACACGACTGGTAAACTTATCTTATTCACCTTTTACGACACCTCGGTAAGAAAGAGGGTGAGCTATTCTATTCAAACGGATACCACACGGCGGTCACTCTATATTTAGCGTTTTATTGATTTTGTATTTACTTCATCGCGGATTATAGCAAAATAATTTTATTATTTGTATTATGGATCTCCACAAAGTAACGCCTTAATCTATAAATCACAAAGTTTTTGATAAATACAATTTATTGGTGTCTACCCAGGGTTCGAACCAGTGACACTCCCTGTTAAGAGTCACATGGTCTTTGGCTATCACTAAATATGGTCAGTACACAATTTCGAAATCGATGTTTTCTCAAAATCGATTAATCGAAACCAGATCACGTTATTAGCGAATAAGTAAATAGTATTAACACATTTTTATTAGTTCGAAGGTGTGGTTGAAAAATACTTAAATGCAATTTAACGATATGCGCTTAACTCAGCCGCGGCGATTAGAATAATTCCGTATAATGTACTGTGGTAATGGGAAATATTCGCGTTAAGAACATTTAAGTCAAGCGACTGCTTATATACTAATCTTGATATACAAATGAATGTCTGTATGTCCTTTATAGACTCCGAAACGGCTAGACTGATTTTAATGAAATTTGCACATAATCATTTAAATGTCTCAGCGGATGATCCTGTAAAGTTTGGTAGCAATAAGCATTATTTTAACCGTGAATAACAGTTTTTTTTACTGCTATCTTTAAATTAAGCCCTGGCTCTTCTCTATCGTTAAAAAGAGGTATGTGACATGGAGTAGGAAAAATCGATTAATAAATAATCTATTTTTTCCCTTTGAAATAAATATAAAAAAAATAAATTCGGTTTTTTTATCGATTATTTTCATACGAAATTATCGATTTTCGAAAATAATCGATTATTAGAAATCGATTTACTAAACTAAAAGATTATTAGAAATCGATTTTCTAAAACAATCGATTATTAAGAATCGATTTTCTAAAATAATCGATTATTAAAAATCGATTATTTTTTCACATCGCTGTATAAAGATATATCGTTTCTATATAACTTATTAATAGTGCCCACACTTCGCCCGCGTGGAAATTTAATTGAAATTTTGATCATGAAATTTTTTTTTACAACTGCGCGACCTCTTCATCACAATTTACAAAAAGTCGTAATAAACTATTAACTTAGGCCTTCCGGAAGAATTGATCTACCTT
This sequence comes from Morpho achilles, assembly GCA_947086495.1. Taxonomy (NCBI): domain Eukaryota; kingdom Metazoa; phylum Arthropoda; class Insecta; order Lepidoptera; family Nymphalidae; genus Morpho; species Morpho achilles. Next base: position 15,624,963 of record CAMTZB010000014.1, on the reverse strand, counting down.
TTAGTAAAAACCGTACAAAAATCTATCGATTATATCATCATCCTCCTGCCCTTATACCACTTTAATTGGGGTCGGCACAATATGTTGCAAACATGTTGTCACATAATTTGGCTACGTATTTTACGATTAACGACCGGATGACTGCCTGACGTCAACTTACCTTAGTCATATTTTACGACACCACGATAAGAAATGGGGAATACTATTCTATTCAGCCGAATACACGGAAAAAGTTAATAATTTTTTTATATTAGCTACAAAAAATTTTGTGGCATGAAACCGTCCCCTTAATATTAGGATGGACGCGCATGGCACTGCGGTCACCGAAATTATATCGTTCAATGTAACTAAACATCTGTAGCGACAGCAAATTAAAATGTCATACACATTAATTGATTTTTAATTACGGTAATTCATAATTGTCATATTTTAATGGAATACATTTAGAATGTAAATACTCATCAGTTACGACTAGTAACATTTGCGTGACATAAGGAAAGATCTCGCGTTCCTACTGATTAAGGAATTTATGTGTATTATGCGCTATATTTTGTCATTATCCGTAGTAATCTATGCCATATTTTATACTTCTGAATTTCGGATTAAATCAACAGCAGTGATGTCCATGTGTCCAAATATCAATACTAATATTCTAAATGAGTAAGTATGTCTGTTACGCTTTCTAAACTATTCCACCAGACCAATATTGATGAAATTTTGTACCAATTAAAGCTTGTACATTTTGGTAGAATAGGAAAAAAACATTGCATTTTTGAGGAGTTAAAACGCTAAATTGCTGGTACCATCAGATGGCATTTTATAGACGTTTTTTATACGTATATATTTCGACGTTTTAATTTTCATTTTATTATTGTATTAAGTCAATTATCATTATGTGCCTGTTTAACATTTTATTCATTATTTAGGTAAGAAAAAAATGGGTATTATCAAAGAAATTTTAGAATTGTGAATGGCCAACCCCATATATAGGTTTATAGTATTAGGTGCCAGAAACCCTGCTTTAGTTCAGATGGTAGTGGGCTCGATTAACGCCAAAATCCAACATTTTCTAAACACATTTTTTGATACTCTGAGTTTAAGTGTAATTATGTATTTATTTACATATATGTATATAATTACATAAGCTATGGTAGCCCAGCTGTAACACCGTGTGACTCTTTTGAGAAGGTCACGGGTTCGAACCCGGGCAGACACCAATGAGTTTTTCTGTTAAAAACTTATGTGTCTAATTGATAATTGCAATTTATCACACGCTTTTCAGTGAAGGAAAACATCGTGACGAAACCTGCATATCTCTAGAGAATTCTGGAGATATGTGTAACCTACCAATCCGCACTGGAGCAGCGTGGTAGGTCTTAGCTCCAATCCTTCTCTCCAAAAACGGAGAGAAGAGGCCTATTCTCAGCAGTGGGATAGTAACAGGTTGCTACTTACTTACTTTTTTATATATCTTTATATTATTTTGGTCACTCACAATACAGTTGATTACTTTGGGACGGATATTGTATACAAATTTTAATTAAAGAAAAATAGTTATCTGCTGACCGTACTGCAGCAACGCTAGCGACAAAACGTGTGCATTTATCATCATAAGAGTTGTATTAACATTGTCACAGAGAGTCGCGCGTGTATTGTGCCGCGACTCTACCCGCCTAATGATACTTTATACAGATATAAGCGAAGCATTATGCACTGGACTATGGTCGAACCATTGTTAGCTAGACTTACTAGTTAGTTAAATGTCTCAGGCGTAAGACCACTGAGAATTAATATAATCTATTTCCCACCCTCTTTCTTGCCGAAGTGTCGTAAAATACGACTATAATAAGGAAGGCGGCTGGTCGTAAAAACGCAGCCAAATCATGTAACAGAATGCTTATAACCGACCCCACTTAGAGTAGGATAAGGGCAGGAGTATGATATACCGATTGTATTCCTCATGTTAATCACATAATTTAGTATTTTTTCATAAGGTTTCGATTTACTTTTAGTCTATTGAAGGAATCTTCGATCTATATTTTACGTAGATAATCGGAACAGGTGCGAAATAAATGATAAACTATTTCGCGCCTGACATTGACATGACAAACGTAAACAATGAATATTTCATTGTATTACCTTCAATGTATTTGTAACGCATACCCTACATTAATTTTATTTTTCTGCTCTCCTTTTGCTATGCTAAAAAGTAAAAAAAAACTTTATATGTTGGGTACAAACATATATTTTTTTTTTTGTAATATTACTACAGTAGCTTTAGGTCTCAGATTGGGAGCCACATTGCGCCTTAAGCACAGATATCCTTGTGGAAAAGAGGTAGACAGTTTCGGCAAACACGGTCTTTCATGATTTAGGAGTTCTGGTAGGCTTTCCGTCATGGTTTTCCTAATGATACCATCAAAAGAGCTTTTGCTACCATCGACATTCCTGCTCTTCGGGGATATGTCGGGATGATGGCAAGAGACCAGACGGCTTGACGCTGGTTCTTTGGGAACGGGGACGGGCGCTAATGTGAGACGCAACATACGTTGATATGTAAGCTTCATCCCATATCAGGGAAACAGCGTCAAGACCTGGACCTGCCGAATCCGGCAAACAGCGGAAGTATGCATCTCTCATCGAGAGTTATATATTTGTGCCATTTGCAGTTGCAGTTTGCAGGAATTAAAGTGCGAATTTTTTTTATCCGTTTAACACCCTGGTTAATTGCCTCTTCAAGTGAGAAGAGAGCTGTCTCCTTTTTCGCACAAAGAATCTGCTTTGCGATTCAACGCGGAAACGCTCCAGCATTCTTGGGACCATTCCACGTGGGCATGATTTGTATAGTCCTAGCGTGTAAGTAGTTTAAGATAGATATAACTTGTACATTTTTGTTACAAGGCTTCTTCATTAGGGTCATCTATAGTTTAGTGACTCATCTTTATAATCGACGATTACATACGAATAAACACATCTTGTATAGGGCATACTCAATTGTACTCGCCCATCTTCTGTGAATGACAATTCGGGAATGGTCGGTTTTCCAAAACGCATCAAAAACTGGGTGATACTTATAATCATATATATCTTATAACAATGTTGTTAGGCTTAATAGAACAGAGCACATGAATAGAACATCATTTCTTACCGAGGTGTCGTAAAGGTGACTAAGGTAAGTTGACCCACGGTGTGGTATCCGGCTGAGTATAATTTTACTCTCATTTCTTATCGAGGTGTCATAAAGGCGACTAAGGTAAGTTGACCCACCGTGTTGTATCTGGTTAAGTAGAATAGACCACCCTTATTTCTTACCGAGCTTTCATAACAGGCGACTAGGGTAAGTTGACCCACCGTGTTCTACTCAAAACTAGAAAAAGGATGGTCTATTCTTCTCAACCAGATACTGATTGAGTAGAATAGACCACCCTTTTTCTTACCGAGGTTTTCTTAAAAGGCGACTATGGTAATTTGACGTCAGGCAAGCGGCTGGTCGTAAAATAATGTAACAACATGTTTCAAGAAACAAACAAAGAATCCTCTCACCCACGAATAATTTGTAACCTCTACTGAGTCGCGGCACATGAATCGCAAAAGCTAACTCTACAGAGTCGCGACACTAGACCGACAAACTCATTGTAACCTCTCTTATGTCAGAGATGTAAATCAATTTTTTTTGGTAATGTGAATATTTTTTAACAAAAATAACATTTACGTTACACGGTTTGCTCATTTTTACGCCAAACTTTGTTAATAATTTTACTTCAAAGATATAATATTTGCATAAAACTCTGTTCACGCTATACTGTACCCATTACATCGTAAAATTTAACGTTGGCAGTTTATGTTGAACATTTTTAGAGCTTCCGTATACCTCTAATATAAATGTTGATAATCGGAACCAATTGCGTCCGTATAAAAGTAAATACTGGCCATTAAGGAGTTATAACTGTGATTTTGGGTAACAACGCATGCATATTACATGCAGACGTTACGACATTTACTAAGGGAAAGTAAAAATGATATACTACTTGCAACCGCGACTGCTTTCGCAAAATCTCTTTATAAAAATTTTAATTGAAAAACAAATAATAACTGTTAAGTACATTCAATATTATTATTATTAATTATATAACTCGAAAATTCCTTTGTATTCTATGCCCGGTCTTTAAAACAGACTTTGCCAGAAAGAAATTGGGACAGAATACGCCAATATCACGTAAATTTCATAATTTTATTTACTATAATCCGCAATAAAGTAAATTAAAAAATACATAATGCTAAGTGGACTATCCGTTTCTTAACCCGATACATGCAGGGTTCCCAAAAACACCAAAAATTGCAAACCTCCATCACCGTCTCCACAATTTACAAGCACTACTCACATTCACTATCACAAACTCAACAATCTTCTCGCCCCGCAACCGAAGCATCCCCACATGATAGACCTCACGACAAAATCGCAAAACAATACATCACCCAAAAAAGCATAGTTATATAGTAATTGTTTCAACCTCCACTATTTATTTAGCGTTCGAACACGTGTTTATATACCTATGTATTTGCGTGTTTGTTTATATTTTGCAAGCTGTGATGGCCTAGCGGTGCGACCGTGTGAATCTCTAGAGACGATCACGGGTTCAAACCCGGGCAGACACCAATGAGTTTTCCTATTAAAACTTATGTGTCTAATTGATATTTGCAATTTATCACACGCTTGTCGGTGAAGGAAAACATCGTGAGGAAACCTGCATATCTCTAGAGAATCCTAGGGATATGTGTAACCTACCAATCCGCATTGGAGCAGCGTGGTAGGTCTTAGCTCCAACCCTTCTCCAAAAATGGAGAGAGGAGGCCTATGCCCAGCAGTGGGATAGTAACAGGCCGTTACTTACTTACTTACTTATATATTTTGCATTTCCATTATCGAGGATTATAGCAAAATCTTCGCAAATAAATCTTAATTCTAGAAATTATACATATACATCATTCTTTGAACTAAAGAACTCGACAAGACCCAAATATTACGAGATGGTAAACGTGTCGTCCCATAAAATTACGGGAACATTCATAGAAGCCATGTTACGTTTCCTTTACAGCCAGAAAGTAGGTTAGTAAGTCATAAATATAAAATACTATTTTCATACAAGACGCGCTCGCCAAAAGTAGTGCTTTAATTAAAAAGCTCCGCGAAAACGCTCTTAGTTACAATCAAAAATATTATTTTCTTCTCTCCTTTTAATTTTAATAATTGTAGAATATTTCTAAATTTAGTAATATACGATAATAAAAATTTATAATTCTTCTGCCCTTATCCCACTCTAAGTGGGGTCGGCAGAATGTGTTATAAAAATTTGATTCATTTTGTCACATGACTTGTCTTCGTATTTTACAACCGACCGACCGCCTGCTTGACGTTAACTTACCTTAGTCGTATTTCACGACACCTCGGTAAGAAAGAGGGTGGTCTATTCTACTCAACCAGTTAGCCCACGGCGAGTCAACTCACCTTAGTCGCCTTTTACGACACCTCGTTAAAGAATGAGGGTGGTCTTTTCCACTCAGCCGGATACCACGGTGGGTCGACTTACCTTAGTCGCCTTTTACGACACCTCGATAAGAAATGGGGTGGTCTATTTTACTCAACCGGATAGCACACGGTGGGTCAACTTACCTTAGTCGCCTTTTACGACACCTCGGTAAAGAATGAGGGTGGTCTATTCTACTCAGCCGGATACCACTTGGTGGGTCGACTTACCTTAGTCGCCTTTTACGACACCTCGGTAAGGAGTGACAACATCACGCGATTTTGCTACGTATTTTACGACCAGCCTGACCTCAACTATACTTAGTCCTCCTATTTTAAGTATTTTACATATAGCTCACAAAAAAAGGTTACCAAAAAATTATTGAAAAAGCATCTAAAATTCCATTGCCCGCGGTATTCGGGGTTAATCTCGTAACCGGAACTATTAACTCCATAATTAACAAGTGGGTGTAATTGCAAAAGCACAACGGTACATAAAGGTCGCGTCGGACGAGGAATTAAATAGCTGATTTAATAATACTTTAATATTCCGTTGATCGGACGACGCCGGTCCTTTTGCCGTTAATTTGATGACTTAAATCATCATTATTATCCATAAGTTATCGCCTATTTAATATCGCACTAACCGGCACGCTTCGACACTCTGAGTGGGGTCGGCACAACATGTTATAAACATGTTGTCACGTGATTTGGCTACGTATTTTACGACGGGCCGCCGGCCTGATGTCATCTTACTTGATTCGTATTTTACGACAAGATAGAGGGTGGTCTATTCTGCTTACCTGGATACCACACGGCGAGTCAAGTTACCTTAGTCGCCCTTTACAACACCTCGGTAAGAAATGAGGGTTTCTTTTCTACTAAGCCGACTTTTCGGTTCGACTTTTCTTAGCCACACCTCGGTTAGAAATGAGAGTGGTCTATTCTACTCGGCCGCATACCACACGCATATCAACTTACCTTAGTCACCTTTTACGAAGCCTCGGTAAGAAATGAGTGTTTTATTTTACTCGGCCGGATACCAAACAGCGGTTGGTACATAAATAAACAAATAAACACTTTTCATTGTTGCAGATGTTAATTATAAGAGCTTAGTTATAATTAACTAAGATCGTCAATTTATCTGATAATTGAAGCGCTATGAGAAATAAATGACAATCTATGATCGGAAAAACAACGCGTGATTCTATAGATTATTTAATTTTTAAAGTGCAAAAGACAATCAGAGTGGATCAGACTTAATCAGCTTAACTCTTATCGCAGTTCGATTAAACATAAATTGCGAACTTTTTGCCAATAAAAAAGGATTGCAAGTCGAAAAGCTTACACATACATGAAATTCTAAAGTCAGAAATAAACTACCATAATATATGTCCCCAGTTACCACTAATAGACAGTTTCTGATAAAACCATAAATAATAAGGCCAACAATATTTCATAAGTATAAAATTTATACGACGTTTCTACGCTTGATCGTCGGACAAATCATTATTCTGTCAACAAGTCAATTAATTCGACTGGAAACTTCCTTACTGATCCACTTTGTCATTACTTTTCGTAGCGAGCTCATAGCTAATTCAAACTAACTGAATTTTCCATATAATTGATCATTAATTGTTCTGAATTCAAAAGTAATGAGAATATTATTTTGCTATAATCCGCGATTAAAGAAAATAATGCTAAATGTAGAGTGTACTATTGGTTCTCATTGGCTTTACGATTTTGTCGTGGAGTCTATCTCCTGACGATGCTTCGGTTACGGGGCGAAAGAATTGTTAAGGTTGTGGTGGTGAATGTGTGCAGTGCTTGTGTATTGTTGTACCATCAGTGTCGGGTAGTGCATGAGTTCTTACAAATTCTGCATATATAAGGTGTGAGAACGAATAGTACACTCTACATTTAGCATTACATATATTTTCTTTTATCGCGGATTAAAGCAAAATAATATTCTCATTACTTTTGTATTATGGACCTCCGCAAATAGCGCCTAATTCCATAAATGATCTGAATTCCATATATATTTACAGATTAAAATGGAGGATAAGTTAAAAATGCTTCTATGTCACTTCTGGAGGATGAAATTATGTTTAGTGCGTGGATTTGTAAGTTATACCTTCAAGGCCCTCACATTTTCAAGAGCTGTAAATTTTACTCACGATGTTATCGCCCAAACGTGGGTCGCTGTTATTTCATTAGATGATACTTGGGTTGTAGATTGACAGTGACCTGAACTCCACTCAAAATAAAATTATTATCTTCTTATCATTTTTTGATTATTATCTTCTCATCATTTTCAACAACCGCAAAATCAAGCTTGATTGCTTTTGCGTCATGCACTGATACACCTAGCCCATTGTTCTATACGGATGCGAAGCCTGATCTATTAGAGAAGACCTCAGGAAAGGAATAGAAGGAAAGATATGGGCAACTTTCGCCTATGTAGGCGCATGTTGCCTATATGTTGGCTATAATCTGGACATCTCGAATGTGAAAGTTTTGCGACGCGTCCATCGAAGCCGGGAACTTTTGCAGATCATTAAGATAAAAGAAGTTGCATATTTAAGAGGTACCTACCCTAGTATCCTACCAATCTATCTTATTAACCAACTCAAGCAGAGAAAGTCCATGGTTGAAACAACGAAGTTGTGGAATAAACTTGCTTTACAGTTAAAAATGGTTTAGAGCTCATCTCAAGAGACTATCACATCGATCTCTATAACAATAACTTAAGACATTACATTTGTCTCGAAAGAAATGTTTAAGACTATTAAAGTGCCAAGTGGAAGCCGGTATCTGGGTCGCCAGTGATATCCATCACTGATGGTAATTCGCGGACAATTTGCTTGCTTTATCAGCACGTAATTATCCGAAACGCGCACCTTAATGAACGGTTGTGGGGCTTTATGGTACAAGTCATGAGCGATGAGCGGGTTATTAGGTATCCTTCGTTTGAATGATACAAAACTTATACAGTAAAATTCTACAGTCTACTTCTTTTTCAACCGATTGACGCCCAGCAGATTTCCGCGACCTATTTGAGGTCAAAAAAGAAGATAAAATAAAATTAACAATTTTCTCTTTTCTTTTCTTTTTTATTAAATTTTAATAAAAAAGAGAAGAAAAGAGAAAATTACAATTGAACACTAGAGGTTAAGACAATATATTCTTTTTTACGGACAAGTTATCGTTTTTTTTTAAAGATGGTAAAATTCCGAATAAATATCGGCTTAACGGCTAACGCTCTCTTGTTTGACCATCACAAATCCGAGACCAACTTAATGATGTCAAGACACTTGCAAAAGAAATATTACTACAGTCTCGACACCTATTACTATTATTGAGGGAACGACTAGTCGCTCACGTCCGCAGGAATTTACCTCCTACTCTATTGCACGTGTCCACTGGGTGCTAAACTAGCGGTATATCAAATATAAGGGTTATTTGCCATAGTAGTAGCCTATTACCCGCCTGCAGCGTATAACTGGGGCCCTAGGCTAAAATATTAAACTTGCGCATCCCACCAGAGCATCTTAGTACCAGGCGGCGTGTTATTAAACGGTGAGCTATGGCGATGACACGTATAGTGGTGGCGCATATTGCGAACAGAAGCGATAATTGCACATCAAATTTCATTTCCCCGAATCTTGCCTTTGGAAAGTTACGCCGAACACCGCGCTATTATAGCTTGTGACTTTTAAGACAATTATTTCATGTCGTATATCATTGCTTCAGAGCTTCATTAACGTGATGTCTGCCGGACATCGTCAGATTAAATACAGATTGTTTTTTATGGGACACTCAGCTTTCGTATTGAATGCTGTGTTGATCAAACAGAACTTAATAAAGACCTAAATAGTTCGTAAAATTATTTTTTATGTTTTACTATTTAAATAATTACTTTTATCTATATGGCATCTTCTTTTTTTTTAACTTCTATTTTAAATATACAAATAAGCCGTATGGTATCCGGCTAAGTAGAATATATATATCATCCTGTCTTTATCCCACTATAAGTGGGGTCGGCACAACATGTTTTTCTCTTCCATTCTGTCCTATCTTTCGTCAACTCTGGCGCCACTCCTTTTATATGCATATCATACTTCACACAATCCAACCATCTCTTTTTAGGCCTCCCTCTAGGCACTTATCCATCCACATTCAAATTTAACACACGTTTGGTCACAGACCGGCTAAGTAGAATAGTACCACCCTTATTTCTTACCGAGTTGTCGTAAAAGGCGACTAAGGTAAGTCGACCCGCCATGTGGTATCCGGCTGAGTATAATAGACAACCTTCATTTCTTACTGAGGTGTCGTAAAAGGCGACTAAGGTAGGTTGACCCACCGTGCGGTATCCGGTTTAGTAGAATAAACCACCCTCCTTCTTACCGAGGTGTCGTAAAATACGACTACGTTAAGTTGACGTCAGGCAAGCGGCCGGTTCTTAAAAACGCAGCCAAATCATATTACAGCATGTTTATAACATGTTGTGCCGATCCCACTTAGAGTGGGATAAGGATATATATTTAAGTGTACAAATATTAATTTATGTATATAATTTTTCGTTAGTTTTTTTTTCTCTATATTACCCGAATTTCACTTTTTGTCCTTTAATTCTGTTACTCAAAGGTTGACTGGAAGAGATCCCTTTTGGGGATAATTCCGCCTTTGTACATACGCTATTTTACTTTTTCTTTCTCTATATGTATGTACTATAAAGAAATAAATAAATAAATTACCCTTTTGTTTCACTGGGTGGTATGTGCAACTTTCTCAGTATAAACCCTGACATTAAGACTTATTTTCTTAATTTAACTTAATCTTAGTTTTTAATATAAATATTTTTATGCGAATTTAAATTAAAAAATACAAACAGAAAATCAAAGAGATTTGTTTAGTATGTTAGTGAGTGCGACTGTACCTTACTTATTATTAAAATTGCAACTAATGTGTACTTTGATTATTTTATATATAACGATAGAATTTTTAATTATAACTTTATATAATTAATTTAGAATATATTTGTATTGAATTTTGTAGCTTCGTGACCTCTGATTGAAGTTATAATTTTCCTTTTTTTATCTTCTGTTATTAATACTAATAATGCAATGTCAATTGCTCACATCATCACAATCTTTAATTGACGGTAACTGAAAACCAGTTTTTGGTTACCAGGCTATAGGCTATATAACATCACGTTAAGATGAATAGGAGGGGAGCAGCAATAAGAAATAGTAAGAAAACGGCAAAATTAAAAGGTTTCCTTGCGTGCGCTGAGTAAACGATAATTGTTATTGGAAAATCATGTATCACAAAATTGTTCCCCTCTAAAAGTTCTAAATAAAAGTCCACGACAGCATATGTCTAGCTTTTAAGGTTAACCCACTTTAACCATTTTTATGGTTATCAAAAGACTATATTACGGTTTTAACCTTTTCATGCGGGCGGAGCCGCTGGCGATTGCCAGTGTTAAATAAAATGAGTAAACAAGATATTTAATAGATATTAACGAACCAAAAAAATATGGGAAATAAATAGTCTATGTAACAAGACTAATGATGCAGAAGTCTAAAAATTTTGTAAACGTCAAAGTGAAATATGACTACATAATCGCTAAGGAGCTTTCAAAAAACATGGCGACTAACGTTTTTTTAATAGCTTCGATTGTTTTTGGAATTTTAATGACGGAGGTATTTGTAACGGTTCCGTATATCCATTTCTATTTGCGAATAACTATAAAATAAGTACAATAGCGATATTTCTTACGAGGTGTCGTAAAAAGCGTCTAAGGTAAGTTGACCCGCCGTGTGGTATCCGGCTGAGTAGACGACACCCGATATATATTACAACACCTCGGTAAGTAAGACAGTAGTCTATTCTACTCAGCCAAATACCATACGGCTAAAAAACTGTTCTTACATTGTTTTTTAAAGAGTGCCTTTGCCAGGCATTTTCCAGTTTCTAATTCTTTCGGCTTTCTGTGTTAAAATATGACGTAATTATATGTATTATATGTATTATTATATGTATTACTAAATTTTTGATTTTTATAACGAATAAAATGTTGTTTAGAATGTAAAATTTATGTTCTTGTATACTGCGTCCATCATATTATCAGTCTTTTGACAGCTCACGCTCATTAAGTTTTGTATTGCTTACGTACAAATATCATACAAATAATATTTGTACTTTATGGATGGGTACCGCCCACTTAGTGATGTCACACATAATGGTTACTACGATTATGCCACAGATTAAAAATAATCGGTAGAAATCGATGTTACGAGTATTAAAAGACATTTAATAACATTATATAAAGTTTTACTTTCTTCTTAGTTAATACATGAATACAAATAAAACAATCAGGATATTTTAATTTATTTTATTAGCACGAGTCGTCGGAATGATAATCAACACTAGACTCCTCCGATGAGGAGTCTTCAGTAGCAGTTATTATTAGCTCTTGTGTAGATAATATATTATCAAACGCAATATCACGTTCCCAATCAGAGAATATTACTCTTTTAGTTCTTTCCACCACACTTGCCCAGTTCTCGGCCGTTACGTGGGTGCAAGCATTTTTTAGCAATTGCAACATTTTATTCGCTGTGAATGGGGGGCTTGTATTGCATCTCGCAGCATGCCCTTTTACTTGTGCCCATATAAGTTCTATTGCGTTGTACTGGCAGTGGTATGGAGGAATCCGAAGAACAGTATGGCCATATTCAGCTGCCATTTCATTGATTACATAGCGTTTTGCTCTCTTTTTGGTTTTTAATATTTTTATTAATTCAACTTTTAACATTGAGTCGTCCACATTTTCTCCATTGTCCCGAAGCCAATTAATTATTTCATGCTTTTTATTAGCCTGTGTTGGCATTTTGTCAATTTGACGGGAGTGGTAGGGCGCATTATCAATAAAAATTATTGATGGTTCTTCCAATGAAATGAGCATTTTTTTGAACCACTCTTCATACACATTTGCATTCATCTCTTCGTGGTAGTCACTTGATTTCTTCGATTTAAATGCCAACAGTGCGTCTTGTACAAATCCTTTTGCTGTACCTGCATGGCAAATGATTAGGCGCTCACCTTTTCCCATTGGTACTGAGGAAGTGGAATCAGCAGTATCATCAGTCCAGAAACGAGATAGTGTGTGGTTAGCGTTGAGCCATGTTTCATCCGTGAAAACAATATTTGCCCTATCTTGTATTTTCTTTGCCTCTCTTAAAAAATCACAACGTGCTATAGCTATATCTGTGCGTTCCATTAATAATTTTCTTTTATTTAACTTTTTATATGAAAAGCCAATTGTGTTCAAAACTTTGACCAAAGAAGATTTTTCACCATGAAATAGACCACTTCTTTTCAAAGAAACAATAAGTTTTCTCAAAGTTTGAATTTCTTTTCTCAAGTAGTAATCATATACATGACGACGAATAGCGTCAGCGTCAAAGTCATCAACAGCTGTCACCTTATGAGCCCGGCGCTTTCTTTTTGGTGTAGATGGTTTGTTTTGCTCCAAGCCGCTCCTGCCGTTGGCATCAGTAGTGATTTTAGTCACAGTTGATAGACTGATCCCCAACGCGGCTGCAACACGGTTTCGGACTTGCGTGATAGGTATAAGAGGTCCGCCATTTTGATTTTCTTGCTCAAAATACTCATGAAGTTTTAACACTAACTGTCTCGATTGTGCTTTCAACACACGTCCTTTCGGCATTTTCACGATCAATTAATATAAGTTTCACAAAAGTTTTTCCGAGGAATAAAGCTACTTAACTCAAGGTGTAACAGATGCGAGAGAACACTCAGCGAACGTAAATGCGTGTGACTATCACGGGCGTTTCGTTGAGAGTGACAGATCACGTCAAAATGGCGGCCGAGCGGAAGGTCTGTTGATGTTGCCAGTTGATGTATAATATATTTTTTATGATTATAATAAATACACACGGATTAACATTTATTTTCAAAAAACTAAGGCAATATTAAATCAAAATGTTGATTTCTATATCTGTTATTAGTTTACGTAGGTTATCATTAATCGAATTACTTAGGTACGTAATTCGATTAATGATAGTAGGTACTATAATCGGAATGGTATCGCATACGAGAATCTTTAGGACATCACTAAATATGTAAATCGTCAATCTGTCAAAAGATGGTTAATATAATGGACAGTGTATAGTTTTCTTGACTTGACTGGCCCGTTGGCGCAGTGCGTAGTGACCCTGCCTTCAGCTCCGCGGGCCGCGGGTTCGATTCCCGCCGAGGGCCAACATTTTCTATAAATGAGTTTGGTGGTCTTTGAGCCTGGGTGTATATATGTATTTAAGTATGTATTTAGAAAATATATAAGTATATATTCATCAGTTGTCAGATACCCATAACACAAGTATTAAGTTACTTGCTTTGGGGACGGACGACCACGTGTGTAAGTGTCCCATATTCTTTCGATTTTATTCCTCTGTTATACCGTTTAGCTACCGTGCCGTTTATACCATTTTTCATTTTAACAAAAATCTTTAATAGTATTCCTACGTAACAGACAGACATAAAAAGACAAGACTTTCGACTATATAACATTAGAATATATGCTCGTCATTAGTGTCGGTGTTAAATAGCAAGGATTCCGCAATCTAATTAACTGATAATAAATAACATATGAAATAAATTAGAAAGAATAAAAAATTAGACGCTAGAGTTCCGTAACTGAACAATATAATTTATTTTAATATTTATTGATTCCGCCGTGTTGTATCCGGCTGAGTAGACTAGACCTTCATTTCTTACCGAGGTATCGTAAAAGGCGACTAAGGTAAATTTACTCGCCATGTGTTATCCGGCTGAGTAGAATATAACACCCTCTTTCTTACCGGGGTGTCGTAAAATACGACTAAAGTTAGTTGGGGTCAACCAGGCGGCTGGTCGAAAAATATATGACAACATGTTTATAATACGTTGTACCGTCCTTACTTAGAGTGCGATATGGGTAGAAGATTGATGATAATATTTATTCATCATCCTCCTGCCCTTATTCCACTCTAAGTGGGGTCGGCACAACATGTTATAAACACGCTGTTACATTTTTTGGCTGCGTTTTTACGACCGGCCGCCTGCCTGACGTCAACTTACCTCTGTCGTATTTTACGACACCTCGGTAAGAATGAGGGTGGTCTATTCTACTAAACCGGATACCACACGGTGGGTCAATTTACCTTAGTCGCCTTTTACGACACCTCGGTAAGAAATGAGGTTGGTCTATTCTACTCAGCCGGATACCAAACGGCGGGTCGACTTACCTTAGTCGCCTTTTACGACACCTCGGTAAGAAAAGAGGGTGGTACTATTCTATTCAGCCGGATACCACACGGCGTTGGTGATAATATTTATTATTTAATTTAATATTTTAGAAAAATTTATATCTACCTGATATCTTGGGTGATTGACATTAAAATTTTACAAATCAAGTCAATCAAACAATCATTCATTGTTCACAGCTACTTACTTTTTTTTACAACCGCACGACCTCTCCAACACAATTTACATAAAACGGTAATATTCTATTAACCTAAAATGCCGGAAGAATTGCAGTCTTTAAGTAAAAACAGTACAAAAGTCTAAAAAAATTAGCAAAAAAAGCTGGTTGCAACTTAAATTATTTGTGTTGTCGCCATTGACTTCCGCTTTGTATTTTATAGCAACACAGTCATGAAACAAGAGTATCGCGCCCTTTTTGATTAAAATGGTACCAACACTGTGACGTGTTGTTTCCGGTTGAGTCTTCCTATTGATAAAACGTTTCAGTGACAGTCAGTCTTTGTTCGTCATTCAAGAGAAGAGCATCTCAGAACGGGAATTGTGGTATTCCTATTATATCGTGTTATTGTATATAGTGTGCGTTAACATTAGATTTAGGATCACTTTGGAATCCTGTCCTAAGGAACCCTAACAAAGCGATATATACTCGTGGGCGAAAATCGACATGAAATCGATACATCGTAATAATTAAGTAATTAACAATGTAGGAGCATAAAAAATTTAGATAAAGAAGTGATTTCGGTCCAGATGTGGGAAGCATGTATAATTTGAAATTGGCATTTTTTCGCCACAGCCCACGGTCAGATTAGTCAGTGTTTCAACATACCCCGCCCACGTGGGGTTTTATTAACATAAAACGACACAATTCATTGTGTAATAAACACAAAAAGCGATTTTATCTAGCGGCAAAAGTTCGGTGTGCGCGGTTGTTTTTCAAATGACCAATGTTGGTTCAAGATTGCAAACATTTGTAACATTTGCCCGCGAACATTCGCTGTGTTGATGTTGACTTATTTATGGTTGTAATAAAAAATTTAATTGTATTATGACAACAGAAATAAAATCGGAACTTTTACATAGTTATTATTGATAATATTAAACTTCATTGATTGATATACGTTCACTATCACAAACTCAACAATAGTTTTGGCGCAACCGAAGCAATCATCAGGAAATAGACTGCACGACAAAATTTGACGACAAAACAAAATCGACACAGATTACAGTTTATCTTGTACGCCGTGTGGTATCCGGCTGAATAGAATAGTACCACCCTCTTTTCTTACCGAGGTGTCGTAAAAGGCGACTAATGTAAGTCGACCCGCCGTTTGGTATCCGGCTGAGTAGAATAGACCAACCTCATTTCTTACCGAGGTGTCGTAAAAGGCGACTAAGGTAAGTTGACCCACCGTGTGGTATCCGGTTTAGTAGAATAGACCACCCTCATTCTTACCGAGGTGTCGTAAAATACGACAGAGGTTAGTTGACGTCAGGCAGGCGGCCGGTCGTAAAAACGCAGCCAAATCATGTAACAGCGTGTTTATAACATGTTGTGCCGACCCCACTCAGAGTAGGATAAGGGCAGGAGGATGATGATTAGAGTTTATCTTGTATATAACATTTTTCTGAATTTCGGAAACGGTTGCAATGAAATTCATGAAATTAGCAAATAGGGGGTTTTGGGGGGAAAACATCGATTGATCTATCAATAACTAATGTAATTTCATTCCTGTTTTCGCGCACGAAAAAATCTAAAATGTAGAATAGAATGCTAATGATATTTTAGCTGTCATTTGTAAAGTGAAAATACCCCGGATCGAGCCCGACTTGCTCAATTATTTTCAAGTTACATCTTATTTTATATTATATACTTAAAAAATAGTCTCGGTCACCCAGATACTACTACTTAAAAAATGGTCTCGGTCACCCAGGTACCACTACTGAAATAATAGTCTCGGCCACCCAGGTACTACTACTTAAATAATAGTCTCGGTCACCCAGATACTACTACTTAAATAATAGTCTCGGTCACCTAGGTACAACTAACTAAATATTAGTCTCGGTCACTCCGGTACTACTACTTAAATAATAGTCTCGGTCACCCAGGTACTACTGCTTCACTTATATTTAAATTCAAAATTCCAAATTCAAAATATTCTTTGTTCAAATAAACTTGTAAGCAAGTGCTTTTGAATCGTCAACTCTACTGCTGGTTCGGAAAGCTGTTCCTACCGAGAAGAGCCAGCAAGAAACTCGGCGGTTGCTCTTTTAAAAATATCATTCTTATGATTAGTTTAAAAATATAATTCTTACGACTTTTAAAAATATATTTAGTCATTCCTGTCTTGAACAGGCTCTAAGCGAGCTATATAAACACATTCTTATTTTCTAATTAATCCTCAACAGTATAGTAGGCTTTCTGGATCAGCCTCTTTTTAACAGTGTTTTTAAACTGATGTAATGGCAAAGCTAAAATTGATATACTAAATATATAACCTTCCCCTTTTTTCTCATATCCAGAGATCCTTGTTGGTCCAAACACTTTAACAGCAAGCTTGGCAACATCTCGCGATAACAATTCAACAATAAAACGGAACAATATATTTGTGATCGCAAGATTATTGTCCATTTACAACATCAAGGTGGATTTTTACGACTTTTTCGCAACATATCTCTAGGGCCGGCGTATTAAATTTTTTATTTGCGAGAACGTAGCTCGTTGGACCCGATGATCTGTTCGATACAATATGTACTTTATTGTTTGCGTGTGACAAGTCTCTACAGCAGGGGTGAGCAACCTTTTTAATCAACGGGTCAAGTTAAATATTTAATTTTTTTAGGCGAGCCGAACACTAACCCTTATTTATTTTTTTTCTTAACAAAACTTAAGTTATACACCGATTACCACCAAATTTTACAGGAACATGCGATGAGTCAATCTTATTATCTAAAAATTTCATAATCGGTCTAGCCGTTTCGGAGTCTAAGGTCTAAGTCTAGAGACTGACACAGTACAGAAAAACATTCATTTTTATAAATACGATTTACAAAACTTGTATAATAAGCTGTGTCTACGTTTTCGATTTGCTCAATAATTGCACTTCTTTTAGTAAAAACCGTACAGAACTCCGTTCAGTAGATTTTGAGAAAATCGATTACATACAGACAGATAGCTTTTAGAGACAGACAGCTTTTAACTTATATAGATTTTGTATAGATGCCTAGTTAAAATGCGAAGAAAGTTTAAAATCAAGTAGGCAACAGTACTGTAATTAAAAGTTTTAATGCTTTTGGGGATTTGGTTTTATAATACGTTTAGATAAACATTAGATTTTTTTTAAAGTAAAAATTTTAGTTTAGTATGTAAAAGTAACGCCCTGTTATCCCACTATTCATCCTATCGCACTGCTTTCCCCCTGCTGGGCATAGGCCTCCTCTCTCCGTTTTTGGAGAGAAGGATTGGAGCTAAGACCTACCACGCTGCTCTAATGCGGAATTGTAGGTTATACATATCCCTAGAATTCTCTAGAGATAAGCCGGTTTTCTCACGATGTTTTTCTTCACCGAAAAGCGTGTGATAAATTGCAATTATCAATTAGACACGGTGTTAGCACCGTTTTGCATCCGGTTGAATAGAATAGTACCACCCTCATTTCTTACGGAGGTGTCGTAAAAGGAGACTATGATAAGTCGACCCGCCGTGTTGTATCCGGCTGAGTAGAATAGACCAACCTCATTTTTTACCGAGGTGTCGTAAAAGGCGCCTAAGGTAAGTTGACCCACCGTGTGGTATCCAGTTAAGTAGAATAGACCACCCTCTTTCTTACCGAGGAGTTTCAAAATACGACTAAGGTAAGTTGACGTCAGGCAGGCGGCCGGTCGTAAAATACGTAGCCAAATCATGAAACAGCATCTTTATAACATGTGGTGCCGACCCCACTTAGAGTGGGATAAGGGCAGGAAGATGATGATCTTTTTTTAAGTTTAGTATGTACTACCATTTTATATTATTATTTATATTTGAAATTATAAATTATTTATTATTTATATTTGAAAGTTTAGTATGTACTACCATTTTATTATAATTAATTTTATAACATATAAATAGGAAAAGTAGATAAATAAATTAAATTTTAGAAATGCTTTGCGTGCCGCATGTTGGTCATATCTGCTGTAAAGAATTGTATGATATTTTTATTACACCTGCTTGTTTGCTTTACGTTTGTTACTGCAGAAATTAATGGGCCTAAGAGTGAACTCAAAATATATTATTTTGCGTTCGCGTAAACTTCAGTGTTAAAATACCCTGAATAATGTACTGTTTAATTTCCTGTTTACGAAGGAAAAACTACGTGTGCTATCCCGAGTGGAATAGACCACCCTCATTTTTTACCGAGGTGTCGTAAAAAGTGACTCAGGTAAGTTGACACACCGTGTGGTATTCCGCTAAGTAGAATAGACCACCCTCATTTAATATCGAGGTGCCATAAAAGGCAATTGTTTTATGCCAAAAAACAATTTTTTGTAATTAAGTCGACGTGTAGTGTCCTGCTGAGTAGAATAGACCACCATCATTTCATACCGAGGTGTAAAATACGACTAGAGTAAGTTGACACCAGGCAGGTGGCCGGTCCTAAATTACGTAGCCATGTTTGTTACATGTGCCGACCCCACTTAGAGTGGGATGAGGTCATAATAATTCGCGATAAATATCGAATTGACTCAAATTATAAGAGTTATCTCTTTACATTTTTAGCATCTTTTGCCTAATACCTACTACTAATATTATAAATGCGAAAGTTTGTGAATATGGGTGTTTGTTTATTACTCTTTCACGGCGAATCTGCTGAACCAATATTAATGAAATTTGTCACAATTATTCCTTATACACCAGAAAAACTAATAGGTTATTAATATTAAAATCATGTTAATACTAAAGGAATAGGATGACATTGAAAAGCGAAAGCGAAGAAATCCGTCTATTACCGACCTATACGACAACAGTCCACGCGAAGGAAGTCGCAGGTAAAAGCTGGTAGATAACATATTATGAAAATTTTACAAAGCTTCAAAGAACTTTGTGGAAGGTTAAACACCTTTGCACATTGTACGGATTCTAATCAAGTATGTTTTGTCTGGTATTCAGATTTGGACGCCCATCAGATGTTGTGACGTCTAAGTCGTGAGATGATGAGTAGATATTTATCTTGCTTAGGCAAAAAATGCCGCCATTGTTAGTATTATTTGTTATAGTACCTAGGTGACCGAGCCTTGCTCGGTAATTTTTTTTTAAATATAAAAAAGAAACTTAAAAAAAAAATAATAGTGTAGGTAGGGTTCGATCCTATTATTTCATTCCGCGCGACCACCCGTTTACCGAATAAGCTACGATGAGTTGACATTTCACGGCGAAAATTGTGTTGAATATTCAATAAATTATAAGTAAACTTTTGTTTTTTTTATGCCCAAAAACAGGGACAATTTTTTTTTAAATAAAACTTATCTTAATCGATTTTTCTCCCCCAAAACCCCCTACATGCTCAATTTCAGGGAAAAATATATATATTATATATATATATATATATATATATATATATATATATATATATATATATATATATACATACATACATACAAGATTAACTCATTTAAATATTAAAGATATAATTATATATCTATTTCTAGTATAAGAAACAATTCATCGTCATCCTACCATTATCACACTCTACTCTATGTTATAAACATGTTTCCACATGACTTGGCTACGTATATTACAACCGGGCGCCTGCTTGACGTCAATTCAAACGTCAAACGCTACCATTGTCCAAGTACAATCTGTAAATAATCCATTAATGAATAAATTTCAAGTATAATTTCAATTAACCTTAATCACCTTTTACTTTTTTAAGGAATGAGGGTGGCCTAATCTACTCAACCGAATACCATACGATGAGTCAACTTACCTTAGTCACCTTTTACGACACCTCGATAAGGAATGAGGTTGGTCTATTCTACTCAGCCGTATACCACACGGCGGATCGACCTACTTTAGT
Organism: Morpho achilles; assembly: GCA_947086495.1. Lineage (NCBI taxonomy): Eukaryota > Metazoa > Arthropoda > Insecta > Lepidoptera > Nymphalidae > Morpho > Morpho achilles. The sequence continues at coordinate 15,604,047 of CAMTZB010000014.1, read as the reverse complement.
CGCCTTTTACGACACCTCAGTAAGAAATTGGGGGTAGTCTATTCACTTTAATCATTCTACTCAGCTGGATATCACACGGCTACTTAAAAATAAAAATATATGCGTATAAAATAAACTTAAATGTAAAAATGCCGAATTATATACTGTTTTTTTTCTCCGAAGGAACATCAAATTTTGTTAAATTTTTTATGTTAGCTCGGCTAAGATTCTATAGTATGAACAAAATTTCTCTAACGGATTAACCGTAAAAACGTCACTAACAGACAGACTTTCGAACTTATATATCTCAATTTTTTTCTTATTTATCATGATATTTACACATTTATCAGTTCAATTACTAAAGAGACTGAAAACTTATAGTTTAGCGCTTATTTTCTACATTACGCTGACACCTAGGCAGCTTGAAGCAGACTCAAAAGAACAAACTACGAATGAAACAAGTAGGAAGTATATAAAAAATTAAAAGGAAACGTTGTGTCTGTACAACTTGAAAGCGTTATTCTATAGGTATACAAAGAAAAAGTAAACTCCAAGAACGCAAAATAATTATTACATCTGATACAACGGAGCTCTTAAATAAGGCTCATTGTAAGACAGAAGCTATAGATAATATTTCACGTGAAACAAAGCCTACGTTTTCAACCGACAAAGCATCGCAAATCTCATTTACAGACAAACAGATAACTATCTCATTCTTTCAACAATGGCCGGCTCATAAGCGGAGCCTAATTAGTAATATTCAAAGTGCATTGTGGTGGCTATCTGGAAACGTACAATAAGATGGAAATGCGTTTATCTAGGGCGATACGCTTACGACCGCCTGCGACAATTATCAGCGCGATGACGTTACTTTCTTAGCGTACTGCGTCGTCTATATCGTGCTGTATAGCTTCCATTACTCCATTATTGCGTTTGTCTAAATCAGTAGGCTTAGCTTAGCCGGTATTGGATGCTGTTTTGTTATGTGCATCGTTTTTATCCCATCTCAGAGGCGGACTCGTGTCGGGAATGCGTAATGCGCGGTAGTGCGCACTCGTGTATTCGGAGTATTGTTTCGGTCCAGTTCGAACGTAAATTGAATGCGCTCTGTCTCTTCGCTAATTTAGAGAGAATTATTTTGCTGTTTGCGGAAATTATTGGACACGTTATGTTTGGCTTAAAGGCTCATATAATAGGAACGATAGTACTATCTTTCCATAATTCACGATAAAAGGAAAATTCTGTGAACTATGTTCGTTAATAATATATTACGCATTATCGACTTTTAGGTACATACAGTACTAGTAAGTCTCAGATATTAGCACTACACAAACCATAGAGTTATTATACTAGAGTAGGGGAATAGGCAGGTCTGTAAATGAGATTGTCGCAACAAATAAAAAGAGAAGGACAATTAGACTCATATACTTGTCTCTGTCCATTCAAACTTAAAAGAGGGACAGATAATAAATCGGATTTGCTTTATTTTTATTATCCATGTATGTTCTAAGAAACTCTAGTACAAATACTTTTCTTTTTCTTTTGAATTTGGGTTAATAAAATGTTTGCTACCACTGAACAAAAAGCAAAGTAATTTTACAATAAATCAAAAATCTATCATACGTTGTGTTAATGTGTATGATATGTGTATCGTACGGTATGATTTTGTCAAGCCTTGCGATTTTGTCGTGGAGTCTATCTCCTGACGATGCTTCGTTTACGGGACGAAACAATTGTTAAGATTGTGGTGGTGAATGTGCGTAGTGCTTGTGTATTGTTGTGTTATTGCTGGCAGGTAGTGCATGAGTTTTTACAAATCCTGCATTTATCAGGTATGTAAAAATCTTTACAAGTACTTTTGAATGTTCAAGGATCAATTAAATTTAATGAAGGTACAAATGGTTGAAAATGTTGCTGTTACCGAGAACTTTCAAGAAATTTGACGGTCAATTTTTCAAAATTCTTATTTACATTATTTAACCGCAGCTTCAGTATTTTTATCATACAAATAATCTATGATTGAAATATGTTTTACGTATATAAACTTTTATGTAGATCATCTATTTTGGATTGCGTAATTTTATTGTAGAAGCGAATACCCAGACCAACGAATGATTTACTAACTTTGCTGAATCGCGACGCAGGAAACCAAGCTTTTTTGACTTCTGGTATACCTATGATATACGTCGAATTTTGTTGGATACATATGAATATTTTTCTGTACACCACGCTCTACTGATTATGGGTAACTCTATTATCTTAAGTATAATCAAAAGCTTTGAAACATTTAAATTTGTGGTAGATAATTCTCGTCACATACGACCGCCAACAGTGCGGAACAAGAAGTAGGGTTCGCACAAGAAATTAGTATAAATGACGAAATTAATTAAACGTTTACATAAAAGGAGCCGCCAATTTTTATTCCGTTCAGTTTTGTACCAACACCCCGCTGTTAACAGCTTGTTATTTGTTTATTTCATGAAGTACTTCGCGATAGTTATCTGAAGATGTCCGCAAAACCAGGATAATAATTTGCTCAGTCGTTAGTTGCCATGCTGGATTATCTTCGTATATCAATAAGGTTAGTTCGGTGTGCAGGTTTGTTATTTTTTCTCTAACAGTACAAAGTAAACATCATTCTTCTGCCATTATCCCACTCTAGGTGGGGTCGGCACAACATGTTATAAACGTGTTGTCTGATTTGACTAAGTATTTTATGACCGGTTGCCTAACTGATTTCAACCTACCTTAATCGCCTTTGCGTTTTGGTAAGAAATCGTAAGAACATTGGTAAGAAATGAGGGTATTTTACTCAGCCGGCGGATACCACACAGCGGATGAACTTACCTTAGTCGCCTTTTACCACACATCGGTAAGAAATGAGGGTGTTCTACTAAGCCGGATACCACACGGCGGATCGACTAACCTTAGTCTCCTTTTACGACACCTCGGTAAGAAATGACGGTGGTCTATTCTATTTAGCCGGATGCCACACAACGGTTTACGTAAATCTTTTATATTTAAATGAGTTAATCTTGTATGTATATACATATATTTTCGGAATTTCGGAAACGGCTCCAACGATTTTTTTACGGGTTTTGGGGTAAAAATGTCGATCTAGATAAGTTTCATTTCAAAAATTATCGTTTTATCCCTGTCTTCGGGCTCTAAATTTTTTTTTAAATTTACATTGAATACAATCACAATTTTTCGCTGTCAAACGTAAATTCATTTGGGGAACGGGCGGTCTAGAGAGGTGCAAATACCTAGGATCAAGCCCCACCTTCACTATTATTTTTTCATATTACTTTTCAATTTTTTTTAATTTTAATTTTTTTACATCATTTTAATTATTTAAGCCCCGCCCTACCTGCCCTATTATTTTTTCATTTCACATTCAATTTTTTTTTTTTTACATTTTTTTTAAATTTCCGAGCGAGGCTCAGTCACCCAGGTACTTCTATATAATATCGATAAGACGTTTGTTAAAACAGTCTGCATGTCTCGCGAGACTCGCAAATACTTCAGTAATGAAATGACAATTACCTATGGGACCGCGCATTCCTCCCGACATTACGGGAATCCGTTCCCCTAACCCCTACTACGAAATTCTATGTTTTCAACCTTGTATATTAGACAAGATTGTATATTATTGTCTATTTTCGACCTATCACACGACAAGAGTTTTATATAAAACTATACCTCCGCGTGGAAATCAGTGTGTCACAAAATTTTTCCCGCGTAAATCCTGACTTCACATAAACTTCTGGGATGAAAAATTAGCTTATATTTGGTCCACATCCTCCTGTATCTTCCAGTAGAAGCCTCGTCAAAATCGGTTTTGTTTTGTTTGCCATTAACCTAAAGAATTGCATATTTTAAGGTAAGCACCCAACAAAAATCCGTTTAGTCGACTGACATACAGATTTTAGGTGCTTTGTTTTATGATATTTATAGATAAAGCTTAAACAAGAAACGGACCACCATTTGGAATTTGAATCTAATCACGGCTCAAATAGACATTTAAAAAAATGTCTTACATTACTTAAATATCATAGTATATATAAGATTTAATATATTGGCGCATTGAGATCCTAAGTTTATAGCATCAACTCTTAACTTAAAAACGCAGGGTTGTTAGACCCTACCACCTCACCTTAATCATCAGGTTAATGGAAAAGTTAAAAAAATCTGAGAGTATTCGATAAGTTTTGAAGAATGCCTCAAAACTAGTTCACAGAAGAAACCAATATTCACCAACGAGTAACCAGAGATTGCAAAAAAATACATTTTCTAAGGCATTCCGATACACATTTATTGCATATTGCATATCCGATACATACCATGCTTCGGGGGTGTTTACATTGATACGCAATTCCACGAAAAAATGGCAATATAATCATATACCAGCTATAATAGCTTATTTATTTCTTAGTGTTTCGCTCTTCAAGGAATATAATTGCGCACAAAAAAATTTAAATGTACTTTTTCCATATCAGCGAACGGCAAATGAAAAAAATTACATTCTCGTTACCGGATAAAATCATTCAACGCGTGCATACTAAACATATTCGATCGATTTTATATGCAATTACGTCCAATCGATCGCATTATTGCGAATAAAAGTAAAAACAACAGTTTCTAGAATTAAAATTAATTACGTTTGCCTAGCAATGCGTCCGCTTTTTTTCAATTCACATTGCTTTCCAGTGGTTTTTTTTTTCTGAGAAAATGTCGCGACCAATGGTAGGGGCGCTCGCATCGACGTTCAATTGTTTTATAAATAAAACCCCCACAAAAAATACTATCGATCAATCGTGCGAAAGTCAAGCGATGGAAAACGATAGTCTACAACGCGCTGTAATACCAACCCTATTTCATTACTATTAGAACTTATTATCAAATACTACGCTAAGAGGAACCTCACTTCAGACCGTATTGTTGACGATAACAATGTAATATCAACCGTAACACGTCAACACAGCTTTCAATTCTCGGCAACATCAAAAATACGCGTCATAATCGTGCGTCTAGAGACGCGAAAGATTCCATACGAGAGCTGTCCAAACATTTTATACTTTCAAATACGCGGTGCCTTATCTATAGTGATGATCTGAAATCTGTTATCGCTCGATCGACCCGCGGGATGAATCTTAGATCTTTATTACATGGGTTTCAAAATTCACCGCTTCGTCGGCCATTTTTAAATCCGATATGACATTTAGAGCCATTGTTTTCCCGTTCATTTAAACCTGGCTCGTCAGGCTTTGACGTATTTATTGTGGCCCCTGATGTACTCATTAAGTCAGCTGATATTGATAAGATCAAATTTCCAAAGTGATAAGGACGTTCGTTTAAAGTTTCATGGGGCATTAATTCTGCGATTACATCGCTTTATCGATTTTCAGTTTTAAAACTTCTATTATGTCCATCAAGAATCGATTAAAAATTAATAAAAACTTATAAAATTAAATACTTAATACATATAAAAATCAATGAAATGAAAATAATAAAAAACTACGTTCTAAAATATGAATAAAAAGTATGTTTGTGTGTGTGTGTGTATGCATGTTGTGTGTGTGTTGTTTGTGTATGTTTGTGTGAGTAGGTGGGTGCCCATGTGCATATATGTTTTAACAATTCAGCGTTAAGTCTTCAGTTTGTTGATAGGTACAACAGTTTGCACGTTTTACACGTACAGCTATAACATATTGAACACATTTACAGCGTTTAGTGTATTAGACCAGTGTCGTTACGCTCAGCCATTTATAGCAGTCACAAACCCCCTTTCTATCGGTCACGTGATTACCGCGGTGTCATTACATCCGGTATAAAAAAGTAAAGCGATGATATTTGACTATTTCGGTCCCCAACAACATTACCAATAATATATACTAATATTATAAAGATGAAAAATTTGTATGTATTTTTGTAATGTTTTCACACTAAAACTACTGGACTGATTTCAAAAATTATTTCACCATTGGAAAGCTGCATCTTTACTAAGCAACATAGGCTATATGTTTTAGATTTAAAAAAATTATTGAGGTCTAAAAAATTACTCATAAAAATCAGTCATCGCATGTGCTGCGGAAACTATTGATGATATATTTAACAATAATTAATCTATAATCCGACTTAGTAGGCTTTCCACTACCATGAGATCGGTATGTACGCGCGTGAAATCGCGGGATATTAGTATCTTACAATACTAAACGTAGGATATATATTGTATTTTGTGTTACTTTAATTTCTTTACTATTGCTACACACATGACTGTTATACACGATATAATACACGCCCTATATTTGATCGCAGGAAGAATGAATCAGTTATTTTAAAACTTTACCAACATTCTTGAATGAATGACAAATCCTACTGCAACCAATCTGCATACACCTATTCGCAAGATGGAAAACATTGTGTACAACAATATTCATGTCACTCGTCTCATTTAAATCTATTGACATAAATAATTTATATGTGCACGCATTAGATGTACGTGGAGTGATGCGTTTGGCATTTTTATCGATTGCAATTAGAATCTCGATCGTAAATAACTCACTATCGAATGTTTTAGAGACAAGTGGGAGGAACAGGGCCGGTCCTTGTGTTCGATAGATTGAATGATAGACAGTAATTGGTATGACTAAGATATCTAATCGGACCGTTATGGCGTAGTTAATATACAAAAAATTACGTAACTGTAAATGCCAGATACTTCTTCAACCGATGGACGTCCAGTGTTTGACAAAGATTTCCATTCTATTCTTTTTTTTATACAATAAGGAAAGATGCAGCCTTAGTTGGGAGCAGAAAAACCCGTTATGGGTCATCACCGCTCGACGGGGATGAACGGCCGTATGTTGGGCTCCCACCGACTAAAAACCTGACAGTGCTCCGTCACGTTACTGGGAGCAAGGACAGGGTACCGTTGTACACATTGACCCCATCCTTTCCAGCTCTGTACCCGGAACAGAGCCACCTCCGTGTCGGGGCCTCTCTAAACAGGGGACCCTGTTTAGAGAGGCCCCGCTAACCAATGCACAAGATGCATCGACCGCCTCAGGGACCTGATCCAATTGGGCGTCTGATTAGCCTAAGATGGACCGGGCTTGCCAGTGCCTATTCATTTTGAAGAATTTTTAGATATTTATTGTAAATTTGTCCTCAAGAAAATACGCCGTGTGGTATTCGGCTGAATAGAATAGTACCACCCTCATTTCTTACCGAGGCGTTGTAAAAGGCGACTAAGGTAAGTCGACCCGCCGTGTGGTATCCGGCTGAGTAGAATAGACCAACCTCATTTCTTACCGAGGTGTCGTAAAAGGCGACTAAGGTAAGTTGACCCACCGTGTGGTATCCGGTTTAGTAAAATAGACCACCCTCATTTTTACCGAGGAGGAGTAAAATACGACTAAGGTAAGTTGACGTCAGGCAGGCGGCCGGTCGTAAAATACGTAGCCAAATCATATGACAACATGTTTGTAACATGTTGTGCCGACCCCACTTAGAGTGGGATAAGGGCAGGAGGATGATTGAGGAGCTGTATCTGTATCTTGTGCTACTTGGATCCAACAGCTCTTTTCGATCTTTTTGAGGTCATCTGTCCACCTCGTTAGGGGAATAACATTGCGTTTTACAGTAAATGTCTATTTTACTTCCTACTGCCATCAATGCTAACCACTAAGTTAGTCGTAATGGATTTTACATCACCGGGAAAGGGCAAAAAAATTGCCAAGGTTACGAAATAAGAAAATTGTACCATAGAAGCTCTGCTTGCGTTATTAGATAATTGTTGACCTAGAGGACGCTTTAGAACAGGCCCGCTTAACCCTATGCTCGCAGGCCATAGTGTGACCCGCCTATCCATCGTACAATATTCTCAACATGTAGGAATGATATTAAGCACTTTACAAACCTCAGAATTATTAATTTAATATAGTAGAAGTAACGGCGTGTTACTTTCCCACTTCTGAACATAGGCCTTCTCCCTTCTTTTGGAGCTTAAAACTACCACATTCATTTTTTTTAATATCAATTATTATTCATAATATGCTAATTCAAATACACAGCTAAAATCCTATATATAATACTGTAGTGGCCGGCTATAGATTTTCGTATCATCCGTTTGGCCAAACCGTTAAAAAAGATGAGCACGTCAGCTATAGAACACCGTTAATTTCGGTGGGTTGATTTAACTGAAGGTCGAAATAAACTGTTACTGCCACTTAACGCAATGACTTCCACATCATTTAGAATCACAGTATACGTTACCTAGTACAGGAAAAAGCTCAAATTTAAGATATAAGCTCCTAGACAAAATAGAGGTGGCCATGTTGTAAGATTTTGGTGAGTAGAATATTTACACGCTATTAGATATCTTTTTCTTTTCGTAAGATCTAGTATATAGAGATTTATGGGCACGAATGATTACTTAATATATAATGAGCGCGCGTCAAACTGTGCGTAGGCGAGATATTAATTACCTAGATACGGTTCAAATGAGAAAAGATACGCGATAATTATCAGATTTTAAATTCATGTGTTACTTTTCTAAAATGTCGTAAAAGGCGACTAAGGTAAGTTGACCCGCCGTGTGGTATCCGGTTTAGTAGAATAGACCACCTTCTTTCTTACCGTGTTGTCATAAAATACGACAGAGGTAACTTGACGTCAGGCAGGCGGCCGGTCGTAAAAACGCGCCAAATCATGTGACAGCATGTTTATAACATGTTGTGCCGACCCCACTTAGTGTGGGATAAGGGCAGGAAGATAACTCATCTAAAAGGCCATTTTTATGGATTAAGACGAAGGACTTGTGCTTGAATCCTTGGATCCAGCGAATCTTTGCCAGCTTATAAAATGATGTTTTCATCTAGTGGGAAGGTAATTAAAACTGTACTCTAAGCTATGTAACTCACTTGTTCCGCTCCACCTGGTTATCGTTGAGAACTTTACATTCGAAATTGTAGGCGAATATAGGGGATATACAGTCCGGCTAGTTAGGTCAATTTCGAGAAAGATGTCAGCCTTTAAAATAATATTTCAAAATATAATATTCAAAATATAAAATATTCAAAATACTTCAGTGGCTGCAGGCCAGTCATGTAACAGTGCGTGTTGCCAATGATTACATACGGATCTAAAACGTCGCTGACTATGGGCCTCATAAGAAAGCTAGAGTCACTGAGCGCGCGATAGAGCGGCTTTACTTAAAGTATCTATCTTTTTCATTTTTATTTTTTTCATTTCTTAAAAAAAATACGTAGCAAGACTCGGTCATGTAAGTACTACATCTATACTAATATATAAAGCTGAAGAGTTTGTTTGATTGAACGCTAATCTCAGGAACTACTGGACCGATTTGAAAAATTCTTTCAGCTTAAGATAGTCCATTCATTGAGGAAGGCTGTAGGCTATATAACATCATGCTAAGATGAATAGGTGAGGAGCAGCAATCAAATACGTAATCAAATCAATAAATAGCACGAAAACAGCAAAATTTAAAGCTTTTCTTGCGTGCGCTGAGTAAACGGTAATAGTTATTCAAAAATCACGTATTACAAAATTGTTCCCCTCTAAAAGTTCTAAATAAAAGTTTGCACTTTAACCCTTTTTATGGTTATCAAAAGACTATTACAGTTTTAATCTTTTCACGCGGGCGAAGCCGCTGGCGATTACTAGTTTAATAATATAGTAAACCGATGATACATTGATTTTAATTTACACGATAGCAAACCATTTAAACCAATGAACGTAGTTTGGATATAACATTTCAATGTGCCTAAAATATAATTTCCTGCAACTAACATAAATAGAATATGGAACAAATGCCTAAATACAAAATCAATATTAACATTGTTGCAAATTTATGAACTGCCCGAAATATATTCAAATTCATATTTGGCACGAATACATCATATTTATTGGGCCACTGACAGTAATTGGATGGATAGTTAAGATCTTACTCAAACAATTAAACAATGTGAATTTTTTTGAAACAAACAACCGCCCTAGCTATTATACCTCGAGATCTACGTTTGACTTTATTTTCATGTTTAGTTTTTAGTTAAGACCCTTATGGCGTTTAAACTAGTCCCGCCGTGTGGTATCCGGCTGAGTAGAATAGACCACCCTCATTTCTTACCGAGGTATCGTAAAAGGCTAATAAGTTAAGTTGACTCGCCGTGTGGTATCCGGCTGAGTAGCATAGACCGCCCTCATTTCTTACCGAGGTGTAATAAAAGCCGACTAATGTAAGTTGACCTGCCGTGTGGTATCTGGTTGAGTAAGAAGACCACCCTCTTTCTTACCGAGGTGTCGTAAAATACGAATAAAGTAAGGCGACGTCAGGCAGGCGGCTGGTCGTAAAATACGTAGCAAAATTGTGTGACATGTTTATAACATGTTGTGTAGATCCCACTTAGAGTGGGATAAGGGCAAGAGGATGATGAATGTATTTAAGATGATAAGGATTACTATAGTAATGACTGGGGGTCGAGAAAATTTTTTGGGGGTTTTAAAGAGCGCGGAAACGCTGCCAGCATTCTTGGGACCATTCCACGTGGGCATGATTTGTATAGTCCTAGCGTGTAAGTAGTTTAAGACAGATATAACTTGTACATTTTTGCTGTACCTAAATAAAAAAAATAAGGAGTTTCCTATAATCCATATTAGAATATAATTCTATTTTCATAGGATTTTTTTGTAATCCAGAATTATATCAAAATAATTATATCATAACTTTGTACTATGGTATTCCAGAAAGTAACGCCTATTTCATTAAATTATTTGATTAGCTATCTATTTTTGGGGCATGTGTTCAAAGCCCAAGCAGGCGCCAGTGCGTTTTTCTGTTAAAACTTGTGTCTAATAGACAATTAATTACAATGATGGTTTTGCAACGAACGAATGGTTTGCAAATTTATCACACGTATATCGTATTTTTGTAAATCGTGTAGTACGTTACGTCTTATTTTTTTTGTATTTCGATTGACGATTTTTTTTCGTGCAATAAAGTGTATTTATTGTTTTTGTTGTAGTATTTCGGAAACAATCATCAACATGAATTGTTGTCCACAATCCAGTTTTCAACAGGAAAACATCGTGAGGAAACCTGCATATATCATAAAATTTCTAATATATGTGTAGCCTACTAATCCCCATTGATGTCTCTGTCTCAGCTGCAACCTTTCTCTCCAAAAAGAACAGTAGAAACCTATGCCTAGCAGTGGCATAGTAACATGCTGTTACTTTACTTACATTGTAACCATTGAAAAACAAAAAGAAATAATTTCATAGCGTATAAAAACATGTATCCAATAAAGATGGCACGTACTAGTATCAGTAACAGACGCTCACACCTGCTTCTTTATCATAGATGACAAGATGATTGCGCGCCGGCGTCAGGGACGCTGGGAAATTGTTTCGAGACACGCCCGCAATTACTGGATTGATTCACTTTTGTCCTTATAATTTCCACTGGCATGTGTCAAAACGGCCTGGACGTTGTTAGCGGCTCAAATAAATCTACATATAGATAGAGGTGGCGAATTAAAACTGTTAACTAAAGTACCGTTGCTTCCTTGACTTTGAATTTTCTTCGCATTTAAACTAGACTAATAAGAATAAGGCGTTACTTTGGGGAGGTCCATAATACAAAATGCTATAATCCGCGATAATATATTTTATTATAAAAATAATAAATAGATTATATAATAATAAAGATAATAAATATTGTTTTGCTGTAATAATCTGCACTATTCATCGCGGATTATAGCAAAATAATATTTTCATTATTATTTTTTTTCTATTAACAATACAAAATCTATACAAAAAGAATTCTCTATAGATTAGTAGGTTGCCTCACGATGTTTTCCTTTACCGAAAGGCGTGCGATAAAATGCAATTATCAATAACACAAGTTTTTGACAAGAAGGTTCGAAAATGTGACTCCATTGAAAGAGTCACAAGGTCTCAGCGGTAGTCTATCACAGCTTACTAGTACAATGTAAACAATGTTTATATATTTTTTCTATACCGCACATTCTTTATATTTGTGAAGACCATGGTTTTGTTTAATATATGGAAACATTACACACACGGTCGTCCATCACTAAAGTAAGTAACTCAATAATTGTGTTATGAGTGACAGACTACTGGTCAACTAATTTATACAGTACTTCTACAAACTTGAATAATAATACGCTTTCCTATCTGGTTGGTATCTAAATTCAATGACTTAGTTTTATTGCATGCCTTAATTTACTACCTTAATTTATATTATCCTGATAATTTAATTAAAGCCTGTTCATACTTCCTGTTCAAAACTGTATAGCAAGCTCCTCCGCCAGGTAAACTCCGACAATACACTACAATTACAACTTTGTATAATACCCTTCTCTACCTGGCAAATAATAGCCTGCAAGCACTACTTGAATTCAATTGTATAATACGCTCTTCCACCAGGTAAACTATAACAATATTCTACAATTACAACTTCGTATAATATACTTCTCTATCTGGTAAACAATAGCCTGTAAGCACTACTTTAACTCAACTGTATAATACACTCTTCCACCATGTAAACTATAACAATATTCTACAATTACAACTTTGAATAATACACTTCTCTATCTAGTAAACAATAGCCTGTAAACACTACTTGAACTCAACTGTATAATACGCTCTTCCACCAGGTAAACTATAACAATACTTTACTATTACAACATTGTATATTACGCTTCTCTATCTGGTAAAAACTAGCCTGTACACACTGCATGAACTAAACTGTATAATAAGTTACTCCGCCAGGTAAACTCCGACATTTACACAAGGCTTATACTACAATTTATAGAAGTAGGCGTTACTTTGGAGAATTCTATAATATTAAAGTAAAAATAGATTTATTTTTTAATCAGAAAATAAATTCTATGACTTGACTTGAACTTCTACTATGTTGTTAGATATGCTTATCTATCAGGTAAGCACTAGCCCTCAAAAACTCCTTTTACCAAACTGCATAGTACACTTCTTCGGGTAACCTACATTAAGGCACTTTGCCAAGACCCGCTTATCGCTTATAACTTAGACACGTGTCGATACATCGAAATGTGATTTAATGTGTCGAGTGGGCGACAAAAAACACCCGCGTGACGAATACCGTTTTAGTAATTTCGCGCGTTTCTCCTCCTTGTCACTGTTGCGACATAATTTATACGATTACAAACATGTTGATCCTCGTTGGAGTGGGTTTTTAGTTAATTGGGAAATATATTTTTAATCCACATCATGTTTACCCTTGACCACTATTACAAATGGTGATATTACATAGCATCATTTGATGCAGTGGTTTTTCTACTGAACTGCCGACATCACATTTAAGGTATAATTATAAGCTCATTATATACTGTACTTTGCTTCCAAAGGTAAAGAAAAGAATTTTTAAGCCAGTTTATTTTTATTCATATCGGGCTTATAGATATATAAGTAAATAATAATGTGGGATAAGATTGTATTGCATGAGTTTAGCACAAGATCAAATACGCAATAAGTCTGCCATTACACGTCTACTCTCGCCTACGGCTCTGGTGCTACTGACGTAGTACGCTTGAGGCAGTGTAAGGTTTCCTGTGTACTAATCTTAGTATGTTTATGTATTGGTACGAGTATATTCATGTATCAATTATACGTGTGTGTCCTGTATATACAGAGTTCACACATCTCAGCCCGCATACACTACAAAGATAATATAGAAAATAAAGGCAGGTAATAAAGGAATTAAAGAAAATAAAGGCGAAGAGGTGATTGCTTTAACCCATGCGTCTCTTGTTTAATATCAGTTAATATATCTCAGTTTAATGTTAAAGTACCCTCGATTATATAAAATATTGTTTTCTTGGTCCCGTGGAAAAAGGAGGATTTTATCCTATATTTCAGCCCGATATACAAGCTTTTATTGATACAAATTTCATTAAAATTGCTTAAATGGCTAAGCCATGAAAGCATCAAAGAATTGCATTTATAATACTTAGTACAGTATCCCACTGCTGAATAAATTCCTTCGATCACCATAAATACCAAAGCTACCATAATATAGCTTTCCAAATGTTAGAGTTGTTAGTTAACGGCGACAGATGGCAGCACTTGTACTTTATTTCGCGCTAATGTTTGTCGATTAAGTTTATATATAAGAGGATCCGTACATTATGCCGGTGTGTTAAGGTTGTCAATTTTGTAGGGTCGTTAGTTATTTCGTTGTTGTCTATAGTCTAGTTAAGGTCGAGTAATAAGTTAATGTTGAATGGTTTATAGTACTTAATCATATTTCGTAATTTAGTGTTTAATTAAGCTATCGAACAATTGGTCCTATTCGAGTCGGATTCGAGGCTTAGTAAAATAGGTATTTAGGAAGAGTTATTATTAAGAAGTCATTATTACATTGTTTGCGAATAGTAGAATCTTATAGTAAGAGAAATGGAAAACCTGTACTTACTGCAAGAGAATACTCTTGAAGTAATTTCTAAAGCAGTAACCAACTTCAGAAAGTCTCCTAAATCTCGATTAACGAAATCTTTTATACAAGTTAAGTTAGACACGTTAGAAAAATACTGGAACTCTTTTAGTAGCACTCATTTGGAAATCTTAAAATCCGCTCAAAGGGAACAAAAAAAGAAAGGTGATTATTTCTTACGGGATATTTTTGCTCAAGGTGAAGAGGCATATACAGCTTTTAAATGCGAAATGTTAGATTTATTACAAGATTTAGATCAACCTGTTGTACAATTGGCAAAAGAAAGAATTCAAGAAGTTAAGCTCCCGAAGATTAATATCCCCATCTTTAGCGGAAATTATAATGATTGGGCAACATTCCAGGACTTATATATTTCTCTTATTCATGCGAATACTACTTTAAGTAATGTACAAAAGATGCATTACCTCAAGGGCAGCGTGGCGGGGGAAGCCGAACAACTGCTAAAACATATCACGGTAGCAGACAAAAATTACGACCTAGCTTGGAACACGTTGCAACAAAGGTATAATAATAAAAGGGTTATGATTAATACGATTTTTAATAGATTTTTGGGACAAAAAAGGTTGTCAAGTGATACTGCTAGGGGAATCAAAGAACTGTTAGACACGACGAGAGAGTGTCTTAATAGTCTTAAAACTTGGGATATTGATATTCAAGGTTGGGATCCGTTGGTTATGCATCTAATTGTCAATAAGTTGGATATCAGGACCCATCAATATTGGGAAGAAGAGTTGAATGGTTTACCTAGTGATGTCTTACCAGAACTAGAAAAGTTATTTATATTTTTGGAAAAAAGATTCCGTGTTTTAGAAATGATGCAGATGAGCCACTCCAGTAATAATTCGCGTAATGTAACTACAAAATCTTTTTGTTCAACATCAGAGTCCGTTAATCCAGATTGTATATATTGTAAGGGACATCATAACTTGCAAGATTGTAAAGATTTTTGTATGTTAAGTATTGATCAAAAATTAGATGTTGTTCAATGTCATTGGTTATGTTTTAATTGCCTCTGGCCAGGTCATGGGGTGAGAGATTGTCATCATACAAGCTCGTGTTGTAAATGCAAGCGACGACATCATACTCTCCTTCATAAGCCTAGAAAAGAAAATGAGTCTGTACGTGAGGAAAAACCCACAGCGAGTACAAGTAAATCAGTCGAAGCAAATATCCTCTCACACGTATCTACACACCACCAAACAACACTATTAGCCACAGCATTGGTTAAAATTCAAACTGAAAGGGGAATACAGATATTACGGGCTCTGGTGGATCCTTGTTCTGAAGAGTCTTTCATTAGTGAAGCGGCTACACGAAAGTTGCAATTGAAATGCCTTAACGTTGAGGGTCAGGTATCTGGTGTAGGAAAAATATGCACCCCAATTAAGCATGCGGCGGAGATTGAGCTCACTTCAATTGTTGATGACACTTTCAAGCTTCATACCACTGCGTATGTGATAAAGCAAATCTCAAATACGATGCCAGCTTCAAAAATTGATGCGCATATAAATTGGACGCACATTCAAAATTTAAAGTTAGCAGATCCTACCTATCATACTCCGGGTCAAATTGATATTCTGTTAGGGGTCAATATGTATACAGAGATTATGATGTCCGGAATCATTACAGGGGTTAAAGGAACACCAATGGCGCAGCAGACCAGATTGGGTTGGGTGCTATCGGGTGGCGCAATGGATAATTTTTTTGAAAAGCAACGTAACATTGTGAGCATGCATCTGGCTGTCATCTTCGATGATATGATGGAGTCGGAGACGTTAGAGGATAAAAGGGAACTCACATCTCCGGATATACGAGCTGAGACAATCTATGAGAACCCAGTTCAACGTTTTGAAAGCGGAAGATACATTGTTGCATTGCCTTTAGCCCAAGGTACGCAGTCGATACCGACGGACTCAAACGTTAGTGAAATGAATACAACAAGGTTATGGGGTAATACCTCTCCCTTCAACGCATGGAAGCTATCGAGAATGAAAGTGACAAAAAATGGCAAGCAGAATATTTATCGCGCCTAAAGAAAGAAGCGAATGGAAATTAGTTGAACCGAAGTTTCATGCTGGTGAACTAGTTCTCTTAGGATAACTACGGCTTCCACCAGTAACTTGGAGATTAGTATTGTGTAGGCTGCCACCAGAAGACTAGGACATGTTGTCCTAGGCGGCGGAGTGTTGTTAGAGTTGTTAGTTAACGGCGACAGATGGCAGCACTTGTACTTTATTTCGCGCTAATGTTTGTCGATTAAGTTTATATATAAGAGGATCCGTACATTATGCCGGTGTGTTAAGGTTGTCAATTTTGTAGGGTCGTTAGTTATTTCGTTGTTGTCTATAGTCTAGTTAAGGTCGAGTAATAAGTTAATGTTGAATGGTTTATAGTACTTAATCATATTTCGTAATTTAGTGTTTAATTAAGCTATCGAACACCAAACAATGCAAAATAGCTTGTAACATACAACTATAAGCACATATAAATCCTTAGACATCCTTGTGGTATCCGGCTTAATAGAATAGAACCCCCTTTTTCTTACAGAGGTGTGGTAAAAGACGAATAAGTTAAGTTGACGTCAGGCAGGTGGGCGATAACATGTTGTGCCGAGCCCACTTAGAGTGGGATAAAGTCAGGAAAATGATAATATGAATCCTTGCACATCAAGATCAAAGTTTAAAATATATAAGATAAAATCGCCAAACTCTGCGATCGCTTCGGCCACGGGGCGAAACGATTGTTGAGATTGTGGTTGTGAATCAGTGCGCTACTTGTTAGTGTGGTGGTGATGGTAAGTTTTCGCGAATACTGCATGTATCAGGTATCAAGAATGATTGTGCAATCTAAATTTAGCATTACATATATTTTTTCATATCGCGGATTATAGCAAAATAATACTATCATTACTTTTGCTAATGTAATAAACGTTCATTACAGCGCCGTAAAATGTAAAAAACAACTAAATAATCCATTGAAATTGTAAACATGTCCGCGCAGTCACAGCATACCTCTCGGCACAATACCGTAATATCAACTGCGTCGCATCTGCGCACCTTGCATAGATAAGCGATGACAAGCGTCATGTGTCAAATTGTTTTATATAATTAGAATTTCCATAGACAACTTTACTTTGTTTACATTAACCGTGTGTATCCGGCTGAGTAGAATAGATGACCTCATTTCTTACCATCACATCCTCCTGCCCTTATCCCACTCGTAAGTGGGGTCGGCACAACATGTTATAAACATGCTGTCACATGATTTGGCTACGTTTTTACGACCGGCCGCTTGCCTGACGTCAACTTACCTTAGTCGTATTTTACGACTCCTCGGTAAGAAAGAGGGTGGTCTATTTTACTCAACCGGATACCACACGGTGGGTTAACTTACCTTAGTCGCCTTTTATGACACCTCGGTAAGAAATGAAGGTGATATTCTATTCAGCTGGATACCACACGGCGTACCCTCATTTCTTACTGAAATGTAGTAAAAGGCGACTAAGGTAAGTCGACCCGCTGTGTGGTATCCGGCTGAGTAGAATAGACCACCCTCATTTCTTACCAAGTAGTCGTAAAAAACGACTTAGTTAAGTTGACGTCAGGCAGAGCGGCCGGTCGTAAACTGCGCACCGTGCATAGATAAACGATGACAAGCGTCATGTGTCAAATTGTTTTATATAATTAGAATTTCCATAGACAATTTTACGTTGTTTACATTAGCCGTGTCTATCCGGCTAAGTAGAATAGACGACCCTCATTTCTTACCGAGGTGCCGTAAAATACAACGAAGGTAAGTTGGCTCACCATGTGGTATCCGGCTGAGTAGAAAAGACCACCCTCATTTCTCACCAAGTTGTCGTAAAAACCAACTTAGTTAAGTTGACGTCAGGCAGAGCGGCCGGTCGTAAACTGCGCACCTTGCATAGATAAGCGATGACAAGCGTCATGTGTCAAATTGTTTTATATAATTAGAATTTCCATAGACAATTTTACGTTGTTTACATTTATTTTTTATTAGTGGTAATCGCGTTCGTTCCCGCAACTTTAGTGTTAAAATGTTCAACACGGTCGTCCGTCCCCAAAGTAAGTAACTTAATACTTGTGTTATGGGTGACAGACAACTAGTGAATATATATTTATATAATTTTTAAATACATACTGAAATACAAATACACACCCAGACTTGAAGACCAACATATTTATTAATAGAAAATGTTGGCCCTCGGCAGGAATAGAACCCGTGTAATAGCTCAGTGTGGAACAGGCGGACTAGAGAAGTCAAAATACCAGATATCAAATCTCTAATATCACCAGCTCTATTTCATTGCATTTTTTATATGTTAAAAAAAACGGTTGCCTGTAAAGTCGGTTTTACGGGCAAAGATTTTACGTGACAACGTCTTTTAAATGTGATGGATTGGAGTGGGAGAGAGACGCAAGGCATTCGCTAGTCCGGCGGGCCTCTCTTTCGTTCGGTGACTCATCGTAACAGACGTGAGCGAGCGTTACACTTTTTCATGAGTGACTCCAAGCCGCAACCTAATTTAAGACGTTGTCACATCAAAAATTACTGATTAAGGCTCAGACACCCAGGTTATCTTTATAGATCATGAATTTTCACTTCTCATACACATATAGAGTAATTATGATCGTTATAAAGACGTCAATGTAACAAATTAATTACAAATTTAATAAAAACACGCCACGATTAAGGTTCACCACACAACAGACTATCATTCGCTCACACCTGCCACTTTATCACGATGACAAGTTGATTACACAGAGAAATTACGAGACAAAACTATACATACCTTGGTGTTATCATATACTAGAAAAAGCTCGGGTTTGTAGACGCTTGTGAGCTTTTCAATGTAAGAAGTTAATTCCACGATTTCCATCAAATGGCGATAGTGGCGTAACTGCATTCTAAATGATGATATTATGATAATAAATATTACTCACAACTTTTTCAAGCTTTTTTATAAAAATAAAAGATCTCCATTATTGTTTTTTTTCTATATCCTACTAATATTATAAATGCGAAATTGTGAGTTTGGATGCATGTTGAACTAATATCGATAAAATTTGTCACAATTATTCCTTATACACCGGGGCAACATATAGGTTATAGAAATCCTGTTAATTCTACAGGAATATGATGTCATTGACAAAGCGCTATCTATTATCGACCTATCACGCAACAACAGTTAACGCGAACAAAGTTGCGGGTAAAAGCTAGTAATAAATAATGTCAATACTCCGTTAATAACATAATACCAAATTTAGTGCTCTTAACCGTTATTAATTGTATTAATTAATTAATTGTAGCAATAGCTTCAAAAGCTCCACGACAGCGAAAGTAGATACCTAGTTTCCACTGAGATATAATTGTTAAAAACTTTTTTAAACTTAGTACTTCCCGAAAGAAGCTGTGAAGGCCCAGCGGTGCGACCGTGTGAATCTCTAGAGACGATCACGGGTTCGAACCCGGGCAGACACCAATGAGTTTTTCTCTTAAAACTTATGTGTCTAATTGATAATTGCAATTTATCACACGCCTTTCGGTGAAGGAAAACATCGTGAGGAAACCTGCATATCTCTAGAGAATTCTGGAGGTATGTGTAACCTACCAATCCGCATTGGAGCAGCGTGGTAGGTCTTAGCTCCAATCCTTCTCTCCCAAAACGGAGAGAAGAGGCCTATTCTCAGCAGTGGGATAGTAACAGGCCGTTACTTACTTACTTCCCGAAAGTCGTCCAACAAACCTTAACAGCCAATGGCCAAAAAGTCTTACACCTAAACTATAAACAATAACCGATGAGCAAATGTTCATATTAGATATGTTACAGAGGTGGGTTTTCGAAACCACAATCCGACAATTTTCCTTAAAACTAAATCGTTTCTTGATAGTTCTACAATTGTCTGGTATCAACTTACACTATTCCCTTTTTACTATTCAGCTGGTAAGGATTTTTATACATACACGGTGGCCTGATGGCTATACTTAATACTAGTACTTCCGGAAAGTCGTCCAACAAACTTTAACAGCCAATGGCCAAAAAGTCTTACACCTAAACTATAAACAATAACTGATGAGCAAATGTTCATATTAGATATGTTACAGAGGTGGGTTTTGGAAACCACAATTCGACAATTTTCCTTAAAACTAGATCGTTTCTTGATAGTTCTAGAATTTTCTGGTGTCATCTATTCTATTCCCTTTTAAGTATTCAACTGGTTACGCTTTTTTAGATATGTACGGTTTCCCAATAGCTATACTTAATAGCTTAATAACTAGGGTTCAATCTGACCATATTTTTTACTACTACACAATTTTTTTGTTTTCCTCTCATCATTAAGCTATTGTAGCTTCATTGTATGTGCGCACGGCTTAAGTCAACCAACCATTATCTCAAAATCCAAATAATCGCCTCTCCTCTGCCTTCTCACCGATTAGAGGGGTCAATAGTTTTGATCGCAGATCAACACGATGCTGACCTTTGAAAATAAGGACAATTTGTTTACTTAACAGTAAACTCTGTTGGTGACTGTAAAAATCTATGATGGACTGACAAAGAGCGTGTCAATTCGTCTAAGTGGTAACCAAATCACAAATGAAAATGGTATTTAGAACAAACTGTACCAGCAACTATGATTGTGTCAGCATAATTTTTAAAAATACCCTCAATTAAGTTTAATGTGTATTTTTCTATTCATAAAGGAAGAACGAGAATTTTGTCTCATAAGTTAGTCTGATATATATATGCCGTGTGGTATCCGGCTGAGTAGAATAGGCCTCGCTCATTTCTTACCAAGGTGTGGTAAAAAGCGACAAAGTTATGTTGACCCGCCGTGTGGTCTCCGGCTGAGTAGAATAGGCAACCTTGTTTTCTTACCGAGCTGTTGTAAGTTCTGCCAACCACACGATGATGATGATCAATTCTCCTGTTGGTGGTTAGGTTTCGGGACCAAACTATCGTAGAATTGTGGCAGTGAGTGTGTGTAGTGCTAGTGTAGATTGTTGGTGTTGGCGGCTTTTTGTGATATGTGTGGTGACTTGTCCTGCATGTATAAGGTATATGAATGTTAACTGCTCCATGCACTTAGCATTACATATATCCTTTTAACAAACGCGGATTACATCCAAATAATATTAATGTAACTTCTGCACTAGATACCGATTGAATCCTTGTACATAATAACATTTCTTCCGCAAACTATTAATCATTAATCAACTCCGTTAAACTCAACGATATTATTCCTAGAAACGACGTAATGAAGCGCTTCGTAATCCGGAATTTTTCTAATCACACTTTCAACAAATTACGACACCGGCTGCGGAATTCCGAAGAGTTTTCTAGGACGAGTCGGCCATGAGAAAAACTCCGGTCGGTACAATTTAATGTCTTCTTGGAACTTGACTTGTTAGAAGCGTTTGGCCGTTTCCATATACAAGTATTACCTTTTTCTTATACTGGA
This sequence comes from Morpho achilles, assembly GCA_947086495.1. Lineage (NCBI taxonomy): Eukaryota > Metazoa > Arthropoda > Insecta > Lepidoptera > Nymphalidae > Morpho > Morpho achilles. The sequence continues at coordinate 15,582,051 of CAMTZB010000014.1, read as the reverse complement.
CATACTGCGCTTGACCGCGGGATCGCGTCCTATTAAAATATAGTATGGGTGATTGAGTGTTGATCGATATCTTTATATTTAAATGAGTTAATCTTGTATATATATATATTTTCGGAATCTCGGAAACGGCTCCAACGATTTTGCTGAAATTCAGCATGTAGAGGGTTTTGGGGGAAAAAAATCGATCTAGCTAGGTTTTATGTAAAAAAAACCCGTTTTATCCCTGTTTTTGAGCATTTAAAAAAACTGGAATAGAAAGCAACTGGTATTTTCGCCAATAAATGTCATCGTGTGATGGTTAAACGGTATAACTTTAGGACATGTGTTGATTTAATAGCATACCACAGTTTCGAACCCCAGGTGTTTTATAATTTATTTTTTATTCTTTTTTTATTTATTTTTTTTTTTTATTATTTATTATAATTTTTTTTATAATATTTGATTTAATTTAAAAATTATTATTGAAGGCCTTTATTTCAACGTATTTAATTCATAATTTATATACGAAATATATAATAAAGAAATAAACCTTTAAAAAGAAGATCCAGATTGAAAAAAGCAAATGTTACAAATTACAGTAGTTAAATTATATTTTTCATGATGTTTTGGTAACAATTAAAGTTATATCTCAAACTCTCTACGACTCTTCCTGACATCTGTTGATGAGTAATAATATTTTTATTTTTGTTGGGAGCAACGAACTACTTTACGGCCATTTTTCATTATGTACCTGTAATTTTTGTTTAAGAGACAGTACCAGTAGATGGAGTTGTTAAGCAACACTATTTGACTAAGAGCCCGTGAACCCCAGACCTTCGTCATTTTATAAAAACTGAAAGTTTGTCGGTTTTTACCTGATGAACGATAGTAGATTATGAAATTTGGGTCATAGTGACTTTGAGAGATATATACTCAAGGTTGCAAAATACCGATGGATGCTAAAAATAATGAATTTTCATTCGAGAGTATTATACGTTATTATATATTATTATATATTACTGCCCGTGGCCCGCAAGCGGTAAATTTGGAAAAAAACAATTCCCCTCCCCCTATACCAAGAAGATTTCCTGCATTCTTTGGAATATCTAAATTCTTATACTACATATTTACTTATTTATTTTTACATTTTTCCCTATGAATTTTATTTTTACAATTAATTACAGAATGTCTCTATATACAACATTCATAGCTTTCTTGTCATTAAACGAACTCTTGAAAGAGCGACATATTGCTGCTAAATTCGAAGTGTTATAGGGCGAAGCGCGGCCTCCTCACGGCATTTTAAATCTGTAATATCTTCGCAAATGTACACTTAAATTACATGCTGTAAACAGCCATATTGATTGATCTATATTAAATCAACAATCTATTTAAGGCACTTAATTGGATAACGATTAATGCTGTATTGTATAAAAATTGCTTTGAACATAAGACATTATTTTTCGTAAAAAGTAAATGACAAAAAATGCTAATGTGGGTTATCCATAAGAGATAGATACCATCACGGACTTTTCTGTAGACCTTTTCAAGGTATACAAATATTTAGGACATTATATTGATAAATCTCGTAGGGTTTAGCCTACGTTTGTAATGTAAGCGGAAAAAAATGTAATTATTTACGACATCACATTACAAATCTCAAAAATTACAGTATTCCTCTAATCAAATCAAATTTTCTCTAATCTATATTGGATGTTATTATACATATAAACCTTCCCCTTGAAACACTCTTATCTATTAAAAAAAACCGTATCAAAATCTGTTGCGTATGAACAAAGAATGTGACTTTGTTTTATACTATGTAGTGATAATAAATCATTTATTACAAATTCTTTGCGAAATATCTGCAGTATACAAACGTTCCGTAGATGTTTCGCTACCGCAATAGTTTCTGGCAGGGTTGGAACTATTAAAGATGTCTGGCTGATGAGGAAACATCATCTTATTAGTATCCAAGTAACATAATATTAAAATCAGCTTTTATACTATGACGTAAATAGAATTCATACTTCATGAACTTTAAGGGTGTCTGGCAGGGGGTTGCCACTATGCTAAGTGTCTGGCATTAACTAAAGTGATTTTTAATATTATTCTGAAGGTAATACCAAAAAATCACACTTTATAATTTGACGAAATTAGATCGGCATTTTGCAACATTGAGTAGTGCGCTACTCTAATATATTTCACAAAGCCACAATGACCAAATTTTCATAATCTGCCATCGTTCTTACCTGTGTTGGGAGCATGCACTGACAAACATTCAGCTTTTATAAAATGACGAAGGTCTGGGGTTCACAGGCTCTCGCTCTATATGCCAATGAGTGTTTGATTGTTTTTTATGTTATTGATAAAATATTTGAATTTTTAACTAACCTGTTTACTTAATAATGCCTAAAAGATCTTTAAAAACGACGCTTATAAATACTCGTGACTCGTCTCAAGAATACCAGATATGGTCATTCATTTCTATTCTTTTCTTTTTCATATCTTTAAAAATTTACCGAGCAAGGCTCGGTCACCCGGTACTTTTTTTTAAAGATATCAAAGAATGGAGGATGAAAATCATGTGATCAAAAGAGTTTTAAATATGAATGTGGATAGAGGGGGAGGTCGAAAAAAAGATGGATGGATTGTGTGAAAAATGATATGCATGTTAAAGGAATGGCACAAGAGTTGACGAATGATAGCGGAGAATGGAAGAAGAAGACATAGTGTGCCGACCCCACTTAGAGTGGGCTAAGGGTAAGAGAATGATGATAAAAGAATGCAATAAAAAATACATAAAAAAGTGGTGATATCTGGTGTTGGGTAGATCTTACAGGAAAATTAATATTTTGTGTATCAATAGCTGTACCGACGACTTCCCCTTAGTGGAAATCTGTGTATTTATTTAAAATTTTGTTGTTTCCGCATTATTTTATATTGCTGCTCCTCTCCAATTAATCTTAGCCTATACCCTTCCTCCATAAATGGACTATCTTACACTAACAGTATTTTTCAAATCCGTCCAGTAATTTATAGAATTAGGCGTTACTTTCCATAAAACAAAAGTAATGAGAATATTATTTTGCTATAATCCGCGATAAAATTTTAATCGCAGATTATAGCGCGTTCAAACAAACAAACTCTACTACTCTCTCTCTCTCTATCATTGGTATAGATGCAATTTATATTTTATCAGTTATTCAATGACAGAAAACAGGGCTAAAACGACCGTTTTTAAAAATAAAACCTAGCTAGATAGATTCACCATCGAAAAACTGAATACATACATACTGAATGTCGATGAATTTCTGACGGATTGTAATTTATGACATGACATTTTTTTTTTTTTATATAACTAATCTGACTATTTTTTAAATTTAAATTAATTTAATTTGACTTTCTTTTTTTATATAATTTAATTTGTTGTAATGTATTGTAATATTAATTTGGTAATAATTTACTGTTTGCACGCCTGCAAGGCAGAATATGTAAGACACGCTATATTTTAAGAACTTTGTACTCATATTCCGCAAATAAAGAATTCTAATAATAATGAATGTCATGAAAATCGTTGGTGCAGTTTTCAAAATTTATATGTATGTATATACAAGATTAGCTCATTTAAATATTAAAGATACAATTTGTTATTCTTTTTAACTGTCTCCGAAAAGCAATGGTCGGTGAGACGCCATATTAGTAAAAGTCTGCGATCCGGTTACCATATGAAATGCAATTTATATTTTCCAAAATTTTCGCCTTTGGTCTCATCTAATGGAAGATTGCTTTAGCTGCGGATATTTAACTATGGGCATGGCACTGAGAAACCAAAAGTACGATGCTAGCTGGCCCACTGGTGCAGTGGGTAGTGACCATGCCTTCAGCTCTGCGGGTCGTGGGTTCGATTCCCGCCGAGGTCCAACATTTTCTATAAATGAATTTGTTGGTCTTCGAGTCTCGGTGTATATTTGTATTTAAGTATATATTCACCAGTTTTCTGTCAACCATAACACAAGTATTAAGTTACTTACTTTGGGGACTGACGACCGTGTGTGTAAGTGTCCCATATATTTATTTAAGCAGAAACCGCAAACATCTCCAAGTTTACGAGATAAAAACGTAAATACAGATGGGCACAATTTTGAAAGCATAGCAACTTCATTCACTCAATATTTATATTAGTAAATGATCCGACCACAGTACTAAAATCCTGTTATAGCAGTATAGTCAAAATTGTTAGCAAAAATTAATAGATAGATCCTACGCCAAATAATTTATGTAATGTTTTGCGTCGGTCATAAAAAATGGGTTTTTTACTAACAAACATGTAGCAAGCGAACATGTACAAACAAATTTTATATTCTATATGTTTAAGACGAGAGATTAACAACTGACAACAGAATTGCACACTATAATTTCCATTGAATGATTGTAAATAGAGATAAACACTTCACATTATACGACGCAAATTCTGAATTATTTATCTATTCAACCAGTCAATATAAATAATGGTGGAAAATTAGACACGTGAAGTGTAAATTTTAAATATAAAAATTTTTAAACTGAAATATAGATTTAGTTTTATCACTGTGTAACAATTTTAAGGACGTAAAGATATTAGATTACCTAAGTATTTAAATAACGAATTTATACTGTAAAATAATGTTGCTAAGTTACCCTAATAAGAGAAGTAATAGCTAACGTAGTGTTGCCAAATCACCCTAATGAGAGAAATAATGTCTAAAAAAAGCTGAATTCAAGCAACACTTGACTGTCTTATGTGACAATCCTTTAATGTGATCTAGATTCTACAATAGATGTTCAAGACTATGTAATAATGGCACACAAATCTAAGAAAATACTATAAATATAATCACTTCTTCGAATATAAAGGTATAACTTAATATTTTACCACGGAAAATACTACTCACTCACCACAAAATATTCCTTTAGAAATATTTTGTGGTGAGCATATTTGACTTAGTGTAATAATAAAAAATGAATAAGAAAGAGTGTCAAACGCTGGCTTCCCAATTGTCAATCTTACCTTCATGACTAATGCGTGTTTTATTCCAGTTTTAAGTGCTTCACGGCTGTTTTGAATGAGTACTGCAGAGAAACCCCAATACTGTGGCCAAAATCAGGTTAGAAACGGGTAGTTGCTACGCTATTCTATAGGTACGTCAACCACCACCCCTAATACGTGGTGTTAAACCACTAACTACTGAAGTTCTAAAGTCAGTACGATCTCACGTCAATTATCTCAACAAAAATATTTTTGGGTCAACACTTTCACTTTGTATGAAAAAATGAAAAATTAGGAAAACTCACCATAGCTAAAAAATCACAAGGAGCTATTGGATTATGTCGTCACAAGATGGCGGCTTAGTGTTCTGCTAAACATATGTCCAATAGCATAGACACACCCGGTAATGCAAATGCAGATATCTAACAGAAAAATAGCAAACCAAAAAAAAGAACTGTCATTGCTTGAATAGTGATAAAAAAATGCGTTTATTGGTTGGGACGATGAAGATAGTAGTAATTCAAAGCATACAGCTTTGCGTGATTAAATATATAGCCACTGCTTACTTATCGATTTATAAATTTATGTGCACGCACCTTATCATTAAGGACATTTACAATTCTCGATAAAATCCTCGTTGTTGACTACGTGCCTGCGATAATGAAAACCGCCAGGTTTCTAATTCCGATTGGTCTCATAGATATATCAGTATAAGCCTTCATATTAGTGAACATTGGATGTTAAAAATACGTAGGGTTATTGTTGTGCCACCTAGCACATCATAGCAAAAACAAAATGATACGATTTTACGAGCAAAATGTACAGTGGTGTTAACGATTTAAAGAAACTTTCAAAGAAGAAAGAAAAGAAAACGAAGTCTTCTTGAATAAAGAAAATTTAGAGTTTCAGTGTGGATCATACAGAAAGACTATAAATTATGGTATATCATCACTTTTTTTAAAGTATATTATGTTTTTCCACCCGTAGTTTTCATAGTTCACAAAATAAAAAATATGTGTTACATATTTTTCATCTCATTTCATTTTAAAATCACATACAAACACGCCGAAACCTTTGAACACCGAAAACAAAAACACTTAATACCTATAAATAATTGTATAAAAATCTGTTAATAAACCTATGATAAATAAAATTTATAATATATGTCAAAGTATAAATTATTTTATATACAAAAAAAAAACAATATTATCTTTTGCAGTGCAGTAAAATTGTTAGTGACCTGACATTTAGAATTTTAAGCCTTAAAAGTATTTTTATAGCTTTTAAAAATTGAATTTGAATTGAATTTATTATATACTTAAAAGACTGCAAAAATCACGTTTAATAATAACAAAAATGAGTTTTGTATATTGTGCTTTCAGTTTAAGGAAGTTTATATGTTAATTTTAGTAATAACTAGCTCAATACAGAAATCTATACTTTTTACAAGACAAAGTCCACAAAAGTTGTCTGTATGTAATCGATTTTCTCAAAATCTACTGAACTCATTTCTGTACAGTTTTTACTAAAAGATAATGCAGTTCTAGAGGAAGGTTTAAGTCAATAGTACATTACGGTTTTATGTAAATTGACTAAAATACATATTTTGATATACTTTCATGCGGGCGAAACCAGTTTATTTATAAAATGTAAAGTAAATTGTACTGAATTTTAAGCCTGGCCAGCTTTGGCATATTTAAAAAATCTGAATGATGTAGTCGTATCGTCGACGTCGACTATAAACGTACACAATCCGTTACACGTTATTACGATGCGAATGTGAGCAACCACGCAATATAATCAAAAACAAAGTATTTAACGAGCTAAAAAAAAATACTGAATCCATAACTAAACATTTACATTCGTTTAAATTCCTAATGGTATTAAGAGCATTGTGCGTAAATATTTAGAAAGAACATTGATTTTAGAAGTGTGTATTTATGAACGATTTAAGAATGAATCAAAATAACAGACAAGAACGGAGAAGACCTTCGTCTCTTTTAAATCAGTGAGTTATACCAAAGAAAAGCAAATGACACATCCAATACAATTCATAAACGCAACAACCATTTTTAAATGATTTTTGCTAACAATGTCCATAATATTCATATATAAGATACTCAAATTCCGTTATCAATATCATATTCACTCTCCACATTCATCGTTCAATTTAAGTCTTCAATTTATAGCTTTCAGGAGTGTCATATGACACTTTTTACATCGCTAATGTCACGTAGCATGGAAGAATCACGTTTATTAACTTTGATCGGGTAAAACTTTTATTGGTCGGTTTAATTTCACACAGTCTCTTAGCGACCGTCTCTTCTATAGACTGACTGCCACCGTAATGCGACTTTCTACCCCACCTTCATCAGTGTTGCCAACAAAAAATATATTCAATACTTGGTAGTTATTCTTTCAAAAACTGTTACAGATATAAATACTAAAATCTAACTGTTTGTGTCTGTTACGCTTTTACAAGTCCCCTTACCTAGTGTTCCAGATTTAAAAATCTCATCAAACGTAAAGTACGTTCAAGCATTACTCACGCCGCATGGACATTAATTAGATTATATTTGATCGACCCAATTAACTAACAGCTCAAACCAAAGAATCTACTCATTAAAATTATATGGCAATTTAATGAATAAACGTCGAAGGATGTTCTAGCATTTAACATTAATATATTAATTAAAATCAACCATTAACCATAACGCTTAGCCATGTATAGAATCAGTGGAACCCATTAAATAGAAATGCAATTTTTCTTTTCGCGCTTTTTACAAAATATACACATTATATATACATAAAATATAAAACGCTCAACGAATAGATAGTGAAGCTTCAATTAACAATTAATGTCGACAATCAACAAATTTTATTAATCAATTTAAAGGATAATTGCATTTCATAAAATTAAATTGTCAGCTTGCCACATCATTGTACCCGTTAGTAACAATAGAGTAAAAAAGGCGAGACAAATGAATGACATAAATAGTAAAGGTGTCACTGAAATACTATAAATTTCAAACGATCCAAGATCTAAGTTAAGTAGGCAGTTCAATGTTTATATCACCGGTGACATATTTTCTATTATTAATCATTCTAGCTCGTAAGTCCCCCGTCAAGCTGTCTCGAAGACGGAATTAATACTCACATACAATATAAATGCGATCGTGAATTGTAGTCGAAATCTGCATATTGTAAGCGTTAGAACAAACCGCCGAACGGTCAAATAAAGACTGCAAACAGATGAACTACTGCACCACGTTTCGTCGTAAATCTGCACCATTGAAATGACTATCATCTAGAGAAATTACTGGACCAACCGCGGAGAGGACGCGAACGCCTAAGAAATATTTAAAGATCGTGAACAAACTGGAGACGGCAAGGGTTCAAGAGATTCTGGCGCGCATAATATAGTAGGCGCACGTAGGAGAGATTATTCACGAAGCGTCACAATATTTTAAACGGATACTTTAAGGTCTGACCTCCGCTGATAATATTGGTGTCGGCTTTAATATACGGTTAAACGAATGTGTAAAAATAAGTACGTTCTTTTTAAATACAAGACCCAGCAATGAAGTAAATTATATTTTAAACGGATATTCGCAATGCGATGACAGCTGAATAACTTGAGTGGCATCGTTAAATGTCCTATTTCTTCCAAGATCCATTTAAATATATAAGTTTTTATCTTTAAATATTCGCACGGTAAATATTTAAAATTATAACACCTTTATATATATATTGAAATAAATTAGAAAAACAAGAAATCAGTTACACAATAATATGCAATTTTTAAATTCAATTTGAATTTGTAAAAGTAAAATTTGTAAGGAAAGTAAATTTCGCGAATATAACATCACGTACAACATATATGAACCTTTATCAAAATTAAGTGGCTATTTATTTTAAATAACTGTCTAAAGTTACAAATAAAATTTGCATCCTTGAGACATACGGAATTTAATACGCAATAAGATTCTGTATTCATTCTCTTTCGGAAATATTTTCATTATCAATTTCAGATAACATTAAATATTTAACTTTAAATCCTTCCTCACTAAATGTATTGGAATTGATACCTGTACGAAGTAAACCTGAAAAAGCACATCGAAAAACACACATCAAAACACTTAATATTGTTAGTAGTTAAAAATTACATTAATAGAAATTGAACTTACCTTCATCATAGTCGATTTCGGTTTTCTTTTATCTTCGAAACACTTGTTTGTTGGTTCGGATGAAAAGATTGGCCAATCTTAAGAACGAATAAAGTCGATGCCAAAAGAAAGTTGTTTTAGCCGCCTTTCCAAGCGCAATAAAACCCGTAGGTGGATCATTGAGCAATTATAGCATGTTTATGATTGCAATATTCGCCTTGGACAGGGCGTGAGTAATTATAGGGGCAGACTACAACTTTTGGCAACGGCGTACTTAAAAAACTATTAAAACGACAGCTTCGATAATACTCCGCCGACGATGCCGTCGGTGAAGTTTAAGCCGTCAATATTATAAATAAAGCAAACACTATCGGAAATGCAAATATGAACCATGAAAATTGTTATTCTAAAAGAATTTTAATTAAGGCATTTAATGTAAAGTCCTGTGTGATCGGTTTTGGGACGCTCGAAATTAAAATACACCAAAATACAATCGATTTCAATCACATGACTTTAGGCCTTTAAATCATGTGATGCATACCGATTAAATATTGAAGTATCTCAACTAGGGCCCCTCGAGCGTCACCCCTAATAACAAATTATTAACGATGTCATAAATCAGGTTTCAATTAGTCATTTTTCGAAACTTTCTAATTCAATATGAAAATTATATAATGATATATTAACAGACATGAAACTTCATTTATAGACATATGACGACACAGGAATCAATGATCCGATAGTGGTTGTAGAGGTAGGGTATCTTAAAACTAGTCACAATACAAAATCTGTTAAAATTTTTCAACGTTTTATTATTTTTTATAATTTCTTTAATGTCTCCCTCATTTTGTCTTCGACATTGTACAAACGCATAATATAAATTATTCGAAACGATAAAATAGGTCATTATTAAAAATAGAGTAGATTAAATCTTTCAAAAAATATTTAAATAGAAAAAATTGTACAACATTGGATCTAGTATTAAAATTACTCTCGCTTATTTCGTTACTTTATTGTACATATTTACAAAATGTATTTTACAGTAACAATGATCTAGCGTCTCTAGGTATTATATCTATCACATTGCTTAAAAAAGTCACTCTTTCGGTACAAAATTTAACAGTACTTCGAAAAGTAACCTTTTTGTATGATTTAGTTAATAATTATGTGGACGAAGTAATAATTAAATATTATTAGCTGGTTCTCACAACGGCTCTCTCATCAAAAACTTACGTGTAATGAATTTGAAACATCATCCCGTATTATTTTAAAAGAAAACAGATAAAAATTAAACATCATGGAGAAATAAACTTATATCTATTATTGTTGTAAATGAGAATCATCGCTTAGTATACCATGGCGTTAATTTGAAACCATTTTCTGGTAGAGGCTAAAAATGCTATTTGTAACATAAATTATTTGTATCACTATATACTGACGATGCTAATAAAATATTGTTTGTTTGGTATTGCACTGTATTTCAGCGACCTAACCTCATAATCGAAAACCAATAATCAGATGTGAACAGAGAGTACAGTTGAAATAAGAATGAAATAATTACACATCGCATCAACGCTCGATGAATAATCGAATCAAAAGCGTCTCCAAAAAATTAACTTCACATTTATATTCTTTACAGATTATAACATCATCAATATAACTGTTGAAAGTGCTTTTTAAGTTATTAATGTCAACAAATTATCTTTGCTCGAGAAACTAGAATCCATTACAATAATATACATAATACTACATACATCACAACAGTTAATAAAAAGATGTCCGTCTTAGGGAAAACCATTAATATAACAATTATAGACAACAGATCGTATACAACAAAAATGCGTTTATATAAATCAAATAAATATTGTAGGTTTGTCACAGATTAACTTTAAGCCGGCAACAACCAATTAACACAAATGTAACGGCATCATGGAAACGCATCAGAAAACTGATGTGATTTAACGATGCATTTTACAGTAGATTGGTCGTAAGTAGTCGGAGTCGGCGAATATTTAGACTGCATACTCTCACTTAAAATACGCACAATGATTTTTAAGATATTAATGATTTTCTGAGTTTACATAACTTGAGTATTTGATTTGATCATGCGGACTAGTGATTGGTTAACTTAAGTACAGTTAAAACCTCGGTGTCGACCAATATTAAAATTGAGATTCATATCTTATAGCCTACGTACAGTAGATATTTCAAAAAGTCCACTTTCATTTCAATTCTATCTATATACGGCTGAAAAATAATACTGGTTCGGACACAATTTTTAAGTACGAACTCCATCTCACTCAATATATTTTGTAAGGCACTAAGAAGACACTGGTCCAGTCTTTATTTACGCCGCAATATGTTAGAATACAACATTACTTAACACTACAATATTAATTTATTATGTTTCAACGTCAAATCTTTTCTTTTTCAGTCGTACCAATATTTTTGCAATATGTTCTTGGAAATATCCCAAAAATATTAGATACGACTGAATGTATGTAAGATCTACTGACACTTTATATAAATGAAAACGTCAATAATTCGTTATATAGCACCAATTTTGTAAAAAGAATAATACAACAAAGTGTCAGTGATACTTTAACAGATCGAAGAGCCATTCTTTCAAAAACACACATCATGCCTTATCGCTAATATACGTTACGTTGGATGGATCACAAACACTGTTATGGACACTAAAGCGCAAACTCGGAATGTTACGTTACTTTAATACAGGTATCAATATTAACGGGACTGTGTCCCGAGGATCTTCTCGCTAAAATTAACTATAGCATAAAATATATTAAGATTTAATATTAAATATATATAAATCAGAAAAAAATTTAATATAAAGAGATCACCTAATAGAACGTGATTCAAAAACCACTGCAGCAGCACCTGACAATTCAACACATGATTGTAAATATCTAACTTTAAATGAACAGTTAATGGATGGAGTGAATTCTTAGATTGGTGTAAATGTAAATGAGTGTGCGAATAAACCTAAAACCTAATCAATGCTTTGAAATATCAACCTCGTTGTACTTAAAAACTATACAGACGATGGCACTTTATTAATGGCCTGAAAATTAACCGAGTAAAATGCAATAGAGTAAAAACTTACAGTTAAATTATTAACGCGAAATTATAAACAAAATTTACATAGCGAACGTAAAATGTTTTTACCTTGCTAAGCCTCGCGTCTCTTTTGATTTGGTAAATCGAGTCACGTTCATTTATACAATATTTGTTTGTCTCTCTACTAGCCAGTTGACTACTGTGTATTGTTCCTTTCTGATGTCAACTATTTATGATGCTTTTATTATAATGACTTACAAATGTATCCTTACAATTACGAGGATTCGAGTTGAGAATAAATATTTTCTTAACGGTATATAACATTACCAGTAAAATAATGCTAACAATCAACATGAAAAAGATTAATAATGAACTTATTGAGGACTAGAATGAATAAAAATCTTGTAAAGTTAATAATATTATGCTCAGAGTAATTGCATTTAAAGATAAAGCTAACATTTTTGATATCCAGTCGGTCCGTACCTTCAAAAGGCCACGCAAATTAGCACGATGTTCAAAAAATTATTCCGCAATAAGTACAATGAATTATAAGCTTGATGCGACCCCCATCGGCTATCATTAAGCGAAAATGTTATCGAAGATGACCGTGACTTTTTAAAGTGGGTAGTACGGTACCGTTATTGCAAAATGCAGATCGGATATCAGTGCAACAGAGAGGCGATCTGTATTAAGTCATAATTTAAGGAGAATAGCCATTTCGAAAGACAGAATAACACAAAGTGGTCAATACACGTTTTATAGCTCCACCACCTACGTGTTGATGTCATCCTTGCGACAACAGTTAGCCAAAGTTTGATATCTGATACTACAAAATACAAACATAAAATCGGATAGTTCCTATATCGTGTTCTATTAACAATACTCTTAAACCAGATAAAGATATTAATATTATTACGAGAAACTTTTTAACGTAACACAAAAAACTAAAACACTTGAAAGGCTACAATATTGCAATATTTTAAGGCACATGCGTAGGCGGCGTTTGCGGTGTAGTAGGCGGACGGAAGTGAGAGCTCAAGATTGAACATCTTGCATCCTTATCTAACAAAACAAAATTGCCGCTAGAAGAAACGAAATAGATGAAGTTTTTCGTGTCACAGATCAACAAAACTTTATACGACACTGTCAAGGCTTTTTAGTTTATTACCACTTTCGATTCAGAGTGACGCAACTAAAGATTGAAATTCTTTAGTGAACATTATTTAACGAGAACATACGAAATATAAAGAAAATATGGCGATACTCGTTTTCAGTTTAATATTCAAGTCACGCTGTCGGAGAAATTAGTGAGGAAATGGTGAGCACAACAAAATAAGTAGGTTTCAATAAAATTATAGTAAATATAATATTTGGTTTTTTTTTACACTTCATTATTAAATCCAGTTTACTTAAATTTTATGCTTTCAAATTTTCGCAATCTTTTAAGTCAACTACAATTATTATAAATAATTTTAACTTGGAAATAAGGTTGTTAGCATTATTGTGTAAAATTCCGTTATTTGCACTAAGCGAGGGGAGTTTAACATTGCAAGTTTACGACCCAATCTTCTGAATCAATCAGGTATTAACTATGCAGAGAAACCTTCTTCTGGACATTTAAGATTAAATTATAATGATAGGAAAACAAGAACCTCAATAAAAAAATGGATAAGGCAAAACATTCAATTCTATATTTTTAGGAAAGTAATGTTACATACAAAAGAAGAAAAAAGTCAACTGACCGATACGAAAACTTTCAATTATAGGTATACACATGTAGCTTATATTTAACATTTTCATAAAATGTACGATCTTAGGAACTCAAGAGCAATCATAATATTTTATAAGTGTCAATCTAAAAGAACTAATCAGTATGCAATTAGTAAAAGCTACATTCTTTAGAAAAGAAAACATGGGCTACTTTAGTAGTACCGAAAGCAAAGTGACCAAATATATTTACATATAAAGTCAAAGCGACTTGTTCATCGATGGGAAAGGTATTAGACGATTGGCGCCAGCGATTCGGAAGGACGCGTCCCACGCGCGTGACGTCAGGCAAAAGCGATTATATCACCGGCTGTAGGTGGCCATATAAGGTCAATTGTTCAAAATACAAGCCATTAGATACTGGGTGACTTATTTTAAATATTTCTATTTATCGATTCTGTTTTTAATTTATGAGATTTTGAAAAAATCTCAAAAATTGAAAAAATTTGCCATCTTTAAGACGAAATTATTCGAGTCGATATATCGGAAACTGTCAACATGTAGACAAAACAATGTTTTTGGAGTAATTGTTTCTCTGTTGCGTATAGAAACTTTTGATTATAGAGTTAAAGCTCAGGTAGTCATAGTCAAGCAGCAAGCATACTCTTTTACATAAGACACGACAAATATGCTTAAGGTAGGGTCTCATTAAATATCTCCGCTAGTAACTTAAATTTTATATCCGTTTTATGCCCGTACAAATTTTTATAGACATCGATAGTAGTTTAACGACTGTAAATAAATATAAGCGCCTATATATGAAGAATAAGTGTGGTATCCGGTTAAGTAGAATAGACCACCCTCTTTCTTACCGAGGTGTCATAAAATACGACTTAGGTAAGTTGACTTCAAGCAGGCGGCCGGTCGTAAAATACGTAGCCGATTCATGTGAAAACATGTTTATGTATAGAGGATGATGAAATAGATATACGAGCATCATAACTAAAACGCTATAAATAACATTTGTAAGATATCTAGCTATGTGTTGCTCCCAAACATTAAGGATTTATACATCATATCATTATATAACATCAATTTTTATTTAATTTACTAGAAGTGTTCAAAAGACCTAACGCATTAAAGCGAATTAGCGCTGGTAAATACTGAAACTTTCTGTGTAAACGTTGTGGAAATTTTAACACTCAGCATAGGATATTTCCCACGAACTCCAGGCGGAACCAATTCACGGCACGTTCTAAGGATTACCATTTGAAAGCGCTTTGTTTGTGTAAGCTCGAATAACGATCAATAGAAAAAGTATGATGGATCGATGGCGGTTACAACTATGTTTCAGAGCTGAATAGAACGGAGTTAGCGGCGAACGCATGTGGAATACATTAGAAGAGGGTAAGTTGATACGCGGGTTATCACGTAAGGAATAAACAAAGTGTTCTGCGAGTTTAACATCTATTACTGACGGATACGGAATACGCAATACGTTAGGATCGTTTAACGTCGGACTCCTTATATGATATCTATTCATTCATATCTGTTACTCACACACATAAATGTGTACCAATATTTTTACATTAGTCGATTTGCAAAGTTGGTTCTTAAGCTCTATAAATTCTGGAAATTGTAACCTAACAAATTTTGAACAACAATAACAAAAAGACTACCCTTAGCAAATATTGCTTGAATACAGATTCTCTTGACATCCACATAAAGCGGAAGACAACAAAATATGTATCTGCTTTTCTGCGCCAAGCGGGCTGTAATACCCATGAAGAGTTGGCTCAAACAAAAAAGGTGTTTTTGAATTATCCAATACTGGCCAAAACCTCAAACTGTGTGACCTCAAGCAAGTAAGAAGCTCGTTAAAAACAGAAACAACGTGAAATAAGCAAAGTGAACCGCAGCAAAACCTTTGTACTACATCACAATATCATCTAAATAAGCATGCATAATACTTTGTTCCCATAGCTGTCACGCGCGGGCTCTACGCTGCCTATCGCCACATCTACACCGCTGTAGTGGACAATCATCCTAACAAAGCACCGCCGACCGGCTACAATCATTTCCCACGAGATAACGGTCAAAGCTCAACCGCGATTCAAACCTGAACTAACTGCAGCGCTAGATCCGCAATAACTGACGTCCAATACGAGCTCACTATGAAATATGGAGACGTTACTTGAACGAACGGCGTTGTATTAGAAACAAAAGAAACGAAACGTCCCAAAGTTTGTGAGGTTAACGATAACACAATAGGATGACCGATAAATAACTTGTATATTCAAGCGATGACAGGAAAACATTGTTTGCTTACTCGGAACAAGAGTTTAAAAATACTCTGTCACGGTTTTCACTGATTGTTCGTTCAGCAACGAAGGTATGGGTATTGATAACAACGCGTATCCCAAATATTATGACATGAGCTGTTTGGTAGAATATTATAATTTTAATACAATCGACATGAGCTACGACTTTGTACGGCTGGTTCGTTATTCGACAAAGATCATCTATGAACGGCAAATAATACAGGTATAAAAATATACACGTTTATTTAATGCTTTACATCATTTTTAAGTTTTTTAATGTAATATGAGATTTCTTTTATTTCTATGAACCTAGAATAATATGTGGCATTTATATAGTTATTTCCCACAGATGTACATAATCTGGCATTATAATTAATGAAATTCCATTTTCCTCTAGAATCATTACAAAAAAATCAACTCATTAAAAAACTTCATCTTCTAAACATATGACAATTGTGAATCTCAAAAGTCCAAGCATATTTACCACAAGTTGAAAGAAATAGCGTTATAAAAATGTCCAATTAAATTAATTTGTCAACAACGAAATGACAGCAGTAATATCTTGTTATATTTAACATACTATGACAAATTTCGTACTCGATTTAATAATAGATGTTGGTGCGATATTGAGTGATTTTGATTAGATACGCTGTAACACAATATCCGCATGAGGTCGGCGCGGTGACGAGGCACGCACCCGTTTTACGCTATTCCCGGCGAGCCTAATTTTAACCATCTGCGTCTCCCAGTCTAGTTTTAGGAAGTGGGCCGACACCGTTTCGGCGAATCAATCGAACCGAATCCAAATCTAACATCACGTCCATACCGGCTAGTTTAAACAACGCTAATGTTAATAGTGTTATAATATAATACTGTAAATATTCTGCAAAGTCAAATTGCATCGCAGATTATAGCCAAAATAATTGTATCGTTATTTTATTATATTATTTATGATACGGAATTCCGCAAATTAACACCCTACTTCTATAAATAGTCAAAGTTAAAGCCAATGCGTTTTATTGAAAGCCATTTAATTTAATATACCAGGATAGTGTTACAGAATAAAAAAATAGTTAGACACGGATCAGATGCAGCTACTAACGTAATCAATCTGCCAATCATGGGATCTATCGCAGAGGTTTGTAAATTGCGCAACCGGCTACATAATCAACGGTCCAATTATCGAAATGACACACTTGTCAATATCCAGAGACAGTGCGCGGCAAAATCTATAATGGATGAGCTGTGCCTAGTCAGTCCGGTGAACGAGATGAATGCACGTTTAAATTATACAATACCCTCAATGACAATAGAATAAACTTATTAATTTACTCGGATTAAGGTTTAGACATTGGGCAATCGGAACGCGTTCGGCAGTAACAGCGAATAAATTTCAATTAGAGCAATCAGGACGGTCAGTCGCGGAAGTTTCTGGATCCGATGGGCACGGGATAGCGGAGTTGCACCTTGCATACAAAACTCGTCATGCCTAGTGCATACAAAGGAGGACCTCCGCCGCAAATCATTAGAATTGCGGTAACCGAGATGTGAGCGGAATTGTGTTTGATAGCAGCGCGAGATAATGATGTTGGGATTTTGGATTACGAACGCAAAATACTTTGTTGTTGTAATTTTACTTTAGGTCTTGATTACGGGTAAAGCTGTAATCATAACAATAGGTTTTTTAATAGAAATAAACATCAAAATACGATAACAAGTCTGAGTTACTTAAAAAATCTGACGACGATTAAAATTTGCGAAAGTATACTATTTTCGAAACTTGTTGAAAATGTTTTAAATCATGAACATTACAAAAGAATTGGCGTATAAATCGTAATAGATAGGCGAAAACTCATGACAATTTGTAAAGAGCGCCATGAACCGCTGATGTAACGAGGCCCCTAAACAACGATATAAGCGATCCCATCATCTGCCGCGAAATATCTCAAACGCTGACAAGCTGGCGACCCAAGAACTCGGACTTTACATTCGCCGACGTAACGAGGGACGCCGGCTTGCCCATTGTATTTGTGCCTACACAATTTATTTATTCGACAAACATTACGAAGACACAAAATCTCGTACATAAATACATGTGAAAGCACATATCAAGTATCGGAATGCAAACGGCCGAGCTCGTGTCTGAATTATGCAACAGAAACTCGGGCGCAGGTCTGCCGTAATAGTACAAGGAGTGCACGAAAGCTCCTAAAATAATACTGTGCCCGACCGCGCCTCGAAATAACGCCAATGCGGAATCACTCATCAAACCGCTCCGACGAATTCACTACACCCGATGACCTATATATGGTTTTATTGTGTAATTATCCAAATAGAAAACTCGTTAAACTTGATAACAAAAATAAGTTTTTATCGTTGTATAAATATACACACAGACTGATTATAATTCAAAAACAAATTCGATAACGTCAAATAAAGTAACTGGACCTAGATACTTGTGCATCACACCAAACATCAAAACATACTTGGATATGTATCATTTGAGATTTACCTATATAAGAAAGCAACATCTACTGACAACCATTTTATAGCCAACACTAAAAAATACAGTATAATTTTTATTATATATGACTAGCATTCGCCAGCATAGCTCCGCCCACGTGGAAAGTTACAACCTTAATATAGTATTTTGATAACCATAAAAATTATTAAAGTGGTCTAACCTAAAAGCTAGACATATGATGTCGCGAACTAATAGTGCCTGAGTTAGCGCGTTCAAACAAACATATAACTCTTCTGCTTTATATACAGATATAATACAACAAACCAAATGAAAATACTTGGAAAAAATGGTAGTATTTTTTAGCATTTTTAATTTCGAGACAGATTTACGTTGTGTTTAAATGTAATTCAATTTTAAAACCTGCACAAACAAATAAGTATCAATTAACCCCTCAAAAATTTTCAAGGTTTTTCGTCTCATTAAATTATAACGATTTATTCCTCGAACAATTAACAAGTTGACGGCGCAAGTCGTGTGTAAGAAATATCCAAATTCAGTGTTCTTAAAAACTCGTGGTTTGTCCTGCAAATAGCGACACCGCGACGCCAACCGTACGTATCTTCTTAATTCAGCATAATGCTGATGAAATAAGCTCCGTTACGTTTTATTCTCCTAACCAAAAGCGAGGCTAATTAAAAGACCGAGTATTAAAAATGATTTTTCAAACATTAAAATGAATTGTTGATACGTTAACGCATATGAAATTAATGATCTCCTCAAAAAAATCTTAAATCCCAATCAAATACACATTTTAGGAACTAATTTTTTAAAAGAATATTTTACAAGATAGTTTTTACTTAAAATCTTACGTACTGGTGTAATAATTTTCAATAAGAAAATCATAACAATTTACATACATTTTGATATATCTTAAACAATAATACCTATACAATCTGAAATCAAGATAAGAGATAAAGAAACAAAAACTAGAACAATAGCTTCAGAGAGGCGCTCATTAAGCGAGACAAGGTACGGTGTACAGAACGATGATATTGTAGTTAATCCTTAAACCACACGCGGTGACGATTACAACGCACCTATTAGTCAAATTGGCTTTATTGTTAAATCACGCCAGACTTGAGCAATCGGCTTATACACCGACAATTATGCCACACAATAAGATGAGTCAACAAAAATTGCTCGGGCGTTTATCAAAACAATGGTATTGATAAGTTAATATAGGTGGTGCGAGACACATAACGAGCAATGTCTAGAATAGTTACGTCTCGAATGAACCGAGCTGAATACGTTATCCCGCGTGAGTCACTGCCAGTAGAAACGCAAGTATATAGTAGACATCTCAAAAAAGAAAACATTCAACACTTGCGTCGATAAGATATATGATGGCGACGCTTTTTTAATTGCTGTATACGTGGCCTGAATTTCTAGATTATTAACCAGAAACGTGCTCAGAAGGAAGAATATAAGATTAGATTTGTACTGGGCCAGTTCACTGACCGAATTCCGCGTTTATACAGCGTAACACGAAAATTGAAAACACTGATTGCTGTGAAATGTTTGAATTGGAATAAAATTAACAAACAACCATACACAAATATATTTTATACAACACCTCATGCAATTAATGTAAACGTTGGATTTACCCTACCCAAATTTTGGTAAATCATTAACACAACTAATTTGTCGTGTTAAAGATATTCTCTATAAATTTATAGAGCTGAGAAATAATAATCTATAACTACCACCTTTATCACAGTAAAAGTTATATAGCGAAAATTAGTATGGCATAATCTCGAAAGCGACCTTTCATACTCAAAAGCTATTGTTTCTTTCGTACAATATATCGAGCTATCATAGAGTAGACAAGTAATGGGGACACGTCTAACGTACTTGTTCCGTAGCTTGTTCGAAGATCCACTGAAATCAAATATTAAACATTACCTCCACATACTTAACTAAACATTTCTCGTTACTGTTGCCTCAGATTTATTGACCAAATCGTACTACTCATAAATTCATTATAAAAGTAGGCATTGTTTTACGGAATGTCATAATACTAAAGAAAAGGGATACGGCGTAGAAGAAAACCTTAAAATTAAAACGTGAATTTTAAGACAAGAGTTCTTGCATCCTATGTGGCCGACTTGTAAGTTACAAGCTCAACAGATCTAATAGCATTTACATTCACACCGCAGTGCGGACATGACACGAGAAGAATATCTAAACAATCAAATTTATGCAAACTTAACTATTATGGCAGGAGAAAACGTAAGAACTCGTAAAGTGAAGAAATAAACGTGTTTCGTTAAGAAAACGGACCAACAACTTAATTATATTTACAAATAGAAATATAATACAGCGTGAAAAACCCAAAGTCACGGAAGGAATTCTTATCGATGAAGATCATAATTACTGCGTGAATATTTCAATCGGATAGACTTATCGACAATGCGGTAACAATGAACATTCATGTTGCCGTGGACAAGTTATTCTCGCGCGTCAAAAGGACCCACCTGAGTAAGAGAGATTTGTATCAGCGCCCGAATCGAGAGGGCCGACGTAATCGATTTCAACATATCAAAGCTGACAAGTGATATTCGAGGTCGGAGGCGAAGGCTCAGTGGGCGCCGGATAACTTCGAAATTAAAATGTATGCAAATGATCGAGCAACGAACGGGCTAAAAGATGCGACGAGGGAGCGGCTACTGGTATAAATCCATGCTTATAAATGATCCCAAAGTATATTATAATAACAATAGTAGGAACAACATAAAAACTACTCCCAGATTTTAATGAGCAAAAACGCTTATAAATCAGTTATTCGTCAATGGATTTATAAGTGATCTCAAATAAATACTACTTTAAACATGCTTTAAATACTACAACAGACATTTTAATAATTATTTTTTAATCTATTATATAATCCGGATCACATGTCCGAACACACAAAGCTCCTTTAAGACGTGCTGGTACACCTGCTAGTACTGTAGGCGACAATTTCTTTTAATTGAATTTTATACCAAAATAGAATATAAATTCTTCTAAGCTTATGAAAATGATGCAGAAAAATAAATACGCACCTAATTATTATTAAAATGGAATGTGTTATTATGTCGACTTAAATAGATCGTATTAACCTTTGAAATATATAGTAACCACCTTGTTATTAAATAACAGGCTGTCTATTTTTCTTAAAATAAACAGTTTATCAAAATATATGTTACCGTATGAGACGTTTCGGAAATAACGTGCCATAACATTATCCCAACATTTTTATTACAAGAAAAGTTTGATAATGAGTTTCAAAGAACATTATATAAAAACCAAAATACGGACAAACAAAAGACAGATATTTTATGTATGAGAAAATAATTTAAATAACGACACAATATCATTAAACGTTCGATACGAATCTACACAAAGATTTTCAATTATAGCCCCACGCAGCATTATTCAGAAGTCGCTCATTAAAACGCCCGGACCATCTCGATTACTACGGCCGCATCTAGAATGAAAGGCCGATTCATTCATAATAACGAATCAATAGTTACACACGAAACGGCTCCTACTTCCGATGCCTCATTCGGAGACCGGCAACCGGTTTTCGACGTTAATTACAAACCGATGAGATTACTAGCTACCGAACTGATCCGACGCTTTCGACACCGCTCAAGTCTATGATCGTGTCCATTGATAGATTCTTACCAATGATTTATTAAAGACAGTCGCAGTCAAATTGCTTTTCGGTTAATACAAATGTAACATCAAAATTATTAAATACGATTTCGTTATCAAAGAATAGTTTGATCAATAACATACCGTCGAAATTAGTGTGAAATTCTGTCAGTTAATCATTCATTTTCATGTTCGTGATTACAACGGCCCCAATCAAAATTTACCTGTCAATTTCAATCCGCAATCACTTATCATTATGTATAATTTCTCGAAAGTCAATTGTGCAAAGTACGCGAACCCGTTTTTTGTACAACTCAAATCCTCGAAAGTGTATTCGGATAAACTTAAATAGCTATTTACAAATATACTATTACCGTCTGAATATTATCTTTCTATACAAACTTATCTAGAACGTGACTATCCCGATATCGCTAAGTCTCCAGAGAGATCTTACGCCAATTCGAATATCTGAACGGGATTTACTCTAAGCGTTGGAACTACCGTTGCGGGTGGTGAGACATGTGTGGGTGAGATAGGTGTGCGTGTGAGTAGGGCTGCCCTAACGAGCTCAGGGGTAGTGGCGACGGGCAGGGGGGGTGTTGGTGGTACTGCTGCAGCGGCGACGGGGCTAGGCCCGGGTGGTGTTCTATCGGATACTGCGCGGCACCAGCGTATGCCAATTGCCTCACCTTCATGTCGTCATCTACAACGTTATACGTGAGCTCGGTTTCCTCGAAGCCGGTGGCGGCCATTCTCTGCTCGCTGGTGGTGGGCGGGTCGGGCGAATTGAGGCACGTCTGAATGAGCCTCTTGCCTGAGTCTGAGGTGATCATCGGTTGGAGCTTCCGCGTCGCGAACGTGTACACGTGGCCTGTCTCCGAAGCTACCAACAGCATCACCTGAGTACCCGTCAACGTCGACAGCTCGTAAGCCTGAAAGAGAAAGCTACGTTTATCAATCCGTTTTAAGATTATGTCACGGCAAAATCATTGTTTTTCTGCGAGCATTTGTCCGAAAACCAGTTCCGCTTTATATTAGCATACATTAGAGTGGTTAACATTTAAAATGACACATTGGCGTTATTTTAATATCAGGATCATTATCGCTATATACCGTTGTAGATCAGTTTATTTTATGTAATAACACATTATAAAATGATATACTGAGATAGATTAATCATAGCCATTAAGACAGAATCGTCGAAATTAGAAGA
Source organism: Morpho achilles (assembly GCA_947086495.1). Lineage (NCBI taxonomy): Eukaryota > Metazoa > Arthropoda > Insecta > Lepidoptera > Nymphalidae > Morpho > Morpho achilles. The sequence continues at coordinate 15,558,398 of CAMTZB010000014.1, read as the reverse complement.
GGCTACATTTTTGCTGCTTGTTTTTTTATTTAGGTAACTAAGAATAAACAATGTATCCAAATCAACATTAGTGCATAAAAAACCGTAAAATTGCTCCCAAACGATAACCCCAATTCCTAACCCTACCTATCCGGACTTGCAGTGAAACCACCGTAACACCAGCAGCCGAATGATGGTCGTATAACCATTACTTTATGCTGTGATAAACAAACGATTTTGCTGTTAGGCTATTTATTCAAACCGCGGACAGGCATCAGTGAGTTTTTGTAAATGTTTTCGCTATTCGGTGATTTCATTCAAACCCTAGATCAGTGAGTTTTTAATTTATATGATTAAGCGGAATTTTATGAGTTTATTAGTGCTTCTCTCAAAAAAGAAGTATAATAATTAGTTATTTTATTACATGTATTATAATATAAAATTTTTAGTTAAATGTAATTAGGTTACGATGGGGCTGACATGTATCTGCAGATACTAAAGTCCCTAAAAAATAAAGATTAAAAAAAAAGCGGATTTTGCTATTTTTTAAGATTTTTCGGTGAAGGAAACCCTCATCAAACCGTAACCTATTTTTAAATTTAAGCCCTGAAAGCGTAACACAGTCAAATTTATAATATTACTACTGATGTCTATCAGTCTTAGTATAGGACGCACACATTTCAACTGATTGTGTGTGTATGCGAGTGAAAGAGAAATGGTGACCGGGGATATGGTTTATACTTGAATGGCTACTCGCGAAGTATCCAATTCTAACATTTTTAAATTCAAAACACATTTCGTATTCAGTACCAACTTCAATTTCTAGAAACGTTATCATTGAGGTGAAACTTTCTGACCTTTCACCTCTCCCACGCCCATAATGCGTAAGTAAACCCGCACTTTCGGGAGCCGCATCACTCTCACGGCACTCTTTGTATTTACCCCAGGAATTATCACTCCCACTGGCGCCACCTACACTATTTGGGTCAATTTACATATGAAACCAATTCTATACCTTAAAAGGTCAGACATATGGACTGAAACTCGTCACACGAAATGAGCCGATCGTTTGACAAATTTCGGTAGCCGCCTAAATTAATGCTAAGCGAAATGTAAACTTTGGAATAAGAGTAATAGAGGTTTAAAGCTCTTTTTTGGCTATCGGTTTTGAATGTTACGTCATCCGTGACATGGATTTGTTCGGTTGCATTGCATAATCTTGACTGTATAAGTTATTCTATTTTTATAAAAACATTTCGCAAGCTTGCAACCTTAAGTTATAGTTATCCATATATATTATATATGCGGAAGTCTGTTCGTTAGGCTTTATTGACTAATCTGCTGCATCAGTATTGATGATTTTTTGTAGAATTGAAGCTTTTATACCAAAGTAACATACAGAATGTGCAAAATCCTATTTTTCTTTTGTGAACTTTTAAAATTAACTATTACAAAATTGACACTTTCACTCCACAGTCAAACTTTCTAGATGTATAAAAATATTCTTAATTAAAATGAAACGTTGTGAAACAATAAGTTTTCCAGCCGTTACCTTACGAAAACTATTTTTTATAAAGAAACAATATAAAATGATGTATTTACCTCCAAAAAAACCATCATAATACCATCATTACATTTCGCTTAGTATTAAAGTGACCTAATTCAAAAAAGGTGCAATATAACGTATAATATGCTGCCACAAAGTAACGGCTAATTCTATAAATTGTTTTTTTAAATACACCAATTACTTCTCCTTCTTCTTCTTCTTCTTCTTCTTCTTCTTCAACCGATGGACGTCTATTGCTGGACATAGGCCTCTTCATGGGATCTCCAGAACACACGATTTTGTGCCGCTTGTATCCAGCGGCTCCCCGCGACCCTTTTGAGGTCGTCTGTCCATCTGGTAGGGGGTCTTCCAACACTGCGCTTTCCGGTGCGGGGTCGCCATTCCAACACTTTGAGACCCCAACGTCCATAGGTTCTCCGCACTATGTGCCCCGCCCATCGCCACTTCAGCTTCGCGACCCGCTGAGCTATGTCGGTGACTCTGGTTCTTCTACGGATCTCCTCATTTCTGATTTGATCACGTAGAGAAACTCCGAGCATAGCTCGCTCCATCGCCCGCTGAGCGACTCTGAGCTTTCTTATGAGGCCCATAGTCAGCGACCAAGATTCAGAGCCATAGGTCATCACTGGCAACACGCACTGTTCGAAGACTTTAGTCTTCAGACACTGAGGAATATTGGACGAAAATTACTTCTCCAGAAAACGTGAAATATCTACAATGCATAGATCTGTTCTCGTAAACATTTGCATTAATTGTATTCTGAATCACAGCGATTTTAATAAAATTACTGTTTAATGTAACAGGTAAAACCGATGGCAATCGGGCGTTTCCTGTTTGGATACGTCTTATAAATATATATGTACTTGTTTACCTAATTACTTAGGTACCATTAAGTTTTCTACGTAGCGTCCATTAGATTTTTTTAAATGACGATTTCAATTAATATAATGATTTTAATTTATCCTGAAGTAATTTGTGGTTTAGTAGCAAGTACAGTTGTACCATCATTAGGATACAATGTAAAAATGCTTAGATGCGGCATTATCTGGCCAAAAATTTCGTTTGGACGGTCATTCAGTTCTGGATTCTTTACTCCCATCTTCAATTGCCAAATATGAGTTATAATATGCTGTGCCCACACACAACAGTATCGCATACTTCTTCTTCTTCTTAACGTGCCATCTTCTCGCAAAGTTCGGCGATCATTAAGGTAATTTTAAGTTTAGTATTGCAAACGTTCACTACCATAATCACAAAAATAGTTTCTCCCCTTAACCGAAGCATCATCAGGATATAGACAGTGAATGTGTGCTGTTCTTTAAAGACGAAAGTATTTAAAATCGTGTGAAAGCCACCAATTATGTTTTTTTAATGTTATTCCTTCAAATGGCACAGATATTTTAACTGCATATAAGAGAGTTACATTACAGGAAGTCTTATAAAAAAATAGGTGAAGGTAAAAGAATTCAGATCCTCAGTAATTGGATTCCATTTTCCATGTTTCTATATCGCGTAGTTTTTTTTTTACTTTACAAAATTACAAAATTTGGATTTATTACTCGTTCACGCCAATTTAAGCGTTAACGTACCTTTAATAATACCATATGTACTGTTTCCTGTATCGAAAGAAAATTAGAGATTTTTTATTCTGTATGATACCTATCTTTGGATATCATATCCTTCTTGTCAGTTATGCTGTTAGTTATTATTAAGCACATTTGCGTCAATGGACCTTGGCTCAATAGGTAGTATTTTTGAAGATAGTTTGACTATATACAAATATGAAACGAAATCGTGACAATTTAATTTCAATTTCGCGAATAATCCAACAAATTTTACAAATGCGAAATTTTGTGAGTATGGATGTATGTTTGTTACTCTTTCACGGCGAATCCGCTGAACCAATATTGATGAAATTTGGGACAATTATTTCTTATACATCGAAATGAATATAGTCTATGGAAATCCTGTTAATTTTACAGGAATAGGATGAGATTGAAAAGCGTCATCTATTATCAACCGATCACGCGAACGAAGTCGCGGGTAAAAGCTAGTATTCAATATGGTTGTTATGATTTTTATAGTAATGTGTTTATCGTTTCCAGTAGTAAATATACGTCCGTGTTACAAGCACTCAATCAATTGAGATCGGGTGATGCGTATAACTGTAAAAAAATATTTCGCAATTTTTTAACGTCGACCGCGCGCGAAAATCTCACCAGATCTCTCGTTAATCATATTAACAACTAAACTCATTAAAGGTGAAATTGTGATTGTCATTTTCGGTATTGCTTTTAAAAGTACACTCGGCGTCAGATATTACGAAAATAATAGTTGCAGCTTTCACCATCGATCTTAAAACCTTCTCCATCGTTATAATTATGTCCATTTGGATGAAAATAATAATTAAAATGTGTCAATATTACTTAGTTAAGTGCTTTAGGCGATTAAGAACATATAAAGCCAAAAATATTATTATTTTACACCAATTAATTTGGATATTATACAGATTTTTGCTGGTGTAATATAAAAATCAACTTAAAATTTTCGGAAAATATGTTTCTTATATATATAAATACATGTTTGTCTGTATGTCTTTTATAGCGTTAGAAACAGTTAGATCGATTTTAATGAAATTTTTTGACAATCTTTGGAGTGACCTAGCGGATGTTCCTGTAAAGTTTGTTTCAAATCGGAGCATTCTTTGAAACTCTTGAGTTCTGTTTCGAGGGAAAATCGAAATCAGACTGAGCCACAGTAGCGGAAGCCCAACCACCACGTCACTATGGAAATCGAAAAAACAGTGGTTGGTGGGTGTTCGACCGTTATACAAAGGAAACACGATTTTATTGCAATGCACACGTATGTTTACATATTAATAAATATGAATCGCTAAAGTTTAAAAATCTCCCATTTTAAAAATTTGTAAACTACTCTATATACAATCAGAATACAGTGATAAGATAAGAATGAAAGAAAAGTCAGATGTTTATAAGAGAAAATATACTGTGCATGATGAGTATAAATGAGAAATTATTACTGTATTCTATTCACTAATCTATTTATATTCTATCCATTTATATCTTTCACATCATAAATTATGTTACGCTTCTAGCACATTTATTTAATTTCGCACAAAACTGTCAAGTTTCTTCAACAGAGATATTTCGCTGGCTGACTGTACTATTAGTGTATTGTAAGATATCCCTGACATAAAGGCTTTCTTTCTTACAATGTCTTACATTCGATCCCATCACGGATACGAGAGCTGCTAATTACTATTTTACCATAAATCATTACATTGATCGGTGACATGGCAAGTGCAGGCTATGGGAATTGTGAACACAAATCAAACTTTATATATTAGTCATTAAAGTCTCAATTCCCTTGGCGGTTAATTCAATTACGATCAAATAAGAGCCACTCCTCGGTATGATACAAATACTTTTTCTTCAGCCATTAAGCACTGTTGGTTTATCTGTACATCTTGATGTTCATCATTATATCCATCTATCTATCTCTCTATCTATCTATCTATCTCAGTGTTTCCCAAAGTGGGGCCAACGGCCCACAATGGGGAAATTTGATGATCAAGGGGGGCAACTCACGAGTTTTAAGCTTTTCGCTCTGGACTTTTAAGTGCAATACTAGATTTCGGTGCCAATTTTAACAAAAAAAAAAGGAATTTTTCTTCCTAAAACCTATTATTTAGGTTCTTTAAGTGGACAACCTAAAACCTTTTATTTATGTTCTTTAAATTCAATTTTTAATATTAAAATTTATGTATGTTACTTAGGGGGGCAAAATAATTAATAACGTGGGTCATGGACCAAAAAAGGTCGGGAAACACTGATCTATCTATATCAATACTTATTATAAAACAATGTCCTCAAAAGTATGTCTGTATGTGATCGATTTTCTCAAAATCTACTGAACCGATTTTTGTACGGCTTTTATTAAAAGATAGTGCAATAATCCGGAAGGTTTAGATTAATAGTCCATAGTGAGCTTTAGTCGCGTGCGCCGCGTAAACCAGAGATACACTAAAATAATGTAGTAAAGAATTGTAGATCTAGAGTAATCCTACAAAAAAAGTCCGAGGCAGCTTATCTCTTATGGTTAACTCACAATAACAACTTTGATGTTTAAAATTTCGGTTCAATACTTAAATAACCGCGCGGGCGAAAGGTCCGAAGGAAAGAAGAAAATTCGAAGGTTTTGCTCGACTGAGAAAACACAGCTAAAAGCGAAACGTTTATTGAAACACGCAAATACATTCAATCGCTTCATTTTATTAGTGCTCGGTATTTCTTAAAAGATAAAAAAATACAATTAAAAAAATATAAAAAATAAAAAAGCGCTGATATTTTAGTACTTTTCTAGTCCGCCTGTTACCATTCGCTTATTACAACATTACAAATAACAGTGAAATATATTAGGCATATTTTTTATTCAACATTTTAGCATCTTTTCAGTGGTCGAAAACTATGGATAAAATTGTTATTTATAAAGGAAACCCAGATTGATCAATTTCCCAGAACTCCCTTTACACTGAATTTCATGAAAATCGTTGGAAATAACTCATTTAAATATTAAAGATTATAGTCAAGCAGACGCCTGACATGATTTCTGAGCGGCGTTAAACAATTGCAAAGGCATAATACTTTTTACCGCTATACAGCATCCTTACCCTTGATTGAATGCTTGAAATGACATCCAATTACAGATCTGAACTGTTGTAAGATTTCTTTAACTGGCGTTCAATTTCTGTTGTCATAAACTGCTTCGTTGATACATTCATCTTGTTCTTTAAGATTACCTACATGCAATATTGAGAATCAACTCCTATTATATATTGAGATGATCCCACTCTAAGTGGGATAAGGGCAGTGGAATGTTATAAGCATGCCATCACATAATCTGGTTAAGTATTTTACCGGCCGCCTGCCTGACGTAAATTACTCAGTCGTATTTTACGACACCTCGGTAAGAAAGAGGGTATTTTCTACTCAACCTGATACCACACGGTAGGTCAACTTACCTCAGTCGCCTTTTACGACACCTCGGTAAGAAATGATGGTAGTCTTTTCTACTTAGCTGGATACCACACAGTGAGTCAACTTACCTTAGTCGCCTTTTACGACACGAGAGGTCACGGGTTCAAAACATGGGCGAAAAAAAATTGCGATTTATGCGCTTTCCGGTGATGGAAAACATCAGAAACCTGCGTATCTCTAGAGAATTCTGGGGATGTGTGTAACCTACCAATCTGCATTGGAGCAGCGTGGTAGCTTCGCTCCAATCCGTCTTTCCAAAAACGGGGAGAGGAGGCCTATGCCCAGCAGTGGGATAGTAACAGGCCGTTACTTTAAATGACCAAAAACACATCTATAACCACAGATAACATAACTCTAAGCTAAACCGCGGGGTATATCTAGTTAAAATATATAACACTCAATAAAAAATTTATACGTTTATTGGATAACAGAATCAAAATGTAAAATATGGGCCATAAAATAAGAGTACTAGATGATAAATCGATTAACGCGTAAAATTTGGAGTAATGGCATGCAATAAATATTGTGGGGTGTGATTTTTACTTTATTACCTTTATGACACGGGCAGTATACTTTTAAAGGCTATAAATGTATTAAACAGTAGTGATTATGAAAACTGAGTGTAACATGGGAAGTTAAGCTAGAATTATACATTCAATTATTTATTTATGCCGTGTGTTATCCGGACTACCCTCATTTCTTACCGAGGTTTCGTAAAAGGCAACTGAGGTATGTCAACTCGTCGTGTCATATTATTAGCGAGGTGTCGTAAAAGGCGACTAAGGATAGTTAACCCACCGTGTGGTCACCGGTTGAGCAGAATAGACCACCCTCATCTCTTACCGAGGTGTCGTAAAAGGCGACTAAGGCAAGTTGATATACGGCTGAGTAGAATAGAGTACCCTCATTTCTTACCGAGGTTAAAAAGCAAGTAAGTAAGTAAATTTACTCACTGTGTGGTATCCGGCTGAATAGAATAGACCACCCTCATTTCTTACCGCGGGGTCGTAAAAAGCGAGTAAGGTAAGACGACCCACCGTGTCATATCCGGCTGAGTAGAATAGACTACCCTCATTTCTTAGCGAGGTGTCGTAAAAGGCGACTAAGGTAAGTTGACCTGCCAAGTTATATCCGGCTGAGTAGAATAGACCACCGTCATTTCTTACCTAGGTGTCGTAAAAGGCGATTAAGATAAGCTGACCACCGTGTAATATCCGGTTTAATAGGTTCAATCCGGATTAACGACTAAGGTAAGTTGACGTCAGGCAGGCGGACAGACATGCCGCATCACGTGACAACATGTTTAAAACATGTTGTGCTAACCCCAATTAGAGTAGGATAAGGAGATGATGATAATTTAAATTATTTATTTTTTTAACAATCAACAATTTCTGCTCATTACTTATCTATATCAGTATTTATACAATTTCATAAATCGAACAATTGATTAGTAAAACAACCAACCAAATCCCACGTGATTTAAATAACACTAAAACCCTAATACGACAAAATAATCTGTAGGTACAAATGAAGAAAGTAATCAACCTTGAAGGCTCTAGCTTAAACAAAAACATTCCACAGACGCAAGTGATATGTTACTTAAAATAGGTGTCAAAACTAACACCCCAAACGGTGCGCATTAGAAATAATTGTTACACTAATCCGTATATGATGCAATATAATCCGGTACCGTAATTATATACGTATCACAAACGTATCACTGGTTGACAGAATGCTACCCGGTCAACTTGTAGAACGAGCATTAACAAGATTAAAATAACGGAATAAATGTTACTCTAAGTAACAAAACTCTAAAACAATTAAATGAAATATATCACAAACCTTTCGTTAATTAAATACCTATAGTAAACGAAAAGGTTTTCTTACCAAGGCGTCGTCAAAGGCGATTAAAGGCGATGCTTTGCGATTTTGGTCGTGGAGTCTATCTCCTGATGATGCTTCGGTTGCGGGCGAAACGATTGTTGAGTTTGTGATAGTGAACGTATATAGTGCTTGTGTATCATGGTGGCGGTGGTGGAGGTTTGTGCATGTGTTTTTTACGACTCCTGCATGTATCAGGTATGATAGCCAATTGTCCACTCTACATTTAGCATTATATATATTTTCTATTTTACTTCAAAAATATTCTTAAAATAATTTTATTATTACTTTTGTATTATGGATCTCCGCAAAGTAACGCCTAATTCTATAAATTATTTAAAGGCGATTAAGTTAAGTTGACGTCAGCCAGGCGGCCAGTCGTAAAATACCTAGCCAAAGCACATCACAATATGGTTATAACATGTTATTGCGATCCCACTTAGAGTGGGATATTAGGAGAATGATGATAGTAAATGAAAAAAAGTAAGAAATGAGAGTATGCCGTGTGGTATTCTACAAAAATAAAATAGTACCACCCTCATTTCTTACCGAGGTGTAGTAAAAGGCGACTAAGGTAAGTCGACCCGCCGTGTGGTATCCGGCTGAGTAGAATAGACCAACCTCATTTCTTACCTTAGTGTCGTAAAAGGCGACTAAGGCAAGTTGACCCACCGTGGTGTATCCGGTTTAGTAGAATAAAACACCCTCCTTCTTACTGAGGTGTCGTAAAATACGACTAAGGTAAGTTGACGTCAGGAAGGCGGCCGGTCGTAAAATACCTAGCACATCACAACATGGTTAAAACATGTTGTTGCGATCCCACTTAGAGTGGTATAGCAGGAGAATGATGATAGTAAATGAAAATATAAAGAGCCTAAAGAAATGGTTGGCTTGTGTGAAGTATGACACGCATATAAAACGAGTAGCGCCATAAGTGACGAATGATTGGAGAGAAATGAATAGAAAAACATGTTGTGCCGACCCCTCTTTGAGTTGGATAAAAACAGGAGAATGATGAATAAATTAAAAGGAAAAACAGCGACTTGTGACTGTCTTTTTACTACGCATAAGTCAGATCTCTTCTTTTCGTGGAAAGGATTTTGGATCTATGACACTGTTTTATATATACAGAGACATATTTCGATAGAAATTCTCCAGAGATAATCTGGTCTTCTGCACGTTCTTTCTGTATCAAAAAGCGTGCATTCATATATTTTTATTTGGATCAACCAGTGGCAAGTAAAGTAAAGTGGCAGTAAATTTAATGCACTCTAAAACACACAAAATGTACTGCCCTTAGATAAAAGGACATGGACATTCTCCTGATAACCTAGTTAGAGTAGAAAAACGCCTAATGTTAGTTCTCGAGCAAGGCGGTACAACATGACAATAGGTTTACGAGGCAACTTGCCCGGGATACATGTATTCAAGGACTGCAGTAACAGTCAAAATTTGCCAATAATTTTAAAAAGAATGGTCAAAATGTTCCAAAAAAGGTCAAAAATTTATATAAATGAATCATTCAAATCAATTATGAACATGTTCTCATTGAATACTAATTCGTTCCTGTCCAGAATTTTGAACCCCTACCCGGTTAGAAACACATAGTCTCACCGGCCAACTATTAAGCCAATAAAATGTATGATTAAATTAAAATACATAATTATAATTTAAACATCAACGCTCAAATTAAGTACGCCCTTCAGACGCCACTGTCAAAATCGAGTCTTAATACCGATTATGTCAACACTGGAAAATAATCGATTACAAAACACGTAATATTTCTTTACCGAACTGGAAATCTGAACATGATTCTTTTTTTTATTTATATTTTTTTAACTTTGGGACTGATGGTCAAAATTGCGAAACTGAATGAATTATAATAAACACTCAGCGCGATATATCAATGTACGCATGTATTTCCAATTCATTTAGCAATCAAGGTAAATTTAAATAAACATTTAATTTTAATAACTACTTATTTCAAGTTAAATAAGATTTAAGGCGCGATTTGTACGGCGCATCGATGCTTATCTCTTAATCATAAAGCACAAAAAGCGAATTCGCGAATACGCACGTCTAATGCGAATTGGTACACGCCAAAAGAGCTTAAACGCAACAGAGCAAATACGAAGCGACTCGATAAGAATTAAAGCATCTTCTTTCTGAATTTTCTTTCTGAGTAGGGTCGGCACAACATGTTATAAACATCTTGCCACATGATTTTGCTACGTAATCTACGACCGACCGCCTACCTGACGTCAAGTTACCTTAGTCGTATTTTACGACACCTCAGTAAAAAAGGGGGTGGGCTAATCTAATCGGTTAGCAAAAGGTGGGCCAACTTACCTTAGTCGCCTTTTAAGACACCGCGGTAAGAAATGAGAGTGGTCTGTTTTACTCCACCGGATACCACACGGCATAAATTAAAAAAAATCCAAACGTAGTTACTTATCTATATATTCTTCATTCCCTCACCTTAATATTATCTAAATTAATTTGAAAGCACTTAAATTTAAATATCAAATAGGTAAAGATAACAGATGACATCTATTAAAATAATAAAATAATAACGAGGCTATTTCAGTAAATAGACCTTTGAAGGGTCCAAGAGATGTTCACGAGATGTGCCCGTCGTTTGTAACCGATGAAAACGGCACTTTTTGCCGGAGATAAGATACAGAACGCGATACCGAGATAGCTAATAGCTCTATAAACAAGATAATCATCTGTCTGTTTAGCTGAGAAGTTATATATTTTGAATTAAATTCTCCGAACTACGAATGTTGACAGCGACATCCATGTTACTGATGGCAACTAAAACTAGGCGTGAATGACACCGAATCTATTAAAACAGTTACAAATGTTGACAATATTACAAGAGATATCTGAGTTACTGATATCAATAGACCTATAACAATAAAATAAAAGATCAACGATACGGGTTTCAATACAAATATAATAAAAGTCGACAATATAAATAAAATATCAATCACCAAATTATACCATGAATAAAAATAATTATGGAGATAGTACACAACTTATCTGTACAATATAAATAATCAATGACCAATCCAACAACAGCATAAAGAATCATGCTACAAGTGAATATTTCGGAAAGGGCTTAACCGGTTTTTTTAGCAAAAAAGCTTTTTCTAATATCGAGTACTAATTCACGATATTAAAAATTGTAATTAAACCTGAGAACGCTGATAAAAACAAGGTTATTTACAATCAAAAACAATAATTTAATAGCATATAATCTCAATGACCTTGCAGGCGAGGTATTTATATATTTTAATGTGTTTCAATGATCAAGAATTAATAACAAAAATCAATTTCTGTAAGCTGAACATACTTTCAATGCAGGCGAAGTGGTGACATTGATTGCAAGTACAAATATCTTACATTGATCACATTATGCTCATATTTTGCAACGCCTTTATTTTCATGTCCATGAATATAAAAATTCTTTTAAGTATTTTATGATGCTAAAATTTTTATCTTTGATAAAAATCTATACTCACACGGTGAAATCACTGGCATGGCTTTACTGTAGTTTGAATTATTAATTTGTGATTTGAGCGTCTGTTTTATGGTGAATGGAAGCTGCTTTAATTTCTGTCACCATATAAGTCAAAATTTCAGTATCAGATGATACTTTCACATACGCATTTTCTACAAATCGGTAATTGATCCATGGAAATTTTGGTATCAGTACTCAAAGAGACTATAACTTGTATAAATTTAATTAATTAATAAAGATATTGAGAACCACCATTACGCAGGAAGATCGATTGGTAATCGCTACAATATCCCTCCTCCCTACAATAATCACAGCGTCACCATTAATACAGTACAGTTGTTTTGAATTCTCCGCCAGTAGTCAGTCGCCCAAGCCTCATCAGTTAGTTACATTGCGTAACGAACAAGTGTGGCGGATTATTAAGAAACACAGAATGGATATCACTTCTCTATAAGAATTTTTCTATTATTAGTTTTTCTATTATTCTATTATTAATTTCAGAATTATACCATATGAAGAAAAAACAAACAAAGAAACCGAAATAATAATTAAAGCTCAATAAATTAAGAAAATACTTAAAATATCGATCGTTCGAGGAATCCTGAAGTAGAGGTAAAAGACCGTTTCATCACCCAGTAAATAAATCCAAAAAGAAAACGGACAACTGACGATGAATAATGTCAGTCAAATCTTTCATGCGCGAATAACCACTTAAGAATTTGCTTAAAAAAATATAATTTGATCATCGCAAAATGTTATAATAATATAATAATCGTTACAGAATTTGTCTCCGTAATGCAACGAAAAACCTCTGTGGTCCAAGAAATAAGATTGCGGTTCTGTCACATATTAATAAAAAACTTTTGGGACATCGCATTAAGAGATGCGACATTTCTCCGGCAAGTGCGACTTGCGACATGGACGAGGAAAAAATTGCTAATTGCAAGTACAATGGAGTACAAAAGGACCGCGCTTCCCACGGAGCATCAGAGCGCGTGCGTGCCGAACATTTCGAGGGTGCTTGTCTTTTATTGCCAAAAATTAATGCCCGGTAAACAGTCCTTAATTGCAAACCACAAGTTTCACTTAAACTTAAACACGAAGCGCCAGCCAGACACGAAGAATTCCGTTTTACCGAAAATCTGCCAGAATCAAGAAATGCATCTAAACGATTTACAATAACGTAACAACCCAAACAACTCATAATTTTTTAGGGATTAAGGTGTCGAATCGGCGTTTTACAGCTGTTAATTTTATCACATAAAGACCGTGGTTTTGGTAATATCATACACTGGCGTTGCGCAATTTCATGTAACGACTTCACTACAAGACGCTAATGAAAATCACTTTATGGTTAAATAAATTTATTATATAATCAATTTGAGATGCGTCTTTTATCAACGAATCTTGTTATGAACACCCATGAACCGAATAATACGACGAATTGAAAAGATAAATGAAAGATATAAAATGTAATGTTATTTTATAGAATTAATGCCGGTACATTGATTTACTAATACTCGTTTAATTTGAGTAGAAAACACTCATTACAACAAATAGTGAACACTAATGAAATGCAAAGTGCGCCCGCAGCGTCAAATTGAAGTCGTTCAACACAGGTAAGTTACGGGCTAACTTTGAATAGTTATCGCTACTAGCTAGTTACGCTTTAGCACGATCGACATATAAATGATACTAAATACCACCATTTGCTTCAATTAACATATCACTATGATTAAACAAAAAATGTCTTTTAACAATTCATGTTTTCAAGCATAGGCTAATAAGCAAATTTACGGGGTTTTTTTAATAATTATCAAAGAATGAAATATTGTTTTGAAAAAGATCTACTTCGGGAGATCCAAAATCACGCGAAATAGAAGTGGGACTGTGAAGAAGGACGGCGGTGCCAAGAATTCCTGCTAAAAAACTCTATTGAATTTGTGATAAATGTTTGCGGATGGATATTCCTGAGTTAAACATATCAATAATTTAAAGAACTTAAATCGAAACGGCAATTTTACGGCAAATTTCCATATTTCTCGAAGCCCTTGACTCGTTTCTACTTTCACTGGCGCCTCAGGTGTAAGACTATTATCGTTGGGAGGCAAACCGCCATTCCTATGATAATGAGTAAATGTAGACCAATTCGATTTACATTGGACATAAGACATCTTTAGCTTAGAATTACGGTATTGTTGCATTAAAATTTGAAATAAGAACTATTTTCGTAAGTAAATATAGTCATACTTTAACATCACGTTGTAAAATTAATGTAAGCCAACATTAATGTAAAATTAACAAAAAAGTATACGTAAAAGAAGCAATAAATTAGTGTAATTTTGCAGTCATGCCAGTGCAATATATGAAGCATTTTATTTATTAGACTTCTATTTACAGAGTCAATAAGTAATTGCGCAGTCCTTCGACTTCCACATACGAATAAATTTCCTGTTCCTAGCTTACAGTGGATTGATGTAAAAAAAACTTGCTTTAATCATATAAAAAAAACACTTCTGATTGCATATTTATCAATCAAAGCTGGTGAACCAGATGTGCAACATGATATATTTTCTACTATTATAATTGCTATAAAAGAACGTGATTACCATCAACAGATCATGAATAATGTAAACCGAGCTGTAAAATAAACAATAATCATTTAACTCAACCGCTTCCCGTAAACGAATTAAATTTTAAGATTCATAAAACACGTGTAGTGGTTGTAATACAAAATATAGAATCGGGGTCCGAGGAAACCCCAAAAACAGGTTGTAAAAGGCCAGGTTGCCATATTTGTGAGCGGTTGTCGAGCGGATTAATCGTAAATGGTCTAAACGAGCCTTCTGCCTGGCCAAGTGTGCTTACCACGTGGCTTTGTTTGCCAGTTCAGCTATCTTTACGTCGTGTTGTAAGTTAAGGATGCTCTGGTATTTATTTAAAGGTCGATGTATTATTACGTCGAGGACAAGATTAATTTTGCATAATAAAAACACGCTTCGGGATACAGCATAAATGATTAAAATGGATCTGATATCATGACAGATACACGTTATAATAAATATTAATCCAGTCTCTTATAAAAATTATAGTCCTAGACATTTTACAATGACTTATAGATAATTTGTTATCAATAGTGGGTAGGTTCGATAAGATACTGATGTCTTTATTAATGTTTAGATGCCGACTGCTAATACTCTGCAGTCCTTCGATCACTCTCCAATTATTAAGTAAAGAATGTCGTAGGAGCCAATCCCTCGTTTCCAGTAAATCAATCGAGTTACCTGTAATGATCAAAAAGTGAAAGCACTCGTCAGGCTTCATTATCTCTCACTACAAGATCGGAAGCCACACGCTTAATCACGATTAAAAGTACGAGAATACGATCGGTATCGAGCACACAGATCACTTATTAAAATTGAAATTCATTCCACAGATTTCATAAGGTCCAAATTGTTTTGCAGAAGCGGCAAAGTTAAATAGTCAGGACTTATACAACTTGTTTGTTTTGAGCTCGTCAGACGTTGCCGAAAACTTGATTACAGAAAAAAAAATAATAATTTAGTACGAACCAGCCTGCGGATCTTTCCTTGAATAGCGGTACAATATGTTAATTATAGTAAAAGATATTCAACCGAATTTTGACCAAATGTGTGCAGTAAATAGTAAATAATAAAATAGAGATGAAGTAGGCGTCAACCAAGGTCAATTTGAAAACAAAGTTGCAGCAAGAAGTATTATAGACACTAGAAAGATTATTAGGCGACAAGGTACTAACCAGACTGAGCAATGCCTAAGACGATTAATTTAACCGACACTTAAATAATAATTAGTGGCCGCTGGAACCGGAGCATAATCGTAACTCGGTAGCGAGAGAATTGCGTCCAAGAATAACAACTTTAGTGTATTTAATATAAAAGTGTTTTGTGAAAGGTACAAAATAAAAACAGCGGTTTTGTGAAAGGTTTCGCAAAATATAATTAAATCGCACATACAATAACTTAATTACGGACATAATGTTCAACGAAATATGTGACCCAATACAGTGTTGGGGTTTTAAAAATATTTTACTCGATATCATATATTAAAAGGCATATCTGCCCAATAAAAGGTAACATAAGGATATGAAAAGCAGCGAGGTTTCTTGGTAATAACGAACCTGAAGACAGAGTAAAATGCAAATAATTTCATATAATTTTTTTTAATAGGGCTGAACTAATGGCGCCAAACAAACATAAGCCTATAACTTCCCTATCTATGAAACAACGGGCATTTAATTGATTCCATAAAATGATATCTTTTACGACTGTAATGAAAAGTTATTAAGTGAAACCTAGTGTCGAATGCAAATTTAATGTGATCGAATTGCTATCAATAGCTATGGCGGCGATAATTGCACGTTTATAGCTAGTTACCGCTTCATTCATAAACAAGCGATATTACTTTATGAATGACCGTCCAGCTATGCCCTTAATTTATTGTATCAGCCGAGCAACTTCCATAAGTTTCCTGTTCGCCTATTACCATTTATCGAATGTTGCCGAAGCAGCCTATCATTTTGCCAGCACCAACTTGACCTTGGTTTGTGAAGTTCATTGAGAAACATTATTGAGTGTTAAACAGCGTTCAATTATCTAGGAACACGGCCTCAAGCTCAGATCAAAGTCATCGCCACGGGCGTTTCAAGTGTAGGTAGCACTGGAATATAAACACGAATTTATTAAATACATTTACATTCAATTCATTAATAAATAAATAAAAAAAGGCAGACACAGTGATCACCTGAGCTTATGAACGTAAATCTGTCCAACTGTTAATAATTCTTTTCTTAATGGCCTCCCCGGCTGAATAAATTTTAGTACTAAATAAACAAGCTTTATCGGTGATCTCCACAACGCAACGGGTCCGAGGGTAACAGGAGCCGACTGAAGCGCCGCGACCACGATATCATCACACCGATATGCATCAAGGAAGACCAGTTGTCAATACGTTTCACCTGCGAGCTGAACCAACTTGATGGCCTGTCGGTGACCAGAACGAGTTCCATGAATTGTGTTGCTTCCACATTTTTATACCTTTGTCCGACAAGATGTATTAAGTGCATGCTAACTTATCTCTTATCAAGTCAAAACTTATGTCGATCCTTCATTCTTTGGGAATAATAGCAGATATGACAAACATAGGTTTAGGTATATATCATTACGAATCCTCTCTACTTAATCACACACAAATAACTTTATACCGTGCTTAAGTCCCATAGACAGATATTTCGCTAACCTTATTTACTGGACATTCAGACGTCTATGCAAATAAACACAAGTGGTCCTAATAAAAGGCTCTCTTGAAACCAAACGCCTCTAAGAGATGCCGCCGTCCCTAAAAGGATAATAATACGTCGTTTCCATGCTCTCGACCCACGGCGAATCCTCGGGACTCCGGGAGAAATGTAAATTGTCCTGGCACCTGACAAATAGCTTAATTAACGACTAACACGCGACACGGGAATTATTGAGATTATCCGAATGGTTCATTACTGAGCTTGCAGCGCACCGTTTATTATGCACAATTACGACCAGTTTTATGGTCGTTATAAGCGTCAGTAGGTCGCTCTAGATTTTTTTCTGTACACATATAATGAACGTTTGATAACGAGCGATTTCTGGAAAGATTCCATTAGAGCAACTTTTAATGACTGGGTCTTGTCGTGTTTTGATACGAACGCACGACAATTTAAAGGCATTAAATGCCTTTGAATACAATGAACAAAAGAAGCTGAAGAACGTCCCGAGTAGCCCACGTGTAGTAATTTAATAGAGGCATTAAATTTCAAGGTTATAGTGAGAATTATGTAAAGAGATTTGGTTTTTTTCGCAACGCAATGCGGTACGGTAGGCGTCACGTGGGCGCGCACGTGATGACTTTGTGACTTTTGTAGGATAAAACTACGCGACCGCTCGCGTGGGCGACCGTCGCAACACTGATTCTTGATACAACCTACAAAACGCTCTATCCACAACATCTATGCCGATACCACTTCAAAGGGCAACGAAAAACATATTTTTTTGGAATCTCACGCCGATGTCAATCGCATTTGAGCAGAACATACATCTGTCAACCTTGAAGTATCGATCAAGGCTGTGAAAAAAACAGTGGAACGTTTGAAGACGCTGTAGCACGCGACGTCCGTGGCGGATTCCAGTATCACATAAAATTCTTGCGCTTTCGAGGGAACAATGACGATAAAAACGTTCCGGTGGTTCAATTGCATAACGATGCTGACGAAACTCGAGCTTTCCCACCGGAATCTGGACGTTTCGTGGATTTTTTAATTGAATAAAAAACTACCGAGCTGCTGTGCTCGAGCCGCAATCAAATAAAAACTTACTCGTTAATGTTTTATGTATGATATTCGCGATCCAATACATTATGGATGGGGCCCCGCTGGCTACGTTCGGATATTTTGACGGAACGCCAGATATCGAAGGGACACTATGGCGGGCGAGGCTGCGTTTTTTCGTGACGTCCTTAACTGATAAGATCAGCTGCCGAATAACGACCGTGCTCGGCAGCGTTTCCATGATTTCAATTTAAATATACTTAAAATATATGAAAAAAAGCCATTTAATTATACGAAACATTGTGACTCACTCGTTACTTGAAAATTTTGTTCCAAATAGCATTGATTTCAAATAAATGTTAATGTTACGGGCAATAAGTTAAATTCGGTATTTTTAAAAATATCTAGCTTATAACCTAAGCTATTATACCTAATGTTCAGCCGAGAACGTGTTTGCGAGATCTGAATTTCTGAATAACTAAGTGTATTGTTTCGCTCATGTTACTTAATCGATCCAGTTAATGTTTCCCAAAAAAAAGATACTATAATTGTCTTGTTTATTTAGTCATTTCTTAATGATTCACTAAATTTTGTATAAGGATCAAATTCAAAATCGGCCACTTGGTATTTTTTGGTTGAAGCGTCTAGGATTACTTATTTTTTAAAGATTCTAAAAAACTCCCCAACATAGTAGTTTCTGGTAGACATGTAGGCCATATACTGCAAGCGTTTTTACTAATCCTGTCGTAACCTGTTGGGCCTTAAATAAATATACTATTGAAGATTACCTGAATTATAAAAATGCGTGGATTTAGCTGCTCTTCGACCATGCATAAAATGGTTATTACAAAATGTAACTAATTATAAGAATCTATTTTGAAAAGAGCATCTAAGCTGGTTCTTCTCTATATGAGCAATGTTCTGAACCAGCAGTAAAGTTGATGATTTAAAAGCACTTGTTTACAAGTACACTAAAATAAAGAATATATTGAATTTAAATTTGAAAATAAAGCCCACTGATTCTAGCTAGTCGCTAGCAGAGGTCATTCAATTGCAAATTGACTTTCGCAATAGTGTAAGCTATGTCAGTAATTTCGGTCTAGCTAGATTCCACTTATTACTAACACAATAAATATCATGATCTGTTTAGTTAAACACGCATACAGACTTGTTGTTTAGCTAGACATGCAAATGTCGGATATTAAAAAACTTATCCAATTATTCTGTTTACTATTTCTATCAATTGTTCATACAATTGATAGTAGAGCTTATAATTCAAAAGCTAAGTCCACGAGTTTACTTGAATAAAGAATTTAAATATGGAAAACTGAGAGATACCTTGGCTTTGCGTGATGAAAACTATATATGAATCAATTTAAAGTACTTTACTTTAAAGTTGTTTGAACGACCATTGAAATTTAAGTAAGAAAAATGGAAAGGTAATTTTAAAAATTATTTCTTACAGATATTAAGAGTGAGCAAGGCACGCGAACGAACAACTATGTCTGCAATAATTCTTTCACACCATATGTTTTGTGTCCAATCGAGAAATTTATTCGCGTAACTGCGAAAGAGTACATAATTACTGTAATCCCTTAATGTGCGAGATAAATTACGTTTAGCACGTAAGCTTTATGAGGGGCCTAGTCGCCGGCACCTGCATACTTGGATCAAATTGGTCCTTCGACATTAATACATCATCTGGGACATTGATGTTGCAAATTGAAAATATTAGCATTGAAAATTATTAAAATTCTTGAAGATAAATATATAATAATAATAAATATATGGGACACTTACACACACGTTCGTTCGTCCCCAAAGTAAGTAACTTAATACTTGTGTTATGGGTGACAGACAACTGGTGAATATATGATTATATATTTTTTAAATACATACTTAAATACAAATATACAACCAGGCTCAAAGACCAACAAATTCATTTAAATAAAATGTTGGCCCTCGGCGGGAATCGAACCGCGACCCGCGGAGCAGAAGGTAGGGTCACTACCCACTGCGCCAACGGGCCAGTCAGATAAAAGATAAGCTGTGATAGCCAAACGGTGAGGCAGTGCGACTATTTCACGGGTTCAAATCCGAGCACAGTTCCTTCGGGAATAAGAAAATGCTGCGCAGTACAAAAGTTAGAGTCATCATTCTCCTGCCCTTATCCCACTCTAAGTGGGGTCGGCACAACATGATGATAATTTGGCTACGTATTTTACGACCGGCCTGCCTGACGTCAACTTACCTTAGTCGTATTTTACGACATTTCGATAAGAAATGAGGGTGGTCTATTTTACTCAACCGGATACCACACGGCGAGTCGACTTACCTTAGTCGCCTTTTACGACACCTCGGTAAGAAATGAGGGTGGTCCATTCTACTCAGCCGTATACCACACGGTGGGTCGACTTACTTATTCGCCTTTTACGACACCTCGGTAAGAAATGAGGGTGGTACTATTCTACTTAGCCGGATACCACACGGCTAAATTACGATCCTAAAGTGTCATATGTATATGAACAAATAAATTTATAAAAAAATCTTCAGTTTTATTACGCAATCATAAATCGCTAACCTTCATAAAAAGGATTGCTTGATGCAGTTTACAAACATTAACATTGCAACTAGTCCCATTAAAATACACGTTCTGAACTTTTAAAAGCTAATACATAACGAACCTCTTTATATATTAGAACTTTTTGATCGGATCGTTTTAAAAACAAATCGTTTGAAATTCGAATGAGAAGCGTGTGATAGCTTATAAAACGTTGGGTAAAAAATATTTTTCCATGTGGCAACCCGTTAAAATTACACTTGCAGATGGAACCAGTCATTATCGCTTGAAAAGACTAAGATGGAAAATCGACAAACTAAAATTGGAGACGCCAAAAGGCTTATAAAATTCATTGAACACATTTTGATTTTCATGAGAATTAAGTATATGACATTAATAATAATGTTTTAATAAACTAAATATCACTATTCCACTGTAAGCGGGGTCGGCACATGTTTTAAACATGTTTTGGTTACAAAAGTAATAATAAAATTTGTTTATGTAGTTAAGGTTTGTTTTCCTCCAGCAAGTTTGTATTAAAGTAAAACACGTCTGTATCTCCTTACGATTTATTGAAACTGACTTGCATTTAAAGTTATAGTAATGACGTAAACGATTGACTCGAACATACCGCCCACCAAAAGGGGCTTGCAACCTTTTACAACTACTAAGTAATATTATTTCAAGAACAATTTGTAAATTTAATAGACAATATTTGATTTCAATTAATTCATCATTAAAAAGCATTCAATACAATTTTATCGCAATCAATAAAATGTAATAGTAAAATAATAATCAAAAAATACAAAATATAAGAATTCTAGATTTTAACATAAAAAATCATTAACTTATCGGTATAAAACACAATTTAGTGATTGATCGTTTTACAATGTTATTTCCACTTTTGACACTATAAACTCGAGTTATTCCATCAGTGCCTGGATGTTTATCCACTATGCGCCCTAAGTGCCACTTCCCTGGTGGCAGTCCATCAGTCTTTATTAGTACTATTTGACCTATATCAAATTCCTTCTGGGTTCTTAACCATTTAGGTCTTTGTTGCAGTCTGACAAGATATTCCTGTTGCCAGCGCTGCCAAAAATTAGCAAGCAACCTTTGAGATAAATTCCAACGAGATAAATTATTAACAGATATGTCCTTTAAACTCGGTGAGGGAATAGTGACCGGTGATTCGCCAATGAGAAAGTGTCCAGGTGTAAGTACGCTCAAATTATCAGCGTCTGTGTTGTCCATCGGACACAAAGGTCGCGAATTGAGACATGCTTCTACTTGGCACAGTATCGTACTCATTTCTTCAAACGTTAAGTGGGTATTTAAGATGCGTTTAAGGTGATACTTCATTGATTTCACGCCCGCCTCCCAAAGTCCGCCAAAACTGGGACTATATGCAGGAATAAAATGCCACTTAGTGCCATCTGACGCGAGTACTTCGGATATTTCATCGCCAAGTTCAAATTCAGCCTCTTTAAATGCCTTTGATAATTCCTTGTTTGCTCCGACAAAGTTTCGACCTTGGTCACTCCATAAATCACTGCATCGACCGCGTCGTGCCACAAATCTCCTAAAAGCTCCTATAAAAGACTCTGATGTCAGATTACCCACCAGTTCTAAATGAATGGCCTTTGTAGACATGCAGACGAATATGGATATATAAGATTTGTTCGTTTTGGCGCCTCGACCTTTGGACATCAGAATATCGTAGGGTCCTGCAAAATCTACTCCTGTATGAAGGAAAGGTCGAGCTGGGGTAACGCGTACCCTTGGTAAATCACCCATTAATTGCGTACGTGTTCTAGCAGCCAGTTTTGCACAGACAATGCATTTATGTAAGTACTTCTTTACTACATTCTTCCCTTTTAAAATCCAATATTTAGATCTCAGATAATTCAACATAAGCTGCACTCCTCCGTGAAGGGTCTTCTGATGAGCTTCTGCGACAAGTAGCCAGGTAAGTGGACCTTTATCTCTCAATATTACAGGATGTTTCTGGTTATAGTCCAAATCGGAATGTATTACTCTACCGCCCACCCTGAGTATATTTTCAGAATCTAAATATGGATTTAGCGACCTTAAAGCGCTAGCCTTTTTTATTCTACCTCTTTCTTTTAAGTCTTGAATTTCTTCACTGAATGTTTCACCTTGTGTAATTTTTAAGCATCTTTGCAGAGAATCTTCTATTTCATCAACCTGAATAGTGGACTGTATGGTATTTTTATTCATCCTTTTGAAGTTAAGAAATCTCTTGACGTAAGCAACTGTTTTCAGTAGTTCAGGTAAGTTTTCAAAATTTTCAAAAACTTTATAAATTGAAGAACCTTCCTCTTTTATATTTAGACAAATGTTCACCAACTTCTTTTCTAAATCTATATTGTGATTTATCAATCTTTCCATAATTATTTCTTTCTGTTTCAGGAGTTCTGGTCCCTTCCACCAAAGAACGCATGCCTTCAGATCCGGTGCCAACACTCCCCGCGAAGCAATATCTGCTGGATTATTTTCTGATGTTACATGAAACCAATTAGTTCCTATATTGTCAAAAATGGTAATTACTCTATTTCTTACAAATGTTTGCCATCTACTGGGGTCTCCTTGCAGCCACGACAAGACGATTGTGGAATCCGTCCAACAAAATATTTGCTTCCTTGGTATATGCATTGCTTCGCTGATTTGTTTTAATAATTTTGAGAGCAGGACAGCACCACATAATTCCAACCTTGGAAGAGACAAACATTTGATTGGAGCAACCTTTGTTTTTGCAGCAATAATGTAAGTACTGTAATATCCATCTTTCTTCTGGACTCTCAGGTAAGCTACAGCTCCATAAGCCTTGATCGAAGCATCACAATAACCATGTATTGAAACGTTATCTAAAGCTTCGAGTGTAGTATTTAGCCATCTTTGTATTTTTATCTGTCCTATGTATTTTAAACTATCTCTTATGTCTAACCATTCTTTTTTAATTTCCAGGTGCAGTTCTTCATCCCAGTCAACACCTTCAAGCCATAATTTCTGGATCATTAATTTTGCAGGTATTAGCGCTGGAGCTAGCCAACCAAGAGGATCAAAAAGAGTTTGAACTTCCGCAAGTATTTTCCTTTTTGTGATAATTGTAGGCACAGATGGTAATTTAAGATTATATTGTAGCATATCTTCACCCATATTCCACGATAAGCCCAAAGTTTTAATGGTACCATCTAGATTTAGGTCTATTTGTACATGGGAGCTCAGTTCTGCAGGATGAAATTCCTTCAAAAATTCTGCTCGATTGGATGCCCATTTTTGTAACGTAAAGCCACCTTTTTGAAGGATTGTTCTTACAGTCTTGGCAACACTCACTGCCTCTTCAACTGTATCTTGTCCTGACATGAGATCATCCATGTAGAAATCATTTTTAATAGTTTCAATGGCTATCTTATCATTTCCTCCTTCATCGTCTGCTACTTGGTGAAGTGTTTTTACAGCGAGGAAAGGAGCACATGCTGTACCGAAGGTAACACGTAGAAGACGGTACTCCTCTATAGGATCTTGCGTATTGTTTCTCCAGAGAATGCGTTGATAATCGGTATCTTCCTTGGTAACAAGTATTTGTCGATACATTTTCCGTATGTCTGCTGTGAATGCTACCCTTTTCAGACGCCATCGCATTACCAATGATCTCATGTCTTCCTGTATCAGTGGTCCTATCAGAAGTTCATCGTTAAGCGCAATATTGTTAGATCCCCGGTGCGAGGCGTCAAATACTGGTCTCACCTGAGTTGTTTCACTGTCATGTTTAAATACGGGGTGATGAGGTAAATATACAGCCGCTTTATCTTTGTCATGTTCCGGAACCCTTTCCATGTGTTCTTTTTCATAATAATCGTTGATTTCCTTGGTGTAACTTTTTCTTAAGTCCTCATTCTTTTCGAAACGTTTCTCTAAATGTAGCAGTCTTTTTAAAGCTCCCTCTTTAGTGTTTCCTTTGATGCATTGTGGATTCATATTTTTAAAAGGTAATTTTACAATATATCTGCCCTCTTTGCTTCGAGTGTATGTTTCATTGTAAACCCTTTCACAGGTTTCTTCGTCCTTGGTAAGTATTTCCCTGGTATCTGTATCTACTTCCCATAGTGTTTTTAACATATCGTCTATGTTAAGGCAATTGTGCATTACAAGTATTTGTTGCTGAGAAACTTCTGTCTGAATTTGTCCGAATAAAATCCAACCAAGGCTTGTATTTTGAGCGCAAGGGGAGCCTAGTGTACCTTTCAATATTTCATCCTTCAGGATTTGGGCATAAACGTCTACACCCAGTAACAAGTCTATTCGCCCTGGTGTATGAAAACTCGGATCTGCCAGGGCGAGTCCTTCTAAATGTGGCCAGGTTTGTAATGTGCTTGTAATTTGTTTTGTAGGTAACTGTGACGTTAATTTAGTAGGCATGACATATGCATTTATAGTAAGCTTGAAGTCGTCATCGCATCTGGATTGAAGTTCCATTTGTACGACATGATTTACTGTAGTATGCGTATTACCAACACCTACGATTTTTCCTTTAGCAGGACATCTCTTGACCTTCAACAATTGTGCTGCTCTTTCAGAAATGAAGTTGGCTTGGGAGCCTTGATCTATTAAGGCACGCAGTAAACTGCTCTGTCCCTTGTCATTCCGTACTATAACTATCGCTGTGGCCAGCAATGTTGCAGACTGCCCAGCCGCAAAATGAGATGATATCGCGACCTCTGATTCGTCATCCTTTATAGTGTTAGGTTCATGATCTTCTCTTGCATGTTGGTGTATTGCTATATTCTCTGATTGATTTCCATCGTTTGACTCGTGTAACAGCGTATGATGTCGGCGCTTGCATCTTCTGCAAGATGTGGGAATCCGACATCTCGCTACCGAATGTCCTGCCATTAAACAATTGTAACATAATCTATTTTGTTTGACAAAATCATTTCTCTCATCAGTTCCCAACTTACAGAAGTCCTTACAGTTACATAAAGCATGATCAGCCTTACACATGCTGCACAATCTCATAGGTGTTGAAGTGTCCTTATTTTCTGATGACATCGTGTGGAAAGTTTTCGCCTTAAGAACTATACGCTCCTTGACCATAGCAGGATTCACCATCTCAAGTGTACGAAACTTCGTTTTCAGAAAAGTCTTCATATCAGCCCACGTAGGAAGAATATTGGAATCTTCTTTATATGAAAATTCTTCCCAGGCCTTATGCGTTTCAACATCTAATCGTTGCACTATAAGGTATATAATAACTTGGTCCCAAGAGTCAGTCGGAATGTCTTGATTTTTTAAATTATTCAAACATTGATCTGTAGTATCTAACAGATTTTTCAGGTTATTAGATGTTGGATTAATAATTCTTTTCTGGTTAAATAACTTCTGCAGTAACGTGTTGACAATCAATCTTCTGTTTCCGTATCTTTGTAACAATATATTCCACGCCTGATCGTAGTTATTGTCTTCTATACTAACATGTTTCAGGAGTACTTCAGGTTCGCCAACAATGCTTGACTTTAAGTAATGTAACTTCTGAACCTTACTTAAGGACGTGTTGTTGTGAATCAATGATGTAAATAAATCTCTAAACGTTGGCCAATCATCATAACACCCTGCAAATGTGGGTAATTCAATTTGAGGCAATTTCACGAACGGCTCATGTACTGGCATCAGCTTACTCGTACTTGGATCCGTGGGAGATGTCGATGATAACATGTCTTTCATGTCACCCACTAAACACGAATATAGATCTTCAACTAAAAAATATTCCTCGTTCACGAAGTATGAAATTTCATTTTGTTTACATTTTGGAGTACATTTCACCAATTCTTGATGTGTCTTCGTAAACGTTTGCCAATACCCTTCGATGCATTGTAACCTTGCCTCGACGTATCCTCGTGTTAATCTTTGTTTCGGACATTTTTTCAAGTTTGCTTGTGTTTTTTGTAACAATTTATAAGTATCTTCGAGTGCATTAACTAGTCTTTCTTGTTCATTATTAGACGCAACACTCATTGTTTATATTTAAAAATACGTAAAACACGAATTCAATTCAATCCAACAATTCTTTAGTAAACTTCTAATTGCTCGTAGCACTTAATAACACTCGTATCGTCCGATCGCATAAAAAAAGGTCGCCGGGCGGTCTCTCAGGTAGCGGCCTATTGTTCTCTAATTACACTATTTTTCTGGTTTCGTTCCGGCTCGATGTCGACCATATGTTTATGTAGTTAAGGTTTGTTTTCCTCCAGCAAGTTTGTATTAAAGTAAAACACGTCTGTATCTCCTTACGATTTATTGAAACTGACTTGCATTTAAAGTTATAGTAATGACGTAAACGATTGACTCGAACAAAATTATTTTTCTATAATCCGCGATGAAGTAAAATAGAAAATAATGCTGAATTAGAGTGGACATTCCACACAAACCCCCGCCACCGCCACAATACACAAGCACTACAAACGTTCACTATCACAAACTCAACAATCGTTCCGCCCCACAACCGAAGCATCATCAGAAGATAGACTCCACGACCAAATAGCAAAGCTTTGCGATAGTAACGCCTGATTGTATCAATTATGTTTTTTAGTTTTTGTGTATATATCACATCAATAATTTTATCTCACCACGCGAGATTAAGATTAGAGTTAGACAACTATTGCTACGTCAGCTATAAAAAACTAAACTTTAACCGGGTGTTAAAGCAAATATAACTTTCTAATTATTGTTTCCAATGTGAATATGTCATACCTTAATGAGCAACATTTATATTTATCTTAATTAAGAGTCCCACGCTATTTATTATGCTAAACACATCCGTGTGGACCGCTGTAAGAAACATTAGCGACGTTTCCACTCTTTGTCTTACGTATTGTTGTACTACCTAAATTTATATATTTATTTGTGAAAAATCCACAGCTATTATAATGAGTAAATTAATCTTAATATAAAAATATTAATATAAGCCATTTAGGATTACATTTTTTAGACTAAACATTTTGACATTGATTCAAACTATGTAGGTAATAAACATAATATAATTAATTAACTTATATAGAAAAACAACAAAAAAAAATTTGTTGAACATAGATAATGGATACACTCTTGTTATTTAATTTAATTAATTAAAGTTAACAAATTAAGAAAAAATATAAAAACAAAATTATGTATGACGGTGTTATGTGTTATATTTCTCTAAAAATAATCGATATAAAAATAACTACAAAATGTTTTTTCATTAATACCGTGGATCATTACCGCCCTACCATCAAACTCATCGACAACACAGTTCGAGTAATTAAATCCAAAATCTCGTAAACGGCACAGACAATAACAATTCTATCATTAGATGTCGCCTGCAATCAAACGCAACTTTTGTCTTGTATACAAAAAAAAAAATCGCAACGTGTATGCCAAATGTTTGGAAAGGGTCCAAATTACAAATTCATTCGACAACACAATCGCTTGTTTCACAGTCGATAAGCATTCGGGCAATGGTCCTTCATAATCGTGCGCGTTCACGAGGGATTTTCTCGAAAACCCGCCTCGTGAACATTTAGTCGTGATCCCCGTACCCTTTGATATAACCGACGACTAACGAACTAGTGTCCGCTCGATAAATTCGCCGATTAATCGGGAAACCGTCCATCCTTCGCTAAACATCACTTACAGACTGTCACATGTCTATGTTTAATACGAATACAGAAGATTGATAGTCGAAACGATTTTCGAACAAATTAAAATCGATTTTATACTCGTTTGCTCTATAGTCTATAGTTTATTCAGTTGTCAAATGTACATCAATCATTTTTTTTGCGCAACATTAAACAAAACAACGCTGATTAATAAATAATACCCAGAGTTAATCGGATTTATTTGTGAAGCGGCTTTAGTAGTTAAGTTGAAGACCCAGTTGGCTAAGCGAAGGCCCCGAGTACTAGGCGCGCATAACAACAAGGCGTTCACGGTAGGTGCCGTTGGGAGGCGGACCGACACACCAGACGTTCCCATCCCACCGACCAATCAATCTAACCTCCCCTGCTCCCCGCACATAGTGAACGCGTACTACTACGAAGAGAAAACGGTATTCGGACCGGAGTTCTGCGTTCAGTGGCTTCGCATTACCTCTTTAGAATTCGTGAACTCCTAGTAGCCAACTTGTTTCGGCGGTATCTCTTGGTGTTAACTAACATGTTGCGTTACCATTAATTTTAATTAGCATTTCGCAATCAATTTCGTTAGAATAAAACAAGGAAATATAGGAATACGTTAAATATTTAAAATAATGTGTGCCTATCAGTTTTAGAGGCCGTTAAAGTAGAACAAACTTAACACTTTTAAAATAGTTATGAATAGTTTTTATTCAAGCAATTGAAGTTTAGAGAACGATTCGCCAAAATTAAAATAATTTTATATTGCGTACTCTAATTGCAAGCCGACCGCATCTGTGACCTATATCTCACGCCACGCATTTTGTAATACTAATGAAAGTAAGGTTGTGGCTACTTTACATTTTCGTACCATCTTCATAACAACTCAAAAAACAAATCCTTGTAGTAGAATACATACATGGAAACAAAATATTTAACATAAAAACTTAAAATAACTTTTAAAATAAAGTTCGTATTGAGCTGACAAATTATACCGCGAGCAATTAAAAATTATAATTGTATCACCATTTAACTATTTTTGAAGTAAGATAATTTTTAATTAAACAATAAATATTTGTAAGTAATATTTCATGATTCCACAATTTAAGCATAATGACAATTTTTCATTGTGTATGGGTCAACTTATAAAAAAGGAGGATCGTCCATTTTGTGTTCAATCGAAAGTTCCAAATATGGACCCCAAAAGTACCAGGAAGTCAGAGTATGGAAAGAGATTTCACGCGATTTCACTGTCTGATTTTATACTTCTATGACTTTGAGGAATCTTTGTATAAGATTGTATTTATTATAAATCGAATATTTATTTATTCATAAATATTTACAACGATTTAAAAATTAAAATTATACAAGACACCATTATTTTGTGAGGATGACATTGCGATAGTATAAACTGTGCTGCATATACCATCATCACAGTCTTAGAAAAAAAAAACAATGAAATTAAAATAATAAAAAAATAACACTAAAATATTAAGGAAGAGAGTTTGCGCATGTGTGTGAGAGTGTGTGTAGTCAGGTAAATAACTACATCTTAAAAATAAAGAATTATTTTTATTTATAAGAAATTATACAACTTATATTTCAACATGGTGATTATCGCGTATATAAATTTCGATGAAATTAAAGAAATATTAAAGTCTAAATTAATTACAAATAGATAACATTAAATCTCGCATTAAAGGCTTTTTATAATTTTTTTGTTTAAAAATTTACTTAATTATTATTTCTATTATTAATAATATAAATAAGATTAAAATAACATAGCCGTGTGGTATCCGGTACCACCCACATTTCTTACCGAGGTGTCGAAAAGGGACTAAGGAAAGTTGACCCACCGTGTGGTTATCAGTTTAGAATCGACCACCCTCTTTCTTACCGAGGTGTCGTAAAATACGACAGAGGTAAGTTGACGTCAGGCAGGCGGCCGGTCGTAAAAATGCAGCCAAATCATTTGACAGCATGTTTATAACATGTGCCGACCCCACTTAGAGTAGGACAAGGGCAGGAAAATGACAAACTTACATAAGTAAATTACATTAACATAACAATGAATAAGGTTCCATTTTTAAAAATAAATTTGTTCTATCTAAAAAGACGATTAGCAATAAGATTAATATCAAAACAATAATAAAATTAAAAACAATTTCAAATATCGAAAACGCCAATATTTATATCATAATCGATACAAGAAATACCAACGATAAATATAAACTTTGACTCAATAATTACCGCGTCGACATCTGAAATTAATGTCTTCGATGCTCGCAACGAGAACACTTGAAACTGTTTGCATTTTTGAACAACATAAATTGTGTTACTGTTTTGTTCGAAACTGAACGGTCTTTCTTAATCCAAATGGCAGAACAAAGAGCACAAATGGCAGTCGCGAATGTTTGATGCGCCGCGGAACGTTTACCTAATAGACGCATCAATTTTCGCGAACAATAGTGTATCCGGCTAAGTAGAATAGACCAGAGGTGTAAAAGGCGACTAAGGTAAGGCGACTAAGGTAAGTTGATTAAGGTAAGTTGAAGTTGAATCATCTGACACCATGTTTGTTACATATTATGATAATCGGATATCACCGTGTGGCATCCAGTTTAGTACAATAGACCACCCTCTTTCTAATAGAGGTGTAAATTTTCGCGAATGACAATAGTGTATCCAGCTGAGTAGAATAGACGAACCTCATTCTTACCGAGGTGTCGTAAAAGGTGACTAAGGTAAGTAATCCCGCCGCGTGTTATTTGGCTGAGTAGAATAGACCAACCTCATTTTTTACAAAGATGTCTTAAAAGGCGACCAAGGTGTACACACCGTAAGTTGACACACCGTGTGGTATCCGGCTTAGTAGAATAGACCACCCTCTTTCTTACTGAGGTGTCGTAAAATACGACTAAGGTAAGTCAACACAACGTTTGGTATCCGGCTGAGTAGAATAGACCAACCTCATTATTTACCGAGGCGTCGTAAAATACGACTAAGGTAAGTATGACGTCAGGCAGGCGGCCAGACGTAGCCAAATCACGTGACAACATTTTTAAAGTATTAAATTAAATCAATTAAATCGATTGAATGAAATCAATTAAAGTAGAATAAGGAGATGATGATGATTTAAGGTATTCATTTATTTCGCTAAGGTAAGTTTGATGTCAGGAAGGCGGCCGGTCATATGACAGCATGTTTGTAACATTTAGACCCCACTTAGAGTGGGATAAGGCATTGACGAACAATAGTTACGAGATCTAATGACCCAAGTACCGTGTGGGAAAATAATCTTAGCCGCAATCTACATCGGAGCTCCTAATTAATTTAGTAATCGCTCGTGACGACTTATTCCGGCCCTAGTCCCAACCACGAACCTAACGAAATCACGACTCCGCCAGACAACGATAATCGTTATTTTAAATTTATTAAAATGTCCTCCTTAAGGACTATATCGGGTCCAATGTATCGGACTGTATAATTTATTCCCGATGCAGACAAAAGGTCTTTGAAATGAGAGGTATCATAGACTAAGGGTTTCGTTTCAGTCAACATTGTTGACTCATTTAGCTCGCTGACCGGTTCCGATCGTGATCTCAGAGACTCAGACCCTTTGACGGTCAATTAAAAATGAACTATCTCCGCTAGTCGCCGATCGCAACGATGCTTATAATAGCGCTGAATATCTAATACCTGTCTGGTCAGTATTATAGGAAATCATTCCATAATTGTGGTAAGTGGGAAATAAATCTTTTTTCTTACTTTTTACATTTTTAAGCGTGAATTAGCCGAGTGGTTCCGGGTGTGTAGAATAGATCATCTTCATTACTTAATGTGGTGTTGTAAAAGACGGCTAAGGTAAGCAGACTCGCTGCTTGGTATCCGGCTGAGTAAAATAAACTACCCTCATTTCTTAACCAGGTGTCGTTAAAGGCGACTAAGGTAAGTTAACCGGCCGTGTGGTATCCGGCTGAGTAGAATAGATTACCCTTATTTCTTACTGAGGTGTCGTAAAAGGCGACTAAAGTAAGTTGACCCGCTGCGTGGTATCTGCCTGAATTGAATAGACCACACTCATTTCTTTAGGAGGTGTCGTAAAAGGCGGCTAAGGTAAGTTAACCCGCCGCGTGGTAACCGGTTGAGTAGAATAAACCATTATTTTTATGAGGTATCGTAAAAGGCGACTAAGGTACGTTGACCCGCAGCGTGGTATCCAGCTGAGTAGAATAGATCAACCTGATTTCTTACCGATGTTTCATAAAAGGCGACTAAGGTAAGTTGACCCGTCGTATGGTATCCGGCTGAGTGAATAGACAACTCTTTTCTTAACGAGATGTCGTAAAAGGCAACTAAGGTAAGTGGAGCTCAGACAGGCGGCCGTCGTAAGATACATAGCCAAATCATGGAACATGTTTTTAACATGTTGTGCCGACCCCAATAAGAGTGGGATAAGGGCAGGAGAATGACTACATGAATCATCAAACGAAGTCTTAATAGAAAATGCAATCAATTAACAAACAGTTAAGCTAGTTTAAAAACATATGTATTCAATTGACCAAATTCAAAAAAGTTCTTTTGTAGCAAATTTCAATAAAGTGTCAAGAAGTGTCGACAAAACTCGAGTGTTAAAAAGACGTATAACTTTAATTTATTTGTTTTTTAATAGTTCGTTGCGTGATGTCATAGATGCCTTTGAAATAAGATACAAAATATCGAACTTAACTAAGCCTGATTTTGAATTACTTAAATACTAAGCGTGCGCTAACGAGTCTACTTCTAGATAAATAAACCAAATAAAAAACTACGCCACAAAATGTACATACGATTTTACAAAAGAAAACTTTGATATGTAACGAAAACCATTCGCAAAAACAAGGTGTATGTTTCACTTGAGAACCTCTAGAGGCCCTGAGATATTTCATCGACAATTGATTTACCAAACTGTACAAACCGCTTAGGGTCAACATTTCTCGTCAAACAATTCATACAGACCACTTTGGCTCAGGATTTCTCATACAAATAGCCAAAATACAGAATTTCCTTCGAGTATTCATATTTCACTATTTATATCCGTTCAGTATAACTATAAATAATCAACCGATTTTTCATGCAGTTTTCTCCGATAGACTGAGCGATTGAAAAGGAATAAATAAATAAATATACGAGAAACTTAAATTCAAGACATATTTAAATTCAAGTGCTTTAACGAATCCTACTTGTATCAGGTATGAAAACGGATAGTCCACTTTAAATTTAACATTATATATTCAATTTACTTTATCACGGATTATAGCAAAATAATTTAATTATTACTTTCATATCAAGTATCTCCGGAGAATAACTCTTAATTCCATAAATTATTCTCACTAATTTTTACTCGCGTTTTCGTTCGCGTGATTTGTTATCACATGATAGGTTGATTATAGCTTTTTAGTGTCATCCTATTCCTGTAGAATTAACAGGATTTCTAAAGCCTATATGTTATTCCGGTGTATAAGGAATAATTGTGCCAAATTTCATCGATATTGGTGCAGCGTATTGGCCGTGTAAGAGTAACAATCACACAAACTTTCGCATTTATAATATTAGTAGGATAGGATAGGATTACACTGAAATAAAAATAATGGAAGACTGAAAATGGAAAGCAAATACGAGGATTCTCGTCTTTAAATGCACGGAAAAAATGTATAGTTAAATTTTACAGATAAAAAATTCTAGAAGAAACGAAACCGACGCAACCGACTAACAACGTAAGCAACATGACAGTGTAAATTATGTTCCCTACACTAACGTCCAGACAGCCAGTTGCAACTACAGCAAGCAATAATGTAGGTCCAGCCTGGAGCTATGTACGTCGGCGATTACACGACGCAAACTACAATGCATGGCAGACATGACATAGGTTAATATGATTCTGTAGATCACAATGCAAAAATTAGATCAATAATAAAACTACACTTAAGATTCGATGAGAAGTCTACTATGATGACTAGGGAGATTTTCAAAACGAATCTAACACCTATAATAAGTAACGGCCTGTTACTAACCCAAGGCATAGGCCTCCAAAAATGGAGAGAAGGATTGGAGCTAAGAACTACCACGCTGCTCCAATGCGGATTGGTAGGTTTCACATATTCCCTAGGATTCTCTAGAGATATGCAGGTTTCCTCACGATGTTTTCCTTCACCGAAAAGCGTGTGATAAATTGCAATTATCAATTAGACACATAAGTTTTAATAGAAAAACTCAGGTGTGCCCGGGTTTGAACCCATGATCGTCTCTAGAAATTCACACGGTCGCACCGCTGGGCCATCGCTTTCTACACCTATAGTATTTCAAACCATTTACTAGTATGTAACTTATGACTGGAACATGAAGCTCCGTAATTTTTGTACTAAAAACCAGAGTAAACAAATTCAATGCTTTATCGGCACTTTGTTTTTAATAACAGTAACATAATGTGCTAGGTATCACTGATATTTATTGAGCCCATAAAACAAATGAGCCCCTAGACAAATTCGAAACCAACATAAGCTTGCGGCTCCTTCTTAGCACCTTGCAAAAGTACGTAACTCGTTTGTGGGTTTGGGTATAAGATTCTATTATAAAATTCTGCAATCAATTTTCGCTTTGTCATTACAGCAGTTTAAAAATACTATTAAAGGGCCTCCCTTTG
Organism: Morpho achilles; assembly: GCA_947086495.1. Taxonomy (NCBI): domain Eukaryota; kingdom Metazoa; phylum Arthropoda; class Insecta; order Lepidoptera; family Nymphalidae; genus Morpho; species Morpho achilles. The sequence continues at coordinate 15,523,139 of CAMTZB010000014.1, read as the reverse complement.
ATGCAGAAACTACTATACTGTTGAGGATTACTTAGATGATAAAACTTTTTAAAATAAGTTTTCATTAATCCTATGATATTCTCAGATTGTTTACGTTTAAGGGCCTTGGTAAAAGGCATAAATAGTTTGCGAAATTCTAGACTCGTGTACTAAAATTCACCATCGACTTAAGAAGAACGAGTTGATTATTCATTAAAAGCACTTAATTACTTAAAATTTGTTTAGTATAAACAAAATATCGCTGGGTCCATACGTCACAAGATCGTGTGTGGTGAAGATCCCATGAAGACACCAGATGTCCAGCAGTGGACGTCCATCGGTTGAAAAAGAAGAAGAAACAAAATGTTTTTTGCGATTGTAGTCCGTTCTTTTCTTATAATACTCGTTTTAAAATGTGTTATTTTAGTTTTATTTGAGAAAATTAAAGGAACTAAACATTGTATTAATTTAGATTTTTATATATGAAATTTTAAATTGAAAAAATGAACGGAATCCTTACATTAAAACTCAGTACTTGTGTTTGCCACCCTTATAATTCAAGTAATGGACTCAATTGAAAATTATTACATAACCTTGCATTTCCTTATTTTCATGCCCGAGTGAACTTTCTATTCCAAAGTTCACTCGGGAATACAAATTTCACTTAGACTGAGAAATATGAGTTTAGTTACCTAGAAATAGAAAACAAAAATTCTAGGTTCCGCTAAAATTTCATAATATTAAAATAAAAATCTTTCGACCGCCAAGCTTCTTGCTGGTTCTTTTCGGTAAACGCAACGTTCCGATTGTAGCTTCATTAAATGTAATTAATCCTTGACAATTCAAAAGTGCTTGCAAAATCATATTTGAACAAAGATTATTTTGATTTGATTTATACAAAAGATAACAAATAATTACAAACAAATATCTTTATAACGGATTACATCAAAACAAACATAGATGCATAGATTACACAAAATTTCAAAGGCAGTCAAGACAACATTCAGATCAGTTAAGATGACCTATGATTTCGCTAAATGGGTATACGTTCCCACACGATTCAGATCAATCGATGTTCTTATCGATAGAGAAGAATCGAATAACAAGCGGATACAGACGCATCGCTAACAAGTAACGTCCGATGCCCGCTGCGCATCGCGTACAGCTTTCGAACGGACAAAAAACAAACTAATGATCAGTAAATTAAATATTACTCAAATGACCATCAATGACAAGGACTAAAAGCTATTAATATTTTCTAGTATTCGCGATGACACCGCATTGACACATGCAAACTCTTAAATAGACGGCGTATTATTATTTCGTTCCATTTTCAAAACATTCAATTTTTAGTCTGTGTAATTTTTTGTATAATTTATACATTTTATATTCTGTGTTTTTCATAGAGTAGGGACTACAGAGCCATTGAAGACTGTGAGTGAGAGTGACACAATAAATAATGGGAGACAGATCAGCCTAATTTCGTTTCTCTTTATTTATCTTTATTGAAATAGGCCACATTTTAGGCTGACTTCGATAATCAAATGTAGTAACTCTATGGAAGACACACCGCATAGACACATGCGGTCTTTTAAATAGATGGCGTATTATTATGTCGTTCCATTTTCAAAACATTAATTTTTTAGTCTATGTTGAGATAATTTAAACATTTTATGAGTATTTTTACAGATATTCAAAATCAGTTCTTCGAATATTTAAATAAATAATTGATTAAATTAAATTGGTATATCTTTTAAAACCCACCACGCTGCACCAATGTGGATAGGTTACTCATATACTAGGAATTATTCAGATATATGCTATTTCCTCACTAATTTTACTTTCGAGGAAAAACGTGTGATTTGTTATAAACATATATTTGGATACATGTTCAGTGTTTAATAAATTTCATAATTTACCTGAGACTGAAATGAAATTTACTATACGAACTATACAAATGCTTTTAAACGAAGACACTGCAAAAGTAAAAACTATATTGCGATGTCAACGCACGCCTCCTTAAAATTAAATAAGAAACAGTGTTCCAAAAACAAACTTTCTCAATTTCATATCTATATTTTACTAGTCCTTTAAAATTGAGTTCAGGATACGCACCGCTTTTATATTTAAAGTTGAATGATATAACGTGAGAACAGAATGTAAAGCCAAAGGCTAACTAGATTTAGGTCATAAGATATGTAAAAGTACTATTATCAGGCATCAAAGGCCTGATCCTAGAATAGAGATCCTAGAATGGGTCCTAGAATGATCCTAGAATGGGTGGACTCGACGACATCCTACATCAGATGGTAAGGTACTGTGTCATTATTTCGTAACTCTGATGCAAATTTTGTAATAGACTTAATCGGTCTTATAAATCAACCATGCCAAACTACGTTGGTTTAAGTCCAACAGTGTTGCCAGTCGTAACATTTCTACTTAATAATTGAAAATCAAGCTTCAAACAATACGTGTTGCCAGTCATTACTCGGATTTTATATTTGATCTCTAGTTGACAAGTATGGATTAATAAATTATCTTATTTATTATATTGAAAGGCCTAAGTTAGTGAACAGAAAAATTAAATGTTCTCAATATAATAATCACCGTTAGCCGTAGTCTGATTCTACTGCCCTTATCCTACTTTAAGTGGGGTTTGCACAACAAAGCATGTTGTAACATGCTTTGTTGTGCCTACGTATTTTACGATCGCCCGCCTGCCTGACGTCAACTTACGACAACGTGCTTGTGTATGTGTTGCATCTATAGGGTATGAAAACGGATAGTCTACTTACTCTATAGGTAAAATTATATATATTTTTTCAATTAACTTAAACGCGGATTATAGCAGAATTTTATTATAACTTTTGTAATATGTAAAGTAACGCCTAATTCTTTAATATTAAATTGGCTAAATGAGCTAACTCGGTATAAAGATGAATGATAGATCTTTGTAACAAACACGTATGTCAAATTCGAAAATGAAAATGTGTATTAATATTCCCGAATACTTATATCTGTTTTTTATTGTCCCGTTACAACGCACAGTTATCATTATAATTTATATGGAATGTTACTATATCGTTCTATAAACTGCATAAATAGTTCTACATTTATAAAGATAAAACATCTTGATTTGTTATTCGTCTGCTAAAATTATAGTTTCTAAATCATATAAAAAATTGAATACTAATGTTAAGCCCACGCCTTAAATACCTGTTGACGATTATTATAAAGTTGTTAGCACTGCGTTCCTCATTCAAATTACACAGTATAAATATGGAATAAATTCATAGATACGTAACGAATGCTTTTTTTATCTGTGGCTAGACTCAGTGTTTTCAGGTTAGAACGATTTGCAATAATATATTTTATAAAACTAAAATTCTATTGATTTCGCTTTATATTATGCAAAAGTAAATCATGTAATATGAATATTGTATAATAATTAACAGAAATCCTACTAACAACAACGTTGTTTCCCAAACAATATACCGAGATCTTCTACAAAAAAAAATTTATATAATTTTTTTGTTAACTCAATATATTATTATTACTTATTCAGTTTTGTTTTCAATGTGTTTTTTTGTTCATTTGCTGTATTAGATTAACTAACGCCGTGTGGTATCCGGCTGAATTTCTATTCAGCCGGATACCACTGCTACTATTCTTAGAGGGTGCTACTACTCTTAGTAGCACCCTCATTTCTTACCGAGGTGTCGTAAAAGGCGACTAAGGTAAGTCGACCCGCCGTGTGGTATCCGGCTGAGTAGAACACTACTCAGCCGAAGCTTGGTCTATTGACCAACCTCATTTCTTACCGAGTTGTCGTAAATGGCGACTAAGGTAAGTTCACCCTCCGTGTGGTATCCGGTTTAGTAGAATAGACCACCCTCTTTCTTACCGAGGTATCGTAAAATACGAATAACGTAAGTTGACGTCAGGCAGGCGGCCGGTCGTAAAAACGCAGCCAAATCATGTGACAGAATATTTATAACATGTTGTGCCGACACCACTTAGGGTGGGATAAGGGCAGGAAGATGATGATTTTTAATATTATTATTTTACAAAACAAATATTAAAATTTCATCCTAAATGAAAAATAGAAAAGTAAATAACCGTATTTTTATTTGTGATTATATATGTTAACTAATTTGCAATAACTCAAATATGTTGCAATATGATTTATTTCAAAACTCAAACCGATAAAAATTTTACAATAATCGAATGTTTCTTTTTATTTAAATAACCCATAAACCTTTGAATAATTTATTTTATTGTTAAAAGAATAAGAAACTGTCTGCAAATACATAAAACGACATGGACTAATAAAAATGAATGCAGCGTAATGAGCCAGTACAACATATTCTCACAGATCTTAGATAATTATACGCCAACTAAAATTAATTGGCATAAAAGATAAAAACTGAAAATGTAAGATATACGCCTTAAATACTTGTATACTATTATGATTAAATTGTTACCAGCGCGTTCTTCATTTAAATAAGAAATAAATTCATAGACAAGTAATTAATATTGTTTATTTCTATTCGAATAGCAGTGGTGTTGCCAGTTAAGAAATATGTCGTGCCACAAGATATTTTACGGACAGTATTTTAAATTACCTCATCAAACTAGAAAAAATTCAGTTCGCAATGTATACCTTCCTACGCGAATACGTTTTCTTAATTAAAATTACTTTGTGGCATATGTAGGTTTTACGAAACAAAAAGGTTTCACGGATTAATTAATATAAATATGTATGTGTAAGAGGGAATACTGTCTGCCTTTACAATTACTAAATTATTTCGTACACGCCGCACCCGCACGGACCGACGCAGTCGTGGCGACTGACCGATTCGGTACGAATATCGCCGGCTGAATAGAATAGTACCACCCTCATTTCTTACCGAGGTGTCGTAAAAGGCGACTAAGGTAAGTTGACTCGCCGTGTGGTATCCGGTTGAGTAAATTTGACCATCCTCTTTCTTACCGAGGAGTCGTAAAATACGACTAAGGTAAGTTGACGTCAGGCAGGCGGCCGATCGTAAAAACCATTTACCATTTCGGCCTTAAATTATCTTTGTATACAAAACTTTAACCAATACTATTATAAATGTAAAAGTCTGTCTGCCTGTTACGCTTAATTAAAAATAAATGTAGCAAATGTTAAGCTAATTCGCGAAAATTGGGAAACTTGAAGCAAGATTGACATATAGGGAAAAATTCCCCATTTCCTTTCACAAGAAAATAAAACATAATACATAATTGAGGGTATTTTAACAATTACGGCGACGCGAACAAAATCACGGGTATAGCTAATATAAATATAATTTCAAGAAAAACCTATGCGCGACCAGAATTCGTTTCTACAGTCGCGGGTACCGATCTTTTGTAAAAAAAAATTGTGGTAAAATATATGAATTATTATTTAAAATTTAAGTCATACAAAGTGTTAAGAATTTCAACATGACCTTCCAATTTTTGAGGTCTTCTGTAAATGTAAGGATTTAAAAGTAAGCCGTTGATATAATAAATATCCTGTTTGATTATAGCGACCCAAAAACTTGGGCGTGTCTTGATCTTTAACTTTTTTGTATATGAACATAATATTTTAAGACGTGTTGCTGTGGCTCAGTTTGGGTTCGAATTCCCCTCATCATCAATCAAAAATCATGCTCTGATCGCCACCAAACTTTACAAGAGCTGCTCATCATCTATCTGCTCGTGGGTCATTTTAAGATTGTCTGAAAATTTCATTAAAATCCATCCAGCCGTATTGAAGTCTATAAAGGACATACAAACATTTATTTTTATATATACACAACACAATACTAAAAATAAAAAATCTTTAAAAATCGAACGTCGTTAAATATATTGAATTCGAAAGTTGTTTCTAATTTTTTAACTATGTAAACATTTCATTTACAGTCATCTGTTTTAAATGTAATCTGTAAATTTTGTTCAGGTTTATCAAAAAATTATCACTATCAATATCAAAATATAACCTTATTTTAAATAACTTAACTGTTACATCACATTCCCAGAAATAGATGTGTAATGTATGTATTTAATTTGAATGTTGCCCTAAACCAAAGTTCTTAGTACACATTACCATACTAGTAGCGCCATCTATGGCGCTGTTGTCAAAACTGGTTGCAACAGACGACTATAAACCGAATTCATTTTGACTATATTATTATTAGTGGGTAATTAAGCTAAACAAAAACTTAAAATCCAAGTTTTAAATGTTTTTCAGCATTAACTTTATAATAGAAAACTTCTGTTTACTTACGAATAGGAACTTGTTATCAGCTGACACCTGTCAAAACTTTTATCACAAATGCTCACAAAAACACATAAAAATCGGTTAAAACACACATTTTCGAGTTCTTCAAACTGAAAATATGCTCAATTAAAGATAAAAAATTCATTTCGAAGCACTTTTAGCAATATTCCATAAGTTAACCTCCCACTGTAAAACATAACCTATGTTGTCAATCATAAACTTAGATTTTATTCTTTTTTACCTGAAGAATTTGATATTTACGTTTAAAATATTACTATTTAAGCCATTAAAATATTAAAAAAATAAATTTCTGAATAGATATAAAATTTGTCATTTAAGAGGATAATTTAACTTGCATAATTGACAGTATTAACTTTGTAAACAAAGTTTCTGTTACTTATTGTTTTGACTTTAGAATATGACTAGTAACTTTATTTATATATTTTGTTTGTTATTTAAGTCATAAATTCAGAATACAATATAGAAATTCAGAATACAGTATAGAACTGTTTTCAAAAATAACTTATGCGACTAACTTAAAAATTTCCCTTTGAAATCAAACTTATAATAGTACTTTTGATTTACAGTCAACAATTAAAATTAAATTATTTATCAATTTTTTTACTAGAAATGTTTGTGTTCAATATATTTTAAGGAATTTTATTTAATAATTGCTATGAAGTTTTGCTAACATATTGCTCGCACTGAATATTTTACTTATTTAGATTTAGATGTATTCACTTTTTCTGAACTTCTCGCACAGAATAATCTAAGTCTATTGAAATGCACTTCACTGGCAGTGGCCTGTGGTTCTGATAGGCCAACATTATGGAATATTGCCAAAAGAGTTCTCTGCAACCCACCTTCTTCATTATGCCAGTCTTCCGCTTGGAGAAAGTGGTGTAACGCCTCAGTTTGTTATCGATGTACTCCATTTTAATTTTCACGCGCCCCTTCGTCTTTTTGCCATTTGACGGTGGTGACTTTTTGGGCTGGAGGGAGGCGTAGCCGTCGTCCGCTATGTCCGGCATCGCGCAGTGCTCCAGTCCTAAGCTCTGGGACGGCCTTTCGTCGTAGCACTGGTCGGAGGGCCGTTTGACGCCGGTCCTCGGCACCGGGCAGGCCTGCATGCCTGGCCGGAGCCCGCCGCCGCCCAGGGAGCTCGGCGGCCGGCCTCCTCCATACATGTCCGGCACGTCTCCGAGGAGTCCCATACCGTACGGCGACCCGAAGCGGGGCTCCCGCGCTCCGCCGGGCGCGTCCATTATAACCTCGCAGTACGCCACAGTAACCGGTGCGCACGTGCGCTATACACACCTCGCCGTTCGAACGTCGAACGGAGACTGACCGAAAACGCGAAAGAACCGAGGGCGGGACTGACGACTCGGCCGCTCGGACCGCGACTGACTTCGCGCGGCTCCGTCCCGCGCACCCCGACCTCTACCTGTCTCGCTCTCGCGCCGAACGAGCAGTCGCCAGGCGACAGGGACAGGGATATCGACTGCGGCGTAACCCGACACATCCGTAGGAAACCGGGAACCCGCGAACGTTTCGGTGCCCGAAATCTGTATTAAAATAGAGCTTTTATTTTGAGTTTATTTCGTAAATAGAAATAATAGAGTCGGAAGCGAGCGGCGCGAGCGCGGCGGCGGAGCGGTGGGCTGGCCCCGAGCCATATTTAGACTCGAGCCGTGCCAAATATGGCAATGGCGGTCAAATGGGGGCCACTGAAATCCCTCCTACTCGCAGCTGGCGATTTTCATGTCTAATAATTAAAAACTTTGTCACGTTCCTCATTGTGCATTACATACTTATGCGTTAACATATTATGCCTGTACATAGATGGATACATAGTAATGTAGGAGCTCCGTCGTAGATTAGTTAAATTTGTTATCATTTAAAACTTTCCATATCCAGTTGATGATACTGTTCGTATGGGAAAATGTCAAATCAACATTCTTATTTGATACAAAACCCGAAGTTACTGATAAAAAGATAGTAAAGTAGTAATTTCAATTTAATTCAAGTAGTGAATTCATATTTATGATAATTTATTTAACATACAGTAAACATAGTATAGTATAATTCTTAACACACAGTTTATTGTAACAGGAATGAAAAGGGATAGCACACTCTCCATTTAGCAACATTTACTTATATTCTTTTATCGCTGATTATAGCAAAATTTCATTACTTTTCTGTTATGGACCTCCGCAAAGGAACGCCTAATTCTGTAAATTGTTACAAGATACTAAAAACACTAACAAAAACTAAGCACAATTTCGAGGAAAAGAATCGTATGATTTCAACTAGAAGGTGTTTTATGTGTAGCTTATGCTACAAGGATATAGAGGATGTATTTATTTTCTTTATAGTACATACATATAGAAAAAGAAAAGTAAAAAAGAGAACATGTACAAAGGCGGACTTATCCCTTAAAGGGATCTCTTCCTGTCAACCATAGAGTAAAAGAAAAAAAAAACAAAAGAAGTCAAATACTGGTAAAATATAGAGAAAAAAAAATTACACACTTAACACGACAGATTACAAAAAAATGCAAGATGTAAACAAAAACCGACGCGAAATCTCAAAAAGGTAGCTAACAGTAAAAATTAACACCCATGTCATCCAGAAAGCGTGGGCAAGGGAATTAGCTAAGCAAACAAATGGAAATATATTCTAATTTTTATTTTTTAGCTGTTTTATGGCGTTGTTAGCGAAAATCTCTTAGATATACCTCCCACGAGACCAATTTAAACGCCGTCTTACCATTTTAAGGTTTTTTTTATTGGAAATCAAGGGTTATTGACCAAGTTTTGATTATTGGCAAATATCTTTAAAGCGTACTGCCAAACCGTCTACACAGGTAATCTGTGGTTCAAATACCCAAAAGCTGCCATAGATACAATAAGAGTTCAATTCAAATTAAGTCTTCAGTCCATGAAACCCAAGTTTCTGCGTCAAATCTAGCGTTTCTTTTCAAGCAAAGATAATGAGAGGGTTGCCATTCGTGTAAAAAAAGTAAATAACTACCGATGATCATCATCATCTAGAATCAATCTCAAGCAAAGAGACGCCCCCAAGTGCTCACGTAATAATTCGTCTCTTACGTGATATTACATTAGTCTCCTTATATGGTATATATTTTTCCCATAACATGACGTCGTGTGTGTGACGTCATGACGCTCAAATCGCACAAGAATTTGAGATTAGTCATGAAGGTACAGAATAATGTTAGCACATACCATGATAAATTTATCTTCAAATACCTATAGGTAGCGTAAAAATTGTTTTTCAAAGTCTTACTTCGAGGAATCTGAGGTCTCTGGTCTGAGGTCCGAGCTCTCTCATTTCAGTTGCTTCCACCTACATCCCAGTTAGGTCTGACCACCGAAAATATAAGCCGAAAGTAATGAGAATATTATTTTGCTATAATCCGCGATAAAAGAAAATATTGTAGATTCTATCTCCTGACGATGCTTCGGTTGCGGGGCGAAACAATTGTTGAGATTATGGTGGTGAATGTGTGCAGTGCTGTGTATTATTGTGCCATCGGTATCGGGTAGTGCATGAGGTCTTACAAATTCTGCATGGATCAAGTATGAGAACGAATAGTACACTCTACATTTAGCACCACACATATTTTTTTTATCGCGGATTATAGCAAAATAATATTTTTATTACTTTCGTATTATGGACCTCCGCAAAGTGACGCCTAATTCTATAAATAATTTGAAAATATAGGCGTCCAAAAAGCGTCCTATATGACCTTGACGATCAAATAACGATTGCAAGCACGTAATACACACATACAGCGTCTCCGCCGGCGAAGATGAAGTCCCAGATTCCTGACGTCGGTTGGTCGTGGCTTCTTGCCACCCTTCCATCTTCATATTGACTAATCAAAGTCATACCACCAGTCCTCCACTACGTCGCCCTAAGCCGTGGTCCGGCCTCACAGAAGGCACCCTTAGGACCGTGTTCCCCATAGATAGTAGAGTTTCTGCGCTCTACTCTCCGCATTTCGCAACCTTGACGATGCTTCTGCGCTCGCCCGTCTCGCCTGGTGACCCTGTAAAAGCCGTTAGGGCTGACAGCATACAGTCAATCGACGAATGAAAAAAATCGTAAGAATTACTCTTTTAATAATGTAAATACAATTTTTTTTGGAAAAGTAAAAATAAATTTATTTTCAGTACAAAGGCATTTGTTATGGAGCCATACTGATGATGCTTCGGTAACAGGGCAAAAAATCATTGAGATTGTAGTAGTGAATGTGTGTAGTGTGTTGGTGGTGTTTTGTAATACGTGCTAACTAATCCTGCATCTATGAGGTACAAAAAAGTTCGCGATACCATATATCTAACTCAGTGGTTCTCAACCACTGTGCCGCGGCACTTTTGTGTGCCGCCAAATTTTGCAAATATATACTAATGTTAATATTATGTTATTAAATGTTATGTTAATAAAGAAAAATATTTTTATTATTAGCTTGTAATTAATCCCTTGTCATAAACTATTTATGCAGTGTGTTGTAGTAAGTAAATAATTTTTATCTTTTTCTTTGTGTGCCGCCAAAATTTGAAATCGTTAAATATGTGGCGCAAAAAAAAGGTTGAGAATCACTGATCTAACTACTATAGTTATGCCAATATAACTTTTTTACAACGTAAAAGCTGAGTGCTGCCACTAATTAAACTATGTTTACAAAAAAAAAATTATATTCTGACTTAGTAGACTTTCCACTGCCATGAGATCGGTATGTACGCGGGTAAAACAGCGGGATATTAATAGTTTTGGATAAAATCTTCAATAAATTATACTTTACATCTAAAACAACGTACTTTGTGTACATAATTATCATCTTGCTCATTTGAATTCAGTTTAAATTTTGTCAAAGAAATTGATAACAATGCAGATTAGTCATAATGTCGCTAAACAAATTTTCCTTCCCTCGTTTGAGCTCTCTATCTATAACAAGCTGTGCCTGCAGCTTTGCATGGAAATCAGTGTCACAAATTTAAATCATCATCTTCCTGCCCTTATCCCACTTTAAGTGTTGCCAAATCATGTGACAGCATGTTATAAACATGCTGTCACATGATTTGGCTGCGTTTTTACGACCGGCCGCCTGCCTGACATCAACTTACCTCTGACGTGTTTTACGACACCTCGGTAAGAACGAGGGTGGTCTATTCTACTAAACCGGATACCACACGGTGGGTCAACTTACCTTAGTCGCCTTTTACGACACCTCGGTAATAAATGAGGTTGGTCTATTCTACTCAGCCGGATACCACACGGCGGGTCAACTTACCTTAGTCGCCTTTTACGACACCTCGGTAAGAAATGAGGGTGGTATTATTCTATTCAGCCGGATACCACACGGCGTCAGTGTCACAAATTTAAATAATTTATAGAATTAGGCGTTACTTTGCGGAGATCCATAATACAAAAGTAATAATAAAATTATTTGGCTTTGCGATTTTGGTCGTGGAGTCTATCTCCTGATGATGCTTCCGTTGTGGGGCGAAACGATTGTTGAGTTTGTGATAGTGAACGTATAGTGCTTGTGTATTGTGGTGGCGGTGGCGGAGGTTTGTGCATGTGTTTTTACGAATCCTGTATGTATCAGGTATGAAAACCGATTGTCCACTTACATTTAGCATTATATATATTTTCTATTTTACTTCATCGCGGATTATAGCAAAACAATTTTATTATTACTTTTGTGTCACAAACTTGTTCCCGAATTAAAATTTTAAAAATAAAAGTAGTTTTTGTGAGGTAATTAAAAGAGATTTTTGAATAACTTTCACCGTTTACTTAGCAGACGTAAGCTTTAAATTTTGCCAAATTGTGGCAAATAACCGAACTCTCAATGCCAACCATTATTGACTAATTCAACCATCATCATCTTGCCCTTATCCCACTCTAAGTGGGGTCGGCACAACATTGTAACATGTTGTGTCATATGATTTGGCTACGTATTTTACGACCGGCCGCTTGCCTGACGTCAACTTACCTTAGTCGTATTTTACGACTCTTCGGTAAAGAGGATGGTCTATTCTGCTAAACCGGATACCATTCGGTAGGTCAACCTACCTTAGTCGCCTTTTACGACACCTCAGTAAGAAAGAGAGTGGTCTATTTAACTCAACCGGATACCACACGGTGAGTCAACTTACCTTAGTCGTCTTTTACGACACCTCGGTAAGAAATGAAGTTGGTCTATTCTACTCAACCGGATACCATACGGCGGGTCAACTTACCTTAGTCGCCTTTACCGGCCGGATACCACACGGCGTTGTTTACTAATTCAACCATTACCAATTGTTATAACGTCAAAAGAAAAGGCAATGTAAGTAAGTAGAGGCCTGTTACTATCCCACTGCTGAGAATAGGCCTCTTCTCTCCGTTTTTTGAAGAGAAGGATTGGAGCTAAGACCTTCCACGCTGCCTCAATGCGGAGGCAATAAAATTCATAAACACGTCTAACTTAATGTGTATCAGCCCTTTAAATTGACTCACTACACTAAGAATAACAGTTGTCCAAACACTGTCAGCTATTCCATTCAATCTCGCTCCATAACTGTGACAAATATCGTATTCCACGATCTATATTTCACTGGACGACGTGAAATGTGTACGAAAAACCAATTTCCGTCAGTATTTAGACTTTCTAAACCCCACAGCTGCGCGCATTCCGCGCCAAAAACGGCGAGCGGCAAAGATGGCAGTTGACGCAATGCCATTCAGCGTGCTACGGTGTATGGTGGCCATATTTTAGGTTCAATCAATTTAATCTCATCATCTTCCTGCCCTTATCCCACTCTAAGTGGGGTCGGCACAACATGTTATAAATCAAATCAAATCAAATCAAAATAATCTTTATTCAAATAAGCTCTTACAAGCACTTTTGAATCGTCAAGGATCAATATGATTAATGAAGCTACAACTGGTTCGGAATGTTGCTCTTACCGAGAACCAGAAAGAAACTCGGCGGTCAATCTTTTAAACATTTTCAATTTTACATAATTAAACCGCAGTCCTGTATGAAGCTGAAAATATTTTCAAATCCTGGCTTTTTTATCATCCAATTAACCTTCAATTTTGTAATAAACTTGCTGTCAAATGATTTGGCTGCGTTTTTACGACCGGCCGCCTGCCTGACGTCAACTTACCTCAGTCGTATTTTACGACACCTCGGTAAGAAAGAGAGTGGTCTATTCTACTAAACCGGATACCACACGGTGGGTCAACTTACCTTAGCCGCCTTTTACGACACCTAGTTAATAAATGAGGGTGGTATATTCTACTCAGCCGGATTTCACACGACGGGCATCTTACCTTTCTCTTCTTCATTTCTTACCGAGGTGTCGTAAAACACGACACCTCGGTAAGAAATCAGGGTGGTACTATTCTATTCAGCCGGATACCGCAAGTAGAATAAACCACCCTCTTTCTTACCGAAATGTCGTAAAAAGCGACTACGGTAAGTTGACATCAGGCAGGCGGCCAGTCCTGAAATACCTATCCAATTATTTGGAATAATGTTATAAACATGTTCAACGTGTTATAAACGTGTATATGTTATGAAAATGATTTGGCTCTTATCTTTTTTGGATTTGGACCTTAAGACCGGTCGCCTGTCTGAGGTCAACTTACCTTAGTCGCTTTTTACGACATCTAGGTAAGAATGAGGGCGGTTTATTCTACTTAGCCAGATACCACACGGCATCAATAAAATACTAGGTTATTTGTAATACTGTAGTTAATAAGCAGCGAACGTTTTCCATAACTCATGGTGGCCCCACATCGATCTATCCGCCGTGTCGATGAACCGCTGGGCTGTTGGGTTGCGCTGAAAATGGCAACTTTTGTATTATATTCAAACGACTGCGTCATTCAATCGCCATTGGCATTGTTTTCATCTTAACTGATCTGCGTGTTTATGAATACAAATTCAAAATATTCTTCATTCAAATAAACTTGTAAACAAGTGCTTTTGAATCGTCAACTCTACTGCTGGTTCGGAAAGCTGTTCCTACCGAGAAGAGCCAGAATGAAACTCGGCGGTTGCTCTTTTAATAATATAATTCTTATTTAGTTACATTTATTTATTACTGTCTACTATTCTACAGGGTCGAACAGTAACTATGTCCACACATTCTTATCATCTAAGTCATCCTCAACAGTATAGTGGGCTTTCTGTATCCGCCTCTTTTTAACAGTTTTTTAAACTGCTGTAATGGCAAAGCTAAAATTAATTCTCTTCTATTAGGGAAATCTAGTCATCATCCTCTTGGCCTTATCCCACTCTAAGTGGTGTCGGCACAACATGTTATAAATATGATTTCACATGATTAGGCCACGTATTTTACGACCTACCGCATGCCTGACGTTAACTTACCTTAGTCATATTATACAACCTTCGATAAGAAGGAGAGTGGTCTACTTTACTCAGCCGGATACCGCACGGCTGTAAAAAAAAATATAATATAGATATAAATTTAAAAACCAAGTTCTAAAATTTAAATAATTTTGTGATAGTGAACGTATATAGTGCTTGTGTATCGTGGTGGCGGTGGTGGAGATTTGTGCATGTGTTTTTGACTGTGTTTTTTGTTTTCTGACTCCTGCATGTATCACGTATGATAACCGATTGTCCACTCTACATTTAGCATTATATATATTTTCTATTTTACTTCATCGCGGATTATAGCAAAATAATTTTAATATTACTTTTCTAAAATTTAATTGAATTTGATCTGATTTATTACAAAGATATTAAAGAATATTATAAAAAACAACGATATTTCTTCTTTATACTTATGCAATAATAAAAGTTAGTCCCAAAATCAACCCATTTAATCTCTTTCAACAACTTAATCACACATAATGACAGACAGCAACAACGTTTTTTTATATTATCGACCAGCTATATGAAGGAGGTTGTATTGGACACATGATGTAACAATATATAACAAGATTCGATACTTTGTTGGGAAGACATATCTTTTATTAATAAATCGATATCACAGCCCGCAATTGGCTATCGACACGTGAGCAAATAAACAGAACTAGCAGCCCGAAAAGATGAAATCTGATCCAAAACAAAGCGCACCCGCGTCCATATATCGGTTACTTACGAAGTTACGACTCCACTATCGCATTGTCGCGATATATCCGAGAACTCGGCCACAAATCGCTCGCCGGGACTACCCTTTGTGGCACCGACAGCTCGCATTGTACCCGCTAACACGGTAGGTGTTAATGTCGGCCCACAAATATGTAGCACGCGAAAAACAAAAGTAAAACCACTAACCGCAGACTGGTACATGCGCGCGCGCAATTTATTGGCGGGTAACACGGCTGGAGTAATTTTAATTAGAATGGCCTTTTAATGAATGAAGACATAAAGCATGTAAGTGGATTCCGGGAGATTTAGTTGATAGCGCGCCGCTGTCGTAGGACTTGGTGACGGTATTCTCGCAACGCGGAATCTTCAGGAATAGATAGCTGAAGAAGGTCATAAGACAGGTCCTTCATCTGTATTTATACTAATATTATAAACAGGAAAAATTTGTATTTATGTTTGTAATGTTTTCACACGAAAAATGCCGGGCCGATTTCAAAAATTCTTTCACCATTGGAAAGCTGCATCTCTACTGAGCAACAAAGGCTATATATTAAAAAAATGTAATAAGGTGTAAAAAATTAGTCATAAAAATCTGTTCCAGATTTTCCAGACATATTCCAGACAAAAAAAAACGGGAGTGCTTTCTCTTCATACCAAAAATCATATTGAACCGTCCGGGCGTGACAGAAGGACTAAATACTTTCGCATTTATCTATACTAATATATAAAGATGAAGAGTTTGTTTGATTGATTGTTTGAACGCGCTAATCTCAGGTACTACTAGACAGATTTGAAAATTAGTGTAAGATAGGCCATTTATTGAGGAAGGCTATAGGCTATATAATATCAAGCTAAGATGAATGAGAGAGGAGTAGCAATAAAAAATACTACGAAAACGGCAATTTTAAAGCTTTCCTTGCGTGCGCTGAGTAATAGTTATTCAAAAATCATGTACTACAAAATTGTTCCCCTCTAAAAGTTCTAAATAAATGTCCGCAACAGCATATGTCTAGCTTTTAAGGTTGACCCACTTTAACAATTTTTATGGTTATCAAAAAAATATATTACGATTTTAATCGTCCCATGCGGGCGTAGCCGCTGGCGATTGCTAGTATATTATATATGCATATTGAGATTTTATCGTAATCGTTGCGAAAGTGAAATTTTCATATAATCGAAACATAAAATCGATTATTTACACTTCACGATAGGTGCCGATCGCCGTCCCGGGATGTCTTACTTTTTAATATGCAACATATTTTACAGCTTTCTTCATTTCATAGTACCGTTATTTGTAATTTGTTTCGTGCTAATTATTAATTAGTTATAGGGTTCTCTCGAAATAAATTATAGATCGGATTTTTTTGTTTGTTCATTATCGGAGTAGCATAATTATTTTGTACTCAAATTCGTTTTACCACTTTACACACACACAGAATACAAATTATACACAAAATACAAAATTTTTATGACTATATCTAACTACAAAAATAATAAATTTAATCCACACTAAAGTAAAACCTGTGCCGTGAATTGCTCGTTCAATATTTAACATTAGGGTTTTGGATGTTCCACCCCACGCGGAAATGCAATAGACTATAACAGATTGACAAAGCGTATGATGACCGTTTTCAGTGTTTTCTCATTCACTATACCTCTAATATTCTTAGCGATGAAAATCAACTTTCGTATGCGCGCGGTTAATGTACTTACATGTGCTTTCCAGTTTAGATGTTCGTCAAGATGAATTCCCAAATATTTTATACTAGATGTACGTTCAATTTTATAACAATTACATTGCTTATGTATGTGACAATTACTATTGTGGCCTTTTAGACTAAATGACTCAGGCAGTTGCTCATTAGTTATTGAAAAAGCTATGTATTTTGTTTTATTTAAGTTAAGTGACAGAGAATTAATTCTTAACCAATTAATAATTAACCTTATACCTTGTTCGGCTATGTCTTTTGTATCATTCCAGTTATCGCCACTAAAAATCAGAGCGGTATCATCCGCATATGAAATAATTTTACATGAATGAGTGTTGAGATGAAAAAGACTATTTATATATATGAGAAATAGACAGGGCCCAAGGACACTTCCCTGAGGGACACCGTGTGTTATCAGACACTCTTCGCTTAAGCAATCTAATATTTTAGTCCGCTGGGTTCTGTTAGTGAGGTAGTCATGGAATAATTTTAAAGGTGTACCACGTATGCCAATTTTAGGTAGCTTAGAGAGAAGTATCGGTATTGAGACGGTATCGAACGCTTTAGCAAGGTCAAGAAACACGCCAACAACCTTTTTCTTCATATCTAATTTATGTACTACATGTTCCACTAAATCCAAAACAGCGTCTTCAGTAGATTTAGAAGATCTAAATCCGAACTGATTAGGGGCTATAATTTTAAACTTTTCAAGGTATTTCATTAATCTTTTATTAATTATCTTCTCGAAGATTTTTGAGATTGTGGGTAAAATTGAAATTGGCCTATAATTACAAACATTATCTTTGGAACCGTTTTTATAGATTGGATGGATAATCGACTTTTTGAGTGGATCAGGAAAGACACCTTGGTTCAGACATAAATTAAAAATATGAGTAAGAACGGGGCTTAGTACGTCAAGAGAATTTTTTAAAAATTTTCCAGAGATTTCATCCCACCCAGCAGAAAAGTTCTTAATATTTTTAACCAAAGCGCTCACTTCGTATTCATCTGTTGGTACCAAGAAGAATGAAAAGGTGTTTGAAGGAGATGAATGTACATCAGAAGAATACTCAGTGTCAATTTTGATCTCATTACTAATTGTTGCTGCGACAGTTCGCATTGGGGTTTCATGTAAATTTATAATTTGTTGTAAATCATTTTGTGATCTTTTCTTATAACCTATTAATGAGTTGAGTGTATCCCATGTTTTGACCATATTATTTTTGTTTATTTCTAGTTCAGTTTTATATTAATTACGCTTTATATTTTTTAATAAGTTATTGCAATAAGTTTTATATCTAGTATAAGAATTAATTAGATTAATATTATCAGGATTCATCTTTAATTGTAGATGCAATTTGTCGCGATGTCTGATACAACGTAATAGTCCGGGACTAATCCAAGGCTTTAGTATGACTTGGTTTCTTTTAATCTTGATATACAGTCAAATTGGGTAACTTTGAATTTACGGGTAACATTGAATAAAACGACTAAAATAATTATTAATTTTTTTTTCAATATCTGTAACCTGATTTAAAACTGATAACTGAGTGAAATGAAAACACTAAATGTTCTAGTTGTCAAATGTCATTTAAAATTTATAGTTTATAAAAATTATATATATATTATTTATATTATAATGTTTATAAAAATTTATAGTTTTGAAACAAACTTTGACACTTTTTCAAAATTTTCTGTTCGCTGTCTTTTAGCACTGAAAAGTATGTGAGTTACATTTCCGATTTAATTACATAAAAGGTGTGTAAAACACATGATTTTCGGTTTCTAATGATCAATTGTACGTTGAAATTATACTTTTTCACATAATTTCATGATTTTGCATCGTTTTATATCCATTGACAGGGAAATTTGTGGATCACCCCTATTTTTAGTTAAATATGGGTAACTTTGAACGGTTCCTAACCTACTAATCCGCATTGGAGCAGCGAGGTAGGTCTTAGCTCCAATCCTTGTCTCCAAAGACGGAGAGAGGAGGCCTATGGTCAGAAGTGAGATAGTAACAGGTCGTTACTCGCGGTCATGGTTTCCAAAAAAGGAATTTACTATTATTAAAAAAGAAAACATCGTTTTCATCTTAAAAGAGCATCAAATAACAAAAAATAAAGATAACACGTACATTGAAGATGACATCTCATTCTGAATTATTTTTCAAATTCTCTTGCCAACCATTAATGTTTTGATCTCATTTGAATGGTAATTGATTATAGAATTTGTTATTTAGGTTTGATTTTTAATAAATATTTACAAATACAAATAAATATGTATTCGTTACAAAAAAAAATCTACCCATATGTTGCTAATATTTAGTAATTGGCAATTTTAAGTAAACGGTTGGCTGTTAAGTATGACAAGTTGACTTTATTTGACAGATATATCTTTCATTAATTCAAAACATAAGTATAATTTTACCCATGATACGAAAATTCTGTGAATTCAAGTATTTTTAGTTTTCGAAATAATTCGGTTCAAAGTTACCCAAAACTCAAGGTAACTTTGAACACGCACAAAAGCATATTTTTTTTCCATTTCCTTTCTAGTTACATAATAATACAGTTAGTTATTCTAAAACTCGGTATAAAAGAACACTCATCATTCATCAAAACCTTAAATAAGGTCATCCTATTTTTTTATATTTTGAAAAATCTGAAAAAGTCATTCAAAGTTACCCAATTTGACTGTACGACGTGTTCGCTTTAATAGTTGAAGAGATGGTTTCTACTAAAGCTGCAGTAGCTAAACTTCCATCATCCACTTTACCATAATGTGGTACATAAGCACCTATATAATATTACTATGATGGTTTGAGTTTAAAAAATAACAATTTCTATGCGTACTAGTTATAACCTTTGATCCGGATTATCATGGATTATTATCCTGCCCTTATTCCACTCTACGTAGGGTCAGCACAACATGTTTTAAACTTGTTGTTGTTCCATGGTTTGGCTAGTCAACTCACCTTACTCGCTTTTTATGACACTTAAATAAGATATTAAAGTGGTCTATTCTGCTCAGTCAGATACCACGGGGCGGATGACCTCAGATTCGGCTTTTGTAAAATAATCTGTCGCGAAGGTATTATCAATTTCACGCGTCATGTAGTAAATGTACTTTTGTAAGGATCTTAATGTCAAGGAGTAAGTTAATGGAATTGACCATAACTATGGTCTGAAGACATATGAGTTAATCGTCGAGGCACTGTATTTATTAATAAAATAAATATTTAAATAAATATATGGGACACTTACACACACGGTCGTCCGTCCCCAAAGTAAGTAACTTAATACTTGTGTTATGAGTGACAGACAACTGGTGAATGTATACTTATATATTTTGAAATACAACTCGAAGGCTAACAAATTCATTTATAGAAAATGTTCGCCCTCGGCGGGAATCGAACCCGCGACCCGCGGTCGCGTTGGCGCAGTGGGTCACTACCCACTGCGCCAACGGGCCAGTCAAATAAATAATATCATTTTTTTAATTTTTAATCTTTCATTAATTTATTTATAGTAAATACCTGGGTGACATAAAAAAGGCAAATAAAAAAATAAAAAAGAAGAAAGCGCCGATGACAAGGACTCGAACCCTGGGTTTCGAACTTTTTTCGGTCCGCTAATTACCATTAGGCTATCACAGCATTACGTTTGACAGCCAAAAATTACATTTAGTTTCTATGCCTATTAAAGCAGTTTTTTAAATGGCCAGAAACGCGTCATTTTAACCACGCCACGCCAGAAGCCCTTTAAAAAAATATGATTACATTAGTCTAAGAATAATTTTATTTACAGCAAAAATGTACAAGTTATATTCAATATTATATATAAGTTCAAACTACTTACACGCTAGGACTATACAAATCATGCCCACGTGGAATGGTCCCAAGAATGCTGGCAGCGTTTCCGCGCTGAATCGCTAAGCTGATTCTTTGTGGGAAAAAGGAGCCAGCCCTCTTGTCACTTTAAGAAGCAATCAACCGAGGTGTTAAAACGGATAAAATAATTTTTACACTTTGACTCCATGGCCCTAGGGTGTCAACTGCAAACGGAACAAATATAGAAATAACTCTCGATGAGAGATGCATACTTCTGCCGTTTGCCGGATTCGGCGATTTCCGCTGCAGCTCCAGGTCTTGACGCTGTTTCCCTGACATGGGACGAGGCCAACGTATCAACGCATGTTGCGTCTCACATTAGTCTTTAAAACTAAGTGATGCTCGTCACAAAGGTTTTTCCTTTCTTTCTTTAGTAAAATATTAAAAACAAGTATCGTTGTATATATCTGTATCTGATACCTAGCCGGCACTACAAAGGGTCTAGTTTGTCCCCATTAGCGAGGTCGCGTGGGCGGCTGCCAAACCCATTGTACCGTAAATAGTATTAATGCTGTTCATGAATTATCAGACCCACTTTATAGCGGTATAAATTACACAAAACGTAGTTTTAGAAATAAAAGTTTAGTTGAAGTATTACAAGAAACCTCCATATAGTAAAGTCAACCTGTTACCATCAAACGCATGTGCCTTCTTCCTCCTTCTTTGGCACGAATAAAGGTAATCTCGCATATATATATATATATATATATATATATATATATATATATATATATATATATATATATATATATGTAATAAAAATAAAATCTCTCAAACGGCACCAACGGTTCGTTGGTTCGTTTTATACGTTTTTAGGCATTACAAAATACTAAAATCTAAATTGAATATAAGGGACCGTTTAAGTATTACGTGACCACTATGGGGGACGGGGGGCTCTTTTTGCTTTACTTATTTTGATAACATGGAGGATAGGGGAGGGGGGAGGGGGGTCTAGATGATAGTTACGTCATTCGTAGTTATTTACTTTTTTACACGATTGACAACTCTTACATTGTCTTTGCTTGAAAAGAAACGACTTAAAAAACTTAGAATCATGGATTTGGGTTTCATGGACTGAAGACTGTTAATTTGAATTTAATATGTGTACCAAAAATTTAAAATTGTTTGTAAGACATAATTTTTTTATGCTTTACTTTATGTTGAATACCGAATCAGTAAAATATAATCTCTATCTTTTTCTTTATTTTTCAAATTATAATTATAATATTAAAAAAAACAATACCTTGATTGACAAATGTTTACTTAAGCATGGGGGGAGAGGGTAAGAGCTTTGCTTACTTCTGCTGACAAGGGGGATGGGGGGTAATTATAATGTATCTGCATACGTAATTCTGAAACGGCCCCTAAAACACTATTTTTACCATAAGCTATCAGCGTAGCCTATTTGAGGAACGGGCAGTCTCATGTAAGGTAATGTAAATACCTGGGATCGATCCCAATTCCCTTAATATTTTCTTTTTTTATTTTGTAAAAAAATTACCTTTCAAGACTCAACCAGCTACTTAGATAAAGTTATATTTCTTTTACAATTCGTTGATCATGAAAAACTAAAATAAATAAAACGACATTTACAAATTGATATGTATCGTTTTTATTCACAATATATATAATGTTCTATTTACACGCTGTACATATGCAACAAATAATTCTATCTATTAAGTACTTACACCTAAAAAACATTTATCTACAAAAAAAATATTACATTGACGAAAACATTTTGACTTTAGCCTCACAGCGACTGACAAACATGTTTATACCCAAATTAATAATAAATTAACTAATATGCTACGTCGATTTGTTAACCATAGAGTTATACTAAAGTAGGGAAGTAAGCCTAAAATGTGCTTCTCATATATAACAATAAATGTCTGTCTGTATGTCCTTTATATACTCCAAAACGACTGGACCAAAGTTAATGAAAAATTGAGACAATCTTTAAAATGACCCAGTGGATGATCGAATTTTGGTGACGAACGGAGAATTTTTTAAACTGTTGAGTCCTGTTTCGAGGGAAACTCGAATCCAAACTAAGCCACAGCAACAAGAAAGCGGAAAGTATTACAATATAGAGAATGAAAATGAGGGTGTTTATTTGACTCTCTTTGTTATGTGTAATTAGACAATGATAGAATAAACGAAATTCATTTTCCCCTCCTTATATGTTGTCACTATCACTTAAAGCCCTACCTATAGCTGCTCAACTCTAGCATTAACTCTATGGTTATAACTCAGGATTTTTAAGCTACTCGTACTAAAAATCCAATACAAAACAATCGTTTGTCAGTCGATGTGAAAGCGTTCTTTCAATGATTTTAACGTTAAATTGCACAAAGTTGCGTATTACAAATCTCCGGATTGGAGCCTCATTAAAAACAATATAATTAACTTTAATATTTAAATGAGTTATTCTTGTATGTATATATAAAAATATTTATTCTGAAATTCAGCATGTAGGGAGTTTTGGCGGAGCAAAATCTATCTAGCTAGGATTTATTAAACAAAAAAATCGTTTTATCCCTGTTTTCGGGCACTAAAAAAACTACGAAAATAGGAATAGATAGCAACCCATTATTTGAGCTGTCAAATGCAAAGCTGTGACAGCCTAATTGTAATGCGCGAACCAAAAAGTTTCGAAACGTAGGTTAGATTCCCACATGTCACCCGGCGCCTTTTTTCTTTAGTTCATTTTGAATTTTTTGTGAAATTGAAAGTGAATTTTTTGTATCCTTTAAAAATTTAACTTGCCTTGCTCAGTGATAATGAATGATAACTACCGAGAATCAATGCATTGGGAGATTTCAGATGGTCATCTGATGGCAATAATTTATACTCACTATAAGCAAATTTCCTCTAATATACCCATTTCTTATTCTTGATACATTTTGTTAATGGACGCAATATTAAACAATTGAATAGAGTAGAAAATTAACAGGCTTACTTTTTAGCAAATTATACCAAAAAAGATAGAGGTGAGTGTTTATGGATTCCGACAATTGTCTATCCACAACTCCGTACACATTAACGTTAAATCTTTTTTACTATACATTCATAGTAAATACATGACTAAACAAAAAACTTTTACACTAATAGGCACTAATATATTTACAATATATATTTCATCAATTCACTGAGTTTCCTTTATTGTTTATTGTAAAAAACGATTTGCTTTTATATAAAACATCATATTAAATTTGATCTTCCACAAAAAGTATTGTCTTAGAAAATTATTCTGATTAAAACTTTATTTATTTGTTCAACCAGTGGTAGTTGATAAGAGTTGCGTAGAAATTGATAAATGATAAGGATTTACTTATCATTTATCAATTTCTTCAATGAAAGACGCGATTTTTATACAACACTACGTACAACAGAGAAGTCTTGCACTTAAGACAGAAACGCGAACACAAATCTTGTTTTGGTTAATTCATATACAATCAATAGCCCCTCAATACATCATTCTGCTCTTATTCCAATCTAAGTGGGGTCGGCACAACATGTTTTTCTATTCCATTCTCTCCTATCCTTCGTCAACTCTTGCTCTAGTCATTTCATATGTATATCATACTTCACACAATCCAACCATCTCCATTCCAGCTTCCCTATACTCACATATCCATCCACATTCATATTTAACACTCGTTTGGTCACGTGGTGACCGAAGTGTACATATAAATGCTTCTATCCTAATCCCACTCTAAGTATTCTCAGCACATGTTTTTCCCTTCCATTCTCTTGTTAGATTTTATTTTTATAAATATATAAAAGTAATTGTATTGACTCTTTGTCATTGGTCAATACCTTAGCTTATCGTTGTGTGGGTAATCGGTTGAAATAAGTGATGAAAAGAAATAATAAAGGAGAATGATTTTAGTCAGTCGATTATCAGCATTCAAAGATTAAAGTCGTGTTTTATTTTACTCGGTGCGTTCAGTCCTTTAGTTTCTTATACTCTCTTATCATTCATCAACTCTGGCGCCACATAATTCATGTGCATGTCAAAATTAACTTCATTTTTTCCTGCCTTTCTCTACTCACATCATCCACATTCATATGTAACACTCGTTTGATCACGTGGTTACACGCGCTTCACCAAAGTTCACATATCATTTTTCTACCCCTTATCCCACTCTAGAACATGTTTTTTTCATCCATTTTCTCCTATTTGTCCTCAACTCCGGAGCTAATCCTTTCATATCCATACCTCACAACATCATTATCAACACCGTTTTTCTCTTCCATTCTCTCCTATTTGTCCTTAACTCTGACGCTAATCCATTCATCACAACATCGCACCATCTCTTTTTTGCCTTCCCTCTAGTCATATATCCACATTTATATTCAACAATAGCCATATGAGCCACATATGAGTCAATATTTTGTAAAAACATTACGTGCTTCTAGCAGTAAGTAAGTAGCGGCCTGTTACTATCCTACTGCTGAGAATAGGCCTCTTCTTTCTGTTTTTGAATTGGAGCTAAGACCTACCACCTTGGTACCTTGGTAGGTGGTAAATTGCAATTATCAATTAGACACAAAAGTTTTTACAGAAAAACTCATTGGTCCTCCTCCTCGAAAGAGTCGCACGGTATTACCGCTGGGCTACCACAGCTTGTGTATATGCCTCTAAGTTTCAGCAAATTTTTATAAGACTCTCACCCCTTAGGGGTACACAATATATGGATGGAATGGAACATATGGATGAAAGTAACTATCGAACATGCCACTGGTATCAACATTTCTTATATATATTACTTAAAACAACCTATTGGACTGTGATGTTGGAAGCATAAAGACATGGTAAAACTTTAAGGTAAGTCTTGACAAGAACATTCCGAACTATTGGTAGATACATTTATCGTATGGCGATTTTATGTAAAGGGTCTCAAAAATCTATTTTCACCAGAAGCTCGATCTAGAATGCTTTCTACATATTAGGCATTCTTTGTTTTAAACATTTGAAATATTAGGGCGGATATTTTACGGATTTTAAAGATTTCTATCAATATGTAGTACTAGAAAAAACACAGGTCTTAATTCGTAAAACTGCGTAACATTAGTGTGTTGTAAAACTGTGGTTAAGCGCAATTTACTTTACTACAACATTACACATACACACAATACTACGACAGTAGAGTTGACGATTCAAAAGCACCTGTCATAACCAATTTGCTAAGTAAAGTATGATTTTGAAACAAAATTGAACTGATATTACAATAATTTTATTCTATTACATTTTGGTGGCGGTGGTGGAGGTTTGTGCATGTGTTTTTACGAATCCTGCATGTATCAGGTATGATAACCGATTGTCCACTTACATTTAGCATATATAAATTTATTTATATTTAGCATATATAAATTTATTTATTATTTATATTTAGCATATATAAATTTATTTATTATTTATATTTAGCATATATAACTTTATTTATTATTTATATTTAGCATAAATAATATACATATATTTTCTATTTTACTTCTTCGTGGATTATAGCAAAATAATTTTATTATTACTTTTGTAATAGGACTGTGTTTTTTCTAGTAATATTTCTTGATAAATTACGTATAAGACATCAAATCTACAACTG
This sequence comes from Morpho achilles, assembly GCA_947086495.1. Classification (NCBI taxonomy): domain Eukaryota; kingdom Metazoa; phylum Arthropoda; class Insecta; order Lepidoptera; family Nymphalidae; genus Morpho; species Morpho achilles. The sequence goes on along the minus strand of CAMTZB010000014.1, from coordinate 15,496,522 downwards.
ATATATTACAAGATTATTTGAAATATTTCTATTACTTTTACTACCACGACAATATCTGAATAAAGTCATAAATATATAATACAGCTCATACATAAAAATGTATCATTCAACTATATTTTTAAATAAATTATAGGTACTAAAATCTTTTACCTATCGAAATTTTACAATGATAAATTAGCTAAAACCGTCTGAGAACGTAATTAGAGATTGATATAAACATAGCAGTTATAATTAATAAAAAATATTTACTACATAAAAGAACAAGCATTCACTTCTTTGCAAAGTGGATTTTGATTTTATTGTAAAGAGTTTTGATTACATAGTGAAATTCTTAAGGGAATTTTACCGTACATTAGTAGATTTCAAAATTTTGTTATGCGTGCAAAATACATCTCAACTATATTTATTGTAAAGTTGGAACACAATATCTATATTGTTTCACGTTAAAATAAACGAACTAATGACAGTTACTTAATTCATCATTTACGCGAATAGAGTAATAATGACGAAAAACATAAAAACTATTCAAAACAGTATGTACCAATATTGTAACAATAATTAATTGTTTTTTAAATTCATTTACCTAATAGGGTCTATTTTTAGAGTTAAATATGCATATCATATGCCAATATGTACCACAAAATGATGCATACATGCGTTACAACATGACGCATATATGCGGCACAAAATGATGCATACATGCGGTATAATATACGCATATATCCGGCACAAAATGACGCATACATGCGTTACAAAATACCATCAACATACATAGTATTTTAATAAACAAATTACGCGGAAATTTAGGTTACTATTCCCCTAACAATAACATTTATGAAAATGGATCGTAAAATTTTTAAATCTACTAAAAACAAGTGATAAAAATTGTACTTGGATGCACGTTCTCTGTTAAAAAATAGAATAATAAAAATAAATTTCTAAAAAGAATATTTAGCTTGTACTCACAAAACATTTGCTCGTCAAAGGCGTATCAATGTATAAAAGAATATATAAATCTATAAAATCTACTATACATACAAATCTAATGGCTAGCGATACATATCTACCGTAAAAGGAAATAATTCAGTCTCTCCTTCTGATACAACGGTAACTTATATTCGATAAAGAAACAATTACATCAATTAAATGCGTATTTATAAATATATCTTCCGAGACTAGTCGACAAGGTCTTTGGCTGCGATTAAAAAAGTCTACATCTATGGTTGACGGCCATAGACATAGAGTCGTGTATAATTAAAATTTAATTATGCTTAAATAAGAAAAACACTTTAAAATGACCAACAAATCAATAGATGAATAGGTCAATAAAATAATCAATAGTGACGTCATTAAAAATAATACTAAAAACAAAGACAAAAAATATAAAATGTATCTAATTATTTGACATAATTTAAACCACGTGTTCAGTTCCAAAAAAACATAGATTTAGATTTCATAGATATTACAATGCTGCACTTTAGCTTTTTGTTGTCTATAAAAGAAAGATTGTTAATTAAAAAATATATTTTCGGTATTGAACAAGTCGATTTAATTGACGTCGCATTATTAGATACACTCATCTAAAAAATCCAAAAAAACTAATAAAATATAAAAAAAACTAAAAAATTACATTCCCTTAAAGGGCGAGTACAATTTCGGGCAATATTTATAATTGTTGATAATTAGTTTGTAATAAAATTTAAGGGAGGTCAAAAAGAAAATTAATAACGAGTACTTAATATACATGGCGGTACCAACTATATTACATTAATTTTTAACACCTTAGCACCTTAAAAAATGACAGTTAATTTCATAAATAATTCGTCTACAAGATTTTTTAAACGTTTTGAATAAAATATACATGATACAGAAGGGTGGATGACCGTACCCCCATTCCATTTCGTATGTAATGCATTGACCTTGACCGAGGACTACATACAAGTGCGATGGAGATAATACTACAATGCTATTGTTTTATCCTGTTATTTTTAAAAAGCGCTCCGCGCCATATTATGCAACCATTACATGTTAGCCAGATCTCAATATAATTATATTTATTTTGTTCTAAAATACTTTTTTTTTAAAACGATTATACTAAAGTAGTCTCATACGTTTTAATGATCAGTGGATTCATTTAATGTGATATTGTTGGCAACACTATAACCAATTGTGCAATTTTTTATTATTTAAAAACTTGCTCAACATTCGATCTTTTAAAATACTCAAAATAAGTCTACATATAACGCCCAAAAGAACGTGTTTTTTACAAACATGCAATAAATTTTACCGCATTACAAATTAATAGATAAAATGTAAAATAATAGTCTACCATAGACTAATTTATTACATATCTAACCTAACTACACATCCATTTCATTACTGAGTCGATAAACTATGATATCACCTACATATTTAGGAATAATCCTTCACAGAAGCACCGATATGTCGAGATGGACTAAATTTTTTTCCTAATCAACTAACATCTTTAGAATATCGTTATTATACGCTCCTACGGACAAAAGCTATTGTTTTGTATTTTGCTCCACTTTTAAACAGTATGTACATTTTAGATTTATCTTAAAATATTTTTTAAGAATTCATAACATAATATATAGAAGTAGGCTTTACTTTGCGGAATTCCATAGTCCAAAAGTTAAGATTATTTGCTATAATCCACGTTCATGAAATCTATGCAATGCTAAGTGTAGGTAGTAAAAGTGATTAGTTAACGTATCACATAACAAAATATACAGGCACTGCACACATTCATTACAACAATCTCAACGATCGTTTTGTCCCGGAACAAAAATATTTTGAGAAGATCTGCTCCATGACAAAATCACAGAGCCTTGCGGTTTTACATGTAATATTACATATATTTTCTTAACGAACGCGGATTGTAGCAAAACAATTGTATCATAACGTTTGTAATTTCTTTGTTGTCTTTTAAATTTCGATCTTAGTTTTTTCATTTTTGAAAATTAAAAAATGATGGGCTATTTTTAACATCATTAAATGTTTATTTAAAAGTGGTGCAAATTACGAATGTCGTCACTTCCTTAGCATATATGTACCAATTTGCAATTTGAAATATCAGTAAAATATGAGATTGTCATTAATTAAATAAACTATATTCAAATTAAAAATATCTTATATTGCTAAAGAACGCAAATAAATTATTTAATATAAAATATGATACAATAAAATCAGTAATTTATTTAATAATGACTATCGGATATTCAGGTTAACGAATTACCAAAATATCCGATTGGCATTATAAAATAAAATTGTAATAATTGAATACATCACTTGATTCTCTTAAATTAATTTAAAAGTACTGAGGCTCAGAATTTATTTATTGTCTTAAAATTACCTTCTATTAGAATACTAGAAAGGAATGGCAAGTCACGAGGTTCATAAGGAACCCTATAAAAAACAACGATACGTTTTGTATCTGTAATAAATAGTTTTAGACACGGGAATCCAAAACACAACACTAATTTTAAAAAAACGCTTGACCGTCAACAGATAATATACGTCATATGGACAGAATTTTTTTATCTGTTTCTGATTATTAATAAAATTTTCTATATACAGAGCATGATTTATATTTTTGCAAGGTAAAGCTTGTAAATAAATAGCATCTTATAACTCAACTCAACAAAATAACGCAATGCCTATGGGATTTTAAAAATAATTTTACGCCAATAATTTATGTATAAAAAAATTATGTTAAATGAAGAATATTTATTTTACATAATTTTTTTATACATAAATTATTTCACTATACTAGTAATGTACTTGTTTCGATTTACATTAAACGTCACGATGAATAAAAAATATGACTAATAAAATATAAAAATATATGAGTTAGCGATTAAAATAGTATTAAATATAGTTTAAAATTGATTTTAACCGAAATGCACGTAATATTTTTAGGGTCCCCAGACTCAAATATCTGTAATAATAAGATCGAGGCCCACTAACCTGCATAGTTAGTTATATCTCTTAGTCTGGTTATAGACGTCGCAGTTGAACATAAAATCTCTAGAGAGAACATAAAGTTAATTAGCTATCAGAAATAAATAGAACCTATAACTGAACCCACAAATCTAACAGCTCGCTGACAAATGTAAGCCTCTACGACGATAGAGACGATAAAACATTAAGATAGAGAGATAAGAACAAAATTTCTATAACAGTATAAAAATTATTTAAATTCAAAGACATTCATACTGACTAAAAATAAAAATATCATGGCACAGAGTAAAATAAAAGTAATCATTACAATGATTTTTTAAGACATTTTTAAAATTCGAATATAACGTTTCAAAATAAATAAAAAATATTTTAAATTCGAATATAGCGTATTACATTCAAATACTAATATTTGAAATTAGAATATAACGTGTTGTATTCAATTACAAGTGTTTGAAATATAAATATAACCTGTTGCATTCAATTACAATTATTTGAAATTCGAATATCGTTATATTCGGCGCATTCAAGAAAGAATATTTGAAATTCGAATGTAGCGTGTTGTAGTCAAATACAAATATTTGAAACTCGAAAATGTGTTACATTCAAATATTATACAATTATTTGACATTTGAATATAACGTGTTAATTGAATTACAATTTTTTAACATTCCGGTCAGATAATATATATCAATTATACATAATTGACATCCGCTCTCATATAAAATTGTGATACACAGACAGATAAGCATTTGTTAGGGTGCAACCCTAAATGGCAGTTACATTTATATACCCTGGTAGGGGACGATTCCTTTTTTTCTTCACATACAGCCTTTCCAAGGTTTTGCGATTACTTATTGTCCGTACATTATAGACGTGTCCGTGGAATCTACAATAATAATATCAGAGATTAATAGAACAACTTTCAGTTTTATTTTATACATCATTATGGAAAATATAAAATGATGTAAATAAATACGTAATATTACCTAAATTTATAACGGATTGTGATACTATAAGAGTTTTTCATATTAAGTTGATTTCGTAACTGGAGAAGTTAATAAAATGATGGTTTTTACACTAAAAACAATGCTAAAGCATTCGCGGGTGTTAAAATCATATGAGATTTGGAACAATTAAAATTTCCACGTCAGATCGAAGGATAAAAAATTCAGTTTTTTTGGAACAGGAAAAAATGTATTATTTAGGGTACAAACTTAAACGCTATTATTATCGCTTAACTGGTTGGTTTACGGTTAAGTTAATAGGTCGTGTACCACTAGTAATACACTTTTTTAATTTAAAGTATCGTTAGTGGTATTAATACTTAATGTATAGAAACCGGCTATACTCACGTGTTATTTTAACGGATGAGCCCGACTAGTTTCAAGGCCATACGTGGCTGCGCGGACCACAAGTTGGGAAACGCGAGTTTAGACTATCAGAGTATTTTTGACTGAGTGGAAAGTTTAACCGACTTTGAAAAAAAAATAGCTAGAGATTCTAAAATATCACCAGGTAAGTCGAAAGGACACAGTAAAGCTTGGCCTAACTAGTTTTGAATCTCTGATATTACTAACGTGAGTGGTAGGAGGCTGTGTCTCACCTCACAGCGCGCCGATAACGGGATAGGCGTGCAGCGAGACGCCGGCCTCGCGGTACTGCTAGACTATTAGAGTATTTTTGACTGAGTGGAAGGTTTATTTATTTATTTATATATACATATATGCTACATTTAAACCGACTTTGAAAAAAAAATTAGTTAGAGGTCCTAAAATATTAGCAGCAAAGTCTTGAATGTGGCTAGTTTTGAATCTCTGATATTACTAACGTGAGTGGCAGGAGGTATGAGGGTATGAGGTATGAGGTATGAGGTATGAGGGTATGAGGTATGAGGCCGTGTCTCACCTCACAGCGCGCCGATGTCGGGGTAGGCGTGCGGCGCGGCGCCCGGCTCGCGGTACTGCAGCGGGTCCGCGCGGAACTCCACGGGCCGCAGCGCCATGCGGCCGTACGCGCGCGCGAACCGCTCCACGCACGCGGAGCGCTGCGACATGTGCCGCGCGTCCGCCGAGAGCATGTCGCGGTGCGTGCACTCCGGACACTTGAACTTCTTACGAGGCGTCACCTGTTACGAGGTAGTTTATTGTATCGTTTATACATAAATATAAATGTTGTTCATTAAGGTATGACATATTCATATTGGAAATAATAATTAATAATAATAATAATTCTTTATTTTTCTCACCATAAGCTAACTATACAATATGTAAAAGTTTAAACAAAAAAAAATTATATATAAAAAATACAGTACATACATTAACTAGTTTAAATAATACATTTTTTGTTAATTATTAATAATATTACATTATTGGCTTATTCGATAATTAGAAAGTTATATTTGCTAAAGTTTAGTTTTTTATAGCTGACAGAGCAATAGTTGTCTAAATCTAATCTTAATCTAGCGTGGTAAGATAAAATTATTGTTGTGATATATACTAAAAAACTTAATTGATACAATTAGGCGTTACTTGCGGAGATCCATAATACAAAATTCAAATTCAAAATATTCTTTATTCAAATAAACTTGTAAACAAGTGCTTTTGAATCGTCAACTCTACTGCTGGTTCGGAAAGCTGTTCCTACCGAGAAGAGCCAGCAAGAAACTCGGCGGTTGCTCTTTTAAAAATATAATTCTTAATACTATTTACATTAAGTCGTTACTGTCTTGTACAGGTTCAAAGAGAGCTAAATCCACACATTCTTATCTTCCAAATAATCTTCAAGAGTATAGTAGGCTTTCTGTATCAGCTTCTTTTTAACAGTGTTTTTAAACTGCTGTAATGGCAAAGCTGAAATTGATTGCGGAATTTTATTATAGAATCTTATACCAAAACCCACAAACGAATTACGTACTTTTGCAAGGGGCAAAGCAGGAGCCGCAAGCTTATGTCGGTTCCTGCTTTGTCTATTGTATACATCACCTATCGTTTTATAATTCCTTATATTTTTATGTACATAAATTAGATTGCTTAAAATATATTGTGAAGCAAATGTAAGAATACCTGTTTCCTTAAACTTCTCTCGCAGGGAATCACGCGGTCTTAAATTATAAATGCCACGTATAGCTCTTTTTTGTAAAACAAAAAATTTTTCACTATCCGCGCATTTACCCCATAGCAATATTCCAAAAGACATAATGCTATGGAAGTAGGCAAAATAAACAAGACAATAAATAAAACAAGAGTAATAAAGTTATTTAGCTATAATCCGCGATCAAATCAAATCAAAATAATTATTATTCAAGTAAGCTTGGAAGCACTTCGGAATCGTCAAGGATCAATATGATTAATGAAACTATAACTGGTTCGGAATGTTGCTCTTACCAAGAAGAACCAGAAAGAAACTCGGCGGTCAATCTTTTAAACATTTTCAATTTTACTTTGTCGTGTATGAAGCTGAAAGGATTTTCGAATCCAGGCTTTTTTATCATCCAAATTATCTTGAATTTTGTAATATGCTTTACATACAAGAATATTTCTTATACTTAATTTAAACCTATAAATATTATTAACAATAGGCCGCTACTTTACTTACAAAATTATATAACATCTTGTATTATGGACCTCCGCAAGGTAACGCCTTCTATAAATTATTAAAAGGTTATCACTCACAGCACCTTTTAGACTTTAGTTTTAAGCCTACCAAAGCAAACCGTACATAAACACAAAATCTGTTATATTTTATCTTCAATCATACCTTAATAGGCGGTTTCCTGGTGACATTGGCGACAAGGAAGTTCATCGCGATGTCCTCACAGTTGAAATTATCGTCGACCCACGTGCGAATTTCAGCCGGCATCTTATACGTGTAATACCACGACCAGATTTTGTGGTGAAACGCGGCACCAGTTAACACCTGGTGAAGAACAATGTGTGTTAAGGATACGGCATTGTAGATCCACGACCAGATTTAGTGGAAAAACGCGCACTAGTTAATAGCTGGTGAAGAACGATGTGCGTTAAGAATAGGGCATTGCAGTTCCACGACCAGATTTTGTGGAGAAACGCGGCACTAGTTAGTAACTGAAGAAGAACAATGTGTGTTAAGAATTGAGCATTGTATATCCACGACCAGATTTTGTGGAGAAACGCGGTACCAGTTAACACCTGGTGAAAAACAATGAGTGTTAAGAATAGGTCATTGTAGTTCCACAACCAGATTTTGTGGAGAAACGCGCCACTAGTTAATAACTGGTGAAGAACAATGTGTGTTAAGAATAGGTCATTGTAGTTCCACAACCAGATTTTGTGGAGAAACGCGGTACCAGTTAACACCTGGTGAAAAACAATGAGTGTTAAGAATAGGTCATTGTAGTTCCACAACCAGATTTTGTGGAGAAACGCGCCACTAGTTAATAACTGGTGAAGAACAATGTGTGTTAAGAATAGGTCATTGTAGTTCCACAACCAGATTTTGTGGAGAAACGCGGTACCAGTTAACACCTGGTGAAAAACAATGAGTGTTAAGAATAGGTCATTGTAGTTCCACAACCAGATTTTGTGGAGAAACGCGCCACTAGTTAATAACTGGTGAAGAACAATGTGTGTTAAGAATAGGTCATTGTAGTTCCACAACCAGATTTTGTGGAGAAACGCGGTACCAGTTAACACCTGGTGAAAAACAATGAGTGTTAAGAATAGGTCATTGTAGTTCCACAACCAGATTTTGTGGAGAAACGCGCCACTAGTTAATAACTGGTGAAGAACAATGTGTGTTAAGAATAGGTCATTGTAGTTCCACAACCAGATTTTGTGGAGAAACGCGCCACTAGTTAATAACTGGTGAAGAACAATGTGTGTTAAGGATAGGGCATAACAGTTCTACACGTGGTATAAGAAATTACATTAAAAGAGGAAATTACATTACCCCGGGTGGGAGGTGGGGGTTTCGAGGCGAACCTCCTTGTCCGGACTGGTTCTCACAGGCTTTTATTGCCTGTACTATGTTTGAAGAGAGTTGGATTTGCAAAGTGTTTAAAAGAGTTGAGATGAACAATATTAGTTCCATGTTACTGGCGATAGATGGCGTTAGTGGTATAAGTAACGCTATTTTCATAGTTATCGACGCCGTGTGATACCCGGCTGAATAGAATAGTACCACCCTCATTTCTTACCAAGGTGTCGTAAAAGGAGAGTAAGGTAAGTCGACCCACCGTGTGATATCCGGTTGAGTAGAATAGACCACCCTCTTTCTTACCGAGGTATCGTAAAAGGCGACTAAGGTATGTCGACCCACCGTGTGGTTCCGGTTGAGTAAAATAGACCACCCTCTTTCTTACTGAGGTGTCGTAAACCAAGGTAAGTTGACGTCAGGTGGGCCAAATACGTAGCCAAGTCATGTGACAACATGTTTGTATCATTTCGTGCCGACCCCACTTAGAGTAGGATAAGGGCAGGAAGAAGGAGATTGTCATAGAGTTATCAACACGAGTAGGGAAGTCATAAGGAGAGGTAACTGAGAGTGTCACACTAATGAAAGGGAAGATGATACTCGTATGTTTATTTTTAATTCATTTTTGTCTAATCACACATTAAAAAAGCCACCGCCATTTGCTTTCTCTTTATTCTAATATAATAATAATAAAAATAACCCCCACTTCTCTTTTGTACAAAAGAGCTGATTAGTTGTGAATTCAGGTCTATAATAATATAATAATAATAATTGTTTTAGAATGAAACATTATTGACAGTTATAACTAAGAAAATTTATTCAAAACAATAACCACACAAACAACTTGTGTGTTTGAAACAAGGTATAATAACACTTCCTAAACAACTATGGTATGCGAAAAAGGATGAACCTTAAATGTAATGACATATTTTAGTCAGTTAATACTCACCATAGATATCTGGTTGGTCCATTCGCTGTGATACTTCCACGAGTTTGTGACGTTGTCCCACACGTGCAAACGGGAGGGGAACCCCACTATCCGGTCGGGGAACTCCCGCCATACGTCAAATCTGGAACCATAGACAATTTTTATTTTTTTCAATTTTCATAACGTCAATTTTACGTAACGCCCAGACATATATCGTGCCTTCAAGGTATTATTGATTAGTTTCAAAATATAGAATGAATACGTAAAATTTTTATGAGTTTGCTTCAGACTGTATGCTTTTTCAGTTTAAAAAAAGAATAATTTATAGATTTAGACGTCACTTTGCGGAGGACTTTGAGGATAATACAAAATTAATGAAAATATTGTTTTGCTATAATCCGAGAAAAAAAAAAATGTAATGCTTAATATAGAGTGGTCTATTCTTTCTCATACCTAATACATGCAGAATTTGTAAAAACTTGCCCTACCCACCACCAATATCACAACAATACACAAGCACTGCATACATTCACCACCACCACAATCTCAACAATTGTTTCGACGCGTAACCGAAGAACCATTAGGAGATAGACTTCACGACAAAATTGCACTTTAAAACAAACTTTAAAAAAATTACTTTTTCAGTTAAACCGTGAAAATTTGTTTCACTATGAAATGTACGATTCACGTTCACATCTGAATAAACAGAAGTTATATTTGAAAAAAAGTATATAATTTCATTACAATTACAATTTATACACATTTATACAAAGTGACAATGAATGCTTCACAAAAACAGATGCTAACTGTTGCGAAGTATTAAGGCATCTATCCACCTTACAATAATAATACAGAGGTTAGGCTAAGAACTGACGCAGTGTTTTATTAACGGCGCGATAGTGAGATAGCGGTTTTTTTCCTTCACTCACGAGTTTTGTGCGATAGCGTCGTGGTTAAGGAAGAAACTCCAACGACTGTAGCAGTCAATGTAGTCAATCTTTTGTCGCAAGAATCTCAAATTAGATTCATAGAAAACATTTCGTTTTATCCCCAATTTAGGCTTCACGATACTATGGTCTTAGTTTATAAGTCTATATTTTGTCATAAACGATCTTATTATGTAAAGTAGGGCTTCTTAAACTTTTTTATATAGCGACCCCCTTCAAGCTTAGGAAATTTTAAACGACCCCTTCCTCCATATAATGAAATATATAATCATAAATTTATTAAAATCTATTTAATTAAATTTAATGAAAAGGGGTAATGAAGGAACTTAGGAGGAGAAATATCAATAAATCTTTGTTAGAAAAGTTCTTTAAAGGACAGCTGCAGCCATGTAATTGTATCAATAATGACTGAAAAGTATCAGATCTTTGCGACGCCTTTTGCTTTCAGTAGTCTCGCGACCCCCCTGGGGGTCGCGACCCACAGTTTAAGAAGCCCTGATGTAAAGCATATGCTTTAAGCATAAAGAACTTTTGTTTTGAAAATCATAGCGAACATGTTTCCGATCATTAGGTCAGTCACTACTGTTCGAATTTGAAGCTGAGCCATTTTGGTAAGGTGAGACTGAGGATGTGGTATCCAGTTGAGTAGAATAGACAACCCACATTTCGTACCGAGGTGTCGCAAAAGGCGACTAAAGTAAATTGACGTAAGGCGGGCCGATCGTAAAATACGTAGACCAAAATCACGTGACAACATGTTTATAAAATATTGTGCCGACCCCATTTAGAGTGGGATAAGGGCAGGAGAATGATGAGAAACTGAGTTTACAAATGGCATCGTATAATTTGCAACCGTCCTTTATTAACATTAATTAAGAGACAGACGCGGTTTAAAATCGCTCAGTAAGTATTTCGCCTAAGCGTGTGAGAGCCTTAACAGTTACTATATCACGTCAAAACTATATTCTGTTAAAATGAAAAAGAATAACACTATTATCACATCTGCGCTACGAAACGACGTCAATTAAACAAAACAAAATAGAATGTACAAAGAAATAGGTACAAGACTGCACGGAATCCACTATTTAAGTTATTATAACCCTTAATTCTTGTGAGGTAGGGTTCAAATTCAATAATGCATGACATTTCTAATCTAATAATGACATAAAGTAGACTATTCAAGTGACAAGAAAAGCCCGACGCTATGGCGATATCGTGACTGGCGCACATATTTCTCATGATGTTTTCGTTTTATTTATTAAATTTTCATAATAAACATACTTATTAGACTGGCCCGTTGGCGCAGTGGGTAGTGACCCTGCCTTCAGCTCCACGGGTCGCGGGTTCGATTCCCGCCGAGGGCCAACATTTTCTATAAATGAATTTGTTGGCCTTTGAGCCTGGGTGAATATTTGTATTTAAGTATGTATTTAAAAATATATAAGTATATATTCACCAGTTGTCTGTCACCCATAACACAAGTATTAAGTTACTTACTTTGGGGACGGACGACCGTGTGTGTAAGTGTCCCATATATTTATATTTATTTATTTATACTTATATGAAGTTAATGAAAATATTCATTTCATTCATTTGGCCCGAGATTCTGTTTATGATTTTATAAGAAGTTATTCAGGAAATAAATGCTTTTTTATTCATACAGCCAGTATCCCACTATAAGTGTCGGTACAACATGTTATAAACATGTTTTCACAAGATTTTACGACGGGCCGCCTGCCGGACGTCAACTTACCTAAGTCGTATTTTACGAAACCTCGGTAAGAAAGAGGATGGTCTATTCTTTTCAGCCGAATACCACACCGCGGGTCAACTAACTTAGTCGCCTTTTACGACACCTCGATAAGACATGAGGGTGGACAATTCTACTCAGCCGGATACCACACGGCAACACCACCATATAGTTACAGACATCCACTTTTCTTTCTTTCCTTTACCTTACTTACATCCGTTTCATCTTTGGTATAAATGCAGAATAAAATATAGAAGTAAACATAAAGTACCCAAAGTAATTAACTCATTTAAATATTAAAGGTAGGAAAACTCATTGGCGCCTGCATGGAGTTTGAACTCGCAACCCCCTCGAAAGGGGCACACGCTCTTACTACTGGGCTATCACAGCTAATTATGGATGAATGGAATAAGAATATGAAAGTGGACATTAAAGTATCCAACTCACCCAAAGTAATTAACTCATTTAAATATTAAAGGTAGGAAAACTCATTGGCGCCTGCATGGAGTTTGAACTCGCAACCCCCACGAACGGGGCACACGCTCTTACCACTGGGCTATCACAGCTAATTATGGATGAATGGAATAAAAATATGAAAGTGTACATTAAAGTATCCAACTCACCCAAAGTAATTAACTCATTTAAAAGATAGAAAAACTCATTGGCGCCTGCATGGAGTTTGAACTCGCGACCCCCTCGAAAGGGGCACACGCTCTCACCGCTGGCCTATCACAGCTAATTATGGAAGAATGGAATGAAAATATGAAAGTGTACATTAAAGTATCCAACTCACCCAAAGTAATTAACTCATTTAAAAGATAGAAAAACTCATTGGCGCCTGCATGGAGTTTGAACTCGCGACCAACTCGAAAGGGGCACTCGCTCTCACCGCTGGGCTATCACAGTTAATCATGGATGGATGGATTAAAAATATGAAAGTGTACATTAAAGTATCCAACTCACCCGAATTCCAGCTCGTCAGGCGTGAGCATCACGATATCGTCATCAATCGTCAGCTGACACTCGGTCTCGATTTCATCGTACGGAAAAAATCTGTTCGAGAGCAGATTCTCTTTGGTGCGTATTACTTTTAACGGCTTGTTGATCACAGGCCACTCGGACGCTGGAATAATGATAATATATAAATAAGTCTCTTCAGTATAGTCATTCTCCTTTTTTTTTATACAGGAAAAACCCCTTATGGGTACCGGACTTATGTCGGACTCGCACTGAATAAAACGACCTGTGTGCTCAACCACGCTGCCGATGACAAGGACAGGGTATCGTTGTACACATTGCCCCCATCCCCACCGACAGCTCTGATCCCAGAGAACACCTCCTTCGGGTAGGGACCCCTCGAAAGAGAAGCCCCCCACCGCACAGCACATCTGGGGCTCCCGATGCACCGACTGCCTCGGGGACCTATAAGTCAGACGTCCGAAATACCCCGTTCGGACGTCCGAAGGTCCCTTTATAGGGCGGCAGACGATGGGCTTAGGCAAGTAGCTACCACCTGTACTCGCCAGCAGCAGATTGGATCCACCGCCCCCCTGTATAGTAATTCTCCTGCCCTTATCCCACTCTATCTGAGATAGGCACAACATGTTATATGTTAAATGATTTGGCCAGGTATTTTACGACCGGCCGCCTTCCTGACGTCACCTTACCATAATCACCTTTAGTGTCACCTTAGTAACAAATGCGAGTGGTCTATTCTACTCAGCCGTATACCACACAGCCGGTCAACTTACTTCCCATTTTACCTCTTTTCCCATTTTGTTCTCAGAACAAAAAATATTGAATGACAATATTTTCAGTTACGGAATTATAATCTTTGTCATATAATAATGGTGTTAAGTCTGCAACTCAAAGACTACCTTTTGTGACAGAGGGACAAATATTTAAATGGAAACCAACGCGGACTAAATAGGATGAAATCGGACCTTAATTTACATAAATTATAAAACAAAATAATACCTTATTTACTTTACAAATTGTAAAGTTACTAATTTATGAAATTTAAAATGATATTATAAATAGAAAAATTTATTACAAACATAGATTTATGAGTACTTTTTGCAAATATTAACAGAATTATGGCAGTTATGAAGATGCTGTTGCGTGCAACTGTGTATGCATGTCGATTAAGATGAATACATTATTATTGAAACAACAATATGGTGTTAACGAATGTGTTTTAAAGTATTTTTTATTTTTTATTTTTATTTATGAAAACTTTATTGTTGACAATGCTAAATTACATAATGTTTTGTTAAAACTAAGTAAAAACAAAGGGCGGCCTTATCACTTAAAGTGATCTCTTCCAGGCAACCATAACATTAAGGACCTTAAAACAAAAAAATAAAATAAAAAGTATACGATATGTTTTAAGCTGTTTACGCCTTCTGAGGAAGAGGATACATCAGATTTCCTATTTGTTATACATCATCATTCTTCTGCCTTTATCCCACTCTAATTGTGGTCGGCACAAGATGTTTCTCTCTTCCTTTCTCTTCTATCATTCATCAACTCTAGCGCTACTTCTTTTATATGCATGTCATACTTCACACGTTATAAATATAGTGGTGTTATCCGTGAAAGATAAGCTTCATACGCCTAATAAAGTTTATTTTTATAGAATGAATATAATAGAGGCGACAGTAACGTGCCTTGAGGGATTCTACGACTTGGGCAAAGGAACAGTGCTGTCTAAACGAAAAGTTGTTTAATAATTTGTATGAATCAGGTTGTAAAATAGTACTAATAATAGAAAGCATTAGAAGACGCGCGTATGTTTTAGCGAATAAACAAACAAGCGAAGCCGCACACAGCCAGTTAATGAAAATATTTTATACAAAATATAACTGAATATTAAATATTTTATCTCCTAAAGAGAACGAATTAAAAATAATTGGGCCAGTCGATAATCTGCAAGTTTCACTAATGAGGTCCAATTATGATATTAATGAAATATTCTGAAACTGCTTTTAAATATGAACCGAATAAAATATTGATATCTACTCAATTAAAGCTCGAAATGTGGATGAACGACTGAAAACACAGTTTAAACCGATGGGTCTTGATATAATTGAAAGTTCATCTCCCGAGAGGGGTAAATACGAGATGTAAGTTTACACGAAGTTTGTAATTGCTGAAGTTAGATATTTGAACATTGAAGTTAAGATTTCTGTACATGTAATTCTTATGACAAAAGTTATGATAGAATTATTTTGCTATAATCCACGTTTGTTATGACTCTAGGTGATCAAAGTGTATTCCTACACTTTGACTAGCTAACCAAACAACGTTCACATACCTTATAGATGCTGGACCAGTAATCACACGTATTACAAAACGCCAACGCCTTTTTCTATAAATTACACTACCTGGGTGACCAAGCTCGGTAATTTTATAATTTTATATGAATATATAAAAAATGGAATTAAAAAAAGATTATTTGGAATTTATCCTTGTATTCTAAATTTGGGATTACCAGGTACCCAAATAAGCTATCAAGACTTTGACACTGACAGCGTTATTAAGGTTTGCTTTCTCGTAAAATTGTGGCAGTTTTTTTAGTACCTGAAAACAGGGATAAAACGAATTTTTTCTAAAATGAAACCTACCTAGCTAGATTTGTCCCCCCCAAAATCCCATACATGCTGAATTTCGTGAAAATCGTTAGAGCTTTTTCCGCGATTAAAATATGTTACCCCGGTATATGAGAAATAACTGTGCCAATTTTCGTCAATATTGGTTCATACTCACAAACCTTTGGCATTTATGATATTACTAGCGGCCTGCCCCTGCTTCGCACGGGCTATATAAAATATATAGTTGAAAAAAATGATTAAAATCGATCCAGTACCTAGTTTTGATTTATTCATTACTGCCCGTGGCCAGCACGCGTTAAATTTAGAGAAAAACAATTCCCCTCTCCCTATACCAAGAAGAATTCTTGCTATCTTTTGAATATCTAAATTGATATACTACTTATTTACTTATATATTTTTAAATTTTTCCCTATGAATTTTATTTTTACAATTAATTACAGAATGTCTTTATATACAACATTCACAGCATCCTTGTCATTAAACAAACTCTTGATATAGCTGCTAAATTCGAAGTGCTATAGGGCGAAGCGCGGCCTCCTCACGGCATTTTAAATCTGTAATATCTCCGTAAATGTTCACTTAAATTACATGCTGTAAACGGCCATATTGATCTATATTAAATCAACAATGTATTTAAGGTATTTAATTGGATAAGGATTAATGCTGAATTGTACGATATTTATTACAAACCTCAAAAATTACAGTATTTCTCTACTCCATATTGAATGGTATTATACATATAAACCTTCCTCTTGAATCACTCTATCTATTAAAAAAAACCGCATCAAAATCTGTTGCGTAGTTTTAAAGAAATAAGCATACATAAAGATATATGGACAAACAAAGAATGTGACTTTGTTTTATACTATGTAGTGATTAGAAAGTAGGACAAGATTAACTCATATATTAAAGATTTGTACATTTGAATGAATATACATATATACAACATATAGATAAGAGCTCGTCTGAAGTTAAACAACCGCCGAGAAATGTAAATATAGCAACATCGAGCACGCGAATTAATATCGGTAAACGATATTACACGCGAATGCTTATGCTCATTGTTCTGAGAATGAAATTGGGAGGTATCGAGACAAAATCGATTTTAAATAATAATAAATATATAGGACACTTACACACACGGTCATCCGTCCCCAAAATAAGTAACTTAATACTTGTGTTATGGTAGACGGACAACTGGTGAATATTAAATAATTTATAGAATTAGGCGTTACTTTGCGGAGATCCATAATACAAAAGTAATAATAAAATTATTTTGCTATAATCCGCGATGAAATCGCGGATTTTTCATCGCGGATTATAGCAAAATAATTTTAATATTACTTTTGGTGAATATTACTTATTTATTTTTTAAATACATACTTAAATACAAATATACACCCAGGCTCAAAGACCAACAAATTCATTTTATAGAAAATGTTGGCCCTCGGCGGGAATCGAACCCGCGAACCGTGGAGCTGAAGGCAGGATCACTACCCACTGCGCTAACGGGCCAGTCAAGATGTAAAGGCATCGATATCAGATTCGTATTAGATGGTATCGATTTATTATATTAAAATTCACAAATCGATATGGTTTTTTTGATGCGTCATTGCGTTGATATACGCGATTGGTTGACATTTTAATGCACAATTTCGTAACCAATTTTTATTTCATGGATAGTAATTTCAGTTTCGGAAATAGAATCCGGGACCTGATTAAAAAACATGACTGAAATCCCAACTTTAGTTTGAGATAGTAAAGCTATTTATAGAATTAGGCGTTGCTTCGCAGTGGTCCATAATCCGCGATAAAGTATATGAAATATATAAGTAAGTAAGTAACGGCCTGTTACTATCCCACTGCTGGGCATAGGCCTCTTCTCTCCGTTTTTTTTTTTTTGGAGAGAAGGATTGGACCTAAGACCTACCACGCTGCTCCAATGCGGATTGGTAGGTTACACATATCCCCAGAATTCTCTAGAGATACACAGGTTTCCTCACGATGTTTTCCTTCACCGAAAAGCGTGTGATAAATTGCAATTATCAATTAGACACATAAGTTTTACTAGAAAACTCATTGGTGCCTGCCCGGGGTTTGAACCCTAGACCTTCTCGAAAGAGGCGCACGGTGATACCGCTGGGCTACCACAGCTTTTTCGCTAGCTATAAAATATATATTTAATGCTAAATGTAGAGTTCACTATGTAACGATTTTGTCGTGGAGTCTCTCTCCTGATTTAAATTGCGACCAGCTACGCACTGCATTATATTATAATTTTTGATTTGTGGACAATTATAAATACATTATTGAAATTTTTCTTTTTGAAAAGAGTCACCGCCGAGTTTCTTCTCGGTAAGAGCACTATACCGAACCAGTCGTAGCTTCCCCCCCGGTAAGAAATGAGGTTGGTCTGTTCTATTCAGCCAGATACCACACGGCGGGTCGACTTACCTTCGTCGCCTTTAAACCTCATTAAGAAATGAGGGTGTTCTATTCTACTCAGCCGGATACCACACATCTACAGATAGCATTACATATATTTTGAATTTACTTAATCGCAGATTATAGCAAAATAATTTTATTACTTTTGCAGTTAAGCCAATTTGCTATATGAAAAATAAAACTATAGTCTAATAAAAGATTACTATATGTTTTAAAGAAGCTAAAAATATTTCGGAGTAATGCTTTGTATAAAATAAACGGAAATGTTTACAATAACGTCAAAGCTTCGATTTCGCGCGCCGAAAGTGTGCAAAACAGAAGGTCAAATGTATATATACATAATTATAAACCGAGTGATATTCGCGAATTCATAAGCGCCAATTTAAGTGTTTAAATACCTCAATAATAGAATTCAAATTCAAGTAAACTTTTAAACAAGCTTCGAAAAGCTGTTCCTACCGAGAAGAGCCAGCAAAAAGTTCGGCGGTTGCCCTTTTCGATATAATCTTATAACTAGTTACATTTAGACATTACTATCTTGTACAGTATCGAAGTCACAACTGCTTACATACCGAGATATAAAGGTTAACATATTTCCGATATTCCTTAGTAATAGGTGAAACTTAACTTCACTTTAAAACGTGTATCGCGAACATACAGACAGACAAGCGTGGCGGGAGACTTTGTTTTATATAAATCATAATTATGCTGCTCTTATCCCTCTCTAAATATACAACATGTTTTAAACACGTTGGTACGTGATTTGGATGGTTTTTACGACCGTCTGACGTCAACTAAACTTCGCTTAAAATCGCTTTTTACGACTCGATGAGAAATGAGTGTGGTCTATTGTACTTATCCAGATACAACAGGGAGGATCAACTTAGCTTAGTCGCCTTTTACGAAAAATCGGTAAGAAATGAGGGTGGTCTATTCTACTCAGGTGGATACCACACAGCGGACCTACTTTCCTTAGTCGCTTTTTACGACAATTCGGTAAGAAATGAGGTCAGTCTATTCTCCTCAGCCATGTACCACAGCGGGTCAACTTACCTTAGTTGCCTTTTACAACACCTCGCTATTTAATAAGGGTGGTCTATTCTACTTAGCCGGATACCACACGGCTGAACTTTGTTTATATAATATGAAATGATTTAGAATAAACTACATTAAGTGCATGTCTTCGTTTGACATGAGGAAGAAATAAACAGTTTTCATTTCATTTCATAACATAACAAATCACAATAACCAATTAATATTTAGTTTATAACTTAAGACAATAACAATAAGTAATATATTTTTGGCGCGAAAGATAAAATAAAACATAACAACATCGCTCTAGTCGCTATAAAATCTTTATCAAATACATTTCTGGCGCGACTCAGCTGCAGATATCGTGATACTTGTAATTTGTATTCTCATATAAGTTCATGACCGTGAGATATCAAGTATTAAACTACTTTTTTTTTGTTATTACAATATAGATAATAAAAGTACAACTGTTACTGTTATTATAAATTCTGCATGTATCAGTTCATCATCATCTTCCTGCCCTTATCCCACTCTAAGTGGGGTCGGCACAACATGTTATAAACATGCTGTACCATGATTTGGCTGCGTTTTTACGACCAGCCGCCTGCCTGACGTCAACTTACCTCTGTCGTATTTCACGACACCTCGGTAAGAAATGAGGTTGGTCCGTTCTACTCAGCCGGATACCACACGGCGGGTCGACTTACCTTAGTCGCCTTTTACGACACCTCGGTAAGAAAAGAGGGTGGTACTATTCTACTCAGCCGGATACCACACGGCGTTCTGCATGTATCAGTTATGAGAACGAATAGTACACTCTATATTTAGCATTACATACATTTTCTTCTATCGCGGATTATAGCAAAATAATATTCTCTTTAGTTTTGTATTATGGACCTCCGCAAAACGCTTAATTCTATAAAATATAAAAAGTTATAAATGTGAAAAAGTATGTATATCTGACTTTCTATATATCTGTAAAGCTTTCACAGGTAATCCGCTGAAGCAATATTGATGAAATATGGCACTATTAAAACTTATACACTGGGCTAAAATATGGGATAGACTAATTCCCGTTTTTCCTACGGGAACAAAAAAAAACGAATATAATATTAAAAAAATAACTAATAATCGATGGCTCAATACCATGATTATGCGCTATGTTATATTTATTTATATATTTATGTGCTATGTTTTATATACACTTCATACATCGCAGAATCAGAAATTGTTTTCCATCCTCCATTTTTAAAATTCTTTTGGTCACGGTATACCACACGGTGGGTCAACTTACCTTTGTCGTCTTTTACCATACCTCAATAAGAAAGAGGGTGGTTTGTTCCACTCAACCAGATACCACACGACGGGTAAACTTACCTTAGTCGCCTTTTACGACACCTCAGTAAGAAATGAGTGTGGTCTATACTACTCAGTCAGATACAACACGGCCGATCAACTTAGCTTAGACGCGTTTTACGACACCTCGGCAAGAAATAAAGGTGGCCTATTTTACTCAGGCAGATACCACAGCGGGTGAACTTACCTTTCGAGGTGATACCAACGAGTGAAGGTGGTCCATTCTACTCAGTCGGATTCCACACTGCAATATAGGCAAAAGCATCCCTAGTCATTACCACTATATACTATTCTAAATAAAAACCTACTCACAAGGCGGCGGATGTTTCTGCTGGTTGTTCCACACAACGATGATCTTGGCAAGGCTCGGCGTCCGGACTAACTTGGTGACCAGCGCGAACAGGCTGTCAACCCGGTCATAGGTCAATATGACCGCCGTGAAACCTGGCGACTTGGGCGCCGTCACCGGCAAGAACAGGGGGTTCACTGGGCCGTACTGTGTGGAAAATATATCATATTTAGCTACAAAATATATTAAGGGAATTAAAACAGAGAACATATAGAAGATGGAAATAAAGTCAACACTTTTGATCCACTGCTGTAACATACTAACATCCCCAGCCAGCTTGGCAGGGCTTAGTGAAAAAAAGAGTGAATACGCATTTCATTTTCCACCTTAGGTTGCATCTTTCGCTTCCTATGAGTCGAGATAGCAGCCAGGCGCTAGCCTTATCGTATAAAAAACAGTTTTAAGACATATTAATTACATAATCTTCTTCTTCTTCTTCGTCAACCGATAGACGTCCACTGTAGGACATAGGTCTCTTCACGGAGTCTTCAGCTCCCTGAGACCTTTTCTAAGTCGTTAGTCCACCTCGTAAGTAGTCCTGCCAACACAGCGTTTTCAGGTGCGGGGTCACCATTACAACATCTTAACTTCTCTTCTCTTCTCTTCTCGACACTATATAGCCCATCACCACCACTACTTTAGTTTCGCGACATGATGAGCTATGTCGGTGACTTTGGTTCTTCTACGGATCTACTTATTTCTTGATTAATCACGTAGAGATACTTCGAGCATAGCTCCATTGCCCGCTGAGTGACTCTGAGCTTTCTTACGATCATTCTTATAATTACATAATGAATAATAAAATAAAAAATTAAAAACTGTCATGCACGGTTAAAAAAATGGTCCGATCGCCACTAAGCTTTATAGGAATATCCGCTGGAACAATCTAAATATTGTCTGTAAATTTCATGTAATCAGTCAAGATCAGGATCATAAAAATGTTGTAAGGAGATTTGATCGCATAAATGTCTTTTGCTCCTAAAACCTGTATCGGACGCTCTATTAAAAATAGTCAATCACAACAATTTATCTTTCCCAAACACGCGCACATAGAGAGATAGAAAGAGGGGGGCGTGAGAGAGGTTGAGAGAATGAAGGTAGAATGTGCTTCTCTGCGTGTTACTACACGCGTAGAGAGAAGCACACACACAAAGAGAGATAAGCAGATATATACACAATGACATCAACGCAAGCACCCAAACTCACAAAGATATTGAAAACTATAAAAGCACCACGTGATCCATCTTCCTTTTTACCTGAGCCTATAATTTGAAGTCGAGAAAATACTAGATCAAACTAAAGGTCGTCCCATATTATGCAATAGTTCAAGAGCTCCATTTAAACTTTAGCGGCCGAAGAATAGAAAAACATGGGCTCGTCCGCAGAGCATTGTTAAAAGTTTAACAAGAAAAGTTCACAGAAATTATGTTCAATTAAGAATTTCCGAGGGAAACGGCGGGCTAATGTAAAAACCTATTTTGAAACTACTCGCACTCGATTCAAACTTATATAAGAGTTCAGAACGCAGACGAACGATCTTTCTATCTATATAATTTTTGAGTTTACTCCTTTAGAATCATTTTAGTAGTTTTACATTAATTTAACAACAAAAAATTAATTCGCCCCATCCGAAGAAATGTAAGTTTATTCTTCGAAAGAGGCGAATTTAGTAAGGAGTTACTTTTTTTTATAGCAAAATTTAGAACTATCTAAATTTCGCATGGCGATGGAGCGAGCTATGCTCGGAGTTTCTCTACGTGATCAAATCAGAAATGGGGAGATCCGTAGAAGAACCACAGTCACCGACATAGCTCAGCGGGTCGCGAAGCTAAAGTGGCGATGGGCGGGGCACATAGTGCGGAAAACCGATCGACGTTGGGGTCTCAAAGTGTTGGAATGGCGACCCCGCACCGGAAAGCGCAGTGTCGGAAGACCCCCTATTAGATGGACAGACGACCTCAAAGGGTCGCGGGGAGCCGCTGGATACAAGCGGCACAAATTCGTGTGTTCTGGAGATCCCATGAAGAGACCTATGTCCAGCAGTGGACGTCCATCGGTTGAAGAAGAAGAAGAAGAAATTTCGCATTAATTAACGGTTCGCATTAATCCATGATTAAATGAAATCTCTATAATGCTAAAAGCAGCTGATTCCATCCGTTTTCTTACATATAATATGTAGAAAATAGACAAACAGACTGGCGGACGGACGTATTTATAATATTTGATTGATATATTTAAAAAAAATATATCTCAGAAATTTTATATGAAATTTGATAGAACTTAGTTAATACAATTAAAAAAAGGAAAGTGCATACACCAAAGGAAAAATAAAAATACACAATCAATTGGTGTAAATAAATAAATTAAAATGTTAAATCGACGTTTACACATAACTGATTATATAGACTCAATATTACATTATGTCTCTATTACTTTATTCGCTTCTCATAAAAGTTTCTAATGAAACTCCGATAATTCAAATATAGAATCTGCTTTTCCGACCCATGTACTGAATAACCAAACGATGGGGGTTTGGTTTATCTTAATTACTGGACGGCGACGTAGGTTTCTTAATCTTAATCAAGAGACCCCATTATAGGTCATCACCGCTCTACAGGGATGGGCGGCGGGTATGTGGAACTCGCACAGACCAAAAAACCTGAGTACTCCACCACGCTGCTGTTGGGTAGAATAGGTTACCGTTGTACACATTGCCTTTATCCTCTCCAGCAGCAACTCTGAACCCCAGAGTGCGCCACCCCTGTCTTGAGGCTTCTTTAAATAGTAGCCCCTCCCTTTGCAAATCGATGCATCGGGAGCACCAGATGGATAAACTACATCGGGGACCTACTTCAACTGGGCATTCGATAAAACTCGTCTAGAACGCCCGAAACTCTCCATTAAGTCGGCATGCAATGGACTATAATCATATACCTACCATATTATCATTCACCTGTCTTAATCCCACTCTAAGTGGGGTCGGCACAACACGTTTTTCACTTCCATTCTCTCCTATCAATCATCAACTCTGGCGCTACTCCTTTCATATTCATGTCATTTACACAACCCATGCATCTCTTTTTTGGCCTTACGTGGTTACTTAACTCCGATAGTAAACTGCACGCTAATAAAGTAGTGAGGACAATCTAGCTTTATACAGAACGTGTCGTTGTAAACCGGCTCTGCTCTCATATAAGGAGAGATATAAATAGTTTATCGCGTGCAATGTTGACTAGGAAAACATCACAGGTGCACGTTAGTGAAATCGCGTGACATATGCTCATGTTTATCAATGATTCGCGCACGGCTAGGACACCGAGATAGGAATTGATATAGCGATTATTTCGTTAATCCATTTTATTATGGAAAACAAGTCTAAGGGCCAACACAAGTTACCAATAAACTGTCAGCTTATTCGGAACATATCTGACACATATCTCGGAATTTTGCGTTTCTGAGGTTTCTGATAGGCTTATTCAGCACTTACGGCCTGTTTCACAAGTTACTAATAAACTGTTAGTTAGCTTATTCACATACACATATCTCTGAATTTTGCGTTTCTCAGGTTTCTGCTAGACTTATTCAGAACTTAAAGACCTTAAAAAGTTAACAGGTAGGTCATGTAGCTTATCAGTATCAGATCAGTAACTTGTGAAACAGGCCCAAGTTACTGATAAAGTGTAGAATAGTTAAACGCACTTTAAGTCCCTAATAAGTTAAGAGGTAGATCATGTGGCTGTTATTTTGTTTATCTGCTGGATAGCAAATACCTATTTCAAAATGGCCGCGATTTTATTTTAATGCTTCACTTTTTATAGTCTCTTTTTAGAGACATTTAGTGCTACTTAGTTTCTTTAAGGGTTAACTATCCGACACTTTATCAGCAACTTGTGAAACAGGCCCTAAAAGAAATTCCTTTTGTACCGAAAGACTTTTATTGTAAGCGATGAAAGAAATTGCAAGGGGATTAGTGATCGCATAGCGGACCATATCGCAACGATAACGCTGCTATCCTCTGGATCTTTTCATTTGGGTCAAGTAGATAATACTTATAAAAGTGAGTAGTTGTGCTTGCGGCTTCGCCTGCGTGGAAATCAACGTATTATTAACCTGTCCTTATCCCACTCTAAGTGGGGTCGGCGCAATATGTTATAAACGTGTCACATGATTTAGCTACATATTTTACAAACAGCCGCCTGCCTGATGTCAACTTACATTATCACCATTTTACGAGACTCGGCCAAGAAAGAGGGTGGTCTATTCTACTTTACCGGAGACCACACGGTGGGCCAAGTTACCTTAGTCGCCTTTTACGACACCTCGGTAAGAAATGAGGTTGGCCTATTCTACGTTACCGGATACCACACGGTGGATCAACTCACCTTAGTCGCCTTTTCTCACTCAGAGAACTTTGCAAATCGGTACAGTTGTTACTAAGATTAGCGCGTTCAAACAAAGAAACAAACTCTTCAGCTTTATATATTAGTATAGACTATAGATATATAAGTTGTGGTAGCCCAGCGGTAGCACCGTGTGACTCTTTCGAGGAAGTAACGGGTTTAAACCCGGGCAGAGCAATGAGTTTTTCTGTTAAAACTTATGGGTCTAATTGATAATTGCAATTTATCACACGCTTTTCGGTGAAGGGTAACATCGTGAGGAAACCTGAATATCTGTGAGATTTCGGAGATATGTGTAACCTACCAATACGCATTGAAGCAGCGTGGTAAGTCTTAGCTGGAAACCTTCTCTTCAAAAACGGAGAGAAGAGCCCTATTCTCAGCAGCGGGACAGTAAAAGGCCGCTACTTATAGATATAGATAGTTTTTTTCATATTCTCGAAAAGATTTTTTACCATCTCTTAGTCATGTATATAAGTTTCAATTGCACATAATTTCATTCTTCACTCGGATACGCGTAAATCTCTCCATAACATGACCATTTCAATCAACTGGTCCTGTATACATTAGCAGATATCATCTACGCGAATATTTTGTATCTGACAAGCACTATATTGGCATGCGCAGATAGTGACTGATGTTTTAGTCCATTGATTTATATGATCGGCGATATACTAAGATATGCGCTTTTGATACATGTTTGTGTTATCTGGGATTTTCGCGACAGAGATTACATTATTTAAATGTGTGATGGATGACATATGCGTTTAAGAATCCTATTGCTAAAGAGATACCAGCCATTGGCAATTTAAAACCGCGTAATTCCCCAAGAGAAGTTAAAGGAACTAGGTTTTATTATTTATTTATTTATGTAAATGTAAATGTAAAAAATGTTGGAAAAAACATTATTGGAAAAAAGTGTACAAAGGTCAACTTATCCCTATGACAGAGATCTCTGCCAGCTAACCTACGAAGTGAGACAATTTATATTAAAGAAAAAGTTGGTACGCAAATATCAAACATTATTATATTAGATTCACGTTAGGAATGTGATATCCGGCTGAGTAGAATAGACTATCCTCTTTCTTACCGAGGCGTTGCAAAATGCGACCAAGGTAAGTAGACGTCAGGAAGGCGGCCGGCCGTAAAATAGTCAAACATGTGACTGCATGTTTATAAGATACAGGAGGATGATGGTATAAATTTGTCAATTTCCAAAATATATACACAGACCAGCATAACAAAAAATTTCCAATATACATAAATTTTTGTTTTTTAATAAAGGGGCCTATTAAACACACGATCATCAGTCCCCAAAAAAATTTAAAACTTGAGTTATGTGAGACAAGACGACTGAAAAATATACTACATATATATTTTTAAATACATACTTAAGAACATAAATACACCTAGAATCGAGGAATCAAAAAATTGTATTGTAGTAAATGTTGGCCTGAGCGGGAATCGAACTCACGACCCGCGGAGCTTAAAGTTGGTTCACTGTCAACTGCGTCAATATAAATGTACAAATGTGAAATAAAGTCTCCATCTACGGCCCGTAGTGAGAGTCGCAACAAATAATGTGAGAAAAGATAAAACTCATATACTTATCTTTGTCTGATCAAATAAAAAGAGATATAATAAGTTTCGTTTGCTTTCTCTTTATTGTCGATGGACAATTTTTTGGCTCGCTCCCGTACTCTTTGTTTTATACAGTAAAAACCCCTTATGGGTACCGCCGCCCGACGGGGACAGGCGGCAGTTATGTCGGACTCGCACCAACTAAAACGACCTGTGTGCTCCATCACGTTGCCGATGGCAAGGACAGGGTATCGTTGTACACATTAACCCCATCCCCGCAGACAGCTCTGATCCCAGAGACACCACCTCCGGTTAGGGACCTCTCAAAAGAGAAGTCCCCCTCCGCTAATCGATACATCGGGAGCACCAGATGCACCAACCGCCTAGGGGACCTGTAAGCCAGGTCAATATATATCCGCTCCCGTACTCTAGTATAATAACTACTTATAACATAAGAAAAAGGACAAGAAGTGAAATAATAATAATAATATAGCCGGTAATATAGAAAGAAATATCGGAACACTATGTACATAGATTAATATTTGCGCTCGAGATAACACGAAACTCATTAACCGTTTGTCTATGATAATAAAGTTATAAAAGCGAGCAAAAACTTAAACTTGTCATTTATTCGCGATGCATTCGCGCAACATCCACTCAATTAATAAATAAACATTTTATAAACGCACGCTTTTATCTCTGGACGTTAATTGAGAAACTCGGATCCAAAATGCAAAACATTTTATAACTTGAATGAGTCTTTCTGTACGAATATAATTATCTATGCTAATTTATTGTGTCTGCCTAACGATTCACCCCGGCTTCGTACTAGGGATGTGACTTAGAGTGGACAAATTTCGGTTACTGAATTCTCAATTTTTCATCCTTTAAAACAAACCAATTTGTAAGAAATTGAATAACTCAAATCGAGTAAATCGATTATTAAAATCGATTTTTTCTATAAGAAAATTTGTTTTATTAATAAAATGGTATTTAATTAGAATAGACTAAATAAATTGGATTAGTATGAATAAAAAAAAAACTAAACCGTTTGTTTCATCCAACAACGCATATCTTAAAAAACGAGAAAAAAGAATTAAAAAAAGAGAAAAAGAAGGTTATCAATTTATAAGGTTTATAAAATCAATCGATTATACAAATAAAATAATCGATGAATATAAATATCGATTATTTTTTTACATCTCTGCGTCGCCCGGATACAGAATATATAATGCTTTGAGGGATCCGCGATTTGAATCGTTTTTGCGCACGTCAATAGTTATTTTACGAGAACTGTTAATTCATTTACAGTTATTAATTCAATAAAAAGTCAAGTAACGGTCTGTTATTATCCTTACAGCTGGGTATAAGAGGAGCTCTTTCCGTTTTCGGAGAAAACGGATTTGACTTATCTCCAACCACGCTGATTCAATATGGATTGGCAGATTACATATATACCTGCAAATCTTTACAAATATGCAGGTTTCCTCACTATATTTCCCTTTCCCGAAAATCGTGAAATAGCAATTATCTATTAGAAACAATTTTAACAGAAAAACTCATAAGTGCCTGCCCGATGTTTGAACCTGTAACTCTCTAAAAAAAAAGCACTGTTTCACCGCCAAGCTATGACAGTTACATATACGTACATATTTATATGCTATTGTATATAAAACGTCTGTATAAAACATATGCTTTGGAGGTCGTCTTTTGTAGTATAACGCTGCTATAAAGGCGGGGTACGGCAGCTTAGTTATTTTTAGTTTCACAGAGGCGACAACTTTGACACGTTTATCTCAGTACAATGCCTCCTCGGTCTTAATGGGCTTATCTTATAACTGAAGCTGGAAGGTTCCGACGAATCGGATTTGCGAGTGACTCAAAGGTTTTATAACTTGACATGTTGAAGATTGATATTCGACTTTATCAGATCCGAAACTTCCCATTGATTTATGATCGTTAAATAATTTATAAAATTAGGCGTTACTTTGCGGAGATCCATAATACAAATCTATACTATACTAATATATAAAGCTTAGCTGTGTGGTATCCGGCTGAATAGAATAGTACCTCCCTCATTTATTACCGAGGTGTCGTAAAATACGACAGAGGTAAGTTGACGTCAGGCAGGCGGCCGGTCGCCAAAACGCAGCCAAATCATGTGATAGCATTTTAATAACATGTTGTGCCGACCCCACTTAGAGTGGGATAAGGGCAGGAAGATGATGACTTATGTATAAAGCTGAACTGTTTGTTTCGTTGATTGTTTGAACGCGCTAATCTCAGAAACTACTGGACCCATTAGAAAAAATATTTTAGTGTAAGATAGCCCATTTATCGAGGAAGGCTAGAGGCTATAGGCCGCCTCTTCGTGAGTTAAGTTCAATATCTAGCTTTAAGAGTAAGTTCAAGGAGTTTTTGCTGAATCAACAACTAGGCCGCTAAATGAGCTTTATACTCCGCCTCCCGAGTTTCCGCTTTCGAGTCTGGGTTATAGTTTAATAGTTTAATTTTTCTTTTAAAATACCGCACGTTTACCTTCATTTACTTATTTTTACCATTATAATAAGCTTCCATTTCTATTAAGTGATAGTTATAAGTACGTCTCATTCTCTTCTTTTTAGTAGAATATATGATAGAAATAGTTAGTTTTATATAATAGGTTTACATATCGTGTTTTTTAATCTAATCCAGTTGTCACTGTCGTCCAGAAACGGTAGGATGTAACTGAAAATCAGTGCCAAGGTTTTGCCTTAGCAAAAGCTGAGTGACATACCGTTTTGCATGTCACACTTCCATGCATGAATAATAGGGGCGGGACACGTATGTTTTTAGTTATTTTTGTATGTTTTTAAATATTCTAAATTTAATTTAACTTTCTTATTTCTTTTAAATTTATTTACTTATTTTTAATTTTATTTTAATTGTTTATTACTTTTTTTTTCTCTTTGTTATGATATTTAATTGTTTGTGTGCATGAAAGTGTTATATGTAAATAAATGCTGTTTGATTTGTTTTGATTTGATTTGATATAACATAACGCTAAGATGAATAGCAAACAACAATAAAAAAATAGTATGAAAACGAAAAAAATTTAAGCTTTTCTTGCGTGCGTAAGTAAGTTCGTAAGTAAACGGTAAAATTTATTCAAAAATCATGTATTACAAAATTGTTCGCCTCTAAGAGTTTTAAATAAACGTCCGCGACAACATATGTCTAGCTTTTAAGGTTGACCCACTTTAAACATTTTTATGGTTATCAAACACTATATTACGGTTTTAATCTTTCCACGCGGGCGGAACCGCTGGCAATTGCTAGTATACAAAAAAAAATAATATGATAATACTGTTTGATCGTAATGCCATTAATTCTACAAATTAAAAAGATTTGAAATAATTACAACAAATTTGTTTGTAAAGCCGTTTTTTTATATTTTTCTAGCGGACCTGGCGAACTTTATTTTACCATATAAATTATTTCTGTTGTATTTCTAGGGTACCTTATAAAAAATAATTATGTCCAAAAATTAAAAATATTAGAGGCAATTTTCCGAGCAGGCTGAGTTCAAAAGCACTTGTATACAAGTTTATTTGAATCAAGTATATTATGAATTTAATTAAACAACATTGTAACTAAAGACATGTTGTACAAATTGCTACTTATAAACCTTGAAAACAACAAAGTTAACAAACTAAACTCCGGCAATCTTGCTACGAAAGCTCCAAAATTGAGCAAGGCCGGATTTGCAGATGACTCAAGACTTTCCAAACTTGACACATTTACTTATTTGAAGATTGATATACGAATATCAAAACCAAACCATCTACATTTGATTTATGACTGTGACGCTTTCAAATCTAAATCCATACCACAAATGTGATAGTCACTTGTTTTTGTTCGTTTATCGTCGGTTATGCTCATCAGTTGATTAGCTAGATATTTTACGACCGGCCGCCTTCCTGACGTCAACTTACCTTAGTCGCCTTTTGCGATACAAAGTAAGAAAGAAGGCAGTCTGTTCTACTCAGTCAGATACCACACGATGAGTCAATTTACCTTAGTCGCCTTTTGCGACTCCTCGGTTAGAAAGAGGGTGGTCTATTCTACTCGGTCAAATACCACACGGTGGGTCAACTTAGCTTAGACTCCTTTTACGACCCCTCGGTAAGAAATGAGGGTGGTCTATTCTACTAAGCCGGATACCACACGACGAGTCAACTTACCTTAGCGCCTTTTGCGACTCCTCGGTTATAAAAGAGGGTAGTCTATTCTACTCAGTCAGATACCACACGGCATCCTAATGAATCAATATTATGCGATGTTAATAATAAAAAAAGTAACAACTTCAGAGGTTTTCGCTGAATAGTTGGATCAAGAGGCGGATCCAGAAGACACTTACTTGAAACGGCGATACCGGCTATTATATGTCAAAAGAGACCTCATTTGTTACGTTATCTCGTGAAAGTAGTAATCACAGCTAAAATGTGTATGTATTATTTACTTTTACCACGTCCTAATAAGGCATAGGATCAATGTGATTCTCGATGCGGAGATTGTTAATAGCTATAGCACTATATACATTTTTTTTACCCACAACTTTTTCTGTCAAAATCGAAAAGCGAAATATTAAAAAGATGTCCACGCAAATATTTCAACAATAGTGGAGTGGCCAAATCATTTATCAGGACAAAAACACTGCTACGTACAATATGTTTAGCGATTTTCAGTTAATTTCCTTATCATTTTATACTTAGCAGTAATTACTAACTTCTAACAAACAACATGACTCATTTATAATTTATAGAATTAGGCGTTACTTTGCGGAGATCCATAATACAAAAGTAATAATAAAATTATTTTGCTATAATCCGCGATGAAGTAAAATAGAAAATATATATAATGCTTAATGCAGAGTGGACAATCGGTTATCATACCTGATACATGCAGGAGTCGTAAAAAACACATGCACACACCTCCACCACCGCCACCGTGATACACAAGCACTATATACGTTCACTATCACAAACTCAACAATCGTTTCGCCCCGCAACCGAAGCATCGTCAGGAGATAGACTCCACGACCAAAATCGCAAAGCGAAGCAATATCTTTTTTTTTTCGAATATGACTAATGCTGTTAGCCCTAATGGCTTTGACAGCGTCACCGATAAGACGGGCGAGCGCTGAAGCATCGCCGAGAAGAAATGGATGATACATGCGGGTGCATTACAAGCACCCGCGCTACAGGGGGCGTCGCCTTAAGGGTGTCTCCTGCGAGACCGAACCTCGGCTTAAGGCGGCGCGTTTTTGGAGGGCTGCATCTAATAAATGACTTGGAAGAAGTCTGCGTCACGGCGGCCTCGGCAGAGGGCTGCGGCCGCTTGACACAAGCAAGCGGGGACCTCGTCTTCGCCGGCGAAGACGCTGTTTGTGTGCGTGTTGTGTGTATAACTTGTTGGATGCTGTTATAGCATCGTCGGGGTCGTTAAGGACGCTCTTCGGGCGCCTGTGAATCTTGTTGGGGTGCCTGAACGCCTTATAGTTGGACGCGGCCACTATAAGGGGGTTTGGGTGGATGGACGCTTTCTCGAAGTAAGTCGTCGAGAATCGTCTGAAAAGATCGGCTATCGTGGGTAGGTCGAGATCTCTATGGAGGTTCACGTTGCGCACGAACCACGGACAGCCAGTGGCTGTACGCATGAATCGATTTTGAAGTGTCTGCAACGGACACAGTCGTGATTTCGGAACGTGCGCGAACGCGACGCTCGCATAGGTCATAATGGGTCTGATGCAAGTTTTGTAAAGTGTCACTTTGTTGCGAAGTGACAGTTTACTTGTCTTGCACAGTATCGGATAGAGGCGTCCCATGGCGAACGCTGCCCGGTTACGGACAACGCGGATGTGTCGGATAAAGGATAGGGTCGGTTGGAGGATGACACCTAAGTATTTGATTTCCTTTTGCCAATCTATGTATTTGTTGTATATGGAGACTCTAGGGGGCGTCCGGATGAAGTCCATGGCTCTCCTAGATCTCGCAAAGAACATTGCTGCGCTTTTATCGGGATTAATTTCGATTCTCCACCGGCGGAACCAGCTTCCGAGCTGGTTGGTTGCTCTTTGGAGCCTATCATTTATGGTTATGGGATCTCTACAGGTGGTATAGATTGCGGTATCGTCCGCGAACATGGCTAAGTGGGTGACTGCACTAGTTTTAGTGGAGAATCGTGGGATGTCACTCGTATAGAGCGAGTAGAGGAACGGTGCGAGTACCGAACCTTGGGGGACTCCGGCGCGTAAGGTGCGTCTTGAGGAGAGCGCACCATCAATACGATATCTGAATGAGCGATTAGTAAGATAATCGCGAATGATAAGTACGAGTCTATCGGGGATTCCTAGGTTCGCGAGTTTGTATATTAGACCCGCATGCCATACCTTATCGAAGGCTTTGGCGACATCGAAGAAGACAGTACCGGTGTACCGTTTTTTGCCGAAGCCATTGAGGACGGCTTCGGTAAGTCGGTGTACTTGTTGTACCGCGGTGTGTTTAGCGCGGAAGCCGAATTGCTCATCCGGTATGAGCTTCATCGACTCCATGAACGTTATGAGTCTAGCGAGGATTACTCGCTCGTAGACTTTCCCTAAGCTGTTGAGCAGACTGATGGGTCGATAGCTGCTCGGGAGATTACTGGGTTTTCCCGGTTTACGAATCCCTATTACTATTGCTTCCTTCCATTCGTCGGGGAAGGAGCAACCTAACAGGAGGGCATTGAAAATCAATACTAATAGGTTTATCAGTTGGTCAGGGAGGCACTTGAGTGCTTTGTTGGATATGGAGTCGGGGCCTGGGGACTTGCGGGTCTTCAGGTTTTGGATAATGGAACGGACTTCCTCTCCGGTGGTGGGAGTGAGCGGCTCGCTTTCGGGAGCCTTCGCGGATATCCTAGCCGCCGCCATTTCCACTTCCGAGTGGAATTCGGCGTGTTCGGGATGACTGGGATTGTTTGTACATTGTCCCTCAAGACTGTCAGCCAAGCATTCGGCCTTATCGATGTCGTCAAAAGCGACCGGACGGTTTAAACGTAACAATGGAGGTGTAGCTGCACACTGGTCTCCTCTCAGGGATTTCGCCAGTTTCCAGAAAGCCAGGTGACTCGGCGAGATCTCTGAGAGTTTGTTGTCCCAGGCGGACTGACGGTTGAGGCTGAGTTTTTCTCTAACCTCTCTTTGAAGTCGCCGGAGTGTTCTCCGGTTATCGTCTGTCGGGTATGCGTCATGGGCCCTAGTGGCGGCACGTTTACGTCTAAGTAGGTCGCGCAGGTCGTCCGGTAGTCTCCCACGACCGCGGTCGTCGGGGACTTCCTTGGAGCAACGCTCGAGTGAGTCTGTTATATG
The DNA here is from genome assembly GCA_947086495.1 of Morpho achilles. Taxonomy (NCBI): domain Eukaryota; kingdom Metazoa; phylum Arthropoda; class Insecta; order Lepidoptera; family Nymphalidae; genus Morpho; species Morpho achilles. The sequence continues at coordinate 15,461,799 of CAMTZB010000014.1, read as the reverse complement.
TTTCGTAAGGTGGGTAACAGCGAACTTGGCACTATCCACGGAGTCTATCTTGTCAGGAATTTGATCTAGGTGGTCTGAGTTTAGGGACTGGAGTTTCCCGCCTAATTTACTCCAGTCGATTATCGTTTTCGTGGGAGGGGTCGTGGAGGTAGATTGCCCTAACTGAATTAGAACCGGACGGTGGTCCGAGTCTAATTCATGCAGGACGTCTATGGAACGTAACTGGAGAGCTACATTTTTGAAAATGTATATATCTAACACATCTGCTCTGTTTGGATCCCCGTTAGGCGGGTATCTGGTGGGCTCGTTAGGGGCTATCACCTCAAAAGCGAGGTTTGGAAGGCCGTTGAGACCTTGGAGTATTGTGCCGTTCCGGTTGGTTCGGCGAGAGTTCCATTGGCCATGTTTGGAGTTGAAGTCTCCGGCCAGTATTACAGAGTCGCCTAGTGCGAGAAGGGTGCGGACGTCTCTTTCGAGTACCCGTTTGGTCGGACTGAGGTATACTGATGCTAGTATGATCGACTGATGGCCGGTCATACCCACCTGACAGACTGAAGCCTCCATGTTAGTGAGCTTTGGGGAATCAAGGGGGGAGCATAGGAGGGCTCTTTTGTAGTAAATGAGCGTGCCGCCTTTTTTGGATGACAGACGGTCATTTCTAATCAAACAGTAGTTCGCAATATTGGGATTGCGAAATTGGGGTTTTAAGAAGGATTCTTGTATTAGAAGAATATCTATGTCGTGTGCAACTACGAAATCGCGGACTTCGTCCATGTGTCTGATAAGCCCGTCTGCGTTGTACGTGACTAGCTTGAGGGAGTGGGGCTTGACCCTACCCAGTGAGGGTTTAAGCTTAAAGCCTAGAGATGGCCTGCACCAAACTAGAGTGTTCGAGCAAGGCCATTAATCTGTTTTGAGGATTACTCCTCAGCTTGTTTGCCAAAATTGACAGCTCCGTAGTGTCAATTTTGGTTACTATATCGCAAACAAGTTTCATGTCGTCCATGAAACTCGTTGCTGGAGAGGCGGCTGTCGCTTTAGGAGCGGCAGCTCTTGTATTGGAGCTCAAGATGGCGGCGGCGGGTTTCGCTACCGTCTCCTGAGCCGGTTTTACTGGCACAGCCGGCTCGGATGCCGGTTTCCTGTGCCAGGGGTTTGAAGTGGGGAGAGGCGCGGGGACGAACCTCTCAGCTGGTTTGGGGGCGGTACGGTCCGCCTTTTTACGGGTGGTCCTTCTGCCCCCTCGTTTTGCCCTAAGCGGGACTTTCGGGCAGCCGCGATAGCTCGCGGGGTGCCCTTGGGTCCTGCAGAGGACACAGCTGGGAGGTTCCTCGGACGGAACCGTTCTGGGGCAATCGGCAGTGCCGTGATCGCCCAGGCACTTGACGCACCTAGGTCGTGCGGTGCAGTTGCGCTGCGAGTGGCCGTAAAGCTGGCAGCGATGGCACTGCCCCATTACCCCACGTGTACGCGGCGTTTCTATACGCAGACCCGACAGTCTGCATATCGTTGTTACGTTGAAGACACGTTTGCCTTCAGGACTGAGGTCGAGGACCGCGAGACAAAGTTCATAAGGAACTTTGGTTCTATGATGGTACATACGGTGTACCTGTCTAATTGGGAGACCCTGGCTGAGGAGGTCGTTTTTGATATGCTCGATATCGAGCTCTACTGGAAGCCCGCGGATGACAACGCGAAGTTCGCGCTCGTCTTCTAGGGCGTACGTGTGATAGCCGATCTTTTCGGCATCCAGGAGCGTCGTGAGGCGACGGTGGTCCGCTGAGGACGGACACTGAACCATTATGCCCTGGCTTGTGGACCGGGCAGAAGTAAATGGAATGGACGAGCTGTCCATGCGCGGGATTAACCGGTTCCACGCGTCTTTTTCCCTAACAAATAGGGGCGGCACCTTCTCCTTCCTCTCCGTCATAGGCGAGTCCTGTGTGGAGTCGGTCTGTCTGGTCATGGCCTGTGAGGCAGGCTGGGGTTTGGGGGTGGGACGCGGAGCAGGTGCACCTGCGCTGTTTGTGGCCCTTTTGGGCGGGACGGTCTTGGGAGCCTTCAGCTTTCGCTTCTGGCTCTTTGATAGGACGGCGGTGAAGCCGTCGTCCTCGTCTGAGGCGGATGACGCCGAGCGGGATGGGGACTCCGAAGCATCGGATGCTTCGGCTTCCTCACCGGACTCTGAGGGAGTCTCGGATTCCGAATCGGATTGCTCCTCCACTTCCATGTCAGGAGACACGGGGCGGGAGCGTGGTTTGGCCTTTTCCGCAGAGGGGGGAGAAGGTGCTGCCGGGCTGCCACTCTGGCCCTGAGGGGGCGGGAGGGCCTTGGTGAGCTCCACCAAAATGGCGGGGTGGTGCGCCTGAAGGAACGCGAAAATCGCGTCCAGTATCGGTTGCCCTGTGGGGCGCAGGGTGGGGGCCATATTGGCCCGCTAGTGTGGGGGTGGCCTCCCTGCCGGAGGGCAGGGAGGTGTGTACCTAAGAAAAAATCTAGGTCTTAGTCTCTCTCCCTTCGGGGGAAAGAGGTGAGTACCTAAATTAAAAATTAGTGTACTTACGCACGGACGGAACCACCTACGGCAAGTGTTATGCGTGAAGCACCACACTACCTAATCGAAGCACAGTGACACTAACACAATCCACTTGCACAGGAACGAACAACACTGACAGTCCAGAGTCCTTGAGCACTTTCACAATCTAACGCGGCAGGGGCGTGAGTCGGGCGGGGGGAGCGGCAACCGGATTGCGCTCGACCGAGACATCCGCACGCTACGGCGGCGATCGATGGAATGACGGACTTGGAAGCAATATCCAAATAAGTTTAGTTATATACTAATCGGTTCAACCCCACCCTTTATTTTATTTGCGAACAAGTGTAACAAGCTTGAACTAGAAACATTTATCTGCTCGTTAATGAGGGTGCCATTGTTATGTTTAATAATCTCAAGGTTTTCCAATAGGCTGAGCTTCAGTCCTTTATTGGAACACGTGTGCAATACTTCGAAACTATGGTCATTAGGGACTTTATGACCGCTTTCTATCAGATGTTTGGCGAAATGTGAATTTTGTGGTTTATTATTCCTGAAGGCAGCCATATGTTCTTTAAAACGGGTTTCAAAATTACGACCAGTCTGACCCACATATGTATCATTGCATTCAGGACATTTTATTTTATAAACACCACACTTTTTCGCGCTTGGTAATTTATCTTTATTATTGCACAGAATCTTTTTTAAAGAGTTATTACTTTTAAAACCTAATTTTATATTTGATTTGGATTTAAATATAGCTGAAATTCGTTCTGACAATGCTCCAAAATAGGTCAGACTGGCTTTGTACTTATTATCTTTGTAATGTGGCACCGCGTACAAGTGTTTTGCCAATTGCAACTTCTGTTTATTTTTTAATATGTTATGTACTAATTGCTTATCATAGCCATTAGAATGCGCCATCTGGTTGATTATTTGAAGCTCTTTGTTAAAATTCTTCTCGCAAAGAGGGACTGATAAGAGTCTATGTATATGACTGTGAAAGGCGGCAAGTTTGTGTTGCCAGGGGTGAAAAGAAGAAGCAGGTATGATCGTATCCGTGTAGGTTGGTTTGCGAAAGATCTCAAACATATGTTCATTATTGGACCGTGTAATAGTAAGGTCAAGAAAATTAAGCGAGTTATTCTGCTCTGATTCTAATTTGAAACTGATTTTGGGATGTTTGGAATTGATATTATTAATGAAAATATCAAGTTGTCTATCCGTACCCGTCCAGCATATAATTATGTCATCTACATATCTATAATAGTAAAGGATGTTTTTATTTTGGACAATATTTTGATTTTCAAAGTGGTCCATGAAAATTTCAGCCATAAGTGGACTTAAAGGGGAGCCCATAGCTAAACCATCCTTTTGATGAAAGTAATGGTCATTGAATCGAAAATAATTTTGTTCCATACATAATTCTGTTAATTCTATTATTTCTGAAATCTCTCCAGGGTGTAAACACTTTTTCTCGAGTAATGTGGTCAAAATGTTTAATGTTTCTTTGTATGGAACATTCGTGAATAAACTATCAACATCAAGTGATATTAATTTACATTTATTTGGTAATTTTATGTGCTTAATTTTGTCGACCAGCTGGAGACTGTTTTTAAGGGCATGTATTGGCTGAAAGGATGTTTTTGACGGTATGATTGAATTTAAATATTTAGCTAGTTTATATGCTGGGGCGCCTAAGTATGAGACAACTGGACGTATAGGGATATTATTTTTGTGGATTTTTGGCAAACCATACAACATCGGAGAGCGAGGATTCATCTCAGTGACCCTCAGTTTAGATGAGTTGTTGGGAAGTATATACTGAGTATTATTTACAATTTCTTTAAAAGACTGTGTAAATTTTTTGGTAGGATCTGAGGGTAACTTGACGAATTCTTCACTTTGGATAACATCGTTAACTTTTTCCAAATAAATGTCGCGTTTTAAAATGACTACGGTATTTCCTTTGTCGGCTTTAGAAATGACAAGGTTGTTGTTCGATATAGTTTTTTGAAGAGACTTAAGAGTTTTAGATTCAGCATTAAATGAGGGACAGATGGGGGTTGTTTTTATTTCTTGAGCGACTAAATTCCTAACAATGTTATCCTCTTTGTTAACGATCACTGCTAGTTCGGCATCGATAGCTAGGGTTTCTAACGATTTCTCACAGATGTTGTGGGGAATGTTATATTTTAAGCCTTTCTCTAAAAGTGTCATTTCAATGGCTGGGATGGAAACATCTGAGAGGTTCTTTTTTAGAGAGGTTTATCCCCGAGTAAAGAACCTCTCAGATGTTTCCATCCCAGCCATTGAAATGACACTTTTAGAGAAAGGCTTAAAATATAACATTCCCCACAACATCTGTGAGAAATCGTTAGAAACCCTAGCTATCGATGCCGAACTAGCAGTGATCGTTAACAAAGAGGATAACATTGTTAGGAATTTAGTCGCTCAAGAAATAAAAACAACCCCCATCTGTCCCTCATTTAATGCTGAATCTAAAACTCTTAAGTCTCTTCAAAAAACTATATCGAACAACAACCTTGTCATTTCTAAAGCCGACAAAGGAAATACCGTAGTCATTTTAAAACGCGACATTTATTTGGAAAAAGTTAACGATGTTATCCAAAGTGAAGAATTCGTCAAGTTACCCTCAGATCCTACCAAAAAATTTACACAGTCTTTTAAAGAAATTGTAAATAATACTCAGTATATACTTCCCAACAACTCATCTAAACTGAGGGTCACTGAGATGAATCCTCGCTCTCCGATGTTGTATGGTTTGCCAAAAATCCACAAAAATAATATCCCTATACGTCCAGTTGTCTCATACTTAGGCGCCCCAGCATATAAACTAGCTAAATATTTAAATTCAATCATACCGTCAAAAACATCCTTTCAGCCAATACATGCCCTTAAAAACAGTCTCCAGCTGGTCGACAAAATTAAGCACATAAAATTACCAAATAAATGTAAATTAATATCACTTGATGTTGATAGTTTATTCACGAATGTTCCATACAAAGAAACATTAAACATTTTGACCACATTACTCGAGAAAAAGTGTTTACACCCTGGAGAGATTTCAGAAATAATAGAATTAACAGAATTATGTATGGAACAAAATTATTTTCGATTCAATGACCATTACTTTCATCAAAAGGATGGTTTAGCTATGGGCTCCCCTTTAAGTCCACTTATGGCTGAAATTTTCATGGACCACTTTGAAAATCAAAATATTGTCCAAAATAAAAACATCCTTTACTATTATAGATATGTAGATGACATAATTATATGCTGGACGGGTACGGATAGACAACTTGATATTTTCATTAATAATATCAATTCCAAACATCCCAAAATCAGTTTCAAATTAGAATCAGAGCAGAATAACTCGCTTAATTTTCTTGACCTTACTATTACACGGTCCAATAATGAACATATGTTTGAGATCTTTCGCAAACCAACCTACACGGATACGATCATACCTGCTTCTTCTTTTCACCCCTGGCAACACAAACTTGCCGCCTTTCACAGTCATATACATAGACTCTTATCAGTCCCTCTTTGCGAGAAGAATTTTAACAAAGAGCTTCAAATAATCAACCAGATGGCGCATTCTAATGGCTATGATAAGCAATTAGTACATAACATATTAAAAAATAAACAGAAGTTGCAATTGGCAAAACACTTGTACGCGGTGCCACATTACAAAGATAATAAGTACAAAGCCAGTCTGACCTATTTTGGAGCATTGTCAGAACGAATTTCAGCTATATTTAAATCCAAATCAAATATAAAATTAGGTTTTAAAAGTAATAACTCTTTAAAAAAGATTCTGTGCAATAATAAAGATAAATTACCAAGCGCGAAAAAGTGTGGTGTTTATAAAATAAAATGTCCTGAATGCAATGATACATATGTGGGTCAGACTGGTCGTAATTTTGAAACCCGTTTTAAAGAACATATGGCTGCCTTCAGGAATAATAAACCACAAAATTCACATTTCGCCAAACATCTGATAGAAAGCGGTCATAAAGTCCCTAATGACCATAGTTTCGAAGTATTGCACACGTGTTCCAATAAAGGACTGAAGCTCAGCCTATTGGAAAACCTTGAGATTATTAAACATAACAATGGCACCCTCATTAACGAGCAGATAAATGTTTCTAGTTCAAGCTTGTTACACTTGTTCGCAAATAAAATAAAGGGTGGGGTTGAACCGATTAGTATATAACTAAACTTATTTGGATATTGCTTCGCTTTGCGATTTTGGTCGTGGAGTCTATCTCCTGACGATGCTTCGGTTGCGGGGCGAAACGATTGTTGAGTTTGTGATAGTGAACGTATATAGTGCTTGTGTATCACGGTGGCGGTGGTGGAGGTGTGTGCATGTGTTTTTTACGACTCCTGCATGTATCAGGTATGATAACCGATTGTCCACTCTGCATTAAGCATTATATATATTTTCTATTTTACTTCATCGCGGATTATAGCAAAATAATTTTATTATTACTTTTGCAACATGACTCAAGTCCCAGGGGAAAGATATCGAGTTTACATTCTAAACAAACAAACTAATTTCTGAACTACTGAACTAGACTTTATCTCAAAAAGCTGGCCAGTATAATATTAATCTCAAGAAAGCAGGTCCTAAATGCCCATGTTTACTTTATCTTCTTCTTCTTAAGGTTCTTAAGGTGCCATCTTATCTCTCAGTTCGACGATCGAAGGCAATTTGGACTTTGAATACCACTGCCGCGAATAAAGAACGGATTCTTTTGCCAAATCACTAACGTATATTTTAAGCTTTTATTTAATTTGCCGTCTATGTATGTGAAGGTGGAATCATCCAAGTTAAGTTTAACCCATTTCCCGATGTCCGATTGTGCTGAAATTTTATTTTTCCAGTTCCGATGACAATTTGAGTTTATGAAACATGACCTGATGCCGCTGCAGGATTGGCTCTGGACAGAGGGAAGTTCTCAACGATTAACAGTACGAACAAGATATTTTGTTGAAAGCTTTTATTCAACTTGAAATGTACGTATGTGAAGATGGAATCTTGCAAGTTAAATTTGACAAATTTCTCGAGGTCCGATTGAGCTGAAATTTTACATACTAGTCCAGTCCCGAATATATTTTATGATTATGATAAGCATGATTTGATGCCTGGATTGGCTCAAGAGGAGGCAACTCCTCAACGGTTAACAGTATGGACATGAAATTTAGTTTGTTTAATAAATAAAAACTTTACTTACCAAATACTCGGGCATATTCCAATCTTCATACATCCTGGCTGCCAGCGGAAACACATTCTCGTTTATAATCTCCAAAGTAGTGAGCGTTATCTTCTCAATACTGGCGAAATATCTCTCGTAAACCCAACGCAGCTGCCAGTACAGCTCGCCGCGTCGCTCCTTACTAACCGCGTGCACTATCTTCAGCAAATTCTTAATATTCTCTTCAGGTACAAATAAGGCTATCTTATTCCAATCTACGTGGGAACTAAATGGCATGACTATATCGTCCGCAATCACTATGGGTATACACTGCGACGCAATAACGTCCATCAACACCGATTGTGCTAGTCTTGCGCTACGCAGCACCAAACAAAACATACCGTCTTTCAACACATCCGGATATTCGAACATTCTGCCCGTCGTATATTCGCATCTCTTAGTATAATCTACCCCAACATTCTTACATCTATTGAGCAATAATAAATCGTTCGACGACGACGCTATGCTCTGCAGTTGCTCTAAGTAATCCTCTGGTATATTCAGCTGTGTTGATATTATCATGTATTTCTTTTCTGATGGCTGGGAGCTGTCAATACTGTGTGCTATATGGCTGTATAGGGGCAAGGATATGTCGAAGCCATATCTGAACGTCCACGTATTGAAACCTGCCCCTGCTATAATGGCCATGCTAGTGTCGAGATCGATAACTGTGTTGTAATTCGGAGGGACACCAGGCACCATATTAAAAATGAGATGATTCTCACCATTGTTCCAGCTAAAAAAGTTTTAGTATGCAGATAACTGTTCAATAGAATTTTATGTTTGTTACAATTTTAATTTTATGTACGCCGTGTGGTATCCGGCTGAATAGAATAGTACGAACCTCATTTCTTACCGAGGTGTCGTAATAGGCAACTAAGGTAAGTTGACCCACCGTATACGGTTTAGTAAAATAGACCATCCTCTTTCTTACTGAGGTGTCTTAAAAAACGACTAAGGTAAGTTGACGTCAGGCAGGCGGCCGGTCGTAAAAACGCAGCCAAATTATGTGACAGCATGTTTATAACAATGTTGTGCCGACCCCACTTAGAGTGGGATAAGGGCAGGGGGATGATGACAATTTTAATTTTGTCTTTATGGAGACAATATAAAAGTAATAATAAAAAATTTTTTTGCTATAATAAGGGATAAAATAAATGTTTATGCTTGCGTATTGTTGGACGTATGGTATCCGGCTGAGTAGAATAGACAACCCCCATTTCTTATCGAGGTGTCGTAAAAGGCGACTAACGTAAGTTGAATCGCCGTGTGGAGTCCGGCTGCGTAGAATTGACCACTCTCATTTATTACTTAGGAGTCGTTAAAGGCGACTCAGGTATGTTGGTGTTACATAGGTGGCCGTAAAATACATAGCCAAATATTTGTAACATGTTGCGACATGTCCGACTTTTTAATACTTATATTTCTTAAACTTTATTTAATAGATAAAATTAACTGCATTTGAATCAATAAAGAGTTAAATGTCTATACTAATTTGTATACAATGGGCATGCACAGAATTAAATCATATTCAAATCAAGTAAGAATGCATTTAACATTTGTTACATTTTAATTTGTATGCAAATGGGAACAGTATTGGTCATAGATATTTTGCTGTGTAGTATACAAATACCAAACGCCATGTGTTATCCGGCTGAGTAGAATAGACCACCCTTATATCTTTCAGGTGTCAAGATCAAGGTGACTTTTGAAAGTAGATGTTTAAAAGGCAGCCGGTCAAAAAATAATTAGCCAAAACATGTTGTGCCAACCCCACTTACGAGTGGTATTAAGGCAGGTGAATGATGGTAATAAAGTATACATATACCCAATGAATTATATCGCTTATATAAATCTTTTGGGAGTAGGAAGGTGTAATATTTTGTACATACACAAACATAAGATTGATATTACTTTCTTAATTATATGTATATTATTATTATGCATTCATTATTATGCTTCATGATATCTCTAAAGAGGTAAACAAAAAAATATTTGAAAATAATTGAGTGTAAGACATAACATATTGGAAGTGAATTTTATCTTATTCTACTTATTCTAGCTGCCGACTAATTTAACATGTGCGTTAAAAAAAAGGAATTTGGATGTCCTACAACAACGCTCAGCAATAACACACTTGCCTATCAAAGTTATTAGAGCCATGATTTTTATGGATAAGTAAAGATTGATTCATTGATCAACCATATTGATTATTTCATTAAAAAATAACTTATTTAATAATCTTTCCTGCTGAAAGGTTGTTATTGGTATAACTTACAATTTAAAGTACCATGTAAAACCTTAATGAAATCTTCATAATATTAATTTGACACCAACTTACATTATTTATTTTTGAAAATGACTAACTGGTTGTTTGGCTATATGACACCCCAAGGAGCTAAAAATACTAGAAAGGCAAGTAACAGTCACAATCATTTTACTATTACGAGTTTGCAAACAGAATCATAAAATACTCACTGCTTAAGCGACTTCAGAGCCTTTGACACATACTGACTATTAAAATTATTCTGATTCAATGTATCAATACTAGGCACAAACAAACACGCGTCCTCCGGGCTAGGCGTATAATATTTACTATTCTTAATGGTATGTAAAATTTCATAAAACTCTCTAGAAAATCTAGTTATGCTGTTTCCACTCTCAGTCCTGTAATCCTTAAGTGGATAGATGTAAATGGTTATCTTATCATGACCTCCTCTCCCACATTTGTATACATTAAAGCAACTCCAGTACGTGCAGTTGGCAGCGCGCGATTTTGACGCGGGATAGTTACTTGAAAGCGTCCGAACTGGTAAATCCACAGGTTCTAAACTCACAGATTTGTGTAGAACAACACGAGGCGTACTTCCCGCGAATATATTACACAGCACAGTCACCACTAAGGATATAACGATAAACAATAGTAGCCCGACGAAAAACCTATGATACAATATTTTTCTATACGATGTATATTTCGAATGCTTGCTCGTTTTAAACAGAGTCTCCGCAGCCATTTGTGACTTTGATTATATTAACATTCTTATTTTACATATGGCACCCATTATTAGGTACTTCGAGTATTTCTCATTCAAAACTTCATAAATTTGTAAAACACTACAAAGCTGAAGCTACACAATAATTTTGAGAACTGTCGACTGTCGTTGTGTGACAGTTTAATAACAAAGTTGTCAACTATTAATATTAAAACTTCCCCAAAGCTTTCCCCTTTCCCTCTTTTCGTTTGTTAATTTTATGACTAGTAGTTATCGTTTGCCATATTATATGTTCTAACAATTATAAAAAAACATTTAAACTTTAAATTTAAAGGACTGCTTTTGTTTATTCAATAGAGTACAGGTTATAATTGCTCAATAATTCTGAATAAACAAACAAAAAATTAAATTATAATAATTAGGAGATTATAAACGTTATTTATAAAATTGAAAGAATACTATTATACAACTCCGGATAACTAAAAAATTAAAATAGGCAAATTAAAAAGGCTTAGTTATTGTTTTATCGTAATATTTCCAAATATTTTATTATGTAAGAACAATATATTATGTGATGGGCGATTTCATGGTAAGTAAACAAATGAAGCTGCTTGTTGCATTATCTTTGCTACGAAAAAGTTTGTGCTATAATCAAAGAAAGTTGAATATTAATGACTCACATTTGATATGACTTGCATAGTCTTTTTCATAATTAAGCGTTTCCTTAATTATCGGCAAACATTCAATGAACATCTATTAACCGTTTAGTAGTGTAAAAAACATGATATAGAAATAATGCATAATAGCCGGTAAAATTGGGGATAGTATCTAAACTGGCAACATGACTTTTTAATACTTTTGTGATCAAGATGTCAAAAGATACATTTATATGATTAATATTATTAAACAACTGCTTAATTTTTATGGTTGCTTAAAAACAATAAAATGTTTAATAACCATTATTTATTTAGTTCTATTTTGCAGTATTATATGACACTAATTAAAATTATGTATATATTTCTACACAATAAAAATTAATACTGAACGTACCTAAACATCAATGACTTATGTACGTAAACTTTCTTGTTTTTGTGTCAGTTTTGTGTTGTGCGTAGTTGTGGTTTAGTTTCTAATGGCTTGATTAATTTGATTAATATTTTATTTTTCCATTCTACTCATATATTTTGGTTCAAGCTTGACCAGAAATGGCTTTGCTACCTCCTGACCCAGTTTACACTATACGAAATGTCGACAATTCGCCAGTATATTCATTGGCGTTCAGTTTTCTTCCCGGCGGGCTCGAGAGGTTACTAGCCGGGTCGAAAAATGGATATGTTTATGCATACAACCTTCAGGTAAGATGAGATATTTTGCATATTATAACTGCGGCTTAGCACATTGTGCGTTGTATTTTATTTGCGACGTATACGGCTTCAGTTAATGCGCGCTTCCATTGTACCATACCCTCGTTTAGTGACCTAGAAAATATCTCTAAAATATGCAAACTCGCAAACAGTATTTATAACATCGAGCACCTGTTCAGAACGTAACTTTGATGTAAATAAAATTTGTTTGTTAAACGAAACATATTTTAAAATTGGTTTTACTAATTTGATATTCACTTAGGTATTTTTTTCTTTATAATGTTTATTAGAACTTTATAAATTAATTATGTTGATATGATTATGGAATGCTTTAGCCTTAAATGGATATTATGGAAATAATATCATAAAGTTAATAGCAAAGCTGTAAACTAGAATTAGTAGTATGGTGATTGTGTTAGAGATTAGAGCTGATTTAGAAAATTTTGAAAATCCAAATAATTTTTTTTCTTACAGACAAACCGTGTTCAGCAAAAAATCAAAGTTGGTCAAGCTCCTATCCTCCATATCATTCATACAGACAGCCATATGATCACCCAAGAAAAAGGAGGTATATTTAAAATTTTCAACCTCACAAATACTGGCTACAAAGAAGAACATAGCATCGACATTGATTATCCTGGATTTTGCAGATTTGACGCCAACACAAAACTCGAAACACTCTACGTACCTGATAGGGAATCTATAATTTCCATTTATAATTTTTCCGCAGAAAAGCTAGGTTCTTTGAAGCCAGTGAATACACCTAAACTCGGAGATCCGATGTGTATGAAGTATATTGACTTCCCCAATGACCAGCCTTGCTTATTGGTGGGATATGAGGCAGGATGGCTGCTGTTATGGGATCTCAACGCTAGTCAATGCGTAAGCAAGTTGCAAACTAAAGAATGTCCCATGTCGGTCGATTTCCATATTGAACAACAAAGGGGCATAGTAGGCAATGCTTCAGATGTGATACAAATATTTAGTATAGGAAAAAAAGACTTGAGCTTGGCCCATAAGATGGATATAAACATAAAAAATCCAGGCATAAATAAAGTCAATTCTAGAGGGGATGGAAGGGTTTTTGCTTCCGGTGGCTGGGATGGGCATATTCGTATATTTTCATGGTTTTCGTTGAGACAGTTGGTTGTACTGACTGAGCATAGACAAGCTGTGCAGGATGTGGTCTATTCCAAACAAAAGGTGTCATTTTGGAATGCAAACATCTTAGCGGTCGGTGGTATGGATGGTGCTATAACACTGTGGGATTTATATAACAATAAAAAATAACATTTCTATTATTAACAGTAAATTTATACACTCCGATACATAAAAATCGTCAGTCATGAGGCATCAAGATATATTTAAAAACACACCAATCTATTTTTGATTTAAATAATCACCAATAATTGGAGTCATTACTTTTTTTGCACTTTACCATACTAAATGCTGTGGGAAAACCATTACACTTGCATTGCATACACATATAGATTTTCATAATAATGCTGAATTATATATTTTGTTTCCAACACAATTATTATACTATACAATTCATAATGCTTTTTATGTTACTGAATTTATTCATAAACAGGGCTTTAGGTAAATGAGTAAGCAAAAAAATTTAAATTTTTTTCATTTATGGATGTCCACTGATGGATATTTGTTAAAGAGGTTGCTGATCTTTTAGGTGAGATTGGCAATTAGGCACTTTGCAATATAAAGTATATTTATTGCATAGCTATGATTTTGATGGCATGTGGTTAAGCTAACGAAAATACGCCAAGTGTTGCCAATATTGGATTTATTGGTTACAAACGAAATTTTAGAGGTTTTTTAAAAGAGAATGTATGAATATTGATTTTTTATAGTTTTGATAATAACAAAAAATATATAATCCAATTTTTCCATCCAATCAATCCAACAATAATATTTAGCACTATTAGCTGTGTAGTCAGCAAATGTGTTTATAAAACCTATTGGACTAATATCTTGATTTACTGCGGAATATTTAAACGATCTATTTGTTTTAACTGATCGTATTCAAATTCGGTGTTTACAACATTAACATGCGGTTTAAAATGTATCCATAGATTTTACAATATGTGTCCTTATCATATTGTTTTTGCGTAATATATCATTAGGTATCTACTAAAATAAGTTTTATAATCTAAAGCCTTGTATATAACTTTTACAATTTCGTATCAGCATAATTCAGGACGATTTCGTAATATATTATTTTGTTACAAATATTTATTATGCCAATATTGCCTTGAATGAACGCTTTAAATATTGTGATTATGTAGCGTTTATGGAGCGTAGAGGTGGAAAATCATCTTTAAAGATCAAATAAATATTTGAAAAAAAGATAAAATGTCCTTCTAAATTCTATATTTATAATTGTTGTGTAGTGCATACTTTGTTTAAAAAGCAAAAAGCACCTATTCATACCTAGTTATGGAGGCTACATTTAACATTGTTCCTCTTTGCAGCTAAAAATTCCAAAAACCCGTTTAATCTTTTTCAAAAACTTGTCACATATTGACGGCTGCTTTTTTATATTATTGACCTAACTTTTTCATGCAGGTTGTATTTGAAACATGTAACATTTACTTGTTACATTAAAATATGTATAATTTTCAAATATAACGACATTTAAGTTTAAATTAAACGCAACGCACTAAACTCCGTCTACAACTGTTAAATTCACCAACCCCAGCCCTGTTAAAGGTTTATAATAGAATTTTTTAACTTATAACTTGTCCAAGTGAAAGGATTCTCAAAAATTCTCCGTTCTTTCTCCATTCTACATTACATTAGCGGAATATATCGTGTACTACACGAATCATAGGTGATAGAAATATACCTCTACCCTCCGTCATGACGCTAAAAGCCAATTCGATCTCATAATTATAAATATAATCACATATCCACTAGATGTGGCCAAGATTTTAGACGCTAAGTGAATTTGTTGAACGATATAGTGATAACTATGTTCCGTAAAATGATTTATAACAATGTTTTGAAGACATTAAAATTCTGTAAATCTTGTTTGTGATGTTTTATTTGTTAATTTCCTTTTGAATGTTTAATTTATAACTTAATTATTTGCAATTTCACGCTTTTCGGTAAAGCGAAACACCGTGAGGAAACCTGCATATCTCTAGAGAGTTCTGGAGATATGTTTAACCTGCCAAGCCGCATTGGAGAAGCGTGGTAGGTCTTAGCTCCAAACCTTCTATCCAAAAACGGAGAGAAGAGGCCGCCTATTCTCAGCAGTAGGATAGTAACAGGCCGCTACTTACTTTTTTTAAGTTAGTCCATTTAGCGAAGAAGGCTATGGGCTATATAACATCACGCTAAGATGAATAGGAAGCAAGCAACAATAAAAAATATTACGAAAACGGCAAAATTTAATAATATCCTTGCCTGCCTTAAGTAAACGTGAAAGTTATTCAAAAATCATGTATTACATAATTGTTCGTCCGCCACAATATAACTATGTTTAGCTTTTAAGGTTAACCCACTTTAACTATTTTTATAGTTTTCAAAATACTATATTACGGTTTTAATATTTCCATGCCGGCGTAGCCGCTGGCGATTGCTAGTGTTAAATAATTCTTCTGTTCATAGTCTAGTATATATAAACTCCAAATACCGACAAATAATCAATATCGCTTAGATATTATCAATAATTTACGTTTAGTCTTTACTGGTATCAGTATATACGAACGATGGATTAAGAAAAAGGAGTTATAGTTTTTATTATTATTCACCTTATCGACGTAAGTTGCATATCTAATCCATTGGATTAATAAACAACCGATAGCTTGACAGAAACTACAAGTAACGACCTTTTACTGAATATCTCATCACCATTTTAGAGCGAAATACAGGTTCAGTTCAATTTGATAGCTCTGAGAATAAGACTCGCAAAGATATTTAAATAAAAACCAATATTAACAATTCAACATTACGCTCGTAAAGCATTCGGCATGTATTTATTCAGACTTTCTGTGTTGACTCACAAGTATACTGCATGAATCATTTATATTTTTCCAAGTGTGACTAAACAAATAACACGCATACTTATATGGAATGCAGGGAACTAAGCATTTTATCTGTCAAATATTAAGCCGGCTTACACGCTACACTAAGCCGACCGCCATTATAAGCGATGAGCGTTGGGAAGTCTTTGACCTTATTCAATGAATTTAAATAAATAAAATAATTATAATAGTCACATGGCTATCCTTCCCAAAGTAACTTAAAATTACTCTAGTTTATAGTTAGTTTTATATATGGTATTTTTTATTTTATACCATATATCGGTGAAAGAAATCTTATTTAAAAGCTAGGAGTGAGGACTACATGTTATAGAAACAGGCGATACTATTCAAATTTGATTGCTATAAAAATAATCGAAATTACATCGCTGTACAGTAATTATAGCAAACTTTTAAAAAGATAATTTTGCTCAATATATATTGTCAGGCGCTTAAAATTTTTTACAAAAATAGTTTTTTCTCTTTTTTGGTACATTGCATTTTCATTTTCCCAGATAAAAAGTAAACTATGGGATAATCAAATGTTTATTGTTTTTTATTATAGATTCTTCATAGTATAGGGTGGGATCGACGATACATTGAATGAATCCACTGATCATCCTACTAATATTTAAAATGCAAAAGTTTGAGTGTGGATGTGTGTTTCACGGTGAATCAGCTGAAATAATATCGATGTAATTTGGCACAATTACTACCGGAATCACACGGTTATAGAATTTCTGTTCATTCTACAGGAATAGAATGACATTGAAAAGCGATTTATCTCTTATTTGTTTAAAAATCCTTAAATATTTCCTGTGGCTAAAACACTTCGCTGAATTAACTGCTTTTTTATGTAGGGTGTTGTCTGTAGGTAACCAAAATTAAATTGAATGTCAAATGATCGGTACCAACGTGTATATTTTCTTTTGAGTTTATAATCAAAATTTTCGGTTATTCGCTAAGGGAATGTTCGGAATGAAGGGAAGTTAATAATTTAATCAACACTTAGCATTTTTAAATAAAATTTATAACAGTAAAATAGTTTTACTGTCCAAATTCCAATATATCAGTGGAAAAAGGAAAAACAACATCGTACTTTAAAATGTATTATTACACATTGAATAATATTCTTACTAGTATCACATTTACAGCGCTTCCTAATTAACTTAACTGAAACATTAGAAAGAAAATATGTCATCTTATAACTAAGACTAGCAAATTCAAAGAATAGGTAATGGAACTCGGTTCGAATTATCATGCCTTGTGATATGTATGAATGAATTATAAAATTTTTCATTCTATTCACATAATGTTTAAACTTGAACAATTTTTCTCGTTTTAGACAGAAGAGAATCATCATCAGTTGGAACTTCAACAAGTCTCCGCCGTTTTCTTAGAGGTCTAGATGCTTCGGCGGGTTCCCGAGATTTGGCTACGATTTTTGCCATTTTATTTCCTAGTCGTGTTATTTTAAACTTCGGCAACGTTTGCTCAGCGTTGCTAACTTCAGGAGCTTCGTCAGTTGATTTACCACTTTCTATTCTATCAGAAATATCATTTGGATCGTAGCAAACATCATTGTCTGGTACTGTATCATTGTGTTCTACATTAGTTGTTTCAAAATGTTCAGTTTTCTTCTTATCGCCATTCATAGTAAAATCAAGCGGACCTTCTGTATCATCATTGTTAACTTCTCTTTTGAGTTTGCTAGAACAATGCGCTTGAATGAACGAAGTTAAAGGTATCGGGATGGGTATTGGAAGTGGAATGGGTAGGACCACGGGATATGGAACGAGAACAGTCACAGGAGGCGCCTGGCCTATGGGTTGTGGGAAATTTATTGGAGGGAATATCCTTGGCCTCTCTTGGTGCATCATTCCTGGAGGTTGCATAAAGCCTAATCTTGGCGCGAACATTGGATGTCTTTGTTCGTTGTCCATGAATACTGGTGGAGGCATTCCGAACATAGGGTTCGGGAACGGTGGTGGAATATTTATTGGATGAGGTGGAGAGTTTATAGCGTTGTTGCCTAACGTTGTTGATGCTGGTGAGGAACCATCTATTGAAGGGCTGCACATTCTTGCATCCTGTGCCTTCGGAGTTGAAGCATGTCTTACAGTTTGAGACGTGACAGTGGCTGAACACTTCGACGTTCTACGCTTGCGTAGATTCATTTTGGTATGTCTCGATTCCTTTTTTGTTTCAGGTGATTTTTGCACCGGTATTTCTTCCGGTGGTTTCGGATTCATCAATTTAGCCGGCGGTGCTACGGTTATCAACGGTAGTGGTGATTTTCTTTGACTTGTCATTGGATTCGGTTTCTCGTTAATAAGGTTTTGGCTTTTCTCGAGATTCGGGGATCTCGAGCGGTCGGATCTGGGTGAAACGGATCTGCTCTTGCAGTTTTTCAGCCAAAGATCTGGAGTTATGAGGCTTGATGTTGATGAGGCGTTCACCAAGTGCGGGTTGAGTTCGAGGTGAGCCTGTGTCTCTCGACAGAAAATGTGCATCTTATATTGGTTCAGACATTTATCGGAGCAGAACTGTAGTTGGGTGGCGCCATCCTGTAATGAAAAAGAAATCGATTAACATCTTACAAGTTCAGTACAGTAGTCTCTATGGTATTATTTTTACTCTTCTTTGAATATGCAATAGGCAAAGGGTGGTATAAACTTACACTTTGATGTCTTTGCTTAAATTGTGCTAGAATGTAAATTATATAGGTGTAATATTATAGGTAGTATAACTGTGACTAGTCATCACGCTGTTGTATGAAGCTCTAATAAAGTCGGAGAACGTTGTCCTAAAGGTGTCTCCTGTGAGGACGTACCACAACTTAGGACGACGTGTAGTGGGGGGTTGATGGTATGACTGCGATTAGTCATCACGCTGTTGTATGGAGCTCTACTAGCGTCAGGGCATGTCGTCCTAAGGGTACCTTCTCTGGGGCTAGATAACTTAGGACGATCTGTAAAGGAGGGTTGATGGTATGACTGTGACTAGTCATCATTCTGATATATGAAGATCTCCTAGCGTCGGAGAACGTAGTCTACTAATGGTGCTTTCTGTGAGGCCAGACCATGGCGTAAGTCTATGCTCCGCGACAGGAATAGCTGGAACTTCATGCTTAAATTTGTGTCGGACATAATGGTAGAAAAAGAAATTGAGGAACAGGCAAGAAAGGCCCAGAAATAGACACCGACTACGGTGAAGCAATGCCGAAAGGTGGTCCTGCCGTAGAAGGAAGAGGAAATCTAGGGGAGGAGAGGTTTCATTCCATGTGAGTCGGACACTTCCCTGTGAGAAAGTTCGCAGGAAGTCCATAATGGATATCCCCTCCTCTAGGAAAAAAGACCACGGCCTAGAGCTACGTGTGTTGTTATACGGTTGGTGTTAGAGGCGACTATTAAATGTTGCGACTATCTTTACCTGGAAGTCCACATAGGCCACGGTGTGCCGCACGTGCCGGCACCAGTCGCAAGTCTTCGCCCGCTTGAAGTTAGCTCTCCGCGACTGACTGAAGCATAGTTCCGAGCAGAATACAGCCCCAGCTTGCTGCAGAGCTCCACTCTCGCTGGTCACACTTTTGTTACACCACGAACACTCGTCTGAGAAAATAGATCACAGTTTAATATTGAACTTTTGATTTATAGAAGCAGGCGTTACTTTGAGAAATTGCATAAATTAGCGGTTTAATTAATGCAATTTCTCAAAGTAACACCTGATTTGCCGTTTACCATAGCTCTATAACGACTAGACAAATGACAGCAAAAATAGTCTTTTATATTCAATTTAAATTTAAGCATTTTTTCAGTACCCGAAAACCGGAATAAAACGATATTAAAAAAAAAAAACTTAGCAAGATCGATTAGATCGAAGAAAGATAATTTTTTTTAATTTTCACTTTTTAGAGACATTTATCTGCTACTTGCTACTGCAATGTGAGGAAACTGGCATATGGCTAGAGAATTCGTGGGATATTAATTTGTCTGAACCCAAACATTTCTCTCGGACAGGTTAAGTGACAGGTCTTTTTTTAGGTAGTGGAAAAGTTAAAATTTGCTATTCAAACTTTTTTCTAAGTTTATATTTTGAGAAAGCATCTAATCGATTTATATAATTCACAAAAAATGTTGTTTAGTGAATTTAAAATAAAATAAACGAGTCCGCGGCTCGAATGTCGTACAAATTCGATCTGCGATCGTTAGCAACGATATTAATAAGGTTCATAACGAGATATCATTGTTTGTTTGCATAAACGAGCTCTAGTAATGAATGAACGAATATCATGTTACACGGTCGATTAAAAAAAACCATTACAGTCTAATTGACATTCTGTAATAGATTACAAGCTGTACTCGCGACTTTGTCCTCGTCAACTTCGTTGTGATTTTTTTTTATATTATCTTTATATTTCAGGACTTTTATACAGTTAGTATATATCAGTCCTGTAGTATCCTTTTACTTAAATCTAAACAATTTTTGTATTACTTAAAAATATTGTCTATACTCTTAACTAATTATCGCAAAAATAAGTTGTAAAAATAAGCTCTGTTTTATTTCTTATTTTCGAAAGAAAATGATTATTTTCTTGTCCTATTAAGCCCTGTATATAGTATAGCAATCGCCAGCGGCTTCGCCCGCGTTGAAAGATTAAAACTGTAATATAGTATTTTGATAACCACAAAAATTGTGAAATTTGGTTAATCTTAAAAGCTAGACATATCCTGTTGCGGACTTTTATTTTTTGAGGATTTGCGGATTTAGACGGGTCTAATTTTGTAATAAATGATTTTTTACCGTTCACCGTTTTAAACGCACGCAAGGAAAGCTTTAAAGTTTTCTATTTTCGTAATATTTTTAATTGCTGCTCCTCTAATACTCATCTTAGCGTGAAGTTATATAGCCTAGCCTTCCTCGATAAATGAATCTTACACTTAAAGAAATTTTCAAATCGGTCCAGTAGTTTCTGAGATTAACGCGTTCAAACAATCAAACAAACAAACAAACAAACTCTTCGGCTTTATATATTAGTATAGATATGTATAGATTTTATTGTATTGTAAACGGTTTTTGATTTTTTTGACCACCCGGATTTTCTTCAAATCGTATTTCGTATTTCGTAAAAGGCGACTAAGGTAAGCCGAACCGCCTTTGTGGTATCCGGTAAAGTAGAATAGACCACCCTCTTTCTTGCCGAGGTGTCTTAAAATACGACTAATGTAAGCTGACGTCAGGCAGGCGGCCGTTTGTAAAAAACGTAGCCAAATCGTGTGATGTTAATAACATGTTGTCCCGACCCCTTAGAGTGGGTAAGAACAAGTGAATAATGAAGAAAAGCATCACACAGATAGCTATTAGGTATTTCATTTTATAATAAGTAAATACATATTCCAATTTCACAGTAACACAACACCTTATCCGTTCCACGTAACTTTACAAAGGTAACTCTACACTCCGTTAATCATCACATTTTAACCGCAACTCTACATTTATACGGAACACCTTATATGTTATTCGGCACACGATACGCGAACAATTTCGCGGGCGTTCATTAGGAATAGTAAACCTTTGTGGTATCAAGTTCGTAAATAACTTTAGTATATATTACACAATGTATTCCGAAAAGCGCTCAAATGAGTAAGACTTTCAAATTAAACACTTCATTTATCGGTTTTCGCTACGTAATATATTAGATTTCATTATGTTCGCGTAATAATAAATCATACAAAATTTCTGATTAATCAATATTCTCCTGCCATTACCCCTACCCTGCCAAACATGTTCTTCATGATTTGGCTACGTATTTTACGACCGACTGCCAGCCTGCCTTACTTACTTTAGACGCCTTTAGCGACACCTCGGTAATAAATGAGGGTGGCCTATTTTACACAGACAGTTACCACAATGCGGGTCAACTTTTCTAGTCGCCTTCTACGATATCTCGGTAAGAAATGAGGGAGGTCTATTCTACCCAGCCAAAAACCACAATGTGCGTCAATTTACCTTAGTCGCCGTTTACGACACTTTGGTAAGAAATGAGGGTAGTCTATTCTACTCACCCTAATATCACACGATAGGTCAATTTAACTTAGTTGCCTTTTACGAAACTTCGATAAAAATGAGGGTAGTTGATTTTACTCAGCCGGATACCAACATCGTAATGAATCAATATTATGTGATGTTAATAATAATAATAAGCTGTGATGGCCTAGCGGTGCGACCGTGTGAATCTCTAAAAGACGATCATGGGTTCAAACCCGGGCAGACACCAATGAGTTTTCTATTAAAACTTATGTGTCTAATTGATAATTGCAATTTATCACACGCTTTTCGGTGAAGGAAAACATCGTGAGGAAACCTGCATATCTCTAGAGAATCCTAGGGATATGTGTAACCTACCAATCCGCATTGGAGCAGCGTGGTAGGTCTTAGCTCCAACCCTTCTCTCCAAAAATGGAGAGAGGAGGCCTATGCCCAGCAGTGGGATAGTAACAGGCCGTTACTACTAATAATAAAAAAAAGTAACATCTTCAGAGGTGAGTAATTGGATCGTTTGATATCTAATTTTCCAAAATCCGGAGTAAATAATATTACTATTACTTTTGTATAATAGATTTCCGCGAAGTAGGTTAACTCATAGATAAGTTAATTATATTCTCAGAACGAATTCATTAATGTGAACAAAATTTAATCAGATTCTTATCTATGGCCCCCCTGTATATATTTTCGTGGCATTTCCTAGTAAAATCAGGGTGCGTTTGAACTTTCTGTATACGAAAACTTGTTAGTACCTTGTTTATAAATTTTATCACACACGACATATCGTACGTACAAAAATCACCACTACTCAAATCATTTAAAAAAAAATTACGGAATATAATTAAATTTAAGGAACAACGTAGGAATATAAGATATTTTCACCATATTAAGTTCATAAAATCTTGATTTTATACGTTTATCAGAATGAGTTTGAAATATAGCGGTTAATTTGATATCTTGATTTAAGAGCGGCGTATGTATCCAAACACCTTAATGGAAGATTTTACACCGGATAGGAATTTTATCCATGGTGGAGAGTTAAGAAAGAAGGAGAGTTTTAGACGCCATGATATTGATACATAACGTCAATTTTCAACATAAAGGCTATCAAATTAACCTAAACGAATACCAATCATAGTGATAATCGCATTTTATAAAGTGTAGGCGAAATTTTATTACACAATATACATATAATAGACAAATAAGTGTTAAAATAAGTCAAAGATGACCGCCCAAAATAATGTAAAAACGTATCGGTGTCGTACCGTATTATGTAAAATGGATTCTATAGTTGTAATAGTTTCCAGGAATATAAGCTGCAAACAGGGAAGTATTCTTAGTATTAATAGATGTAAGTATTTATATATGTAACTTTTATTCATGCCGAGTGGTATCCGGCTCAGTAAACCACCCTCAATTCTTACCGAGGTGTCGTAAAAGGCGACTAAGGTAAGTTGACCCGCCGTGTGGTATCCGGCTGAATAGAATACTACCACTCTCATTTCTTACGGAGGTGTCGTAAAAGGTGACTAAGTTAAGTCAACCGACCGTGTGGTATCCGGCTGAGTTGAATAGACAACCCTCATTTCTTACCGAGGTTTTGTAAAAAACGACTTAGTTAAGTTGATGTCATGTAGGCGGCCGATCGTAAAATACCTAGCCAAATCCAAGCCAGTGTTTATACATATAATGATGTGCATAGTGTGGCAGCAAAAGGCATTGCATTTAATGCATTTCGTAGTGTATTTAGTTAAATCTAATGTGTTTTGCAACTTGCCACTGGTTGTTCCGAATAAAAAAAAATAACATGTGTCATACATAGGGTTGCCACCTTTTTTTGAAGAAAAATAGTATTTTCTTTTAAATAAAAAAAATATAGTACTTTTAGGAAATTCAGGAAAAAAAATAGTAAACATCTATTTTCAATCATTATTTATTTTTCCATGATTATTTATTATTACTTTTCGCTGGACAATGACAAAGGAGTTAGAGTTACTAACTATGCCCCGTAAATACATGAATGAGTTTCGTTCAAACATTCCCTATGCAGTGCTGCGGGTGCGTTCCATTCACAGTTGATTAAAAAAAGGGCGCCAATTGAATTAGCGATAAAAATATAGTATTTTTCGTCCTATATTATTGTTCTATAATATATAGTACAATTGACTAAAATATAGTACGATACTATATATTACAGTACGGGTGGCAACCCTAGCCATACATTTCGAGTGGCATATGGGCTAGTGGCATACTAATGATGGTAATATAATATATACCTTTCCCCTTTTGGTCCGCTTGCTCCGGGCTGCTCCCATCTCTAGCTCTGGAAGCGGCCCACCGCCTCAACTCCAGCCTCTCGTAGCCGTACCAACCCAGAAGCTCGTTCATAGCTGTCTCTGCGAATTCCTGGAAAGTATTATGTTTTTGTAAGCGACTGATACTGACTCATAATTATATTTTTGTATGTTAATTCATTATCTTCCTGTCCTTATCCCACTCTAAGTGGGGTCAGCACAACATGTTATAAGCATGTTGTCACATGATTTAGCTACGTATTTTACGACCGGCCGCCTGCCTGACGTCAATTTATCTTTGTCGTATTTTACGACACCTCGATAAGAAAGAGGGTGGTCTATTCTACTGAACCGGATACCACACGGTGAGTCAACTTACCTTAGTCGCCTTTTACGACACCTCAGTAAGAAAAGCGAGTGGTACTATTCTACTCAGCCGAATACAATGCTTTTTCTATTATATACATCATATATCGTTTTAACGCCATCAGACGCCACAAATATCCGAGAGACGCATGTATTTTGAGTTTTGAGTTTGACCCTTACCAGCCACGCAGTCTACAGCAACGCCGAAAATAAAAGTGTTATTTTTATTTATTCTCAAACAACAAGATTTGTTAAATATATTTTCGCGGACGACCTCTTTAGCATTTTATTTTATTGCCGGTGATCGCGGTAATAAATTCGAAAGAATATATATGTTCTCACAAAAACTGGGCGTAATTCAAGAAATATCTGTCCCAATTGAATAACGTTATAAAAAGATGTAACCAATTCTAAAGTAGTCGTTCAAAATTAATGATCAACTCTCGAAATTGCAGAATTTAAAAGTTAAAAAGTGCTTGAGTTAGAACAAGAGTATGTGCGACATTTTAGTGTAAATTTATAGGAGAATATGTATAATTTGCGGAGATTCATAATACAAAAGTAATAATAAAATTATTTTGCTATAATCCGCGATGAAGAGACTATTTATTGATGATGCTTTGGTTGCGGGGCGATAAGTTTGTTATAGTGAAGGTGTGTAGTGCTTATGTATTGTGGTGGCGGTAGTGGAGGTTTGTCCATGTGTTTTTATGAATCCTGCATGTACCAGGTTTGAAAACTGATTGTCCACTCTATATTTAGCATGATATATATTTTCTTATTTACTTCATCGTAGATTAGGGGCCGTTCAAGTATTACGTAAGCAGATTTATTATAATTATTTACCCCCCATCCCCCTTGTCAGCAGAAGTAAGCAAATCCCTTACCCCCTCCCCCACGCTTACGTTAACATTTATTAAGCAATGGATTGTTTTATTTATATTATAATATATTACAGCTTTATAATTATATTATAATTATAAAGCTGTAATTATAATTTGAAAAATAAGAAAAAAGATTTAGGATAGAGATTATATTTTACTGATACGGTATTCAACATAGAGTAAAGGACAAAAATGTTACATAACAAACAATCTTTAATTTTTCTTTAGTCCATTAAACCC
This sequence comes from Morpho achilles, assembly GCA_947086495.1. Classification (NCBI taxonomy): domain Eukaryota; kingdom Metazoa; phylum Arthropoda; class Insecta; order Lepidoptera; family Nymphalidae; genus Morpho; species Morpho achilles. Next base: position 15,435,752 of record CAMTZB010000014.1, on the reverse strand, counting down.
GAATCCATGATTCCAAGTTTTTAAATGCGTTTCTTTTTAAGCAAAGACAATGTCAAGGTTGCCATTCGTGTATTTGATTTTTTTATACATATTCAGTGTTTCTATTATGAAGCTTCGCTGTACTGAAGGTGCTAGTTTTTATATCACAATGGTTGCTCAAAGAGGGGTAACGGGACCCCAATTACCGGCTGGTCACCGTTTGAAAGCTAAACCCTGTCGCAGACGGAGCCTTTATTAATTATACGCTCTTATATCAAAGGATATTATCTTTTACGTCAGAGCGTCTCGTGTGCGATGGATTTTGAAACGTTAACTTGAGATAATACAGTTGGTACGAGTATATGAAACGCGTCATAGAAGTTTGCTGAATCGATCACCCATTTTGTAACTACTGTTAAGAATAAATTCTGTATTCTATCTATTTGATTGTTATATGGCTAATCGGTTGCATCAATATTGATGAAATTTAGTACAACTGAAGCTTGTAGCGGGCTAAAATTTATATAAAAATATCTATACTAATATATAAAGCTGAAGAGATTGTTTGAACGCGCTAATCTCAGAAACTACTGGACCGATTTGAAAAATTCTTTCAGTGTAAGATAGTCCATTTATTGAGGAAGGCTAAAGGCTGTAACATTATTTAATTTAACATTTAATGTAACATTACGCTAAGATGCAGCTACATATAGGAGCAGCAATAAAAAAGTAGTACAAAAACGGCAAAATTAAAAGCTATCCTTGCGTGCGCTGAGTAAACGCTATAGTTTTTCAAAAGTAATGTTTCACAAAATTGTTCCCCTCTAAAAGTTCTAAATAAAAGTCTGCGACAGCATATGTCTAATTTTTAAGGCTAACTCACTTTAACCATTTTTATGGTTATCAAAATACTATATTACTGTTTTAATCACGATTGCTAGCATTTATATAAATCCCTATTACACTTGGTCATCGCATGACGCGTGAATGGACGGAAAATTTTCACCTATTTCTTTTCTAGTGTTTGGTATTTTCAGACAAAAACTGTAAATTTAGAAAAAAAAATAATTAATTCAGAACATAAACTTAAAATAAATAGTTTAAGAAATACCGTATGAATCAAATATATAATTTACATATTTTTATAGATATATGATATTATAGATTACAATTATACGGCACTATTATGCTGTTATTGATATTAAGCTCCACGAGCGATCTTTATTTGATTAAATTACCTTCGACTTTGGTAGTGGCCGTATTACGCACATCGACTTGCTGAACATTCAATGTTGAATGCATTATTTTTGTCTACGAATTCTTAGGTAGATATTTTTTAAAACTCTTTTGTGGTTTAACTTACATTTTAAACTTAAAATAAAATGAAGAGATATACACCGGAAAAACTTTGTAACACTTATTTCCGTGCGGTCAAAGTTTTTAGCACAGCTAGTATAGCATTAAAAATTCACTTTTTCCTACGATATCAGAAAAAACAATTCTATATAAATGAAGATTATCAACGCTGAAGTTAACCCGAACAAAGTCACGGGTAGAACCTAATAAATAAAAAAGTCATATAGCACATCTCACGCCGTGTGGTATACGGCTGAATAGAATAGTACCACCCTCATTTCTTACCGAGGTGTCGTAAAAGGCGACTAAGGTAAGTTGACTCGCCGTGTGGTATCCGGCTGAGTAGAATAGACCAACCTCATTTCTTACCGAGGTGTCCTAAAATTCGACTATGGTAAGTTGACGTCAGGCAGGCGGCCGGTCGTAGAAATGCAGCCAAATCATGTGACAGAATGTTTATGGCATCTTGTGCTGACCCCACTTATAATGGGATAAGGGCAGGAAGATGATGATATAGCACATATCTACATGTATCTACAAGTTAAACTATATTTCCAGATTTTCCTTAATAAGTTGAAATACAAGTAAACGTCTGAGCTACCAAATAATAATTATCAAAAGCTCGTATTCTCCCAATTCTCTACTGTAAATACGAAATAATTAAAACCGTCTGGATATCCTATTTACCTGTGAAAGCTTGACGTTTAAAATCTAATTTTGAACCTGATATTGCGTTAATTACTACATATTGAATCCGGTGACCTAGTTTTGGGTGAATAATATTTATATTTACTGACTCATGTCGGAAATAACAATATGGAAACATAAACCCGCTTCTGATGTCGGACAATATCCCACTTCTGATATTGTAAACAAAAATAGCATTCAAAAGCAAGTTTCTATTAATATTTAGTTTATTTATAACTAGCGGCCTGCCCTTGCTTCGCACGGGTATAAAATATATATCCCATGTCAGTCAGTGTAAAAAAAATGATTAAAATCGATCCAGTAGTTTTGATTTATTCATTACTGCCCGTAGCCCGCAGGCGTTAAATTTGGAGAAAAACAATTTCCTCTCCCTATACCAAGACGATTTCCTGCTATCTTTGGAATATCTAAACTCATATAGTACATTTTTACTTATTTACTTTTACATTTTACCTATGTATTTTATTTTTACAATTAATTACAGAATGTCTTTAAACAAACTCTTAAAAGATTCGAAGTGTTATATGGCGAAGCGCGGCGTCCTCACGGCTTTTTAAATCTGTAATATCTCCGAAAATGTTCACTTAAATTGCATGCTGTAAACGGCCATATTGATCTATATTAAATCAACAATTTATTTAAGGTACTCAATTGGATAAGGATTAATGCTGTATTGTATAAAAATTGCTTTGAACATAAGGCATCATTTTTCGTAAAAAGTAAATGAAAAAAAATGCTATTGTGGGTTATCCATAAGAGATAGATATATACCATCGCGGACTTTTCTGTAGACCTTTTTAAGGTGTACAAATACTTAGTACATCATTTTGATAAATCTCGTAGGGTTTAGCCTGCGTTTGCAATGTAAGCGGAAAAAAATGTAATTATTTACAGAAACCTCAAAAATTACAGTATTTCTCTACTTCGTATTGAATGTTATTATACGTACAAACCTTCCTCTGGAATCACTCTATCTATTAAAAAAAACCGCATCAAAATCGGTTGCGTAGTTTTAAAGTTTTATGCGTACATACGGAAATATGGACTTTGTTTTATAATATGTAAAGATAGTGATGACTAGCGGCCTGCCCCTGCTTCGCACGAGTATAAAATATATAGCCCATGTCACTCAGTGAAAAAAAAAGATTAAAATCGATCGTGTAGTTTTGATTTATTCATTACTGCCCGTGGGCAACAAGCGTTAGATTTGGAGAAAAACAATTCCCTTCTAACTATACCAAGAAGATTTCCTGCTATCTTTGGAATATCTATATTCATATACTACATATTATTATTTTTTTACATTTTTCCATATGTATTTTATTTTTATAATTAATTAAGGAATGTCTTTATACACAACATTTACAGCTTTCTTGTCATTAAACAAACTCTTGAAAGAGCGACATATAGCTGCTAAAGTCGAAATGTTATAGGGCGAAGCGCGGCCTCCTCACGGCATTTAAATCTGTAATATTTCCGAAAATGTTCACTTAAATTACATGCTGTAAAAGGCCATATTGATCTATATTAAATCAATATTGTATTTAAGGTACTTAATTGGATAAGGATTAATGTTGTATTGTATAAAAATTGCTTTGAACATAAGGCATTATTTTTCGTAAAAAGTAAATGACAAAAAATGCTATTGTGGGTCATCCATAAGAGATAGACATATACCATCGCGGACTTTTCCGTAGACCTTTTCAAGGTGTACAAATACTTAGTGCATCATTTTAATAAATCTCGTAGAGTTTAGCCTGCGTTTGCAATGTAAACGGAAAAAATGTAATTATTTACGACATCACATTATAAACCTCAAAAATTACAGTATTTCTCTACTCCATATTGAATGGTATTACATACAAACCTTCCTCTTGAATCACTCTATCTATTTAAAAAAAACCGCATCAAAATCTGTTGCGTAGTTTAAAAATTTAAGCATACATAGGTATATGGGGACAAACAAAGAATGTGACTTTGTTTTATACTATGTAGTGAAGAATCCGAATAATCGACACAGTTTTAATGTACTGGAGTCGGGGAACCATTTCCACACCTGTAAGTGACACTAAATATTGAGAGAGAAACTTGAAACTTATTATTGTCTAGTCATAGATAAAAAGAGACGCCATTGTTTTGTCACCGATAACGTATTAAGTTACTTTTCTTACTTTGTAACTTACGTTACCTAAGTTACTTTTGGATGGACGACCGTATGTGTAATTATCACATCATCGTCATTCTCCTGCTCTTATACCCTTATGCCCACTCTAAGTGAGGTCGGAACAACATGTTAGCCAAATCATGTCATATGTTATTGAAAACATCGTTAGGAAACCTGCATATCTTTAGAGAATTCTGGAGTTATGTTTTACCTGACAAACCGCATTGGAGCAGCGTGGTAAGTCTTAGCCCCAATCATTCTCTCCAAAAACAGAGAGAAGAGGTACTTACAATATCCCACATGGTGGTTATCTCATGAGCTAAGCCTTATTACTATTGTTATTAGAAACAGATAAATAAACTCTTCCCTTTTTGGAACGCCTGGAGGTCTGAAGGTTAGGGCGGTGTGCGATGTACTTTGACAAGTCGACTACGCACCGCTCGCGTGCGGCGATTGAAAGCCTCGACTTCCTCTAGCTTCCATCTTAGATTGTCTATACTTACCATCAGATGACATGAAAGTCTAAATACCTAAAAATAATATAAACTGGTAACAAATTTAAAAAAACATTACCAGTATAAATTACGCGTAGATCAGGTTTCGAGTTGCCCCGCTCCTAAATTTACCTTAACCACTGCCATGATACGTTAAAAGCATTGAGATTACTATAGCTGTTTTGTTTTCTATAAATATCTATAGTAATAAATGCGAAATTCTGTCTGTCTTTTATGCTTTTACGGTTATCCCGTCGGAGTCATATTGACAAACTCATATACCGGGCTATCATTTAGCATTAAAAATACCCGTTTTCCTATATAAACAGGAATTCTGTAACTCTTTATAAGTTATTCATATGTTGTTTGATAAGGCTATATAAGTTAATATACGTTGTTCAACCACGCGTTGCTGTGGCTCAGTCAAGTTTCGAATTACCCCGTAAGAGTTTCAACAGAGAAACAAAAGACTCAACAGTTTAAATAATGCTTCGATAACCACAAAACTTTCCAGAAACATCCGATGGGTTATTGTAAAGTTTGTCTGAAAATTTCATTTTTTTCAAATCGTAACCGTTTCTAGGTCTATACAAGACATACAAACAAACATTCATTTTTATATATTATAAGAAAATAATTTACTTTGCCTAAGGCAAAGGAAAAACGGGAAAGTTTTGAATATCGTATATTTTAACCCAGTATTATAAACTTCAATTGTACTATATTTTTATATATATAGCTTGAGCGGATTAGCCATTACAGCGTAACAGACAGATCTCATTTATAATATAAGTATACATTGTATTGTCAAACAAGTATATATACAGAATCTAGTGACAGCATTAGGTAAATTATCAGCACGAGTTCTCGCGAAACGCGATATGTTTGCCGTCTTACCTTCCAACCACCCTATATACGTTGTTGATAATTTCAACATACATCTAGTACAAGTGAATTGATATAATTTATAGAATTAGGCGTTACTTTGCGCAGATCCATAATACAAAAGTATATTAAACAAAAGTATATTAATAAAATTATTTTCCGCTGTGTGGTATCCAGCTGAATGGAATAGTACCACCCTCTTTTCTTACCGAGGTGTCGTAAAAGGCGACTAAGGTAAGTTGACCCACCGTGTGGTATCCGGTTTAGTAGAGTAGACCACTATTTCTTACCGAGGTGTCGTAAAATACGACAGAGGTAAGTTGACGTCAGGCAGGCGGCCGGTCGTAGAAACGCGGCCAAATCATGTGTCAGCATGTTTATAACATGAGCTGACCCCACTTAGACTGGGATAAGGGCAGGAAGATGATGATATATTTAAATATTATTACATTAAGTTACAAATTATTTTTGAAAAGACAACATGCAAGTCTCAAGTCTTGACGCCACGTTCTACTAGACGATCACGGTTTATAAATAAAAAAGTAAGTAACGGCCTGTTACTATCCCACTGCTGAGAATAGGCCTCTTCTCTCCGTTTTGGGAGAGAAGGATTGGAGCTAAGACCTACCACGCTGCTCCAATGCGGATTGGTAGGTTACACATATTCCCTAGGATTCTCTAGAGATATGCAGGTTTCCTCACGATGTTTTCCTTCAGCGAAAAGCGTGTGATAAATTGCAATTATCAATTAGACACATAAGTTTTAAGAGAAAAACTCATTGGTGTCTGGCCGGGTTCGAACCCGTGATCGTCTCTAGAGATTCACACGGTCGCACCGCTGGGCCATCACAAGTTTATAAATGCTTCAATATAATCTAGTAGAGCATAAAATTATCAACAAATGCGTCAATGTAGGGTGGAAAGCGAGACGACAAACATATCGCGTGTCGGACCCAGTCTAGTTGATAATTTACCTAATGCAGTAACACGATCGTGCGCTAATGTGGGCACAAATACGGTATTGTGCAATTTGTAATTAAATCGCTATATGATTTAATTATTGATACGATTAAAATGGCTATAATACTGTCCAGAAAAAAGGGGTAACGGAGGCTTTCACATAGTTTTTTGAGGGTACTTTAATGCTTCAGTTTAACCTCAATTATGTTTTGTGTATATTTTTCCGTTTCCAGGAATTTTTAACTATATTTTAGCCTAGTATATAAGTTTCAATTTTATCAAATTTCATTAATATTCTAGCCGATCAGCCGTGTAAGCACAACGCACGTACAGAAAGACTTACACATTTTTAATATAGTATGATTAGTTAAGGTAAGTCGAACCGCCGTGTGGTATTCGGCTGAGACGAATAGACCAACCTCATTTCTTACTGAGGTGTCATAAACGGCGACTAAGGTATGTTGGCCCACCGTGTGGTATCCAGTTTAGTAAAATAGACTATCCTCCTTCTTACCGCGGTGTCATAAAATACGATAGAGGTAAGTTGACGTCATGCAGGCGGCCGGTCGTCAAAACACAGCCAAATCATGTGACAAAATGTTTATAACGTGTTGTGCCGACCCCACTTAGAGTGGGATAAGGGCAGGAGTATGATGATGACTTAAGGATAGGAGTATAATACTGCCCACAAAAAAAGGAGGATGGAAGCTTTTACACAGCTTTTTGAGGATACTTTAATACTTCAGTTTAACCTCAATTATGCTGTATGAGAGGACTACATAATTTTCCAACACAGCGTACACGCATGCGGTGTGTTAAGCAGGGATAATACGCTGTCAGGATAAAGTATGAACTATACAGCCGCAACTTTCAGACTTCCCATATATATACTCGTTTCGCATTTTATCCAGTTTTCTTACACCACAGATCTAAACATTCTTAACTTGACAATATTGAGATTTCAAGAACATCGATTCTTTATATCTCTCCATGCACATAAGCTTCACGACTCGTTTAGTTGTGTCAGAAACAAGAACCTAAGAACAAACTAATCACTGACAGGGTCTCTGATAGGGCAGTCTCTGCTAAAAAACTTTGAGGTTGCTTTCGGAACCTGTATTCAGCTATAGTTACTTATATACACAGAAAAATTTTTTTCGTCCTGTATTAAGTATACTTAAGCTGGGCCTATAAGCCTACTTTCTCCTTTTTTTTTAAATCCACTAAGATTGCAAATATACCAAGTATTCTCTTAAGATGTCCCGCTTTGTACATGAGCCTTTACCAGAAAGCGCGTAATAAATTGTTAGTCAATTTTACACAAATCATCATCCTCCTGTCCTGTTGCGACCAGCCGCCTGCCCGAGATTAACTGACCTTTGTCGTATTTTACGTCACCTCGGTAAGAAAGAGTGATTGCCTATTCTACTCAGCCGGATACAACACAGTGGGTCAATTTACCTTTTACGACGCCTCGGTAAGGAATGAGGGAGGTCTATTCTACTCAGCCGGATACCACACGGCAAATCAATTTTATACACAGTTGAAAATAATTTTAAAATTGTTATACAAATATAAAGCAAAACAACAAAAAATCACCTACAAATTCGGGAGTTATATTTAAAATGGCAACCCTGAACAGTATACGCGCGAACGCAAAACGACCCGGCATCTCCCGTTACGACTCAAATATCCGTCAATCGATTCACATGCCTCTCATTATAACGTCTGGCGCGAAACAAAGCGCGTCTCGTGTTACCCTGCACTCTTCACCCGAGTGGTGTTTTGGTCATGCGAGATGGCAACACTCTAGTGAGACTTTTAGTTGGCAACACTAACGTCAGTGCCGAGAGAACCTTTGTAAATGTAAACTGAAATTGTACCGTCTACTTGGAATTTATTATTGTAATACACTTTCATGTAGCTATATTTGAAAACGCGGGAAACTCTTAGAAACGGCTTTTAAAACGATGGTAATTGGTCCGTGTTTTCTACTTTATCCGTTTTACATTTTGTTTTTTTTTTATTTACTTTGATATCGCAACTCTGTAGCGTCGATTCAATTCTTTCATAATGCGAAAGTTTCTTTGTCCGTCTTTTATTCAGACATAATCAGATGGTTGTTCCATCTGATTATGTTTGTTTTTTTTTAAATTTTGGCTGACACATTAGCCGTCTGGTATCCGGCTGAGTAGAATAGACCACCCTCGTTTGTTAGCGAGGTGTCGTAAAATACGACTTAGGTAAGTTGACTCACCGTGTGGTGTCCGGTTGAGCAGAATAGACCACCCTTATTTCTTACCGAGGTGTCGGAAAACCTGACTTGACCCACCTTACCTGACGTCAACTTAGCTTGGTCGCCTTTTACGACACCTTGGTAAGAAATGTGGGTTATCTATTCTACTTAACCGAATACCACACGATGGGTGAACTTACCTTAGCTGTCTTTTAAGACACTTCGGTAAGAAATGAGGGTGGTCTATTCCACTCAGCCGGATACTAGGCGGAATAAAAAAAAAATAATACGTAAAACTGATAAATTAGAAAACGAACAAATTACCATCACTTTAAAAGCCGTTTCTATTTTTTCCGCTTTTTAGTCCGCTTTAGTCACCTTTACAACACCTCGGTAAGAAAGACTGTGGTCTATTCTATTCAGCCGGACACCACGGATACGAAGTAGCTACTATTGCCATGAATACATTGATCATCCATCCCATCCGAGTGATTCATTACTCATACAGAACGGAATTTAATTAGCAAATATACTAAATAAGCAAACCAAATTAATCTCCGTGGCATTATAATATTCGCACGGATATCATAGCTCCGTGCGCAAAGTTTGTTTTGCAAGTTACATAATCCGGCGCATTTGCCTCGCCATACGATACCTTTGATGGCCGACTTTGTTATGCTTTTTATTATTAACTGGTATACCGGCTACGCGTTGCAATAGCTAAATATTTTTTGGACATTGCGACTCACATATTTCATTATCTCACTTTAAGTGGGGGTTTAAACATTTTGTTACATGTTTTGGTTTAGTATACAACCGACTGCCTCACAACTGTCCTTAGTCGCCTTATACTACACCTCGGTATAATATGAGGGTGATCTATTCTACTCAAACGGATACCACATGGTGGGTCAACTTGCCTTAGTCGCCTTGTACAATACCTCGGTAAGAACTAAGGGTGGTCTATTCTATTCAACCGAATACCACACGGCGGGTCAACTTACCTGAGTCGCCTTTTACGACACTTTTGTAAGAAATGAGAGCGGACTATTCTATTCTATTCGATCTAGCTAGGTTTAATACAAAACAGAAATAGTTTTATCCCTGTTTTAAGCATTAAAAAAATACTAAAATTTACATAAAAAATTACTATAAACTCTCAAGTGGTCTCGAGAAATGAAAATACCTAGGATCGAGCCCCACCTACCCAATTATATCTTCTTTTTTTTTAAATTCCTTTTTTTTATTCTATAAAAAGTTACCTCGCTCGACTCGGTCAACCAGGTACTTTATTAAATTCAAATTCAAAATGTTGTTTATTCATATAAACTTGTAAACAAATGCTTTTGAATCGTCAACTCTACTGCTGGTTCGGAAAGCTGTTCCTACCGAGAGGAGCCAGCAAGAAACTCGGCGGTTGCTCTTTTAAAAATAGAGAAGAGCCAGCGAGAAACTCGGCGGTTGCTATTTTAATAATAGAGAAGAGCCAGCAAGAAACTCGGCGGTTGCTCTTTTAAAAATAGAGAAGAGCCAGCAAGAAACTCGGCGGTTGCTCTTTTAAAAATAGAGAAGAGCCAGCAAGAAACTCGGCGGTTGCTCTTTTAAAAATAGAGAAGAGCCAGCAAGAAACTCGGCGGTTGCTCTTTTAAAAATAGAGAAGAGCCAGCAAGAAACTCGGCGGTTGCTCTTTTAAAAATAGAGAAGAGCCAGCAAGAAACTCGGCGGTTGCTCTTTTAAAAATATAATTCTTAATACTAGTTACTAGTTACGATAACGACTTCAACGAATAGTATAAATGTAACGAAGAGAAAATCCTACCTTTACAATAACAGTGTCTGATTACATTTAAAAAGTACCAGAGTAGCCATCGCGGGGTCGTGTTACAAAATGGAGGGTTATGGGTTACAATAGGAACAGCATGGGGCCATGGTGTTAAGGGTTGTCAATTTTGTAGCTCACTTGGATTGATGTTTTTTTTAAAGGTCATACTCCAATTATTCAACGACAATTATACAATTGAACATTACATACAACATGTTTAAAATACAAATACAACCTCCTTTATATAGTTGGTCGATAATATAAAAAACATTGTCGCTGTCATTATGTATCATTGAGTTGTTGAGAAAGAGTAAATGACTTGACTTTGGGAAAATCGCCTTTTATTATTGCATAAGTAAAAGGATAAATATCGTTTTTTAAGCTAGAAATTATTATATATGTATTATAGGAATTAGAAGGATAATAGTTATAAATCGCAAAATTTCTGCCAAATTTGTACCTACGTGATTTTGCATTTATTTTTCTTTCTTAATTTTAATTAAAAAAAAAAATTTATATTAAAAAAAATTACCGAGCAAGGTTCGGTCCCCAGGTACTACAATTTATGAAAATAAAAAGCTGATAACTTAAAATAGCATTTTTTAAAGGAATGCAAGACTACAGATAATAGAAATTTATTTAATAATTCCTTTTGTACTATTATTATAAAACTCTTGTCTCTTGCTAGCTGACGCCAGTGTCCAATGTCGGCTAGTCGAGCATTAATTATGGACGGGTCGGGCTCGCTGCGAACGGACACTCCTGTGCGTGTAACACTAGATTTTGTTCTACGATAAAACATTTTAGGGTTGCCATTTCATAAAATAGAAAGTTGCATTAAACATTGTGAATTTTTTTAAACGTATACGAGTATAACAGTGTAATTTATAGAATTTGGCAAGATCCGTAATACAAAAGTAATACGTATAATTATTTTGAAGAAATAAAATAGAAAATATATGTCATACTTAATGTAGAGTTGCATTAATGGACAAACAAGTGCAAAGCTTTAAGATTTTGTCGTGGAGTCTATCTCATGATGCTTCGGTTGCGGGGCAAACGAATCTTGAGTTTGTGTTAGTGATGCATGTATCGGATATAAAAACGGATAGTCCATTCTACATTTAGCATGCTATATATTTTCTATTATACTTTATCGCGGCTTATAGCAAAATAATTTTATTATTACTTTTGTATACCAGCGTAACGCAATTTGCATTGCGCGGGAACAGCGATCACAAGATGTCGCTGTTGCAGTGGCATACAAATTGGCATTACGCTAACGCAATTCAATAGCTTGAAAAATGATCGCACTAAGCACACATTGATTTAGTTTTTGCTGTGCGTATAGTTAAGGATATTTAAATTTAGGACGGATCTCCTTCAAAAAATACTGCATAGGACGATGGTAACAGGTTGAGTTTAAGGTAAGTCATCAGCAAGTTAGACCTCGTGAACACTTACGCAATTTCCGGTAATAAAACTCTTGCAAAATGTGACATAAAGCCAGATAAAAAAATAAAGAAAATTGAATAAAATCCTCTAAAACACGAAGAAGAATATAAAGTATTTGGGTGACCGTGCCTTAATCGGTAATTTTTTTTAAAGATCTAAACATATGTAATTAAAAAATAAATAAATAAAAGGGCTTGTGATATCTGGGACTTGATACCGGGTATTTTCATTTTCTTAGTTTACCCGTTCCCTATAACAAATTTATAAATAACAGCAAAAGTAACCTTTGTATTCTATTTATATTTTAGCAGTTTTTCAATGCTTGAAAACAGGGATCAAACGACTTTTTTTTTTCAAACCTAACTGGAACGATTAAGTATACTAAGTTTCATAAAATCGTCGGAAACGTTGCCGAAATTAAAAAAAAATATATATACGAGATTAACTCATTAAACATATTATTGTTCTTCTAAACACACCACCTCACATCCAACAAACGTCATTTTACATGACACAGATTGAAAATTTTGCTAATTTGTAGTGTACAGGCCATAAAGGACGAATATTAATACACGTAAACTCCAATTATGAATGACGCAGTAAGCACTAAGCAGTAAATGTAATCTCTAATGCTGGGACTACATTAGCGGGCGAATATTCGTGTCGCGTTGGCGCGCGTCAAACATCGTGTATCAAGACACAATGTTCTTTTCTACATTAGACAGGCGAAAATTCAGAAAGCTACCTACGGCCAAAATTCGTTGTCCAGTTTTGGACGTCCGAAACGATTAGTTTTATTCAAATAAATTCAAAATATTCTTTATTCAAATAGACAGTTTTCTGTACATTTGAATCGTCAAATGCTTTTAAAGAAACTACCACTGATTCGGAAGTTTGTTCCTACCGAGAAGAACCAGCAGAAGACTCGGCGGATAATCTTTTCAACAAATATAATTCAGTAAATTATTATTTATTACGCTTTTACGAGTATCAGGTACGAAGTAATATGAAAATGAGAGGAAAAAGGAGATGATAATTGACTACTATACTTTTTTTCTTTTTCTTAATTTTTAATTCTAACCCACACATCATGTATTAAATGTTGTTTTTTGTGGTCTAGGTTACTAGGATTCCAAAGAATACTCTCCGATTCATAATTGAATGAACTCCAACACTTTTTCGTTGCTCCAATCCATGGTGTATGAAAACACAAGCACATCTGTCTCATTTCAAAGTCTGAACTTCACTGAAGTGTCGTAGATGTGGCTACAAGTGAATATTGTGGCGACAAATCCTTTTGATGCGCGCCAGTTTACCGACAGTGCCCTAATGCTGTCGTCTGCGCCCAAACACCTCGTTGTAACGATGTACCCGTCTACATACATTGCCGTAGCCCGAATATTCGCCGTATCCCGCTAATATAGCCCCAGCATAAAACAAAAACTGTCAGTATAACGCGCACTGTATATAATTTTAGTGTTCTGTCGGCAGTTGCACCTCTGACGCAAGCGGTGTCGGGTGTCAGACGTTGAGCATTAATTATGGCCGTATCAAGTTCGCTGCGAACGGAAACTCGAGGATGGAACGCTAGAATTTGAGCTACAATGTTATTAATTTGTGTATTTTACTTTATCGTATAGTAAATTATGTGACAAAAGATTGTTAAAGATGAATATGTGGCTGGTAAAGAGATGTTTGTGTGAAGTATGCATATAAAAGAACGCCATAGTTGACGAATGATTCGAAATCGGAAAATAAAAATATGTGCCTTACTTAGAGTAGGATAAGGACAAGAGAATGATGACTTTGTCTACAGTAATATACTCATCGTCTTCCTGCCCTTATCCCACTCTAAGTGGGGTCGGTACAACGTGTTGTTACATGATTTGACTACGTATTTTATCGGCCTGAGATCAACTTACCTTAGTCGTATTTTACGACACCTCGGTAAGAACGAGGGAGGTCTAATCTACTCAGACGGATACCACACGGTGGGTCGAATTACCTTATTCGCCTTTTACAATACTTCAGTAAGAAATTAAGTTGTACTATTCTATTCAGCCGGATACCACACGGCGGGTAAACTTACCTTAGTCGCCTTTTACGATACCTCGGTAAGAAATGAGGGTTATCTATTCTACTCAGCCGGATACCACACGGCGGGTAAACTTACCTTAGTCGCCTTTTACGACACCTCGGTAAGAAATGAAGGTTATCTATTCTACTCAGCCGGATATCACACGGCGGGTGAACTTACGGTACCTTAGTCGCCTTTTACGACACCTCGGCGTAGAATGGAAGAGAAAAACATGTGCCAATTTAAAATGGGTATGGTAAAACAAAGCAAATGGTATACAAATGATAGGTATAAATAATATTTATTAAATAAAATGATCTAAAAATTAAGGTACAAATTCGTCCACCCCTCTTACCTCGACATTCAAAGGGTTAGAAGTTTTTATTTAACTTGCCGCGTATGCATGTGAAGGTGGACTCTTGCAAGTAAAATTTGGCCCACTTCCCATTGTTCGATTGAGCTGAAATTTTACATACTGGTCTAGTCCCGATGCCAATGCATGTTTATAATAAGCATCCATAATCCAGAGGAGGGAACTGCTTAACGTTATCAGTAGCATGACATAACATGAGGTTACGTTAAAAGCTTTTTTATCTTGACTTGTTGTTTTTATGTAGAGTACCTGGGTGACCGAGCCTTGCTAGGTAATTTTATCAAAAAAATATATAAAAAAATCAAATAAAATATTAAATAAAAAAAAAGAAAGAAAAAAATCAGCTTTACAAATTATAGCAAAAATTGTCTAGTATATTTAATGTCAATTTTAGCAATTTTTGAGTACTTGAACAGGGATAAAGTGATATATTTTTTAAAATAAAAACCTGGCTAGATCGATTATTTTCCCCCAAACCCCGTACATGCTGAAATTAACGAAAACGGAGCGGTTTCCGAGATTAAGAAAATATATATAATAAATACAGACATACAAGATTAACTCATTTAAATATTAAAGACTAGTATGTCCAGCCGGCTTAGCTGTGCTTAATTTAAAGATATATTAACTTTTTTTTTCATATATTAAGAAGACAAAGTGTCCCAGCGGTGGGATAGTAACAGGCCGTTACTTTACGAATGATATTATAATTTGTTTAGACCTCTAATAGGAATAACGAAAAACGAAAGGATGCAAGTACCAGTATCGTAGTATACGACCTTTCAACTTAAAATTGTCATATTTTTTTTATTTGCAGACCGATTGAAGTAAAACATACTGTATATATTAAGTGAGGCTTTCCACTACATATGAATAAAAATAGCGCCCAAATCGGGTCAGCGGTTTGAGATTAGCGGGAACAAACGCACAGAGATTTGCCATTTTCAATGATTTTATTATATGTATAGAATAGATAGCTAGATAAATATTAAATGTTAGAATATAGAACATCGCTATTGCCATATTCTCGGGTTTCGCTTAAATGAAAGCCGTCTGCCAGCGTCGGTTGTCCTATCCATAGGATAATTAAAACGCGATCGAAACCGCCGGCTCAGATTGTCGTAATTAAAAATCATCTCAGTTACATCTCGAATATGAAACGACTCTTGGCGCCAAAGGAATTTTCACAGAAATCTTTAATATTTAAAAGAGTTAAACTTTTTCATGAAATTCAGCATGTATTGAGTATTCGAGAGGAAAAATCGATCTAGTTAGGTTTTATTTAAAAAAATCTTGTTTCATCCCTGTTTTCGGGCACTGAAAAAACTAGTGACCGAGCCTTGCTCGGCAATTCTTTAAAGATATAAGGTAATTCAATTTAAAAAAAGAAAAAAAAAGAAAGAGAGCTCTGGTTGATATGTGGGACTCTATTCCAAGTTTCGAGCTCTTTAGGTCCGCTCGTTACCATTAGGCTATCACAGCTTCGCATTTGACAGCTCAAATATCATTTGGGTTCAATTCTACATTTTAACCTTTTTTTTAAGGTATAAAACGACATTTTGGTATGAAATCTAGCTAGATCGATTTACTCAGATTTATGCTCAGCCGGATATCACACGGCGCGACATTTTCTTGTATGTTTTTAAGAAATAAAAATATCCTACAAGTATTACAAATGCGTAAGTTTGTGAGTTTGGATGTATGTTTGTTAATAACAATATCGATGAAATTTGACATTATTCCTTATACACCTGGGTAACATATAGACTGTAGAAATCCTGTTAATTCTACAGGAATAGAACATTGAAAAGCGCCATCTGTTATCAACCTATCACGCGACAACACGTGACCGAAATTGCGGGTAAAAGCCAGTAAAAAAAAAATAAACCCTTTACAAACGGACACAAGATTGTTTGTTTTATATTTATAACTCCTTGTCATGTAACGGAGATGATTTTTAATTACAATACGAGACGCGGGTTTCGATAGCGTTTTAATTATCTCATTCGTGATAGCTGACACCCGACGGGAGTCGTTCATTTTGGTGTAAGTCGAGAACAGGCGCTGCGTAGAGCTAAATTAAAAATACCAGTTAACTTACTAGTACCTTTTTTTACGTCAGGAAAACTCATTATGGGTACATCACCGCCCGACGGGGACGAGCGGCGGGTATATCGGACTCGCACCGACTAAAAACCTGACAGTGCTCCACCACGCTGCTGGTGGCGGGGACAGGGTACCGTTGGACACATTGCCCTCATCCCCGCCAGCAACTTTTTTTTTCAAATTCAAATTCAAAATATTCTTTATTCAAATAAACTTGTAAACAAGTGCTTTTGAATCGTCAACTTTACTGCTGGTTCGGAAAGCTGTTCCTACTGAGAAGAGCCAGCAAGAAACTCGGCGGTTGCTCTTTTAAAAATATAATTCTTAATACTATTTACGTTATGTCGTTACTGTCTTGTACAGGTTCAAAGAGAGCTATATCCACACATTCTTATCTTCTAAAAAATCATCAAGAGTATAGTAGGCTTTCTGTATCAGCCTCTTTTTAACAGTGTTTTTAAACTGCTGTAATGGCAGTGCTGAAATTGATTGCGGAATTTTATTATAAAATCTTATACCAAAACCCACAAACGAGTTACGCACTTTTGCAAGGCGCAAAGCAGGAACCGCAAGCTTATGTCGGTTCCTGCTTTGTCTATTGTACACATCACCTATCGTTTTATAATTCTTTATATTTTTATGTAACAACTCTAAATCCCACATTGCGCCACCTCTGGGTCGGGGCCTCTCTAAAAGTGGCCCCTCCCTCCGCTAGACGATGCATCGGGAGCACCAGATGCATCGACCGCCTCGGGGACCTTTTCAGAACTTACCAGTACATGGTTGACTGAGGCAATTTTTTACAAAATAAAAAAAAAGTAATTTAAAAAAAAATCAAAAATTGAGTAGATGGGGCTCGATCCTAGGTATTTTCATTTCTCGAAACCATCCGTTCCCCAAAAAAAGCCACGCTGACTTGACTGTTTACGGCATAAATAGTGTTTTTTATATTCAATATAAATTTTAGTATTTTTTTAATGTCCAAAAACTGGAAATTAATTGGGTAGAATGGGACTCGATCCTAGGTATTTTAATTTTTCGAGATCACCCGTTCCCCGAATAAGCTATGCTGACTTGACAGTTTACTGCAAAAATAGTGTTTCATATATTCTATGTAAATTTTAATATTTAATGCCAAAAAACAGGGATAAAACGATTTTTTTTTTTATTTAAAAGCTAGCTTGATCGATTTTTCCCCTCCAAAACCTCCTACATGCTGAATTTCAGGAAAATCGTTGGAGTCGTTTCCGAGATTCCGAAAATATACATATATATACAAGATAAATATTAAAGATAACTATGAATAAATTAATTCGGTTTTTTCTTGTTCTTTGTAAAAAACCATGCAACCGGATACCTCGATACTGATCCGAAATGTCATCGTCTGGTATCTATAATCTTTCTCGTATTGTCTATCGACAATTACAAATGGCGGGAATAATAATATAATGGAGTCGAAACAAATATCTTAATAACAATAAATGAGAGGTATAAAAAACATTAAAATTTTATACATAAAATTCTCGTGTCACAGTGATAGTATAGATTTAATTCAATATACATATATAAAGCTGTGATGGCCTAGCGGTGCGACCGTGTGAATCTCTAGAGACGATCATGGGTTCAATCCTGGGCAGACACCAATGAGTGTAAATAAAACTTATGTGTCTAATTGATAATTGCAATTTATCACACGCTTTTCGGTGAAGGAAAACATCGTGAGGAAACCTGCATATCTCTTGAGAAACCTAAGGAATATGTGTAACCTACCAATCCGCATTGGAGCAGCGTGGTAGGTCTTAGCTCCAACCCTTCTCTCCAAAAATGGAGAGAGGAGGCCTATGCCCAGCAGTGGGATAGTAACAGGCTGTTACTTACTTACTTACATATATAGAGCATGTTATACTCCTACGAAACGGCTAGACCTATTTTTATGAAATTTTGTATGCATTATATGCGATTTGTATGAAATTTAATAGTATATAATCAGTAAGTCTGAAAATTGGCTACTGTCTATTTTTCATACCCCTAAGTGATAAAGGCTGTCCGCGGATTTTTAATTTTTTGGACATTTTTTTATTTTTCATCGTCGTCATGTCGATAAATACGAGTAAGGTAAGCCTACGTCAGGCCAGTCGTAAAATATGTAGCCAAATCATCTGACGACATGTTTATAACATATTGTGGCGACCTCACTTAAAGTGGGATAGTGGCAGAAGAATTATGACATACATGAAAATGTTGGAAATAAAAATAGCAAATTGTAAGGTGGACTTATCACTAAAAGGGATCTCTTGCTGACAACCTTTAAGTAACAGAAAGAAAGAATGGTAACTAGTCCGAGAGAATAAAAGTAGGATAAGCGATTATAGCCGGTTTCTATACATAAACTATTGAGGAGGAGAACTAGTGAGTACCGCCTATTTCATCAGGTTTGTGCGCCAACGAGGAATCACCTATATAAATAAAATAAACAAATAAATATATGGGACACTTATACACACGGTCGTCTGTCCCGAAATTAAGTAACTTAATACTTGTGTTATGGGTGACAGACAACTGGTACTTATATATTTTTATATACATACTTAAATACAAATATACGCCCAGGCTCGAAGAACCAACAAATTGTTTATAGAAAATTTTGGCCCCCGGAATTGAACCCGCTAGCCGCAGAGCTGAAGGCAGGGTCACTACCAACTGCGCCAACGGGCCAGCCTATATGAAAGCTATTTGGCATTCTGTTCTGCATTTTGAGAAGGCGTACAGATTTAGCCGGCGTATACACCGACGAGTTACTTCTGTTATTCTCAATATTAATAACATCACAACAATGTAATAGCAAAGCTCGCTTCGGCCATATACCAAGTCGCAAATAATCGGTTTCACCCGCGTAATTTTAAATTTTTTTACATCTTATTACATTTTTAATACGGATCCCTATTTTTTTTTAATGCATATATGTTTCAAATGGTGAAAGAAGTTTTAAAATCGGTCCAGTAGTTTTTGTGTGAAAACATTACTAACATACAAATTTTTCCTCTTTATAATATTAGTATTGATATCCTACAATATATCCGTACTATTTTCAGTAGAACTAAAATAATTTCTTTTGATTCACGCGAATTCCAGATGGTGGGATTACTCCACAAATTCACTTCGCACAATGTAAAAGTTTTTATAGCTATGATTGATTTGTATGCTTTTTACGTTAAAGAGATTGAATTATTTTTGAAATTTGTAAGCTGTGATACTCGTAGCCCAGCATTGAGACTGTGGAACACTTTCAAGAGGTCAACCCCGAGCAGGCGCCAATGAGTTTTTCTGTTAAAACTTGTCTCAATTTAAACCTTCTAGTCTAGTTCTAGTATGGATTGAGGTATTTTATTATAGAAGCCAAAAACCAAGACCATCGAATGAGTCGCGACACGGGAATCACAAGCTTTTTTGACCTCTCGTATGTCTCTATTACAATTTAAGTCCGCGTGATTCCCTGCGAGAGAAGTTTAAGGAAATAGGTATTCTTACATTAGCTTCACAGTATATTTTTAGTTATTTAATTTTTATGCATAAGAATATACATAATTATAAAGAGAATGACGATGTATATAATAGACAAAGTAGGAACCGACATAAGCTTGCGGCTCCTGCTTTGCGCCTTGCAAAAGTACGTAAGTCGTTTGTGTGCTTGGTATAAGATTCTACACATTTGCCCTTACAGCAGTTTAAAAATACTATTAATAAAAGGCTAATACAGAAAGCCCACTATACGATTGAGGAATACTTGGATGATAAAAATTCGTGGATGTAGCTACTCTTCGACCCTGTACAAGACAGTAATAACTAATGTACCTACTAATAAGAATTATATTTTTAAAAGAGCAACCGTCGAGTTGGTGGCTCTTCTCGGTAGGAACAGCTTTCCGAACCAGCAGTAGAGTTGACGATTCAAAAGCACTTGTTTACAAGTTAATAAAGAATATTTTGAATTTGAATATAATATCAGTATGGACAATAGTTAATGTATAGAAACCCGCTATCCTCACGTCTTATTTTATGGGGTTAGCCCGACCTAGAGTTGAACCCGTCCGGGGCACATATTCATGAGCTCTGTACACGACGTTATCGCGACGGGAACGGCTGAATATTAACAAAACCACTTTTAAGTTTGAATATGACTAATACGTAAATGTAAAGCGTCAAGTTTCCAGTTAAAAGTTTCAAATGGCTTAAAGGAATTGGTCACAAACAAAGCAACCCTTCCTTCGCAACCCGATACCGCCGGGCGATGACATTCGGTCTGCTTTTAGCGCGGTGTCGGCTGACATCGTGTCGGATTACATGACCCGATTTTCTGTAATACGCAGCACGGTAGCATACGAGTATCTATTTCCATAAAACTGTATGATTTTTGACTGAATAAAGCCTCATTTTGATTTAAATAATCACCTTATACAAGACAATATAAGCGTCGCTAGAATTTCGTCCGTGAATTTGATGATAAAAACCAAACTGAACCTCCACCAAAAATACCGCAAGAACACATTTATTTATGTGATTGTCTACTGCATATTAAAATCTTTAATATTTAAATGAGTTAATCTTATATGTATATTTTCGGATAAGCGGAAACAGCTCCAACGATTTGTCTGAAATTCAGCATATAGGGGTTTTGTGGGAGAATATCTATCTAGCTAGGTTTTATGTAAAAAAATCGTTTTTTTCCCAGTTTTTGAATATTAAAAAATACTAAGATTTATATAGAATATTTTTTTTGCCATAAACTGTTAAGTCAGCGTAGCTTATTCGGGGAAGGGCAGACTTAAGAAATATACCTAGGGACGACCAACTACCTAATCAATTTTTTTCTTTTTTTTCAGTTTCTGTTTTTTATTTTGTAAGAAATTACCGACCAAGGCTCGGTCAACCAGGTACTAAGTAATTACTGTAAACTTATATTAAAAGAAAGGAAATATATAAATACTCTTTAAAAAACCTTATGCCGTGTGATATCCGGCTGAGTAGACCACTCATTTCTTACTGAGGTGTCGTAAAAGGCGACTAAAGTAACCTTTCATCAGTGACGGCCGGTCGTTAAATACCTAGCCACATCACATCAGAACATGGTTAAATCATGTGCCGACCCCAACTAGAGTGGGATAAGGGCAAGAGAATGATGACGAGACTTGCATGTATCCCATGCATAACTTGGCCATCGCCTTTTGGGCGACTCTGAGATCTGATAAGGTGTAATTACTATTTTCTCAAAAACCGTAGTGCACGATAGAAGGTAAAAAAGGGCGAATAAAGATGAAATCATTAACAAGAAATATATTTATCATTTCACCCCATCCTAAGAATAAAGTTACATGTTTTATATTTATACATGGAACATGTAACCTTTTGTATATAACAACATAAAAAATAATAAACACCATATACACGTGTAAAAGTTCGAATAGGATAACTATTCAAATTCAAAATACTCTTTATTCAAATAAACTTGTAAACAAGTGCTTTAGGATCGTCAACTCTACTGCTGGTTCGGAAAGCTGTTCCTACCGAGAAGAGCCAGCAAGAAACTCGGCGGTTGCTCTTTTCAAAAATGTAATTCTTATTACTAATTACATTTAGTCATTAATGTCTTTCACAGCATCGAGGAGTGTATCCACATATTCTTATCTTCTAAGTAATCCTCAACAGTATAGTAGGCTTTCTGAATCAGCCTCTTTTTAACAGTGTTTTTAAACTGCTGTAATGGCAAAGCTGAAATTGATTGCGGAATTTTATTATAGAATCTTGTAGAAAATCCACAAACGATTAAGGTACTTTTACCTTCAGACTGAAAGCCTCAACCTCGCTGCTGAAATAAGATTAAAAGTAGACAAAATAACATTCAATGACGCCATAATCCAAAACTTTTATAGTTCTTGTTTCGTTGTTCGGGTGTAACAGTAAAACAAAATTCCGTTTGGTGCTTAAAGCCAAACGGTGTCGTATTTCTGTAATATAATCCTTGATATTTCATTGCAACACGATATTCGGTAAATATAATAAAAGAACATTAAGAATTTATATTCATTTTACGTTCGGTGATTTATGAACATTAATGGCAAGAGTTATTATATGTGCACTACTATTATAAAAAGCAACACGTTGCCCAGTGGTAAAACCGTGCGCCTCTTTCGAGGAGGTCTAAGGTTGAAACCCCGGGCAGGCGCCAATGAGTTTTCTAGTAAAACTTATGTGTCCAATTGATAATTGCAATTTATCACAGGCTTTTCGGTGAAGGAAAACATCGTGAGGAAACTGCATATTTCTAGAGAACTCTGGAGCTATGTGTAACCTACCAATCCGCATTGGTGCAGTGTGGTAGGTGTTAGCTCCAATCCTTCTCTCAAAAAAAAAATTGGAGAGAAGAGGCCTCTGCCCAGCAGTGGGATAGTAACAGGCCGTTATTTACTACTTACTTTTTACGTTCGGTGATTTATGGACATTAATGGCAAGAGTTATTATATTATATTATATCTACACTAAATAATAGTAATTACAAATGCAAAAACGCCGTGTGGTATCCGGCTGATAGGATAGTACCACCCTCATTTCGTAGCGAGGTATCGTAAAAGGCGACTAAGGTAAGTCGACCCGCCGTGTGGTATCCGGCTGATTAGAATAAATCAACCTCATTTCTTACCGAGGTGTCGTAAAATGCGACTAAGGTAAGTTGATCCGCCGTGTGGTATCCGGCTGAGTAAAATAGATCAACCTCATTTCTTACCGAGGTGTCGTTAAATACGACTGAGGTATGTTGAAGTCAGGCAGGCGGCCGGTCTTAAAAACGCAGCCAAATCATGTGACAGCATGTTTATAACATGTTGTGCCGACCCCACTTAGTGGGATCAGGGCAGGAAGATGATGACTATTATAAATGCAAAAGTCTAACCCTTACGTTCTGTGATTTGATGATAGAGTACCGACCGAGCCTTGCTCGAGAATTTTTACGAACTAAAAAAAACTTTAAAAAAAAAGAAAAAATAGTTGGGTAGGTGGGGCTTAATTCTAGGTATTTTCATTACTAGAGACCACCCATTCCTCGTATAAGCTACGTTGTCTAGTAAAGCATAATTGAAGAATGATATATCTGAAAAAAAGTGTATTTATAGTTGGTTACTTAATTAATAGTTAATTAGCTATAACATTCTCTAATGATACAGCTAATAAAGCATGTCTTAGTTAATTGTGAATATAAATGTAAACCATCCTCAGTCTAACGTTTTGAAATCTAAAACTGTGCTAGATTTATCTAGCTCATCCCTCTCATTGTGCGCTTTCATTTTGAACCTTAGTGCCGTACAAATAAAACTGAAAGCTAGTAAAATAAGCCGGACAAATGATACGTGATATGCTCACGCACGCCTCCTATGCTTGCGAGGTGTTTATTCACCCCCTAGGCAAAGAATATGTAAATTATAGATACATCATTACATTGTTTTATTTCTTTTTCTACTCCTGGTCCTTCGAGGCGGATTTATTTATTTTTATGACAAGCCAACAGCATTTTACACATACTTATTAATACACAAGAGGGCTGGCTCCTTTTTCGCACAAAGAATCAGCTAAGCGATTCAGCGCGGAAACGCTGCCAGCATTCTTGGGACCATTCCACGTGGGCATGATTTGTATAGTCCTAGCGTGTTGGTAATTTAAGATAGATATAACTTGTACGTTTTTACTGTAAATACATTTTATATACACTTTTTCATAAGGCAAGTTTTAGGTAAAACACTTTTTAAGGCGAGTGCAGCGTAAGCGTAAGGGGAGTTAGCGTTAGCAATTCTACCGATCATCATCCTCCTGCCCTTATCCCACTTAGAGTGGGATGATGGTGATGCATAAAGGTACGTCTACCCATCTATCTATTCTTTGCCGCAATGATGTACAATGCAGGAGCATCGCATAAACGGTGTCTGTTACAACAGGCTATCGCGTGTTACTCCCATCACACCCGCGCTACTTTTATGTTCGAACTTGTTTGATCATAGTTTTAATTAACATCTGACCTTTTAACATTAAATCCATTGAAAGGCAAATCCTAAGAGTAAAAACTATATTAGGTATCTTTAAAAGTTTAGGGATAATGATACAATTCTTAAAAAACACAACGTAGAAACAATGAAAAAATTATGAAAAATAAAATATGTATTGCCTAAATTTGTTTTATGTAATAAATTTAATACACAAATAATCATAAAATTATTTAGCTATAATAATTTTATTGCGGTGTGCCGTGTGGTATCCGGCTGAGTAAAATAGACCACCCTAGTTTCTAACAGAAGTGTCGTAAAAGAGGACTAAGGTAAGTTGACCCGCCGTGTGCCATCCGGCTGAGTAGAATAGACTACCCTCATTTCTTACCGAGGTGTCGTAAAAGGCGACTAAGATAAGCTGACCCACCGTGTGGTATCCGGCTGAATAGAATAGACCACCCTCGTTTCTTACCGAGGTTTCGTAAAAGGCGACTAAAGTAAGTTGACCTGCCGTATGGTATCGGGCTCAGTAGAATGGACCACCCTCATCGCTTAAAGAGGTTTTGTAAAAGGCGACTAAGGTAAGTTGATGTTAACCAGACGGCTGTAAGAAATCTAAATCAAGTGACAGCTGACAACCAGACTGTTTATAACTTATTGTGCCGACCCCACTTAGAGTGGGATAAGGGCAGGAGGATGATGATAAATTTTCAACTTAGTTTTAGGAGGTAAAAGCTACTGCACATATTCGCAGCACTACACGACCGCTCAACGCCCTTGGCCCAATACAGCGCATCAGATGCAATGTCGCTGACGTTTCGCACGCGGAAAACATTCTATTTAGATCCAATGTTGCAGCGCAATCTGATAATTTAATCTGCTTATTAGTTTAACGTTTATGACTCCCATGCCCTTTACGTGATGTCAGCAGATATATAATTACTAGCTGTGCCAGCATTTTCGCAATATTTTTTATTGCTGCTCCTCTCCTATTCATCTTAACGTGATGTTATAGAATAGCCTATAGTCTTCCTTGATAAGTGGACTATCTTAAACTCAAAGGATTTCGCAAACCGGTCGAGTAGTTCTTGAGATTATAGCCTTCCTCGATAAGTGGACTATCTTAAACTCAAAGGATTTCGCAAACCGGTCGAGTAGTTCTTGAGATTATAGCCTTCCTCGATAAGTGGACTATCTTAAACTCAAAGGATTTCGCAAACCGGTCGAGTAGTTCTTGAGATTATAGCCTTCCTCGATAAGTGGACTATCTTAAACTCAAAGAATTTCGCAAATCGGTCCAGTAGTTCCTGAGATTAGCTCGTTCAAACAAGCAAACTCTTCAGCTATATACTAGCGGCCCGCTCCGGCTTCGCATGGGTATAAAATATGTAACCTATGTCACACAGTGACAAAATTATTAAAAACTATCCAGTTGTTTTGATTTATTCATTACTGCCCGTAGCCCACACGCGTTAAATTTGGAGTAAAAAAATTCCCCTTTCCCTATACCATGAAGATTTCCTGCTATAGGGCGATGCACGCCTTCTTCCTTCCTCCTTCCTCTTAAATCACTCTATCTTTTAAAAAAACCGCATCAAAATCTGTTGCGTACTTTAAAGGATTTAAGCATACATAGGGATATAGGGACAGACAGGGAAAGCGACTTTGTTTTATACTATGTAGTGATTTGTAAGTATAGATTAGCATGGTGTTAGCGTGTATTTGCCAAAATTCAAAGTATCATATCAAATTTGAGCTGACAATAAGTTATAAATCATTGCAGTGCAATAAATTTGCATATAGATCGAAAACGATCAAAATTCTTAGACACGTGATTGTGACACCGTAAAATAATATTTACGATTGTGTTACACTTGCACGAAAAGACCATTGGATTTGAAATTCATGGTAAAAATAGGTGTACCACTATATTACCTAGACTATTTTCACATGTTTAGTATTTTCGGCAACACATTATTAGTATTACAAAAAAGAGCCATACGTGGTATTTACAAATTAAGCCCGCGTGATTCTCTGCGAGAGAAGTTTAAGCAAATAGGTGTTCTTACATTTGCTTCACAGTATATTTTAAGCAAATTAAATTTTGTTCATAAGAATATAAAGAATTATACAACGGTAGGCGATGTATATTATAGACAAAGTAGGAATCAACATAAGCTTGCAGCTCCTGCTTTGCGCCTTGCAAAAGTACGTAAGTCGTTTGTGGGTTTGGGTTTAAGATTCTGTATTAAAGTTCCGCAATCAATTTTAGCTTTGCCATTACAGCAGTTTAAAAACGCTGTTTTAAAGAGGCTGACACAGAAACCCTACTTATACTAGAACTAGAAGATAGAATGTGTTGATATAGCTCTTCGACCCTGTACAAGACAGTAATGACTAAATGTAATTAGTAAAAAGAATTATATTTTAAAAGATCAATCGCCGAGTTTCTTGTTCTCTTCTAGGTAGAAATAGCATTTCGAATCAGCAGTAGAGTTGACGGTTCAAAAGCACTTGTTTACAGGTTTATTTGAATAAAGAATATTTTGAATTTGTCAAAACCTACTGGACGGATTTTAGAAAGGTTTCTAGTAAAAGATAGTACAATTCTTCCGAAAGGTTTAGGCTAATTGTACATTACGGTTTTACATAAATTGTGTTGAAGAAGTCGAGTGTTTGTAAAAAAAACTTGTCTGCTGGAAGATTTCGAGAGAGAGAGTCACGTGCGCCGCGGAAACCAGCAAAGAGATTTGTATATCTACGAAAACATTTCAAAAAAGGCCGCGATAACATGTCTCTGTCTCTTACGGTGAACTCACAATAAATACTTTTGGATCTTTTGTAACACATTGATTTCCACGCGGGCGAAGCCGAAAACACAGCTAGTTATAATATAAGCGCGAGGTACGTGATATTGGGATATTCTGCCCCAGTTTCGAACTGGCACAGTCCGTCTTAAAGAACGGACATCGAATATGAGGAGTTTTCGTGGTACATTAATATTTAATCTGCTTAACAGTTGATTATCATATATGTATGTTTCCATTTAAAATTTTATGGAGAAATTTCATTTCTAGTATAAATCTTCGGATTCAGTGACTTCATTTTAAAATATTCAAGTCTGTACGATTTCTAATAATTAGAAGCTTTAGATTGAAATACAAAACGTTTAACTTGCTTCTTTTAAACACGTTCTATTTCCTTCAATATTGTAAATCGGAGACCATACTTAAAAACAGTATTCAAGTTTAGACGCCTTCTTGAATTCTTGGATTGCCTTATAATAAATCCTAGCAATTTAAAAGAAGCTGTCACGATATATTATAATATGATATTGTTTGAAGTGTTACGAGCGGCTGTAAAAAGATACAAATCACTGCGAAAGTAAATTAGCCCTCAACCCAGCCGAAACCACGAAAATAAAAACCCATTAAACGTTAAACAATTTGGGGCGCTAGACACGTAAATATATAAATTAAACTGACCTCAAACTTTCTAAAGAAATCGCCTTGTCCCTTGACGTCACGATCGCGTGGACACCGCAAATGAGGTTATTGACATGTCAAACTATTTCCGTAGTGCCGAAATAAAAGCGCGAATCGACGGGGGCGGGTGTACATAACATTACAATCGCAACTTTATTACGCGATATTACCATAGAATGCGATAATCAGATGAAAACAATAAATTGTAGCGTCGACTTGCGGCCTGGGACGGTCTCGTATTACGTTTTGAGCAAAGGAACGTCTAAAATTACCCCGCACGCACACACGAGCATACAACCAATACGTACACACGCACACAACGTTGTAGCCTATATCTATTATCAAAACATCCACCGACTCTGGTTACAGCGATCCGAGCGCGCTTCGGATATCACGTTACACACTTTAATGGCTGGAAAAGGCCTCGAAAACGTGATATTACACGCATTTTATTGTGTATCGCAAAATGTAATTAATATTGTAATCGTATA
Organism: Morpho achilles; assembly: GCA_947086495.1. NCBI lineage: Eukaryota > Metazoa > Arthropoda > Insecta > Lepidoptera > Nymphalidae > Morpho > Morpho achilles. Next base: position 15,407,135 of record CAMTZB010000014.1, on the reverse strand, counting down.
CGGCATAATTTATTCAGCGTAATCCCGCGAGTTGGGCCGTTAAAGGGACCCACGGATCGGTTGTGAGCGGATCAAATTTATAAATACGACCCGCCGTCTCTTGTTACGACGAGATGAAACAGGCCGCTTGCCAAACGACGCTGAAAGACGATGATTTTCATGCGGAAATTCACGTCAATGTCATGTGAAATATTAGCGAATATAGCTTTACCTTGATTTCTTCCTCCTTCTCCTTTTTCACTTTCGTCTTCGGTGGAGACGGCGGGTTTGTGTTATTTTTGTCCATTTTGTTAATATTAAGTTCCACTATAAACACTATATAGGGCCATAAATATTTAAGGGCTGTACTAAAAGTTTTTATTTTCGTAGCGTAAACTTCACTTTCGCGTAAACATTGAAGTGTCGCTATCAATAGCAACACGTCATACTCGCACAGCGTTCGCGGCGCGACTGTTCGACTTAATATTTTATATTAGTATTTCGTAATTTTTTTGTATAGCTACTTCGTAAGTTGGACGTGTTTATCGTTCACGAAAGCTTTTCCCGCGCTTTACATTTGCTCGTTTTAACTGTAGGGCGGAACTTTTGGCGATTATTTTACTACTTTGTTTCCCTTTTTATATTGAAAATATCAAGAATCTGAAAGTTCAGAAATCGTTTATAGACTTCGCTATAAGTTTTTAATAAAATTCCAAAATCTGGAATGGTATCCGGCCGAATAGAATAGACCACCCTCATTGCTTACCGGTCTCAAAAAGGCAACTAAGGTGAGGTGACCCGCTGTGTGGTAACCTGCTTAGTAGAATAGACCATCCTCACTTCTTATCAAGGTGTCGTGAAAGACGACTAAAGTAAGTTAACTTTAGGCAGGCGGCCAGTCGTAAAATACCTAGCCTGTTCCAACATGTTCATAACATGCTGTGCCGACCCCTCTTAGACGGGGATAAGGACAGAAGAATGATGAATAATTTTAAATATACTTAACTAATACGTGGTTTTGAATTTAACATGTACGTTAATTGTAAAGTCCGAACAAGTTAATACGTTGTTCACAGGGGTCGGCAACCTTTTAATACTAAAGAGATTGATTTTTGGTTGTCGAAACGATTGTTGAATTTTTTGATAGTGAACGTGAATACTGCATGTATCAGGTACGAAAACGGATAGTCCACTCTACATTTAGCATTATATATATTTTCTATTTACTTTATCGAGGATTATATAAAAATAATTTTACCTACTACTTATTACTTTTGTATTATGGATCTTCGCAAAGCCTATGATTCTAGAAACTATTATATTGTTTTTTCGTGTTCCCGAAGGAAAAAGAGAATTATTTATAGAATAAGTCGTCACTTTGCGGAGATCCATAATACAAAAGTAATAATAAAATTATTTCGCTATTAATAAAATTATTACGCGGATTCATCGCGGATTATAGCAAATTAATTTTATTACTATATTTTTAAAAAGAGAATTCTTTCATGTTCCTCGTATATGTTAAATTTAAAATTTGATTTTGTAAAAAAAAAGGAAGTAAAGTTTTTGAATTTAAACTATCCGGTTTCTATACATAATTAATGTATAGAAACTGGCTATACTCACGTGTTATTTTATCGGCTTTAACTAGTCGGGCTCATCCGATAAAATAACACGTGAGTATAGCCGGTTTCTAAAGATTAATTAGGAAGTAAAGTTATGCCATGTTACCATCCACTGGCCCCTCCTTCCATTTCTGTAGAGAACCGTTGAAGCTAAGACCTACCACGCTGCTCCAATGCGGATGGATGTGTTACAGATATAGCTAAAGGATTGGTAGGTTACAGATATAAAATTCTCTAGAAATATGCAGGTTTCCTCACGATGTTTTCCTTTATAATAAAAAATTGTAATAAATTGCAATTATCAATTATATAAAAAGCCTACTATACTCTTGAGGATTATTTAGACGATAAGAATGCGTTGATATAGCTACTATCCAACCCTGTGCAAGATCATCATCCTCTTGCCCTGATCCCACTCTAAGTGGGGTCGGCACAACATGTTACAAACATATTGTCATATGATTTGGCTACGTATTTTACGACCGGCCGCCTGCCTGACGTCAACATACCTTAGTCGTATTTTACGACTAAGGTAAGAAAGAGGGTGATCTATTTTACTCAACCGGATACCACACGGTGGGTCAACTTACCTTAGTCGCCTTTAACGACACCTTGGTAAGAAATGAGGGTGGTCTATTCTACTCAGCCGGATACCACACGGCGCGACCCTGTTGCAAGATAGTAATGACTTTTAATGTAACTAGTTATAAATATTATGTTAAATAGAGCAACCGCCGAGTTCCTTGCTGGCTCTTTTCGGAATTGACGATTCAAAAGCACTTGTTTACAAGTTTATTTGAATAAATAAACTTGTAAACAAGTTTATTATCATCCATAACACAAGTATTAAGTTACTTACTTTGGGGACGGACGACCGTGTGTGTAAGTGTCCCATATATTTATTTATTATTTATTTATTTATTTGAATTTGAATTAGGCACATAAGCTTAAAAGAAAAACTCATTAGTGGGTTCCCGCGGTTACAACTCGTGATCTCTCGAAAAAAACGGGCCGTCTGGGCTATCAAAGCTTTATACAATACTAGCGACCCGCTCCGGCTTCGCACGAGTATAAAATATATAGCTCATGTCAGTGAAAAAATGATTAAAATCGATCCCGTAGTTTTGATTTTATTCATAACTGTCCGCGGCCCGCACGACTTAAATTTGGAGTAAAACAAAACTGCTATGCCCCTGCATTTTAAATCTGTAATATCCTCGAAAAAGTTCATTTAAATTACATGCTGTAACGGTCATATTGATCTATATTAAATCAACAATGTATTTAAAGCACTTAATTGGATAGGGAATAATGCTGTATTGTTTAAAATTGCTTCGAAAATAAGACATTATTTTTCGCTAAAACATGCTAATGTGGGTTAACCATAAGAGATAGACATATACCATCGCGGAGTTTTCTGTAGACCTTTTCAAGGTGTATTATACATGTAAATAGTTAGTGCGTTATTTTGATAAACCCTGAAGGGTTCAGCCTGCGTTTGCAATATAAGCGGAAAAAAAATTAATTATTTACGAAATCACATTAGAAACCTCAACAATTACAGTATTTCTCTACTCCATATTAAATGTTATTATACATATAAACCTTCCTCTTCAGTCACTCTATATTTAAAAAACCGCATCAAAATCTGTTTTGTAGTTTTAAAGATTTAAGCATAGGTACATAGTGATACGTAGGGATATAGGGACATACGCCGTGTGGTATACCCTCTGAATAGAATAGTACCACCCTCTTTTCTTACCGAGGTGTCGTAAAAGGCGACTAAGGTAAGTCGATCCGCCGTGTAGTATCCGGCTGAGTAGAATAGACCACCCTCATTTCTTACCGAGGTGTCGTATAAGGCGACTAAGATAAGTTGACTCACCGTATGGAATCCCGTTAAGTAGAATATACCACCCTTTTTCTTATCGAGGTGTCATAAAATACGACTGATAAAGTGACGATATTGATTGAGAGACAGAACAACATTTTTTTAAATTAAACCTAACTAGATCTATTTTTCGCTCTCGAAACCCTCTACTACTAAGTTTTATGAAAATCGTTGAAGCCGTATCTAAAATTCAAAAAATATACATATACAAGATTAACTCATTTAAATATTGAAGATTAATAAAACTTGCAATACTTGCACGATGTAAAGTCACGCATGGTAAAAGTCAAAACATTGCAACAGCTGATTGTCATTTGTCAATATCAATTTTACTACTAGAAAGAAACTGGTCTATTTTCCTAAAATATACAAAATTTTAAATATATATTAATTCATAAAGTTTTATCCGGTTTCATAATGGACATATTCAATTTATTGTTAAAATATTAGGTGTTATGACATATTTTAACCTCAAAGTTATGGCAACCAAATTGCCTAAGAAAACTTTAAATTTAAAGCAGGTAATGAATGAAGAAAGAATAACTATATATATTAAGTGTTGAGCTTATTATGTTCGATTCAAAAAAATACGACTTATTTAATGTTTGAAGTCACCTTTTGTTAGCCATTTAATGTAAAAATTAACTGCTTATAATACTTTTGCGCTGTTATGTACGCAACTATTACAATTAATTATCCGATTAATTTAGTATCCGGCTAAATAGAATAGTACCACCCTCTTTCTTACCGAGGTGTCGTAAAACGCGACTAAGGTAAGTCGGCCCGCCGTGTGGTATCCGGCTGAGTAGAATAGACCACCCTCATATCTTACCGAGGTGTCGTAAAAGGCGACTAAGGTAAGTTGACCCACCGTGTGGTATCCGGTTGAGTAAAATAGACCACCCTCTTTCTTACCGAGGAGTCGTAAAATACGACTAAGGTATGTTGACGTCAGGCAGGCGGCCGGTCGTAAAATACCTAGCCAAATCTAGTGACAGCATGTTTATATCAAGTTGTGCTGACACCACTGAGAGAGCGATAAGGGCAGAAAGATGATGATGAAGTTACTTTGTTTAAATGAACTGTATAAACTAATGTTTGCTTGCAGTTCCTATTAAGACAAGAGGTTTTGAAACTTTATAGGGATATCTGTAGAACAATAAAGAAAGTTCCAGATGAAGGCACTCGTCAAGAACTAAGAGAATGGGCTAGAACAGACTTTAGAAACAATAAACATCATTCTGATGAGACTATAATAAAAGCTATGCTACATTATGGAAGAAAATCTCTTGATGATTTAAGAAAATCACTTGCACTCAGTGATAGCTAGTGTGAACTCTATATTGTGCCAAACATTGTATATAAACTGTTCTTAAATTACAATTTTTTGTAGTTTTACTTGGTTGGTAACAATTTATAGTAGTAATGAAATATGCTTTTCCTTTATATTTCAGTTCTGAATAGAAAATATATATTTATTTCGAAGGCATTATGGCATTGGCATTATTAATTTTTATCAATTAAAATTTTAGTAACCAATAATATTGTTTTACAAGTTATCAAAAAAATAGTACTCAGATAAAATGATCACATTTATTTATTCATTTCTATTAAGAAAATTAGGTGTTACTTTGCAGAGATCCATAATACAAAAGTAATCATATTTTGGTATAAAGCAAATAGAAAATATATGCAATGCTAAATCATATCAAATCATGTTTATTTGCAGAATATTTAAATGTAAAGTGTACTATTTGTGTGATTATTATTCATATTATTCATTTTCTATTTCCATGGATGAATAGTACACTATATTTAGCATTATATAAATTATCTATTTGCTTTATCACAGATTATTGCCAAATAATATCATTATAAACGACTTAAAAACTATTTAATGAGATATTTACAAATGTTACTTAAATATGCAATAAAAAAATCAACATCAATGTTGCCTAACTGTTACTATGTTATTTTATTTTGATCTATAATTTTTTGTCCATCCTACTAACATTTAAAATACACTGATTAAATTTTTTTTTAATAATTATCTACAAATATTGTTTTATAAAACAAATACATTAAAATTGGCACAGTAATACCTGTTCCAACAACAACCGTAAATACAGTGAAGAATGTGATAAAATCTCCATTCTTATTTAAGTACAAAGCTATAAATTGAATAACATTTCTAGCTATATGATGCCCATCTGTTCCATAGCAAGGCAATACATTTAAAAAACCTATACCTAAAGAAAATATAAAAATATAACGTAAAAGTTTTTCAAACTGTGTAGGTGAAAAAAAAGATATAAAAGCACTTCTAGGAAAATATTGATCAACAAACACAGTCTTGTGCAAATCGTAAGGTATTCCTAAATATAAAACAGCATTATTATCTTGTCTTTCAACAATGATAAGATAGGTTTGGTTATTCAGTGATGGTTTAAGGCAATGCATGTTACGTGGACATGTATACCCATTCAACTCTGTACACTTAATTAGTTTCTTTTTTACCATATCTCTTGGCTTGAGGCATGAATATTGACCTGGCAACACTGATTCGACCACAGCTTTTGGTTCCATATACTCAAAGCAGAAACTAAACAAATCATCTTTTCTGCAGCATTCGACAACATCATTTTCTTTTACTGTCTCCATCATTATTTCATCATTTTGTGCTATGTATTCTGCACTTGTGCAAATACCAAATCGATCATGGGCAATGTGGAGACAATATGACCAGTCTTTTGAATTTTTTATTGGACAATCATTGATAGACAATATAACATCACCATTTATAAGCCCTCTGATATTGTTTAATGGAGAATCTCCTGTGAACCCTGTAACTTGTACTCCTACATCAGTTTTATATGCTATGCTAAATAAAATTGGTGCAGAGAAAAACAGCAGCATTGCAAAAAATGCAAGGGCAATATTATGCCATACGCCAGCACAATATATTTTTAGACGTTTTGGTATACTAAGGCTATTCAAGTGTTCGGTATTGAGCTCTACAAAAGCTATTGGTATGATTGTAAACACATATATCCCGACAGCCAGAAGCTGCACATCTTCCTGTGCAGCAGCTGCAGCATGACCGAGCTCATGGAAAACAGAACTAAATCCAATCGCCAGAAAATATACCCAGAAATCTGATGCAGGTATGTTGACACCAGGTAACATCGCCTTAACTTCTGGAACGCTATTTATCTGTATAGACTCATGAAAATGTTCAAAAATGAAGTTTGAGAGAGTCCACAAAGAAAATGGTAAGAATAATGCAATCGCAAATATGTATCCAAAACTGAACCATTTACGTAAAACCCTAGTTAAATTTTTGCTCCATCTATAAATGAACCTGTTACATGCTGTAGTTTTCCAAGTAAAATTGAAAATTCCCACTTTTAAGCCTGTTCCTTCTAAAAAGGCATAATATGGGTAATGTAAACAGCTCTGAAAAGTAAAAAACAATTATTAAGATTTTTTTAAAGTAACAAATAAACAATTATTTTATAAACAGAATCGTACCTTGAAGAATGAGTCAAAAAACCAAATTACAACGTAAAAGGCTAACACACATGAGCATAAGATAGTAAACGACATTATTTTCAATATTTAGGATAAACTTTCTTTTATCCTGATAAGGAAATTTCAAAGACAATTGAAAATTTTAAGCCGGCACAAAATCGATTCATTGCAAAATTATTGGCAGTGCAAAATTGGACTTACAGACTTAAGAATTAAAATATAATAGCATTTATTGCCTTTTCAATAGAGAAGGATTTCTTCTAAACGCTAAACTATAATATGCTTTGATTTTGTAATCTGTGGACTTTGAAGTTGACATTGAATTGTCATTCCTTGTAATCTGTCAAGTCCACCAAGTTGCCAGTCACAAAAACGAAAAATGACATGCATATGATTTTTTTCCAATAATTTTTTTACTTGCATAATAAATAATATGTAAGGTACAAACAAAAAATTGAGTTTCATAATAAATCTTTACATTATATTCCTTTTATAATTTTCCATCTCAATGCTCATTATTGTTGATATTTTTATCATGCGAAATGGTTTAATATAATCACATATTTTTAGGTATTACCATTTTTTTTCTTTATCATTATGGAACCATACATGTGAATTAAACGTTTAGTAATATGGTTTTAACATGGTGTTAATATTAAATCAAATAAAATTAATGGTTAATATTAAATGTGTTTTAATATGGCGTTAATCATTAATCTAGGGTTAATATCGTGTTATTATTTCTGATTGCTATTATTTGTCTTTGATATTTGCAGACGAATATCCTGGAATTTAAACTCTCTATAAAATATATAGATAAATATAAATTATAAAAATACGATACAGGAAAGACGCGTTGCTTGTGTAAATTTGAAATATTTGTTATTGTGACATTTTATCATGTAAGTGATGAGTTGTACCGAAAATGAAAGTGGCCCTTTTGTCGTATTCTTCTTACCATCGGTTGTTGGGTGTCTAACCATACTGCTAGCTAGACGCTGGGCATATTCCCAAGTGGGCAACACGTCGTCTACAGCGTTCTCTCGTCGGCGAAAAATAATTAAAGACCCGCCCGTGAAGCGGCCCTTACCCCCAGTCGCTCCTAAAATGGTGGCTCCTGGACCAAAAAAGTCCTCTGCAGCTGCCAAAAAAGTAAGAAGCAATATTATCAAATGTTCTTATTTTAGGTCCTTTTATGACTGATCGCAGATGAACCTTTTAAAAGAAAAAAAAATATGTATATGGGGACCTACCCCACGTCAAAGTAAAATCTGTAAGAATTCCTACTAATTCTTTTAAGTATGTTGCCAGAAAAACTATATTACAAAAATTTATTGTTCCTGTAAAAGTTATTGTTGACCAAATCAAATAATTTACATATCCTAAGGTTTATCCATATTATATATCATCATTTTCCTGCCCTTATCTCACTCTAAGTGGGGTCGGCACATCATGTTATGAACATGTAAAAGGGATTTACCTATGTATTTTTTGTACGGCTACTTGCTTGACATAAACTTACCTTTTACGATATCTTGGTAAGATGAGGGTGGTCTATTCTACTTAGCCAGATACCACATGGCAGTTGACCTATATTATATCTATTCATGTCATTTATCAATTTGTAAATAAAACTATCACAATCTTTATAGGGCTGCAAAATAATTTTATAAATTGTTATTGGTTTTTACAGGGGGCAGCCACACAAATTTCCGATGAGGATGTAAATGCAAAGCGTTCTAGACCCAGGCTATCGCCGTCTTCAAATGTCCGAGCATCTGATGCAAAACTAGCAGATAATCCATTACCACCAAAGCACATACCATTTCCATATATACCTCATGATGGTGAACTTTTATTTGAAATCATGAGTTTTGTGTTTACACTGACGGCAATGGGTCTGCAGTTCCTTAACCTGTACAGGACAATGTGGTGGCTTCCACATTCATATACCACACAGGCTATGGTGAGTTTTTAATTTAATTCACATAAAAATTCCTTTAAAAACCATATTTGGACAAAATTAGATATAATCAAATCACATTTGTTGCTTATTTAATTAATTTATAGAATTAGGCATTATTTTGCAGAGGTCCATAATACAAAACTAATGAAAATATAATATTTTCATTCGTTTTTCTTATTTAATACTACAAATTCATAGTTAATATTTTAAAACTGGCTATGCTCACATCTTATTCATCGGATGAGACTTTGCATTTATACTTCAATATTGAAAAACTTTGAAAGAGAACCAATGAATTTTTCTGTTAAACTTATGTGTCTAATTGATAATTTCAATTTATCACACACTTTTAGGTGAAGGAAAACATTTGAAGAAACCTGCATATCTCAAGAGAATTCTGGGGATATATAATAAAACTTACCAATCTGCATTGGAGTGTAGTGGGTGTTAGTTAGAAACCTCTCCAAATACAGAGAGAGGAAATTTACATCAGCAGTAGGATAGTAACATGCCATACTTTTTAAAACAGAACATTGTAATAATTAATGTATAGAAACCGACTATACTCACGTGTTACGCCGAGTAAATAGCTCATGAATAAGAGCCTGGGCTGTAAGTATGGGCTTGAAACTAGTTGGGCTCATCCAATAAAATAAGACTTGAGTATAGCCGGTTTCTATACATTAATTATGAATAACACTCACGATAGTTTAAATTCAGAAAAGAACATTGTAATCTCTAGAGAATAATACATTGTCACTATTTTATAAATGGAGTGTTAATGATGCAATATTAATTTCAGAACTTCTACCTGATTGACCCACATTTGGTGGCATTTTTAGTGACACTCTTCAGTCGTAGATTTCTATTAAGCATAACCATTGCATTCCTCAGATGTGTGCTACCACAGAAGAATTTGCCACATGCAATTATTGGGGCCAGGTGAGGTTATATTTTTTTTTATGGGATAGGATGGCAAACATGCATGCGGTTCACCAATCAAGTAATTACCGCCGCCCACTACCTCTCGCAGAGCGACTGCGTTGCCGTCCTTTAAATAGGTGGAAAATACGTTTTTTGAAGGTGCTCGTGTTGTACCAATCTGGAAACGCTGCTAAAGGGAGATCGTTCCATAAAACTGTGGTGCGAATGAAATTATTTGAAACCGCACTATAGTAGATCGCCGAGCATCCAGATGGTAGGGATGATATTAGCCTGTGACGTACAGTGCGGTTATGGAATTTAGTTATTTTATATATACATATAAATACATATTATAATATTGTTTTGGACAGGGATATTCGTTAGTAGGTACAGTGGCGGGATACAGATAACGATTCGTAAACAAGGTGAATGTTTCTAATGAATCGTTAAACTAATTTGAACTCTATGTATCTACATAAAGAACTCTTTTTGCATGTTCGTAACAATATAAAATATGTGATTGGAAATTTTAACGCTAAACAATCCACATTGGGTCTTTACTCGATTCCATAAATGGTCTCACTGCTAGGCTATCACAGCTATAAATAAGCTTAAATATATTTCTATATAATAATAGCAAATATGAGTTAACGAGTGATATTGAATTGTTGCATTGGTGAACACAGTTGGTAAATAAATGAGTCATCATCCTCCTGCCCTTATCCCACTCTAAGTGGGGTCGGCACAAAAAACATGTTGTCACATGATTTGGTTTCGTATTTTACGACCGGCCGCCTGCCTGACGTCAACTTACCTTAGTCGTATTTTTCGACACCTCGGTAAGAAACAGGGTGGTCTATTTTACTCAACCGGATACCACACGGTCGCACAACTTACCTGAGTCGCCTTTTACGACACCTCGGTAAGAAATGAGGGTTGTCTATTCTACTCAGCTGGTTACCACACGGCGGGTCGACTTACCTTAGTCGCCTTTTACGACACCTAGGTACGAAATGAGGGTGGTTCTATCCTATCAGCCGGATACCACACGACGGGTCGACTTACCTTAGTCGCCTTTTATAACACCTCGGTAAGAAATGAGGGTGGTACTATTCTATTCAGCCGGATACCACACTGCATTGGTAAATTAATGTGTGACCAGCATTTAATTAATCGATTATTTAAAATAAAATACCAAATAATTCTATCATTAATTTTCACTATTAATTTCTGCAAAGTAGTTAATGCCAGATTCTATTAATTATTTTAAATTTTATGGGGTTTTGACTTCTATTTTTTTTTTTACTTAACATGTTTCTACATTTGCAGGATGTTCATTCTCGGTGTAGTTCTGGGAGCTTTATCCTGGTGCACATACTTTATAATGGCCAAATATCCTGTCATAAAAATATTTTATTTATTATACCCGTAAGTATGAATCTGTAGTATGCTAAGAAAAGTTGTAGGTTCCTCTTCCACTGCTTGGAACGGTTGGAACGGTTGGAGCTAAGGACACGTAAGTTTTAACAAAAAAAACTCATTGGTGTCTGCCAGGGTTTGAACCTGTGATCTCCTCGAAAGAGTCGCACGATGTTACCGCTGGGCTACCACAGCTTAGTATAAATAGGAAATATGACTTTATTCTTCGGATAGGGTGAAATGTAATACCTATTTCCTTAAACAATGCAGGGAATCTTGGGGACTTAGTAAAATATTTGTTTACAGAATTATAATATATTTTATCCTGTTTGGCTACAACTCTGTTCCATTCCTCGAGCTGCACAACACAGACACACACCTCATGCACAGCTGCTCCCACGAGCCAGAGCTGATTAGGACAGAAGTGGAGGTGATGAGGCAGGACTTTAACTTGCGGATCAAGAAAATCCTCTTCAATTCATTACTGGGTGCATATTACAGTAGTTTTGTTCCGTGCTGTTTTGCACAGGTAAGATGTATTTGCTTATTTAATAAATTATAATACTTCTGCCCTTATCCCACTCTAGGTGGAGTCGGCTTAACAAGTTATAAACATGTGGACATGTGGTTGGCTTAGGTTGGTTAGGTTAAGGTAGGTTAGGTTAGGTGGTAGGCCGCCTGCCTGATGTCAACTTACCTTAGTCGTCTTAACGACATCTTGGTAAGAAATCAGGGTGGTCTATTCTACTCAGGCGGATACCACACGGCGGCTCTCCATCGTTATATGAATATAAATATGAATTCATGAAATCTTCTAAAATGCGTAATAATAATAAGTAACCGTACAGTATAAATTAACCGAGCTTAGTTTTTAAGTTATGATCACCCGAGGGGTTCTGACCGCGGCCTTGAAACGCGCGGTCCGACTGCTACCTGAAATGTGAAAGTTTGTGAGTATGGATGCACGCTCGACGGCGAAGCCGCTGAACCAATATCGATGAAATTTGGAACAATTATTCCTTATACACCAGGGTATAATATAGGCTATAGATATCCTGTGATTATCAACTCGACAACACTCGACGCAAACGAAATTGCGAACAGTAAGTAAGTAACGGCCTGTTACTATCCCACTGCTGGGCATAGGCCTCCTCTCTCCATTTTTGGAGAGAAGGGTTGGAGCTAAGACCTACCACGCTGCTCCAGTGCGGATTGGTAGGTTACACATATTCCCTAGAATTCTCTAGAGATATGCAGGTTTCCTCACGATGTTTTCCTTCACCGAAAAGCGTGTGATAAATTGCAATTATCAATTAGACACATAAGTTTTAATAGAAAAACTCATTGGTGTCTGCCCGGGTTTGAACTCATGATCGTCTCTAGAGATTCACACGGTCGCACCGCTAGGCCATCACAGCTAATTCGAAATCACAACGAAATTGCGAATAAAAGCTAGTTATTCAAATTCGTAATTATTTGTTTAAACGTTAACCTTCCATAAATATTGTATATTTGTGTATCCAGTCGTACTTGCACTACGACTCGTCGGCCGCCGCCCAGCAGGTGGGCCTGGTGTGGGGCGCGCTGTGCGGGCGGTACGCGTCGCACCTGCTGCCCGCCGCGCACGTGGACGCACCGCACCGCGCGGCTCGACACCTTGGGAGGTGGAAGCGGTTGAGAGGTAATACATATTGAAACGTCCATTTTCTTTTTGTTATTATTGGTTGAGTTTTAAGTTAATTTCAAAATTAATTCACTGTGTAACACAACGTACTAGGAACACCTGATTCCGCACTCAAAACTAGATGGCGCCACTCGTCGTTTGCTCCGCGCTATCGAAGTGCTTTCATAGTAATATAAGAAGTCCCCATACATTATGTTATCAGATCGACATCGTTATCAGATCCTAGGGCTCTAATGTGCATCCTGTTGGAACACTACGCCTTAGCGCGTCTGAGACGGTGCATCCTCCGTCCGGCACATCCACACCTGGAATGCCGTGAGGAACCCGTCGTCTGACCGCGATGCTTTCCGTATTCGTGAATAGCACGTATTCCCGCCCCCGACAGTATGTGCGTCGGGTCGTCGTATTATAACTGTCCTTATTTACCTTTTTTTAATTTTAGACTGGTCGGCTGGAAGAGATTCCGATTCCGTTACGCTATTGCACATTATGTTTTTAATTTTTAATTTTAATTAATGCAATAAAGAGATTACAAACATACATTTGTTGACGTTGGTCGGGCATATTTTGCATATTGCAATGTCTTGCCTGCATGCACTGTACTGCCTTGGGATGCAAGGGAGTAAAACTCCATCCTCCATCCATCCAAGTACTCTAAGTCAACCTCACCTGTCCAATAAAATTCCGCAATCCATACTAGATCAGTCGACAGAAAGGTTTAAATTAAGTATAAGATATAAGAGGTAATATGCTTTACGTATAAGCATATTACAAAATTGAAGATTATTTGGATGATAAAAAAGCCTGGATTTGAAAATCCTTTCATACAAGCTTCATACAAGACTGCGGTTTAATAATATAAAATTGAAAATGTTTAAAAGATCGACCGCCGAGTTTCTTTCTCGATCTTCTCGGTAAGAGCAACGTTCCGAACCAGTTATAGCTTCATTAATCATATTGATCCTTGACGACTTATGGCGGTATCTCCATTTTTATTTGAACCATACCATATACCACAAATCGGTGACGGGCAGCAGCGTCACCGGTGTGCTAAACTACGCCCTGCGATTACCAACACGTCTGCCTAGCGTCGTGATTATGGGTAAAAATGTCCAATGGCTAACACCAAAACACAACGCCCCCCAGTTTTCGCCACGGTGGCAGTCATGGTTAAGGTGGGGCAGGGTCATTTCTTCCTCTACACGCTCTGAGAACGTTGAATCTTCCTTTATTCTCATTATTGACCGGTGCTTAATTTACAGACAGTGTCCAATAGTATTGTCTGTTATAATTGCCACATCTTCCCTGCTATGAGACATTAGCTGTTAGTTCTCTTTGTATCGAAAGATTTGCGAAACAGTTCCATCTTTTGTTCGCTTCTGTTCCTAACTAGCAGGTTAAGTATTTAGTAGCGTCTGACAATTAAGTTGGTTCTATCGACATTTTTTTTTCGGTACACAAATATATGGACCGTTCATTTTTAAAATGGTGTAAGTCCATTTTTTTGAAAAAATGAGTTATTACTTAATTTTATGTCAATTTGTTATATTACTAGTCCGTATTTAATTTCTCAAAAAAATCCCACGTTTTGTACAACTTAAAATCGGTCGGTAAATGAAATTGCATAATCATCGATTATGAAAGTGGCGGATAGCACGCATTCTTTCCCCCGACCTTACGTGCGTGGGTCAGCGCCATAAACCTTTTCTCGAAACAAAAGAAAATGTACATACACCACTTTCAAAATAAACAGTGTATATAATATCGTTCCAGCGTGCAGCGTTGTTGATAAGAACGACGTGCCCGAGTGGTCGGCCGCGCGCTGGTGGCGGGGCGGGGCGCGCGTGCGGTTCGCGCGCGTCCTGTACGAGGCGGACGCGCCGCTGGTCTGCGCGCAACCCGCCGACGTGCACCACTTGCGATTTTATGTAAGTGATAAGTCACTTCTATACTAATAGAAAGAAAGAAAAACATTTTTTCAAATACTGTATAAAATATAGATGAGAACATACACGTACACCTATAATACAATTCAAAGACATAACACAAATCCTTAATCTAAATTTTATACAGCCTTGGAAAAGGCTACACAGCTCGGCATGAACCGAATATCATTAGCAATAACAACACTCGGCACCGATTTTCAGCTGCAGCCTAGGTGACTTCACGGACAATAGAGCAGACAGCGATACAAAAGCAAATAAAAATAATAAAATAACTATAAAGACTAATCAACCTCACCATTTACCCGCGGTGTATACCATGTTATCATTTCATATTTTTTTATACTATAACCAATTTATAGCATTAGGCGTTACTTTGCACAGGTCACGGCAACGACACGGCTTTGCGATTTTGTCGAGGAGTCTATCTCCTGACGATGCTTCGGTTACGGGGCGAAACAATTGTTGAGATTGTGGTGGTGAATGTGCAGTGCTTGTGTATTGTTCTGTCATCGGTGTCGGGTAGTGCATGTGTTTTTACGAATCCTGAATGAATCAGGTATGATAACCGATTGTGCATTCTACATTTAGCATTATATATATTTTCTATTTTACTTCATCGCGGATTATAGCAAATTAATTTTACTATTACTTTTGTATTATGAATCTCCGCAAAGTAACGCCTAATTCTATAAATTATTTGCTATAATCCGCGATAAAAGAAAATATATGTAATGCTTAATGTAGAGTGCACAATCGGTTATCATACCTGACACATGCAGGATTCGTAAAAACTCATGCACTACCCGACACCGATGACACAACAATACACAAGCACTGTACACATTCACCACTACAATCTCAACAATTGTTTCGCCCCGTAACCGAAGCATCGTCAGGAGATAGACTCCACGACAAAATCGCAAAGCCTTTGCGATCCGTGTCGGGTAGTGCATGATTTCTTACAAATTCTGCACGTATCAGGTATGAGAACGAATAGTACACTCTACATTTAGCATTACATATATTTTCTTTTATCGCGGATTATAGCAAAATAATATTCTCATTACTTTTGTTTTATGGACCTCCGCAAAGTAACGCATAATTCTATAAATTACTTAATACACGATTGTTAAAGACACATAACAAGTGTTTCTGGACAATATTTTGTTGACAACACTGCAATAAAAGGCCACTTCATTTCTACGCCAAGTACTGTGCGTAAGTCTTTTATTTTACTCCTATTATTTCTTCTAATATATTTCTTTTTTTTTTGGTGTATTTTTATGGTCCTTCGAGCCGGATTTGAACCACTCTACATTAAGCATTACTTATATTTTCTTTTATCGCGGATTATAGCAAAAAAATATTCTAATTACTTTTGTTTTTTAATCGTGTATTAAAAAAAACAAACACTCTTCCAGTCCGTGTTCAGCAATCCCTCGCAGCTGCTGTGTCTACTAGTATGCCTCCAGCTGTCGCTGATTGTGATGCAAATATGTCTGTTGTTCAGCTCGTTCGCGTGGCACAATTATGTGGCCGTCATTTTCCTTCTATTCATCAACTATTACACGCTATTTAAAATGATACGAGACTATCTAGTCGCTTGGAAAGTGTACCGTGCTGAGAATGTGATACAGGACAAAAATGGACCCTTGCATGCTAACTGAGTGTTAAACTAAGACTAACTCGCACAACCCTTGGATTTATATAAGGATAAAATAACCATAGAGTTATACTAGAGTAATGGAGCCAAAGTGTCACCATAGACAAAAATAAAGCTACCGGTTTTTTTTGTGATTTGGATTGGATTTACTTAGTTGGATCAAAAGTGTGACCATAGACAAAAAGGCAAAAATAAAGCTATTGGTTTTATTGCGATTTGGATTGGATTTATTTAGTTTGATCACAAGTGTGACCATAGAAAAAAAATAGAAAAATAGAACTACCGGTTTTTTTGCGATTTTATACCATAGTTACGAAACTGGATGTTGGAAAATTTCCAAAATTTTTGCATAAAAATAACGCATATACATTTTGGAATTAAAACATGAATGATCAAAACATTTAAATTTCTCAACAAAAAAATATCTGCGGAAATGTGATTAGATAAAGACAATAAGGGTGTCTTATCTGACCTCTCGTTTTCGTATTTGTTGGACACTCGCACTCAGAGGGTTGTCTATGGATCCCCTACTCTATGTAAAATAACTCTATGAAAATATCACTTTTTAGACATTGAAGCTCAACTTTGAAATCTGTATATGAAAGTAACGATACGATCGTACGATACCATGTTTTAAAAAATAGCTTTATTTAGTCTATGTATAGAAACGGCTATATAGAAAGTTAGAAATATGGGCCCCACTTGGGCTTAAGTTAGACTCACCCGATAGAATAAGACGAGTATAGCCGATTTCTATGGGGCCGTTCATAAAATATGTTCAAATGAAATAAAAATAATAAAGCTCTTTCAAGCACTTTTGAATCGTCAAGGATCAATATGATTAATGAAACTACAACTGGTTTGGAATGTTGCTCTTACCGAGAAGAACCAGAAAGAAACTCGGCGGTCAATCTTTTAAACGATTTCAATTTTATATTATTAAACCGCAGTCTTGTATGAAAGTGAAAGGATTTTCAAATCCAGCCATTTTAATGATCCAAATAATCTTCAATTTTGTAATATGCTTTACGTATAAGCATATCTCTTACACTTAATTTAAACCATTTTGTAGACTGGCCTAGTATTGATTTTGGATAGTGGGAGGTCTTAATTTTTGTGACGTAATATTTTTAGGGGGGCGGGGTAACAGAAACTTTGCGTGACAGGGGGAGAGGTAAAAATAACTTCTAACGTGACGTATTTTATGAATGGCCCTTATGCATAAACAATGAATAATATTCACGATAGTTTAAATACAAAAATAGCATTTTGCAAGATATAATTTTCATTCTAGTTTATCTTATATTACTTATGTGAAAAGTTTGTGAACCAAAAGTATTGGAAACCATGGGCGTCGTAAGTAATATTTTCAAGTGCATTTGCATTGAAGATGGGTAGCTCTCGAGATAAAGACAAGAAAGATATATATCTTTGCAAAAGATATAATCACTCTGGCTCGCATTTGTTTCAATTATATCTCTATATCTTTATAATTAAGAGTCAATTTTCGTGATGAGTTTGGGCTCATTCAGAGTTAGATAGAAAGAGATGACACAATTTTCATATAAAAGAGAGACGGATAGCTATTGCATTTTTATTAAAAGAGCCTAAGATATAAAGAATATATTTGTATTCTTAGCTGCCTCAATCTCTCTCTGAGCCGTGCTGAGCTAAATGAGTTAAATATATAAAAGAGCGATGTATATCCCAAGATCAAGGAGATATAAATCACTCTTTTTTTTTTGTCAGGGATACATTTTGCCCATTTCTAATTTCCAATACATCGTTCGCTAAAATCAGCCAAGCCGCTTGGGATCTTTATATAGATGTATCTATACCTATCTACATATCGCACGCTTAGTATTAAAGCGACCTAATTATTAACAATAATAATATTTCGTTTATTGTTTCTCTTCACACAAATTAACAATTGTAATGGTGCCATTCTTAAGGGTACAAATAAAAGTGGTGTGAGAGACTGATCCCTGTACTAGGTGACCTGTATTTCAATTCAACATCATCGTTCTCCTGCTCTTATGCCACTCTAAGGGGTGTCGACACATGTTATAAACATGTTGTGATGTGATTTAGCTAGTTATTTTACGACCGGCCGCCTACCTAACGTCAAGTTACCTTAGTAACTTAAGAAATAAGACAGGCAGGCGGCCGGTAGTAAAATTACTTTTTTTTTTCATTTTCTTTCTTGCAATCCGCTTCCGGCGCCCATGGTCGCACTAAATCCTTACGGCATCGTTTGGACTCAACCTAAGTTACTAAAGTTATTTTAAGCACGTTCTAAGTGAATCTGTTATTTTATTTAGGTACTTAATAATGCGCTTAATTTGATATGTATAACTTATTCTTTTAAGGAACTCGCTGTAATTGGAACTCTTAAAGACTGAGTTTGACTAAGTTGTAGTATGTATTTCCGGTGATATTTCGTTTGTTGTGGACATGTCATGACATATTGAGAGCAAAATATTGATAAAATGTTTAGAAAGTGAATAAAAATAAATCCAACTTGCCATAAAACTGATTTTTATTTCTACCTTTTTTTGATTCGAGTATGGTATTCGGCTGAGTAGAACAGACGACCCTTATTGCTTACCGAGGTGTCGTGAAATGCGACTAAGGTAAGTTGACGGCCGGCCGTAAAATAACTAACCAAAACATGTAACGTTTAAAACTTATTGTGCCGACCCCACTTAGAGTGGGATACGGGCAGCAGAAGCATTAGAGAAGAATTAGTTAGCAAATTATTCGATCGAGTGATAGCAACTCTTTCGACGGAGAGTTAGCAACTCATTCGATGGAGAGTTAGCAACTTATTCGACGGAGAGTTAGCAACTCATTCGATGGAGAGTTAGCAACTCATTCGACGGAGAGTTAGCAACTCATTCGATGGAGAGTTAGCAACTCATTCGACGGAGAGTTAGCAACTCATTCAATGGAGAGTTAGCAACTCATTCGACGGAGAGTTAGCAACTCATTCGATGGAGAGTTAGCAACTCATTCGACGGAGAGTTGGCAACTCATTCGATGGAGAGTTAGCAACTCATTCGACGGATAGTTAGCAACTCATTCGATGGTCTCGGTAATCGCTTCTTTCTACAGTAAAATACCGCCATCCATATTAGACCAGTCTACAGAAAGGTGTAAGTTAAGTCTAAGAGATGTACTTATACATAAAGCATATAACAAAATTGAAGATTATTGAATGAAAAAAGCCTGGATTTGAAATTCATTTCAGCTTCATACAAGACTGCGGTTTAATAATGTAAAATTGAAAATGTTTAAAAGATTGACCGCCGAGTTTCTTTCTGGTTCTTCTCGGTAAGAGCAACATTCCGAACCAGTTGTAGCTTCATTAATCATACTGATCCTTGACGATTCAAAAGTGCTTTAAAGGGCTTCTTCTTCTGGGAGTAGCGGCTTTGCAGGGCCAGAGGGCCCAGTATCACTTTGACCATTACTGGTCTATTGTGATCGCCACTGACTACAGTTCGCTGCCAATGCAAAAAGGGGCTTATTTAAGTAAAGATTATTTTGATTTGATTTGAGAATGATGATTTAATTCGGGTTACTCTTAAGGGCGCCACATACTAAAAAAAGGGGCCCCGAAATTTGTTATGCTCGACTCACACCAGCTAAAACACAGCTGCATCTCTCTAGTGATACAATCAACAGGAACATCAGATGCAACAATCTCTATTATAATGTGTCCATGGCAGACATCCTGAAAATCGCTGGAGGCATTAAGGTGTCATGTCTAATGTTCATCTGCAAGGCCCATGGTTGAGATATGCTGCTTCTAGAATTTACTTTTACAATATAATGTTCTCGCAGGAGGCACTCTCTCAAGGAGACACTACTTTTTATAGTATTCATGAAGATGCCATCTACAATGTGGTATGCTAAGAAAAAAATTATAGCAGAATTTGAGATTAAGAGGTAGCTTTAAAAGTAACTGCCTGTTACGACCACTGTTGAACATAGGTCTCCTCTCTCCGTTTTTTGAGATGGGTTGGAGCTAAGACCTACCACCCTGCTCCAGTGTGGATTAACAGGTTACACATATCCATCTATCTATCTAATTTCGGGGACGCCTGTCGGTGCAGGACGGGTGATCAGCTCCTATTCCGGACTATTCCACCCATTTCCCCATGTTGGGACAAGGGTTTCACTGCTGTCCCGACAGTGTCACCTGCTCTAATCTACCCGTAGCTTTTACGAACCTGATAATATCCCTGAAGGAGATATTTGTCAGATCCTCAGCTTCAATTTCATCCTTACCTAGTATCTCCCATCTTACCAGCGAGTACATAGGGCACTCAGCCATAAGGTGAAGACTCGTTTCTTCCTCTCCACACTCTGGGCACGCAGCATCTTCTGTTATTCTCATTATTGACAGGTGTCTGTTTAACAGGCAGTGCCCAGTTGTAATGCCTGTTACAATTGCTACATTTTCCCTGCTCTGAGACATCAGCTGTTTAGACTTCCTTGTATCAAACGATTTGAGAAACAACTTTGCTTGTCTGAGCATTGTGTTTCTCCATCTTTTGTTAGATTCTGTTTCTATTCTTTTTTCTATCACACACTTTATTATATTATGTGCAATTGGGAGGAAGGGTTCTGGTCCTACGAATGTTTGACTAGCTCCCTTTCTTGCCAATTCGTCAGCTTTTTCGTTCCCTGCATGGCCACAGTGTCCCGGAACCCATGCAATCGTTACTTCCCCCTTCTCAGCTAATTCGTTTAGTTCACGCTTACATTCCTTCACGATAGCTGAGGTTGTTTCTATGCGGTCAAGTGCTTTTAAAGCTGCTTGACTATCGCTATATATGACTATATTATGTTCTAATGCTATTTGTGATTCTTTGAGTTTCCTGGCACACTCCATGATAGCTATCATTTCGGCCTGGAAGACACTTGTATATTTACCCAGATTTAGGACCTGGTGTAAATCTGACGAGGTGCCGTAGACAATTCCAGCTCCCGCCAGCTTCGCAGATTCTCGTCTAGACCCGTCCGTGTAGCAGATGGTCTGACTCTTCGCGCTGTGTTCCACTTCCCAGTTTTCTTTTGCTCCTATGTGTATCCTATATTTTTTATCGAAGATTTTCTGTTTCTTGATCAAGTCACTTCTCCTGACGACCATAGACAGATTTTCTCCGTAAATCTTTTCTATATCCGTATGACCTTTATCTGTAAAGTTTCCTTTCCATTGTTGGAACACTTTCATCTTATACCATTGCTCTATTGCTTTTCTCTTAGCTGCTAGGTCTAGAGGATAGAAGTCCCACCAGAACTTCTAGTGCAGCGGATGGGGTTGTTCTCACTGCACCTGTGATCATTAGTGTTGCTATCCTCTGTATCTTCATTAAGTCCTTGCTGTTGACTCCGATGTTGGCTCTGTGCCACCAAATCGAAGCGCCGTACAGTATTCTGGGTAGAATGATAGCCGTATATATCCACTTGGTAATTTTTGGCTTCATACCCCAGGTTCTGCCCACCGCTCTTCTACATTGCATAAGTGCAATTTTTGCTTTGTTGCATTGTTCTTTGATGTGACTTCTAAACCTTAGGGTTTTGTCTAGCTTTATACCTAAGTACTTTATTTCCTTTATCAACTGTATCTCTACACCCTTTATGCTGAGTGGATTAAAGTTGGCTATTTTCCTTTTGATTGTGAAAAGGACTAGTTTGGTTTTCGTCGGATTAAGGTTTAATCCCCTTTCCTGACACCATCTTAGTGTTTCTTTAATACTAATACTCATTATGTTCCTTATAGTGCTCAGGTCTTTCCCTGTTACTAAAAGGACACCATCATCTGAGTATGCTTGCATGTATGTCCTCATATCATTAATCTTCCTAACTAATGGATCTAGTAGGAGACACCACAGAAGAGGAGAGAGACACCCTCCTTGAGGAAATCCTCTCGTTGATTTTATTATGTGTGTAACTCCGCTTAGCTCCGCCGCGATTGAACGATGCTCTAGCATGTTCATTATCCAGCGTCCCACTTCATATGATATTCCTTCCCTACAGATTGAGTTTCTTATAGCATTGCGATTTGCTTTGTCAAAAGCACCTTCTACATCGAAGAAGCAACCTAATGCTATTTCTTTGTTACATAAGGTTCTTTCTATTCTTACCACTAAATTATGGAGAGCTGTTTCTGTTGATTTGCCCCCCATATATGCATGTTGATTTTCATGCAGTGGAAGGTTGCTTTGTTCTATGTTAGTTCTTATGTGTCCTTCGATCACTTTTTCTAGTGTTTTTAGAATGAACGAGGACAAACAAATACACCGAAATGACTTCGGTTCCTGATAGGTTTTCTTTCCAGGTTTTGGAATGAACACCGCTTTTACTTTTCTCCAGCTCGTCGGGATATAGCCCCACGCCAAACTAGCATTGAAAAGTGCTAACATGTTTCCTTTAATATATTCATATGCTACCTGTAGCATTTTAGGGAGTATTTCATCTGGACCAGCTGCTTTGTATGGTGCAAATGACTTGATACTCCACTTAATATGCTCTGCTGTTATGATATTTCCCGGGTCTGACCAGTGGTATCTGGTGCTTGGCGATATCATTTCCTCTTTAATTTCTTTGCATTCTGGAAAATGTACTTCTGCCATTTTGGTTAGTATTATTTTGGGATCCGTAATTATTCTCTCATCCAATTTAATACTACCCAGTCTGCATGTTCTGTCTTTTGCCAGTATTCGCATTAGTCGTGCTGCTTCAGGGTATTCTGTGACCCCGTTGCAATACACCTGCCAGCCATTTCTGGACTCTTTTCTGCACTTTTTACGGAATTCCGTCCTGTTCTTCCTATATTCTGCCCAGCTCAATTCATCCCCTTTCTTAAGGGCAATTCTTTGAGATTTGCGTACTTTTTTCCTGAGTTTTTTCAGTTCGTTGTTCCACCACGGTTGACCCGTGCCTTGTGTGACCTCTCGTAGTGGACACGAACTGACAAAGGCATCTTTTAATGCTGTGCTTAGTTCCAATGCGCGTTCCTCTAACTCGTCTATCGTGTTGTAGGAAGTGTATTTGGATCTCCATTCGCTCATTAGGGACTCAAAATTATCCCAGTTGGTCTTCTTAGCATTTCTAATGCGCAATTTGCCAATTTTGCTGTTTATGTGAAAGGTGATTCTGCGATGATCTGATAGCGAGTCGTTCAGATCCACCTTCCAATCTTTGATGTATTTGGCCATGCCTTCCGATGCTAGAGTAATATCTAACACTTCTTTTCTCGTTCTTGTAACGAACGTTGGTTCATTACCAATGTTCATTATCTCGAGATTGTTGCTTATGATAAATTCTAACAGTGCTTCTCCTTTCCTATTTGTGTCTGTGCTGCCCCACACCTCATTGTGCGAGTTAGCGTCACATCCTATTATAAAATAAATTTTCTTACCTTTGTATTTGTTAACGGTTTCTTCCAGTTCTCTAGTCGGTGGTGTGAAGTCGGTCTCACTAGGAATGTAGGCCGACATAATCGCCATCCTTAGTTTCTTTTCTTCATCTAGTGGAATCAAAGCTTCCACCGCTACTAAATCTCTGTAACATTCTAGTTCAATTAGTCCTAAGTTTCTAATCCTGCTACTGGTATAGATACATGTTCTGGGATCCGACTCACCATTGTTGTAATAGGTTAGGTCTCCCCCTAAACAACCCATACCAACCACACGCCCATTCACAGCGTATGGTTCTTGTAGCAGGGCCACATCTATTTGCTTGCTGACCACATATTCGCAGAGTTCGCTCATGGCTTCTCTACAGTGGTGCAAGTTTATCTGAAGAATCTTTAGTGTGTGTGTGGTGTGTTTTTGTGAGTGTTTATGTTTTTTGGGTGTACTTCCCATTAAGTGTATTGTGTTGTGTTTGTTTGTTCTTTTTCCCAATACATAATGATGCCCCGCACGACTTCGAGCACCAGCTGTGAGGCAAGGCGCTCAAGAAGTGTACGAGGCATCAGTTATGTATCGGTACCTGTGATTGTTAGTGTGCCGTGGCGGTACCGGCATCTCCGACTATTCCCTGCACGGATGTCTTGGCGGGGGGGTACTAGGGGCCCCGCCTGACGCTCCGATTGCTGGTTTCGTCGTGTCCGCTGGTTCCAGCACACGAGCAACACTGTTCTGTTCATGTGTATCTTGTTTGGGTTTGAGTTTTGGTTTCCAGTTCAAAAACCTAACCTGCACTTGTGTGGCTTGATAAAAGAGCCACACGAGACCCTCCCTAAAAAGTTCGTTTATTTCCCGAGGGACCCCCACAATCAGACGCTCCCCCAGAGGGAGGGGCTCTCTGACGATGAGGCTCCACTCGGGGAGTCTCAATTCAGCTCTATTACGATTTTGACCCCTAAGCAGAAGGAGAGGATCAGCTGCTCTCCTAGTGCCTGGGATCCAAATTGCTACTCTACCTCTATCCCTTCTCATGACCTTGATCGAAATGCCGTTGTAGAGACCGAAGTCGCACCCGAGCAACCAATCCCTCGACTGCTCAGTAGCTGGTGTCACAAGGAAGAACCCTTCTGCCACCAGCCCCGAGGTCGCAAAGTTTAGCCTGGAGCTGTCGACTTCTTCTCTGACAGCATCCTCGATAAGGTCAGCTATTTTGTCTCTAATGTGTGTTGCTAAATCTTCATCGACCGGCAAACCATCTGCACGATGGATGGCCACAGCGAGATCACTCTGCTCCTTTGCAGTGCAACGTGGTCCCGCCGTAGCCCCCCAATTGCGACGCTTTGCCGGTCGCTGTTCGCTCGGTCCTTCTTCAGGGTCGGTGCCCTGCCTCTTCTTCTTCTGCGGTCTGGAGGTCTTCGCCTCCCCAGCCCCTGAAGAGGTTTCCCCCTCCATGGGCCGGGAAGTCGGAGGCGCATCCGACACAGCTGACTGTCTTTTAAGTTTCTTTGCCCTATTCTTACGTTTTTTCACCATCTTGAAATCGCCCTCACCCATACCCGAAGGCCCAGGCGTCGGCGACTTCAACAGGTCTTCTTCTTCCCTCAGATGGAGGGTTCTTGAAAGTTCATCGTGGAGATTCGCTGTCGAACCTCCAGGATGCTCTAAACCGGATTGCGAAAAATTGCCCCCCCCCAGAATACGAGGGGCAGCCTGAGACTGATGCTTGGGCCGTAGCCCGAGCAGCAGTCTCAGGGAGGGATTCTCCAGCCGGGCTGGTACCCTCCTGGGGTAGATTATGCTTTTTTCTCGCGTCCATTTTTTTAAAGCAGGTGAGAGGATGTTTTTGGGGGAAGGATTGGACTGAAAGGATTAGGGGGTAAAGGAAGGGGATAGCGGACGTGCGTGATTGCGTGGGAAACCGGAACCCCGCACCGCCAGATCATACTTGCTATTGCAGCCTGAGGAATAAAAAAGTGTGAGCTCATTAGTGACTGCAACGTTGCCCAGGGTGCACGGCATGGACGTGTATGATTCGACTTATGACAGTGCCCTGTAGCTCAGCTCACATACCTGAGCGTGGCAGCTGTCATCTACACCCCAATCCACACATATCCATCATATATATGATTTTTTTCCTTTACTGAAAAGCATGTGATAAATTACAATTATCAATTAGACACAAGTTTAAATAGAAAATCTCATTGGTACATACATGGGGTTTGAACTTATGACTCACTTGAAGTTGTACTGTCACTGCTAGGCTATCACACCTATAGCTAACATTAAGAAATACAAAAACAATGTAACTTATATATTTTCTTCTAGAACTACAATAATAAAAATTATATTTGGTACATTATTGGACTTGAAACTAATGCTATTATTTTACTTAATTTTAACCCAAGATGGTGTCTTTTTACTATCATTTATTTGGACATTCATTGTCTTCATTTTATCTCTCACAATATCACATGCAGATAGAAGCTCCTTGTCTTTTCTTTCTAAAGCACTCAATCTTACTGTATGTCTGAATTCCACTAAAGTGTCTATCACAGAATTTGATATATTATCTTTTGTTGATTCAGACAATCTCAAACCAAATTTATTTAAAACATGCAAAATATACTCAGCTATTAATATTATAGGTACAGGATAGTAATCTGATGTGTTACATTTAATTATTTTGTTTGCAACACTTGTTAAGTGAAGTAAGGAATTTATACATGAAGCAGTATCAAAATCTGCTTTTAAATATTCAATATTGTTATCTTCAACTTTCTGTAACTCGTTAATTAAATCATTATTATAATCTGCATATGACATTGTAGTACTGTTTGCATACATTTCAACATCCTTCAAAAAGAATTTAAATTTATTGAGGACATCTTCCGCAGTTGTCATAATTTCATCACTGTATTCCATAGAATATCTATAATTAGACATCAAACATGCCATTCTAAATGTGTCTGCGCTATATTTTTCAATGACACTAGGTATTGATATAGTGTTTTGAAGCGATTTTGACATTTTTGTGTCTTTTAAATTCAGATGCCCTACATGTATCCAATAGTTGGCCCATTGTCTTGTGTTATGGAAGGCACATGACTGAGCCTCTTCGTTCTCGTGATGGGGGAATTGTAAATCAATTCCACCTGCATGAAAGTCTAATTGTGAGCCAAATATTTTACTGACCATTGCTGAGCATTCAATATGCCAACCTGGTCTACCCTCCCCCCACTCAGTCGTCCAGCTAGGCTCCCCAGGCTTGTGAGCTTTCCACAGAGCAAAATCCATTTTATTTCTCTTAGCATCACTCGTAGGTTCACCTGTATCTTGCATCCTTTGCAATTTTCCATAAGCTGAGAATTTGGATGTGTCAAAATAAACTGAACCGTCCTTAGCGACATAGGCTATGTCCGATTCAATCAAACCTTTAACAAATTGAATAATTGTATTCATGTGATCTGATACTCTACTTATGATCATAGGTTTCTCAACGTTCAAACTTGCCATATCCCTCCAAAATTCAAGTTCATAATTCTTGGCCACGGTTCTGAAATCAGTTTCACTTTCGCGCCCTTTTTTTATGATTTTATCGTCAATGTCCGTTACTCCCATGGCAGTAACAAGTTTAATATTTAAAAAGGACTTTAAAATCCTTTGTATAATGTCTAGTTTTACATAACAACAGGCATGACCGATATGTGCAGAATCATAAACGGTTGGGCCGCAGGAATACCACGTAGCAATCGCCGGGTCATTTAGTATTATGGGAACTCGTTCTTCTGCGACACAGTTATAAATATATGCTCCTATCGGATTGCCATTCGGCATTAACCATTTTGTTTCTTTATAGGGTTTTAGGCTGCACACATGAGTAAGTTTTCTGGTGTAGACCGAAAAAAAACCCATTTTTAATAGTTTTCACCATTGAAACAGGCTATAATGTTGACATCAGTTCATATCTAAAAGGATAATAAAGCAATTCCAAGTGTGTTGTTTATAGATTAACCGTGTTTAATAGGAATAAAAATACAGTTTCCTAAGTTCTAGATACTAAATAGAGTTAAAATAAACAAGTAGGAAATTCTGTAAATTGATGTCTAGCTTACACTCTATTATTTGTCTATTGTCTTATGTCTATGTTATTTTCAATAAGCATAGATCTAAAATGATGAATATTGAATAGTCATTGATATAATTCTATATAAGTTATTTTTATTTTTCATTACTATTTTTCAAAATTCGGTTTGAATGATTTTATTATTGTCAATTTTTACAATTCCATATAAATAACTTGCTAAATTTTATTCATGTTGATTTAATTTGAATATTGTTTGTTCAAATTATACTTTAAGGTTTACACTTTACATTATGAAGGTATACTGCGTCCATCATATTATCAGTCTTTTGACAGCTCACGCTCATTAAGTTTTGTATTGCTTACGTACAAATATCATACAAATAATATTTGTACTTTATGGATGGGTACCGCCCACTTAGTGATGTCACACATAATGGTTACTACGATTATGCCACAGATTAAAAATAATCGGTAGAAATCGATGTTACGGGTATTAAAAGACATTTAATAACATTATATAAAGTTTTACTTTCTTCTTAGTTAATACATGAATACAAATAAAATAATCAGGATATTTTAATTTATTTTATTAGCACGAGTCGTCGGAATGATAATCAACACTAGACTCCTCCGATGAGGAGTCTTCAGTAGCAGTTATTATTAGCTCGTGTAGATAATATATTATCAAACGCAATATCACGTTCCCAATCAGAGAATATTACTCTTTTAGTTCTTTCCACCACACTTGCCCAGTTCTCGGCCGTTACGTGGGTGCAAGCATTTTTTAGCAATTGCAACATTTTATTCGCTGTGAATGGGGGGCTTGTATTGCATCTCGCAGCATGCCCTTTTACTTGTGCCCATATAAGTTCTATTGCGTTGTGCTGGCAGTGGTATGGAGGAATCCGAAGAACAGTATGGCCATATTCTGCTGCCATTTCATTGATTACATAGCGTTTTGCTCTCTTTTTGGTTTTTAATATTTTTATTAATTCAACTTTTAACATTGAGTCGTCCACATTTTCTCCATTGTCCCGAAGCCAATTAATTATTTCATGCTTTTTATTAGCCTGTGTTGGCATTTTGTCAATTTGACGGGAGTGGTAGGGCGCATTATCAATAAAAATTATTGATGGTTCTTCCAATGAAATGAGCATTTTTTTGAACCACTCTTCATACACATTTGCATTCATCTCTTCGTGGTAGTCATTTGATTTCTTCGATTTAAATGCCAACAGTGCGTCTTGTACAAATCCTTTTGCTGTACCTGCATGGCAAATGATTAGGCGCTCACCTTTTCCCATTGGTACTGAGGAAGTGGAATCAGCAGTATCATCAGTCCAGAAACGAGATAGTGTGTGGTTAGCGTTGAGCCATGTTTCATCCGTGAAAACAATATTTGCCCAATCTTGTATTTTCTTTGCCTCTCTTAAAAAATCACAACGTGCTATAGCTATATCTGTGCGTTCCATTAATAATTTTCTTTAATTTAACTTTTTATATGAAAAGCCAATTGTGTTCAAAACTTTGACCAAAGAAGATTTTTCACCATGAAATAGACCACTTCTTTTCAAAGAAACAATAAGTTTTCTCAAAGTTGGAATTTCTTTTCTCAAGTAGTAATCATATACATGACGACGAATAGCGTCAGCGTCAAAGTCATCAACAGCTGTCACCTTATGAGCCCGGCGCTTTCTTTTTGGTGTAGATGGTTTGTTTTGCTCCAAGCCGCTCCTGCCGTAGGCATCAGTAGTGATTTTAGTCACAGTTGATAGACTGATCCCCAACGCGGCTGCAACACGGTTTCGGACTTGCGTGATAGGTATAAGAGGTCCGCCATTTTGATTTTCTTGCTCAAAATACTCATGAAGTTTTAAAACTAACTGTATCGATTGTGCTTTCAACACACGTCCTTTCGGCATTTTCACGATCAATTAATATAAGTTTCACAAAAGTTTTTCCGAGGAATAAAGCTACTTAACTCAAGGTGTAACAGATGCGAGAGAACACTCAGCGAACGTAAATGCGTGTGACTATCACGGGCGTTTCGTTGAGAGTGACAGATCACGTCAAAATGGCGGCCGAGCGGAAGGTCTGTTGATGTTGCCAGTTGATGTATAATGTATTTTTTATGATTATAATAAATACACACGGATTAACATTTATTTTCAAAAAACTAAGGCAATATTAAATCAAAATGTTGATTTCTATATCTGTTATTAGTTTACGTAGGTTATCATTAATCGAATTACTTAGGTACGTAATTCGATTAATGATAGTAGGTACTATAATCGGAATGGTATCGCATACGATAATCTTTAGGACATCACTAAATATGTAAATCGTCAATCTGTCAAAAGATGGTTAATATAAATGGACAGTGTTATAGTATTAGAAAATACTGTCTTGGATACAGACCATAGACCAAAACGATATATCACAGAGAATTGAGAAAGATAACATATGACATATCTTGGCAAAACATAAAATTATATTATCATTTATCGTAGAACATTTCTTATATTATTATTTTATAAAATCATAGTAAGTTATTATTTGATCCTAAAAAACACAGTTTTTATATTTTAAAATATATACAATATATGCACAAAAAAGTGAAATATTGTGTGCTTAGTTCATGGTCATTAGCTGATATTTCTTATTATAACAAAATCTTAAAAAATGATAACTTACTCTCCTGAAGAAGTAGGCTTAGCGGATACATCACCTTGCAGTGCAATTCGTGCCGATCTGAAAATGTGCCTTCTAAACAGTGATTGCTGTCAAAAGGTCTGTTATTTTATGTTTGGTTTTTAGTGCATTTCTATACTTAAAACTAATTAAATAAATCTAAGAAACTTTATTATTTGAGGTTAAGAATCTGTTTAATAATTAGCTTAGATACTTACATGTTATTACATATTATCTTTTATTTGCTGTTTATAATATACATTAATTATAAAAGCAATACAAAAGTAATAAAATTATTTAAATAATTTTATTATTACTTTTGTATTATGGATCTCTGCACAGTAACGCCTAATTCTATAAATTATAAAAGCAATGTTGTATATTTTTAGAATAAAAAAACCCCTCGAGAGTGCTTGAAGGATGCAAGTTGTCCTCAAGAATGTTTGCAGCTGCGTCATATTTTTTTTGAATGCAAGCGTTCAATGGTGAGGATAAATATACTAATAAAACCTAAGCTACAAGTATACTAAGATATAAGTAATGATAAATTTTGTATGTACTATACCAATAAAATCTTTCTACCTTTGTTTGGTGATACTTTTAAATTATTTAGCTGTTGAAAAGTGGTCTTGAATTCACATTTAAATTTTTTCATCATCAACCTGTGTCTGTGCATTGTTGGACATAGGTCTCTCCTTCTCAGGTCTTATGTATTTTATATTATATAATTTCTTATAAAAAAAAGTAAAGTAATGGCCTGTGGCCTGTTACTATTCCACTCTGTTTTTGGAGAGAAGGATTTTAGCTAAGACCAACCACTCTGCTCTAAAGCGGATTGGAAGGTTATACATATTCCAAGAATTCTCTAGATATATGCAGGTTGCCTCAAGATGTTTTCTTTTACAGAAAAATGGGTGATATTCTCTTTTATTTAATGTATACATAAAAAAAGGATGACTGTTTACTGCCGTGTGGTATCCGGCAGAATAGAATAGTACCACCCTCTTACCAAGGTCTCGTAAAAGGTGACTAAGGTAATTTGATCCACTGTGAGGTATCCAGTTTAGTAGAATAGACCAACCCCTTTCTTACCAAGGTGTTGTAAAATATGACTAAGGTAAGTTGTAGTTGTCGTAAAAACGAAGCCAAATCATGTTATAAATATGTGACAGCATTTTTACCGACCGATTATTTGTGGCGACCACACTTAAAGTGGGATAAGGGCAGGAGAATGATTTATTCATAAAAAAATATGACAATTATACATCCTTTTTTACATTTACAGCTTGATGCCAGAAGAAGATTCAGAGGACATAGAGGATATAATTAGTGTTTAAAATTATTAATTAAAGTATGTAGTTTAGGTGTAATAATGTTATTTTATTTACAGTATATGTTGTCAATAAACGGTTTTTAAACTTTTGTTTATACTTCAATCCAAACATATGATAAAGATATTAATATTAAGTAACTATTTTGTTTTTAAACATTTTGTATTTTTATAAAATTTTAAACATTAGGTTTTTTTTTTATGAAAAAAAATAAAAGAAAAGAAAAGGATGAAAGAAATGTGCATGTGAATGAGATGAGAATGTTAAGGTGGATGTGCGGTGTGACAAAACTTGATAGAATATGCAATGAGTATAATAGGAGAAGTCAAGTTGCGCCCATTACAGAAAAGATGAGAAGTGCGAGAGTAAATTGTTATGGTTATGTAATGAGGAAGGATGAATATCATGTGACCAAAAGGGTTTTAAATATGAATGTGAATGGACGTATGGCTAGGGGGAGGCTGAAAAAAAGATGGATGGATTGTGTGAAAAATGATATGCATGTTAAAGTAGTGGCACCGGTGTTGACGAATGATAGAGGAGAATGGAAAAAGAAGACATTGTGCCGACCCCACTTAGAGTGAGATAAGGGTAAGAGAATGATGAATTTTTATAAAAAAATTAAATTTAAAGAAAAATAATAATTTGATTTTGGCACAATGAACAATCAATGTTTTTAGTAGTGGTGAAAAATTACAATTGGTCAAAATGAATTTTAACATGTTTCACAGTATTTAAATCATTATTTGTACCACTAACAAATTCATAATACAGAAGAGTTTTTAAAGTCGCATTTTTTTTTGTCGCCTATGTCGACAATTTAGTGCTACAGCTTTGAATCCTAGGTTAAAGACCATTAGGGTGACCCTGGACAAGATAAAAAGGAAAAAAGTGCTTCAGGATAAGAGGGTATGCAAAGTCACTGATGGAAATGTCTATGATCGAGATATGTGGAAGAGAACGATTTATAGTTGGGAACAGAAAGATAATTTTTGAAATACTGTAGATTTTTATCTAGGTTTTATTAGGTAATGAAATAAAAAACGGTTAAGTTTAAAATTTTATTATAAAAATAATTGAAATTTATTTTCTATATAATGTAAGAGCTCTGCCCATAATGAAAATTAGCTTTTGAAGCTAAAATATTAAAGTCGTAAGTTGCTCTTATCTAAGTTTGGTACAAAACCTTGATGTAAGGTCGCATAATTATTGCCAAATATACGTTTGAACGATTTAAACGTTGAGCACCGTCGAAACCTTTTTTATTTTACATATGGTGAATAACGTAAATCTGAGCGCGCATTACAGATCTTGATTTTAGGGGTGCGAAAAAATAATCGAAATTTAATGTAAAAAAAGGTATTGTAATTGGTGTAATGTAAAATTTATTATAAATACATTTTTTTTCTTAAAATAATTAATTAGTTAATTAAATAATTTATTAATCGATTTTTTTACTCCAAGTAACATCCCTACTTGATTTATGAAAATATGAATAGTACTTACAGCTTTACTTTAGATTCTGTGTTTTATTCAGTATTTCATATTTATACAAAACAAAAGAAACCATATTTTACTAACATTAAATAATAAATTAATGTTATATAATACTGTCAGGTTCTCGGAATTAATACCAAAATAGTAGCAATACATTTAACTGATACATGGGACATTTTTCTTTTTGTGTTGTTATGATTATCTATAGATCATAAGCATATAATGCCAAGCTTAATATGCTTATGATATACAGACAATAATAATATACTTATTTCATAATTTTTATAATTTAATATTATGATTTTTCACATAACAACGAATTTTAATTTACCAAATATTTACTTTAGAAAATTACTAATTTACTAAAAATGCACGTCTACTGTAATTGCGTAAATTTGAAAGAGATTTTAATTGAAAATACTACTTGTCTTTTATCAAAGTTATTTTTAGGTCGTGAGTACGTCGTACTAAAATAGTTCAAAATATTCGATTTTTATTAGGAATTGTCGTTAGGCCGACTGAATCACCTATTTGGAATGAAACTTGAAATATTTTTTCTTATATGAATGTGACATTGTTATTCACATCAATGCTTAGTTTTATATTGTAACTTTAATTTTTTGATAGGCAAAAGTACGAAATTATAATTTGTAAAAGAAATATTTTACCGATTAAGAATATTAGCAAAACATAGCAAACTGTAGTCACAGTCAATAAAATTAATTGACTAGCATGCATTTAAAGGTGTACTTAAGTGTAAATAGATAATATATGTACTTACAATGCACATCGTCCGCAAATGTTTTTATTAAATTTTCTTTTACAAACATTAATTATTTTCTTTACTATTGACACGAAAGATTCTGATAAGAACAATTAAATTTTCTTATTAACCAAGATTAACCTCTTATATTAAGACAAAGGGAACTTGTACACTTACAGACAACAATCTGAAATCGAAATTACAATCAACCTAAATTTCTTTCCAAAATTTGGGATTTTTCTTTTCGTCGGTAGTTTTGTAATTATACAATCTGCAATATTTCATTTATAGACTTATTAGTACATAATGAATCTAGAAAGCTCTAAATGTTCTCGCCACTTATAAAATTGACTATTTGTAGCACCACAGCAAAATAATTGATTGCATTACATTATTAAAATTTAAATTTAAAATTTAAAATTTAAATTTATTAAAGATTAATGCGTAATTACCGTCATTTACTAAATGTCGAAGATTTAAATGTACCAGTTTAGATTTCGATTTTATCCCACGATATTTCATTTGTGAAGGTTTTAAGAATTGTTAAAATATTAACTATTCTTAAAACCTTCTTAACTTTTTTGTAATAGATATACCCTTATTAAGATGTTCACAGTAAATCATCGATATTATCTCGAAGAGTATTTGGCAACTATTATTAGGATCTTATATTTATTGGGTGGCAATTTTATTGATTTATATTGGTTTCAATTATACTCATTCTGATTAAATATTTAACGGTCAATCAGTAGAGGCTCCGTAGTACCTTTTTAAAAATTAACTCGGTAATTATGAACCCAGCGTATTTTTTGCATTCGTTGGTCCAATATGTCCTTTCATCAAGTAAGGAGACTGTATTAAACATATAGGCAAATTTTAAAGATAAATTTTAGATTATCATTTAGAGCTAAGGCAATATTATCTAGTGAAAATTTTTATTAGTAATATTTCTACTCTAACTTAGAAGTGGAATTTTACAGTTCACTAAATTATGATGTTTGTTTACGATACTTTTATTGATGAATGTAAATCTTTTAGTAATTTTCGGATGCTATTAACTTGTGTTATAATTTTACTTTTATTTAAAACTTGAAGCGACTTAAGCCAATTTATATGTGCGTAAAAATTTATTTTTAATTAATATAATCTAATATATTTTCTGAATCACATTATTATTAATACTTAGAACCTGATTTTGGTCTTACTTACTCCAACACTCTTAATGAAAATAAAACATGCATATACTCAATTCTTTTCTTGTAAACACATTTTAGTTTAGATGCTTATAACATATAGGTATATTTTTACTTTGTCAAGATAGAAAATTATCGATTGTTTTATCATGGCATTTTGTTACTTATTCGTTAATTAACTTTTTTGACGGGAAACAATATATTATAAATATAAATATTTTACAATATAAATTGTAACAAGCAAAAAATATAAAGTGGTCAGTGGTCAACGAGAAATAAATAGTAATTCTCTTCACTATAATAGTATTTCTCTTGGCCGTTCCGGAAAAAGGTTGTTTCTAATCAAATCAAAACAATTTATTTTATCCCGCCATAGATTGATATTAATCTTCAGTATTGTGAACAGATTTCAATCTATGATAATAATTATAAATTATTAGTTAATCTTTTATAGTATATATTAAAAAGTTAAAAAAGCGCGTTCTTACGATATGTTTAGAGGATATGTCAGAAAACAGAAGTGGTATGATTAAAAATAAAACTGAAACAAAAACATTTCAAAGGACATAGGTATAAACATAATACGTATTATATATTATTTAGTTGAACAAAAGTAACAACAATTTTTTAATAAGATTTTAAAGATGAATTTTCTTTTACAGTAAGAGACATACGGCTCATACAATATAGGTATACCTCAATTGAAATTGGTTCAATAAATTCCACTATGTGCATTAAGAATTACAATACTGAACGCGATCGAAAAAAAATTCTTGTTTTTAAAATTATTTATGGCTATCACTTTTTCGACTGAGGTATATGAGATAGTATGCACATAAAAAAAATATGTTTTCATTGTGGCAAAATAAATAATATATAATTCAATCTTTTAAAGATAAACTGATATTATTGTAAGCAATGTTTTTATAACCTGTCCTTTTCTTCACTACAATGAAATTAACGCAACGATTTATTTAAATCTGTACAAATATCGATTTTTTATCTCTAATTCTTAACAAAAATTTCTCCCTTTTAATTTATTTGACGTTCTAAACTTTCACACCATTATATCCGTGAGGTGTTTACGTCATTATTGCCACCAAAACTGATGGCTCGAGTAAATGAAAATGACATGAGCAAATACGCGTCATTGTCAGTGCGATTTAAAAAAAAATGTCTATTGCATCAGCGTAACGCTAATTTGTATGGCGCTGCAAAGCGACATCTAGTGACCACTGTTCCAACGCCATACAAATTTCCACACAATACTTACAGAATAACCCCTAATCACTTACTAATTGCAAGAGTGTGGCTGACTTATCCCCTATATAGCAAACTGACTGAATGACCCGTTGGCGCTCGTGGCAGTGACCCGGTCAGCTCTCGAGATCGTGGGTTCGATTCCGTAGAGAGCCAACATTTCTAGACAAAATTTGTAGGTTCTTCGAGATTGAGACTGGTTTTAGTTAAAATAATAAATGTATATTTTTACCGGTGGTGTCACCTATAACACAAGTATTAAGTTACTTATTTTGTGGACAAACGCGTGTGTATATGAGTATATGACATATATATTATCCATAACAGCAAATCATAATTGAATCACTTCCATAGAACTCGTCATCACTTAAAACTAAAAATAACGACCCGCCTGGGTCAACTCCTTGGACTAGAAAGTCTGAATAGGTCTATATAGACCCGTGTAACCGCACAGCCTTGCTCGCAGTGCTGTCACCAACATGGCGGCGCCGGACAAGTTGTCCAACAAGTTGGCACACTCGCAGACCAATAAGTACATCTTGTCTCCATGGGCGGCAACTGACTTGTGCAACGCGATCTTCCTCATGCCGACAGAGTGAGGGAGATGTCTGTACAGCATCCTCGCGCCGGTCCAGTAAAGCCAGTTCTTTTCAAATCTTTCGCCGTCATCACCTTCGAAGACCTGATAATCAAATTATATAATCAGTATACTGTTAGATATCTGCTACCAATTTAAAATCATGCCGACCTAGTATAAAGTAAACGAATTAAATAGTCAAATTACAAAAGCTTTTAATATATTTTTTTGTCTCTTAACCGTTGAGGGGTTCCCTGAAGCCAATCCTGGTAGCAGCATCAGGTCATGATTTTCTTAAACATGCAATGGCCTCGGGCCTGGACCAGTATGTAAAATTTCAGCTTAAGCCGACACCGGGAAGTGAGTCAAATTTAACTTGCAAGATTCCACATTCACATACTAACATACAAGTCAAGTTAAATAAAAGCTTTTAAGAATATGCCAAACTCAGCTAGGCACTCAAAGCCGAAGATGTTGTCTCAGCAGTAAAAACCTAGGGTTTTTACTACTGAGGGTTTGTTTTTACTACTCAGCAGTAAAAACCTAGGGTTTTTACTATATTGAGATATAGGACAACGCGGGGATTTGAAAAAGAGTAGTAGTTTGTCGATATTCCAGAAAATACAAAAGAAGAGGAAGAACTTTTTTTTATATATGAGTATAGCCGTGAGTATCGCCAGTTCTATACATTAACTAAAAGGAAGAACATACAAAAAATAAGATAATACAAAACAAAATGAGATTAGAATATACAAAAGATATACGAAGTAAGAGAAATTGTGAAGAGAATGTGTAACCTTTAGGAAAACTTTTAGTTAACGTTTGGGGAACCGGTTGGGATCCGGGCTTTTTAAGATATACTAAAATCTGCATGATTTTACGATATCTTAACGACGTTAGGTTAGGATGGGATTTAGGGATCTCTTAAGTTAAATATAGGACGTTCATAGGTTAAAAAAGAAGAAGAACGGAGCAAACCACATCATACCCGTCCCCATGGTCCGTGGTGGGACTTTTTACGAACTGACCTCATAACTATACATATTTTAACTGACAAAATTTAGATGGCAAGTTTGCGTTCTAAAAGTTTTTTTGAAATCTAGACGAAATTGCAAAATGAGAAAAGAACGCTTTAATCTTATAAGTATTTTTGAATAGATCTTTTAATTTAATCTAGACTATATATATATATATATATATATATATATATATATATATATATATATATATATATATATATATATATATATATATATAACGCTGAAGAGTTTGTTTGTTTGTTTGTTTGTTTGTTTGTTTGATTGTTTGAATGCGCTAATCTCAGGAAAAACTGGACCGATTTAAAAAAAATCTTTCAGTGTTAGATAGTCCATTTATTGAGGAGTCTCCGTTTCGGAGTCTATAAGTTACATACATACTTTCTTTTTTATATACAAGGTGTCCCGTAATGTCGTAGAAAGTGACTAAGGTAAGCGTTGCTGAAGTTAGAAGAAATTCCTGAGATTAGCTCAGGAACATTTCAGGAATATTTCAGTGTAAGATAGTCCATTTATAGAGAAAAGCTATAGGCTATATAACATCACGCTAAGATGAATAGGTGAGGAGCAGCAATACAAAATAGTACGAAAACGGCAAAATTTAAAGCATTCCTCGCGTGCGCTGAGTAAACGGTAATAGTTATTCCGAAATCATGTATTTAATAAGGTCGACCCACTTTAACCATTTTTATGGTTATCAAAATATTATAATACGGTTTTAATATACGCGGGCGGAGCCGCTGGCGATTGCTAGTGTATAATAAACATAGGCGAACTAGGCTACCCTTCATCCAATGAAATTTATAGCATCCTTTAATATCATGACGCTTTTATCTCTTTAGCTTCATCATGTTTGTGACTGTTTATAATTTAATTATGTACCTTGTAAACACTAATGATGAATCCAGTTGTAGGCGTATGGGACTTCTTCGGTCCACCAGCGAGATCATTGAACGGAGGCCGACATATCATGGCTACTTCACTGTACAAATCCAAAGTGTGAGCCGCCGAGTACCGAATCGTTTTCGGATCGAATTTAGTTAGTGAAGCACTTCTCATGTTATTATAAAACAGCAACGGATCAGTTTGTGTTGTATTTATCACGTAGTAAGATATGAATGGAAATTCTGCGTTTTTCTCCATGTTCGCCAACAACATCCCCCCTACAGCTGTGTTAGCGTGCGCTACGTCATTCAACAACTCGGCAGCGGCGGCTTTCTGTTTCATCAAAGGTTTGGCAAGCGGAGATTCTAGAATCGGCTCTATAGGCTCTAGGGGACTCATTAAATGTGCCAATATACAAAGCTTTGGATCCGCTACTTCAAGGATACTGAGTGAGTTTTGGGCGGCTTTCGTTGCCATGCCTTTCTCTGGCGTTGGCGGAGGGACTGGCAGCTGAAAAATTTCAAAAAACAAAGATATAGTTAATTCGTTGCATTTTGCGATGTTCTCTTGGGAGTTGAAGTAATCAAGGATTGCACACAGGTCATTTTCAAAAACTTGAGCTACATGCAGCATTAACGTAAATCTCTTTTTATAATTCAAATGAAGAAGTACAAAACATGTATTAGTTTAAAGTAATTGATATTGCAAATGATTGCAGTGCATTGTTTATTTATCTATTTTATTTATTTATTTATTTTTATCTGGGGTCTTCTATTTTTATTTCTAATATACATACCTCCAACTTTTATGACGATATGGGCGATATGGGCTAACAAGAAAGTTCTTTCCGAGTATGTGGAACGTTGTCCTTTGAGTTCTTAACATATAGCTGGTGTCAAGCTTATGATCGTACGACTTACATGGTGGGAAGGTCCGACCCACTGGGGACAATTTTTTGGGGAAGAAATTTGATCATAATATCAAATCATATAGAACACTATTTAAACGCTTCATAGTGCGGTAACCTAATGAATCGGAGTGTTAGGCTGAAACCACTATTATGCGTCGATTCATATATATTTCAGCTTTCTAAAAATATGATCGCATAAGGTACAGAGCTATAAGGGTTTTAGCTATGTGCTATTGAAAATTAAAGCAACTTACTGGCACGCCATCAGGCAGAAATCGGCTCAGAGCATGGGCAGGGATCACGAAGCAGTCTCTCTCCAGGGTAGCCAAGGATACTGGTTCGGTGCGCCGCCGCTCCGTGGTCGCTGGCTTCTCCCACCGCATGAGAGACACCGAAGGTTCCCGCGTGACGAGGGGCTGGGGGGGCTCCGACTCCGGCCCCGTACCGCCGCCAATAACTGGACCACATCGTTCTGTAATCACGAATTAACCATAGAGAAGATAGAAATTTAAATCTGTATCACGTGGTATTATAGATTTCGCGTTCCCAGCGAAAACATCGCCACGACATCGTAAGCAATTGAGAGCAGGGATTTTGCTGAGAGGATTTTCAAGAGCGGGCAAATGTGAGAAAATTAAATCACATTCGCTATTCGTTTTTCGGTTCTGCTCCTCTAATGAGAAGAAGTAATTTTGTTAAATTGAATGTACATTGTAATTGTCTGGAAGAACCTATTTAGATTTGTTTGCATTAATTTAAAAACTTTGAATGCATTATATCTGGCATATATAACTTTAAGTATAATGTTTGTAGCCTTTTAACTACGTAGTGTTAACAATGGCAGCACGTACATTTAAAAGGAACAGTGTTGTCAGATATCTCTACTAGGGCCCTCATAAAAAAGCATAGAATTATTAGTGGTCATCGGTTTTTGATTATGGAATCATGCTTAAATTGCCTTATAATAAGATTTGTAGAACTGGAATCCAAAATGACAAGTTATGTCTCATTGAAATTTTTGGTATTATCGCTTTGGTTTGGCCTTGGTTTTTTAAGTTAAGCCGTGCAAAGATATAGGTCATTATTATCACTGACACTCCCACCCTTAAATGAGGCCTGTTCTAATCGCGTGATTCAAGCGAACATGTTTTCATGTGAGCCTCATTAAAATGCGTGATATATATTTAAGTATATACTTCACATGTCATTAAGTTGTCTATGACCTCATTTATTATTAAGACTAGCTTATACCCGCAACTTCGTTCGCGGGGACTGTAGTCTTGGGATTACCAGTAGCTTCTTTCACTCTCCAACTGCAAATATCTCTATAGAATAACCAGAATATTCAGAGAGATTTATAGTTTTATCAAGAGCATAATTTTATTATTTTAGTAAATAGCCCGTACATGCAATATATATTAAAAGGAGACTTCCTAGATTGGGCTTATCTGTTACAATAAACTCCATATATATACATCAAACAAATTCTTATTTTTTTTTTCTGGTATTAAATATCACTATAAATATTATAAACTAATAACGTGCAAGAAAACTTTAATAATAACATTTATATGCAACGTATGAATTGTCAACCTGTTTTTTTAAAATTACCTATATAGGTCCAGCGCTGGATTCTAAATTTTAGTATAAATACGAAAAAATATATTATTAGAATTTTTAAATTATGTTTAAAATAAGTATCTGAAAATATATTAAAGTCTCGTTGTTAACTGTAATGACTTTCAGATATTAAAAATGGTGTTAAAAGTAAAAAATACATGTCAATTATTAGTCATTTTACCCGTAAACCGTAAAAATTGGAATCTAAACTCTTCTGTAAATTCAGATATGACTTGATTTTGACTCATCGTGAATAAAAAAAAATTCCAAAGTTTTATTACAGATGGCGTTTTGAATGTCATCCTATTTAATTCCGGTTGAATTAAAATAATTTCTATAGCCTACATGTTACCACAGTGCATAAGGAATAATGTACCAAATTTCATCGATACTGGTTCAGGGGATTGACCGTTAAAACGTAACATGTATGTTACGTGACAGACAGACAGACAGACAGACAGACAGACAGACAGACATACTGACAGACAGACTTTCACATTTTGTAATATTAGTAAGGATAGCGATAGATTAACAATTTAGAACCACTCCATATTATGAAACAACAGTGTCCCCGCAGCTGTCTGTCTGCTTAAAATAAATTTAACAGCTGATTTACGGACTTCATTCAATAGAAAGAATCTATACTAATATATAAAGCTGAAGAGTTTATTTGTTTGTTTGAACGCTCTAATCTCAGGAACTACTGGCCTGAATTGAAAAATTATTTGAGTGTATTTGAACAGTACCATTTTTAATATGAATAATCCCACTTCTTTCACTCCACTACCACGTAGTCCGGATAGGATTACCATGGTAGATATAGGCTCCAGTCGCCTTCTTAAAGGAGAGAGAAGGCTTTGCCGACGATGCGAGATAGTAACAGGCCATAACTTTCCTTACAGAAATAATAAATAATTTTTTTTAAATAATTAAAATGCAAAGCTCCATACAAATGGTCCGATTACGTTTATTTTGATTTAAGCACCTAGGATTCCATTTGCTATTTCATCCCACTTAAAACAAAAAAATTGCTAAAAATATATCATATATTTTGTCCTAATATATATTGTTACATTTTCATTTAAAATCTATACTAACATCTTTAAGACTTTGTTTGTTTGAACGCGCTAATATCAGGAACTACTGGGCCGATTGGCTGAATTCTTTGATTGTAAGATGGTCCATTTATCGAAGAAGGCTATAGCCTATATAATACCACGCTTAAATAAATAGGAGAGGAGCAGCAAAAAAAAATATTGCGAAAACAGCAATATTTAAATTTAATTTCCATGTGTAAATGGTGAAATTAATTCAAAAAACAAAATTTTTCCCTTCTAACAGTTCTAAATAAAAATATAAAAGTCTGCGACAGCATATGTATATCTAATTTTTAAGGTTAGCCCACTTTAACCATTTCATGATAATCAAAATACTATATTACGGTTTAAATCTTTTCACGCGGACGGCAATTGCTAGTTTCAAATAAATGCCTACAAGGAATAAAAAGTTTCAAACAACATGCACCCTTCATTAACAATGATTATTAACCATATTATAACTTGGTTAGACGAAATCCTTACATTTAAATCTTACCTGTAAGTGTGACTCACCGTTCAGTTTAGCCCGTGCATTATAATGCTATCGATAAGTGTATGTTGTTACACTATTGTTATACTTAAAAAAACTCGAATAAAGATGGGTATTTCTTAAGAAAATCACCTTCAGACCCGCCTTCAGATTATTTCTCATTAAAAGATTTTTGTGCTTCTCTTA
Source organism: Morpho achilles (assembly GCA_947086495.1). NCBI lineage: Eukaryota > Metazoa > Arthropoda > Insecta > Lepidoptera > Nymphalidae > Morpho > Morpho achilles. The sequence goes on along the minus strand of CAMTZB010000014.1, from coordinate 15,363,462 downwards.
ATAATATATGTAATTCAGTAAGTTAAATCGCTTCAGGAACGGCGTTAAATGGAAAAATGTAAGTACCAGTATTTGCTGACCGATTGAAATAAAAAATGCTCTTTATGTTGAATGAGATTTTCTGCTATATATTAGTAAAAAAAGCGTCTAAATCGGATCAGCGTTTTCTGAGATTAGCGGGAACAAATGCAAAATGGCTAAAAAGCTGGAATAAAAATGTGAAATTCTTCAAAAAAGTCGGCTTCAGACCGGCGTAGGTCTCATAAAAATATTTGTGCTTCTCGTAGACATTGTAATTTAAGTAATCCAGTATGTGAGATCGAATCAAGAATGGCGAAAAACTGAAAAAATGCTGGTAACAGTATCATAGTATACGAACTGTCAACTTAAAATTGACATATCTTTTTTATTTGTTGACCGATTGAAATAAAACATATCCTATATGTTAAGTGAGGCTTTCTACTACATATTAGTGAAAGCCGCGTTCAAATCTGATCAGCGGATTCTGAGATTAGCGGGAACAAACGCACAGACATACAGACAAACAGACAAACAGAGAAACAGACAAAAATTTTAAAAACTATTGTTTCATGTTTAGAAGCGTGTTTTGAGACGAAAACACTAACTTTTTCTTAAAAATATTAAATGTACAGATTTTAACACCTCTACGATTTTATTATATGTATTGACTAATAAATGCTGTTTGTTTTTTATCATTTTTGTATTTATTTGTGTTAATAAAGAGAATTCAATATAAATAAACAACTTTTTTTTCTGGTGATAGGCAAAGTCAATTAAATAAATAAATAATTAATTTTAAGACTTTTAGAGATATTGATTGATTAAGTATAGAGATTTTCTTAAATTTACCTTTTCCGTTAAGTCGTAAAAGCTAAACTTATACCCTAAATCTACCCAATTGTAAACCTCATTTATTTGCGGTGCATATCCTGTCGTTTTAGGAAACGAATAAGCTCTGGCGATCAAATAATATCGAAGAAACTGATTGATGGCTGACTAAAGTATATAGCTGATATCGTGACATGTTAAGAGTGTCCTATAAAACAATGTCAGGTCGCAGCAAGCCTGGTAACTATTTAGGGTAATTCCAATCAGCCTGAGCTGATGTATTTTTTTTATAAACAAAAGGGATTCAAGTAAATTGCTTGTTTGTTTCACAAATTAATTGAAAAAACTAAACTATTTATTTATGTCTTCAGATGTGAATAACTTGGACGCCTAACATACAATCAATATAGTTTTTTCCAGCCAAAGACGTCCATCCGGTGAAAAGAATATTGAATTTTTTGTGTTTACGCTTTAAGCCGCATTTTATGCAGAATAAGATTAGAACGTAACACTCCTGGTTAGTAAATTCGCGAACTCTAACGAAATGTCTATAAATATCTTCGAGTTTGCGTATTCTTTATATTCATAAATATGTCCCAGCAAGGTAACTTATAACCCGTGTATTTATAGATATCGAACGTCTGATGCTTTAGTCACTGCAAGCAATTTAACTATCAAAATAATTAGTACAGAAAAACAGATGGTAAAACAATCAAAGAAACCATCATGCATTCGAATAACATCGTAAACTGTGAGATGTTAACATAAATTAACGAACGCAGATTCATTGACAAATTTAGCACACATAGATACGAAAACGGGATAAAAATATCCTTTTGAGAAGATTCATTTGTAATTGACAATTGTAAACAAACTTACGGTATGAAGAAAACTGCACACCCACTCACTAATAGAACTACGATCCTTACTTCCTGAGTTACCTGAGCCATCGTTATACTGCGCACTGGCCCTAGGTGCTGAGAAGAACAGATGGGTTCTGTAATGATGCTCCTCCATGCACGAGAACCGCTCGCGGTCCCTTCGCTTCGCGTTCCTGCCAGCTCCCAGCGCCCCCTTCGCCTTCCCCCCACCTCCCCCCACCGAGACCGTCTTCTCGGTGGTGAAGTTCTTCCGAAACATCAAATTCATTTTGGATGAGTGCCACCGCCGTCCCACTCGCACTCATTAAACACTAATTAGTTGAGTGTACTTTCTCTTTCGCACCGCTCAGGGCTGTCGGTCGGTTGAAGTAAGCGCGTACGCAAGATGATCAGTTAGTGACAGTTTAATCTAGGCCGAGAAATATATGTCTGGTTATGTTATTATGTTTTCAATGTATATCATAGACATAAGAGAGGTCACAAAAAGTTTGTGATTCCTGTGTCTCGAATTGGCAGAGTTAGCAACTTATTTATTTGCCTGGGTATTCGCTTCACTACATATTATAAAACAAAGTCCATATTTCCGTATGTACGCATAAAACTTTAAAACTACGCAACCGATTTTGATGCGGTTTTTTAATAGATAGAGTGATTTCAGAGGAAGGTTTGTACGTATAATAACATTCAATACGAAGTAGAGAAATAATGTAATTTTTGAGGTTTCTGTAAATAATTACACTTTTTTCCGCTTACATTGCAAACACAGGCTAAACCCTACGAGATTTATCAAAATAATGTACTAAGTATTTGTACACATTGAAAAGGTCTACAGAAAAGTCCGCGATAGTATATATCTATCTCTTATGGATAACCCACAATAGCAGTTTTTTTCATTTACTTTTTGCGAAAAATGATGCCTTATGTTCAAAGCAATTTTTATACAATACAGCATTAATCCTTATCCAATTGAGTACCTTAAATAAATAGTTGATTTAATATAGATCAATATTGCCGTTTACAGCATGTAATTTAAGTGAACATTTTCGGAGATATTACAGATTTAAAATCCCGCGAGGAGGCCGCGCTTAGACCTATAAGCACTTCGAATTTAGCAGCGACCGGAGGCGCAACTAAATGTCCTTCTTTCAAGTTTATATTGTCTAATGATAAGAAAGCTATGAATGTTGTATGTAAAGACATTGTCTAATCAATTGTAAAAATAAATAATATCACTACATAGTATAAAACAAAGTCGCATTCTCTGTCTGTCCCTATGTCCGTATATCCCTATGTATGCTTCAATCTTTAAAACTAAGCAACAGATTTGATGCGGTTTTTTTTTAATAGATAGAGTGATTTTAGAGGAAGGTTTACATGTCTAATAATATTCAATATGGAGTAGAGAAATACTGTTATTTTTGAGGTTTCTAATGTGATGTAGTAAATAATTACATTTTTTTCCGCTTACATTGCAAACGCAGGCTAAACCCTACGAGATTTATCAAAATGATGTACTAAGTATTTGTACACCATGAAAAGATCTACAGAAAAGTCCGCGATAGTATATGTCTATCTCTTATGGATAACCCACAATAGCAGTTTTTGTCATTTACTTTTTACGAAAAATGATGCCTTATGTTCAAAGCAATTTTTATACAATACAGCATTAATCCTTATCCAATTAAGAACCTTAAATATATTGTTTATTTAATATTGATCTATATGTTCCTTTACAGCATGTAATTTAAATAAACAGTTTCGAAGATATTACAGATTTAAAATGCAGGGGCCGCGCCGCGAGCCTATAAATAGCGCGTCGGAGGTCGCGGTTTGCCTCTCGGTGATGCTTCCGCGCTCGCCCGTCGTATCGGTGACGCTGTCAAAGCTATTAGGGCTAACAGCATTAGTCAAATTCGAAAAAAAAAACGCGGTTCGCCCTTTAACTATTTGAATTTAGCAGCGATCGGACGCATTTATGATCGGAGCTCTCTAGCGAGGAAAATAACAATCACTATCACTACATATTATAAAACAAAGTCCATATTTCCCTATGTATGCATAAAACTTTAAAACTACGCAACTGATTTTGATGCGGTTTTTTTTCATAGATAGAGTGATTCCAGAGGTAGGTTTGTACGTATAATAACATTCAATACGAAGTAGAGAAATAGTGTAATTTTTGAGGTTTCTGTAAATAATTACATTTTTTTCCGCTTACATTGCAAACGCAGGCTAATCCCTACGAGATTTATCTAAATAATGTACTAAGTATTTGTACACATTGAAAAGGTCTACAGAAAAGTCCGCGATGGTATATGTCTATCGCCTATGGATAACCCACTAAAGCATTTTTTGTCGTTTACTTTATACGAAAAATAATGCCTCATTTTTGAAGCAATTTTTATACAACACAGCATTAATCCTTATCCAATTAAGTACCTTAAATAAATAGTTGATTTAATATAGGTCAATATGGCCATTTACAGCATGTAATTTAAGTGAACATTTTCGGAGATATTACACATTTAAAATGCCGTGAGGAGGCCGCGCTTCGCCCTATAACACTTCGACTTTAGCAGCGATGTTGCTCTTTCAAGAGTTTGTTTAAAGACATTCTGTAATTAATTGTAAAAATAAAATACATAGGGAAAATATAAAAGTAAATAAGTTGGACAGTTGGTAAATAAGACAGACATGGGATATATATTTTATACCCGTGCGAAGCAGGGGCAGGCCGCTAGTCTACAATAAAATTCCACAACCCATAGACCACTCTACAGAAAGGTTTAAATTAAGTGTAAGAAAAATGCTTATATGTAACGCATATTACAATATTGAAGATTATTTGGTTGATAAAAATTCCTGGTTTTGAAAATCTTTTCAGCTTTATACAAGACTGCGGTTTGATAGTGTAAACTTAAAAATGTTTAAGAGATTGACCGCCGAGTTTTTCTCGGTAAGAGCAACATTCCGAACCAGTTGTAGCTTTATTAATCATATTGATCCTTGAGGATTCAGAAGTGTTTGAAAGAGTTTATTTAAATAGAGATTATTTTGATTTGATTATTCCAAATTACACTCCTGTAATTGGATAATAATCACTATCATTGCATATTCAATGTCTATGTAATCAGTAATAATTGTATAAAAAAGTTTTTTTTATACAATTATTTTAATTTTAATTTTATTCTGCAATTAACTCAAAAAATACAGAATGGATTTCTATTTTGTTTACAGCAGAAGATTCTCGAGAAAAAGTTTCAGTGTATAATTTGTTAATGTTTAGTGTAAGTTGGTCGAAATGTGACGATAATTGTCTAAAATGTAATGTCTGGTCTCAACTTTTGTAAAAAAAGTACAATTATAAAATAGAAACCTACGAAATTATTTTAGTAGCACAGAGAAGTAAGGATAAAAATAATCAGCCTTTTCAATATAAATTCTGATCATTAGTAAGCCTGACCACATTTATACGAATTTTAGGACCTTTATAAATTGCGTATTTAAAATGTATCTGGATCGCAATTAGCCATTCAAATTGGTAATGGTCCTGGAAAAGCTTATCGGGCGTAATCTAAAGCCTTTTCTTCCGTTATATTGACAAATTAATCCTTTCAAATCTCTAAGCCTCTCCGTCGGCAGTAACTGAGCGATTATCCGACATTTTGTGTCCCTGAGAGATCTGACCTCGATATAAGATTTAATTGTATTACTAAAAGGGTAAATTTGTTTTATAGCCTTTATCCTCAATTTTGCTTATACAGAATTCTACGAAATCCAATTAATTACATTAGAGAAACTGTGAAAATTGTATAAGTCAAACTTAATAAGAACTTCCATTAATTAAAGCTTTGAACAAAATTCATATCCCTACTGTTTGCCGTCTAATTGATAATTGCAATTTATCACACGCTTTTCGGTGAAGGAAAACATCGTGAGGAAACCTGCATTTCTCCAGACAATTCTGGAGATATGTATAACCTACCAATCCGCATTGGAGCAGCGTGGTAGGTCTTAGCTCCAATCCTTCTCTCCAATAACGGAGAGAAGAGGCCTATGCCCAGCAGTGGGATAGTAACAGGCCGCTACTTACTTTTACTTTACTTACTGTTTGCCGTTGAGGAGCTCTCTCGTCTAGAGCCAATCCTGGATGCAGCATCTGGTCGTGCTTATCGTAAATATACATTGTCATCGGGACTAGACAGGTATGTAAAATTTCACCTCCATCGGACACCATGAAGTGGGTTAAATTTAACTTGCAAGATTCAATATACACGGCAAGTAAAATAGAAGCTTTAAAAAGAATCTCATTTATGATTCGGGACCAGAAAAAGAGCACATACATGAACGTATTTTGTTTAATAATTTAATATTTAAATTTGATACATAAATGAACGTATTTTAAATTTGACGCGAGTGATGTCGAAGGTACATCTTGTAATTAACATTTTTATGTGCCGTTTTTAGCTGCTTCAATCTCCGCATAAAAACCATAGCATGTTACATCCACATGTGATTCTGTAAAGCATATACAGCAGCAAATAGGATGTTTGAAGATAATAGAAAAATATTTTAATTTAAATACCTTCACAGTACCTCCATAATTAACAGATCTTTGTTTCGTAATACCAAAAATATTGATGGAAGTTTCGTTGTTTCTACAACCGATAAACTTTTAGTCACAAAATGAGAAATCCATTTAAAAGTTTCCTCTTTCGAAACGATTAAACTTTGTTTCAGAAGTTCTTGTCAAAAAGTTGTAGCGTGAACAAATCAGAATCTAAATTTCAATGTTTTTACATAGAAATCTAAATCTTTTGTTGACAGAAGGAAATTTATGATGAATTAATAAATTTCACGAGCCTCTGGGTATAGAGCGAAATATTTTTCCGCTGTATTCATTTATGTACAATCTCTCTAGATTCACAAATACGCACAAAAAGTGTCCGCGGCAAAACTCAACACATTTCATCAAATGTGTTGACTTTTAAGTTAGTACTGTTTTGCTCGTCTATGAAGAAACATCCCAAACTGTGCAGCAAAAAAGTGTAAATTATACACAAAACGTACAAAAAAAGGATGGAATATCGTATTCTAATTAAGTACAATTTTTTCAATATCAATTTTTACAAATATTTGTCTCTTTAAAGGGGGTTTTTAATTAATTTCAGCATTTGAATAAAAAATAACAGCACGGCTTTGGAAGTGTTCCATACGCGCCTATCTCTTTTTCTCATGCACCTAACGCTGTAGAGTAGAAAGAGTACAAGCATTGTTTCTGGTTTTATCTACGGTTACGCTCTTCAAATTCACCTAGAACAGAGTCGATACGTTACGACAATGGAGCGCTTAATTTTCATTTTATTATTAGTTTTGTACTGGGTGTAATTTATATTATAATATATTAATAATGAAAATATTTTTAAAGTTAATTTTTCTTCCAGATTATTAACAAATATGGCATCAATATGAATGATTAGTTTCTGGTTAATCAAATAATGTCATTGGTAAAAGTACGAACTTTATAATTAAAAAATAAGCTTGCTATCGATGAAAATTAATTTGTAGAAAGAAATAAAACCTTATGTATATTTTTTTGTTTTAGGACCATAAGATAGAAAAAAATGAGAAAACTCCTACCTCTTCTTTTAATATAGGATCTATTTTAGATACACCCAAAAAATACTGTATTGAAAAGAAGGCTAAACTTATGTGAAAAAATGATTCAGAAAAATCAAACAGATCAATAGACAATGCAGAAAGAGAATAAAAGGCTTAGGTATTTAAAAAAACATAGAAAAAAAGGATGTTGATTCTTCAAAGGAATGGAATTGATATGTCTTATTTACCGAATTATCCGACAATATAGAAGTTACAGAAACGTTAATCTTTATCTTAAAAATATAAAAAGAAAAAATGATCATTAGCTAAATATCCACACGGCGTATGGAAATTTGTGCTCGCATTTTACTAATTCCTTGTACTAATTTTTATGGTGAACATAAATTATCAAACCATTCAAGTTAATTATAAACTTGTAAAAAAAAGGTTTAGTTAAGTTTTCTTTAGTTCCTACATATCCACGTCCCAACTCCACTGCTTTCTATGTTCCGGCTTGAAAACTGATCTACATGTAAATAATTCGAGATTTGCTTTTGATAATAAGTGTGTGTATATACAAATGACTTTCAATTTTATATCTAAAGGGTTACGTCTTAATTTGTGTGACTAGTTTTATTTTAATAATATAACGATGTTTATAGGTACGTATAGTAAAGTTCGGACATTTTTTTGGCAAAGTTTCTTCGTGATTGTGCATCTATGGTTTGTATATCAATGGCTGTATTAGAAAAATAAAATACATTTCATATAGATACATAGGTGTAGTAAGAGTTGTAAAAGGCGACTAAGGTAAGTTGACCCACCGTGTTGTATGCGGTTGAGTAGAATAGACCACCCTCTTTCTTACCGAGCTGTCGCAAAATACGACTAAGGCAAGTTACTTAGTTAATGTCTGGCAGGAAGTCGGTCGTAAAATATGGACCCAAATCATGTGACAATATGTTTATAACATGTTGTACCGAGCCCACTTAGATTGGGATAAAGGCAGGAGGAAGATGATGTTTATATGCATAGTATTAGGTATTGTACACACCGACTGCCGTATATTTGTGTGTTTACGTTGTGTTTTTAAGAGGTCTGCATGTATCAGGAAGTATGTATGAAAACGGATTGTCCACTCTACATTTAGCATTATATATATTTTCTATTTTACATCATCGCGGATTATAGCAAAATAATCTTATTATTATTTTTATATTATGGATCTCCGCAAAGCAACGCCTAATTCAACTATTTGATAAGACAAAGATGAAAGATATGATGAACTAAGTTTCATCTCCATTCCCATTATTTATTGTTACACTACAAAAGTAATAATAAAGTAATAGTAAAGTGTTTTTTACGACTCCTGCATGTATCAGGTATGATAACCAATTTTCCACTCTACATTTAGCATTATATATATTTTCTATTTTACTTCATCGCGGATAATAGCAAAATAATTTTATTATTACTTTTGTATTATGGATCTCCGCAAAGTAACGCCTAATTCTATAAATTATTGTGACACTCTTAATTATAAAGCTATGGCTCCCCTACTCTAGTACCAATAACTCTATGTTAGTAGGTAGCATTTCGTAACACTGCAATATTATCTTTTCAGTATCGATCGCACGATTGTCAGTGATTGTTAATGTTTGCCGATTGCTCGAAAATGCTTGTAACAAAGGATACGGCGAATTGTTTGTTTCTGTGAATCATTGAACGATTCACTTCACCTAGATTTATGTGGGCTTAAGTTTCGGCTTGACATTGTTTTCGTACAATTTCATTCTTAATTTTTAAGGCGGGACATTCTGTTACGATTTTTTCAACTAAGATTTTTTGTAGTTCCGATTAAATTTATAGTTACTATAAGTTGACTGGTCCGTTGGCGCAGTGGGTAGTGACCCTGCTTTCAGCTCCGCGGATCGCGGGTTCGATTTCCGCAGAGTTGGTCTTTGAGTCTGGGTGTATATTTGTATTTAAGTATGTATTTAAAAATTATATAAGTCCATATTAACCAGTTGTCTGTCTACCGTAGCACAAGTATTAAATTACTTTGGGGCCAGACGACCATGTGTTAAAGTGTCCCATATATTAATTTATTATTTATATAATGGATGAGACAAAGAAATTAAGGAGAATTTAGCCAAAATAGCACAAATCATTAGATAGTCAGGCCATACTCGTCGGATAACAGTATGTATTATATATTTTTAGCTAATCCCATAGGAAAACAGAGATATTTTAAAATACTAGTTAACCCGGTGTATAAACCTCAGTTGTTATACATTTCATCATTGTTGCTACAGTAAAATAACCGCGAAAGCGTTACCGACGATTTGCCGTGAAAGCGACAAACTGACAGATTTTTGCATTTTTAGTAATACTGCAATAGCGACATCTAGTGACCGGTGTTCTGGTGCCGAATCAATGGACATTACGTTAACGCAATCGAGTAGTTTAAAAAAGCCGCACTAAACGACCAGTAAGCTAAAGTAGAAACAAGTAAGATTTTACTGATAAAAGTATAGCAATATTTCACTAACAGTCCTATATAAACCGTGGTTACATTATTGTGCAAGTTCGCGGCTAAAAGGATTACTAGAATGTTCTTTTACGGCCGCCGTATTTTGGCTCAGTTTTATGTTAACAGCCTTTACGATTTTTATGTGCGGGATGATAGATGTGTGTGTGTTTATCGTAAACATCCCTTTCATGTCGGATCAAATATATTATATTAGTAACTAGGCGCCATACAACCTAAGACAAAATACGTTGTTACTAATATATTTCAAAAGAATTATAGTTTGATATATTGTCTAATTGATAATTGAAATTTATCTTACGCTTTTCGGTGAAGGAAAACATCGTGAGGAAACCTGCATAACTCTAGTAAATTCTGGGGATATGTGTAACCTACCAATCCGCGCAGCGTGGTAGGTCTTAGCTCCAATACTTCTCCCTAAAAACGGAGATAAGAGGCATATTCCCAGCAGTTGGAGAGTAGCAGGTCGCTATTCGAGTTTGATAAAGATATTTCTTAAGGCAATTCTTGAGGAAGGTTGAGGTAGTTTCTCCGGGATGGTTCAATTGATTTGGATGACTTTTACTGCAAGATAGAGGTTTTGGAGCAACTTATAAGGTATTTTTTATGCTATAGCTTCCGCAGGGTTGAATTTACACTTGATTAACTACGTGACACACTGATTTGCATACGGGCAAAGACATATTTTCCCAACTCTGACTCGTTAAGGATAAAAATTAATCGATTTTTATGTTAAAATAATCGATTTTCTTTAACATAAAGTCGATTATATTAAATACTCTCTTTTTTCTTGTTTTTCCTTTTTTTAAGTTAATATATGCCTTGTTAGATGACACCAATGTGGCCAAACTACAAGATTAAAGGATGATTCACGCTACACCGTGCCGCGACCGGGCCGTGCCCCGTCCGGGGCACGGTTGAACATTATGGTATACTTTTGGTATGAAGTGATTCATGCCTAACCGTGCCCCGGCCGTGTCCCGGCCGTGCACGGCCGGGGCACGGCGTTGAAATGTCGGTGGGTATTGTTTCCCGGCTCCGGCACGGTTCGGCCCCGACACGTTGTAACATAAACATATGCGCCCGGGCGCCCGCAGAGCAGTCAACGTCAAATCTTAGTGAGTTTAGCAGCTTAACAGCAAAATGGACAATGCAAATTGTTTAGAAGGTGTGTAATTTGCTCTGTGATTGCTTTGCTTTGACACGAGCCATCCTAAGTATTTAGATAACAAATAAAATAATTTCCAATACTTCATCATCGATGGCAATTGCAATAGCTGCTAATTCAAATTGTGAAACTGCATATTTATTTAGGCGTCAAGTCTATCGATAGATGAAATCACTTGCTGACAAAAGCTACTTAACATAGATATAAGTCGTGCAAATAATAAACCCAAACAGCCCGGTGTAACATGAATGACTGGCACGGCCGGCGCACGGTGGCCGTGCCCCGGCCGTGGCACGGCCCGGTCGCGGCACGGTGTAGCGTGAATCATCCTTTAATCGAATTTCGAACACAGCGCAACAGAAACAGCAATTTTTAGTCGTACTACTCCACTTTAATAAGACTTTATCGTAATCAATAATTAATATTCAAATGACAACTTATAAAATAGAAAAAATCGTTCATAGAATTAGACGTTACTTGGCGGAGATCCATTATACAAAAGATTATAGCAAAATAACTTTATTATTACTTTTGTGTTTTAATAAACAAAATTGGTATCGATTTTCTATACCAATTAATTGATTTTATAAAAATCGATTTATTTTGAAGTAAGAAAAACCGGCTACTTAATAATCGACGTTTTCACTCCAATTTACATCGCTAAAACTAGGTCATTCCATCCATAGTAATATCAATGGTAATATTTCAAAGCCTCGATGTAAACAACGTAATTCATATCTCGGTATTGGGGACCAATTACCGAATGATATATTGGCAGATCGCCAACTTAACTACACTAAGAAAATACACCAATGATTCAAGCGTACCCTACAGCCGAAGGTGAGTCTTGTATTCTCTTGTACTTTTGAAGTGAGAAAACTCACTTTTTTACCCTTCTCGAAGCAAATACGGGAGTTTTTTATCATCACTCTCCTGCCCTTATCCCACGCTAAGTTTCGTCAACACAACATGTTTTTCTCTTCCATTCTGTCCTCATCATCATCCTCCTGCCATTATCCCACTCTAAGTGGGGTCGGCACATGTTATAAACATGCTGTCACATGATTTGGCTGCATTTTTACGATCGGTCGCCTGCCTGACGTCAACCTACCTTAGTTGTATTTTACAACATCTTGGTAAGAAAGAGGGTGGGCAATTCTACTAAACTGGATACTAAACGGTGGATCAACCTACCTTAGTCACCTTTTACGACACCTCGGTAAGAAATGAGGTTGGTCTATTCTACTCAGCCGGATACCACACAGCATCTCTTCCATTATCTCCTATTCAAATTCAAATTCAAATTCAAATTCAAATTCAAATTCAAATTCAAATTCAAATTCAAATTCAAATTCAAATTCAAATTCAAATTCAAATTCAAATTCAAATTCAAATTCAAATTCAAATTCAAATTCAAATTCAAATTCAAATTCAAATTCAAATTCAAATTCAAATTCAAATTCAAATTCAAATTCAAATTCAAATTCAAATTCAAATTCAAATTCAAATTCAAATTCAAATTCAAAATATTCTTTATTCAAATAAACTTGTAAACAAGTGCTTTTGAATCGTCAACTCTACTGCTGGTTCGGAAAGCTTTTCCTACCGAGAAGAGCCAGCAAGAAACTCGGCGGTTGCTCTTTTAAAAATATAATTCTTAATACTATTTACATTATGTCGTTACTGTCTTGTACAGGTTCAAAGAGAGCTATATCCACACATTCTTATCTTCTAAATAATCTTCAAGAGTATAGTAGGCTTTCTGTATCAGCCTTTTTTTAACAGTGTTTTTAAACTGCTGTAATGGCAAAGCTGAAATTGATTGCGGAATTTTATTATAGATTCTTATACCAAAACCCACAAACGAATTACGTACTTTTGCAAGGCGCAAAGCAGGAGCCGCAAGCTTATGTCGGTTCCTGCTTTGTCTATTGTATACATCACCTATCGTTTTATAATTCTTTATATTTTTATGTACATAAATTAAATTGCTTAAAATATACTGTGAAGCAAATGTAAGAATACCTATTTCCTTAAACTTCTCTCGCAGGGAATCACGCGGTCTTAAATTATAAATGCCATATCTATCATTCGTCAACTCCGCTCCTCCTATCACAAGCATACTTCACACAATCCATGCTTCTTTTTTCTGACTCTCTCTAGTCACAAATTCATCTACATTCATAATTAACACTTGTTATTGTCGGCTGAGTACAATAGACCACCCTTTTTCTTACCGAGGTATTGTAAAAGGCGACTAAGTTAAGTTAATGTCCGGCAGGTAGCCCGTAGTAAAATACCTAGACAAATCAAGTGACAACATGTTTATAACATGTTGCGCCGATCCCACTTAGAGTGGGATAAAGGCAGATGTTAAATGTATTTTGGAAGATGTTACAAGAGTATAGCGAATTAAAATGACGCGTTTAGTATTTGGAAATTACATGCTCGCTTTAATTAATTTGGCGCTTGCGTGTAACGCGGCCATTAAGGGTAGGAATGTTAAAATATGCATCCGTTTGTATTCGGCTCATTTAGCGGTTTCAGCCAAAATTATGGGTGCGTTAAAGCACATATGTTGTTGATTTTTTTGGTGTTACTATTCCAATGTTGGCTATGGGAATATTGCATTGGAGAGAAACATTCTCTTTTTGGAGGATTAAAACTCGTCACGCAAATTAAATGTTTGTTTGGTATACGTATCCCTAGTGATCCATTAAAATATCATCATAATCTGTTGCTATCTTCAAAATGAAGTTCGAAGGACAGCAGGAGAAAACTTTGCCATGTTGTGTGCCATCTTTTTTAATTCACAGTATATAAGTCCCGTCCACTCTCATAAATTATCGAACCAATTAGTTAATTATTATTATAGTTATTATAATCCACAATAAATATATATTTTTAGTTCGTATATATGTATCATAATATTATCATTTGTGTAATTTGTTTATGTATTAGGTTGTATTTATTAGTATGTAAGTTTATTTCATAACGCGCTACCTACCTACTCTGTGCGTTACAGTTTTCCTAATACAAAGGCTGTCTGGAAGAAATCGCTAATAAGCGATAAGGCCGCCTTTTGTGCCTTACAAAATTGTTATTTTTATATTTAGTTAAATACAAATGTTTGTATTTATAATATGTGGTGTACAATAATAAATAAATTTATTGCAGATTATAGCAAAATAAATTTATCGTTACTTTTGTATTATGGATCTCCGCCACGTAACGCCTAATTCCATAAACTAAATACTAATATTATAAGTATGACTTCTGTCTGTCAGTCCCTTCAATTTTATAATCCACACTAAGCATTTTTTTTTTTTTTTTTTTTTTTTCTTCCAGGGAGGAAAAAATCCCTACGGACTTCTGCTTCAAGGCAGGGTGTGTCCGACTCGCACGGACTAAAACAACCTCCCGGAAACTGCAAGACTGGCACGGAACCGCAATGCATTACTTCATGCCAATCTTCTGTCTAAGTGGACTCACTTATTTTTTCTTCCTTCTCTTTTGTTTCCCGCCGGACCATTATTTTCCTCAGCATTTCTTCATAGTTGCACCATTCTTCTGTGCTGGACAGCATGCGTGCCACAAGATTACTGGCGTTGACCTCTGTATTCGCACCCTGGGCAGCTGTCCTTAAGTCCATGCAGGCAGGGCACTCAAAAAGAGCATGTCTTGGGGTGTCTACTTCTCCACAAAGCATGCAAGCTTCGCTTAAAGCTCTCCCTATCGCAAAAAGATAGGTTTTGAACACCCCATGACCGCTGAGAGCCTGGGTGAGCCACCGGTCTACCTCTCCGTGTTTTCTACTCATCCATTTTTTTAAGTCTGGAATCAGCTCTCTCGTCCAAGCACCTTTTCCTACCTCCGACCACTCTTTAGCCCATTCCGCTATACTTGACTCCCGCGCTTCAAGTGGCGTCAGTTCTTTCTTTTCGAACAACTTGGCGCGTTCCACAACCATCTTGCATATAGGAATAACCCCTGCAATCACCAGCAATGCGTCCGTGGAGATGGTCCTGTATGCCCCACAGATACCTAAAGCCATTCGCCTTTGTACCGCTTCTAGCTTTTTCCGGTAAAGCTGCACTTTCATAGCTCCTCCGAAAATTGGAGCTCCATATAGGATAACTGAATGGGCAACCGATGCGAGAACCCGTCGTTTGCTTGCTCTGGGACCTCCCCTTGTCGGCATTAATCTTCGTAGAGCCTCTGTCAGATTTTGTGATTTTTTGGCTACTTCCTCGACATGTTTTTTGTAGTTTAGGCTTTTATCGAGCCAAACCCCGAGGTATTTAATGTGGTCTTTCGGGATAATTGTCGCAGCCTTAACTACAAAATGTATAGGGTCTAAGTGCCGTTTCCCGCTAAAAACAATAGCTTCTGTCTTTTCAGGTGCAAGAGACAGTTTCCTCATTTGCATCCATTGGTTTATGCGCTCCAACGCTGTGTTTGCTCTGGTCATGAGGATCTTCTCTGTTTTAGCTACGACCACTAGTGCTAAATCATCAGCGAAGCCCACCAACTGGACCCCCGGCTCCTGTTTAAGGTGGAATACCCCATCATAGAGTATATTCCAAAGAGTAGGTCCAAGAATCGAGCCCTGGGGTACGCCACTATTGACTTCTATTAGACTTTCTCTTCCCTTATCATCTCTCACCTTTATGCGTCTGTCCTCTAGGTAGCTGCTAACCAGGTTTTGTATGTAAGCAGGGAACCTTCTTCTTCGCAGTTCTAAAATGATTTCCTTCCAGGATGCCGAGTTGAAAGCGTTTCTAACGTCTAGGCAAATCATAGCGCACAATTTCTTGGTTCTCTGCGTACCTTGCCTAGCCATCATAGCGGTTTCTACAATACTTTTTATTGCCATTGATGTGGAGTATCCCTTTCTAAAGCCATGTTGGTAAATGGAGAGACCACCGTGTTCTGGCAGCAGCTTTTCGATTCTATTCAAAATAATTCTTTCCAAAAGCTTCCCATAGCTGTCTATCAGGCAAACTGGCCTGTAGCCTGACGGGTCATCTGCTGGTTTGTTTGGCTTTTTGAGTAGAACTAGCCTAGCTATTTTCCAGATTGGAGGAAAAACGCCTGTTGTAAAAGCCGCTTCCACAATGTTCTTTATTTGATGAGGTATTATCTCCACCGCAATTTTGACCACCTCTGGGTATACGTTGTCAGGGCCTGGTGCCTTTTTGGTTTTAATACTCTCTGCTGCTGATTTTATTTCTTCTATAGACACCTCAACCTGTTGAGGTTGGGAGGAGTTCCCTACAATCCGACAGAAGTTAGTATGGGATGGAAAAAGCACGTCAATTATGCCTGTAATGAGATCCCTGTTTAAGCTCGGTGGGCTATGCCGTAGTTTTTTTGTAACAATTCTGTAACCTAAGCCCCAAGTATCTCTATCAACTTCTTGGCAAAGTTCGCTCCATTTTTCTTTTTTGGAGTTCGTTATAGCCAGGTGCAGCGCTACTTTTGCTGATTTGTAGTCCTTTCTTAGACGCTCCTCTTGTTGATCTGCTTCTACTATCTCCAACTCAGCCGGGCCTTTTTTCTTCCGATGCCGGGTATATTTTCTACGACACTTCGTACACACTTCCCTTCTTTCCTTTATTTGTTCGTTCCACCAGTGGACAGGTACTTTCCTGCGTGGCCCCTTTTTCGGCATTGCTCTGTTACAGGCTTTTGTAGTCGCTTCTACTAGTTCCTCTGGCGACCTAACTTCTTTTTCTCTTAAAGCAACTTCCAATACCTGCCTGTCAAGCTTATCTAACCTCCACCCCACTGGCTGTTGTATTGGAAGTTTTGTTTCTCTACTGACAACATTAAAGTTGATGTAGCGATGCCCACTCAGGCTATCTTCCTTAAGAACCTGCCATCCTGATATTTTGCTACTTAAACTAGAGCTCACGATCGTGATATCTGGTGTAGATTTTTTAGCACCTCTTTGAAATGTCGGAGCCAACCCCACGTTGGCTATGGCCATGTCCGTACTAGCTAGCAGTTCCAAAATTAAGCGTCCCCGAGCATCTTCAGCTTTAGTGGACCAGAGGTTTGATGCCGCATTAAAGTCTCCGGCCACTAATACGTCTCCCCGTTGTGTCTCAATATTTTCGAAGAGCTCGTTCAGATCCTTTTCAAACTCTTCGTAACTATAGTTTGGCGAGAAATAACAACTGTATATTATTATTCCAGGCAGACCTATTGCGATAAAACCATTTCCGCGAGCGACTACTTTCATTTGCATCCCCTTGTTATATATGACCACTGTGGCATCTTTTCGCCAGTCAGTTATCCATTCCTTCCTCTCTGCTATATTTTTATTAGGTTCTGCTATTATAGCTATATCTATCTCGTGTTCTTTTGCCGTCACCTCCAGCAGGTCGTGAGCAGCTCGGGTTCTGTCAAGGTTTATTTGTAACACCTTGATCCAAGAACCTAGTGCTTCACTTCCTGCTGTTGTACCCCGTTTTTTGGCTTACGTATTCCAGCCACATTTTCTTTCCAAGAAGGACATTTGGTTGATCCAACTCGATGATTTATATTAACGAGAGCCTTGTCCTTACATATGGCGCATGCCCTTTGGTTGCCGCAGTCTTTAGCTTTATGCCCTTCATTTCCGCAATTATAGCATATATTACTTCTATCTTGCCCTGGGCAATCTCTAGAAATATGACCATATTCCAGGCACCTGAAGCATCTTTTCTTCTGCACTATCATTTTGACTGGAACTCTCATCCATCCTATCTTTAGTTTCTTTTCATCTGCCAGTTTTTGGGCTTCTTTCTTCGGCAGCTCAATTATCGCTGTCTTAACCCCGTAACTGTTCCCCCAGAAACTTTTTATACTAAAATCTTTCACTTTATGTCCAAGTATTTCCTCTACTTCTTCTCTTTCAACTGTGATGTCAAGCCCCTTAATCATAACTGCAGCAGATTCTTTTAATGCTTTCATCGTTAAACTTGGACATATTTTACCTACTTTCTCCTTTACTTGAGCAGCAGCACCACTTTGCCCATCCTCTAGCTCAAGGAGAATGTCACCTTTTCTTGTTTTCTTCACTTTAGAAAATAATATTTCTTCGCTTTCTAATTTCGACTTAACTTCCTTTAGCACACTCGCGTAGTCACGATCTTTAACCTCTACGAGTATAGCTTCTGGTTTCGGTTTCAGTTTTCTAGTCCATGGCTTAACTAAGGGCTTTTTACCTTCGGCATTTTTCTGGTCTGTTACCTGTGAATTTCTCCTTTTTCCTTTACGATCTTCTGATTTGCTACTTACGAAATTTTCTTCCATTTTCTTGTCTTTGGCCTGTATTTTTATTTTACCTTCTTTGGTTTCTTGCCTTTTGACGTTTTTGCGGCGTTTCTGCTGGTCCTTTGATTTTACTATCTTCCACTCCGCTTTCATATCTTGTTTATCCTCACCTAGTTCTTCTATTTCACCTCCAGTCGATGTATTTGTGCCTTTTTCTTCAACGGCTGCTACTTTCTTAGCCCTTTTGGGAGTTCTTTCTGAATCCTCACCTACGTTTAATTTCATTCTCCGAACATCGATGACCCGTCCGCATAGCTTTTGAAGTTCACGCAATTTTATCTTGACTTCATTTGCCGTGTTTTTATATTGTCCTTGTTTGTCTACAAGTGAGTTAACTGCTACGATGTTGTCAAATAACCCATTCAGTAGACGTTCTTCTTTTTGTTCAAGAGTTTCTCTTTCCAAACTCGTAGGTGATTTTTTCCGCTTCCACTCTCCTTTGTTCTTTGGCGTGAAGACTGGAGAGTAAAAAGTCCGAGGAGTTGCGTAAGATGGTCGACTGAATAGCCCTCCCTCGTCTCCTGTAGATACTCCGTCTTCTGTTTCCGTTGGTTCTGTTTCTGTCCTAATTCGTGCCTGAGTCGTTGTTTTAGGTGGCGTGCGTTGTAGCAGGCCGGACCTAGCAAATGGTGTATCCCACTTTAGCAAAACGTCGCCCCCCCCAGAATACGAGGGGCAGCCCCTGTCGGTTGAGACCTTCAGGGGGCAGGATTCCCCGACACTGGTATCAGTGCCGGAACCCGCCTGGGGTAAAAATTTTTCTTGTTGTGCTTCCATGTTCATTTATTCTCCTTCTACATCTTCTGGAAAAACAGCCGCCCAATCTGGGAACAGACGCTGACCAGACAGCCGCTCGCTCCGAGTACAGACGCTGTCTGGATTTTTGTGCTTTCTTTTGGTCCGCGCTGAGTATTTTATTTCCCCAGTACCCGCCAGAAACAATCTGGTTAGGGCCATCCCCTATCCGCCAC
This sequence comes from Morpho achilles, assembly GCA_947086495.1. Classification (NCBI taxonomy): domain Eukaryota; kingdom Metazoa; phylum Arthropoda; class Insecta; order Lepidoptera; family Nymphalidae; genus Morpho; species Morpho achilles. Next base: position 15,344,118 of record CAMTZB010000014.1, on the reverse strand, counting down.
CTGGGGACGCGCTCGATGGGAGAGCAGCCAACTCCACACGAGACACTAAGCATATTGCGGTCGTAAATCACTCGTGAGTTACAAAAACTCAAATCTATTAGAACAGCGATAATGAGCCGGCGATAGCGCGTCCCCGCTTTATCATAATTCAAGAGCTGATTTACGGAGGTCCCAGAAACGTGTTTACTCGAGCTGAGAAGCAAAATCCTTGTAGAAGAGATTTGCTTTTTTTATTGACAACAAAAATGTACAAACTATATCTATCTTAAATTACTTACACGCTAGGACTATATAAATCATGCCCACGTGGAATGGTCTCAAGAATGGCAGCGTTTCCGCGCTGAATCGCTAAGACAATTCTTTGTGCGGAAAAGGAACCAGCTCTCTTGTCACCTGAAGGTGCAATTAACCGAAATGTTAAAACGGATAAAAAAAATTTGCACTATGATTCCATGGCTCTAGGGTCTCAACTGCAAACGGCACAAATATATAACATTCGATAAGAGATGCATACTTTCGCCGGATTGGGCCATTTCCGCCGCAGCTCCAGGTCTTGACGATGTTTCTCTGCCCTTATCCCACTCTAAGTGGGATCGGCACATGTTATAAACATGTAGTCACATGATTTGGCTACGTATTTTATGACCGGCCGCCTACCTGACGTCTACTTACCTCAGTCGTTACGACACCTCGGTAAGTTCAAATTCAAATTCAAATTCAAAATATTCTTTATTCAAATAAACTTGTATACAAGTGCTTTTGAATCGTCAACTTTACTGCTGGTTCGGAAAGCTGTTCCTACCGAGAAGAGCCAGCAAGAAACTCGGCGGTTGCTCTTTTAAAAAAATAATTCTTAATATTATTTACATTAAGTCGTTACTGTCTTGTACAGGTTCAAAGAGAGCTATATCCACACATTCTTATCTTCTAAATAATCTGCAAGAGTATAGTAGGCTTTCTGTACCAGCCTCTTTTTAACAGTGTTTTTAAACTGCTGTAATGGCAGTGCTGAAATTGATTGCGGAATTTTATTATAGAATCTTATACCAAAACCCACAAACGAGTTACGCACTTTAGCAAGGCGCAAAGCAGGAACCGCAAGCTTATGTCGGTTTCTGCTTTGTCTATTGTACACATCACCTATCGTTTTATAATTCTTTATATTTTTATGTACATAAATTAAATTGCTCAAAATATACTGTGAAGCAAATGTAAGAATACCTGTTTCCTTAAACTTCTCTCGCAGGGAATCACGCGGTCTTAAATTATAAATGCCACGTATAGCTCTCTTTTGTAAAACAAAAATTTTTTCACTATCCGCGCATTTACCCCATAGCAATATTCCATAGGACATAATGCTATGGAAGTAGGCAAAATAAACAAGTTTTGCTGTTTCAACATCTGTGAATTGTCTTATCTTTCGAACAGCGTAGGCCGCTGAACTCAGTTTCCCTGCAAGAGTTGTTACGTGTGTGCTCCATTGGAGTTTTGTATCCAGGGATATTCCCAAAAATACAGTTGAATTATCTGTTTTTAGTGGTACATTATTTAAAGTGAGCCTATTTGCTGTTTTTGCAGCATTAGGTAATGCAAATTCTATACATTTAGTTTTATTTGAGTTCAGTACCAAATTATTTAGCCTGAACCAATGAGCTACTTGCGATAAACCCCTGTTTACTTCGTCAAAATTATCGTCATTTCTATTAACTTTAAAAATTAATGATGTATCATCTGCAAACAGTACAATATCGCAAATATTATGAATAAAATATGGCAAATCATTTATATAAACTAAAAACAGAAACGGACCAAGGATTGATCCTTGAGGCACACCCATAACTAAGGCCGTTCCGGATGACTGCACATCATTAATGCACACTCTTTGAATCCGGCTGTGAAGATACGATGCAACGAGACGAAGTGCATTGTCTTTAATGCCATAATAGCCAAGCTTTAGCAATAAAATTTCGTGTTGAACGCAATCAAATGCTTTGGACAAGTCACAAAATACCCCTATGGCATTTTGTGAGTTCTCCCACGCATCGTAGACATGCTTTAACAACTTCACACCCGCATCCGTTGTAGACCGACCCTTAGTAAACCCATACTGCTCAGGATGAAGTAAATTATTTAAATTAAAATGCTGGAGCAGCTGCTTTAAAATGATTTTCTCAAAAATCTTGCTTAGAGTTGGCAAGACCGAAATGGGTCTATAGTTCTGAGGGTCGCTCTTATCGCCGGACTTAAAAAGGGGGATCAATTTACTATGTTTCATTAAATTGGGAAATATCCCTGTGTCTACAGATTTGTTAAAGATCTTGGCCATAATCGGGGCGATAATATCAATAATATTATTAATTAATTTTACGGACATTCCCCACAGATCAGTTGTTTTTTTAATATTTAATGTTTTAAAAGTTTTGACGATATCGTATGGGGAAATGTGTTCAAATTTAAAATTAACACTGCACTTCGTGACGCTGTCCTTCAAAACATTAAAAGCTTCCATTGGGGATGAGTTTATTGAGCCAGTGATAGAAATAGGTATGTTCTGAAAGAAATGCTCAAATGCACTAGCTACTGCTGTATCAGAATTAATAAGTTCATTCCCAATTTTAAGCTCTATGGAAGAATTATACATTTTACGTCTACCTGTTTCATCTCCAATAACATTCCAGGTTGTTTTTATTTTATTTTTGGAATTAATTATTTTACTTTTAATATGAAGAGATTTGGCCTGTGTGCAGACATTTCTAAACGTTTTTGAATATTTTTTTACATATTCAAGAAAAGTGGGGGACTGATTATATTGTTTTTCTGCATACAGATCAAATAACTTATTCCTACTCTTATAGATGCCATTAGTGGCCCATTCGCTAAACCTAAGATTTTTGAACACTTTTTTTTCTATAATATTAAAAGTCTTATTAAACTCACAACCGATCATTCCAAAGAGGGCATTAAAAAGTTCATCTGAGCTACCGCGACTTTTGTCGAATTGCAATATCTTTGATGATATTTTTGATTGAAATCGCTTTATTTTATTCGAAGTGAAAGGCCTGTACTTGATATAATCATTTTTTTCCTGCATATAGTTAGGTACAGATATAATTTGCCCACTATGGTCAGACTTTAAGCGACTTATTATAGATTTTTCTAAGATATTACAACTGTAGTTAGTAAAAATATTATCAATACCGGTAGCCGAAGTTGCAGTTATCCTGGTAGGTTCGTTAAATACATTGATCATATCAAAACATTGAAATAAATTAAGTAACCTACAACGATTACAGGTATCCACTAAGATGTCAACATTAAAGTCTCCACATATTAAAACTTGTTTTGAAGATTTAGAGATCTTCTTAAGAACTTCCTCCATGACGCTCTCAAATAATATATAATCACTGGAGGGAGGGCGGTACACAGAAACTATAATATAGCGCTCTAACTCCACACAAGACAGCTCAATGGTACGTTCAACAGAAAGACCGACAATATCATTTCGTTCTTTACAATGTACTTTAGAATGAGTTAATATTAAAGATCCCCCACGCTGGACGGTCTTCCTCAAGAACGCACTGGATACTTTATAATTTTTAATATTTAATAAGAAATTAGAACTGTTTAGCCAATGCTCGGTTATACATAAAATATCAATACTAAATTTATTCATAAACAGTTCTATTTCAAATTCCTTGCCAGATAGACCTTGCAGATTCTGGTGTACAATATTCAAGTTACAAGGTCTATCTATTGTCTTATTATCTAGTTTAAAGTAACATTTTCCGTACCTAAAATGTTACTTGAAATACTATTAGTACTACTACTAGTACACATGTCAATATATGAATAATTAGTACTTAATGTACAGTTTGTATATGAGTCAATAGACTTAGTTACATCACATGTAACTGTATCATTTAAATTATACGCTAGCAGTGAAGCTAGAATCCGATAACATTTTTTAGACAGATACATAGTATCTCTAGTCAATTTAAACGACGAAATAAATTTATTAATGTCAAAGAAATGAGGGTGGTACTATTCTATTCAGCCAGGTACCATACGGCGAATCTATGCTACTATACTAGGAACTACGCTGTCTTTATCCTTATTATTATTTACACTACACTAAAGTAATGTAACAGATAATAATAGATCTACAAAAATACTACAAAAAAACCCGCAACAGCATGTCTCTATGTCTTATGGTCAACTCATAGAAACTACTTTAATGTAAAAAAAATCAATTAAACGTTCTGATTATCACATCACACAGCAGCCACATTTAGTATTCTATAAAAAAAAATATTTTAAACGAATACGAGTATTTTGCAACAGCATAAAAGACCTACATATAATTAAAAACGAGAATTTCCGAGATCTTTCATAAGTTTATAACGAACTGCGGAGTAAATTCTAATTAAAAATGTCATATATGACCGTTTCAAAAAGCATTGCGGCTAAAACGTGAATCTGGAGGGCAAAGGAGGGGGGAAGTGAAAAAAACTGAAACGAGATGGTGCAATTAGTTAGAGGGTAACCACTTTGAAATGAATAAAAATCATAATTTTAGATTTGTGCACGTGTTTTTACGAATCCTGCATATATCAGGACGGATAGTCCTCTCTACATTTAGCATTTTATATATTTTCTATTTACTTAATCAGGGAATATAGTAAAGTAATTTCTTTACTTTTCCGCCGTGTGGTATCCGGCTGAATAGAAAAGACAATACTCATATCTTATCGAGTTGACAAACATAAATCCATACTAACAAGTATGGATTTATGTTTGTTACTCTTTCACGGCGAATCCACTCAACCAATATTAATGAATTTTGGCACAATTTTTCGTTATACACCGGAATAACATATAGCCTATAGACATCCTGTTAATTCTATAGGAATCTTCCTCAGTCGTTCACTCTTGACAGAGTGGTCGTGGTTGATGATGCGATTCATCTTTTAGTGTAGCCCTTGCAATTTGCCTCCATCTACAGGAATAGGATGACATTAAAAAGCGCCATCAACTTATGAACTTATCACACGACAACAATCCACGCAAACGAAGTTGAGGTAAAAGCTAGTCGAGTATATATTCACAATAGAATCAAAGTAACCAAAATAAACATAAAACGGATTCAAAGGTAAGTGTAAAACGGGAGTGTGAAGCTGTCACCAGATAATTCCGTCGATTTGGACGGTCTCCAAATGCAAAGCTGGAATATCTTTAGCGTGTAACATTGATATGGTTTTAGGTCATATCACCGCATACGACGAATAAAGTCACATCTCCTCAGAGATGGGTAACTCATGAGATAAAGACAAGAAAGATACACATATGTGCAAAAGATATAATCACTCTCTAGCTCGCATGTTTTATTATTCTTAGCTGCCTTATTCTATCTCTGAGCCGTACTGAGCTAAATGAGTTGAAGATATAATAGAGTGATATATATCCCAACATCAAAGAGATATAAATCACTTTTCTTGTCAAGGATATATTTTGGTCGTCTCCACATTTATTACTACAGGGATAGGGAGATAGTTCACACCTAAAAAGTGATGGTTGGATTATGTGAAGTATGGACATTCATATAAAAGGAGTAGCGCTAGAGTTAACGAATTATAAGACGGAATGGAGGAGAAAAACATGTTGTGGCGACCCCACGTAGAGTGGGATAAGGGTTGGAGAATGATAGTATTTTATAGTAGGCGTTACTTTGCGGAATTTCATAGTAAAACAGTTATGATAGAATTATTTTGCTATAATCAACATTGAAGTAAGTGCAGGAAACAAAACCGTTCTCATACCTTACTAGGATTAGTTACCACATGTAGCACAAGACACGACCACCAACAGCACTCTACACAAGCACTACATAAACTCACTACCACGGTCTCAACAATCGTTCCGCCTCGTTACCGAAGCAATTATAGGAAATAGGCAATACATAGATCCTTGCGATCTTGTCGCGCGGATTATAGCAAAATAATTCTATCATTACATTTGTAGATTGATGGTAAATGTATACAGCTTATTAGCTCCATCTTTATGTGTAAGTCTCTGACGCAAAGTTTTAGCAGGCAGACCGACAGACATACAGACATTCAAATTTATAATATGGATATGTTAGTCATGAACTGTCCTGTTTTAGAACAATAATGGATGTTAAGTTAATTTTGCTATACAATCATACTAATATTATGACCAAAAAGGTTATGCCAATAATCACCACGCTTGGCATGCGGGTTGGTAATTGCAGAGCTAACCATTAGGCACCGACAATGCTGTTGTCCACTGTCGGTCTGATAGTATTTAGGTCAGCTGCAGCTAGAATGAATCGGTCATCAGAGTCTTTTGGTTTATCTGCAGGGTACACCATGAATAGGTCAGGTTGACATTTAAAGAGACTATATGGGACGAGGTTCCCCCTTACACCCCTACGAGGTTGACTTGCTAGTAGGGTATATAGGAAAACTTTCAGAATAAATTCACAAGGCGGTCTTCAATAATTTATATACTGTCGTCTAGAATATCCGAAATAGGCTGAAAATCGATACTCTGTCTACAAAGAGGTTTAAATTAAGTGTTAGGAATATTCTTATACGCAAAGCCTATTACACAATTATACAATATTGTCTTCAATTAAAGATTCAATCTATACTAATATTAAAGCTGAAGAGTTTGTTTCTTTGATTGTTTGAACGCGCTAATTTCAGGAACTACTGGACCGATTTCACGAATATTTTGATTGTAAGATAGTCCATTTATCGAGGAAGGCTATAGACTATATAACATCACGCTAAGTGGATAGGAGAGGAGCAGCAATAAAAGATATTGCGAAAACGGCAAAATTTAAAGATTTTAAACTTTCGCGATTCAAACTAGTTAAAATATAAACAACCGGGTCACATCGCGATAATCTCGTTACCTATGTGTAAGGTTCGGCAGAGTTGCATCCACCGTGGTCACGAACTGACTGGAGCGCCGCGACGTCTTCGTTCCCGAGTACTACAGTCATTATTTTCTTCAACTACCCTCACTTGAACCGCACAATCCACATAAGGTCTCTTGCACCCCACACTGATATATCAGTGTTATTATCGCGATGTGCCCCGGTTGTTTAAATTTTAATTATTTTAAAGCTTTGCTTGCGCTTTCTAAGTAAACGGTGAAAGTTATTCAAATATCTCTTAAAATACTTTTAACTACTTTTATGTTCAAAATTTCAATTTGGGAAAAAATTGTGACAAATTCAAATTCAAAATATTCTTTATTCAAATAAACTTGTAAACAAGTGCTTTTGAATCATCAACCACTTCCCTTAGTTAGGAAATCGTCATGCTATAGGGAAAGGGGAATTGTTTTATTGCAAATTTAACTCGTGAGGGGCCACGGGTAGTAATGAATGAAACAAATCTACAGGATCGATTTTAATTATTTTTTCATTGAGTGACATGGGCTATATATTTTATACTCGTGCGAAGCCGGAGCGGGGCGCTAGTTATATATATTTTCTATTTTAATTCATCGGATTATAGCAAAATTATTTTATTATTATTTTTGCAGTTTTATATTATAAAGTAAATACAATGTACACATACTATAATACTATATGTACCTAAATAATTGCAGTCACTTTGAAATGCAGTAGCGTGATGTGAGCTATTTAGATCATTCCATTATTGATTGCGATGCAATTATAGCTTTTACTGGAATAGTCGTTATATGGTTCTTCGCGTAGTTATCTAGTTCGTATAATTTGAATATATCGCACGCTTAATATTGAAGTGGCCGAATTCAAAATTAGGCTTAACTAACTTAGATACATTGTAATTCTTATTTCGATACCATCTATGATATCACGATACGAGCTGTTAAATAGTGTTTTCTTTTTCTTCTACGTGATGGAAAAAAGTAAAGTAACGGCCTGTTACTATCCCCTGGGTAAAGGCCTCCTCTCTCTGTTTTTGGAGGGAAGTATTGGAGTTAAGACCTACCACGCTGCTACAATGCGGATTCTTAGGTTACACATATCCCCGGATATTTCTAGAGATAGAGATAGTAGGTTTCCTCACGATGTTTTCCTTCACCGAAAAGCGTGTGATAAATAGTAATTATTTTATTTTATTTATTTTTATTTATTGGGATAACCAACAAGACTTACATTATTAATACTATAAAATACTCTACAAACTACATGTAATAGGGACGCGTACATTATTTAAATATATTACAAAATACAATATTATATCGCAATAAAATTATAAAATAGAAAATGTAACAATATTGTAAACTTAATTATTTCTTTTTAATTTAATTATATTGTGTCTGAAAGTGTGGATGATACAGCTAAATGTCTACATCTAGTTTTCTTGATGAATAATTGTAGCGACGTTGTATTCTGTTCAAGGTGGCATGGTGGCCCAAGTTGCTTTTTGCCGAGCTTTTAGTAAATGGTGAATATTTTGATATTTTTGGTAGTTTAGATGGCGTTTTTAAGTTATTTTATTATAATAATTCTGGACAACCAATTGCCCCTCTTACTAACTTGAACAGAAAGACTAGGTCGAGCAGTTCCCTACTTTACTAAAGATTTATAAGTTTAAAGTGGTTAAGTCGGTCTTGGTATGAAGGCAGACATTTACTAAGGTTATGTTGGAAACTGAGATGCCAGAGAAAACGTTTATGCACCTTTTCAATGCGTTTAATATATATGTCATAGTGTCATAATTATCAATTCGACACATAAGTTTTTAATAGAAAAACTCATTGGTGCCTGCTTGGAGTTTCAACCCGTGACCTCCTTGAAAGAGTCGCACGGTCTCACCGCTGGGCTAACACATCTAGTTTGTATCTTTAATTCATGAACATGAGCACATTTACCTTGCAACAGATTTATATAAGAGTATCAAAGCTATGTAATGAAACCTTATCATTGTGCATTATGAACATGTTTAAATGGTTTATAGGGGCGACATTGCAGATTGCGTGATATGTCAGCTCGTATGCATTTTATTGAATGACAACTGATAAAGGTGTGTGTAGTCGATTAAATAAAACGATATTATAACAAAAAAATCGTTTATATCTTTATTATTTAAATGATCTCGTATATATTTTCGGAATCTCAGAAACGGCTCCAACGATTTTCCTAAAATTCAGCATGTAGGGGGTTTTGGGGGAGAAAAATCGATCTAGATAAGTTTTATTTAAAAAAATGTCGTTTCATCCCTGTTTTCGGTTTTCAAAATTTTTTTGAAACGTTGAATACAATAACAATTTTTCGCTGTTAAACGTAAAGTCATGGTAGTTCATTTGGGGAACGGGCGGTCTAGAAGGTCTAGGTGAAAATCCTAGGATCGAGCCCTACCTGCCCTATTATTTTTTTATTATTCTTTTCAATTTTTTTTAGAGGTGTCTTTTATAAGGCTGTGTATTTCAAATTCAAAATTTTCTTTATTGAAATAAACTTGTAAACAAGTACTTTTGAATCGTCAATTTTACTGCTGGTTTGGAAAGCTGTTCCTACCAAGAAGAGTCAGCAAGAACTTGGCGGTTGCTCTTTTCAAATTAATACTTATAACTAGTTACATTAAGTAATTACTATCTTGTACAGGGCCGGACAGTAGCTATATCCACGCATTCTTATCGTCCAAATAATCCTCAACAGTATAGCTTTTTGTTACAGCCTTGTTGTGGAAATTTTATTATAGAATCTTATACCCACAAACGATTTACGTACTTTTGCAAGGCGCAAAGCAGGAGCTGCAAGCTTATGTCGGTTCCTACTTTGTCTATTATATACATCACCTATCGTTTTATATAGTTAGGGATAAACCCCAAAACACTTTTATTACATTTGATTAATAGAGCATTTGGCAATAACTAATTAAAACGCGTTCAAGGTTGTAAGGGAACTATGTTGAATGTGGCGTACAGCCACAAATAATTCACAAGCAAAACCATAGCTCACATGTTGTATAGTTTTAAACAACTAGTACGTGAGCTATGGATAAATAAAAATGTTATGCGAAATAGGCATATAAGAAATATAACGTACGTGACAATGTATTTCCTGTATTTCGCTCCCCCCGTTAAAATTCGTATTATATAAGCTAAGGTATTTTTCTTTGTATCCACTCTCACTTACTTTAAGCTGTTATTATCATGTAGTCAATTAAATATACATTTGTTATTCATCACGTCATATCATTGAACACCTTCGGTTCCATTGCGTACCGTACCTCCCACAAACGCAATAGTGGTGACCCTGACGTGATCTAAATCTCGGAATAATGTATCCATAAACCTCTGGAATGTTTGTCCTGCATTTTTTAAACCGAAAGGCATTCTATGGAACTCAAACAGGCCGAAAGGCGTAATTATTGCTGTCTTTTCAGGCTCTGCCACTTGTATGGTGTGGTAAGCTTTACGAATGTCGATTTTACTAAATATCTTTTTTCCACTTGCTATATAGGTGAAATCCAATAATCTCGGTAAAGGGTATTTATCCGGAACCGTGATTTTATTTAATGCTCGATAATCACCACAAGGTCTCCATTCCCCATTCTTCTTTTTTACCATATGTAATGGACTGGCCCATGGACTACTGGAAGGTTGGCAAATACCCATCTGTATCATTTCTTGGAATTCTTTTTTCGCCATTTTGTACTTGTCGGGAGGGAGGGGACGGGCTTTTGCATGTACTGGGAAACCTTCCGTGATGATATGATGCTGTACTTTGTGCTTAGCTGGAACTTTCCTGGACGTCGGCTTCGTAATATCTTCGAATTTCTCTAACAACACCCTTAATTTACCCGAAACCTTGGTGTCAATAGAGCGAACTGACGGAATATTCGTTCTTTTCATACCTGCATGCGTTTTTAACTTAGTAGTTTTATCGATTAATGTTTTTCCATGCAGATCTACCAAAAGACGGTAGTGTTCTAAAAAATCGGCACCCAATATTGGCATCTTGACGTCGGCGATGATGAAAGTCCAAACAAATGGTCGGCGTAACCCCAAATCCAGCGTTAATGTTTTCTCTTCATAAGTATTTATTGCCGTTCCGTTAGCTGAATATAACTTAAAATCGGTCGCCCTTCCCTTGATCTTGGAGGATTTACTTAGAACACTGACGCTGGCTCCCGAGTCTACCAAGAACATATAACCACTGTTTAAGTCGGTAATAGTGAGGCGATTTGACGGATATAAAGCACCGAGTTCCGCCCTAACTCGTGCTGATCTTAGTTTTCCGATTGTCGGGTCCTTTTTTTCCATGCACATGGCCGTGAGCATTTGTATGCCCTACTTCCAAACCTTTTGTGAAAGTAACATACTTCTGTAGGTTTATTTGACGACGATCGCGGGCGTGAACTTGACCTGCCCCTATTTCCTCTATACTGAGGCTTGAAATAATTGCTGACACGCGCATTTCGCCGCGTTCGGTCATTTCGCAACGCAGCAATTTCTAATTGTATTTCAGCTAATTGCGTTGCTAGGTCAGTCATACTGTGTATGTCACCGCCTATTGTCGACGCAGCACTTTCATTATTACGAGCGTTTTCATGAATGCGATCGGCCAACTCGCTCAACTTCTCTAAGGTAGCATCTTCCGTTACCGCTAAGATGGACGTTATGGATGGAGGTAATTGTTTTAGCCACAGCAATCGTAGTGTTTCAGAATTAAGGATTTCACGACCAACTTCTTTTAATTTTCGCAGCAGTTGCGACGGTTTTTGATCTCCCAGTTTATTCTCCGCTAGCAATTCGTTAAAGCGTTGCTGCTTGTTTATTTCATAGCAGCTGATTAATCTCTCCTTAAGGCATTGATATTTGTTTTCTGCAGGTGGATGGAGCAAAATATCGCTGACTTGCTGCACTTCCTCCTTCGATAGCTTGGATATCACCAGGCCATACTTGTAATCATCTCCTCGTTTTTGCGGTGCAATAATACTTTCGAAAGTACTAAACCACAGTGTAGGGGCTGTTTTCCAAAATTGTGGACACCCGTCAGCGACTGTCATGGAGCTTACTGCGTCTATGAGTACGTCGTTGGCCGCGCCGTGCCCCTTCGCCGGTAATGGCGGTATGGAGTAAGCCATGTTCAGAGATGAATTCTTGAGGTGTGTAGTAGCGGCGGCAGGTCGTGGGTTGTCTTTTATAGTTTAGCCAGGTCGCTTGTATTTACTTCATCACGTCAGTTGCCGCTTGTGGCAGTATCTGTCGACTGACCTCTTGAGCAGGATCACAGCAGGATTTGGAATTCCTGACGTCATTACCGCGGACATGGGGAGACAGTGGGAGAGGGAATTATTCCAGAGCCTCATGAGACTCAGGGGAATTGAGAAGATCAGGACTACACCTTATCACCCGCAGTCGAATTCGAAAGTTGAAAGACTGCACAGGACAATTAAAACAGCATTGACGGCACGGGCAAATACAACAAATTGGACCCAAGAGCTGCCATCGGTTCTTTTTGGGATACGCTCCTGTTATCGCCAGGACACCGGTTGCAGTGCAGCTGAATTAGTATTTGGCAAGAATATTAAGTTACCTGGTGATTTTTTCCAAGGAAGACCAAACACAACATACACCGAATTTGTGCAGGAAATTAAGGAAAATATTCGTCGAGTCACGGGGATTCCTCAGAGAGAAAGCTCGGTTCGGAATATTTTTGTACATCCCCGACTGACAGATTGCACGCATGTTTTTTTGAGGATCGACAGGCAACAACCAGGGTTGACACCTCCGTATGAAGGGCCGTTTAGAGTTGTTAGACGCACCGGAAAGGTATTTACGATCGAACGTGATAATAAAGAATATAACGTATCAATCGACCGTCTAAAACCTGCCTTTTTACTAAACGACGATAATAGCGAATGCGGGAATGACAACGATGATAGCGAATCCAACGAGGATGACAGAAGTCTATCACCAAGTCGTCAGCAAACTAATATGCCAAGGATAACACGTTCCGGGCGTGTATCACGTCCGACAGTACGGTTCGTGCCTACATAAAAATAAGGCACAGAGTATACAGTACTTTTAATCGCGTATAAGCAAACAAACATTGCTTTTAATTTTCCTGAATCAGCTAGGTCGCGACCGTCAATTGTAAGATTCAGCAAATCATGTTGCGCGTAGAAAAATGCAACTAGCGTTTATTAATTTAAGTCCGGACTAATTATATTGTTACTGTATGTTAAGGTAATTTTAAACAAAGAATTATAAGATCTATGGCCATATGATCAGTAGGATAATTATTATTTTTATTAATTTTGTATATGATATTTTTCTTTTTCAAAGGGGGAAGTAATGTGGCGTACAGCCACAAATAATTCAAAAGCAAAACCATAGCTCACATGTTGTATAGTTTTAAACAACTAGTACGTGAGCTATGGATAAATAAAAATGTTATGCGAAATAGGCATATAAGAAATATAACGTACGTGACAATGTATTTCCTGTATTTCGCTCCCCCCGTTAAAATTCGTATTATATAAGCTAAGGTATTTTTCTTTGTATCCACTCTCACTTACTTTAAGCTGTTATTATCATGTAGTCAATTAAATATACATTTGTTATTCATCACGTCATATCATTGAACACCTTCGGTTCCATTGCGTACCGTACCTCCCACAAACGCAATATTGAACACCTTGTAGTGTTTAATATTAGGTAAATCGATTGATATTTTATGACCGAGTTTTGCATGAAGGTTTCGTGGCTCGTTATCCAGTAAGTACTTATTACAGTATTTTGTACACTAAATTTTATTACCATTATTATATTGCTCGTATTTTTCTTATCATCATCCTCCTGCCCTTATTCCACTCTAAGTAGGGTCGGCACAACATATTATAAACATTTTGTCACATGATTTGGCTAGGTAATTTACGTCAGGCCACCTGCATACTTACATGTCTACTTAACTTAGTCGCCTTTTACGACACCTCGGAAAGAAAGTCGGTCGGGTGGTCTATTCTACTCAGCCGGATACCACACGGCTACTTTGAGTTTTCTTATGAAGTCCATATTTATAGACAAAGTTTCATAACACGTGGCGTCACTTGCAACATGCACTGTTCGAAAATTTTGGACTGCTCTCTTTGAGTTTTAAGTATTATCTCATTAGAAAATACTCAAATAATTAATGTTAATATGACCAGCTGCAAAAAAGTCTATTACATAACAGTATATTGCACAAAAAAAGTTCATACATTCAATTTATTTTCGCATAAAAGTCTTGAGAATCTGTAAATAATACGCTTCGTGAATACGATGTTAAAGGAAATGTTTAATGACCTGAATCTAAAATATTGTCTCTAGTACGCATAATTTTGCTTAACGAATTGTAAACTGTCCCACGTTGGGCGCCATTCCAATTTTATGCGAAGAATAGCAAAGCGGTCATGGGTTTAATCTATATCGACCTACTTTAAATAGGTAAGTAATAATAGTAATTTTAGTCATCATCCTCCTGCCCTTATCCCACTCTAAGTGGGGTCGGCACAACATGTTATAAACACGCTGTTACATGATTTGGCTGCGTTTTTACGACCGGCCACCTGCCTGACGTCAACTTACCTCTGTCGTATTTTACGACACCTCGGTAAGAATGAGGGTGGTCTATTCTACTAAACCGGATACCACACGGTGGGTCAACTTACCCTAGTCGCCTTTTACGACACCTCGGTAAGAAATGAGGTTGGTCTATTCTACTCAGCCGGATACCAAACGGCGGGTCGACTTACCTTAGTCGCCTTTTACGACACCTCGGTAAGAAAAGAGGGTGGTACTATTCTATTCAGCCGGATACCACACGGCGTTAATAATAGTAATTTTAGTATCTTTCGCAATTTCCTAATATAAGCTAATCGCGGATTACAGCAAAATATTACCATCATAGGGGATCTAGGTAAAGTAGTGCCTAATTTTATAAATTTACTAATTTTTGAATTTAAACTATCGTGAGTGGAATTCATAATTAATGTATAGAAACCGGCTATACTCACGTGTTATTTTATCGGATGAGCCCGACTAGTTTCAAGCCCATACGGGGCTCTTATTCATGAGCTCTTTACGCGGCGTTATCGCGACGGGAACTGCGTGTAGCAGCTCGCAGGGCGCGACTCGAGAGTGGTTGGAGCCAGAAGACCAGAGCAGTGACGGGGAGTGCTCAGAAGACGTGCGACCAGCGCCGCTGCCGTCCCTCCCCCCGCTCCAACCACTCTCGAGTCGCGCCCTGCGAGCTGCTACACGCAGTTCCCGTCGCGATAACGCCGCGTAAAGAGCTCATGAATAAGAGCCCCGTATGGGCTTGAAACTAGTCGGGCTCATCCGATAAAATAACACGTGAGTATAGCCGGTTTCTATACATTAATTTACTAATTCTATTAACTGTTGATATGACATACTAGAACAGTTTACAGAAAGGTTTAAATTAAGTGTAAGAGGTAAACGTATAAAATATAACAAAGAGCTCTTGCCACCATCGACATTCCTGCTCTTCTCGAGCCTTCCGGGATATGTCGGGATGATGGCAAGAGATGGCTTGACGCTGGTTCCTTGGGAACGGGGACGGGCCGTAATGTGGGTCGCAACATGCGTTGATACGTTAGCCTCGTCCCATATCAGGGAAACAGCGTCAAGACCTGGAGCTGCGGCGGAAATGGCCGAAACCGGCAAACGGCGGAAGTATGCATCTCTCATCGAGAGTTATATATTTGTGCCGTTGGCAGTCGAGACCCTAGGGCCATGAAGTCAAAGTGCAAAAATTTTTTTATCCGTTTTAACACCTCGTTTGATTGCCTCTTCAGGTGACAAGAGGGCTGGCTCCTTTTTCGCACAAAGAATCAGCTTAGCGATTCAGCGCGGAAACGCTGCCAGCATTCTTGGGACCATTTTACGTGGGCATGATCTGTATAGTCCTAGCGTGTAAGTAATTTAAGATAGATATAACTTGTACATTTTTGCTGTAAATAAAAAAAAAACAAAATCAAAGTTTATTTGGATGATAAAAATGACTGGATTTAAAAATCTTTTCAGCTTCATACAAGACTGCGGTTTAATAATATAAAATTGAAAACGTTTAAAAGATTGACCGCCGAGTTTCTTGCTGGTTCTTCTCGGTAAGAGGAACATTCCGAACCAGTTGTTTTTTCATTAATCATATTAATTCTTGATGATTCAAAACTGCTGGGAAAAGCTCATTTGAATGTATTATATTTATTTTTTATATATGATTTGATTTAATTTGATCCACTCAATTTTTAAAGGATAATCCCTTTAGAAATTGAGTGGATTTAAGATAAGTGTATAACTTAAATATATGCGTTATCCGGTAAAGAAAAATGTCACGGGGAAACATCATCATACAGTTAAAGGATGCCGAAGGTAGTGTAATAATAATAAAGCCATTTATTCCATATTTCTAAGTTACTCGTACATTTCAAATGTTGTTAGTAAGTAATTAGTCAATTTTCTTATTTTATGTTAGTATGATTTATTATCTTTTTTTCATAGTGATGTTTCTTCTTCTTCTTCTTCTTCAACCGATGGACGTCCACTGCTGGACATAGGCCTCTTCATGGGATCTCCAGAACACACGATTTTGTGCCGCTTGCGGCTCCAGCGGCTCCCCGCGACCCTTTTGAGGTCGTCTGTCCATCTGGTAGGGGGTCTTCCAACACTGCGCTTTCTGGTGCGGGGTCGCCATTCCAACACTTTGAGACCATCCCGCCGCCCGCATCCCCGCCCATCGCCACTTCAGCTTCGCCATCCGCTAAGCTATGTCGGTGACTCTGATTCTTCTACGGATCTCCTCATTTCTGATGTAATGTTTATTTGTGACATTTAATTTTAAGTTATGTTTTTTTTGTTTAACATGTAAAAAATTGTACTTAGTTAAGTTTCAGTTAAGTTCTCATTTAAGTGAATGTAAATTCTTATGAGAATAAAATTTTCTTAAACCGTATGATTAGTCAATTTCGTTTTGCAATATGGACCCCGTTATGGGTAAATCTCTCTCCTTGCTATGTTTGCATATGTTCCCTTGTTAGTATGTTATGTATGTTTAGCCAATTTTTTCCTGCAACCGAAGGTAGTAGGGATATTAATTAAAATCCTTTAATTATCAATACATATAATAAAATCGTAGAGGTGTTAAAATCTGTACATTTAATATTTTTAAGAAAAAGTTAGTGTTTTCGTCTCAAAACACGCTTCTAAACATGAAACAATAGTTTTTAAAATTTTTGTCTGTTTCTCTGTTTGTCTGTTTGTCTGTATGTCTGTGCGTTTGTTCCCGCTAATCTCAGAATCCGCTGATCAGATTTGAACGCGGCTTTCACTAATATGTAGTAGAAAGCCTCACTTAACATATAGGATATGTTTTATTTCAATCGGTCAACAAATAAAAAAGATATGTCAATTTTAAGTTGACAGTTCGTATACTATGATACTGTTACCAGCATTTTTTCAGTTTTTCGCCATTCTTGATTCGATCTCACATACTGGATTACTTAAATTACAATGTCTACGAGAAGCACAAATATTTTTATGAGACCTACGCCGGTCTGAAGCCGACTTTTTTGAAGAATTTCACATTTTTATTCCAGCTTTTTAGCCATTTTGCATTTGTTCCCGCTAATCTCAGAAAACGCTGATCCGATTTAGACGCTTTTTTTACTAATATATAGCAGAAAATCTCATTCAACATAAAGAGCATTTTTTATTTCAATCGGTCAGCAAATACTGGTACTTACATTTTTCCATTTAACGCCGTTCCTGAAGCGATTTAACTTACTGAATTACATATATTATTAAGAGAAGCACAAAAATCTTTTAATGAGAAATAATCTGAAGGCGGGTCTGAAGGTGATTTTCTTAAGAAATACCCATCTTTATTCGAGTTTTTTTAAGTATAACAATAGTGTAACAACATACACTTATCGATAGCATTATAATGCACGGGCTAAACTGAACGGTGAGTCACACTTACAGGTAAGATTTAAATGTAAGGATTTCGTCTAACCAAGTTATAATATGGTTAATAATCATTGTTAATGAAGGGTGCATGTTGTTTGAAACTTTTTATTCCTTGTAGGCATTTATTTGAAACTAGCAATTGCCGTCCGCGTGAAAAGATTTAAACCGTAATATAGTATTTTGATTATCATGAAATGGTTAAAGTGGGCTAACCTTAAAAATTAGATATACATATGCTGTCGCAGACTTTTATATTTTTATTTAGAACTGTTAGAAGGGAAAAATTTTGTTTTTTGAATTAATTTCACCATTTACACATGGAAATTAAATTTAAATATTGCTGTTTTCGCAATATTTTTTTTTGCTGCTCCTCTCCTATTTATTTAAGCGTGGTATTATATAGGCTATAGCCTTCTTCGATAAATGGACCATCTTACAATCAAAGAATTCAGCCAATCGGCCCAGTAGTTCCTGATATTAGCGCGTTCAAACAAACAAAGTCTTAAAGATGTTAGTATAGATTTTAAATGAAAATGTAACAATATATATTAGGACAAAATATATGATATATTTTTAGCAATTTTTTTGTTTTAAGTGGGATGAAATAGCAAATGGAATCCTAGGTGCTTAAATCAAAATAAACGTAATCGGACCATTTGTATGGAGCTTTGCATTTTAATTATTTAAAAAAAATTATTTATTATTTCTGTAAGGAAAGTTATGGCCTGTTACTATCTCGCATCGTCGGCAAAGCCTTCTCTCTCCTTTAAGAAGGCGACTGGAGCCTATATCTACCATGGTAATCCTATCCGGACTACGTGGTAGTGGAGTGAAAGAAGTGGGATTATTCATATTAAAAATGGTACTGTTCAAATACACTCAAATAATTTTTCAATTCAGGCCAGTAGTTCCTGAGATTAGAGCGTTCAAACAAACAAATAAACTCTTCAGCTTTATATATTAGTATAGATTCTTTCTATTGAATGAAGTCCGTAAATCAGCTGTTAAATTTATTTTAAGCAGACAGACAGCTGCGGGGACACTGTTGTTTCATAATATGGAGTGGTTCTAAATTGTTAATCTATCGCTATCCTTACTAATATTACAAAATGTGAAAGTCTGTCTGTCAGTATGTCTGTCTGTCTGTCTGTCTGTCTGTCTGTCTGTCTGTCACGTAACATACATGTTACGTTTTAACGGTCAATCCCCTGAACCAGTATCGATGAAATTTGGTACATTATTCCTTATGCACTGTGGTAACATGTAGGCTATAGAAATTATTTTAATTCAACCGGAATTAAATAGGATGACATTCAAAACGCCATCTGTAATAAAACTTTGGAATTTTTTTTTATTCACGATGAGTCAAAATCAAGTCATATCTGAATTTACAGAAGAGTTTAGATTCCAATTTTTACGGTTTACGGGTAAAATGACTAATAATTGACATGTATTTTTTACTTTTAACACCATTTTTAATATCTGAAAGTCATTACAGTTAACAACGAGACTTTAATATATTTTCAGATACTTATTTTAAACATAATTTAAAAATTCTAATAATATATTTTTTCGTATTTATACTAAAATTTAGAATCCAGCGCTGGACCTATATAGGTAATTTTAAAAAAACAGGTTGACAATTCATACGTTGCATATAAATGTTATTATTAAAGTTTTCTTGCACGTTATTAGTTTATAATATTTATAGTGATATTTAATACCAGAAAAAAAAAATAAGAATTTGTTTGATGTATATATATGGAGTTTATTGTAACAGATAAGCCCAATCTAGGAAGTCTCCTTTTAATATATATTGCATGTACGGGCTATTTACTAAAATAATAAAATTATGCTCTTGATAAAACTATAAATCTCTCTGAATATTCTGGTTATTCTATAGAGATATTTGCAGTTGGAGAGTGAAAGAAGCTACTGGTAATCCCAAGACTACAGTCCCCGCGAACGAAGTTGCGGGTATAAGCTAGTAAAAAATAATTATGTAATAATACGATTTTTTGCTGACCATTTAAAATGTTGCCTTTTTAATATTGATAATTAATTAGTGTTACAATAGATAGACATGCACATTAACTGAAAAATATATCTTGGATATAAGAAAAAAATGGAAGATTTTTTTTATAGCCAGTGACAAACCAGTGACGTAATAATTTTACGTCACTGGTTTAGTGACGTAATAATTTACTTATATATTTGTAGCGATTTCACTGTGATTTATTTGTATTTAAACTTTAATATATATTTTCATTTCTTTTATCTTGATTATTGGCCATGAAAAGTACTTTTTGTGGCGTCACGGCTTGCATTATATTTTTTCTTATAATCTTTTTGCATATTTTTTTACGTATTTTATTTAGCAGCGAAATAACTATTATAATTAACAGTGACCTTAAATATTAATGGTCAGAAGCGGTAGTTAGTTTGGGCGCGGCGGCCGGAAGTCCGCTCTGTTCGTTAACTTCGATCTACCCCCCATTTAGATAACCACCCTGATTAGTTTTACATTAAATTCATCCTAGTAATGAACTTAACCAACTCAATATTATTGTAACATTTAAGTAATTATTTTTAAACCTTACTATACATTTTCAAAGTATTTTTAAATTAAAAAATATTACATACAAAACAATCTACAGTTAGTGTAGAAGTAGTTGCATAAGGTTAAATTTTTAAACTTTTTGTTAAATTTAATGTTTCATTTATACTATTTTCATAAATATCGTCATCCTCCTGCTCTTATCCCACCCTAAGTAGGGTCAGCACAACAATTTATAAACATGTTGACATATGAATTGGCTACGTCTTACTTACTAACCTTTTTTTTTTTTTTTTTTTTTTTTTTTTTTTTTATGTCAGGAAAACCCATTATGGGTCGTCACCGCCCGACGGGGACGAGCGGCGGGTATGTCGGACTCTCACCGACTAAAAACCTGACAGTGCTCCACCACGCTGCTGGTGGCGGGGACAGGGTACCGTTGTACACATTACCCCCATCCCCGCCAGCAGCAACTCTGAACCTCAGAGTGCGCCACCTCTGGGTCGGGGCCTCTCTAGACTAGGCCCTCACTCCGCTAGACGATGCATCGGAAGCACCAGATGCATCGACCGCCTCGGGGAACTAACTCAAGCGAGCGTCCGATGAACCCCGTTCGGACCGCTCGCAGGTCCCCGTTAGGGCGGCATGCGACGGACTTCGGCGAGTCGCCTGCGCCCCACTCGCCTGCGACGGATTGGATCCAAGGACTCGACTTCCCGGATCCGCTCCGCCGCCTCCTTCCGCGACATAACGTACTCGCAGAAGGAGGCCATCGCTGCCCACGATTCCTCCCTGTCCACCATGGCACGAACCACGGTGGGCAGGGAGAGATCGTGCCCCACCTGAGCCACAAGTTCCGTTCGCTGAACTACCCAAGCTGGGCAGTCCGCGAGCGTATGCAGCGCCGTATCAAACTCGGCGCCGCACTCGTGGCACTCACCGGTCGCTTCGCGCCGGGCCACCCTCCACAGATACCTCCCGAAACAGCCATGTCCGGAAAGGATCTGAGTCAGGCGGTAGGTGAGAACCCCATGCCTCCTGGCGACCCACCCTGGAGAATAGGCTGGATGGCTGAAATCGTCCAGAATCCCGCACTGGGCGATTCCAACCGCCGCCTCCATTGGCGGAGGAGCTCTACCTGAGCTGCTCTCCGCCAATCCACATCTACCGCCGCAGAGTTTGCCCCCGATGAACGGGTTTCAACTCTGCGGCGGTAGGCCTGAGCAAGCACCTTGGCCTCTAGATCCCATGGAAGGGACCCAGCCAAGGCGCAGGCCGCCTCGCCGGAGATAGTCCGGTAGCCCCGCACTAGCCTGACCGCCACAATCTTCTGCGCCCCGCGCAGCAGGGGCAGGGACTTGGCGGTCGCTCCGCCCATACGGGAGCGCCGTACAGGGCCATTGACCGAACCACTCCGGCGTAAAGGCGCCGGCAGCCTGCATTTGGCCCCCCCACATTCGGGAGGAGCCTGCTCAGGGCTCCGGCGGTCGCCTTTAATTTTGGGGCGAGCCGCCGGAAGTGGGCCTCGAACGTCCATCGGCTGTCGAGAATTAGTCCCAGGTACTGTAAAGTACCTGAGATTCCAACCGACGTCCCGCCCACCATCAACCGGGAACCCGCTGGGGGCGCCATCCGAGACTTGTGGAAACAAATAGCCTCGGATTTCTCCAACGCCACCCCCAAACCTAACCGACGAATCCGGGCCACGACATGAGCCGTGGCCGCGGTCGCCAGTATACGGACTTCCCGGTGAGTGCTTGCGCGGGCTGTCACGAGAGTATCATCTGCGTAACAGAACAGACGTACTCCCGGGAGCATTTGACCACGCAGCACCCAGTCGTAGCCGATGTTCCACAGGAGGGGGCCTAAGACCGACCCCTGGGGAACACCGCACGACATTCTCCGCTCCTTCCACCTACCCCCAGCCGTCGGGTACCTGACAACGCGGTCGGCCAAATAGTCGCCGACAACGCGCTGCAGGTACAAAGGGATACGGTGAAAGCGTAGGGCCTCCCTGATCACGCTCCAAGGCAAGGTGTTAAACGCATTGGCAATGTCTAACGACACCGCCAACACCACCTCGCGCTTGGCTGCCGCCTCCTCCGCCAGGACTCTCACACCCTCAATGCAATCGAGGGTGGACTTGCCCCGCCGGAATCCGCACTGGAGACGACAGAGATCAGGCCCCACCTCTTGGAGGTGCTTGACAATGCGGGAAGCCACGATACGCTCAAGTAGCTTTCCCGCCTCGTCCAGCAAAACAATCGGCCGATACGCGGAGGGTGTATCGGCCGGTTTTCCCTCCTTCCTGAGCAGGACCAGTCTCCCCGCTTTCCACCTACGGGGAAACAGTCCCTGCTCAAGGCAGGCACTGTACGTCGCCCTGAGCCACGACTCCAGTGGGCCCAGGGCAAGTGCCCAGGCGCGGCCGGGAATGCCATCAGGACCAGGGGCGGTGTTTTTCGCTTTCATGCGAATCACCGCCTCCATTAGTTCCCCCTCCGACACCACCGGCGTATCCTGCACAGTACCTTCCTCCTCGAGAGGCGCCATATGAGGTGGCTCTATCTCAGCTCTATGCGGGAACAGGGTTTCCACAATTGAATCCAGGAAGTCTGGCTGAAGGCTCTCGGTAAGGGGAGGGGCGCGGGTGCGAAGTTTCTTTCGCACCGCTCTGTACGCCCTCCCCCAAGGATCTCGGTTGAGCTCTTCGGCCTGCTCCTTGTGGGCCCTGTCCTTAGCCACCCTGATGGCTGTCCGCAAGGAGACGTGGACGGCCTTATATGCCTCATATAGGCGCCTCTCCTCCTCGATGTCACGTAGTCTGCGACGTCTGTACCGAGTGTACTGGCGGCGCACAGCCACGCACTGTTCGCGTAGGCATGCCAGCTCCTCAGACCACCAGTACACCCCGCATGCCGGTCCTGTGCTACGCACCCTCGGCATGCTGGCATCGCAGACGAGCAACATCCGTCGCTGCAGGTCTTCTACCTCTGCGGCGACACCCCCATCCGTGGGGCCTGCCACCCACGCCTGGACGGTTGCGGCCTCGACCAGGACCTCGGGATCCATCTTTTTGACGGACCACCGAGGGCCACCACCTTTTCTAGACCAGGGGGAAATGGGAGTAGAGCATGTGGAGACCTCGAACCATATGTAGCGATGGTCCGAGAGTGACTCCACACCCACAATCACTTCCCAATTGCTAACACAG
This sequence comes from Morpho achilles, assembly GCA_947086495.1. NCBI lineage: Eukaryota > Metazoa > Arthropoda > Insecta > Lepidoptera > Nymphalidae > Morpho > Morpho achilles. The sequence goes on along the minus strand of CAMTZB010000014.1, from coordinate 15,320,347 downwards.
CGTGACATGGCGGCGTCGACAAAGGTAACGTCGACTTTGGAGCCGCCATTCCATCGCACGCATGTGTCAGCCGTCCCCCGGTTCATGACGACCATCCCGGTCGAGGCCAACCAACCGTCCATATAGCTCCCCCTCACGTCCGTGACTGGAGACCCCCACGCAGCGGATTTTGCGTTCAGGTCTCCAGCCAGGAGCACCTTGCCGGGGCGTAACCTACTCACCAAATCGCCGACTTCAGCCATAAAAAGCTCGAAGTCAGAGAACGGTTTGTTTGGTGAGTAGTACACCCCGATTACGGATACATCCCCAATCTTAACGGAGACGTATCCGTGTCCCCTCTCCACGCGCTCCAGGGCTGGGGAGCCGACTGCCGCCCTGGATGTGATGGCCACCATTCCATCATGGTCACCGACCCATTCTTCGCCCGACGGAACGAAGTATGGTTCGGAGACCACAGCTATGTGCACCAACCGCTCCGCCAAGGCTTGGAAAAGTAAATCCTGAGCCGTGGCACAGTGGTTGATGTTCGCCTGGAGGAATCTCATAGAGGTCATTATTTGGTTACCTCCATAGGTTCCTCCATCGCCCGGCTTATAGTAGCCGAGCTGGCGGTGGGCGGCGAGGGGACCCTCGGGCCATCACTCCCCCTACCCCTCCTCCTAGGAACGGGCGGTGCTTTACACTGCCCGCTCCCCGCCCGATGATCGGCCCTGAGACCTGCTCTTTGGCAGCTCCCACAATGCGGAGCCGCCGAGCAAGACTGGGCCTTGTGGCCGTTTTGACCACAGCGATAGCACTCATCGCTGCGGTCAATTAGCCCGTAGGTGCCCCGTCTCCAGGCACCTAAAGCAACGGCGTGGGCGAGCCTCAAGCAGGTGGACTCGGGCCGAAACCCAACCTACCAAAACTCTTCCCACCGCCATCACCTTCTTGGCCGCCGCCACAGGGACTTTAAGCCAGAGGGAGCCTAGACCTCCTTCTACCCTGCGAATCGACCCGGTTTGAATATCCTGATAAGGACATTCCCCGATCCGGGCGACGGCGACAGTCACATCACCCTCATCGGCGGTGTCATCAAGGCCCATGATGCGCAATTCCGCGCACTTCGTGGGCGTAGTAACACGCACCGCTGGCTCCTCCTTAAAAAGTTCGCGGAGCCGGCTAGCGAGGGCACCCGCCTTCTGCTCCTTGGTGGGGCCGGAGATTTCAAACATCCGGGCCCCGGTGGCAGCTACTTTCATCCGCATACCACCCTCCAGACCCAGGTCGTCCACTTTAACGCACCGACGAGCCCGGGTCAGTACATCCATGTAAGAGAGGCCTTTCTCAATGGCCTCTCTATCTAGGGTCACCACGACCGCAGCCGAACGTGGGGTCTTAAGCTTACCCCTCCGTTTTGGCTGCGCTTTAGCTGTGGCAACCACAGGCCCTTCTTTGGAGATAGGCAGCGGCATCGCCTTCTTCAAGCCCCTCCGAGCCACCACATTCCAGCCTTCGCTCATAGAAGCAGGGGCTGGTGGCAGCAGTCGAGGCTCTGGCTGTTTTTCGGGCTGCACCCCTTCCTTCTTCTTGCCAGCCTTCCTTTTCCCCTTCTTCGTGCCCCTCTTGTTATGGCTTGCTGACCCTGTTGTTACAGGATCAACAACCCGTATTTCAGGCCGCAGATCCCGAGCTGTCTGAGCCTCCCCCCTTCCTTTTCGCTTGACAACTGCTTGAGCCTCCTCTCTTTCCTTTTCTTTGGCCGCTGCCGCTCGTCTTTTATCAGCAGCAAGTGGCGGTCGTATTCTTTCCTCGGGAGGCAGGCGAGTCTCTAAGCTGTCCAGTCGCGCCGTGAACATGTTTTGGAGCCTAACCAATTCTTCCTCTATGGTTAGGCCCTTCATGGCCTGCGAACTGTCAGCGGGAATCCCTTTCCCGGTTTTCCTGTTAGCACAGGTGATCATCTCTTTTAGAGTCATAATTTCTACTGAGAGATTGTTGACCACCTGTGTCAATCGGGCGTTGTTCTCTTTTAAGAGCCGGATTTCCTCCGACTCTGTCCTCTCGGCGAGAGCCCTTGCAGCATCCTCCATACTTTGAGCGACCATATTCAAAGTCCCTCTGCACTTTCCATTGAGGTTCTTCGACTTTCCTACAGTCGCCTTCATTGTCTCCGCGTTCTTAATTAAGGCGTCACAGACCCTCGAGGTGTCTAGATCCCTCATGTTCAGGACCGGCCGATCAACAGACTTTGTCGATGATGACTTCATCGTCCGGCCACTTGCCTCACCACATGTCGCGTCCGGTAAGGAATCTTCGAGGAGGCCACCACGCTTCACAGCGTTGCGAGCCTCCCGTAGACCCATTTTGGAACCCCGCAGATAGGGCCTGATATCTGGCTTTTTTGCGCCAAGGTCCTCATCCGACTCTGCAGAGTTCTCAATCTCCTCCCTCGTTCTCTTCTTAGAGCGCGCACGTGTATGCACGCCGTCCACACTCTCCAAGGACACACTTCTGGATATATCCATCCCGGAGTTCTCGCTCATCTTCCTATCTGAGCCGGAACTAGCACTCCGAGTGTCCTTCTCGTCCCTACGTCCACGCGCAGTCTTGCGCCGCGATCCACTACTCGTACTAGCAGAAATACCAGCCATGCCGGTTTCAATTCCGCTAGCACCCACTATCTCCGAAGCATGTGTTGCCCCCCCAGATACGTCGGGGCGAACCTTACTTACTAACCTTACCTTAGGCGTATTAACGACAACTTGGTAAAAAAGTGGGTGGTCTATTCTACTCAACCGGATTCCACACGGTGGGTCAACTTACCTTAGTCGCCTTTTACGACACCTCGATAAGAAATGAGGGTGGTTTATTCTACTCAGCTGGATACCACACTAAGGGTGGACTTATCTTATTTGCCTTTTGCGACATCTCTGTAAGAGATAAGGTTGGTCTATGCTACTCAGCCGGATACCACACGAGTCAACTTATATTAGTCGCCTTTTGTAAGAAATGATCGTGGTCTATTCTACTCAGCCAGACACCAAACGGATATACGTCAATATACCATGCAAATATTTTGTTTTGACGCCTCAATGCACTCTATTCTAATCCATGCCCCGACCTTTCTCAAAAGAAGGTCAGGCCGATTAAAGAAACAGTGGGTCGAGGCTTTGGTCAACCGACCCATTACATCAGTCCACGGCCACTTCCCTCCGGAAATCACGAAAATCGCTCCTCAAATACTGAAGTGGAAGAAATGGTCGTCGAAATAAAATTATAGGTCCTAAACTTAACAACTTTTTACTGAAAGCTTTATACTAGCAATCGCCAGCGGCTGCGTGGAAAGATTAAAACCGTAATATAGTATTTTGATAACCATAAAAATGGTTAGTGAAAAGAGCTAGATATATGCTGTCGCGGACTTTTATTTAGAACTTTTAGAGGGGAACCATTTTGTAATACATGATTTTTTAATAACTTTTATCTTTTACAAGATTAACACAAGTGTGTACAAGATTATGTGTACAAGATTATGTGTACAAGATTAACTCATTTAAATATTAAAGAAAGATATAGTATAACTATGCTGTGGTAGCCCAGCGGTAACACCGTGCGACTTTTTCTAGGAGGTCACGAGTTCAAACCCGGACAGATACGAATGAGTTTTTCTGTTAAAACCTATGTGTCTAATTGATAATTGTAATTTATCACACGCTTTTCGGTGAAAGAAAACATCGTGAGGAAACCTGCATATCTCAAAAGAATTCTGGAGATATGTGTAGCGTAGATCCGCATTGGAGCAGCGTGATAGGCCTTAGCTTCCAACCTTCTCTCCAAAAACGGAGAGAAGAGGTCTATTCTCAGCAGTGGCATAGTTAGTAACAGGCCGCTGCTTACTTTTTTTACTATAGTATAGAGAGAGAATGCATCTCAAGTTTGGAACCCGTGTTATCGTGTGTTTATTAATAGATTAGAATCAATTTTTTAAAAAAATCTAAAATTTTTACAATATAAATGTGGTCAACATGACCCTAATTATGAAATGAGATGTAAAAGACATCATTTACTTCCTCTTGTCGTGAGACATTGCTGACATTAGTTTCTTAATAAATATTGCTCAAAGTAAAATAGACTGCCCACAGTTGTTATCTTCTATTAAACTTAACGTGCCTAAAAAGCTTATTTCAAGACGGCCCTCTGAAAACCTATTTGTAACGCTTGGCTCCGCTAACTGTCGCAGAAATTCATTTTTCTGTCGTGCACCAGCAGCGTTCAATAAATTGGTAAATCGTCATGAAATGGACTTGTTTACGTCTAAACCCAATGAAATAAAACAACATCATCTTCCTGCCCTTATCCCACTATAAGTGGGGTCGGCACAACATGTTATAAACATGCTGTAACATGATTTGGCTGCGTTTTTACGACCGGCCGCCTGCCTGACGTCAACTTACCTCTGTCGTATTTCACGACACCTCGTTAAGAAAGAGGGTGGTCTATTCTACTAAACTGGATACCACACGGTGGGTCATCTTACCTTAGTCGCCTTTTACGACACCTCGGTAAGAAATGAGGTTGGTCTATTCTACTCAGCCGGATACCACACGGCGGGTCGACTTACCTTAGTCGCCTTTTACGACACCTCGGTAAGAAAAGAGGGTGGTACTATTCTACTCAGCCGGATACCACACCAATGAAATAAAACAACATATGTCTGTAATGTGGTTCGACTCGATTCCCATACTTCGTTAATTTCTTTCGTAATATTTTTTTTGTTCTACTTTCATTTCTGCTACTTTCTCTGCTCACAAATTGTATGTAAATGGACTTTTAATTTAGTAGTTTATATGTGAAAATGTATAAATAGCTTAAGCTGTTCATTTTCCAAATAAATAAAAATAAAATAAAATAAATAGTAATAGTATAGTAGTAATTTAAAAGTTTGACAGGCCCGTTGGAGCAGTGGGTAGTAACTCTACCTTCAGCTCCGCGGGTCGCGGGTTCGATTCCCGCCGAGGGCCAACATTTTCTATAAATGAATTTGTTGGTCTTTGAGCCTGGGTGTATTTAAGTATGTATTTAAAAAATATATAAGTATATATTCACCAGTTGTCTGTCACCCATAACACAAGTATTAAGTTACTTACTTTGGGGACGGACGACCGTGTGTGTAAGTGTCCCATATATTTATTAATTATTTATAATATAATAGCAAATCTTAGTAGGCCAGTGTCATTTCAGCGACCGTTTCCGGGGGTCGTATCGTTACAGCACGAACGTCTGTCCGTCGAGCCATTAAACTACGAGTCACAAGAAGGCCACACGGGGACGTTCACATTATAGTCGTAAAAGCGGGGTTTCTATTATACCAGGTCACGGTCTAAATCCTTTTAGATATATAGCTATATGTTGCAACATATATTTATTTCAAGTTAAATATCCGTCTATCCGTATATCAAGTGCTGTGGTAGCCCAGCGGTAATACTGTGCGACTCTTTCGAGGAGGTCACGGGTGCAAACCCGAGCAGAAACCAATGAGTTTTTCAGTTAAAAAATTATGTGTCTACTTGATAATTTAAGTTTATCACACGCTTTTCGGTGAATAAAAACGTCGTGAGGAAACCTGCATATCTCTAGAGAAATCTGGGGATATGTGTAATCAACCAAAATCTAGAAGAAAAAAGAAAGATCTAAAAGAACCTGTCTAAACCTAAGATATCCTGTTAATATTATAAATGCGATGTATGTTTGTTACTCTTTCACGGCGAATTCGCTGAACCAATATCGATGAAATTTGGCACAATTATTTCTTATACACCAGGGCAACATATAGGCTATAGAAATCCCGTTAATTCTACAGGAATAGGATGACATTGAAATGCGTCATCTATTATGAACCTATCACACGATAATAGTCCATGCGATCGAAGTTGTGGTTAAAAGCTAATATAGTATGGTTATATGGAGCAACATATGTTTATTTCAAGTTAATATACCAAGGTGACTGAGCTTTGCTTAGTATTTTATTAGAAAATATAAAAAAAGATGAAATATAAAGAAAAAAGTTTTGATATCTGGACTTGATCCGAAGAAATTTACATTTCTTTAGTCCTCCCGTTCCTATCTTAGCAACCTTTGTTTTTTATAATATGGTACCAGTTTTTCAGTGCTTGAAAACAGGGATAAAACAGGTTAAATAAAATCTTATAGAAAAAATTAAGCGTCGATGTTTCCAAAATATCTTGCTATAATAAAATTTAATAAACGAAATTTTGAAATTTGACTAACTTGAGTTTTAATACTCTATATAGTATTGTTATGTTTAAATACTGTTTCGACAAATGGGTCATGTTTACATTACCTAAATGTGTTCTTGGATTTAATAGAATGTAAACAGATATATCAATTCTCAATATAAATACGTGAAATCATCATATAAATTATCATACAGCAATATTTACTTCTATTCATCATAAATAATGATGGCTAAGTTTAATTTTAATCATTATTTAATGTTAATTAATGGGACTTGACGAAATCCTTAGTGCCTGTAAATCAATGTCTCAAAACAGTATTTCTTGCCAATAATAACTTATATAGATATTTTATACATGTTAACTTATATTAGAGTTGATTCTAAAGCACTTGTTTACAAGTTTATTTGAATATATTTTTGAATTTGAAGTTGAATATAGACTTGAGGCTAACCTTAATATAGTCACATAAGACATCTTAGATTCTCTTAGCGACTGATAATAAAAACTATGGAGTATCCAGTGCGACTAGATTATAAATAAGAAGATCGTTAGAAGAACCAAAGTGACTTCATAGTGTAATGAATCGCGAAGCTGAAGTTTAATTGGCCGTGGCTCACAATTTGAAGAAATGATGGACACTGGACGTAAGATGCTATGTGATATCGTGGTATAGTAGAAGAGACTGCCCTCTTTCCTACCGAGGTGTCGTAAATTACGACTAAGGTGGGTTGACGTCAGGCAGGTGGCAAGTCGCAACGTCTTGTATGTAGCCAAATCATATTACAACATGTTTATGACATATTGTGCCGACCCCACTTAGAGTGGGATAAGGGCATGAGGATGATGATGGACGTTAGGTGCAAGATACTAGAGAAGCGACATTCACCATTGTAGGTAGCCACTTGGAAAATCGAAAGATCGTGCAGTGCAAAAATCTCTTGAAGAAAATCCGTGAACGAATTTCCAGCAATGGATATCTACCAATTAAAAAGAGAGTGGTACTTGATAGAATAATTATCATTTTAATCACCTTCGTATTCTATGGTGCACAATTTAATTATTGTGGAGACACTAATTCATTTACTGTTATAAAACGACTTAATTTACTGTGATAACACAACTTCATTTACTGTTATAAAACGACTTCATTTCCTATAGCGACACAAGTTCATTTAAAGTGGTGACTTCATGTACTGCGTACCAAATAGTGGCCGAGGTTTCTATAAAGGTAAAGTTTGGACTTGCATATGAGAGCATCTTCTCCTTGTATGTCCACTCTCTGTAGATATTGGAGTTCTTGATTTGAATTTCGGAGTCATTGGAGGCTTCTGTGGTGTATATATTGTTTGATGGTCTAACAGGACTGGATTGGACCCATCTCCCATATTGTCTGATCATTTAACAGGAGTGGATTGGACCCTTGTTTTGTGAGGATTAACGCCCTCTTATTGTTGTTTGTTTGTTAGGAATAATAAATATATTCATTTCCCGATATTACTCCAGAAAGATATTGGATTCCGTTTTGGTAAACAACAGCGTGAGAGTTTCGACGGGGAAAAAACAAGCTGTTTTGCATAAATATACAATTTGCCAAGCATATTTATTTGCAGTCTTGACAATACGCATAGAATATTCAAAAATGAGACGAATAGAATGAATGTAGAGTATTGGTGAAATATTTTTTTTTGGTAGATTAGGGTTTGAAATTAGATCTACCACTCAGCTCTAATGCAGTTTGGTGAGTTACACATATCCCCGGAATTCACTACACAAAAAAAGTTTGTTTGTTTGTCTTTATTGCATTAATTAATCTATCTTCTTCTTCTATCTGTAGAGAGGTCAATTCTGTAACTGGAATATATTTCCAAAATAACTATCAGGGGGTGATTAGGGATCGATACTGATGCCAAAAATGCAATCAGTAAAATTTTTGTCTGTCTGTCTGTCTGTCTGTCTGTCTGTCTGTCTGTATAACCGTTATAGAAACAAAAACTACTCGACGGATTTTAACGAAACTCGGTACGATTTTTCTTCATACTCCTGGGCTGGTTATAGTATACTTTTCATCACGCTACAATCAATAGGAGCAGAGCAGTGAAGGGAAATGTCGGGAAAACAGGAGAAGTTACTCCATTTTTTAAGCTTCCGTCGCGTGTGCAACTTTTATGGTTAAAGCTACACAGAAATCATGTATGACGAAAATGTTCTCCTTAAAATTATATAAAAAATATCCCACGACAGCATATGTCTATCTTTTATGGTTGACTCACAATAACACGTGTAACTCTCGATAGCTTAGCAGTTCGAAGCTTTCTGGTCATATTTGTCTACTCCTACGTTTAAATCACTCTCAGTCATCCCTAAATAAAAAAGTGAATAGTATTAACCATTGTTTAAAAAAAGAATAATTGAAATCGGTATAGAAACCCCAAAGTTATACATGAAATACGCTAATAATAAGCCATCGCGCGTGAATACTGAATCATGCTATAAGGATTATCACTACATAGTATAAAACAAAGTCAAATTCTTTGTTTGTCCCTATATCCCTATGTATTCTTAAATCTTTAAACTACGCTTTAAATTTTACGCTGGCATCAAAACAGATTTTGATGCGGTTTTTTTAATAGATAGAGTGATTCAACAGGAAGGTTTATATGTATAATAACATTCAATACCGAGTAGAGAAATACTGTAATTTTTGAGGTTTCTGCTGTGATGTGTAAATAATTACTTTTTTTCCGCTTACATTGCAAACGCAGGCTAAACCCTACGAGATTTATCAAAATGATGTACTAAGTATTTGTACACATTGAAAAGGTCTATAGAAAAGTCCGCGATGATATATGTCTATCTCTTATGGATAACCCACAATAGCATTTTTTGTCATTTGCTTTTTAAGAAAAATAATGCCTTATTTTCGAAGCAATTTTTATACAATATAGCATTAATCCTTATCCAATTAAGTACGTTAAATACATTGTTGATTTAATATAGATCAATATGGCCGTTTACAGCATGTAATTTAAATGAACATTTTCGAAGATATCAAAGATTTAAAATCCCGCGAGGAGGCCGCGCTTCGCCCTATTGCACTTTGAATTTAACAGCGATCGGACGCACAACTAAATGTCGCTCTTTTCAAAGTAACCTCTAAAGAAAACATGTTTGTATTGTCTAATGATAACAAAGCTATGAATGTTGTATATAAAGACATTCTGTAATTAATTTTAAACATAAAATATATAGGGAGAAATGTAAAATGTAAATATGTAGTATATGAATTTAGATATTAGATATAGCAGGAAACCTTCTTGGTATAGGAAGAGGGGAATTGTTTTTCTTACTTTACTGGATCGATTTTAATCATTTTTTCACTGAGTGACATAGGCTATTTATTTTATACCCGTGCGAAGCAGGGTAGGCCGCTAGTATAAAAATAATAATAAAAGAAAACAACATAATGTTCAATGACAGACTTATTCCGGAATCGGAATCTCTTCCAGCTAACCAGTCTAAAAAATAAAAGAAGAAGTAAGAGTATGGTGTATTTTAAAGCATCAATAGGGAACATAGGTTTTACTACAAATCTTTGAACCTAATTAACTGTAGGTATCAAAATCGAAATGAGAAAAAACTTTAATTTAACAGGTTTTCTTTAGCGCTGATTCGGATGATTGCTAAATTAGATTTTATAATTGTGACATAGACGACTAGTCTATGGTGCTTTTTATACCATTTTCCATACTAAAAATCACCTCATCCACGTCTCCGATTGAACGTAAAAAAAAGTAAACACTTTTACAATTATAAAAATTAGTATTGATTACTCAAATTATTTGTAGTTGTTATTTGTCTTTCACGTATTAAATCACGAAAGCTCGTAAATCGTTCAAAAAAGTATAAAAATTAATCTTCAAGAAGTACTCCAGCTTTGTTATAAATCTAGGTCCAGATAGATTTAGTATACGCCCGTTGAGAGCAAGATTCTCGATCATAATGTCCCGTGGGAGAACGCAGCTGTTACAATTACATCCATGCCAATATTATAAATTACATGAATTTTTGATTGAACACTCATTTGTGCCCGGATTTGAACCTGTAATCCCACGGTAAGAATCATATCGTGAACATCACCCTAAATCAAAGTCCCCTAAGCTTTTGGGGTTTTTGTTTTATAATATGTACTAGCTGTGACTGAAGTTTCGCCCACGTGAATATCGGTGTTTTTTATTGAGCATTAAAGTATAAAGTAGTTATTGTGATTTAACCATAAGAGGTAGAAATATATATGATATATTTCTGTTGTATATTTGTACATCTAGAATTCTTAAGTACATTATATTCGTGTATTTCTGGTATTCCGCCGCGCAAATGAAGCTCCAGACAGGAAAGTTTTTTTGAAACTGCGCAAGTTCAACACAATTTACAAGAAAATCGTAATATTCAGTAGATTTTGTGAAAATCGATCACATTAGTATAGACAGCGTTAGGGGGACTTTGTAGTGGATGGTTTCGATTTAGTGTAATTTAGTGTATTTATTAATTATTATTTTTTATTCTTTGGTTAATATTTAGTTCGTTTTAAGTTTTTCTTTTAATGCTTGGCTAAGTTTTGGCTTCAAATAGTTTAGTTTAGTTAACAGTTTACATAGTATATAGTATTAATTGTATTATATTACTATTCAGATAAACGGATATTATTCTTCTATATTATTCTTATTGTACATTATAAATAAATAGTAAAATACATTTTATATCTTTTTTATACAAACTACTCGTTGTAGTGCATTTTACAAGCAGCCCTGAATCAAGTAAACTGTTTTATTTATTTATTAGCTGTGGCGGCAGATTCGCCTGCATGGAGATCAGTGTGTCACAAATATTGTCCCGAATTGAAATTTTCTCAAATAAAAGTAGTTATCGTGAGTTTATTATAAATTATTTTTGAATAAATTTTACTTTACCTTTACTTATAATATGTACTAGCTTTTACCCGCGACTTCGTTCGCGTTGACTGTTGTCGTGTGATAGGTCGATAATAGATGGCATTTTTCAATGTCATCCTATTCCTGTAGAATTAACAGGATTTCTATAGCCTATATGTTATTCCGGTGTATAAGGAATAAGTACCTGGGTGACCGAGACTTTCTCGGTAATTATTTAAAATGATGTAAAAAAAATTAAAAATAAATTGAAAAGAAAAATGAAAAAATAATACGGCAGGTGAGGCTTGATCCTAGGTATTTTCACCTCTCTAGACCGCCCGTTTCCCAAATGAACTACCATTACTTTACATTTGACAGCGAAAAATTGTGATTGTATTCAACGTAAATTTCAAAAAAAATTTAGAGGGATAAAACGACATTTTTTTAAAATAAAACTTATCTAGATCGATTTTTCTCCCCAAAACCCTCTACATGCTGAATTTCAGCGAAATCGATGGAGCCGTTGCCGAGATTCCGAAAAAAAAGATTACCAATGATTAACTCATTTAAACATTAATGATTGCGCCAAATTTCCTCGATATTACAGCGGATTCGCCGTGGAAGAAACATACATCCATACTCACAAATTTTCGCATTTATAATATCTGTAGGATATGCTAAGTTATAGTTAGCTTTGTTTCACGTATTACGTTTTATTTTTCGAACTGGGAGTCCGAGATTTGATACGGGTCTCTTATTATATTAAAGAAAATGTCAATAAAATTTAGGATAAAAAATGGAGATGAGAATAATACACACCTTGGGAAATTTCAGTACGTCTGCATGATAAGAACGTCATGTCATTATTTATAACCCAGACCGCTTTATATTTGACTTTATTCATTGCCTGCGGTAGAGAAAATTTGTGAATGTAAATTTTGTAGAAGATGGCTGAAAAATCTTTTAAATTTATTAGTATTTTATTTGTCAGAATAATATAGTGTGTTTCAATAATTCATAGAATTCATTGCGGACATCCATAATACCAAAGGAATTACAAATTATTTTGATATTATCCGCGATAACGTAAAATAGAAAATATATATTGCTAAATGTAGAGTGGACTATACGTATTTTATACAAATTTTTGTTTTATACAGTTTTTATATACAAATTTGAATATATCGGGTATGAACCCGATATATTCAAGTTTGTAAAAACACATGCACCGCTTTTGGACACATTGGACGCGAGAACTGCAGGAGTGGCGACCACGACCGCATACTCGACCGCGTGGTAGACCGCCAAAACGATGGAAGGATGACATCGTACGACACGCATGCCATGATTGGATAAGAAAAGCTCAAGATCGTCGGGAATGGAGGAGTTTGGAGGAGGCCTACGTCCAATATTGGACTTTGAACGGGCCGCTATAGATAGAAAAACACATGCACAAACCACTACCACTGCAACTATTATACACAAGCACTACACACGTAGACTCACCACCATAATGCTACACTGCGGATTGGCAGATTTTATTTCATTTCAGCAGATTGTAATGTGGCGGTGGTGGAGGTTTGTGTGTATGTTTTTACAAATCCAGCATGTATCTGGTATGAAAACAAATATTTAATAATAGAAAATTTTCTATATATTTTCTATTTTACTTGATCGCCGATTATAGAAAAATAATTTTATTATTACTTTTGTATAGTTTTGTTCTACAAGTTTTGAACCTACTTTGTACATTTATTGTTTAAGAAAAACTATATTTTAAATTACCCCTTGATTTTGTATCATTTGGTTTTTCTGTTCCCGGAGTAAAAATGGGAATTCTCTTATCTTATATATTAGTATTAAAACTCCAGTTGTCTATAACAAATTTAATCAATATCGATATAGCGGAAAACGTGACAGAGGAACAAAAACTCTATGTCTAGACTTTACCCTTCAAATGCTTTTTCCACAGCAGAAATTTTATCCTATATATCTACAGTTTGCAATTCCCATTGCGCCATTGTCTCTAAGTGAAAAGAACTTACAGCGAGCATTTTAAAAATATATCGTAAGCAATTTTCATGCAAATGTAGGTCTCATGTAGGGTAACCACATTACTATTAAACTAACAATACCAAAAATGAGAAAGATTGGAATTGACTCGTAGTACAAGGGCAGAATCTAGTTGCGATAAATATTTTATAATATAAAGTTATAGCTTGTAATAAATTGGCATTAAGTGGCGACAGGTGACCCAATATATGACACCTGAATGCCCCTTAAAACTTAAGGGGAAAATTTATAAAACGGTCATTAGACCTGTCGTAATGAAAAGGATGAAAGAAATGTGCATGCGAATGAGATGAGAATGTTAAGGTGGATGTGTGGTGTGACCAAACTTGATAGAATACGCAATGAGTATATTAGGGGAAGTCTGAAAGTTGCGCCCATTATGTATGGGCGGTATGGTCATGTAATGAGAAACGATGAAAATCATGTATTCATTTAAATATGAATATGGATGGATGGATTGTGTGAAACACGATTATTTTAACGGTGCATATTAACGGAGTCCACCAGAGTTGACGAATGATAGAGGAGAATGGAAGAAGAATACATATTGTGCCGATCCCACTTAGAGTGGGATAAGGGTAAGGGAATAATGATGATGATAACTTGTAACAAATTGCATTAATTCTGGTTAGTACCTAGTAGAGGTTTTATTCGATCTAGGCAGATTTTATTAAAAAAATTGTTGTTTTATCCATGTTTTCGGGCACTGAAAATACCGCTATAATTTTATGAGAAAGCAAAGAATAATTACGCTGTCAATCGCAAAGTCATGTAAGCTCAATTTGGTAACGGGCAGTCTTCAATTTAGAATACTAGAATCGATCTCAGACAATTTCTTTTTTATATTGCATTTTTTTATTAAAAAAAATTACAGACCAACCAACAATTGTTTAGATTGTGGTGGTGAATGTGTGCAGTGTTTGTGTATTGTTGTGCCATCGGTGTCGTGTAGTGCATGAGTTACAAATTATGTATGTATCAGGTATGACAACGAATAGTACACTCTACATTTAGCATTATATATATTCTCTTTTATCGCGGATTATAACAAAGTAATATTCTCATTACTTTTGAATAAGACATTGAGAAATGTAGCCACTAAATATGATGAATAAAATATTGTAACCGCAGTCTGAAATCGTTGGGTTCTTTTCAAGTGTCAACACAATGTTGTAAAATGTATTATTTTTGAGAAAAGAATGCAAGCTCGTTTTAAAATAGCGTCAGACAACGCGCTCTCAATTTGAACACGATTTGCGTCAGAAGCATCTAAATCGTTTTTCAAGATTCATTTCTTTAAGATATTCTTTATTAGCAACAAGCGTTTGAGTCGTACGTTACTGTGGCTCAGCCAGATTTAGAATTCACCTCGAAACAAAACTGTCATTAACAAATCTTAATAAGTTAAGAAAAAATACTCCGATCGCCACCAAACTTTACAAGATTATCCGCTGGGTCCATCTAAAGATTGAATGAAAATTTCATTTAAATTAATCCAGCCGTTTCGGAGTCAATATAGTACCAACATACTTTCTTTTTTATATATAGGGTTTCCCGTAATGTCGTAAAAACTGACTACGTTAAGTCGATTCGCCGTGTGGTCCAGCTGAATAGAATAGACCTCCCTCATTTCTTACCGAGCTGTCGTAAAAGGTGAGTAAGGTAAGTCGACCAGCCGTGTGGTCGTCCTGGATTAGGATAGAAAACCCTTATTTTTTAACAAGGTAAAAGGTGACTTAAATAAGTTGACCCACCGTGTGGTATCCAATGAAGCAGAATAGACCACCCTTTTTCTTACCGATAAATAGGAGAAAGAAGCTATAAAAAATAATAAGAAAACTACAAAATTTAAATCTTTCCTTGCGTGCGCTGAAAAATCAGTAATAGTTATTCAAAAATCATGTATTACAAAATTGTTCCCCTCAAAAAGTTCTAAATAAAAGTCCGCGACAGTCTTTAAGGTTGACCCACTTTAACCATTTTAATGGTTATCAAAAGACTATATTACGGTTTTATTCTATCCACGCGGGTGGAGCCGCTGGCGATTGCTAGTATGTCATAACTTTAGTTTCCCGATCACGTCGGTTTACTCCCAATTCGTAACTGGCTGTTCGGCTATCACTAAAAGGAATTGTAAGGACACAGGCAGAATCTTTATAAAGTGATGTATTTAAGAGAAGATTAAACGTTAAGGTTGTAAGTAAAATAGACTTTTTTTTATTTATTGCTGCCAGTATTTTACCCCATTGCAATGGAATGGATGGTTTCGATTTAGTGTAATTTAGTGTATTTATTAATTATTATTTTTTATTCTTTAGTTAATATTTAGTTCGTTTTAAGTTTTTCTTTTAATGCTTGGCTAAGTTTTGGCTTCAAATAGTTTAGTTTAGATAACAGTTTACATAGTATATAGTATTAATTGTATTATATTACTATTAAGATAAACGGATATTATTCTTCTATATTATTCTTATTGTACATTATAAATAAATAGTAAAATACATTTTATATCTTTTTTATACAAACTACTCGTTGTAGTGCATTTTACAAGCAGCCCTGAATCAAGTAAACTGTTTTATTTATTTATTAGCTGTGGCGGCAGATTCGCCTGCATGGAGATCAGTGTGTCACAAATATTGTCCCGAATTGAAATTTTGAACATAAAAGTAGTTATCGTGAGTTTATTATAAATTATTTTTGAATAAATTTTACTTTACCCTCACCGTTTACTTTAACGCAAGGAAAGTATTACATTTTGCCGTTTTTGCAATATTTTTAATTTCCGCTCCTCTCCTATTCATCGTATCGTGGTATTTTATAGCCTTTCTCGATAAATAGATTATCTTACACTGAAAGAATTTTTCAAATCGGTCCAGTAGTTTCTGAGATCAGCTCGTTCAAACAATCAAACAAACAAACGAATTCTTCAACTTTATATATTACTATAGACTAAAAGTTTTAAGTTTCTTGAAAGTTCACTTGGGTATGACATTCACGACCTAACTATTTAACCATCACGGGTTACAGAAGTCAAAATTAATCAAAAGTTAATAATATTGATATGTTGGTATTGCTTTTGCTGCCCAACGAACGGACGTGACCAAATCAAAATTAATCGGAAACGGAAGTTCGCCTTGAGTTAGAGACAGCTTAGATTTATGTAGCACGTAGTTACAAACGATATTTTTCTTTTAAGAACATTATTGTCTTGTAGTTTTTGTTTTGCGGTTAACATCGACATCATTATCATTCTCCAGCCCTTATCCCACTCTAAGTGGGGTTGGCACAATATGTTATGAACATGTTGTTTTGGACAGTTATTTTACTACCGGCCGCCTGCTTAACGTGAACTTATTTAAGTCGCCTTTTACGAAACGGTAAGAAATGAGTTTTCGACGGGAATATGGAAGACCTTTGAAGAGACCTATTTCCAACAGTGGAGGTCTATTAGCTGAAGAGAGAAAGAGTTTGAATATAAGATGTTTTCTCAGAATAAATACTACGAATAGACCACCCTCATTTCTTACCGAGGTGTCGTAAAAGGCGACTAAGGTAAGTTGACCCGCCGTGTGGTATCCGGCTGAATAGAATACTACCACTCTCATTTCTTACCGAGGTGTCGTAAAATACGACTAAGGTAAGTTGACTCACCGTGTGGTATCCGGTTAAGTAGAAAAGACCACCCTCTTTAATGCCGAGGTGGCGTAAGATACGACTAAGGTCAGTTGACTCACCGTGTGGTATTCGGTTAAGTAGAATAGACCACCCTCTTGCCGAGGTGTCGTAAAATACGACTAAGGTAAGTTGATGTCAGGCTGGCGTCCGGTCGTAGCCAAATCATGTGACATGTTTATAACATGTTGTGCCCACCCCACTTAGAGTCGGACAAGGGCAGGAAGATGAAGAAGTATATATCTAAAATTATACATGTATATATTACGTGATGAATAAATACAACGATGTATCGTTCTTTACCGAGTTATCGCAATAAATAAGCACTGCTAAGATATTGAATCTGGTATTCCTGAACATCTCGTTTCTAATATGATCACGTAGATATAATCCATTTTAGTACTTTGTTTGGAAGTATCATTTTATTTGAGTTAATTCAAAAGGTAGATAATTTTTTATAGTTCTACGTCTACGATTGTTATTTGGTAGAAATTTTTAGATAAGTCTTTATTGTTTTACGTAAAGTCCCTGGACTTACTTGATAAAGACATTTGAAGGGCTGGAAGTATGTAGGCTAATTTTATAACAGTAATAAATTTGACGATCGTAGTGGAATAAGTAGCAGTGGAATATTTATAGTAAACGCATATCCCACTCTCTGGATTACTCAAAAGATAACAGTAAAAGTTAATAAAAGAAATACGCTTACGAAAAAAAAAAAAAAAACTAAAATTCTTAAAACCTTCTTCAGAAAGTTTTAAATAAAGTTGCTAAAACCCGTCAATAATAGACCTTTATCAATTTTTTATTATAGGATAATAGAATTATAAAAAAATATATGTATGTATTTAGCATGTATTTTCTTAGCGTTATTTATTAGAACAATGAAATTAATTTTATTTTTGTTGCAAAATATAAATATTTTTTATTATTAAATAAGACAAAATGTCAGTAAAATTTATTCTGGCGTTCTTTATTAAAATTTAAAAAAAAATACGGTCAGCTTTCTGATCATCTTACTTACAGCGTTACCAATTTCTTACACTTCGCACTTTACTATAATTATATTTACATAAATTCACAACAAAAATCCACATCAACATCAGAAAAAATATAATTTTATATTTTAAAAATAATATTTATAACACCACAAAAACTTAATAAATTGCTATCACGTCATTATTTATCTATGCACTTTTAACTTAAGGGCGTTAAAATATTTAAATTTCGAATGTATTAAGAATTTTGCTAACGCGACCAGAGACAACCATAATTGTTTTTATTCGTATTTATTTTCGACACAGACACGAGATACATTCATGTCGCGACCATTCCGCCGACTGAGGCGATCGCCATACGAACACTGTTGGTCACTCAGGGTATATCGATGATGCCGATCTTGATAAACGCCACGAGGTCAGGGTTTTGTATCGGGGGTTCAAAACTAACTAATTAGGTTCGATAATAATGATATATTTTGGTAATACATACACATAATAGGCATTTGTTAGCAGCTTACGGTAATCTATTCATTTAGAATCGAGACTTAATCAATTATTTAATTCTATTTATAAATTCGTTCCATTTTTAAATTCCTTTTTTTATATTATAAAAATCAAGTAATTACGCTTTAAGAAATAAATATTTCAATTTGCCGTTGAGAGTTTCTTTTTGTAGAAAGTACAATTATTAATAGATTCCTTTGATACTTTGAATTAGAGCTTAATAGTTTTTCTAGTCGCTACTGAATTCCCTAGCGCCCCTACAATGTTTTGACAATTATTGTTAAGTAATTCTCAATAGTTTCGGCTGCCGTAACGATCGTTAGACATGGCACGATATTACAAAGGGCTACGTGATAATCCAAAACTAGTGACTGACATATTGCAGTGTTACTATAAAAATACTTCTTTAAGGGCCTTTTCACAAATTACTGATAAAGTGTCGGATAGTTAAACGACAAATAAACTACGGCAGATACATGTCTCTAAAAGAGGCTCTCAAAAGTGTCAAATTAAAAATAAATAAAATCGCGGCCATTTTGAAATAGGTATTTGCTATCTAGACGATAAACAAAATAACAGCCACATGATCTACCTGTTAATTTATTAGGAACTTTAAGTGCTGAATAAGCCTATCAGAAACCTGAGGAACGAAAATTCCGAGATATGTGTCAGATATGTTCCGAATAAGCTAACTGACAGTTTATTGGTAGATAACTTGTGAAACAGGTTTAAATAAAATAAGTTAATTTGTAAAAGCTTATTATGCCTTTAGTAAAAATTCTGATAATGCCTATGCATTTTTTTTCTTTTCCTTTTAGCTTTGCCATTACAGTTCAAAATAACTATTAAAAGGATGCTGATACATGAGTATATCATATATTATGAGAATGCGTGGGTTAGTAGATAGACCACCCCCATTTCTTATCAAAGTGTCGTAAGAGGCGACTAAGGTAAGTTGACACTCCGTATGGTATCCGGCTGAGTAGATCTATTTATCGAATTTCAGGGCCGCCTGCCGGTGCATGATGGGTGGTCAAGTCATATTCTGGACTATTCCATTTCATTGCGTTTTGGGCACGCTGCTTCTTTTAATCTCATTATTGACAGGTGTCCTAACAGGTTCTACGCATTATGTTTATTTATTTATTCTTATATCTTATAAACTGTTACAAATTTTGACTCCTTATATTACAATATCTATATAAAAACAGTTGAACAGTCGGATTTTGGGGTCTCAAGGTGCTGGAATGGCGACCCCGCACCGGAAAACGCAGTGTCGGCAAACCCCCCACGAGATGGACTGACGACCTCAAAAAGTTGTGGGGAGCCGCTGGGTCCAAGCGTCACAAGATTGTGTATGGTGGAGATCCCATGAAGAGACCTATGTCCAGCAGTGGACGTCCATCGGTTAATAAAGAAGAACAAGAAGTCCTTACAGGCAGTACAATCTACTTGGGACAGCAGTGAAACCCTTGTCCCAACATGTGGAAAAGGGTGGAATAGTCGAGAATATGACCCGTCCTGTACCAACAGGCATCCAAAATTAAATAGATATATAGGCACTTATTTATTCCTACACGTATAGCAAAAGTAAAAATTACACACTAAAAGAAAACATGTTCTGTAAACCGACGTGCTCCATTACAAGAGCGACATTTGTGGCTAACAAAAGTGAAATATATTCGCGCACGTTTATTTCTATTTTATTCTAAACATCACAAGAAGATTTGGGGTTCTCTTTTACGCTTTTCGGTGAAAGCAAAACATCATGAAGTAACCTCGCTGGTACTATCTCTACAATAAGTAGACTTTCTAAAACAGCATCATCATCCTCCTGCCCTTATCCCACTCTAAGTGGAGTCGGCACAACATGTTTTAAACATGCTATCACATTATTTGACTGCGTTTTTACTACCGGGCGCCGGCCTGACATCAAATTTCCTCTGTCGAATTTTACTACACCTCGGTAAGAAAGAGGGTGGTCTGATCTACTAAACCGGATACCACACGGTGGGTCAACTTACCTTAGTCGCCTTTTACGACACCTCGGTAAGAAATGAGGGGCGTCTATTCTACACAGCTGGATACCACACGGCGGAACTTTCTAAATCTTAACATATTACGTGGTAAAAGAAATTTTTTACTATATCCATACTTTCCATAATAATATAGTGAACGCAAGGTATGCCTGCTACGCTTGCATTGCTTATCTTCTGGCGCAATATTTTGAAATTTGTTACAATTGAAACCGGGCTAGCAACGGATATAAAACCTTGTTTTCTTGGGACTCTCTATCTATAAATTTAAAACATAAAGTGTTAATGTGTGTATCTTATAAACTAAGAAACGGCTGGATCGATTTTAATTAAATTTTCGAAGCGATAATTTTTAAAGTGATAAGCCTATAAATTTTGGTTGCATCGGAGCATTTTTTTAAATGAACGTTTTGTTTCGAGAGAAAGTCAAATTCAATTCAATTCAAAATATTCTTTATTCAAATAAACTTGTAAACAAGTGCTTTTGCATCGTCAACTCTACTGCTGGTTCGGAAAGCTGTTCCTACCGAGAAGAGCCAGAAAGAAACTCGGGGGTTGCTCTTTTAAAAATATAATTCTTAATACTATTTACATTAAGTCACATTATTAAGTAGTATCACATTAGTTACTGTCTTGTACAGGTTCAAAGAGAGCTATATCCACACATTCTTATCTTCTAAGTAATCCTCAACAGTAAAGTAGACTTTCTGTATCAGCCTGTTTTTAACAGTGTTTTTAAACTTGCTGTAATGGCAAAGCTAAAATTGATTGCGGAATACCAAATACCAAAAACTGGCAGAGCTACAGCAACACAAAGCCGGTCCACTACTCGTATATTAGACGTAGGTAACTGGGCTAGCTTATACGATAAAAAAAGAAAAACCCCTTTTTTTCTTTGAGTATAGGAAAAAGAGAGTTCCATGGTCGAGGTTATTCAAACATATAAGTTGATAAATATAACAAACAAACGGGTTCGGTTCGTACTTAAATTAAAGAAAGTTTCGTAACTTCGTTCACGTCCATATCATCATCACTCACCTGGATCTGTTGAATCTAACTCCGGTGAGAAATGTCTCGATTGAGAGAAATGGTCTCGATTTTAGAAAGTCTCACGATCTTTCAAGCTATATGTTCCGCAAAAGGGATTTAATTGGTGTAGATATAGTAGAACTTTTTGCAGTCTATCGGAAACAAAAAAATTTATAAAACAAAAAACCAAAGGTTTGCATACACTCTGGGACTGGCGGCAGGATTGAACACTTAAATATTAAACTTGTGCTTTGTTTGCATTTCTGATATTTTGGTTAGGGAATAATTTTGCACGAATAGCTTTAATTATTAGTATTAAAGTACTATCATTTACAGAAGTTACAATAAAATTCAATCTAGAAATTCAATTGATATATGTAATGCTAAGTGTACGAAGCAACAATAATACCTCATGCATGCAGGACAAGCCGCCACACGTACCACAAGACGCTGCGAACAGTAACTTTCAATACCAGCACTGCACACACTCTCTACCACAACCTCTAATTTAAGTTTTGTTCTAACTTCTGTTTCTGAAGGCAAGAGACCCAGGGGGCGGAGTCCAAAGAGATGGTTGGATCAGGTGTCCGAACACTTGGATACAAACATCAGCCACGCATTGCACTGCGCCGGTGACCGAACCAAGTGGCGAGAACTTGTTTTTGACAAAACTGAGGCAGGAGATCACGATGCTCAGCATTGAGCGAACGGTTAAAGGAGGAGGAGGTAACTTCTGTACAATAGAATATTTATTTATTTATTAACGCAAGCGCCCTACGCCACCAAAACGAAAAAGTAGGCGCAGGCATACACCCCACAGTAGAAAGAGAGGGGGATACTTGCTCTCCTAAGCCGCGTTAGCGATCTACTCCCCTTCCATCTTACGAATTTTCGATCAGGTAAGATCCTGACGCAAGTATAAAAATTTTTACCCACCACAAAAGAGCACAACGCTACTAAAGAAGTTTTCACTTCAAAACGGCTGGGTAACTGTGTTTTAGACGGAGATGTAATACAAAAGTAATAATAAAATTATTTTGCTATAATCCGCGATGAATCACGATGTTGATTGATACAAATACAAAAGTAATAATAAAATTATTTTGTAATTTATAGAATTAGGCGTTACTTTACGGAGGTCCATAATACAAAACTAATGAGGATATTATTTTGCTATAATCCGCGATAAAAGAAAATATATGAAATGCTAAATGTAGAGTGTACAATTCGTTCTCATATCTGATACATGCAGAATTTGTAAAAACTCATGCACTTCCCGACACCGATAACAACAATACACAAGCAACAATTTTGTGAAATTATTTTGCTATAATCCGCGATGAATCATGATTATAATTTATTGCAGATATTTTGATTATGGCAAAAATAATTTTATTAGGTATTACTTTTGTATTATGGATCTCCGCAAAGTAATACATAATTCTATAAATTATATCGTAAATGTAATATTTCGACCTTATAACAAAAGGAACGTAATCTATTAATGTTACCATTGCATGCTTTACGATTATTGTTACAAATGACTTATTTTTTTACGGAAATCATTATATATTCATTTGAGTGATGCTTAGAATTGCGCTGAATTAAATTTTTTCCTTAATAACGCTTCATCGACGGACTATTTAGCCGTCGGTTAACGCCATCTTTATAAACTTTTGTCAACTACTTGAAAGCTTAAGCAAAGAGGGAGTTTCAGTCAAAGTGTTACAGACATAACGATTCTATACAAGATGGCGCTGTTAAGCTAAAATCCTAATTTACAATGTCGTATTTTTAATGCTTATTGAATACCGTTTTATCCTTTGTTGTGTTGTATAATATTAGTATTATACACGGGCTTTCATGCCATAGGAGCTCTGGTAGGCGTTTCCATCATGGTTATCCTAATGATACCATCAAAAGAGCTCTTGCCACCAGCGACATTCCTGCTTTTCTCGAGCATTCCGGGATATGTCGGGATGATGGCAAGAGACCACGGCTTGACGCTGGTTCCTTGGGAACGGGGACGGGCTCTAATGTGGGACGCAATATGCGTTAATACGTTATCCGTCCCATATCAGGGAAACAGCGTCAAGACCTGGAGTTGCGGTAGAAATGGCCGAATCCTACAAACGGCGGAAGTATGCAATCTCTCATCGAGAGTTATATATTTGTGCCGTTTGCAGTTGAGACCCTAGGGCCATGGAGTCAAATTACAAATATTTTTTTATCCGTTTTAAAATCTCGGTTAATTGCCTCTTCAGGTGACAAGAGGGCTGGCTGTTTTTTCGCACAAAGAATCAGCTTAGCGATACAGCGCCGAAACGCTGCTAACATTCTTGGGACTATTCCACGTGGGCAAGTAATTTAAGATAGAAATAACTTGTATTTAATTGTATGTATTACTCTATACACGCTCTCATAGTATTCTCCTCTCACCAAAGTATGATCGCTTTAGCGATAAAACTGCCTTCACACGTTTACCATAATTTAATTTCTTAAGAACCAATGTACCTTTGTATAGTGCAATAAGAATAAATAAAAATAAATCAAAAATAAAACAGATAATAAATGAACATGACAATAAATCATCTCTCTCTCTGTATTGATGATGAATAAATTATGGGTTGGCTCACCTACTCTTGTATAATAACTCTATTCAAATTCAAATTAAAAATATTCTTTATTCAAATAAACTCGTAAATAAGTGCTTTTGAATCGTCAACTCTACTGCTGTTTCGGAAAGCTGTTTATACCAAGAAGAGCCAGCAAGAAACTCGGCGGTTGCTCTTTTAAAAATACAATTCTTTTTACTTATCACATTTAGTTATTACTGTCTTGTACAGGGTCGAAGAGTAGCTACGTCCACGTATTCTTATCATCTAAATATTCCTCAATAGTATAGTAGGCTTTCTGTACTAGGCTTTTCTTAATGCTAATACATAAAACCTATGATTAGCCCTAGATTAGCTAGCGTTAAAATAGGCGTCATATCATGACTGCGTACTATTATTTAGTTAATATTTACTCATTTAATAGCCAACATTAATTGTATTAAGCCCTAAATATGCGTGACGATGTTATATAATTCATTTTAGTTACAAAAAATCATAATTAGCCGTAATTTTTTTGTATTAAAAACAATAACCATTCATTCTCCTGTCCTTATTATGAGTAAAATAGACCACCTTTATTTCTTACCAACGTGTCGTAAAAGACGATTAAGGTAAGTTGACCCACCATGTGGTATCCGGTTGAGTAGAATAGACCACCGTTTTTCTTAACAAATTGTTGTAAAATACGACTCAGGTAAGTTGATAGCAGGCAGGCGGTCGTAAAATACTTAGCCAAATCATGTGACAACATGATTATAACATGTTGTGCCGTATTATTGACTCGTACATACTTTTCGACAAAACTAACGTAACTATTCGACACTTTAACAGTAACTTGTGAAATGGCCCTTAATGTAAATAGTTTATACAAAAGTAATGAGGATATTATTTTGCTATAATCTGCGATAAAAGAAAATAAATGTAATGCTAAATGTAGAGTGTACTATTCATTTTATACCTGATACATGCAGAATTTGTAAGAACTCATGCACTACACGACACCGATAACACAACAATACACTAGCACTGCACACATTCACTACCACAATCTCAACAATTGTTTCGCCCCGTAACTTAAGCATCGTCAGCAGATAGACTCCACGACAAAATTGCAAAGCGAAGCATCACCCAAGCAAGCTGAGTTATATAGTAACGAGTTAAACCCCCACCATTTAGTTGACTTCAAAGAAAGTCAATTTTCTTTTGCCTTACATATTTCTTACATTTATATTTAGCATTATTTTTACATTAAGCATTACATATATTTTCTTTTATCGCGGATTATAGCAAAATAATATTCTCATTACTTTTGTATTATCGACCTCTGCAAAGTAACGCCTAATTCTATAAATTATTTAATATAATATACTAATTTATACATATGGAACCATAGAGCAGTAGATCTTCTTAGAAAGAGCGGCAGGTTTTCTATCACTGCAATAACCAAATGAAGAATACGTGTTACGCACATATAAGTAAATAGTAATCTGAAATTTCAGCCCAAAGACCAGAACTTTCAGTTGTTGTTGTGTGACGTCACAATCAGTTGTGTCCATTACAATGGTATCTATGACATATATCGGGCGTGATACGTTTTGGTTTCGCTATTGTGATAGTAACAAAACTATATTGTGGTATTTTGATAAGACAATATAGAGGGATTTGGGGCCAGAATGATATGAACTATGTTAACAATAACATTTTTTTAAATCGCCGTGTGGTATCAGGCTGAATAGAATAGACCACCCTCATTTCTTACCGAGGTGTCGTATAAGGCGACATAAGTCAGTTAACCCACCATGTCGTACCCGGCTGAATAGAATATATCACGCTCATTTCTTAACAACGTGTCATGTGAGTGGGATAAGAGCAGGAGGCAGATCTTTTTTTTTAAATTATATTCACTTATATTATAGTATTTTGAGAAGACAACAACGGGGGATTTAGAATTAGAATGCTACGATGATATATACTATGCTATGATCATTATAAGAAATAATGAAGATTTTTAAATATTATATAAAGCAACTATATTTCTCCTTTGTACTTATTCAATAAATAAGAAGCAATTTTCCTAAAGTCAACTCATTTACTCTTTCTCAACAACTCAATGACACATAATGACGGCCACAATGTTTTTTTTCATATTAATGATCAACTCTATGAAGGAGAAGAAGAAGAATACTCTTTATGGTACACACAACAGAAAAAATATTTTTACAGACATTTATAAATAGGAGGTTGTATTAGAAACATGTTATAACAATTATATTTGCTTTAATAAAAAAATTGATTTATTATATTTATTCAACTAGGGACAGGAAGTTATTCAAACTACTAACTAACATGCGGCAAGTTTTTACATAGGTGTTGCCAAAACAAAATTTCCGTTCACATACCGCGGAAAAACATAGATAAAGAATGTATGCATCCAAAATGTTTTAGGCAAACTTGTTAAGAAAGAGGATGGTCTATTCTTCTAAACTGGATACCACCGGTGGGTCAACTTACCTAAATCGCCTTTTACGACACTTCGGTAAGAAATTAGGTAGATCTATTCTACGCAGCAGGATACCACACGGCGGGCCGACTTACCTTCGTCACCTTTTACGACACCTCGGTAAGAAATTAGGTAGATCTCTTCTAAGCAGCAGGATACCACACGGCGGGTCGACTTACCTTAGTCGCCTTTTACGACACCTCGGTAAGAAATGAGATTTGTCTATTCTACTCAGCCGGATACCACACGGCGGGTCGACTTACCTTAGTCGCCCTTTACGACACCTCGGTCAGAAATGAGGTTGGTCTATTTTACTCAGACAGATACCACACCATATATTTATGTTTATGTTAATATACAAGTCCATCTGTACCCAATCTCCCCACTAGTTTTGCGGTTTCAATTTCAATATAAAGGCGGCTTCGTATGTCACTTGCATATAAAATTATTATTGGAAATAATAGAAGAATATAATAGGAAAAATAGTGTTGAAAGAGAGTAATTCTGCCCTAGAAAATTTTATCTGCAGTGTTGTAACAATGGCGGACTGTACTAACCATCCCGCGGTGAACAATCTGCGGGATTACCTCAAAATACGCAGCGTGCATCCCAATATTAATTACGGTACGTAGGTTATGCGGAATTTTGACTGATTTGTTACGACATTTAAAAAAAATTGACAAATCCATCTTAATTATTGTATTGTGTCCAGTTTTTGATAAAAGTACAAAATTTCGTTCAAACTGGGTCAAAATTGAGTTCAGTGAAGTCGATTATAAAATATATTCAAAAATTCGAAATCTAATTAAAAATTATTTTTTATTCAAATAAACTTGTAATCAAGTGCTTTTGAATCGTCAACTCTACTGCTGGTTCGGCTGCTCCTAACGAAAAGAGCGAGCAAGAAACTTGGCGGTTGCTCTTTTAAAAATATAATTCTTATCACTATTTACATTTAGTCATTTCTGTCGAGTACAGGTTTTGATGACAGCTATATCCATACATTCTTATCATCTAAGTAATCCTCTGCAGTATTGTAGGCTTTCTGTATCAGCCTCGTTTTAACTTTGTTTTTAAACTGCTTCAATGATAAAGCTAACATTGTTTGCGAAATTTTATTATAGAATCTTATACCCAGACCCACAAACGACTTACGTACTTTTGCAAGGCGCAAAGCAGGAGCCGCAAGCTTATGTCGGTTCCTACATCGTCTATTATATACATCACCTATCGTTTTATATTTCTTTATATTTTTATATACATAAATTGAATTGTTAAAACATACTGTGAAGCAAATGTAAGAATACCTATTTCCTTAAGCTTCTCATGCAGGGAATCACACGGACTTATATATATAATTATTTATATACAAATGCTTTTAGTTGAAACTTATATAAAGTTAGCAAAAAAGTTTCTTCAATCGATGGACGTCCACTGCTGGACATAAGTCACGATCACACAAAACAGTATCTTTTGCTGTTTGGGGGGAGTATGGTAGACTCGTCCCAGTCGCTCGCCTCAATTGTCAAGTTGCACGCGGTGCATCCTGCAGGTTACCAATGAGGCTCCGGCGACCGACTAATGGCGGTACAACCATTCATATCACATATAAAAAATAGAGCTAGATAGATCACCCTCATTTGCTTTCTCTTTATTAATATGTCACATTTTAGGCTGGCTACCTTCTTTCTTTCTCTCTTTCTTTCTTACTCTAAGTATACATTTATCGTCATCCTCCTGCCCTTGTCGGGACAACATGTTATAAACATGTTGTCACACGATTCTGCTATATATTTAACGATCGGCCGCCTGCTTGACGTCAACTTAACTTAGTCGACTCAGTCAGAGTCAACATATTTTACGACAGATGGTAAGAAAGAGGGTGGTCTATTCTACTCAGCTGGATACCACACGGTGGGTCCACTTACCTTAGTCGCCCTTTTACGACACGTTGATAAGAAATGATGGTGGTCTATTCTACTCAGCCGGATACCACACGGCATAGAGCTATACATATGTATATAAAATGTCATAAACATGTCGTCACATGATTTGGCTACGTATTTTACGACCGGCCGCCTGCCTGACTTCAACTTATTTTAGTCGTATTTTACGACACCTCGATAAGAAAGAGGGTGATACTATTCTACTCAGCCGGATACCACACGGCATAGAGCTATACATATGTATATAGCGTTACAAATACACAGGTTTATATGTCACACTTAAACCAACTCATTTGGAGACTAAAATATAATTCGCTTCACTAACGACCTCATGATAAATCTGCTGAATAACGTCGAACACGCACCGTGAACCGCAATATTAATTACGATGTAAAATATCTGTGACACAGTCACAAATAACTGAATTTCGCAACGTCACTACGAATATTAGCTTTTCTTTCGTTATGTCCAAAGATTACAGTGTACATAATAAAATAGATGGGTAATTCGCAGTTGTATTTTGTTATCCATAATGGCGCCTATAGGAGACCGTTTTGTTACTAAAAATAATATATATAATTAATATAAATAAATGAATGAATAAAAATACATATACATTGATGACCGAGCCTTACTTGTAAATTTATTTAAATATATGAAAATGCAATAAAAGAAGTATAAAAGAAAGAAAGCGCCGTTGACTTGTGGGACTTGAACCTGTGTTTGGATTTTTTTTGTCCACCCGTTACCCATAAGGCTATCACAGCATTACGTTTGACAGCTAAAAATATCATTTGCAACATCTACATTCACATATAATCAACATCTACATATAAGAATTTTTTCAGTGCCCGAAAACAGGGATAAAATATCAAATGGTTTTTTAAATGGAATATAGCTAGAATTTCCTCCACCAAAAACCCCCGAGAATGCTGAATTTGACTAAAATCGTTGCGACCGTTTCCGAGATTAAAAAAAATACATATATGATAACTCATTTAAATATTAAAGATATCTTTAATATTTTGGGGAGAAAATCGATTTAAATAGGTTTTATTTAAAAAAAATCGTATTATCCCTATTTTTGGGCATTAAAAATATTTTTAAAGGATTTTTTTGCTGTCAAACGTAATGTTTCGATAACCGATGTGTAACTGGCGGACTGAAAATGTTCAAAACCTGGGATCGATTCCCACACAACATCCGGCGCTTTATGGCATCGGCGTCTTTTTCTATTTTTATTTTTTTATCTTTAAAAAAAATTACTGACCCACGATCGGTCATCCAGGTATTATTTATTTATTTATATACTTTTGTCGTTATATCACGCCGTGTGGTATCCGGCTGAATAGAATAGTACCATCCTCTTTCTTATCGAGGTGTCGTAAAATACGACTAAGATAAGTTGACGTCAGGCAGGCGGCCGGTCACAAAATACGTAGCCAAATCATGTGACGACATGTTTATGACATTTTGTGCCGGCCCCACTTAGAGTGGGATAAGAGCAGGAAGATGATGACTTTTGTTGTTAAGTCGCTTAGTTCAAAGTAATATAGAAATCATCATCATGTGATCTCTTAATTTTCAGATGAATGTATCACGTATCTGAGGAATCAAGCCTCCAAACTAGGACTGCCCGTTCAGGTGTTTGAGATTGTACCTAAGAAGCCGGTGCTTGTGATGACTTGGGAAGGCCTCGAACCCAACCTGCAGAGTATACTTCTCAATTCTCATATGGATGTTGTTCCTGTTTTCGAGGTACATTTTTGATCTATATATTATAAAACAACTGTCTGTCTCTTACGTTTTCACGGTTAATCCGCTAGAACAGTGGTCTTCAACCTGGGTTCCGAGGAGCCCTAGGGTTTCCTGACGTTCACAGGGGTTCTGAAACTGATCTGAGTGAAAACGCATATACGTAAAAAAACTTTCTCTTCAAAAAAATCATTTAATAAATAGTTTGCAATAATATTTTAAAAAAGTATTTTACAAATAAAATAAAACATCATTCGCTACGTTACTACTATATTTATTGCCGCATTGCAATGTTTGTATAGGAATTGAATATTTAGGAAAAAATATTTGCGTAACAAAAAAACTATTTTCTTTATGAGGTTCAGAAGGAGTAACATGAGGTTCCTTTACTAGAACATCGAAGGTTTCCTAGAAGTATAAAAACTTAAAGACGCTATATAATTAACACTACGTGAATTCAATTTTTTTTTTTTAAATTGTAAAAGTGAAAAATTTGTAAATGTGTAAAAATTAGTAAATCTGTAAAAAAGTAAAGTAACAGCCTGTTACTATCCGACTTCTAGGAATAGGCCTACTCTCTTCACTTATAGAGAAGGATTGCAGCTACCACGCTGTTCCAATGCGGTTTGGTACAAATGTCCCTAGAATTCTCCAGAGATATGCAGGTTTTCTCACAAATATAGTTTTTATCACAGCTATTGTGAGAACAACTATTATTGGGAACCCTTTTTAAACACATACATAATTCGTATAAGTAATCTTGTATTCATCATCTCTAATAAATTTTAGAAAAGTTGGACCTACCCTCCGTTTGAAGCGAGAATTGTTGATGGTATTATTTACGCTCGAGGAGTACAAGATATGAAGACAGCTGGTGTTCAATATATCGAGGCAGTGAAAAGACTCAAAGAAAAGGGTATCAGATTAAAAAGGACCCTGCATTTGAGTTTCGTATCAGGTTAGTGCAGTGTTTCCCAACCTTTTATGGTCCATTCCCACGTTAAAAATTATTTTACCCCACCAAATAACAAACACTAATTTAAAAATTGAATTATCCACTTAAAGAACATGAATAATAGGTTTTAGGAAGAAAAATTGCTTTTTTTGTTAAATT
Source organism: Morpho achilles (assembly GCA_947086495.1). Classification (NCBI taxonomy): domain Eukaryota; kingdom Metazoa; phylum Arthropoda; class Insecta; order Lepidoptera; family Nymphalidae; genus Morpho; species Morpho achilles. The sequence continues at coordinate 15,288,935 of CAMTZB010000014.1, read as the reverse complement.
TGGCACGGAAATCTAGCATTGCACTTAATAAATTTTAACATTAAAAATTGAATTGTCCACTTATAGAAAATAAATAATAGGTTTTAGGAAGAAAAATTGCTTTTTCGTTAAATTTGGCACCGAATTCTAGCATTGCACTTAAATGGCCCAGAGCGAAATGGTTAAACTCGCGTCGAGTTGCCATCCCCCTTAACCATCAAATTGCCCCCCTGTAGGCCGTGGGCCCCACGTTGGGAAACAATGGGTTTGTGTCTTTTTTATCTTTTCACTAGATGTGCCAGCACCTTCGCCCGCATTAAATTCAGTGTATCACAATTTTTGTCCTGAATTGAAATTTGAATATAAAACTAATTATCGTGAGCTAATTATAAAAGGTTTTTGAATAACTTTCACCGATTACTTAGCGCACGCAACAAAAGCTTTAATTTCTGCCGTTTTCGCAATATTTTTTTATTGCTGCTCCTCTCCTATTCAGCTTAGCGTGATGTTGTATAGTTAATGCCTTCCTCGACAAATGGACTATCTTACAATGAAAGAATTTTTTAAATCGATCCAGTAGTTACCGTCAGGGTGCCCAAACAAACAAACTTTTCAGTTTTATATATTAGTACAGAACAGTGTGTGTTAATTACCTCTTCAGGTGACAAGAGGGCCACTTTTTCGCACGAAGAATCAGCTTAGCGATTCAGCGCGGAAACGCTGCCAGCACACTTGGGACCATTCCACTTGAGCATTATTTGTATAGTCCTAGCGTGTAAGTAATTTAAGGTAGATATAACTAGTACATTTTTATCGTAGATGAGGAAGTTGGAGGTGCTGAAGGTATGGGCAAGTTCGTGCAGTCTGAACACTACAAAAAGTTGAACGTCGAATTTGCTTTAGATGAGGGGCTTGCAAATGAGGATGATTTCTTCGTAGTTTATAACGCAGAAAGAAGTATATGGCGTGAGTATTATTGCATATTACAAAACAAAGTCTCTGGTGTGAGTAACATGTTATAAAACAAAATCCCCATCACATGACAAAATGTAAGGCGAATTTACCTTTAATATTTAGAGTTAATCTTGAATATATAAATGTCATATAAATTTCGGTTCAAATGAAGTTTATGAAACTTAGTATGTAGAGGGTTTCAGGAACAAAAAAAACAATCTAGCTAGGTTGCTTTTAAAGAAATGTCGTTTTATCCCTGTTTTCGGGCACTGAAAAAATGGTAAAATATGGAATAGAATGTAAATGTTACTTTTGCTGTGATTTATAAAGTTGTATTAGCTCAGTGGGAAACAGACGGACTAGAGAAGTCAATATACCCGGAGAAAAAAAGCAAAAATAAGGGTAATTATCCCTCCAAATGTACTTACAAAGAAAACGTTCATAATTTTCTTCAATAAATAAAAAAGGCAAAATTATATTCATTGTGATTAAATCAAACAAAGAAAGCATACATAATCTAAAAATTTTGATAATTGTTAGCATTTTAATTCGACAGATATGTCTGTAATATGTCCGGGTAAATCTGGACATGGCTCTCTCTTGCTTCCAGACAACAGTGGGAATAAGGTAAGTAAACTTATTATACTGTGTACTACTAAAATACAACGTAATAAAAAAAATATTTTTAGATTTTTTAATGGGGTTTTTAATTTTTAATATTTTTTTTACTCCAAAAATATTTTTTATATTGCATTCTAGCGCAAATGAGGATTTGTTTAAATTAGTTTATAATTAAATTATCATAATTTACAATATTACAAAGTTTATGAGTCAATAAAATAACGAATAAATGAAATAAATGAAACATGAAATAAAAATAATTATTACACAAATTATCTTGTAGGAGAACTTTTGATACGTCAAAGATCTGTGAAATTTTAATGAAGCTATAAAAATACCAAGTTATTTAATATTTGTCATCATTTAGATTATGGAAAGTGATCGCTTTTGCCTGACTTCTCACATAATTATAACGCCAAAAATCATTCATAGCTTCTTTAATAACATTTGACGATCGCAGTGCTTTAAACAGTCTACTTGAATCAAAAATATTTTGAATTTGAATTTGAATATCTAGATCTAGGGCAGCAGTAATTATCGCGGTGAGTATTGCTTGTAGACTACCAATCTATTTCATTAATTTTTGGCGGGCCTCCAACCAATACCTGACTATCAACTCGGCGTGGCGCTTTGGTTTAACTATACTTCTTGAACAGTAGAAATTATTTGTCCAATTTATAAGTTAATCTGTAGCAGTAGGGTCATACGTTACTGTGGCTCAGTCAGTTTTGGAGTTCACTTTGAAACAAAACCGTCATTGACGGGTTAAAAAATTATCCAATCGTCAGCAAACTTTACAGGATTATCCGCTGAGTCCATTCGGGTATTGTAATAATTTCCATGAACTACGAATATGCCTTGTGGTATCCGGCTGAGTAGAAGAGACCACCCCCTTTCTTACTGAGGTGTCGTAAAAGGCGACTAAGGTAAGTTGATCCGCCGTATGGTATCCGACTGAAAAGAATAGGCGGCTTAGGTAAGTAGACCAAATCATATGACAACATGTTTATAACATGTTGTGCGGAACCCACTTAGAGTGGGATAAGGGCAGGAAAATGATGGGTAGATCTGTGATAAAGCTATGATACTCGTGACCTTTGATAGCGGTGAAAACGTGCGACTCTTTCGAGGTGATAATGTGGTCAAACACCCAGGAATAAAAGATTATTTCAATTAAATTATATCTCTTTCATATTTATATGAGTTAATCTTGTATGTATATATATTTTTTCCGAATCTCGGAAACGGCCACAACGATTTTCAAGAAATTCAGCATGTAGGGGGTTTTAGGAGAGAAAAATCGATCTAGCTAAGTTTTATGTAAAAAAAAAATCGTTTTATTCCTGTTTTTGGGGATTAAAAAATACTAAAATTTATATTGAATATAAAACAATGTTTTTGGCATAAAGTCAGCGTAGCTTATTCGGGGAACGGGTGATCTCTCGAAATTAAAATACTTTGGATCGAGCCCCAACTACCTAATTATTTTATTCTTTTTTGAAGTTTCTTTTTTTATTTTGTAAAAAATACCGCGCAAGTCTCGTTCAACCATGTAATTTAAAGTTAAGGTAAATATCTTATATTGATACTCTTTTTGCTAATTTCATGTACTGTTATGGTGTGCAATAAAGTGTATTCTATTCTATTCTTGATGTCCGTTATAGAGCCATATATGTTCTCAGATTCGCCACATTATTGACAAGTTTATGGATCTACGCAAGGAGTCAGAGGCGCAACTGAAAAGCAATCCTGAATTGACAATCGGTGATGTGACTTCTGTAAATCTAACAATGTTATCTGTGAGTATTATAGCCTCCTCTTCATAATCGGCGATTACAAACGGTATGTAGAGGGTATATTCTTAGTCGCCAATTATCGTCTATGATCAGCAGAGTTAGCAACTCATTCGATGGTCTCGGAATTCGCTTCTATCGATTCATAATCATATTGATCCTTGACAATTCAAAATTGTTTGAAAGAGCTCATTTGAATAAAGATTATTTTCATTTGATTTGATTTGATGATCGCTAGATTATACCATTTATGAATATTACTAATGATCTTTTTTTTGTTTTAACATTTGCAGGGTGGTATCCAGGACAACGTGGTCCCAGAAAAATTAATCGCGACGTTCGATCTGCGCCTCGCTCTGTCTGTTGACTTTGAAGAATTTGAAAATATGGTAAGTTTTTTTGACATTAAACTAGCTTCTGAACGGAAGTAAAAATATTTAATTTACAATCATAATATTCGTTTTGTGTATTTTGTGTGTTTTGTTTATTTCTCTTCAAATCATTCAAGTTTAAAAGTAAGTTTGATAATATAATATAAAATTTATTTATTTATTTATTCCATAGAAATGCCAACAGCATTACATGTGTAACTAAACTAACATGGTTATATTTCCTAGAGTGGCTAATAACATATAAATCTAATTAAAGGTAGTCACAGCGCGCTTAAAAGGTAACAAACGTTCAATAACTATTATAACTAAAATTACAAGAAAAAAAATAGAAAATATGAAGTCTAACAAACTTAGGGAAAATAGGAAAATACCTTTGACGTATAAATTACGTCCATCCTCCAATGCAAAGCTTTGTATAAGTGTTTCTTGAATAAATTTAATTTATCACAAATATCTAATATCTATCTATCTATAATCAAGAGACATAAAGAAAGATATTTATTATATTAGTAAGGGTTTTTCGAGGGGTGTAGATGACAGTCGCCACGCCCAGGTATGTGAGCTGAGCTACAGGGCACTGTCATAAGTCGAATCATACACGTCCATGCCGTGCACCCTGGGCAATGTTGCAGTCACTAATGAGCTCACACTTTTCTATTCCTCAGGCTGCAATAGCAAGTATGATCTGGCGGTGCGGGATTATGGTTTCCCACGTAATATCGCACGTCCGCTATCCCCTTCCTCCACCCCCTAATCCCTTCAATTCCACTCCTTCCCCCCCAAAATATCCTTCTCACCTGCAACGCAACATGGACGCGAGAAAAAATCAATACTTACCCCAGGAGGGTACCAGCCCGGCTGGAGAATCCCTCCCTGAGACTGATGCTCGGGCTTCGGCCCAAGCATCGGTCTCAGGCTGCCCCTCGTATTCTGGGGGGGGCAATTTTTCGCATTCGGTTATAGAGCATCCTGGAGGTTCAGCAGCGAATCTCCATGATGAACTTTCGAGAACCCTCCATCTGAGGGAAGAAGAGGACCTATTGAAGTCGCCGACGCCTGGGCCTTCGGGTGCGGGTGAGGGCGATTTCAAGATGGTGGCGTCTAAAAAACGCAAGAATAGGGCCAAGAAACTCAGAAGGCAGTTGGCCGTGTCGGACGCGCCTTCGACTTCCCAACCCGTGGAGGGGGACACCTCTTCGGGGGTTGGGGAGGCGAAGACCTCCAGACCGCTGAAGAAGAAGAGGCAGGGTACTGACCCTGAAGAAGGACCGAGCGAACAGCGACCGGCAAAGCGTCGCAATTGGGGGGCTACGGCGGGACCACGCTGCACTGCAAAGGAGCAGAGTGATCTCGCTGTGGCCATCCATCGTGCAGATGGTTTGCCGGTCGATGGGGATCTAGCAACTTATATAAGGGATAAAATAGCTGACCTTATCGAGGCAGCCGTCGTGGAGGAGGTCGACAGCTCCAAGCTAAACTTTGCGACCTCGGGGCTGGTGGCAGAAGGATTCTTCCTTGTGACACCAGCCACTGAGCAGTCGAGGGATTGGTTGATGGAGTGCGACTTCGGCCTCTACAACGGCGTCTCGATCAAGGCCATGAGAAGGGATAGAGGGAGAGTGGCAATTTGGATCCCAGGCACGAGGAGAGCAGCTGACCCTCTCCTTCTGCTTAGGGGTCAAAATCGAAATAGATCAGAATTAAGACTCCCCGAGTGGAGCCTCATCGTCAGAGAGCCCCTTCCTCAGGGGGAGCGTCTGATTGTGGGGGTCCCTCGGGAAATAAACGAACTTTTTAGGGAGGGTCTTGTGTGGCTCTTCTACCAAGCCACACAAGTGCAGGTTAGGTTTTTAAATTGGAAACCGAAACTCAAACCCACACAAGCACAGAGTCAAGTCGATACCGACTCAAACTCCGCACAGAACAGTGTTGCTCGTGTGCTGGAACCAGCGGACACGACGAAACCAGCAATCGGAGCGTCAGGCGGGGCCCCTAGTACCCCCCCGCCAAGACATCCGTGCAGGGAATAGTCGGAGATGCCGGTACCGCCACGGCACACTAACGATCAAAGGTACCGATACATAACTGATGCCTTGTACACTTCTTGAGCGCCTTGCCTCACAGCTGGTGATCGAAGTCGTACGGGGCATCATTATGTATTGGGAATAGAACAAACACACACACACACTACACACTTAATGGGAGGTACACCCAAAAGACAAAAACACATACAAAAACACTCTACACACACACTAAAGATTCTTCAGATAAACTTGCACCACTGCAGAGAAGCCATGAGCGAACTCTGCGAATATGTGACCAGCAAGCAAATAGATGTGGCCCTGCTACAGGAACCATACGTTGTGAATGGACGTGTGGTCGGTATGGGTTGTTTAGGGGGAGACCTAACCTATCACAACAATGGTGAGTCGAACCCCAGAACATGTATCTATACCAGTAGCAGGATCAGAAACTTAGGTCTAATTGAAATAGAATGTTACAGAGATTTAGTAGTGGTGGAAGCCATGATTCCACTAGATGAAGAAAAGAAACTAAGGATGGCGTTTATGTCGGCTTACATTCCTAGTGAGACCGACTTCACGCCACCAACTAGAGAACTGGAAGAAACTGTCAACAAATACAGAGGTAAGAAAATTTCTTTTATAATAGGATGTGACGCTAACTCGCACAATGAGGTGTGGGGTAGTACAGACACAAATAGGAAAGGAGAAGCACTGTTAGAATTTATCATAAGTAACAATCTCGAGATAATGAACATTGGTAATGAACCAACGTTCGTTACAAGCACGAGAAAAGAAGTATTAGATATTACTCTAGCATCAGAAGATATGGCCAAATACATCAAAGATTGGAAGGTGGATCTAAACGATTCGTTATCAGATCATCGTAGAATCACCTTCCATATAAACAGCAAAATTGGCAAATTGCGCATTAGAAATGCTAAGAAGACAAACTGGGACAACTTTGGGTCCTTAATGAGCGAATGGAGATCCAAATACACTTCCTACAAAACGATAAAGGAGTTAGAGGAAGGCACATTGGAACTAAGCACAGCATTAAAAGATGCCTTTGTCAGTACGTGTCCACTACGTGAGGTTACACAAGGTACGGGCCAACCATGGTGGAACAACGAACTAAAAAAACTCAGGAAGAAAGTACGCAAATCTCAAAGAATCGCCCTTAAGAAAGGGGATGAATTGAGCTGGGCAGAATATAGGAAGTATAGGACGGAATTCCGAAAAAGGTGCAGGAAAGAGTCCAGAAATGGCTGGCAGGTGTATTGTAACGGGGTCACAGAATACCCTGAAGCAGCACGCCTTATGCGTATACTGGCAAAAGACAGAACATGCAGACTGGGTAGTATTAAAGTGGAGGAAACAATAGTTACGGATCCCAAAATAATACTAACCAAAATGGCAGAAGCACACTTTCCAGAATGTAAAGAAATTAAAGAAGAAATGATATCACCAAGCACCGATTACCACTGGTCAGACCCGGGAAATATCATAACAGAAGAGCAGATTAAGTGGAGTATCATGTCATTTGCACCATACAAAGCAGCTGGTCCAGATGAAATACTCCCTAAAATGCTACAGGTAGCATATGAATATATTAAAGGAAACATATTAGCACTTTTCAATGCGAGTTTGGCGTGGGGTTACGTCCCGACGAGCTGGAGAAAAGTAAAAGCGGTGTTCATTCCAAAACCTGGAAAGAAAACCTATCAGGAACCGAAGTCATTTCGGTGTATAAGTTTGTCCTCGTTCATTCTAAAAACACTAGAAAAAGTGATAGAGGGACATATAAGAACTAACCTAGAACAAAGCAATCTTCCACTGCATAAAAACCAACATGCATATATGGGGGGCAAATCAACAGAAACAGCTCTCCATAACTTAGTGGTAAGAATAGAAAGAACCTTATGTAACAAAGAAATAGCATTAGGTTGCTTCTTTGATGTAGAAGGTGCTTTTGACAAAGCAAATCGCAATGCTATAAGAAACTCAATTTGTAGGGAAGGAATAACAAATGAAGTGGGACGCTGGATAATGAACATGCTAGAGCATCGTTCAATCGTGGCGGAGCTAAGTGGAGTTACACACACAATAAAATCAACGAGAGGATTTCCTCAGGGAGGGTGTCTCTCTCCTCTTTTATGGTGTCTCCTACTAGATCCATTAGTTAGGAAGATTAATGATAGGAAGACATACATGCAAGCATACTCAGACGACGGAGTCCTTTTAGTTACAGGAAAAGACCTGAGCACTATAAGGAACATAATGAGTAATAGCATTAAAACAACACTAAGATGGTGTCAGGAAAGGGGATTAAACCTTAATCCTACAAAAACCAAACTAGTCCTTTTTACAAACAAAAGGAAAATAGCCAACTTTAATCCTCTCAGTATAAAGGGAGCAGAGATACAGTTGATAAAGGAAATAAAATACTTAGGTATAACGCTAGATAAAACCCTAAGGTTTAGAAGTCATATCAAAGATCAATGCAACAAAGCAAAAATTGCACTCATGCAATGCAGAAGAGCGGTGGGCAGAACCTGGGGTATGAAGCCAAAAATTATCAAGTGGATATATACGGCTATCATATTACCCAGATTACTGTACGGCGCTTCGATTTGGTGGCACAGAGCCAACATCGGAGTCAATAGCAAGGACTTAACGAAGATACAGAGGATAGCAACACTAATGATCACAGGTGCAGTGAGAACAACGCCATCTGCTGCACTAGAAGTTCTGGTGGGACTTTATCCTCTGGACCTAGCAGCCAAAAGAAAAGCTATAGAACAATGGTATAAGATGAAAGTGTTCCAACAATGGAAAGGAAACTTTACAGATAAAGGTCATACAGATATAGAAAAGATTTACGGAGAAAATCTGTCTATGGTAGTCAGGAGAAGTGACCTGATCAAGAGACAGAAAATCTTCGACAAAAAATATAGGATACATATAGGAGTAAAAGAAGATTGGAAAGTGGAATATAGTGAGATGAGTCAGACCATCTGCTACACGGACGGTTCAAGACGAGAATCCACGAAGCTGGCAGGAGCTGGCATTATCTACAGCACCTCGTCAGATTTACACCAGGTTCTAAATCTGGGTAAATATACAAGTGTCTTCCAGGCCGAAATGATGGCTATCATGGAGTGTGCCAGGAAACTTAAAGAAACACAAATAGCATCAGAACACAATATAGTTATATATAGCGACAGTCAAGCAGCTTTAAAAGCACTTGACCGCATAGAAACAACCTCAGCTATCGTGAAGGAATGTAAACGTGTACTAAACGAATTAGCTGAGAAGGGGGAAGTAACGATTGCATGGATTCCGGGGCATAGTGGCCATGCAGGGAACGAACAAGCTGACGAATTGGCAAGAAAGGGAGCTAGTCAAACATTCGTAGGACCAGAACCCTTTCTCCCAATTGCACATAAGATAATAAAGTGTGTGATAGAAAAAAGAATAGAAACAGAATCGAACAAAAGATGGAGAAACACAATGCTCAGACAAGCAAAGCTGTTTCTCAAATCGTTTGATACAAGGAAGTCTAAACAGCTGATGTCTCAGAGCAGGGAAAATATAGCAATTGTAACAGGTATTACAACTGGGCACTGCCTGTTAAACAGACACCTGTCAATAATGAGAATAACAGAAGATGCTGCGTGCCCAGAGTGCGGAGAGGAAGAAACGAGTCTTCACCTTATGGCTGAGTGCCCTATGTACTCGCTGGTAAGATGGGAGATACTAGGTAAGGATGAAATTGAAGTTGAGGATCTGACAAATATCTCCTTCAGGGATATTATCAGGTTCGTAAAAGCCACGGGTAGATTAGAGCAGGTGACACTGTCGGGACAGCAGTGAAACCCTTGTCCCAACATGGGGAAATGGGTGGAATAGTCCGAAATAGGAGCTGACCACCCGCCCTGCACCGACAGGCGTCCCCGAAATTAGATAGATAGATAGATAGAAGGGTTTTTCGACGTTTAATATATTTTTAATTTTAAATAATTTGACATTTATATTTATTTATTTTCATATTTATCACATAAATAGCGACAATTAATCTAAACATTGAATTTTACTTGCTAATTATTGGGGCAGCATGTTTCACAAACTTAATAAACAAACAAACAGACTAAAACTACTATAATCTTTTGAAATATATATATGAATGGTCCTCTTTGGAGGAAATGGAATGAAATCCAAATAAACATGTTTTGTAATTATATATTATAAGTACTAACCTAGGCGAAGCAATATTGTTACTAACACTATGGATGCATAGTCCGAAATAAAATAAATAATAATAATATTGGAAATAAATGTTTTGATTTGAACTTGAAAATGCAGATAAAGCAATGGTGCAAGGAAGCTGGCGATGGAGTGACATATGAATTTACTCAAAAAGACAATTACGTTGGGCCTACTAGCCTCGACGACGGCAACCCTTACTGGATAGCTTTCAAGGCAGCCATTGATAAGCTGTGAGTATCTATGTAACTTATAGTAACGGCATATTGTTGGCAAATTGACAAATTAAATTTGCAAGCAATAATTCTAAAATCATCTGGGTATGTCGAACTCGCACCGACTAAAAACCTCACAATGCTCCACCACGCTGCTGGTGGCGGAGACAGGGTACCGTTAGACACATTGCCCCCTTCCCAGCCAGCAGCAACTCTGGACCCCAGTGTGCGCCACTTCAGAGGCCTCCTCTCTAAAAATGGTCTCACTTTCCATTAGACGAAGCATCGGGAGACGATTATTACCCTCGAATATAAGTAACTCTGAGCCAAAGCCTGACATCACTAATAACTAACAGTAATGAAGTTATTAGTTCCTCGTCAATAAATGCACTATCTTTTCAACAATTTTTCAAATCGGTCCAGTAGTTCCTGAGATTAGCGCGTTGAGACAATCAAACAAAGAAACTCTTCAGCTTTATATATTAGTATAGATATTACATTATTATCCTTTAACACAAATCGCTCCGTAAAAGAAATCATATTTCCAATATAGTTCGTGTGCGAAGCTGAAGTGGCAATGGGCAAAGCATATACTACGAAAAACCAATGGGCTAATATTGGCGACACCGCACGCGAAGGCGCTGCGTTCGTAGACCCTCTACGAGCCATAGAGGGTCTTCCTCTACGTGTCGTACTTACAACCTCAAAAAGATCGTTGGATCCAAGCGTCATAGAATTGTGGCTTGTGATGCATTCAAGAGACCTACATATGTCCATCAATAGAAGTATATTGGTTGAATAATAAGCATATATCTTCTTTATCATCATCCTCCAGCCCTTAATATCCCACTCTAAGTGGGATAGGCACAACACATGAATTGATTACGTATTTTACAACCGTACACCTACTTGAGGTCAACTTAATTTAGTCGTGTTTTACGATACCTCGGTAAGAAAGAGGGTAGTCTATTCTACTTAGCCGGATACCACACGACTGGCGACTCACCTTAGTCGCCTTTTACGACACCTCGGTAAGAAAGAGGGTGGTCTATAATACTTGCAGAATACCACACGGCGAGTCGACTTACCTTAGTCGCCTTTTACGACACCTCGGTAAGAAAGAGGATGGTCTATTCTACTCAACCAGATACCACATGGCGAGTCGACTTACCTCAGTCGCCTTTTACAACACCTCGGTAAGAAGTGGTCTATTCTACACAGCCGGATACCACTAAACAGTACTAGAAATATTTACTAGAACACAAATTCTGTACTAATTGTAATCGCACTTATAAAACCAGTGTTACTCAATTGTTTACAGGAACGTCCCGTTAAAGGTGCGCACGTTCCCAGGCGGGACAGATTCCCGGTTCATTCGTCAACAGGGAACGAAAGCTCTCGGATTCTTCCCTATACGAAAAGTGCGTCCCGCCCTCCACGAACATAATGAAAGTCTTCCCGTTTCCGTATTCCTCGAAGGGATACCTATTTACGAAGATATTATACAAGCTATTGGAAACGTGTAATCATTATATAAAGCATTTTTCAGAAGTTACAATAGAATTATTTTGCTGTAATCCGCGTTAGTTATGAGAATCTATATTATGTTAAGTGTGTGATGCAGGCATTACATAGATTTTGTGTTTTTACGAATCCTGCATGTATTAGGTATGAAAACAGATTGTCCATTTAGCATTGTATATTCGAATTTAGCTAAAAATTTGTTAGAATGCGTTCATAAAATATATGACGACCATTGTTTCCAAATTTTACACATCTGACCCAAGAGCTTGAAATTAAATATCTTAGAGCAGCTGGAAATAATAAAACATAACAGCGGCACACTAATTAACAAACATATAAACGTTAAGAGTTCCAGTTTGCTAAACGTGTTCAAAAACAAAGTAAACTAATAAATGGGGGGGGGATTTAACTCGGTACTGTGTAACTCGGCTTGCTCGGGTAGTGCTTCGCTTTGCGATTTTGTCGTGCAGTCTATCTCCTGAAGAAACAATTGTTGAGATAGTGGTGGTGAATGTGTGCGGTGCTTGTATATTGTTGTGTTATTGATGGCGGGTAGTACATGAGTTTTTACAAATTCTGCATGTATCAGGTATGAAAACGAATTGTCCACTCTATATTTAACATTAGGTATATATATTTTTTCTATTTTATTTCATCGCAGATTATAGCAAAATAATTTTATTATTTCTTTTATATTGTGGATCTCCGGAAAGTAACGCCTAATTCTATAAATTATCATTACATAGATTCTCTTAACAAATGCGGATTACAGAAAAATAATTCTATTGTAACTTCTGTACTATGGGATTCCGCAAAGAAAAGCCTACTTCTATTAACCAATTTATTTAAAATCATTTTTATTAAACTGTTTCATTGAGCTGAATTTTTATTTGGTAATTTAAATTATTCTCCCCTTTCTGTTGGCAGATTGATGATAATTCAATTATTTTTAGTCAGTAATAGTATACCCAAACCGCTTTGTCGGACGTAATTTAAAGATATCAGTAGGAAAAAAACTTTTATTGACACTTAAAAAAAATGCTGCGATATCCACAAAATTTTATTAGGCAATTTATATGGCAAAACAACGTCAGGTTAGGTATTAACTGAATATTCATCCTATATTCTATTACAGTAATATTTTTCCATTTTTCCCAGCGCCATCTTGATTTGTTACCGATAATAAAGTTAAACAATGAAACACTATTTTAATCTGGCAAGTTTAAATTAATATTAAAAAGCTGGCACTGCACCAATACACCGTATGCTGTGATTTATAACTAGATAATGTTTAATAACTTGTATTCTGTACAATAATTAAATGAATTTTAAGATTAGAAATGATTATTTTTTATTCAATTTTCATCTCAATAAAGTTGTCAATATTAAAAATCCTATAAAAATTATAAGAATAATTAATAAAAAGCTGTCAGAAGTGGGATTCGAACCCACGCCCACAGAAGTGGACTGCGACCTGAACGCAGCGCCTTAGACCGCTCGGCCATCCTGACATATATAGCACGTTTTAAATAAGCACTATATGTAATTAATATTGAACTTAATATAATAATTTTTATATTATTGTCATTACTTTGAGAACCTAATAGCTACTGTCTGATCAATAAAAAAAGTAACTAGCGGCCTCTTACTTTCCCACTGCTGAGAACAGGCCTCTTCGCTCCTTTTTTGGAGAGAAGAGACACTTTTTTGGTGTGGTAGGCCACCACACTGCTCCATTGCGGATTGGTAGGTTACACATATCTCCAGAATTCTCTAGAGATCTAATCGAGCTAATTCTCTCTAGTTTTCCTCACGATGTTTTCGTTCACCGAAAAGCGTGCAATAAATTGCAATTATCAATTAGACACATAAGTTTTAACAGAAAAACTCATTGGTGTCTGCCCGGGTATGAACCCATGACTTCCTCAAAAGAGTCGTACGATGTTACCGCTGAGCTACCACAGGTCTAATTAATAGTCTTATCTAACTACTTTTAAGAGCATCTAAATGCCCCATATCGACACAAGATTCCAAGCTTTGGTCATTTGTTGTGTTGAAACGAACGCAACAAAATTACAACTATTTTCAGGGTTATTGTTTGTAGTTCAATATAAATGCGAAAGTTTGTTAGTATGGATATATGTTTGTTACTCTTTCACGTCGAATCCACAGAACCAATTTCGATGAAATTTGGCAGATTTTTCCTTATACACCGCAATAACATATAGGCTGTAGAAATCCTGTTAATTCTAGACTAATAGGATAACATTGAAAAGCACCATCTGTTATCGACTTATCACACGACAACAGTCCACGCAACCAAGGTCGCAGGTAAAATCCAGACAAATATTTTAGTTGTGGTAAAAAATATAAAAATATTCACAGATGCGCATATTTAAATATGAAGTACACTTGGGTACACATTTTAAAAACATTACGAAAAAAATGTGAGCTATTTTGACCCAGAAAATTGTATCTGCAATATTTAAACAATGGCGGAATACATAACGTTCCCGCGTTGAGCAATTTTGGGGATTACTTATTCAAAATACGCAGCGTGCATCTCAATATTAATTACGGTACGTAGATTCCTTGTCTTAGCTACTAGTGGCGTAAAGGAAACTGGGACTTTTGTGCCCATCTGGTTGAACCATGGTTTGAAAAAAAAGCGGTATATTTTTGAGTTTCATAATATAAACAAGTCAAGTTAAAAAGGCTTTTACAAAATTTCATGGTCCTAATGTTAACCGTTCCCTCAACTTGAGCCAATCTGGGCAGCAAAATCAGGTCATCCTTATCATAAACATGCATTGTTATCAGTACTGGTATACAAGCTATAAATTAGTGTACAAAGTTTCAGCTTGCCTTGACAGACGCCCTTCGGGTGTTCCGAACGGGGTATATCGGACTGGCTTACAAGTCGCCGAGGTGGTCGGTGCATCTGGCGCTCCCGATGCATCGGTTAGCGAAGGGGATTTCTCTTTTGAGAGGTCCCTACCCGGAGGAGGCGTTCTCTGGGATCAGAGCGGCTGTCGGCGGGGATGGGGGCAATGTGTATAACAATACCCTGTCTTTGTCATCGGCAGCGTGGTGGAGCACTCAGCACACATGACGTTTTAGTCGGTGCGACTTCGGCATAACCGCCGCCTGTCCCCGTCGGGCGACGGTACCAATAACTAGTTTTATCCTGTATTAAAAAAATGGGCTATCACAGCTTATATTTTGATCTACTTAAGATATTTTCTCATCGAGTTCTAACGGTTCCATGGTGTAATGGTTAGCACTCTGGACTCTGAATCCAGCGATCCGAGTTCAAATCTCGGTGGGACCTAACGTTGATATATGCTTTTAAGCTATATTTTTTTCTCACCGTTTTTTATTGACAACTTAATATTTATAACAAAGTTTAATAATGTTTAAAAGATTGACCGCCGAGTTTCTTGCTGGTTCTTCTCGATAAGAGCAACATTCCGAACCAGTTATAGTTCCATCAAATCTAATTGATCCTTGAAGATTCAAAAGTGCTTGTAAAAAGATTACTTGAATAAAGATTATTAAGAGAGATTATAAGATTATTTTGATTTCATTTTATTAAACCTTCTATAATATTATATAAGACAGCTAATCTAGAAAAATAAACAGGCCACACGCAGCTAAAATATTTTATTACCCTAGTTTACCTTTATATTTTTAATCACGCATTAAGTCTTTGTGGTCGACCCGAAGTTATCCCAAGCTTTTGATCTCAAAAGATAGTATACAACAAAAGCATGAAAGGCAACAAATAAGCTACAATTTTACTAGCTTTATTTTAAAAACCTATATTTTATGCATTCAAGAGTGTGTTGTATTTAAAGCTTCCATTATAAAAGTTAAGTAAAGTAACGCCTTGTTACTATCCCACTGCTGAGCATAAGCCTCCTCTCTCCGTTATTGGAGAGAAGGGTTGCAGCTAAGACCTACCACGCTACTCCAATGCGGATTGGTAAGTTACATACCTAAATTTCCCTAAATTCCTCAAGAGATATGCAGATTTGCTTAGGATATTTTTCTTCACCACAAAGCGTGTGATAAATTGCAATTATTAATTATACACATCAGTTTTATCAGAAAAACTCATTGGTGTCTGCCTGGGGTTTAAACCCGTGATCGCTCGAAAGAGGCTCACGCTTTCACTGCTGGGTTAACACAGCTTCCATTACACTTATGTTCAATATGTAATGGTCACATTTAATGATCGCAGTGCTAGGCTGGGTGGTAGAATGAGTTTGTGGTATGGGCTTCATTTACATTAACTTAAATGTTTATTATCCTTATGTTAATACCCTTTATTCTGTACTGTGTATGTATAATGTATTGGTTTTATTAGAATATTGACATAATTTTTAAATTAATATTTTATTTTGTAATTTTGCATGCCTATAGTACTAGGTGCAACATTTGTACTAGAAAATAACCCTTAATACACCTTAATGTAAATCTCTCTCTCATTTGATCTCTGCATTTGAGATTTTATTATTACTTTTGTCTTAAATAACAGCTACAGCATTGCACCGATGGCTTCAAGTTTTGCTTTTCAATTACTTTAAAGCTTTTCAATTGTGTAATGTAAAATGCATTACTTTGACAGCACTAAGTCCGTACCAGGCACCAATAATATTCACCTTAATATAAAACATTGGTTACATTTCTTTAGAATTGAAACGTTTTCGCGATGTCACTTTATACACCTACAAAAATAGATTTACTTTTATCATTATTAAAAGTTGTTAGCGCAGATATGTCGTTTTTAGTAAGCTTATAAATTTTTTGTTTTATAAAGAAAATTCACAATGTACTTTTCATAATTTATCTATCAATAATTCAAATATGCAACTTAATATTAAGCTTAAATTCAAAATATTCTTTATTTAAGTAGACTGTTTATAGTACTTTTGAATTGTTAAAGTCTACCTGATCAAGGCACCACCGGACGAGACACCACCGAAATTGACCCCGAGGTCTGGGAGCTACCATTCCCAGACCTCCCCACTGAACAAGACATCTATTAGGTCACCTAGGTGACCTGGGCTTACGGCCCAAATACAGACACCTTTGGGTCACCTAGGTGACCTCGGCCTACGGCCGGAACACATACCGGGCTTAAGTGCTCGCGAGGAGATGCCCGGGTAGAGAGGAATTCCTCGAGGCCCGCACCCCGTTTACCCCCACCCGGGGAGTGAACGAGAAGACCCTGCTGAATTGTTAAAAGTGTTTAAAGAAGCTACCACTGATGCGGTGGTTTGCTCCAACCGAGTAGAAAAAGTAAAAAACTCGGCGGATAATCTTTTGAAAACAATTTGAATAATAGATTACGATCGCTATTCGAAAAATTTGCAGTCGACCTTGCGAATCGGCCGAATCTCAAGCCTATTCTGCTGGTAAATCCATCGCTGTGGAATAATTATAACTAAGGGCTTAATTATATCACAGACGAATTTATGTCAGAACTAAATTTACTTAGTATCAGTGTATCAGTATCACTTTAAATATCCGCAATGCCACATTTCGTTTCTCAGACTTTGCTGCATTTATCCTGCGGCTTCTGTATAAAGTGTTTAGGTATCTTTTTTCTTTTGTTTTCGAAATTCTTTCAATTGGCTTCAATTTGAGGTCTCATCTCTCTGCAATTTGGGTTAGAGTTTAAAAATATCTAAAACTTTACGAGCTTTGTAGCTGTGAAAGTCTCGCGGGTCACGAGTTGAAATGTTGAATATTTAACGAAGAAAAGTCTGCATTACAGTGATACTACGACCAAAACGTTACACTATTGACCTGTTAATCATCATCTTCCTGCCCTTATCCCACTCTAAGTGGGGTCGGTACAACATGTTGTAAACATGTTGTTACATGATTTGGCTGCGTTTTTACGACCGGCCGCCTGCCTGACATCAACTTACCTTAGTCGTATTTTACGATGCCTTGGTAAGAAAGAGAGTAGTCTATTCTACTAAACCGGATACCACACGGTGGGTCAACATACCTTAGTCGCCTTTTACGACACCTCGGTAAGAAATGAGGTTGGTCTATTCTACTCGGCCGGATACCACACGGCGGGTCGTCTTACCTTAGTCGCCTTTTACGACACCTCGGTAAGAAATGAGGGTGGTACTATTGTATTCAGCCGGATAACACACGGCCTACTCAAAGCGTACTTCATCGAATAAGGATTAGAGAATGTACACTGTTACATTTAGTTCTATGTATTCTCTAGTTTCTCTGTAAATAAGCTTTAAATGTAACAAAGTTTAAATATATTGGTCCAGCTGTTTTGTCATGAAAACTTAACAGACACACATTTATAATATTTTAGCATTTTTTAAATAAAATAAGTATTAAATGATTTATAGAATCGTTACTTCTCAGAATTCAGGGGGAAAAAAATCGATCTAACTAGGTTTTAATTTAAAAAAAATGCGTTTTATCCCTGTTTTTATGTATTAAAAAATAAACTACCATAAACTATCAAGTCCATCAAGTCAGTCAAGAACGGGCAGTCTAAATACCTATATCGAGAAATGTAAATACCTAGATAGATCCCAAACACATAATTTTTTTTTTTTAAGTTTCTTTTTTTATTTTGTAAAAAATTACTAATATCATAAACAACCAGGCACTAATATAAGTACGGATTGTATGCTATTTGGCAAATCGTAAAATGTGCTTAAATTTATCGGGACCGTAGTACCAGCAGCTAGTTGATAAGCTTATTTAGTGACGATCGCCGCTTGGCACAAATGTTATAAAAGCGAAACGATCAGGCCGATTTCAATTCAATCAAACCTTGTTTATTGAATACCAGTAATATCCTGCAGTTTCCGCGTAATTTTTATTTTTTACACTTTATTACATTTTTATAACGGATCCCTATTTTTTGAAAATATAATATAGCCTATATTGCTCAATAAAAATGCAGCTTTCCAATGGTGAAAGCATTTTTGGAATCGGTCCAGTAGTTTTTGTGTGAAAATATTCTTCCAAATATAATTCAAGTTTTTCCTTTTTTTAATATTAGTATACACAAGCTTTGATATACAATTTTCAGCGGTAAACTTCAATGGAAATAAACACAAACTGCATACGTTAGACTAAAAGTTTAACAGCCTTAGTTATAAAAGTTCTTTAATCATTGACTATTACTTAACTAACAAGTGTTTAAGTGGTTAAACATTTGTTTAACTTTCTTTACTTATAAACGTTACTTAGGGTGCAATTAGTTAATCAACGTACAAAATATTTAAGAACTGCAACACTGAACTAAAGACCGAATGAAATTGTGATATTATTTATTTTTAGTCTGTAGTGACACAGATTGTTGTCGAATTCATAATCGATTAATTTTGTTATTGGTTAATTTTGATGCCCAAAACCAAGTTTCAAGATTCCTTTAATTAATAAAAAAAAATGTAACTTATAAAAATGGTTTTACCCGAAACTTCGTTCGCGTGGACTGTGGTCGTGTGATAAGTCGATAATAGATGGCGCTTTTCAATGTCACCCTATTCCTGTGGAATTAGCAAGATTTCTATAGCCTGTATGTTATTCCGGTGTATAAGGAATAATTGTGCCAAATTTAATCGTGTAACAAACATACGTACATACCATACTCACAAACTTTTGCATCTATAATATTAATAGGAAATATCGAGATCGTGTAACCGGCAGAGCGATACTAAAATCAGCTGTTACGCCGACGCCATTGCTTAAACAATCGTTAAACAACGTCCTAATGGAGTTTATTTTGACAACAATTTAAACAGCGATTTAAACAGTGTTTAAAGTTAATTATCGTTTATAAGTAAAAAAGTTTCTTAACTAACCAGTAACTAATTACTTAAATTTAATTAACGTTTATAAGTAAGGCTGTAAGTTTTTAAGTCCTATGTAAACTTCGATTATCACACAATTCAGAGAACTGCGGAACAAACAGATACACAGACAAAGACTTTCGGATTTACATGGATTTTTATACGTAAGAATATATTATATAATATAATAGTATATAATTATAAAAAGATTCGCGATGTATTTAATAGACACAATAGGAGCCGACATAAGCTTGCGGCCCCTGCTTTGCTTTAACTTATATTAATGGTTTAACTGAGGAAGGTTAAAATTGCAAAATTGCATTGTTTCATGTGCGGCTGTTAAACAAATTGGTAGATGTACTCGTAGATGTGAAATTGCCAAAAAAAGTTTACGTCGAGCTTATTCATTCGAGAATTTTAACTGGAACGAATTTATATATTATTTTTAGCCTCACTCAAAAACAATTTAGATTTTTTTTAAGTTTGCATGTTCTAAATTATATAAAACGGTGTATTCGAGAATTAGTTCGCTATTTAAATTTTCAAATATCCAGTAAGTAATTTAAGATAGATATAACTTGTACATTTTTGTTGTAAATTAAAAATTAAAAATATCCTAGTATAAATTATGTACTATGTATTTGTTATGGTTAATATTTTGGAAGAGGCCTATTGCCTAAAATTTCCAATTCATGAGGTTATCCATTTCACGAGAAGTTAGAATGGTTATAGTAAGCTGTCTTTCATAGATAAATATATACCATCACAGACTTTTTTGTAAATTTGTAATCTTAAAACCCCTTTAAAAAAAATCCCGAGTTTGAACCCGTGCCTCTCAAAAGAGTCCCACTTTATGCTCTGGGCTATCACAACTTATATTTGATATATTCTGTTGAAATAAGATTTCAAAAACAACATAAAAAATCATGTGACAACATGTTTATAACATGTTGTACAGACACCACTTAGATTGAGATAAGGGCAGGAGGATGATTAATATTAATAGTTTTAAATGTAATATTTCTAGTCAAAGTGCAAAAAAAATTATCCGTTTTAACACCTCGGTTAATTGCCTCTTCAGGTGACAAGAGGGCTGGCTCATTTTTCGCACAAAGAATCAGCTTAGCGATTCAGCGCGGAAACGCTGCCATTCTTGGGACCACGTGGGCATTATTTGTATTGTAATAGCGTATCTAATTTAAGATAGACATACCTTGTACATTCTTTGTGCGCTTTTTTATAAGCTTTGTTTTTTTTTTTACTTTGTTATAAAATTTTGTTTTTTTTTTCTTTTTACTTTGTTATTTTTTTTTTTTATAAAATTGTGTACAATAAAGTGATACAACAACAACAAAAACATTCTTGCAGTAAAAAAAAAATTCAAAAGAAGTTTTCATAAAACTAGCAATATTATATTTAGTACCGCCCTCATTTCTTACCGAGGTGTCGTAAAAGGCGACTAAGGTAAGTCGACCCGCCGTGTGGTATCCGGCTGAATAGAATAGACCAACCTCATTTCTTACCGAGGTGTCGTAAAAGGCGACTAAGGTAAGTTGACCCACCGTGTGGTATCCGGTTTAGTAGAATAGACCACCCTCTTTCTTACCCAGGTGTCGTAAAATACGACAGGGTAAGTTCACGTCAGGCAGGCGGCCGGTTATAAAAACGCAGCCAAATCATGTGACAGCATGTTTATGACATGTTGTGCCGACCCCACTTAAAGTGGGATAAGGACAGGAAGATGAATAAGACTAATATGCAACCTAATATTAAGCTTGAATTCAAATTCTATAAGTCTTATATGCAACCAAATATAATAAATAAGCTTAAATCCAAATTCAAAATATTTTTCATTTAAGAAGACTGTTGTTTTCAGTACTTTGAATCGTCAAAGTGTTTAAAGAAGCTACCACTGATTCGTTAATTTGCTCCTACCGAGAAGAACCACTAACTCGGTGGATAATCTTTTGAAAAAATATTTTCAATTTGAATAATTGATTCCACGTTAGTCGTTGCTTGACTAATAAATTATATCATAACTATACCTTTTTAACTGAAAAAACAGCAAAAATCAGGATATCGGCTATTGCAAATGACAACACACACCAGATAAGCACTACACACACTCACTAAAACTCAATCTCATAAAGCACAAAGCATCATCTTCCTGCCCTTATCCCACTCTAAGTGGGGTTGGCACAACATATCATAAGCATATTGTCACATGATTTGGCTACCTATTTTACGACCGGTCACCTGCCTGACGTCAACTTATCTTAGTCGTATTTTACGACACCTCGATAAGAAAGAGGATGATCTATTTTCCTTAACCGGATACCACACGGTGAGTCAACTTACCTTAGTCGCCTTTTACGACACCTCCGTAAGAAATGAGGATGGTCTATTCTTTTCAGCCGGATACCACACGGCGGGTCGACTTACCTTAGTCGCCTTTTACGACACCTCGGTAAGAAAAGAGGATGTTACTATTCTATTCAGCCGGATACCACACGGCGTCTCATAAAACTCAAAGCATCACCAGGATAAGCTCGACGACAAAATCGAAATCAGCAAAGTTATCATGAAGTTATCATGCTATTCGAAAAATTTGCAGTCGACTTTGCGAAACGGCCGAATCTCAAGCCTATTCTGCTGGTAAATTCACCGCTGTGATTATTAAGGGCTTAATTATATCACAGACTAACTTCTTCTTCTTTCTCAACCGGTGGACGTCCACTGCTGAACATAGGTCTCTTTAAGGGACCGCCACAACCCACGATTTTGTGCCGCTTGGATCCAGCGGCTCCCCGCGACATTTTTGAGATCAGTCCACTTCGTTGGGGGTCTACCAACGCTGCGTTTTCCAGTGCAAGGTCGCCATTCCAGCACCTTAGGACCCCAACGCCCATCAGTTCTACGTACTACGTGCTCCGCCCATTGCCACTTCAGATTCGCGATACGATGAGCTATGTCGGTGACTCTGGTTCGTCTACGGATCTCCTCATTTCTGATTTGATCACATAGAGATACTCCGAGCATAGCTCGCTCCATCGCCCGCTGAGTGACTCCGAGCTTGACTTGACTAACTTATATAGTAACCAAATTTACTTAGTATCAGTGTAGATACACTTTAAATATCCGCAATGCCACATTTCGTTTCTCAGACTTCGCTGCATTTACCCTGCGGCTTCTGTATAAAGTGTTTACGTATCTTTTTTCTTTTGTTTTCGAAATTCGTTCAATTGGCTTCAATTTGAGGTCTCATCTTTCTGCAATTTGGGTTAGAGTTTAAAAATATCTAAAACTTTACGAGCTTTGTAGCTGTGAAAGTCTCGCGGGTCACGAGTTGAAATGTTGAATATTTAACGAAGAAAAGTCTGCATTACAGAGATACTACGACCTAAAACGTAACACTATTGGCCTGTTAATCATCATCATCATCTTCCTGCCCTTATCCCACTCTAAGTGGGGTCGGTACAACATGTCGTTACATGATTTGGCTGCGTTTTGACGACCGGCCGCCTGCCTGACATCAACTTACCTTAGTCGTATTTTACGATGCCTCGGTAAGAAAGAGAGTGGTATATTCTACTAAACAGGATACCACACGGTGGGTCAACATACCTCAGTCGCTTTTTACGACACTTCAGTAAGAAATGAGGTTGGTCTATTCTACTCGGCCCGATACCACACGGCGGGTCGTCTTACCTTAGTCGCCTTTTACGACACCTCGGTAAGAAATGAGGGTGGTACTATTCTATTCAGCCGGATAACACACGGCCTACTCAAAGCGTACTTCATCGAATAAGGATTAGAGAATGTACACTGTTACATTTAGTTCTATGTATTCTCTAGTTTCTCTGTAAATAAGCTTTAAATGTAACAAAGTTTAAATATATTGGTCCAGCTGTTTTGTCATGAAAACTTAACAGACATACACATTTATAATATTTTAGCATTTTTTAAATAAAATAAGTATTAAATGATTTATAGAATCGTTACTTTTCAGAATTCAGGGGGAAAAAAATCGATCTAACTAGGTTCTCATTAAAAAAAATGCGTTCTATCCCTGTTTTTATGCATTTAAAAAATAAACTACCATAAACTCTCAAGTCCATCAAGTCAGTCAAGAACGGGCAGTCTAAATACCTATATCGAGAAATGTAAATACCTAGATAGATCCCAAACACATAATTTTTTTTTTTTTAAGTTTCTTTTTTTATTTTGTAAAAAATTACCGAGCAAGGCTAGGTCAACCAGGCACTAATATAAGTACGGATTGTATGCTATTTGACAAATCGTAAAATGTGATTAAATTTATCGGGACCGTAGTACCAGCAGCTAGTTGATAAGCTTATTTAGTGACGATCGCCGCTTGGCACAAATGTTACAAAAGCGAAACGATCGGACCAATTTCAATTCAATCAAACCTTGTTTATTGAATACTAGTAATATCCTGCAGTTTCCGCGTAATTTTTATTTTTTACACCTTATTACATTTTTATAACGAATCCCTATTTTTTGAAAATGTAATATAGCCTATATTGCTCAATAAAAATGCAGCTTTCCAATGGTGAAAGCATTTTTAAAATCGGTCCAGTAGTTTTTGTGTGAAAATATTACAAACATACATAAAAAAAAATTCTCTTTTTAATATTAGTATACACAAGCTCTGATCTCAACTTTGACTACAATTTTCAGCGGTAAACTTTAATGGAAATAAACACAAACTGCATACGTTAGACTAAAAGTTTAAGTTTTTAAGTCGTATGTAAACTCCGATTATAACACAAATCATAGAACTGCGGATTAAACAAATAGACAGACAAAGACTTTCGTATATATATGGATTTTTATGCGTAAGAATATATGATATAATATAATAGTATATAATTATAAAAAGATTCGCGATGTATATAATAGACATAGTAGGAGCCGACATAAGCTAGCGGCCCCTGCTTTGCTTTAACTTATATTACTGGTTTAACTGAGGAAAGTTGAAATTGCAAAATTGCATTGTTTCATGTGCGGCTGTTAAACAAATTGGTAGATGTACTCGTAGATGTGAAATTGCCAAAAAAAGTTTACGTCGAGCTTATTCATTCGAGAATTTTAGCTGGAATGAATTTAAATACTCGATTTTCAGCGAATATTATTTTTAGCCTCACTCAAAAACAATATTGAATTATTTTTTTAAAGTTTAATATTTTAAATTATATAAAACGGTGTGTTCGAGAATTCGTTCGCTACTTAAATTTTCAAATATCCAGTAAGTAATTTAAGATACATATAACTTGTACAATTTTGTTGTAAATTAAAAATTAAAAAATATCCTCGTATAAATTATGTACTATGTATTTGTTATGGTTAATATTTTGGAAAAGGCCTATTGCCTAAAATTTCATGAGGTTATCCATTTCACGATAAGTTAGAATGGTTATAGTAAGCTGTCTTTCATAGATAAATATATACCATCACAGACTTTTTTGTAAATTTGTAATCTTAAAACCCCTTTACCTGGGCTATCACAGCTTATATAGGTTTTGATATATTCTGTGGATATAAGATTTCAAAAACAACATAAAAAATCATGTGACAACATGTTTATAACATGTTGTACCGACACCACTTAGAGTGAGATAAGGGCAGGAGGATGATTAATATTAATAGTTTTAAATGTAATATTTCTAGTCAAAGTGCAAAAAAAAATTATCCGTTTTAACACCTCGGTTAATTGCCTCTTCAGGTGACAAGAGGGCTGGCTTATTTTTCGCACAAAGAATCAGCTTAGCGATTCAGCGCGGAAACGCTGCCATTCTTGGGACCATTGGGGGCATTATTTGTACAGTACTAGCATATCTAATTTAAGATAGACATACCTTGTACATTCTGGCAGTAAAAAAAACAAATTCAAAAGAAGTTTTCATAAAACTAGCAATATTATACAGCAGCGATTTAATAGTTTAAAATTGAATTTAACCTATTTCATAAAATACTCTTCAACCTACATTTTATTTCAAAGTTAAAAACGCAGAGATAAAACCGCTACCATAAAATGCAAACGAAGTGATGAGTGCAATTTAAAACTAATTGCGGATAGCGACTCGTTCTGCTAACTGCATCGTTACAGACGTATTTGTGGACTTTTTTTATTGCTGTTTGGATCTAACTAA
Organism: Morpho achilles; assembly: GCA_947086495.1. Lineage (NCBI taxonomy): Eukaryota > Metazoa > Arthropoda > Insecta > Lepidoptera > Nymphalidae > Morpho > Morpho achilles. Next base: position 15,263,150 of record CAMTZB010000014.1, on the reverse strand, counting down.
TATTCATGAGTTTTTTTAATTGGATTTTAACGCCGTGTGGTATCCGGCTGAATAGGATAGTGCCACCCTCATTTCTTACCAAGGCGTCGTAAAAGGCGACTAAGGTAAGTTGACCCACCGTGTGGTATCCGGTTTAGTAGAATAGACCACCCTCTTTCTGTCCTAGTTGTCAGCGAGGTGTCATAAAATACGAAAGTGGTAAGTTGATGACAGGCAGGCGGCCGGTGGTAAAAACGCAGCCAAATCATGTGACAGCATGTTTATAACATGTTATGCCGACCCCACTTAGAGTGGGATAAAGGCAGGAAGATGTGTCTCTATAGTTTATAGCAAGTGTAGTTTTTGAAATCTTGTTTCCACATAGTATATCAAAACCTATATAAGTCGTGATAGCAAAGTGCGTATAGTCCTACTCTTTTAAGGGGTCACGGCTTCAAACTGGGCAATGCCGGGCAGGCGCCAATGAGTTTTTCTGTTAAGACTTATGTGTCTAGTAATTGCAATTTATCACACGCTTTTCGGTGAAGGAAAACACGTGAGGAAACCTGCATATCTCTAGAGAATTCTAGAGATGTGTGCTACTTACCAATCCGCATTGGAGCAGCGTGGTAGGTCTTAGCTTCAATCCTTCTCTCCACGGCTAGAACAATTTTCATGAAATTCAATATGTAGGGGTTTTGGGATCGATATACCTAGGTTTCATTTAAAAAAATGACATTATATCCCTGTTTTCCTGCATTGAAAAACTGCCTTAATATAAATAGAATGCAAAAGTTAATTTTGTTGTCATTTGTAAAGTTGTAATAGCCCAGTTGATGAAGGGCGGACTAAAGAAGTAAAAATACCCGGGATCAAGTCCCTGATATCATTAGCCCTTTATTTCTTTTTTTTATTTTTTTAATTCTATAAACACTAATATGTAAAGCTGAACAGTTTGTTTGTTTTTTGTTTAAACGCGCCAATCTCAGGAACTACTGGGCTGATTTGAAAAATTCTTTGAGATAGTCTATTTATCGGCTATAGGCTATATAAAATCACGCTAAGATGAATAGGAGAGGAGCAGCAATAAAAAATAGTACGGAAACAGCAAAATTTAAAGCTCTCATTCCGTGCGCTAAGTAAACGGTGAAAGTTATTTAAAATACATGTATTACAAATTGTTCTCCTCTAAAAGTTCCAATTAAAAGTCCTCGACAGCATATGTTTATCATTTAAAGTTAACCCACTTTAACCATTTTTATGGTTATCAAAAATACTATATTACGGTTTTAGTCTTAACACGCGTGCGGAGCGGATGGCGATTACTAGTCTTTTAATAAAATCACTGAGCAAAGCTCGCTCACACATCTTTATTGTGTAATATATATTGTGTAAACTGATATTCTGCATTTGAGCATCTAAAGTCTATTTAAGATAATATCAGACCGCTCCTTTACTACATTGCATTGACCAATTCCTTTGTTATAAAACTTTAGCTAAAATCTCTGGACCAATATACTTCAAGCATACACCACATAAGCACTTGAAGCGCTTTGTGTAGCTGCAACAGAAATAATTAAAGCGGTCAAGTGCTGGACCAGTATAAAGTCGGGCTTGTTAGGCGAATCGTGTCGGTCCCCCGGTTCATTTAAAACGTTTCTTTATTTTATACAAGCAAGCTATTTTAGACGCCATTAGAGAAAAATGTTTTCTTTGATTTTGTAAACTTCCGTCTCATACAAATATGAACTTTGTTTTACTTTCAACTTCAATCCTTACAATGCTGATAAAACAGAATATTTACTGCATTTGCTTTCACAAGTAATTACGTATTGTAAGTAATTTAAGATAAACATAACTTGTATGTATATGTATATATATATAAATAGATTTTGCGAATCTCGGAAACGGCTCCAACGATTTTCAGCATGTAGGGGTTTTGGGGGAAAATTCGGTCTGTTGGTTTCTTAAAAAAAAAAAGTTCTTATCCCTGAGAAAATGCTAAAATTTACGTTGAATTTAAAAGACAATTTTCGCAAAGATAAGTCATGGCAATTTTGTTATATCTTATTAAAAAATTACCGAGCAAGTCTTGATCACCCAGGTAACCCTTATAAAAGCTTCAACAAATTTAATATATCTTTAATATTTAAATGAGTTAATCTTGTATGTATATATATGCATGTAGGGGGTTCTGAGGAAGAAAAATCGATATAGATAAGTTTTATTTCAATAAATGTCGTTTTCGGGCTCTGAAAATATTTTTCAAATTAACGTTGAATACAATCACAATTTTTCATTGTCAAACGTAGAGTCATGTTGGTTCATTTCGGGAACGGGCGGTCTAGAGAGGTGAAAATACCTAGGATCGAGCCTCACCTGCCCTATTATTTTTAATTAATTTTTCTTTAGATTTTTTTTTTTAATAATTTTTTTTACATCATTTTAAAAATTACCGAGCAAGGATCGATCACCCAGGAACTATTTCTCTAATAGATTATCTGTAGGGTAACGGACAAACAGAAAGACGGACAGATAAATCAGCTAAATACATAATTGAGAGTAATTGTTTGAAGTAGACGTGAACGAAGTACCGTGTACCACTCGTATTCAATAATAAACAAACCCGCAATGCGCCTTAGCGCGAGCCGCGAGCCCTCCTCACAATGACATCTGTGCTTGCAGCCTCCCGTTTCCACCTTTGACTTCTATTTATAGTTTAAAGTGCAGCTTCAACTGTTTTATAACTTTCAGTTAAATGAATACGAGGTTTTTTTTGTCATAGAGTTGACTAGAGTAGGGGAGGCAGATTAAAATGTCATCATACTCCTGCCCTTATCCTACTCCAAGTGGGGTAGGTACAACATGTTTTCAACATGTTATATGATCTAGCTAGGTATTTTTCGACCGTACTCAATAAGAAATGAGGGTTGTCTATTCTACTCAGCCGGATACCACACGGCGAGTCAACTTACCCTAGTCGCCTTCTACGACATCTTGGTAAGACATAAGGGTAGTCTGTTCTATTTAGTGGTATAACGCACAACGGGTCAACTTACCTTAGTCGCCTTCGATGTAGTCGAAAATCGATCTAGCTAGGTTCTATTTAAAAAAATTAAGTATTATCTATATCTGTTTTTGGGCATTAAAAAATACTAAAATTAACATTGAATATATAAAACACTATTTTTGTTGTTAAAATGTCAAGTCAGCGTAGATTATTAGGGAAACGGGTGGTCTCGAGAAATGAAAATAGGGATCTAGCCCCTAGGATTGAGCCCCACCTACCCTATTATTTTCTTATTTTTTTTGTGAAGTTTCTTTTTTTAATTTTGTAAAATAATACCAAGTAAGACTCGGTCAACCAGGTTACTTACTTATGTGTTATGGATCTCCTCAAAGTAACGCCTAATTCAATAAATTATTTATACAAATCTTATTTATATGAATATGAATACGTTTGGATATGTGATTTGAGGGAGACCGAAAAAGGAATAATTGACTTGTGTAAAGTATATTTTATAAAAGGCGTAGCACCATAGTTTACGAACGCTAGGAGAGAATGGAAAAGAAAAACATGTTCTGAGAACACTTAGAGTGGGATAAAGGCAGGAAAATGATCATATTAATATAATACACATACCACCTGACACGCGGATTTCTCTCATTCATGCCGGATGCCCGATATATCAAGTAATAAATAGAGCACGCAGCGCGCCAAAAAGCCGCCACAAGTGATTAGCTCGCGTAACATGCTACATGTTTGGATATTGCATAAATAGTTTCATTATATATTATGAGATACCACAGGGCGTAATGCATATTCATAATTGTAATCTTATCCATACATACTTATGAAATTTGGTACATTTAAACCGAGCTAAGATTTTTATTTTATTTTATAACAACCAGTAAACAAACAGTATAATAAATTATAAAAATTAAGTTAAAAAAAAAATAATGCAAAAACCAGCAAAGTTTCCACAAATTACTTAACACTATAGAGAGTAGACTAGTTAGTTAGTTAATCGTTTAAATATAAAACAAAACTTAAAAAAGAAATGACAAAAAAGAATTCAAATTACATATGGTGTGTAACTTAGGTAACATATCCCTATTAAAGTTTACAATTTGTCACGAATTAATTTTTTTAATATCTTAAAAGAACAAGTAGTTAAATCAATATGAATAAAATTCTTATTGTAACTACGACAAGCTCGAAATAAGAAACTATTCCTCGTATAATTAGTGTAAGTAGTATAGTATATTAGTAAGATATGGAAAAATAACTCTCTTTAAGAGCAGGAATAAGCCCAGTACTTAATTATTGGTATTATAATATAGTGCCTGGGTGACCGAGCCAATTCAGGTATTTTTTTTAAAGATATAAACAAATAAAAATTGAAAAAAAGGAAAATTAAAAAAAAATAAAAATAGGCAGGTGGGGTTCGAGATCCTAGGCATTTTCACGTTTCAAAAATGAGCTAACATCACTTTTCATTTGACAGCAAAAATTATCTTCTTTATTCAACATAAATTTTAGGATTTTTTGAGTGCCCTAAAACAGGTATAAAACGATTTTTTTTTAAATAAAAAATGGCTTGATCGAGTTTTCTCCCCCCTCCCTACATACTGAATTTCATGAATATCGTTAGAGCCGTTTCCGAGATAAAATTCCTCAAGTGATTGACATTAAATTTTTTACTTGAGGAAATACATTCTTAATTTAAAATTTCACTCTTTAATCTATGATATTTTATGAACTATTTCCATTCAATTTGCATTTGTCACATGATTTGACTATGTATTTTACGACCAGCTGCCTGACGTCACCTTACCTTAGTCGTATTTTACGACACCTCGGTAAGTACGGGGTCTATTCTATCCAACGGTATACCACAGGGCGAAAATGTGCTTTATTAAATAAAGAGATACTAAATGAGACTGTATCAATCTGTCTCTCTTTTTATGTGTGATTAGACAGAGAGAAGTATAAGAGTTTCTTCTTCTCTTTAATTATTTACGGTTACTCTCACTTAAAGTTACTTATAGAGCGAGATCCCGTGAACGCCAGACCTTCGTCATTTTATAAGAGCTAAAACTTTGTCAGTGCATGCTCCCAACACAGGTAAGAACAGGTAGATTATGGAATTTGGATCATCGTGGCTTTGGGAGATAGGACGTATTCAAGGTTGCAAAATTCCGTCATCAATTTCGTCATAGTATAAAGCCTGATCTTTTGATATTACCTTTAGAATAATATTACACGTCAGCAAATGCCAGACACTTAGCATAGTGGAAACCCCCTGCCAGACACCCTTAAAGTTCATGAAATTTGACTTCTATATACGTCAAAGTATAAAACCTGTTTTTGATATATATTACTTGGATAAGAATAAAATGATGTTTCCCCTTTAGCCAGACATTTTCGATAGTTCCTACCCCAGCCAGACAAGCATGTAAGATCTACTTGTAACCAGGGAGATATTTAACAGCGCCATCTAGTCGTTGACTACGGTACTGCTAAAACTTTTTGAACGTTCTGATTGTATGTGCGTAATTTTGTACATTAAAATAGTTCGCATGCAAGAATGTTCGTTAGCGTAGGTATGCCTTTCATACCTATAATACCTGCGATTTGATGGTAATTAGTTGGCTAATTAACGATACATATATAAATAAGAATACATCCATACATATTCATTATCTTCCTGCCCTTAACCAACTCTAAGCAGAGTCGGCACAACATGTTACAAACATGTTGTCACATGATTTTACGACCGGCCAACTGCCTGACATTAACTTACCTTAGTCGTATTTTACGACACCTCGGTAAGAAATGAGGGTGGTCTATTCCACTCAGCCGGATACCACACGATGTGTCAACTTACCTTAGTCACTTTTTACGACACCTCGGTAAGAAATGAGGGTGGTCTATTCCACTCAGCCGAATACCACACGATGTGTCAACTTACCTTAGTTGCATCTTACGAAACCTCGGTAAGAAATGAGGGTGGTTTATTCTACTCCGAATACCACACAGCATACATCCATACATATTATAAAATAAAATTCTCCAAAACTGTATGTTTGTATGTGATCGATTTTCTCAAAATCTACTGTAAGTATTTTTGTACGGTTTTTCCTAAAAAGGTTTAGGTTAATAGACCATTACATTATATTCCCGCGGGATCAGAGTTATTTTTTGTTTTGTTTTTTGTTACGCGCTGATTAAAATACAATTTAAAAAAAATTGGATTAAAATAGGATAGGACGTCTTGATGTCATTTGGGTAGTCTATGCATTTTCATCATTGCGCTAAGTTGGAAATGTCCAGAAAACCAGTAATTTGAAGTGAACTTCTTACAGTCCAATATGCCCGCAAAAACCCCACAAAAATTCAGTTCATTGAGCCGTTTTTTGCTCTATTCAACCAAATTTTTGAAAAATATAAGAGATCACGGTTTTGACTTTAAATGATATAATTATGTTTAACAAAATGCGAAACAAAATGTTGTTGGAGTTTTTTCATGCATTTTTATTGATTGTATTGAACAGTGTTCAAATTTGAAGGGGAAAAAGAATTTAAAAAAAATCATAATCACCGTACCGCAACTGACGACCAGACGAAAACGTTACACACACACATTTTAGAATGAATTTGCAGTCATTAAATACGGAGAAACTGACGAGCCTCTAGGTCTCACTTCTCCTAAAGAAACGCACAGACACACACACACACGCTACTCGACATATATTTGTCGTTCTCTTCCAAACCATACATTGTAGTAAAGGAGTTAAATTAAGTAACTTCGACCTCTTTTCAAGGTTCATTCTTTCGGTCTTGATACAACATAAGACTATAGTATAAGACTGAAAAGCTACATTACTAATATTAGTATAATTATTGACAGTATTTCTTAAAAATATAGATAACAACTGCATAATTCTATACATATCGTACATGTTAACAAAACTCGAATATACTCATAAACTACGCTAATCCAACCGTAAATATCAGGACTTAACGACTTTAAAAATAAAAAATTGTAGACATATTATAGTCTAAACATTTTAGAATTTGTGTAATATTAAAAATATTTTATCTGTTCTAAATATTATTATTAGATACATAATAATATTAGGGATGTCAGAGTAATGATTAATTGAAACGTAATGTTTCCGAACGAAAACTTTTCCCGCCAATTTGTAACAAACTTTTAATGGCGCCTGTCAAACTTACCTTGTTGTTTCTCAGGCGTGGGAGGTTCCTCGTGATGATGACTCCTCAGCAACTGTAAAGCAAACTCGGTTCCCACTTCTTCTGAGCGTGGGCAAGGGATATACGCGTATTGTTTCTTTGTCGGCGCCGGGACGGGCGCGACGCGGTGTTTGCCGCGGTCGGCCATGCGGCATCTGACTCCCTTATACTACCGCTGTGATGCCAACTATATTAAAATAACACCCTAAAATCGTTATATATATAACAAGCGCAGTAAAAGAATAGATTGAACCAAAACTATAACCTAATAATAATTAACTTTAGTAAAAAGTTTTGTTTTTGATAATTGAATACGATTTTCCATTTACCTTTGTTTAAAGATTTTTTCACATAAAAGATTTTCTCTGAAATAAGCCTGTTTTAAGTTTAATAATCGGATAGAATAACTATTTATAACAATAAACTTAGTTTGAAAGTGATCCACAATTTTTCACTCCTCATATATTTTTTTGCCAAAAATCTTATAAAATATATAGAATTCATTCATTTTCCAGTGGAGCGAGTAATTACCACTATCACTATTATATACTATAACTAAACAATTACAAATTCTGCTAACATACGTAAATTATTTGTTTAGAGGTGTACTACTTCTCTTCATGTCAATATTGCTAACTTAAAGCACATAATTATTAAAAAAAATATTTGTTAAAATATTTTCTGTAAATGAAAAACAAAATAAGGTAGAGTTTTGGAGGCTGGTATCACCGGCAATGCCGCATCTAGCGTGCGGCCTTATCGATAAAGCGCGCGTTCTCTTAATTTGTCCACCAATAATCACCCCTTTGCCAAACCACTAGTTTGGTAACAAAGGCGTTTATGCCTTGATCGATCGGTATAGCCTTTGAGATAAGGGCGGCAAAATATTTTATAGTATTTCTGTTGAAATAAACTTAAAGAAGGTCATTACATACACGGTACCAGAAAATGTCAACGACCATATCCGTGGGTGTACTGATTTTATTATAGAACTTACTTAAGGTAAACTTCTTATCAGAAAATACATTTTTACGAGATGACAAAATTAGAATAGTATATTAGAACTAGGGTCTATACATCTAGAATCATTCGTTGGCATTGATATTAGGTATAGAAAAGCAGTTTGCAGAATTTGTGAGAAGAAATGATTGACTAGACAACAGATGGGATTATGGCGCGAAGTGGTAACTCGTAGAATTGGCTTTATAATCTAGAATACTAATTTATAGAATTAGGCGTTACTTTGCGGAGATCCATAATACAAAAGTAATAATAAAATTATTTTGCTATAATCCGCGAAGAAGTAAAATAGAAAATATATATAATGCTAAATGTAAGTGGACAATCGGTTATCATACCTGATACATGCAGGATTCGTAAAAACACGCTTTGCGATTTGCGATTCGCTTTTTCGCGATTTTGGTCGTGGAGTCTATCTCCTGACGATGCTTCGGTTGCGGGGCGAAACGATTGTTGAGTTTGTGATAGTGAACGTATGCTTGTGTATTGTGGTGGCGGTGGTGGAGGTTTGTGCATGTGTTTTTACGAATCCTGCATGTATCAGGTATGATAACCGATTGTCCACTTACATTTAGCATTATATATATTTTCTATTTTACTTCTTCGCGGATTATAGCAAAATAATTTTATAATTACTTTTGTATCTAGAATACTATTAAAATACTTAGAAAAGATTTCCAAAATATATCAAAACAATGTCAAACACTGTTACTCATAATTACTTTAATAACAATTATTTTACGTCGCACCAGAATGCTGCCAAAATGAATTCCTCTTCCATTTTTAAAATCCTCTTAAGTTGAGACTACAATATTGAGACTAATGCCAATATTTATACTTCCTGATACACTAAACTTAATACAATAATTAAAAATTAACAATACGAAAAGCATAAGAGAAAGAAACTATATTCTGTATGTTTAGGTACTTTACTAAGGTTAGTAGTAGTTATTAGGCAGATTACAATACATTACCCTTAGTATTATTCTTATTTATTTCAAAGTATTTAAAGTTATCTATTGTATTTGCGCCATTTTATTATGGCAAAATTGCTATCAAAAACTTTGAAACAAATAAATTTAAATATTATTTAATGTAATTTATTTTAATCTGTTTACTTTAAGAACCTTTTTTGACATGTGACATGACAAACAGGTTTTTTAAACCTTTTCACACAGGTATTTTAAACCTTTTCAGAATTAAAAAAAAGTAGTTTAAATTGGTTTGAATCTGCGTCTGATGAAAATATTTCATAAAATAAAAGCATAAATATTAATTAAAAAATAAAATTAATATATGGGACATTGTTTGTTTACATATCGTCATTTACCTAAAATATGGGGTATAGATTTAGTCATCCTATTACTGTAGAGTTAACAGTCGCTCCCATTTGGGCGGGGCGGCTGACCGCGAGATCCTTGCCCCTGCTGCGCAGGGCGCAGAGGATCATGGCGGTCAGACTTGTGCGGGGCTACCGGACCATCTCCGGCGAGGCGGCCTGCGCCTTGGCCGGGTCCCCTCCGTGGGACCTAGAGGCTGAGGTGCTAGCTCAGGCCTACCGCCGTAGAGTTGAAGCCCGTTCATCGGGGGGAGACTCAGCGGTGGTAGAGGTGGACTGGCGGAGGGTAGCTCAGGAGGAGCTCCTCCGCCAATGGAGGCGGCGGCTTGAATCGCCCAGTGCAGGAGCCTGGACGATTTCGGCCATCCAGCCCATTCTCCAGGGCTGGGTCGCCAGGAGGCATGGGGTCCTCACTTTCCGCCTGACACAGGTGCTTTCCGGACATGGTTGTTTTGGATGGTATCTGTGGAAGGTGGCCCAGCGCGAAGCGACTGGTGAGTGCCACGAGTGCGGCGCCGACTTTGACACGGCGTTGCACACGCTCGCAGACTGTCCAGCTTGGGCGGTTCAGCGGGCGGAACTCGTGGCACAGGTGGGGCACGATCTCTCCCTGCCCACTGTGGTTCGTGCCATGGTGGACAGGGAGCGATCGTGGGCAGCGATGGCCTCCTTCTGCGAGGACGTTATCTCGCGGAAGGAGGCGGCGGGGCGGATCCGGGAAGTCGAGTCCTTGGATCCAATCTGCCGCAGGCGAGCGGGGCGCAGACGACTCGCCGAAGTCCGTCGCATGCCGCCCTAACGGGGACCTCCGAGCGATCCGAACGGGGTTTATCGGACGCTCGCTGGAGTTAGGTCCCCGAGGCGGTCGATGCATCTGGTGCTCCCGATGCATCGATTAGCGGAGGGAGGGGCCACTGTTTAGAGAAGCCCCGACCCGGAGGTGGCGCTCTCCGGGGTACAGAGCTGCTGCTGGCGGGGATGGGGGGCAATGTCTTCATAGGTACCCTGTCCCCGCCACCAGCAGCGTGGTGGAGCACTGTCAGGTTTTTAGTCGGTGAGAGTCCGACATACCCGCCGCTCGTCCCCGTCGGGCGGTGACGACCCATAATGGGTTTTCCTGACATAAAAAAAAAAAAAAAAAAAAAGAGTTAACAGGATTTCTATAATCTATATGTTATTCAGTTGTATAAGGAAATAATTGTGACAAATTTCATTGATATTAAACCAGCGGATTGACTGTGAAAGAGTAACAAAAATATATCCATACTCACAAACTTTCGCATTTATAATATTAACTAGGATTAAATTTACGGTTTTAACATTTAATCCGTGATTTAGCGGATTATAACAAAGTAAATACTTTTTGTTTTCTCTTAACGTGTTGGCTCACGATCATATCGCCGGCTTAATAGCCCATAACTGTTACAATAACCTGTAGAATATGTTGGTGAATAAAATATATCATGATAAATTTGAAACTAATGACCTCCAAATATTATTAAATTACTGGCTTCAGCAAATGAATTTGCTGCGCAGATTTCAGTAATGGGATCAAAAGTGAGTGAATATTTTATTTTTTCCCAAACTTTTTTGCAACATTTCCCTCCTTAGCTTATCTTATGTCTCCCTATGAAACTTTTTACTTTTTACATTAACTGGTTACTGCTAAGTAAAAATAAATAAAAATAATAGAATCATACTATATTTAATAATAATAATCTATATCTGAAATCTGATATAGTTTTAGACAGCGCTTCGGGCAATTATTGTTGATATCACTGTACCGCATGACGATAATCTCATAAAAGCTGAAAAAGAAAAATTAACTCAATATTTGCATCTAGCTCATGAGATTACCGCCATGTGGAATATTGACTCAACAATAATTGTTCCAATTGTTGTATCGGTAAACGGTCTACTAGCGAAGAGCCTCTACCAAAATCTCAAGAGGCTCTCGCTTAGTTGTTGGATCAAAGGCAGGATACAGAAGGCGGTGTTGCTTGAGACGGCAGGCATTGTGAGGAGGTTCCTCACTCTGAATTCCTAACCTCCGGGAGCTTCTTGTGAGGTCCTTTCTACGCTCTCTGTAGATTTTTTTTTTATTCTCATTTAAAGAGCTTAGTCACTTATGTGACTATGTTGCTCTGGTAGGTATCCTTAACTTAAACTTACACTACTTATATTAATTTCGCTTACCTATATTATGTCTAGTTACTCTATACATATATTTTGCCACGTCAGAAGTCGGAGTCGTCAAGCTAATGTTACACGACCCTAGTGTTTGTTCTATCTGTCTTAAAAGGTACGTTTCGCATTCCATTAAAATATTCCATTCCACTAAAATATGATGTACATCTTCTACTATACCACAATCTGGACAATTGGATCATGAGACCTTTTTCATTAAGTGCGCAAACTTATTCAACGGAATGTGTCCGGAACGCAAACGGAAGGCGGTAACAAGATCTTGACGACTCAATCTACTGTTCTCTCCGTAGATGACAATTTTTTTTATATTTCTTTATTTTTTTTCTGTTTGTTTTAAAAAATATTTAAAAATGTAGTTGCATTTGTAAATAAAGTGCTAACAATAATGTGTCGTATCTTTCAATACTTTAACTTTATATATCAATGCTGGAACATCTTTTTTTTATCTTTCCAGCGTCCATATGTTTATTACAATGTACTAAAATAAAAATATTTGTTTGTAATAAATATATCTCCGTCTGCATTACTTTAATTTCGCTCCACACAAATAACTCTGACAACCAAAACAACATCAGCACAATCAGTTATCAAACTTTGCTGCTCTACAAAACAATGTTAAGATACACATTCAAATTTTCATGGAATAGAACCATTGATACAAATAACCACTGCGCTATTGGCGGTTAGATCTTGGTTCATTTGCGCGCGCACGATTTCTTCCCGCACTACGTTCGATCGTTTGAACATCGGGAATACTGCACTGTCTGATGCACTCTACATATGATACACCCGGAATATAAATGATGTTTGACGTAAATTAATCGCCTGTTACTATCCCACTGCTGGGCATAGGCCTCCTCTCCCGTTTTTGGAGAGAAGGATTGGAGCTAAGACCTCCCACGCTACACATATCTCCAGAATTCTCTAGAGATATGCAGGTTTCCTCACGATGTTTTTCCTTCACTGAAAAGCGCGTGAAAAATTGGAATATGAATTAGAAACATAAGACAGAACTAATGAGAAATCGTTTCTGGTTAGCTCGTTAATATATAACTCTTTTTGTTCGGCTAAAGCTTCGCTTTGCGACTTTGTCGTGGAGTCTATCTTTTGACGATGCTTCGGTAACGGGGCGAAACAATTGTTGATATTGTGATGGTGAATGTGTGCAGTGTTTGTGTATTGCTGTGTTATCGGTGTCGGGTAGTGCATGAGTTTATACAAATTCTGCATGTATCAGGTTTGAGAACGAATAGTTCACTCTACATTTAGCATTACATATATTTTCTTTTATCGCGGATTATAGCAAAATAATATTCTCATTAGTTTTGTATTATGGAACTCCGCAATGTAACGCCTAATTATACAAATTATTAAGAAACATAAGGTTTAATAGAAAAACTCATTGGTGTCTGCCCAGGGTTTGAACCTGTGACCCCTCAAAAGAGTCGCACGGTCTCACCGCTAGTCTATCACAGCTTATATATACAGCTACATACTATTATATTATATATATACTATTACACTGCTCTACCGCATTAGCCGTGATAGCGTAAAAGACAGACAGACGAACAGACTTTCGCATTTATAACATTATATTAATTTATAGTAATTTAGCTGTGACAGTAAACCTTGTTTCTAATTGATATTGCAATTTTTTGAATGCTGTTAATAAAGAAACAATATATATTTATCAATTTCCAAAAGGAAACCAAGGAGTTTTGAGTACATATTTAAAAGTAAAGAGTCAAACTAACTGTTCAAATATACAAACAGACATAAATTAAACTATTTAATTTGTATTTATTTATTGCGGACCGCCATTTGCAACGTAAATAAAACTGGGCGCACGTTTTAAATCTCGTAAATACGGAACACAAGGGAAATATATTTCAGCTTTGTTACATAAAATTTTTTGTATTTACATTGAGCGAGATTTTTTTTGTTATACATAGATTTTTGATGATTTTTTGTTTATACATAGATACATTGTTTCAAATCCATTTATGACATCACGATAAGAACTATTATAAAAACTAGTGATTTTTTTCTCTTTCAAGTCACTTTAATACTCACGATTTTTGTAGGTGCTACGCTTTAATGCAATTTGTTACAAACAACTTTTTTTAGTTGGGCTTCTTTAATAATAAGCATGAGATATATGTTTTCTACTTTAGTGTGTTTTTTTATTTCATCTTAAACAATAGGCAGAAGATATATTGAAGCAGCAGTGTCAAAAGATCAATGTCCGAATATGACTCTCCTATAGCAGCACGAAAACTCTGACACCTTTGAAAAAAGTTATTTCAAATATTTACATAATTTATAGAATTAGGCGTTACTTTGCGGAGATCCATAATACAAAAGTAATAATAAAATTATTTTGCTATAATCCGCGATGAAGTAAAATAGAAAATATATATAATGCTAAATGTAGAGTGGACAATCGGTTATCATACCTGATACATGCAGGAGTCGTAAAAAACACATGCACAAACCTCCACCACCGCCACCATGATACACAAGCACTATATACGTTCACTATCACAAACTCAACAATTGTTTCGCCCCGCAACCGAAGCATCATCAGGAGATAGACTCCACGACCAAAATCGCAAAGCGAAGCAATACCTTTTTTTTTTTTTTTTTTTTTTTTTTTTTTTTCGAATATGACTAATGCTGTTAGCCCTAATGGCTTTGACAGCGTCACCGATAAGACGGGCGAGCGCTGAAGCATCGCCGAGAAGAAATGGATGATACATGCGGGTGCATTACAAGCACCCGCGCTACAGGGGGCGTCGCCTTAAGGGTGTCTCCTGCGAGACCGAACCTCGGCTTAAGGCGGCGCGTTTTTGGAGGGCTGCATCTAATAAGTGACTTGGAAGAAGTCTGCGTCACGGCGGCCGCGGCAGAGGGCTGCGGCCGCTTGACACAAGCAAGCGGGGACCTCGTCTTCGCCGGCGAAGACGCTGTTTGTGTAAATGTAATGTGTGTATCTTGTTGGATGCTGTGATAGCATCATCGGGGTCGTTAAGGACGCTCTTCGGGCGCCTGTGAATCTTGTTGGGGTGCCTGAACGCCTTATAGTTGGACGCGGCCACTATAAGGGGGTTTGGGTGGATGGACGCTTTCTCGAAGTAAGTCGTCGAGAATCGTCTGAAAAGATCGGCTATCGTGGGTAGGTCGAGATCTCTATGGAGGTTCACGTTGCGCACGAACCACGGACAGCCAGTGGCTGTACGCATGAATCGATTTTGAAGTGTCTGCAACGGACACAGTCGTGATTTCGGGACGTGCGCGAACGTGACGCTCGCATATGTCATGATGGGTCTGATGCAAGTTTTGTAAAGTGTCACTTTGTTGCGAAGTGACAGTTTACTTGTCTTGCACAGTATCGGATAGAGGCGTCCCATGGCGAACGCTGCCCGGTTACGGACAACGCGGATGTGTCGGATAAAGGATAGGGTCGGTTGGAGGATGACACCTAAGTATTTGACTTCCTTTTGCCAATCTATGTATTTGTTGTATATGGAGACTCTAGGGGGCGTCCGGATGAAGTCCATGGCTCTCCTAGATCTCGCAAAGAACATTGCTGCGCTTTTATCGGGATTAATTTCGATTCTCCACCGGCGGAACCAGCTTCCGAGCTGGTTGGTTGCTCTTTGGAGCCTATCATTAATAGTTATGGGATCTCTACAGGTAGTATAGATTGCGGTATCGTCCGCGAACATAGCTAAGTGGGTGACTGCACTAGTTTTAGTGGAGAATCGTGGGATGTCACTCGTATAGAGCGAGTAGAGGAATGGTGCCAGTACCGAACCTTGGGGGACTCCGGCGCTTAAGGTGCGTCTTGAGGAGAGCGCACCATCAATACGATATCTGAATGAGCGATTAGTA
The DNA here is from genome assembly GCA_947086495.1 of Morpho achilles. Classification (NCBI taxonomy): domain Eukaryota; kingdom Metazoa; phylum Arthropoda; class Insecta; order Lepidoptera; family Nymphalidae; genus Morpho; species Morpho achilles. The sequence goes on along the minus strand of CAMTZB010000014.1, from coordinate 15,247,449 downwards.
AGATAATCGCGAATGATAAGAACGAGTCTATCGGGGATTCCTAGGTTCGCGAGTTTGTATATTAAACCCGCATGCCATACCTTATCGAAGGCTTTGGCGACATCGAAGAAGACAGTACCGGTGTACCGTTTTTTGCCGAAGCCATTGAGGACGGCTTCGGTAAGTCGGTGTACTTGTTGTACCGAAGTGTGTTTGGCGCGGAAGCCGAATTGCTCATCCGGTATGAGGCGAAGCAATACCCAATTAAGTTAAGTTATATACTAATCGGTTCAACCCCACCATTTATTTTATTTTGCCTGCGAACAAGTGTAACAAGCTTGAGCTAGAAACATTTATCTGATCGTTAATGAGGGTGCCATTGTTGTGTTTGATAATCTCGATTTGTCCGCAGATGTTTAACTTAAGCCCTTTGTTTACCGTGCATAATATTTCGTAACTATGGTCGTTAGGAACTTTATGACCGCTTTCTATCAAATGTTTGGCGAAATGTGAATTTTGTGGTTTATTATTCCTGAAAGCTGCCATATGTTCTTTAAAACGGGTTTCAAAATTACGACCAGTCTGACCCACATATGTATCATTGCATTCAGGACATTTTATTTTATAAACACCACACTTTTTCGCGCTTTCTAATTTATCTTTATTATTGCAAAGAATCTTCTTTAAAGAGTTACTACTTTTAAAACCTGATTTTATATTATTTATGTGTTTGTTTTTTTTTTACGACTCCTGCATGTATCAGGTATGATAACCGATTGTCCACTCTACATTTAGCATTATATATATTTTCTATTTTACTTCATCGCGGATTATAGCAAAATAATTTTATTATTACTTTTGTGTCAAATATTTACGTCGCAAATACAAATTAATTTTACATGTAGGCTACGTTAAACTGAAAACTGTAAACTGAAGTAGAAATTAACGAATATGTAGCGGCAACACTCAATATTTATGGGATCGTAATAACGAGTAGTGGCAACACTTCATATTTATGGAATCGAAATAACGAGGCTTTTGCGTACGTTATTTATAAAATATAAATATTTTCTTATAATTAAATAAATATAATTAAATGACAGACTAGTGCAAAGAAGGATTTCGACACATTACTTTATCAATGCCTAATGCAGTTCATCTTTGAAATTTATTACCAATTTAGTCAAAATATTACTCAGAATAGACCAACCTCATTTCTTACCGAGGTGTCGTAAAAGGCGACTAAGGTAAGTTGAGCCACCGTGTGGTATCCGGTTTAGTAGAATAGACCACCCTCTTTCTTACCGAGGTGTCGTAAAATACGACTAAGGTAAGTTGACCTGAGGCAGGCGACCGGTCGTAAAAACGCATTCAAATCATGTAACATGTTTATAACATGTTGTGCCGACCCCACTTAGAGTGAAATAAGGGCAGGAAGATGATGATGATTTAAAAAAAATATATATTTTGTTATAATTAAAATTACTAGACTGGTGCAAAGAAGGATTTCGGCACATCCAATGCTTTATCAATGCCTAATGCACTTCATCTTTGAAGTTCATTACTATTTTAGTCAAAATCACAAGCTGTGGTAGCCCAGCGGTAACACCGTGCGAGGAGGAGGTCTTTCGAGGAGGTCACGGGTTCAAAAGACACCAATGAGTTTTTCTGTAAAACTTATGTGTCTAATTGATAATTGCAATTTATCACATGCTTTTCGATGAAGGAAAACATCGTGAGGAAACCTGCATATCTCTAGAGTAATCTGGAGATATGTGTAACCTACCAATCGGCATTGGAGCAGCGTGGTAGGTCTTAGCTCCAATCCTTCTCTCCAAAAACGGAGAGAAGAGGCCTATTCCCAGCAGTGGGATAGTTTCAGGCTGTTAATTACTTACTTACTTACTACATTGCAGTAACAACTGTTTCCTCGCTTTCTCCGAAAATAATTATGTTGATAAGTTTAAAATCCTCTTTACAGAATATAATTCAAAATGTTAAAGGGTATGACGTTATGGTGACAATACGTTATCCTATCCCATCCTACTAATATTATAAATGCGAAAGTTTGTGAATGTGCAATTTATCACACGCTTCTCGGTGAAGGAAAACATCGTGAGGAAACCTGCATATCTCTAGAGTAATCTGGAGATATGTGTAACCTACCAATCCGCATTGGAGCAGCGTGGTAGGTTTTAGCTCCAATCCTTCTCTCCAAAAACGGAGAGAAGAGGCCTATTCCCAGCAGTGGGAGAGTAATAGGCCGCTCGCTACCTTACTTTTTTAGTCAAAATACCACTCACAGGTCCCTTTACCTGCAACTCACTAAGTAAAAAAAACATATCTGTTGTTTTATAAATATTATATCTCAATCTGAATAAAAGAAAGGCAAGGCTGTTACTATGTTTCGTAACATACTGTAGAAGAAAATTTTCTACTTCACCTCTTAGTAAATTTCAATCTTGTGTGTTTGGAATAAAAATCAAATTCCCTTGTTTTAGTAAATTCAATATTGTTTCCAAGCATCAAGAATTTTACTAAGAGATCTTGCTACATAGTTTATTTAGGATCACTGCTGCATAATTTCTTGCTAGAATTATATTATCAGTTTAGTTTGTTTCTAGAATTTGTAGACTTGTGTAAAGTTGCTGCGACGTATCTTTAATATAATTAAATTTATCATCATCTTCCTGCCCTTATCCCACTCTAAGTGGGGTCGGCACAACATGTTATAAACATGCTATAACATGATTTGGCTGCGTTTTTACGACCGGCCGCCTGCCTGACGTCAGCTTACCTCTGTCGTATTTCACGATACCTCGGTAAGAAAGAGGGTGGTCTATTCTACTAAACCGGATACCACACGGTGGGTCATCTTACCTTAGTCGCCTTTTACGACACCTCGGTAAGAAATGAGGTTGGTCTATTCTACTCAGCCGGATACCACACGGCGGGTCGACTTACCTTAGTCGCCTTTTACGACACCTCGTTAGGATATACGGGAAGTCTATTCTAAAAGGTAAGCACACGGCACAGGTAAGGTAATAGTTACAAAAAATACTTATCTTTGCGAAGATACTAATGAATAGAGTATGAATTATTCTTTGTAATACACAAAGTGAATAATCACTCCTTAATCAGAGTATGATGTTTGTAAAGCACGAAGCAAATAATCAGTGGAATTTTCAAACCAAATGCAATCATCGCATAACCAACAGATCCGGCCTCAGCTTTCGTAATACTGGATTTCCATTTTGAATGGAAGCAAAGGGAATTATCTCGGCCGATGAGTTTTGTATGATGTTTGATGTGCAGCCTCTTCATTAGTTAGTCGATTTTCTTTTAACAACGTTGAAATTTTATACACAGCAGAACATCCAACCATACTGATATTATAAATGCAAATGTTTGCCTGTATGTTACGCAATGCCATGGCCCATATTTATGAAATTTAGCACATTATAAAAGACTGAGGTCACATATAGGATATCAAAATCTAGTTTTTGCGTAATGATTTTGACTGCATTATTGGGGTTACTAAAACGCTTAAGTTGATGCAATCAAAGTTACAGAGTAGTGCAGAAAATTTATACGGCTTAGATTTTTTTTTGGCTAAAGCCAAATGCGTTAAGCAAATCCGAAACATTGCGCTGGGTTATTTAAAACTAATGTTTCAAATAACCAAGCGCAATGTTTCGGATTACTGTTAGGGATTTAATTCATATCTGGACGATCTTTTACAAAATTGTAATTTGCTAGCTTTAATTAGCTTACTAAACTGTGTTTAAAATAATGGCCAATAAATTATACTCTTATCCTGTATAAAAAAATAATTTTAATCGTTTTTACCATTATTCTCACTAAGGAGCTCTATCTTTTTAAAAAACCTTGAAAAGCAATATTCTTTTATTTATATAAAGTACTAGTGATACCCGCGACTTCGTTCGCAGCCTCAATTATGCAATATATTGTTTTAGTCCTAATTTCCTAAAAAAAATCCTAGTCCAGTATAAAAACTTCAATTGTACCATATTGTATCAATATTACTCTAGCCGATTGTTCTTGAAAGCCTAAAGACAGACAGACTTTTGGAATTATGATATTAGTATAAAAAAATCTATATACAAATGGTATAAACATTTGCGTCGCTACATATTGGGTGAAATATAAACCTAGAGGTCTAAATAAATATTAGAATTTTATCGTTTTTATTCTCTTTCCACGAAACATTATAAATCTCAGTTCTCAATAATCAGGTTGTAACAAAAAATCTAATGCAAATGATGATGTTTTAATATAAATGATACAAGCAATATTAGCGAGATACCCTATACCATTGGAAGAATGAAGAGCAAGCTGAAACGACACGTTGGTTATTCGATATTAGTAGTTTATTTAATAATACATTTGGTAGTTATCAATGTTTTTAGTGACAATGGCGACGTTTCGATGATACGCGACGGTGGCGGTGATGTTGGTCCATTAGCAGAAGTGCATGTCCAGGAAGGTTTTCTTGTCTTTGAAAGTGGAACCCCATGCGCCGTAGTTCTTCTGTTCCGGCTTCTTAGTTTGCGATTGGGATACTACGGGTTTTCTGTAATAGAAAAAGATTTGCGTGAACAAAATTTTATAGAAATTCGTTGTCTTGCTTGCTAAACAGTAAGACTGTCCAAAGAGATTTGATGAATACAAAACGTGTATTTGTTTGATTTGTTAATCACAAAAGGTCAGACGGCGTTTTCCCAGCAATAGTAGGAAAAGGGGAAACTACTTTTTGCAGTTGAAGTAAATTTGATTATCTGTTTATTTAATTAATTTCTTACATGTCTTTGATCCAGTTTATATATTATATAATTAAATTTAACAAACTGTCTATGTTTAACGTTTAATCACATTCGTAGTACTACATCTTTTTAAGAAGTTGGCCACTGTTGTTACATCTTGGGATTGACTTTCATGGGCGGGGTTTGTACTATGAAAAAGCTATGGGCATTGAGGTCTCAAGGTGTTGGAAGGGCCCCGTAAGAGACAACACATTGTCTAAGGACACTCGTAGGGAGTCGCAGGATCCAAATGACACAGGATTGTATGACGTAGAAAAATCTTGAAGTTATAATAGGCGGTTTTTTACTATGAGAGAAGTAATAACTTTTAGATGAATAGCTATAAAATGCTTATTCACATGTTCACATAAAATTATTCCACATCTATTTGGAAATCAAAAGGTGAAATGCTTCCTACACAACAAATAAAATCAAACCTTTCCTAATATTTGTTCAAGTCTATATCTAGTAAACTACTCCGAGCGGGCGAGGCATTTTATCAAGTCACGTACTATGTAGAATCGACAGCCGGATTGACATTCCAGTTTAATGTCATGTAGAGATCGTGAAGAGATATTGCAAAAATTTAATATTGTTTGAACACAGTATTTTAAGTTGTTGTTGGCAACGGCCTGTTGGTATCATCTTTTGGGAAAAAGGGTTGGAGTTACAGAGAATTGTTAGAGCTAAGACATAGCACGCTGCTCCAATGCGTATTATTAAGTTACACATATCCTTAGAATTTTCTACAGATATGCTGATTTCCTCACGATGATTTCCTTCACCGAAGAGCTCATGATAAATTACAATTGTCGATAAGGCACATAAAGTGGCTTTTAACTTAATATCTTCCAAAAACATTGCCAACCAACCTTGACCTCCATCTCGATAACACACGTGGTACCTACCCATGGTCAAAGTACCCATGTATATAACATGAATACTCTGACCTATTATTAGTAAGATTTCGTATTTTATCTAGTCTTGTCACTCCACACAACCATCTTAACAAATTAACCATGAATTACAAATAATAACCCTGAAAATAGTTGTGATTTTGTTGCGTTCGTTTCAACACAACAAATTACCAAAGCTTGGAATCTTGTGTCGATATGGGGCATTTAGATGTTCTTAAAAGTAGTTAGATAAGACTATTAATTAGACCTGTGGTAGCCCAGCGGTAACACCGTGCGACTCTTTCGAGGAGGTCATGGGTTCAAACCCGGGCAGACACCAATGAGTTTTTCTATTAAAACTTATGTGTCTTATTGATAATTGCAATTTATCACACGCTTTTCGGTGAAGGAAAACATCGTGAGGAAACCTGCATATCTCTAGAGAATTCTGGAGATGTGTGTAACCTACCAATCCGCATTGGAGCAGCGTGGTAGGTCTTAGCTCCAATCCTTCTCTCCAAAAACGGAGAGAAGAGGCCTATTCCCAGCAATGGAAGAGTAACAGGCCGCTACTTACTCTGACCGAACCTTAAGTTCGTCCGAAAATTCGATCAAATATTGTCTAAAAGGCGAGCAGTTTCTTGCGTGCTTGTTCAATTCTGAATAGTCAAAGCCATACCGAAGAGATCATAAATCAAAAGCCAAAAACAAAAAAACCAATACGTACTGTATGGGAGCAGAGATTTCGAATTGTTTGCAGGCGTGGTTAGCCTTATTGGCCGTCTTGCATTCATCGCCGCGGGCCATGGTGTTAGCTGGGGCTTTTATGGTGATGATGATGAGAGATAGAGGGTGTGATCGGGGAAACTACGGCACGTGCTGGATGTGGGTGAGGACCGCGTGTTCCAGTCGGTTCCCGGTGTTTGCCCGACGACTGCCTTTTCTGGTGCACAGGTTTTTAGCGAGTCTGTAATTGAAAAATATTTAAATGAGTTAATCTTGTATACAGTAAGTAAGAAGCGGCCTCTTCTCTCCGTTTTTGGGAGAGAAGGTTTGGTGCTAAGACCTACCACGCTGCTCCAGTGCGGATTGGTAGGTTTATATCTCCAGAATTCTCTAGAGATATGCAGGTTTCCGCACGATGTTTTTCTTTGCCGAAACGCGAGTGTTAAATTGCAACAAATAAGTTTTAACAGAAAAACTCATTAGTGTCTGCCCGGTTTGAACCCGTGACCTCATCGAAAGACTCGCACGGTGCTACCGCTGGGCTACCACAGCTTAATCTTGTATGTGTATATATAAATATATTTTCTGAATCTCGGAAACTGCTTCAACGATTTTCCTAAAATTCATTCATCATTTTTTGGGGGAAAAAAATCTAGGTAAGTTTGATTTAATAAAAATTTCGTTTTATCCCTGTTTTTGCTCACTAAAAAAATGTTAAAATGTAAAATTGAAGGGAAATGATATTTTTAGCTGTCAAACGTAATGCTGCGATAGCCGATGGCTAACGGGCGGACCGAAAATGTTTAAAACCTGAATTCGAATGCCACATGTCATCGATGCATTTCTTCTTTTTTTTTTTTTAATACTGACCAAGGCTCGGTCGCCCATGCCATGCATGCATGGTATACTATGCCTTATAAAATAATCTGCGTTTGTCTATGTCAGGGCTTCTAAAACTTTTGTCATTCACGACCCCATTTATGATTGCGAGTTTCTTGACGACCCCATACAAATATAAAATAAAAATAAATTAATATTTTTTTGAGGATTAATTTAGTAGGTAACAATGTACATATACATATAAAAATATATAGTTTTAGAATTCATTTTGAAACATACAAAATTCTAAAATTAAAAATCGCACAAAAACTTATAAAATTGCATTTATTATACTTTCAAAAATAAAAGTGGATTCTGACCGTCTTAATTCGCTCGAATATGTTCAAGTAGTTGCGTGGTAAGTATTAAAGTAAAATATAAGTAAAAAAGATTCTCTCGACCCCAGAATTTTAGTCATATTTTTAGTCGACCCATATTCAAATTCAAATTCAAAATATTCTTTATTCAAATAAACTTGTAAACAAGTGCTTTTGAATCGTCAACTTTACTGCTGGTTCGGAAAGCTGTTCCTACCGAGAAGAGCCAGCAAGAAACTCGGCGGTTGCTCTTTTAAAAATATAATTCTTAATACTATTTACATTATGTCGTTACTGTCTTGTACAGGTTCAAAGAGAGCTATATCCACACATTCTTATCTTCTAAATAATCTTCAAGAGTATAGTAGGCTTTCTGTATCAGCCATAGTTTAAGAAACCCTGGTCTATGTAAAATTTAAATATAATAGTAGTGTATACTACTGCGTTCTATTTTCAAATGTATTAAAGAGGGGTTACAAAGAAACCGATTAATAATTATAGATTACTCATAAATGAATAATTATATAAGTTTATTGTCAACGTGCCAGTGCATAAACTTGCCGATTAGCATACTTATGGCAAATCCTGCAAGTTGTAAAACTGGACTAACCGCCTGATGCAATAGTCAACCGAGATTCCGTCATGGTCATTTCAATATTGTTTCCAAGTATTCATCATTTGGGATATTAATATACATTTTTATTGTTAATTAATTAATCTATACTAATAAAATTATAAATGTAAAAGTATGTCTGCATTTGTGTTTGTTTTTCTGTAATCTGTGACGTCAGGCCAATTTGCCGTGTGGTATCTGGCTAAGTAGAATACACCACCGTAATTTCTTAGCGAGAAGTCGTAAAAGACGACTAAGGTAAGTCGATCCACCGTATGGTATCCGGCTGAGTAGAATAGACCGCGCTAATCTATTACCGAGGTGTCGTGAAAGGCGACTAAGGTAAGTTGATGTCCGGCAGGCGACCGACAAACTGCAGTTAAATAATCATCAACATCATCATCTTCCTGCCCTTATCCCACTCTAAGTGGGGTCGGCACATGTTATAAACATGCTGTCACATGATTTGGCTGCGTTTTTACGACCCGCCGCCTGCCTGACGTTAACTTACTTCTATCGTACTTTACGACATCTCGGTAAGAAAAAGGGTGGTCTATTCTACTCAGACGGATACCACACGGCGGGAATCCATACTAATAAAATTATAAATGTAAAAGTCTGTCTGTATTTGTGTTTGTTATTCTGTTGTTTCTGACGACCAATTTGCCGTGTGGTATCCGGCTGAGTAGAATAGACCACCGTAATTTCTTAGCGAGATGTCGTAAAAGGCGACTAAGGTAAATCGATCCACCGTATGGTATCCGGCTGAGTAGAATAGACCACGGTAATTTCTTACCGAGGTGTGGTAAAAGGCGACTACGTTAAGTTTACGTCCAGCAGGCCGAGAGATTGCGGTTAAATAATGCAAATTAAAAATCTTTAAAAGATTAACCACCGAGTTTCTTGCTGGTTCTTCTCGGTAAGAGCAACATTCCAATTTAACTTCATTAAATCTAATATTCAAGACGATTTGAAAGTGCTTTTAAAAAGCTTACTTGAATTAACATTTACGCGAGAAAATCTCATAAACGCACAACTGGACTATACTGAAAACTTAGTACAATACAGGGATAACATATTGTATTAAAAAATTCCCGTTGATATTTTATTAAAAGGAAATAGATATAACACATTGAGGATATTTTAACACAAGTTTGCTTGAAAAAACTAGCAAATTTCCGAATCAGTGGTAGCTTCTTTAAAAAGATTTGAAGATTCCAAAGTACTGTAAAGGGTTCACTTGAATAAAGAATATTTTGAATTTGAATTTAGGACAAGTACAGCTTGTAAACATTTAACTATAGAATACAATTTATATCGCACAACCCTAATTGATAAATAGATTGATAAATAACGTCATCTTGATATGATGATTGCATTGACATAATTGACAGTGACCTAAATTAATCGGGACCTTCAAGGTGATATATTTTGCAATTACCATTTTGTTTAAATTATTTACCATTCGTATGACGTTGTAGTTAACATCCACGCCTTATTTCTGAGAATTATTTAAACTTACAAACAAATTTAACTATAAATTTTAAACACAAAAAACTCTCTCTCTCTTTTTGAAAGCAACGACCCTTTTTTGGTCTAGAGACCTATTGCTTATATGTAATTGTCCTAATTGTTCGAAATTCGTTAAACTAGCTAGTCTTACACCCAGATTACCATTACTGTCAAACGCTAACTCAGTAAATAACTATTATTTATCTGTTATTAGAAATTAACAAATATTCAGATTAGTTTAAATAGTCAACTCATTACAAAGTTAGGCAACTAAAACTTATTAATTTTAAAATATTCCGCAAATAATTTATATGTTAAAAAAGAAGACAGTTCCGTAATATATCCGTTTAATAGCCGTTATCCAAATACAAAGTTCAATGACTATGAATGATCATGCATTAAGACATATTTGGATGAATCTTTTACTTTTGACGACAACGACACGATTAAACAAATAAATACATTTATGGGACCCTACAATGTTAGAAATATTTACTTTATCATTCATTTTAAAATAGTAATCCATATGGAATTCGGATATTTGTTGCATACATACATGCCCACAAGAATTTAGTGTTAATTTATGCATCCTTAATTAAAATGTCATTTGTATAGAATAAGAAGAAGAAGATAACAGTCATAGCTAAGCGTTCACACCGTGGCAATCTTTCGAGAGGGTCACGGCGTCAAACCCCGAGCAGACCAATGAGTTTTTCAATAATTTATAGAATTAGGCGTTACTTTGGAGGTTTAAAATTATCGTGGGCGGTTATTTTATCGCAAATTATATCAAAATAATATTCTCATTGGTTTTGAGTTTGTCTATTTCAACTTATGTCTCTAATGGATAATTGCAATCTATCACACGTTTTTCGGTAAAGGAAAACATCGTGAGGAAACCTGCGTACCTCTAGAGAATTCTAGAAATATGTGTAACCTATCAACCCGCATTGGAGTGGCGTGGTTAGGTCTTAGCTCCAATCTTTCTCTTCCAAAAAACTGAGAGAGGAGGCCTATGCCAAGCAGTGGGATAGTAACAGGCCGTTACTTTAAGTTCAAAAACTACTTGTGTTCTAGAGTTCTTTTTATAATTAAGAAAGCACAAAAAATTCAATACGTCATAGAAACAATGAAGTTAAGATATACGTCGATGATAGACAAAATCGGAAATTGGGATGAACATATTTGTAGATTAAGTATTCCGAATGATTTTGAAAATGAATTTCCATTAAGTCTAAATTTTTGCAGTATGTACTTCAAAAATGTCGCATGGCGACGCAATATTCAAGCGGACTATTCGAACCGATTCCGGATGATCGCAATGGATATCGCTTATAATAAAAAGGATTGTATGTTGAACACGCCATGCCCTCGTGGTCGGATACAAAACCTCAACTAAATTTACATTTATGTTGTAAACACGAGCGTAAATAACCAAGTATATATATTAATCTTTTTTAATATAATACAGCTTTTCAAGTTTAAATCACGCGACGTCTTCGTGGTCGCCAATAAGTCGTCCCCTAAAATGATTTCTATTCGAAACGCTGTACGAGTTATGCAAAATAACAACCAAAAGCGTGCTTGATAACGAATCAAGTATATACCAACTCTTAATATAACTTTGTTTACGTTTTTATAAAGGTCTTCTAAGTTTTGTTCACGCGACGTTCTCGTGATGAACTTATAGTTTTCCTGCTATAGATTATTGTTATTTCCCTTGTAAGATGCAAATCATTTTATTATTGTGTCCTTTAAAATTAATGTCATTAGAAAACTAGTCTTTAATAGAATATTATAAAATAAAGTCCTCAGCGTCTGTCTGTTCATTTTTATTATTTTTTTACAGATTTTCATACGTTTCATGATGACAACCGCAGGAAAATTCGTTTTGTAACTTTTGAGTTGCGTTGAGTTATGTGCAAATACGTACTTTGTACTTTGTTTTAAAAGGTATTGTAAACGGATATTACAGGAGGTCGCTGCTATCCTGCGAGTTACCTGTGTAGCTGATGGATAACGAACTCGACGTGGCTTCCTGTCATCGAGCTTACTACGAGCATAGTCGAGTGCTCGGCGTTATGCGCAATAACAAATGGAGGTTGCGATGGCAAGGGATTAACAAGCTATCTTGTGTGATGTGACGTTTTGCTTTAGAAGATGGTATTAATTACGAGTGCGGTAATACAAGTTGCATTATAGTTCAGGGTATAGTTTACTTCTGTCCGTGACCTTCTTTAAAAGTATATTGATAAATAATAAAAGATTATTATATTCAGTAACGTGTACCTCGAATGGTTGTTATGATTCACAATAAAGTAACCATAGAGTTATTGTAGAAGAGTAGAGAAGCCAGTCCAAAATGTGCCATAATACAATGGACAGAAAGCAAATGAGGGTGATCTATCAGTCTTTTTTTAATATGTGATGGGACAAAGATGAAATATACGAGTTTCTTCCCTGTCATTATTTATGGTGACACTGTCACTTACAGGATTGCCTATTGCTTATCTTTATTTTATCACACATAAGAAAGAGTCAGATAAATACAATCTCTTTATATCTCACACATAAGAAAGAGTCAGATAAATACAATCTCTTTATATCTCACACATAAGAAAGAGTCAGATAAATACAATCTCTTTATATCTCACACATAAGAAAGAGTCAGATAAATACAATCTCTTTATATCTCACACATAAGAAAGAGTCAGATAAATACAATCTCTTTATATCTCACACATAAGAAGGAGACAGATAAATACGATGCTTACATCTTTTATTTTTATACTAGCTGTGCCAGCGGTTTCGCCCCCGTGGAAATCAGTGTGTCACAAAAATTTTCCCGAATTTAAATTTTGAACATAACAGTGGTATTGTGAGTTAACCATAAGAGATAGAAACTTGCTGTTGCAGACTTTTTTATAGATCTACAATTCTCTACTACATAACTTTATGTATCTCTGCTCGTTTACGCGGTGCACGCGAGTAAAGCTCTCTGCAGGCGAGTAGCAGCATACCTTTAAAACCATTTAAATTTAACTGTAATGTACTATAAGCTAATCTTCCGCAAGAAATAAAATAATGAATGAAAGAAACAAAATACGTTCAGTAGATTTGGAGAAAATCGATCACATACATACTGCTTTTGGAGATTTTGTTTTATAATATGTATAATAAAATGTATAATATGTTACATAAAGCTGTAATGTACTGTTAAGCTGAACTTTTCGAAAGCCATGTACTATCTTTTTTTAAAAAATGCAGCAACTTCCATTCAGTACATTTTGAGAAAATCGATTACATACATACAGATAGCTTTTGGGAACTTCGTTTTATAATATGTATAGATGGCGCATTTTAAGCTGGATTCCATACTCTAATATAGATAATAATATGGAGCATAGAGAATTACTTTTTATTCTCTATGGTCCATACACGTTCCATTGAACAAGGTAGCATTTTTAATAAAACTAATAAATTCTCCCAACAGTAGTCTCTGCAATATTGCAAAGACTACAGTCGGGAGAATTTATTAGTTTCATCTTCTGCATATGCAGAAGATGTATGACTATGTAAAGACTAAAAAATTTCGTTTTTCTTTCCGGACTTGTTTGCCGCGATAACGCCGCGTAAATCACTCATGAATTAGAGCCCCGTATGGGCTTCAAACTAGTCGGGCTCATCCTATAAAATATGGCGCGAGTATAGCCGGATTCTATATATTAATTATAAAATATTATAAGATAAACAAGACATAAATAAATAACTAAATATGAGCGCTGTTCATTTGAACTGTTCACAAAAGTTGCCTATTGTAATTATTTTTTTTGGGTTAACGTTAATGACAGCAAATAATAATGTCTGTCGTTTTCCGACAACAAAAAAGCTTTCTACAAAATTTCATGTCACTAATGTTAACCGTTCACCAGTTCTTCAGAAACCAATCCTGGCAGCATTAGGTCATTCTTATCATAAACATGCAATGTCATCGGGACTGGACCAGTATTTAAAATTGCATGTTCCTACTATTAACCGTTGAGCAGTTCCGTCGTCTGGAGCTAATCCTGACAGAATCAGGTGAAGCCTATCATAATCGTGCATTGTCATCGAGACTGGACTGATGTATAAAATTTCAGCCCAATAAGACACCGGGAAGTGGTTTTAATTTAAGTTACAAGATTCCACCTTTACACAGATACATTGCAAGTTTAATAAAAGCTTTAAAAACAACCAATTACAACAATAATTTTTTAAACGAATTACAAAATGAGGGAGATCTTCCTGCCCTTATCCCACTCTAAATGGTGTCGGCACAACATGCACTGACGTCAATTTACCTTAGTCGTATATTACAACACCTCGGTAAGAAAGAGGGTGGTGTATTCTACTAAACCGGATACCACACGGTGGGTCAACTTACCTTAGTCGCCTTTCACGACACCTCGGTAAGAAATGAGGGTGGTACTATTCTATTCAGCCGGATACTACTCGGCGTAACTACAAAATGAGAATCTGCCATTTATTATTAAAACTACAACTTTCTTTTTAAAAGGTATAATTTTTAAAAGATAGTCATATCTGTAGTCATTTTATGCTCTTTTTGCAGAAAAACATTATTGTTACAAGTTGAAATGAAACCATAAATTGAAATTAAATTCCTGGCTCTGGCATTAAAGCATAGATAAATACAGACATTTCATGGACTTTCATCTCTTCTTTCTATAATAAAATAATTTCCAGTTTGCTATAATGAAACTTTTTTTATTAGTTTATTAACGGCCTGGAATCTAGTCTTTTACCACCATTATGACTATTAATAAGGTTTTTACACAGATTCTCAAATATTTGTATTCAAATCTCATCCAATCATTAACTTATAATATATAATACTTTAAAATCAAAATAAATTAAAACGATTGGACAACCTTTCCATTAATCATCTGGTAGGAGAGATATACTTACAATTGAAGTTTATTAACCGATACGTTGAAAACTTCGTAAAAGTCTTATAAATAAAATATATTCGAATTAATGTTTGCAAATGACCATTAACAAACTTTTTTTTCTACAACGTAGGTACAGCGTTTTTTTTCTACAACGTAACCTCAATTTCCATAAACAATTGTATTTATTTTAATACATTAAAAGAGACTATGTACAACTATTTATTTTATTTCAATCCTTTTTTTTCCTAATATTAATTTAATAGAGTTATTATATTAGAGTAGAGAAAGGCAAGTCTGTAAGTGAGTGTGTCACAATAAATAATGACAGGGAATATAAATTTGTATACTTCATCTTTGTCTTATTACACATAAAAAAGAAAGACAGATAGCATACACAGCTATAGATTTGTTTTCTCTTTATTATTCATTATTGTAATATGGCACATTTTAAGCTAATTTCCCTACTGGTAGCATCATAATTCTATGATTAATATAGAGTTTGCATAAACTAACCTTGGCAGAAACTTGTCTGTGATCGCGAATTTTCTCTGAGATCTTGTCATTGACACCTAAATTGTTCCAAATACAAAAATACAAAACAATACTGAATTTAGTGACCGAATCGGTACGGGCTCAATTTGAGACTGGTACCGGTCGGGTACCGTTTGTATTTATGTAGTTTATCAAGAGACTGGTTTAGTCATTTTCATACTGGTTCTGTGACGTAAACTTGTTTGCTGCGTCCTAACTGATTATAAGTATAATATATTCAAAACATTTTTCTATTAATCCAATGGATTTTTCTGAAATTTATTTATTGTTACATTCAGAAATTCTTAAAAGCTGTGTAACACCAGCGGCGAGACCTTGCGAATATTTCTAGGGATCATGAGTTCAAAGTCCGGGCAGGCACCAATGAGTTTTTCTATTATAACTTACGTGTCTAATTGATAATTGCAATTTATCGCACGCTTTTCGGTGGAAAACATCGTGAGGAAACCTGCTAATCTCTAGAGAATTCTAGGGATATGTTTTTATTTATTAGTAACGGCCTGTTACTATCCCACTGCTGGGCATAGGCCTCCTCTCTCCATTTTAGGAGCGAAGGGGTTGGAGCTAAGACCTACCACGCTGCTCCAATGCGG
The DNA here is from genome assembly GCA_947086495.1 of Morpho achilles. Taxonomy (NCBI): domain Eukaryota; kingdom Metazoa; phylum Arthropoda; class Insecta; order Lepidoptera; family Nymphalidae; genus Morpho; species Morpho achilles. The sequence goes on along the minus strand of CAMTZB010000014.1, from coordinate 15,231,610 downwards.
ATTGGTAGGTTACACATATCCCTAGAACTTTCTAGAGATATGCAGGTTTCCTCACGATGTTTTCCTTCACCGAAAAGCGTGTGATAAATTGCAATTATCAATTAGACACATAAGTTTTAATAGAAAAACTCATTGGTGTCTGCCCGGGTTTGAACCCGTGATCGTCTCTAGAGATTCACACGGTAGCACCGCTAAGCCATCACAGCTGTAGGGATATGTGTAACCTACCAATCCGCACTGGAGTAGCGTGGTAGATCTTATCTACAATCCTTCTCTTCAGAAATGGAGAGAGGAGGCCTATGCCCAGCAGTGGGATAGTAACAGGCCGTTACTTTTGCAGAAACTCAACTCATTCGTTAGATTCGGTATTCACTTCTACAATAAATTCCGCGATCCATACTAGATCAGTCTACAGAAACATTCAAATTAAGTGTAAGAAATATGCTTATACGTAAAGCATATTACAAAATTGAAGATTATTTGGATGCTAAAAATGTCTAGATTTGAAAGTGCTTATACAGGACTGCGGTTTAATAATGCAAAATTGAAAATGTTTAAAAGATTGGCCACCGAGTTTCTTGCTAGTTCTTCTCGGTAAGAGCAACATTCCGAACCAATTGTAGCTTCATTAATCATATTGATCCTTGACGATTCAAAAATGCTTGAAAGAGCTTATTTGAATAACAGTAATTTTGATTTAATTTGCTGTCATGATTGATTGATTTGATGGCAAGGTTGATTGTGGAATTTTATTATACAATAGTATAACCCAATGACTTACATACCATTGCTAGCCGTGTGGTATCCGGCTGAGTAAAATAGACCACTCCCATATCTTAACGAGGTGTCATAAAAGGCGGCAAAGGTAAATTGACCCGCCGGCTTCGGCTAAGTAAAATATACCACCTTCATTTCTGACCGAAGTAAAAGGCGAATTACGTATATTGTCCCGCCGAGTGGTATCCTTCTGAGTAGAATAGACCACCTTCATTTCTTAACGAGGTTTCGTAAAAGACGACTTAGGTAAGTTGGCCCGTCGAATGGTACCTTCTGAGTAGAATAGACCACCGTCATTTCTTAACGAGGTATCGGCAAAGACGTTTAAGGTATGTCGATGTCAGACAGACAGTATCCTACTTAGAGTGGGATAAGGACAAGAGAGTGATGTCATACGTACCATTGCAAAGCGCAAAGCATAAGCCGCAAGCTTGTGTCGGTTTGTACTTTGTCTATTTTGATATAGAACCTCACAGATTACTGGTTTCGCCAAGAGATCGATCAACAGCACTTAAATTATTATTACTATTACTGGGGCAATCACCTTTATGAGGCATATAAAAAATAATACAAAAACGTTAAATAAACAAATCTGATACCCTTTTTAATAAACCTGTCGTTTATTATGTAGTATAATATTGAAATTTTCCCAAAACGGCCTTAGCAACATTATGGATTAACTAAAAAGTGATTTATAGAAGTACACTTTGCGGGATTCCATCGTACGAAAGTTATGTAAATTTATTTTGCTATCTGCCTTTAAGAAACCGTGTTTCTAACCAAATCATCATCGAGAGATAGGCTCTAAAAAAAGTTCTTTAAATGCGTTCATTTTCCTGCCTTTATCCCACTCTAAGTTGGGTGGGCACAATTTGTTTTAAACATGTTGTCACATGATTTGTATGTTACGACCGGTCGCCTGCCTGACATCAATTTTCCTTAGTCGTATTTTACGACACCTCCGGACTGTTCCTACATGTATAAAGTCATTATCCGGTGTACGATTGAGCTGAAATTTTACATACTGGTCCAGTCCCAATGACCATGCATGCTTATGATAAGCATGACCTGAAGTAGACAATTTATAGGGAGGAGTTTTGGCATGTATATGTCAAAATATTACTGTTAATATTATTAGTTTACACACTACGCCGTGTGGTATCCGGCTCAATAGAATAGTACCACCCTCTTTTCTTACCGAGGTGTCGTAAAAGGCGACTAAGGTAAGTCGAGTGTAACAGGCATTACAACTGGGCACTGCCTGTTAAACAGACACCTGTCAATAATGAGAATAACAGAAGATGCTGCGTGCCCAGAGTGTGGAGATGAAGAAACGAGTCTTCACCTTATGGCTGAGTGCCCTATGTACTCGCTGGTAAGATGGGAGATACTAGGTAAGGATGAAATTGAAGTTGAGGATCTGACAAATATCTCCTTCAGAGATATTATCAGGTTCGTAAAAGCCACGGGTAGATTAGAGCAGGTGACACTGTCGGGACAGTAGTGAAACCCTTGTCCCAATATGGGGAAATGGGTGGAATAGTCCGGAATAGGAGCTGACCACCCGCCCTGCACCGACAGGCGTCCCCGAAATTAGATAGATAGATAGATAGAAGGTAAGTCGACCCGCTATGTGGTATCCGGCTGAGTAGAATAGACCAACCTCATTCCTTACCGAGGTGTCGTGAAAGGCGACTAAGGTAAGTTGACCCACCGTGTGATATCCGGTTTAGTAGAATAGACCACCCTCTTTCTTACCGAGGTGTCGTAAAATACGACTATGGTAAGTTGACGTCAGGCAGGCGGCCGGTCGTAAAAACGCAGCCAAATCATGTGACAGCATGTTTATAACATGTTGTGCCGACCCCACTTAGTGTGGGATAAGGGCAGGAGGATGCATTTCATTATTTAATATTCAAATAAGGCTATATCGTCATCTTAATGTTACAACAACTTCCAATCAATAACAAACTACTAAAACCGAGGACGTGAACATTTGTATGTGACCTTAGAACGGGGCCACATATATCGCACACTTAGTATTAAGGTGACCTAATTCAAAAAAGTTGTGTGGCAAATTGCAATAAAGCGTAGCGAAGCATTGCTAATTTTATATATTATATAAAAATATTTTTGTCTGTATGTCACTTATAGGCTTAAAAATGGCTAGACCGATTTTAATGAAATTCTCAGATAAATCTAACCCAGTGGATGATATTGAAAAGTTTGGTGGCGATCGTACCATTTTTTTAACTGTTGTGTTCTGTTCGAAACCAAAATAAGCTACAGCAACGCTTTGACAGATCGCTAGTATAATTTAAAAAGATGTTCTCATTCCTAAAAGGCATTAAATTTGTTTAGACCGTTAAGACGTATGCCATTTTCATCTTGAGCGCGTTGTCATGGCAACAATTTGGCTTCTCTCCAAAGATGCTTGCGGAATTAAACGCGACACGTGTATTTAATGACCTCGAGAGTAATCTTTGCATAAGTTTAAGATAACATTTATTTCTCCGTGAGTAAAAGACAATTTTATACTAGTGGCAACACTGCCGCCATCTTGCTTGTCATCTAACGTGTGCTTAAACTAAAATAAAATGTTATATCAAGTATAGAAAGTTTAATATAAAATAGCGTTACAAACGTAAATTTGCTCACTAAGTACGTACTTTTTGAGAAAACAAAGCTTTTGTATTTGCCTTTATTCATTTTCAAACCAGGAATCGATGTTAAGGTAGTGTCGGTTATGAGATAAGAAAGAATAGTCGATGGTGCAAAGTTTTGACATAAACACTCATTAAAAGAAACTGGGTGAGCAAGATATGTCGGTAATTTCTAAAAGATATAAAAAATGCAATATAAAAATAAAAAAAGCACCATGTGGGAATCGATCTAAGGCTATGAACTTTTTTGGTCCGCGCATGACCATTAAGCTATCGCAGCTTTGCATATGACAGCTCAAATATCATTTACTTTCTATTCAACATTTTAGCATTTCCTTTAGTGCCCACAAAAATACAGACTTTTTTTTAAATTTAACCAAACTAGATCGATTTTTCTCTAAATCCGTAGAGGGTTAAGCTGAATTTCATGAAATATCAAATTTCATGAAAATTGTTGGAGCCGTGTCCAAAATTAACTCTTTTAAATATAAAAGATACTTAGAAAGGTTACCAATAATATATCAAAGCAATTCTTAAAACTTTATTACTCTTAATTACTTTTATAAAAATTATTTTTCCTCACACAAGAATGCCGCCAAAATGTCCCTTCTATTTTTAAAGTTTTTTAAAGTCTTGGATTTTAGACCCACGCTGCCCAATCGTTAGGTTACAGATATCTCCAACATCCTCTAGAGGTTTCCTCAAGATATTTTCCTTCACCGAAAAGCGTATGATAAATTACCATTATCAATTAGACATATGAATTTTAACAGAAAACTCATAAGCGCCTGCCTTGTTCTTGAACCCGTAAACCCCGTAAACCCGTACAGTCTTACCGCTGGGTTAACACATTTATTTGTTTAAAATTTATTTTATTAAGTAAACAAAGATGGCATTACAATAATTATATAAAATTTATTCTATTTTCATATATATTTTATATCCCACCAAATCAAAAAAAATTTAAAAAAATTACGAATATAGATAATAAATATCACTTACGATATCTTAATAAATAATTACAATAATTCGTCGTCCGGGACAAGGGTAGGAGCCCTTATCCCGCTTTAAGTGGGGTCGGCACAACATGTTATAAACATGTTGTTACATAATTTGGCTATATATTTTACGACCAGCCGCCTGCCTGACGTCCACTTATCTTACTCGTAATTTACAACACCTCGGCAAAAAATGAGGGTGGTGTATTCTACTTAGCCGGATACCACGTCGACTTTCCTCAGTCGCCTTTTTGACGCCTTGCTTAATTAAAATTACGATTATTTATATTAAATACTTACAAAATCTTAACATACAATAATTATGATTCTACTATATATCTTTATTTAAATGAATGTATTCAACTAGTTTACTTAACCTATTTAAATGCAATTTTAATGCGCAACATCACCATGCTTAATAATATCGCATAACATAAAATCACTAATGAATATATTTTATTATATTCGAAGCTAAAATTAAATGCGCTATTTAAATAATAATTATAGACCTTTAAATATAATAATAATATACGCAAAAAACAAACATATTGAATTTTTGTTTTTGTCCCAATTATTGTTAAGATGCGATAACAATATTCAACTGTGACATTTCCTCCTTTTGATTTCCATATTATGTAATAGTGTTCATTTCGTTGAATGATTGTTATCTTTTAAATGTTTTTCTTTAATTAAAATTCTATTAACATTTTGGAAGGATCAACGTTATTACACGTTAAATTTGACACTAATTGAGACAATTATACACGTCGGCAGAAAATATGTCTTTCCTTAACGTGTATTAACGGCTGAAGCTTGTAGCAACTGTAACAATTCAAACTACATCATTGGACCGTATTACTTTAAAGTACTTGGGTGACGGAACCTTGCTTGGTAATTTTTTTTAAAGATATAAGTAAATAAAATAAAAATACTTTAAAAAAAAAGGAAAAAAATAAAGGCAGGTGGAGCTCGATACAGGTGGCAAAATACCCCGGGTATTTTACGATCCCTACATCGCCCATTGCCCAGTTAAGCTAACAAGACTTTGCAAATGACAGCGTAATTATTGGTATTCAATTTATATTTTAGCACCTTTTCAATGCTGAAAACAGGGATAAAACGAATTTGTTTTAAAATTAACCTATCGAAGTCCATTTATCGCACCTGAAACCCTCTACATACTTAATTTTATGTTTATTCATAAGTATTCATTATCTTTCTGCCCTTATCCCACTCTAAGCGGGGTTGGCACAACATGTTATAAACATGCGGTCACATGATTTGGCTGCGTTTTTACGACCGGCCGCCTGCCTGATGTCAGCTTACCTCAGTCGTATTTTACGACACCTCGGTAAGAAAGAGGGTGGTCTTTTCTACTAAACCGGATACCGCACGGCGGGTCGACTTACCTTAGTCACCTTTTATGACACCTCGATAAGACATGAGGGTGGTCTATTCTACTAAGCCGGATACCACACGGCGAGTCGACTTACCTTAGTCACCTTTAACGACACCTCGGTAAGAAATGAGTGTGGTACTATTCTTCTTAGCCGGGTACCATACAGCTAATGTTTATTCATAAGTATTGTAAACGGATATTACAAGAGGTCGCTGCTATCGCGCGTATCACCAGTGTAGCTGTTGGATAGCGAACTCGCCGCAACTCCTGACACCACGCGTCCTACGAATACAGCCGAGTGCTCGGCGTAATGCGCAATAACAAATGGAGGTTGCGATGGCAACGGAATAACAAGCCATCTTGTTTGATGTGACGTTTGCTTTAAGATATGGTATTAATTACGAGTGCGGTAATATAAGTTAAATTATAGTTCAGGGTTTAATTAATACTCACTTCTGGACCTTCTTTAACAGTATATTCGAAATCAGATATATATACACGATTACTTCATTTTACAGAAAAGATGAGAAGTGCGAGACTAAGTTGCTATGGTCATGTAATGAGGAGGGATGAAAAACATGTGACAAAAAGAGTTTTAAATATGAACGTGGATGGATGTATGGCTAGGGGCAGGCCGAAAAAAAGATGGATGGATTGTGTGAAAAATGAGTTAGTTAGAGTGGGATAAGGGTAAGAGAATGACGATACAAGATTACTTCATTTAAATATTAAAAGATTTTTGTATTGTGTGCTTGCTGCGAGTTTTTTAACCTATTCGATTGCTTTAGCAAAACGCCAATTTGTATGAGATTGGAACAACGACATCTAGTGACCGTTGTTCCAGCATCATACAAATTGGTGTTATGCGAACGCGATCGAGTAGGTTAAAAAACTTGCCTAAGCACACCGATAACGCGGCTCCACGTTAGTTTTGTTGTACACGTGTATCACAAGCAGAATGTCATTTATTCGATTCATGTTCATTTATTTAATCGTGATTTATTTTGTATGAAATAATATAGTGCAGTAGAACAAACATGTGAAAACCTATATGCGGCGCTCAAAGTTTTAACATATTCTGTCCTTAGCAAAGTCATTCGACATAAGGTGTTATTATAATTTGATCCACCATTTTCTTACGTCTGTTGTATACAAACTCTAATACTAACACCGTCAATGCAGAAAAGAAACCTGAAAAGAGAAATATATTATTTAACTGTTCATATCATCATTCTCCTACTCTTATCCCACTCTAAGTGGGGTCGGCACAATATGTTGTTGTGTATCAGTCTTCTCAATCGATTTAAGAATCGTTAAATTACTTTTTATTACCTAAGAAGAGAACGAAAAATGAGCCCTGCATATCGCTAAGGTTCACAGTATGGTTGTTGACTTCTTGAGCTACTCCTGTAGTCTTCCAACAGCGATCGCGTTTCGGCTGATAAGCACTCAACCACTTCGTTATGAGACCCGCTTTGTGCATCCGATCTAGTCTGTAAAAAGTTTCCGTTACTTTCATAATATGGAAATTGTTATGAAAATAATTGTTGCCAATTAAATTGATTAAAAATAAATCTGCAACAATCCACATACATGTATAATTAAATAAAAGTAAGTTCAAAGACGAATTAATGCGGTATGTACTGTAAGATTTATGTTTTTGAACGAAAGCGTGTGCGAGTGAGAGGAGCGGTGTGAAAGCGAGATATGAGAATGTATGCAAGATGGCGTTCTCTTAAGCCGGCGCACCTAACATAGTAAGACGATAAGTTAATAAAAGTAATAAATTAATTAAATTAATTAATTAAAGTAATAAATTAATTAAGTCGTTTGAAGAGTTTTAATTAACAAGACACCACTCCCACATACACCTGTTAAATATAATTGTAACGTCATTTTTATCATTACGTGTGCTTAGTAACAGCGACATTTAGTGACCGCTGTTCTAGCACCATACAAATCGGCGTTACGCTAACGTGATAATGTAGATTAAAAAAACTCGCACGAAGCACAGTGAAATACAATTAACCCAAAACCTTACCTAATTCTTTAATTAATTTAAGCTTTTTGAAATTTTTTCGTAGAGAATTATGATGTGTGCAAAAATTTTAATGGCCGATTCCGAAAGTCATTTTCAAAGACCGCGTGTAGAAAAATACTAAAGCTTAATAGCTAATAGAAAAAGCTAATGTTGATGATTAGTCTGCATTCAATTTTTTTTGTCAACTTACTCCTTATTAATGACAGGCAAATACGGACTCCCAGCCGGTACTATCATTGCCACTTTTTCATTAATAAACTCTTCCGCACCTGAATAAAGATAAACAAGTAAATAATTTATAGAATTATGCGTTACTTTGCGGAGATCCATAATACAAAAGTAATAATAAAATTATTTTGCCATAATCCACGATGAAGTAAAACCGAGGCATCATCAGGAGATAGACTCCACGACCAAAATCGCAAAGCTTCTGTAGCGGGGCGAAACGATTGTTGAGTTTGTGATAGTGAACGTAGTGCTTGTGTATTGTGGTGGCGGTGGTAGAGGTTTGTGCATGCGTTTTTACGAATCCTGCATGTATCTGGTATGAAAATGGATTGTCCACTCTACCTTTTACATTATATATATTTTCTATTTTACTTCATCGCGGATTATAGCAAAATAATTTTATTATTACTTTTGTACTACACTTTTTTGTGTACTATTAAAAGTAAGTTGAAAAGGCTTCTGAGGCTTGCCTGAGACCAATCCTAGCACAGCATAACCATGTTTATCATAAACATGCATTGCCATCGGGACTGGACCAATATGTTAAATTTCAGCTCAATCAGAGTTTGGGATCAAATTAAACTTGCAAGATTCCACCTTCACAAGCATACTAGGCAAATTAAATGAAAGCTTTTAAAAAAAAAGAACCTTTTTGACAAAGAAGTGTTGTATTATTATTTCAAAGTGTTTTATTATCGTAGAATTATTATACTAGAGTAGAGAAGCCAGCGTAAAATGTGCCATATCTTTAATATTTAAATGAGTTAATCTTGTATATATATATATAGTTATTTATTTATTTTTCGGAATCTTGGAAACGGCTACAACGATTTAGCGATAAAATCGCTTTATCCCTGGAAAATACTAAAATTTATGATGAATTCAAAAGATAATTTTCGTTATTAAAGTCCAGTCATGACAGCTCATTTGGGGAACGGAAGGTTTACTGTGCCATCACCAATTAGAAGCCTGCTTATGGCTCCCCTATCATCCTCCTGCCCTTATCCGACTCTAAGTGGGGTCGGCACAACATGTTATAAACATGCTGTCACATGATGTGGTTGCGATTTTACGACCGGCCGCCTTTCTGAAGTCAACTTACCTTAGTCGTATTTTACGACACCTCGGTAAGAATGAGAGTGGTCTATTCTACTAAACCGGATACCACAGGGTGGCTCAACTTACCTTAGTCGCCTTTTACGTCACCTCGGTAAGAAATGAGGGTGGTACTATTCTATTCATCCGAATACCACACGGCGTGCTTATGGCACCGCTAATGTAGTATAAATATGTCTATGGCTTCACTAATATGTGGCGTGCATCTTGCCGAGCCAAATAGTAGCCTCCAAAATCATAAATTCGTGCGCTAGAATTTAATACAAGTGAATAAATCTGTATGTAAGCAAATATACTAACTAAGTGCAAATTCACATGAATCAGTCTTGACAGTTTCTGCTCTCATGAGATAACGAAGACGTAGCGTCCAGTCGAATATCGCGTGCCGCTGGTTACGGACCCGGTGGAGTATAGCTGCAGACCCTTACAGTTGATAATAGAAATTCAAATTCAAAATATTCTTTATTCAAGTAAACCGTTTTTGAATTGTCAACTCTGTTGCTGGTTAGGAAAGCTGTTCCTACAGAGAAGAGCCAGCAAGAAACTCAGCGGTTGCTCCATTAAAAATAATTCTTATAACTAAGTACATTTTGTATCTCGTACTGAAATTTGTCCCTACTGTTAACCGTTGAGAAATTCTCTCATCTGGAGCCAATCCCGGCAGCAAAAAGATCATGCTTATCAAAGACATGCATTGTCATGAGAACTGGATCAGTATGTAAAATTTTAGCTCAATCGGACCCCAAGAAGTACATCAAATTTAATTTGTTAGATTCCTTCACATACATACACGGCAAGTTCGATAAAAGCTTTAAAAAAATCCTATTTATTTTCACATATTTTCAAAAGTATTCAAATAAAATCACGTTTTGTACCTCAAACACTTGTAAAGTTGTAAACTTTTATACATTCAAGTTCGAAATATATTTCCTTCGCGAGACATTCTATCTTAAGAATTGTTCCTGAGTACCTATTTTGAAGTTTTCTCGTTACAACTTGTTCAAAAATACAATAAATCTCACCGGACGTGATGCTGCCGTCTACTCTGCTTGTATCAGATGTCATCTCGGCACCCTTTAATAGCGCTGTGTATTTCGGCTCGTCGGAATTCTGTTATATTGTTGAAAAAAATAAATTCAGACAAATTTGTTCTAACAAGTTTAAAATTCAATTAAAATTTTCATTTTTTCATATATAATTGGCGCAACGTAGTTAGGTTGAAATGTATTTTTTGTCAACGATATTAGAAGCCTTTGAACATTGGGATAAAGAATTCTTAGTTGAAATACATTTGTAATTTATATAATGCAAACTCTGTAACATTATTCTCCTGCTCTAAGTGGAATCGATACAACATGTTTTTCTCTTCTAATCTCCCATATCGTTCGTCTACTCTGGTGCTACTTCTTTTATATGCATGTCATACTTTACATCACCCAACTATCTCCTTTTAGGTCTTGTCACATATCCATCCACATTCATATTTAACATTCGTTTGGTTACATGATTTTCATTCCTCCTCATTATATGTCCATACCATCCCAATCTTGCACTTCTCGTCTTTTCTATAATGGACGCAACTTTCACTTTCCCTTATATTCGTATTTTATCCAATCCTGTCACACCACACATCCACCTTAACATTCTCATCTCATTTGCACTCTTCTTTCATCCGTTTATTTCATTGCCCAACATTCTGATCCATACAATACTATAGGTCATAAGAACGTTTTATAAAATTCTCATTATCTAAAACATTAACATTAAAATTATTCCCCTAAGATTGAAATATCTGCAGTCATACCTTTAACTCCCTTTCCAGATAAGACCCTTTGTTTATTGACCAAGTATATGATTTACTTTCCAGTAACTCTGTTACTGTAGTTACTGGTATCTCTAGTTTAGGAAAGGTCAAGAAAGCGACCAAATTCCCTGAATAAGTGGTTACCACAACCAGCACCACGATCCACCATGTCCCCACTACAAGGCGTCCGCTATCAGCACGGGGCAGATACATACCACCTATAAATAAGGATAAGTAATATCAAATTCAAAACCCTTTATTTGTATCATCTCCCTTATATACCTATTTAACTATGAACTATAAAAATCCAATTTTAAACCTAAGTTCATCATCTTCCTGCCCTTATCCCACTGTAAGAAGGGTCGGCACAACATGTTATAAACATGTCACATGATTTGGCTACGTATTTTACGACCGGCCGCCTGCCTGACGTCTACTTACCTTAGTCGTATTTTACGTCACCTCGGTAAGAAAGAAGGTACTCAACCGATCACCACACGGTGAGTCAACTTACCTTAGTCGCCTTTTACGACACCTCGGTAAGAAATGAGGATGTACTATTCTATTAAGCCGGATACCACACGGCGTAAGATAAATAAAGAATCTAAATTTGAAATAGTACATCAGAATCTCAAACATTACAATAAAACAAAAATCTACGGTTCAATGAAACCACATTGAACTTAATTATGTACTGATGTATTTAACTCAACAACCACGAAATTATTAACAGTTATATAGTGTTGAAACAATCACGACTTGTAATAGATACTGATGTTTCTGGCACAATCAACACCAAATATAAAATTCCACATTTAACTCAAAAAATACCTTGTTGCAACAATGCTCCATAAATGTACCACAAGCAATTATGTATAGTAGATAAGCCCCCTTCACGAGTCAACTCCATGGCATCATAATAGGGACTCAAGCGATGAACCACGTATAGAACTGGGCCCATTAATATCACCGCAAATCCCAGACAAAGCCAAGTCTGCGGAAATGTTAAACATCATCGTTATGTAAGAAACTATGCAACTAATATTTAGGATTATTATCTTTGTTTGTATGTTTGAAATTATGAGGTTCTATATTATAATTTTTGCGCTAGACTAGCTTAGCTTAGCTTTAGCTTAAGACTAAATGTTTTTTATAAACCTCAATTAACATCATCATCATCATCATCCTCCTGCCCTTATCCTACTCTAAGTGGGGTCGGCACAACATGTTATAGACATGTTGTCACATGATTTGGCTACGTATTTTACGACCGCCCGCCTGCCTGACATCAACTTACTACGTATTCTACGATACCTCGGTAAGAAATGAGAGTGGTCTATTCTACACAGCCGGATACCACGCGGCGTGTCTTCTAACCTTAGTCGCCTTTTAAGACATCTCGGTAAGAAATTAGGGTGGTCTATCCTACTCAGCCGGATACCACACGGCGGGTCGAATTACCTTAGTCACCTTTACGACACCTCGGTAAGAATTGAGAGTGGTCTATTCTACTCAGCTGGATATCACATGATAAACCTCTATTAACAATAGGTAGTTTATTAATAAATAGGTTGGTTATATATGTATATACTATACCAGAACGGGGAATTAATTATATTTCCGTACAGCTAGATCATTATCTAAGCTTTAATGTCTATAACTTATCAAAATGCTATAGGTGTTACCGGAATTCAAGGTAGGAAAACATACGTTTTTTTAGGGTTCTCATTGTATTAATCTGAAAATATTGTCTGAGAATTTTCCGTCTATAACATAGACGGAACTTGATATTTACAAAGTTTAACGTATAATATTTGTAAGTACAAGATAATAAAAAGCTTTCCTAGATTGGAAAGCGTTAGCATTATCTTAAAACATATTTGATAAAGGAAACTACAAATGTTTGGATCTACAAAACCGTTAAAAAACCACAGAAAAAAAAATCTTTCGTTTCGTTACTGATATAAGTGAAAAAGCAAATGGCGAAATCTTAATGAAATATCCAACTCGGTAACCCTTAATGAGTTAGGTCACTTGACATTATGCAATCTAATACATGCTGATGCAAATATGTCATGGCCTGAAATCAAGGTAACTTACGTCAGTAGTAAAAGGCAGTAGAAATAAAAGGGCTCTGCTCATCTCCCTCGGGCGGGCTATGATGAATGAATACGACTGTATGCTGACTGGTGCTGTATAATTTATACCTGAGAAAAAGCATAAGGGCGTCTTCAAGCTTACCCCGTCTGTCTGCATGTCCGCGATAAAAATAACTGAACAGATTTTCATACGTTTATCACCAATAGACGGAGTGATGAGTGAGGCGTAATTTAATATATATTTCGTCAATGTTTTTCGGAAATTAGTTAAAATAGAACGATAATCGTAAAGTCACATAGAAGCTTTCATTATACTGGCGCCTGATACTTTTAAAACAAATCAAATCAAAATATTCCTTATTTAAGTAAGCTTGCAAGCACTTTTGGATCGTCAAGGATCAGTTAGATTTAATGGAAATACAACTGGTTCGGAATGTTGCTCATACCGAGAAGAACCAGCATGTAACTTTGCGGTCAATCTTTTAAACATTTTCAATTTACATTTATAAACTGCAGTTTAGTAAACTCCAGTATGAAACTGAAAGACTTAAATATTAATCATAAATTAAATATTATTTAAATGATGAGAATTGCTTAAATCATGAGAACAAAACAATGTATGGTGAGGTATTCCTTTTTTTCCTTTTTTGTTACAAATTTACCAAAAAGTACAATAATTTAATAAGAAGCTGTGCTAGCCGAAAGGTCAGAGCGTGTGATTCTTCCCAAATGGTCAAGGGTTCAATCCGCGAGCAACCTGTATATCTCTGCAGAATTTCTTGAATATCAGTAACCTACTAATCCGTATAGAGATACGGATTTGTTCTCGATTTTGTTCGGATGTTTTGCGGATTTTATTCGGATGTAATCCACTTGTTTTAGGCAATAGGACAGTAATAGACCGTTATTAAACTTTTACAAAATTAATACTTTCACGCTTAAAGTTTAGTCATTTAAATTACAAAATAAATTGAAAGTTTATGATGTCATAGGATTTCCTTATCCTGTGATAAAATATACGCTCAAGAGAAAGTAGCACGGCCTGGTTTACCCTTTTACCATTTCACACGCAAGTTTCTAAGCAAACCAGTCTGTGAGGATATTATACAACATAACTATTCAATCATTTGGGCATACCGGATACATTTACAAAAGTCCACAATAATGATATAACAAAAACCATATAAGATATTCTCACAACTTTTTAGACCTCATTACACTTTCACAAAATATTAACACTCCTTGGCGATGCATAGAGACGTATCAGCACTGTATGTTTTCTACCGCATCTTTGACGGAGAGTGTTCCATTGAACTACTTGACCTGATTCCTGCTGCTAAATTCCATAACCGCACTGTACGTCGAAGGTTAAAATATCGCCTTTACCATCTGGATGCTTGGCGCACCACAGTGCGGTTTTCAAATTATTTCATTCCGCGCACCACTATTTTATGGAACGATCTTGAACGAACCTTTGGCAGCGTTTCCTGATTACCTTCTAAAGTCTAAAGTCTTCTTATGAGTACCTTCAAAAAACGTATTTTCCACCTTTTTAAAGGACGGCAACGCACTCGCTCTGCGAGAGGTAGTGGGCGGCGATGATTGCTTGAGGTTAACCGTATACTCGTTTGCCATGCTATTCCATAAAAAGAAACGCTACCACTGACGCCTGATCAAACGACCACATCAGAGCATCTGATATTCAAAATATTCTTTATTCAAATAAACTTGTAAACAAGTGTTTTTGAATCGTCAACTCTACTGCTATTTCGAAAAGCTGTTCCTACCAAGAAGAGCCAGCAAGAAACTCGGCGGTTGCTTTTTCAAATAATTCTTATTACTAGTTTACATCTAGTCATTACTGTCTTGAACAGGGTCTAAGCAAGCTATATCCACATATTCTTATCTTAAGTAATCCTCAATAGTATAGTAGGCTTTCTTAATCAGCCTATTTTTAAGTGTTTTTAAACTGCTGTAATTTCAAAGATAAAATTGATAGTACATTCTACAATAAACTACATAATAACAACACACTTTACAAATCACCAGATACGTGTTTTTAATAAGAAGCACAAGACTAAACCTTATACAATTGAATCTTGGACGCTAGAGCATCTAATAGTTGTCAAGTCCGCGCTTACACGAAAGTATAATGGTGAAATATTCGTTTTAAAATTTTATCTTTTCTCATTACCATTTTTTTCAGTCTATGGTAAAGTTCTATTCACACATAGTCACAAGAGTTCTAAAAAGTTATATTTACATCATATAGAACTTAGGTCCATACCTATACTAATGTAGGGGAAAGGAGGGCAGGATGGAAGACTTAATTTTATGATGTATAAAAAAATAAAACAACGAAATATGCAACTTTAATTTTGTTCTGTCTTGAAAGTGATACTATCCAATTAACCAATTTAGCAATCAAAAATTATTATTAATAAGTAGATTTTCTTTAATGAGTCATTAAAAAATAACTTCCAAAATTCCATCTTGCCCTTACCCTGAGGGCATGATGGAAAGCTTGTTCGGGCAAGATGGAATGTTCTGGAAAAAACTACATTTACAAGTTTATGGGCATAAAACTCCTTTCCGTATCTTCTGTATCGCTAGATAATTCATATGCCCAACCAATAGGTACATATTTCACATTGCACCCAGTCTTCTGAGTGTGGTTCACATAAAATTCTTCACATAATATAGAACTCATAATTTTGTGAAGAATGTTGTTAATTTTGTACAATATTCTTTTCTTTTCCTGTTTTTTAATGGTCCCATTAACTATTATTGGTGGTATTATTATTAATATATATTGGTTTCGCTTTCATCTCATTTTTCATTTCAATAGCATTTTAGGACGAAAATTTGTTTTTTTTTTAGTTGACTTTTATTTTGGTGACTAAAGATTTTTAGTTTAAAAAATAACGTACGAAGTTGATGAATGGATGGATCCCGTTCTTACGAATAACACTGGAACAATTTTCAAACATACTTTCTTCAGTTATTTCTTTCTATTTATCGTGAAAATTAAGTGGCACTTCTTGTTTCTGCTTTTAATCATCGACACTAGTTAGTTTGTTAGTATTGTTAATTTCAACAGAATCATTGATAGCATCACATGATTTTCAATTATGGATCATTATCATTATTTAAAGCAAGTCTTCAGTAACTTTAAGGTCTTTATTTTTCTCTTTTTCATCTGTCACAGTGGTATTTTTTTTCACATTCTATATCTGCAGCGTTATTACTACAAAACCTCTATTACTTTTCCTTCTATACTTATTCGCCCTCTAAAAACAATAAGAAGCAACAGTATTAGTAACAAAAACTGCAATCAGAAATTAAATAAGGTGCGCGGGCAATTTGAAAAATCTTTCATCTTGCCCTTAAGTGCAGTTTTCCATCTTGCCCATAAGCCCCTTTCCGGTAATAATATTAATACTTTAAAAACGCTTTATTATTTCTCTTATTTCAATATCAATTCTCACAATATATTCCTAAGAGATCCTTTATATAAATGCATAATAGTAATATTACTCACCTCATTTATGTAATCCTATCACAAAAATCGAACAAATTCGTAATATTTTGCTGTGAAAAAAGAAACACGAATTAACTCCGTTAGGTGGCACGGGCCGAATTGATCTCCCGTTTGTAAATGCAAGATGGTCCTCTGCATCCGTGTATGTGTGGTCTGGGGCGCTAAGTTGTAAGGTTAGGTTTTGGTAGATAGTTTCCATCTTGCCTACTACTTCCATCTTGCCCTCCCTTACCCTATAAAGCTGAACAGTTTGTTTGTTTGATTGTTTAAATGCGCTAATCTCAGGAACTACTGGACCGATTTGAAAAATTCTTTACATGTAAGTCCATTTATCGAGGAAGACTGTAGAATATAAACTATATTACGTTACCCTAAAACTTGTATTGCTCAACAACCTCTATTTTACACTGAATGAAATACTAGACTAGGCAGCTGAAACTGTCATATATCTATTTGAATACTTTGGAGACGCTTAAAATTTACGTGAAATGAACGGTGACATCTATTTCTTATACCTGGATTAGAGTCGGAGAGTACAGTGAAGGCCGCGACAGCGATCGCGGCGTGTCCTTTCGCGATCGCTGACACTGTCAGTACAGAAACGGTAGTATGCGACATCTGAAATACAATTATCAAAAAATCCATACATATAAAACCCCCAAAAGTTTGTATGTGATTGATTTTCTCAAAATCTAGTCAACGTATTTTTGTACGGTTTTAACTTACAAAACCGTAAGTTAAAACCTAGGCCTTTCTTCCAAAAGGCTTAGGTTAACAGTACATTGCGGTTTTATGTAAATTTTGTTAAAGAGATTGTCCGATAAAAAAAAAACTCGCCTGCTGGGAGATTTAGTAACATGCGCCACATAATCCAATAGAGATAGACTAAAGTAGTATATTAAAGAATTAAAGATCAACAAAAATACTACCATAAAAACACCGCAAAAGCATGTCTCTATCTCTTATGGTTAACTCACAATAACTCCTTTTATGTTGAAAATTTCGATTTAGGAAAAATTGTGACACACCGATTTCCACTCGAGCGAAGCTGCTGGCACGGTTAGTAAATCATAAATTGTATTGTGTACGAAACATACACATGAACATACAAAAAACATATACCTTACACACAATTGAGGATAGTCTAATGTTTAAATTGATGTTAATGAAGTAGCGTAGACAAGTAGTACCCGCATGTATGATAAAAGGCAATACAAAAATATACGTACATCTGACGCAGTTTCGTTAGTATTGTTTCGTCTTAAACTGCCCGGGAGCAGTAGACGGATACTGAAATATAAATCTTTCGAGGTTAATTATTATCAAACGCTGAATAATCACAAACTAAGACGATCCTAAAATATTACGATTAATTGTATACTAACGCTGAATAAATATAAACTACCCCAAGTGTAAAGATTAATTTTAATCTAACGCTGAAAAAGTATAAACCACCTAAATTATAAAGTAATTTAATGTAACGCTAAATAAATTCAAGTTGTACGCTGTGTGGTATCCGGCTGAATAGAATAGTACCACCCTCTTTTCTTACCGAGGTGTCGTAAAAGGCGACTAAGGTAAGTTGACCCGCCGTGTGGTATCCGGCTGAGTAGAATAGACCAACTTCATTTCTTACCGAGGTGTCGTAAAAGGCGACTAAGGTAAGTTGACCCACCGTGTGGTATCCGGTTTAGTAGAATAGACCACCCTCTTGCTTACCGAGGTGTCGTAAAATACGACTGAGGTAAGTTGACGTCAGGCAGGCGGCCGGTCGTAAAAACGCAGCCAAATCATGTGACAGCATGTTTATAACATGTTGTGCCGACCCCACTTAGAGTGGGATAAGGGCAGGATGATATATATATATAAATAAATTCAAGTTGTGACAGCCCAGTGGTGACACTGTGTGAGTCTTCCGACGAGGTCATGGATTAAAACCCCGGCAGGCACCAATGTGTTTTTCTATTAAAACTTATGTGTCTAAGTGATTACTGCAATTTATCACACGCTTTTCGTTGAAGGAAAACATCGTGAGGAAACCTGCATATCTGTTAAGATTTCTGGTTATATGTATAATCTACCAATCCGTTTTGGAGCAGCATGGTTAGGTCGTAGCTTCAATCCTTCTTTCCAAAAACGGAGAGAGATGGCCTATGCCCAGCAGTGGAATAACATTTCGTTACTTTACTTTTTAAATAAATTCAAACTAACACGATCCTAAATATGATTAATTGTAATCTAAAACTGACTTAACACAAATTAACTTACGTAAAATTTTTATTCTTCGCTAACTGGTTAACGATATCAAATAATAATCCGCTATACTTAGTAACAGAGCCAGAAGAATTGTGCTCTAGTATAGACCAAGGTGGATTCTGGAAAAATCAAAAATAAAAGTAATCTATTGATTATGGTTCAATTACTTAAATCATACTCTCAATTATATTTCTGTTTCTATTCAATCAATGCATTTGTACTGTTAGGCTTTAGTAACATAGTTAAATAATGATATCGTTTACTACACAAGCTATAATCCGAAAAAAATCCGATGATGTGTAAAAAAAATTAAAATTCGCATTATAGCAAATTAATTTTGTCATGACGTTTATACTATTAAATTCAATTCAGATCAAATCAAATTAAAAACCTTTTATTAATAATCTCACAGTAAAATAGATAGTTAAAAATAATAGGAAAAAGGTACATAAATGTAACGTTACAAGTTTAAACACCATTCAGCTTATAGTTTTCAATGGCAACCATTGTTACTTAAATCTAAATCTTAATCTAAAGACCGTCGTTTTTATAAACGACATATTCCACAATGTTACACCTACTTTACAAATTATTTTAAAAAGAGAGTCTTTTCCCATTTTATTTGGAAATTCCTATTTCTCTTTATTGATCAAGATATATCTTTGATAGAACCAAATTCTAGTTTAGTTTCTGTTTACTTACGTGATAAGTGATTATGGGTAATTCTTTCCCTCTAAATCCATGTTCAACATGAGGAAAGAGTACGTCATCAAATTTAATACCGTCAATTGGACGCCAAACGCCTACCTAAAAGATAATTATGTTAAGAAGTTTAATCTGTAACCTTAACTTAACATTTGCCATTTGGGGTGCCAAAGTGGTCGGCCTCCTCGTGGCGCACACTGGGCAAGCTTAGTCTTGGCGAACGGGCCCCTAGGGGGTGGCCAATCCAGTTGTCCCTCTGATTAGCAGAGGGCAATCTGGACGGGCCGGGGACTCCGGGGGGGTTGGGGTGGAGTCCCTAATGAGCGAGGGGTCCAGTTGGGCTTACTCTAAGTCTGGCTGGACATGGTTACGGCCACCGTCAGCGAAACCCGGAAGCCCAGCAATGGGAACGGGGACCTTCGGGTTGCGAGGAAGAAAACCTCTATAAAAAATAACCCGGTGGGGGCGGAAACACCCACCAAGACGTTGGGGCCCCTACTTGGGGCGCGGTCTCTCCCTGTCGACCGTGATCAGATAACACGGTGGGCAGGGAGCGATCGTGGGCAGCGATGGCCTGGATGGGGCGGAGGGAGGCGGCGGAGCGGTTCCACGAACTGTTGTTCTGGATCCAATCTGCTGCTGGTGAGTCCAGGTGTTAGTGACTCGCCCAAGCCCATCGTCTGCCGCCCTAACTGGGGACCTTCGGGTGCTCCGAACGGGGTATATCGGACGCCTTGCTTACAGGTTCCCGAGGCGGTCGGTGCATCTGGTGCTCCCGATGCACCGGTTAGCGGAGGGGGGCTTCTCTTTCGAGGGGCCCCTACCCGGAGGTGTTTGTTCTCTGGGATCAGAGCTGCCGGCGGGATGGGGGCATATGTATGGGGGTAAAAAAAAAAACATTTGCCATGGTCATTAGATTAAAGTTCACAATATTGACTAAAAAGAAGACAACTACCTTATTCTTATCAGGAGGATAGGCTTCACGAATAAAATCGTAATGCCTTTTACCTGATGATACTTCGTATTGTAACTTCTGTACTATGGAATTTCGCAAAGTAACGCCTTCTTCTAAAATCATATAGACTTCTATAATCATATAGATCATATAGATAATTTTCTGATGATAATTCGGCTAAAGGTCGAACATTAAAATTATCTGATCGAAAGTGTGCAGTGTTACTGCATTTAATGATTTCGGCATTTATAAATTATCAAAATCAATAGGACATTACATAGAATTTCTTTAATCGCGGAGGTTACTTACTATCTCATTTTTGATATTTAAATGATCTAATCTTGTGTATAATGTCTGAATTTTGGAAACGGCTCCAACGATTTTCATGAAATTAAATTTCAAAATACAAACGGCGGAAGTATGCATCTCTCATCGAGATTTATATATTGTGCCGTTTGCAGTTGAGACCCTAGGGCCATGGAGTCAAAGTGCATTTTTTTTAATCTATTTTAACACCTCGATTAATTGCTTCTTCAGGTGACAAGAGGGCTTGCTCCTTTTTTGCACAAAGAATCAGCATAGCGATCCTGCGCGGAAGCGTTGCCAGCATTCTTGGTACCATTCCACGTGTGATGATTTGTATATAACTAATTTAAGATAGATATAACTTGTAAATTTTTGCTGTAAATAAAAAAATTCTTACATGCAACAACTCAATATCTTCAATAAGTGCACTTGGAACGTTTTCTTTGGATAATTGATCTAGCGATGGCCCTCTGTACGTCGCACCCCAAGTATCAGCCGCCATTACTTGCCAAGAACTGCAATTCCCGCATTTACTCTTAAGAGTTATATATTGCTATAAAAGGATAAATTGAAACATAAGGGCAATACATATTTCATTTTACTACATTTTAATATTTAAATGAATTAATCTTGTATAATATATATTTTCGGAATCTCGGAATCAGCTCCAACGATTTTCCTGAAATTCACCAAGTAAGGGGGTTTGGGGAAGAATAAACAATCTAGCTAGGTTTTAAGTAAAAAAAATTCGTTTTATCCCTGTTTTTGGGCATTAAAAAATACTAAAATTTATATAGAATATAAAACACTGTTTTTGCTATAAACTGCCAAGTCAGCGTAGCTTATTCGGCGAACGGGATGTCTCGAGAAATGTATATACCGAGAATCGATACCCAACCACCTAATTATTTTTTTCTTTTTTTTAGTTTCTTTTTTTTAATTTTGTAAAAAATTAACCAGGTAGTATATATATATAGTATAATATATTTCTAACCTGCATATGTTTCAATAATGTATCTCTACGCTGCAATTTAGTCGGCCTTATGGCTTCCCATTCCTCGTCGGATACTTGTGACGCTATATCGAATTCATCTTGAACTGCAGCATCCAATGCGGAGATGAAAGCGTCCATGAGTTCTTGGGCATAGCACTGTAGTCCGTTCTATAAGCACAATGTATATTGAATGAAAGTTTGATAGCCTAGAGGTAACATCATGCGACTCTTTCGAGATCACGGGTTCAACCGGGGCAACCAATGAGTTTTTCTATTAAAACTTATTTGTCTAATTGATGATTGCAATTTATTACACTTTTTTGGCAAAGGAAAACATCGTGAGGAAACTTGCAAATCTCTAGAGAATTCTAGGGATATGTGTCTACCGATCCGCATTGGAGCAGCATAGTAGGTCTTAGCACCAATCCCAAAATATGGTATATACATTATACTATATTTTACCATATACTCCTATTTATTATACCATATTTTAATGCCCAAAAACAGGGATAAAACGAGATTTTTTTAAATAAACCTAGCTACATCGAGTTTTCTTCCCCAAAACCTTCTACATACTGAATTTCAGGAAAATCGTTGGAGCCGTTTCCAAGATTCAAAAGATATATTTATATATACATACAAGATTTACTCATTTAAATATTAAAGATTACTGAGATTAAGCGAACAATCTATGTAAATTAAAAGTTCCTGGTTGACTGTAATTTTTTACAAAATAAAAAAAGAAACTTAAAAAAAGAAAAATAATTAGGTAGCGAGGGATCGATCCTAAGTATTTACATTTTCTCATTTACATGCCCGTTCCCCAAATAAACTACGCTGACTTGACAGTTTATGGCATATATAGTGTTTTATATTCAATATAAATTTTAGTATTTTTTAATGTCCAAAAACAGGGATATATATATACATACAAGATTAACTCATTTAAATATTAAAGAAGTGATATCATCACCTTACACTCGTCATCGTCATCAGTAACATTGAAGGCGTAAGCGATATTTTCGCCTTCATACAAGTCGTTGATCACGTTCGATATATTCCCCGTGCGGCTATTCGTGTCCGATATGACGTATAGCCACTGGGCCTGAGTGTGCGACATGAGTAAATCTCTGGCTATCTGCGCTACCGTACTCAGCACGTCCGTTGTTACTATTGCTATGAAATTCTCACCTAAAATATAATAACCCATTGTTAGAAATTAAGTCTAAATTCAGTTTAAAACGAATAATAAAAAATAACCACCACCACCAACACTTTTCACTACAAAATCCAACAACAGAATGATTCTACCACCAGTTCGGAACAATAATCCACTTCAAAAGAACTGGCAAGAAAGTCAGTGGTCGCTCCCATCACGAATAGCAATTACTTGAGGTTAGATTATAATAACATGAAATACAAAAGAGGTCACCCAAACACTTCTACCTCCTACGAATGCCGCACGCAAAAAAAGGCGAATGTTTTTTTTTCGGACACTGACTAAGGCTGTTAGCCCTGAAGGCTTTGACAGAGTCACCGCGAGGGTGAGCGAGCGCAGAAGCATCGCCTGGGTTGAGATACTAAGAGTGAATGACGTCAGTCGTTGTCTTATATAGGCTGTCACAGGCTAGAGATCTGGATTTCTAACACCACATTATATATTGTCTTGAATAAATCTTCTATGCAGCAATCTACTATTCTCCATGTCTACATCTCCGTCCAATCTACGATCGTTTCGCCCTTAGCCGAAGTATCATCAGGATAGGCTCAGCAACATAATCGCCGTAGTGAGTGTGTGTAATGCTTGTGTGTTGTTTGTGGTAGCGTTCTGTAATACGTGTGGTAACTGGTCCTACCTGTGTAAACGTTGTATGCTTCCTACAGTTAGCATTACATAAATTCTCTTAGCAAACGCGGATTATATCAAAAAAGTTCATCATAATTTCTGTACTATGAAATTCTGCAAATCAACGCCTGCTTCTATAAATTATTCAAGGTCAGTTTACTTTAAAATACCGTTTTAAATAAAAAATAACTATTTCACATTAATGCAGATTATCATAGGAAATTAGTTTTAAAGAACAGAATGTTGCCATTATTGGGCCATTTCCAGGACTGTTTCAACGAATGTATCCTATGAAATTCTCACCAATATATTTTACAGGTAGGTTAGACAACACTTTGTGGACTTCTTTTCGTCTTAAATACTCGTTGACCTCGTGCTTCATCTTGAAGACGGTCACGGATACAGGAGACATGGCATCGTCGTCTATCTGAGACGTCAAAGCTGCCACGACACGGGACACCATGTCACGGTCTAAAATATTAATTGTAAAATTGATCCAGTCTTATAGCAAAAACTCGAACCCCAGTACTGACAACTTGAAATCATTATAAATAAATCCGTAGAACCAATTTCGGAATCTCGGAAACGGCTCCAACGATTTTCCTTAAATTCAGCATGTAGGGGTTTTGGGAGAGAAAAATCGATCTAGCTAGGTTTTATTTTTTGTTAATTCATTTTATCCCTGTTATTGGGCATTAAAAAAAATTTATATTGAATTGAATTTGTGCCATTAACCGTCAAGTCAGCGTAGCTTATTCGGGGAACGGTGGTTTCGAGAAATGAAAATACCTAGTATCGAGCCCCACCTACCCTGTTTTTTTATTTTTGAAGTTTATTTTTTTTTATTTTGTAAAAAATTACCGAGCAAGGCTTGGTCACCCAGATATTATCTATTAAGTGCAATAAAGTTATTCTTCGTCTTCACTTCCGTCTGTAGTACTTACTTAATGTATCATCGTGTAGTATTATTGCAGATTTCCAATCAAAAGCCTTGCGAGTTCTAAAATCGAGCAGCAACTGTGGCAACTCTTGGCCTGCTTCCGCGAATGTCACCGTTATTGCAGAGTTCATCGGGAGACGCGGACAGTCCACTTCAGTTAACGCAAATAGTAGAAGCTGTTCTTCTTGAGTACGGGAAAACAGTGACCAGGTATCCTCGCAAGATGCCACACTAAAAACTGCAAGATAACCTGAAAAAGATTGAAATCCATGGCAAGAATATTAAATCCAAGGTACTTTTTGGAGAGTGTAAAACATTTCCGTAAATAACATAACACTTATTCAACATTCATTCTCTAGCCGTTGTCCCACTCTAAGTAGGGTCGGCAAAATATGTTGGAAACATGTTGTCACATGATTTGGCTACGTATTATGACCGGCCTCCTGCCTGCCGTCAAGTTAGCTTAGTTGCCTTTTACGACACCTCTGTAGGAAATAAAAGTGGTCTATTCTACTCAGCCAGACACGACACGGCGGATCAACTTACCCTAGTCGCCTTTTACGACACCGCGGTAAGAAAGAGGGTGGTTTATTCTATTCAACCGGATACCGTAGATTTTCTTGATAGGACAATATATTAAAATAAACGCAGTACATACCCCTTTTGAGACTTATCGCTGTCCAAGAAAAATAATGGACATTTACTCCACCATGTTTAAGATGAACACGCGCCAACTCCTTCATATAATCTTTTAGCTCATCCAGGAACGTCTGGTGATGTTCAGCTAAGAACTGCCGATCTAACACTACAGCTGTATCAACACAAAATCATATTAAGTTGCATAATTTAGCTCTAGTGATTCTCGATTTCTTTAAGTAATAAGTGACCCAATGGAGTCTAAAGGTCTTATCTCTTCACGTAGAGAAGGGTTTAGCTATTTTATTTTATTACGGATAGTCGCTCAGTAGAATAGACAACCCTCTTTTCTTACCGAATTGTAAAAGGCGACTAAGGCAAGTTAACCTCCTGTGTGGTATGCGGTTTAGTAGAATAGACCGCCCTCTTTCTTACCGAGGTGTCGTAAAATACGACAGAGGTAAGTTGACATCAAGCAGGCGGTCGGTCGTAAAAACGCAGCCAAATCATGTGACAGCATGTTTATAATATGTTGTGCCGACCCCACTTAGAGTGGGATAAGGGCAGGAAGATGATGATTTTATTACCGTTAGTCAATTTAGATATATCCCGGAAATTATCTAGCCATATTGTAAGTTTCATTGGGAAATTTTCCTGTGTTGTAAAGCGCCTGATGATTTGTTACTATTAATTAAGCACAGAAGTTCTTACAGTAAATACCAATGGAATATTCACAAACTTAACTTTTAGGCAATCTCACCTATTCTCATCATCATCCTCCTGCCTCTCTAAGTGGGGTCGGCACAACATGTTGTAACATGATTTAGCTACGCATTTTACGACCGGCCGCCTGCCTGACACCTTACCTTAGTCGTATTTTACGACTCCTCGGTATGAAATAGGGTGGTCTATTTTACTCAACCGGATACCATACGATGGGTCAACTTACCTTAAGTCGCTTTTTACGACACCTCGGTAAGAAATGAGGTTGGTCTATTCTACTCAGTCGGATACCACACGGCGGAGCTATCCTATGCTTGAAAATATGATCTAAAAAATGTCCGTTCCTAAAATTGACATCTCCTAAAAATAAATAAAAATGCTTAAATGTTTAATGTGATTTACAACAGCTCACCAATAGAAGCATTCGCTGTAATTAACGATGGAAAATCCTCCGTTTTCCCATACCCGAATAAACCAAAAATCAATAACACACATATTTTCATTTTCCTGAACAAAAACTCCAAACCCTTTGCTCTCTTTGTATGAAGTGGCAGTCATAATTGGGGTATATCCATTTCTGAACTAATATATTTATGATTTCATTTAATTATAATTAATAAAGGCCCAGGTGTTCCATGTTAACATTTCATGTGGACGCAGCACACGTGAATGGCAACGGCGAGTTTTCGTAGTTTTTAAAGAACGATTTATACAGGCTGTGCCTAAATACTGTGTGCGACTCTAGTTTGACTAATGTGTTACAACATGTTTTTAATACAACCTCCTTCATAGAGTTGGTCATTAATATGAAAAAACATTGTGGCCGTCATTATGTGTCATTGAGTTGTTGAAAGAGAGTAAATGGCTCGACTTTGGGAAATTGCTTTTTATTTATAGAATAATCATAAAGGATAAATATCGTTTGCTTTTATAATTGTATTTTATTCTATTCATAAAGTTATCTTAAATATTTAAATGAGTTAATTTTTCTCCTTCTGATATTCATCATTCTCCCCTCCTGCTTTTTATGTCACAACTGTTATAGCACAATATGTTACAAACATGTTGTCACATGATTTGGCTAAGTATTTTACGACCGGCCGCCTGGCTGACTTCAACTTACCTATGTCGTATTCTATGACACCTCGGTAAGAAAGAGGGTGGTGTATTCTACTAAACCGAATACCACACGGTGGGTCAACTTACCTTAGTCGTCTTTTACGACACCTCGGTAAGAAATGAGGTTGGTGTATTCTACTCAGTCGGATACCACACGGTGGGTCGACTTACATTAGTCGCCTTTTACGACACCTAGATAAAAAATGAGGGTGGTACTATTCTATTCAGCCAGATACTATACGGCGTAAGAGTTAAATACGTTATTGAACATAATAAAATAATGTTCAAGAAATTAAACATCCTGTGTAACAGGAGCTGTCAGTAAAAGGTCAGGCGCATAAAAAATTCAAATGTAACAGTTACTAAAGACCCAGATTCGACTGCCTTTGATTACAAGTCTTAATTTGCCCGGCACCTGAAATATTTATCGGTAAAGGCAGGAACGCGCGATTCGTAGGCGAAGAATAAAGAGATGATACAAACAGCTAATAATAATAGCAATCTTATTTATATCTTTAATATTTAAATGAGTTAATCGTGTATGTATATATTTTCAAAATCTCGGAAACGGCTCCAAAGATTTTTCTGAAATTCAGCATGCAGCAGTATTTAGACGAGAAAAATCGATCGTTAACTATTAAGTTTTATTTAAGAAGTAATCGTTTTTATCTCTGTTTTTGGGCATTAAAAGAATATTAAAATTTACACTGAATATATAAAACCCTATTTTTGCCATAAATAGTCAAGTTAGCGTAGCTTATTCGGGGAACTGGTGGTCGCGAGAAATGAAAATACCTAGGATTGAGCCCCACCTGCCCTTTTTACTTTCTGCCTTGCACTTATTGTTTTTTTTTTAAGTTCCTTTTTTATTTTGTAAAAAATTACCAAACAAGGCTCGGTCCACCAGGTACTATACATCTAACAGAGGAAGTATGTGTGTCCTTACAGACGTAATGTCTTAACCGATTTTGATGAAATGTGCACACATTCTGTCAATTGACTCAGCGGATAGTCCTGTTTAGATTGGTGGCGATCTAAGCATTTTTTTAACTGTCAATGACAGTTTTAGGTCGAGGATGCTGTGTTGTATCCAGCTGAGTAGAATAGACCACCCTTATTTCTTACCGAGATGTCGTAATATATAAGTAAGTGTAAAAGGTAAGTCAGGTAAGGTACCTCAAGCCGGCTGGTCGTAAAATACGTAGCCTAATTATGTGACATGTTAAAACATGTTGTGCCGGCACCACTTCGAATGATATAAGGTCAGGTGGATGAAGACAGTACAGAGGAAATAAACACTGGGAGCTCTTTTATACCGCTGTTCATTTATATATTTCAATAATATTTAAACCCGAAAAATTAGGCACTTTACTGGCGCTGAAACCATATTTATTTTGCTTACATACTTCTAAAGCAATATGTGTTATGTATTACGGTTCCATAGGACATAAGAGAATTAGGTGTTTTCAAATTATTAGTTTCATAGTGTATTTATTTTAAATACACTTTTCGTGCATTATAAAAAAATTATCGATGTCTATATACGACAAAGTAGAATCCAATATATGCCGCAAGCATATCCTGCATCTTTCATAAACACATACATCATCAATAGGTTTTAGTATAGGTGTCTATTATAAAATCCACATTCAATTCTACCTATGCCTTATAGCAGTCTTAAGTTACTATTAAAAAGATGCGTATATAGAAAGTTTATTACATACGTCCAGGATTATTTATATGAATAAAATGAGTTTATATAATTATATTTCGAACTCTCACAAGACGTTATAAAACTACTTAAAAGGACTATAGGCACTATACTGAAATAATATAAGCGTGTAAATTTAAAGTGTAAACCAAAATTTCTTGCAGACTTTTCGAGAAGAGCGATTTTTGGAACCAGCAATATTGTGGTTTATTAAGTGTATTTGAAATATGAATCCATGTTCATATTTTTCAATCTGTTTGTCTGTTTCTAGGAAGTTAGTTTTCAGGACCTAAAAAAATATAAAATAAATATAAATCTTTACATTATATAAGTTTATTTGTCGTTAATTATATTTAAGCTCTATCGGTAATACCTTTATATAAGTTAGTCGTTAAAAAATTCTTAATTTATTAAATTATTTTTTATGTAATAATAAAGGTAGGTTGTTTTAAGAAAATTTTTATTATATTAACAGCTTTTAACAGCTTTAAGCAACAGGACCGGATTCCGTTCAAAATTCGTAGTCTGTATTCTGTAACATAGACTACTAACTCTTTGCTGCTGTCTAAAATAGTCGGTATTTCTGTATTTACAAATAAAAATATCAAAGTCGAAAAGATTTTATTTAGAACAAAGATTACAGTGTTCATAAGGAAAAATTAGAATGACACCACCCAAATTTAATAAATGTTTTATAACAGTGGGTACTACAAGATTCGATCTCCTTTGCCAATATATTCAAACACCTGCAATTCTTCATGCTTTAAAAAAACTTGGATGTAAAACAATAACCTTTCAAATAGGTAACAGTGACTGTGAACCGGGTTTATATGAAAAAGAAGGTATTAAAATGGAGTTGTACAGATTCAAGGATTCTCTTAAGGAGGATATAGAAAACGCTGATATAGTAATAAGTCATGCAGGTGCTGGCAGCTGTTTGGAAGCACTAGATGCTAACAAGCCTCTACTAGTTGTAATAAATGAGGAACTGATGGACAATCACCAATTAGAACTGGCAGATCAGTTACAAGTGGATGGTCATCTTTATTATTGCACTTGTGAGACATTGGAGACTACATTACTAACTGTTGATTTTAGTTGGTTGTCTCCATTGCCCAAACCAACTCCAAATGCATTTGTTAAATATTTAGATAGTGTTTTTACTGTGACAAATCATTGTAATTAAGTAATACTATAATTAAATATTGTTTTCATCATCCTCCTGCCCGTATCTCACTCTAAGTGGGGTCAAAATACTTTCTGTATTTATTTGTTTCTAAATCTTCATTGTCACTAAATTTAATTTCACATCTTAACAAAACTCATTGATTCAAATGATTTATGTTCTTTGAAGGTGTTGGAAATGCTATAGTTTAATTAACTTTGTTGAGTTAAAGGAGTGAATGAAGTAAAAAGTAATAAGTGTTCAGTGATGAAGTATTTGAAATTGTTTTGAAATGTAAAATTTATTTATTTGCTGCAATGCATATATATTTCTCTATCCTGATTTTTTTTATGTTTATTATGTATTATTTATTATGTATACAGACATACTGTAAATAAAATAATATCATATAAAAAACCTCCCACCAGACATATCTGTCTGGTCATGATAAACTCAAAAAGTACAGAAAAGATTTTCATGTAATTTTCGGTGAGATTCATAAGAAACAATTTTCAAAGGAAAGTCTAATCTCAATTGAAGTATAACATCATCTTCCTGCCCTTAGCCCACTCTAAGTAGGTTCGGCACAACATGTTATACACATGCTGTCACATGATTTGGTTGCATTTTTACGACCGGCCGCCTGCCTGACGTCAACTTACCTTAGTCGTATTTTAACGACAAATCGCTAAGAAAGAGGGTGGTCTATTTTACTAAGCCGGATACCACACGGTGGGTCAAGTTACCTTAGTCGCCTTTTACGACAGCTCGGTAGGTAATGAGGTTGGTCAACTCTACTCAGCCGGATACCATACGGCGGGACGACTTACCTTAGTCGCCTTTTACGACACCTCAGTAAGAATAGAGGGTGGTACTATTCTATTCAGCCGGATAATTACTTACTGCTATTTAAATATTAATTTTAAAATAATAATTAATTAATTTTAAATTAAAATCAATATCAGTTATTTTTATCATGCTTAGAATTTTGATACCATTCATAGTGTAATTTAAATACCTTAGAAGTTGTTACATAAATGTTAAAATTAATCTGTGCTAAAATAATAGGAGAGGGGAAGTCTAAAAAAGACTGAGCTACAGCAATGTGTAGCCAGGTCTACTCATATACATATAACCCAATTGGAAGAATATAGTCACATGTCCAATACAATATAAACATAGAAAATGTGACTTTATTCTTCGAATAGGGTGTATATGATTTATGTAAAATTAAATATAATAAAAAGTAAATTATTAAATTGTAACTATAATTATAGTAAAATATTCCATGTTGTCTTATAATTTCTGTTATTAAATTTATTATAACTATATTGTTAAATTCCAATTTCAAAGTTTTATATTTGTGTAGTAAATATTTATTTTTCTATTGTTAATTATTTTTACTACTGTTAAGAGAGAAAACATAATTATAGGATAGTTATCTTAAAAATTGTTATATTTATTGTTAAACATGAATAACCTATTAAACAGTTTGATATCCACAAAATTTTCAAATGCTTAGCCCTTTCCAATAATTGGAAATTAAAAAATGTTTTATTCCTGTTTATAGGCACTGATAAACTGCTATAATATTAATTGAAAATATAGGCTAAATAAACTATCATTTGTAGAGTTGTAATAAGTCATTTGGGTTCCTGGTATCTTATATTTTTTATTGTTTTCCATATTGCATCATTTTTTATGCCTTCTAAAAAAATACTGAGCAAAACTCCGGTCATCCTGGTACTATTATTAAAATAACTAAATTACGATGTAACAATCAAGTGTTAAAAAAACAATACAACTATTTCAAAAGTTTATTGAAAAATGTAAATCACAACAAAACTATCTTTCAAATAAAAAATTTGTATGTTACTTTTGGATAATAGATCAAATATAAATAGAAAAATTTAATAATACTATATTTTACACTTTTACGTTAAACTAATTTTTTCGCCTCAAAGAAGCTCTTCAGATGTCTCATCTGCCAGTAGCCAATAGCCACAAGGACTCCAGTCTGAAGTAAACTCCACCAAAGGACTCTCTGGTTGGTGCTTTCTGAGGTCTGCCTGAATCTTTCTTCACGATGCTGAAATTAAACAACAATTTACACTAAATAAGTAAGTAGCGCCTGTTACTCTCCCACTGCTGAGAATAGGCCTCTTCTCTCCGTTTTTGGGGAGAAGGATTGAAGCCAAGACCTACCATGCTGCTCCAATGCGGATTGGTTGGTTACACATATCTCCAGAATTCTCTAGAGATATGCAGGTTTCCTCACCATGTTTTCCTTGACTGAAAAGGGTGTGATAAATTGCAATTATCAATGAAACACATAAGTTTTAACAGAAAAACTCATTAGTGTCTGCCCGGGTTTGAACCCAGACCCAAACTCGTTAGAGTCACATGGTTCACTGCTGGGCTACCACAGCTTATTTACACAAACAATATGCAATTTGGAGAAAGCAGTCAAGATCATACAGGATCAGGAAATCCATTTATAATTTTAACATAGATGTAATAATCTTAATGAAATGCTTTAGTTTCATTTACATGTAGTATGTTCTCACTAATATAATCTTTTTCTTTAAACATTATTTTTTCTCTAGATTCATGCTGCTATCTATGCTGCCTGATTAGTAAAGAAAAAGAAAATAATTCCAACATTGAAATGGATCTCTCTATTGTTGTGTGGTAAATTATATGGTAAATTTATTGAGTTAGGCATTACTTTGCAGAGATCTAATACTAAATTTATTTTGCTATAATCTGTGACAAAGATTTATAGCAGATTACAGCAAAATAGTTTTGTTAGTTTTAAAAAAGTTGCATCATATTTACTCTCTGATAGCTCTGCTCCTTGGTAATCTGATGAACCTGATCCAATAACTGTCTAATCCTTAACTGCAGCTCGCTAAGTTTATCTTTTTGTGCCACATTAGCATAGTCCACTGCATGTTCACCAACTTGAATGTCCAAATGAACCTGTAAAAATTATATTTGAAATTTGTTTTTAAATAAATCTTTTGGGCATTTGAGAGCATATTAATGAAGAAATCAATTAAAACTGGTTTTCCATTACATTGACTCATAAGTTAAACAAAACAACCTGTTCAGATTGGGTATTTTTTCCTAGATAAAATTATGTTAAAAATTCTGTAGAGAATTTCTAACAGACCTCTATATACAAATAAAAATTACCACAAACTAATTAATTCTTATAATGTAAAACTTTAAATGATAAGACATTAACATACAACACATTTACTATTTTGATGATAAGGCTACATTTATACTTCGGTATGTTGTCCTAATTTAATTGATAATGTCTATTGTTTTTTCTTATCTATTTGGTGTGCAATAAAGAGTTACACTATTTTTTTTCAGTCCCTGTGCGATCAGTACTGGACGCAGATTGTCTATGGATTTTTGGTATCACAAAATACACAAGTTTAATTTTCAAACATCTGAATACTAACAGTATGTTTTCAGAAAAAAAACATGTGCTACATAATAAAAATAGATAATTGATTATCTAAATGACACATTTAATATCTTACAAAGAAAATTTAATATTCACTGTTTGTACAGGTGAGGCCATATTTCAAATAATCTTACAAGTGCTATTCATCAAATAATTGTAATTTTAAATGAAAATTATATTAATAATTTTAATCATGACTTTATATTTATCAGATTTCTATACAGCAATAATGATGTCAGGGAATTTAAGGAACATCTCATATTAAACTGCACTTATGCTAAGCAATATCTCACATGATTAAAATCATTCAATTCATTACACTTAGTATTGCTAGTGGTTGGTATATATGTGTCTTATAATATCCCAATCAATGATTCTATTACAAATAGGATTTGGAGTAGGAGGAGGAGTATTTAGGAACCCTTGTTGGATCATAACTGCATACCTTAGCATGCATATTAAATAATTGATTTTTGTATAACTTTTGTTTTTTTTCCCATAAATATGTAACTAAATTATTTTTTTGTTACAAAAACTACATTACTCTGTTAACTTACTCTTAACTGTGATCCACTGAACCACGAAGTAGTATTTGAGTACATACAAAGAACATGTTCACCAGGCGTAGCTGAAGTAAACGAGATCATTCCCTCGGAAGAATATACCCGTGATAGTACTATACGGTCGTTTGGATCACGAACTTCCACGTGCATACCAATACCTGCTGAGGACGGCATAAATCCACCAGATCTAGGGTCGAACAGCTCAACTTTGTAATTTACTGGAAAGATTATACAGTATTAATGAGGATTTATGTGGATCAAAGGATTTTTAACCAGTTTTTGTATCGTAAAAATGGAAAATTTGTTACCGATCACAGTAGTGTCATCAGGTATTTCCTCTATGAAACATTTCCTCTCTCCCTCTGCGATGTGAAAATATAAAGCAGAAGCTAAATCTAAAACTAAAGCTAGAGGTACTAGAGTGGATAAATTAATTAACAACATATTTCCCACTATAAAACAATCGGCACAAATCAAATTCAAAGGCAACTTGACATGACACACGTCATCGCAAAATAATTATCAGCTGAAAAAATCAACTGCTGCGTTCAAAAAACATTTATAAATAGCAATGAAAAAATTAATATTCAATAAAAAATATCAAGAAATATGCGTAATTTAAAATCACATATTTATTTAATATTTAGGTTCTGAACGGAAAAGATTCCAAAATAAAAATGACATAACAAAAAAAATGTTTAGGATTATTTAAGCTACATTTTAAACCCAAATATTTACTTTATTTTCTTTATTGTTATTTTATTATGTAAAGTGCATAAAAATCTGTTTCGAGTTTATCAAATAGACAGACAGATATTGAGGAATATTTTATGTAAAGTAGTAATTTTAATGTATATCCATTACAGCCTTTTAAGATTTTTTTCAATATTATATAAATATTTTTTTAGTTTTTCAAGTTAGTGATGAAACTGTATCGGTTTTTTTTATTACACAATACAAAATAGTTTATTTTTGTAGGTTGTTTGTGAGAGTAAGTATTTTTCACAGATTACTAGTAGAATATTAGTTATTTTTATTGATGACGTTCAGTGACGTTTTCTTACTGACATAAACATAACACATATTGTTACAGAAAGTATCAGAAAAGTAATTTTATCAATAAAAAAAAGAAGGAATTAGAAGATTGTAATATTATTTGAAATAATAGAATTATATTCTTTCAACTAATAGTTTTGTTTTGGAAACTATTTTTAAGTTAGGTTCTTATTGCATAAACATCTTACCATGGATCCATTTATCATCGCAGCTGTTATAAGTGCTATTATAATTATATTGTTATCAATTGCCTTTTTAAGGGTATCCCAAGTAAAACCACAAGGTGAGTATCTTTGTTCAATTTAAATCAAATGATATTTGAATACAGACTTTCGGGCTGTTCTTTATTTAAAAAATATAAACTTGTAGCTTGCATAAAATTGTAATTAAATGTTTTTGGATGGTACATAAAATTACTATGAGATCCCTCATAATATAAAAAAAAAAATTATGATATACTAAAATATTTTAAACTAGCATCAAGTATTTTAACTTTGATTTATTATTTTTTAATAGTACCGCTATTTAGAATAGTGTTTGACAATTTGTCTTATGATAACAAAACCAGATCCATTACTGAACAGGCTGGTTATGTTTTTCATTGTTATTATAAAATTTTCATCTGACATTATGTTAGGTTAAATTGTTATTATTTTTTTTAATATGGGATACTTACACAAACAGTTGTCAGTCTCTAAATTAAATATTTGTGTTACAGATGACAGAAAACTGGTAAATATATACTTATATTATTATTATTTTATTTTTTTAAATACATGTAACCACCCAGACTCGAAGAATCAATAAGTTGTTAGAAAATGTTAGCCTTCTGAGGGAATCCAACCCGCAACCCACATAGCTGAATGCCTGCCTTCTGCCAATTCACTGCCATCTGCCCCAATGTGCCGTAGTTGGTGATAATGTATGTTTATTTAATATAGAAGGTGCACGTCCAAGAGCAGTGGTGCAGAGAGATGGGGCTCCTGGAAGGGTACAAGCTGTTAGGAATCAAAGGGCACGGATGAGAGCTAATGGTAAGTTACTTTTATGTTATTTTTTTTATAGATTTTTGTCTGTGTCTTAAAAGGAACTAAGGTAAGTTTACCCAGCATGTGGTGTCCAGCTGAGTATATATATCATGCCAATTATAAGAGAAACAAAACAAAAACATAAACTAAAAAGTCTTCATTGGAAAGAAAAAACTTAAAGAACAAATAGAACACACATACAAGTTAAATTACATGTGAATTAATTTAAAAAAAAAAATATTAACTTACATAAACTTGCAGTGCAAACGGGCAGTGAAGAAACTCTTCATATGACACCTTAACTTATTTAATTTCATCATCATCATCATCTTCCTGCCCTTATCCCACAGAGTGGGATATGGTTGGCACATGTTATAAACATGTTGTCACATGATTTGGCTACGTATTCTACCACCGACCACCTGCCTGACTTTAACTAATCTTAGTCGTATTTTACGACCTCGATAAGAAAGAGGGTGGTCTATTTTACTTAACCTGATACCACGCGGTGAGTCAACTTACTTTAGTCGCCTTTTACGAAACCTCGGTAAGACATGAGGGTGGTCTATTCTACTCAGCCGGATACCACACGGCGGGTCGACTTACCTTAGTCGCCTTTTACGACACCTCGGTAAGAAAAGAGGGTGGTACTATTCTATTCAGCCGGATACCACACGGCGGACCTTAACTTATTTAATTTATATGCTGCTAATTCTGAAAATGTATCATAATTCGTAGCTGCAAGACATCAGGCTGCTGTCATAGAAGAAGAGCCTGGCATACCAGAGGAAGGTGAAGAAGATGGTATTCCTGAGGCTGAAAAGGTGGAATTTGACGACAAGATGGGAGCTAAGGTATACAGTGTTTTTTGTCAGATATAATATGAGTGTGTTATTTTAATATATTATTAGCAGTCGCCAGCAACTCTACCCACGTGGAAAGATTAAAATTGTGATATAGTATGATGATAACCATAAAAATGGTTAAAGTGGGTTAACCTTAAAAGCTAGACCTATGCTGTCGCGGACTTTTATAAAGAACTTTTCGTGGGGAACAATTTTGTGATACATGATTTTTGAATAATTTTCACCGTTTACTTTGCGCACGGAAGGAAGCTTTAAATTTTGCCGTTTTCGTAATATTTTTATTGCTTCACCTCTGCTATTCGTCTTAGCATGATATTAAAGATGCCTTCCTCGATAAATGGACTATCTAATACTCAAAGAATTTTTCAAATCGGTCCAGTAGTTCCTAATATTAGCGCGTTCAAACAAACAATCAAACAAACAAACTCTTCACCTTTATAATATATTAGTACAGATTAAAGGTCTTTTACTCTACATATTTATGCCATCCCTATTATATCCTAAAACTTAACTAATCAAACTACTCTAAAAAGCTTATCAAGAAGATTTTGAATCTTGATGTTTAAGACCATCTCAAGTTAGTATACAACTAATCAATTCATATTTTTTTTAGAAACGCGCTAAGATGGAAGCTAAACTAGAAAAAAAGAAAGCAAGAGAAGCAGAAGAACAAATGCGAGAGTTGAAGAAGAAGCGGGATGAAGAGATAGAAGAAGAGAAAAAGAAAGTAGAGGAAAAACGAGAGGTAAGTTACAGTAATAATGAAAAGTGAATCCAATTACATATTTCTATCTCTTTCTCATGTTTGTTATTTAAATTGATAGTCTT
Organism: Morpho achilles; assembly: GCA_947086495.1. Classification (NCBI taxonomy): domain Eukaryota; kingdom Metazoa; phylum Arthropoda; class Insecta; order Lepidoptera; family Nymphalidae; genus Morpho; species Morpho achilles. The sequence goes on along the minus strand of CAMTZB010000014.1, from coordinate 15,193,766 downwards.
ATTATAAAACCTTATTAAAAAAATGTATAGTTGTAATTTAATTCTTATCTTTTCCTTGTAGCCCCTGAGCAATATGTCATACTAAAAAAAATAAATTTTTGGAATATACTTAAATATTGAATAGAATTGTTATGTTTGATAATCTCAAGCTGCTCCCAGATGTTCAATTCAAGCCGTTTGTTACATGTGCGCAAAACCTCGAAACTATGGTCATTAGAAACTTTATGACCTCTTTCTAACAAATATTTGGCGAAATGTAACTTTGCGGTTTATTATTCCTGAAAGCGGCAATATGTTCTTTATACCGGTTTCAAAATTACGACCAGTCTGTCACATGTGGGGGACCCACTGGTCGTAATTTTGAAAGCTTCGTAATTTTGAAGCTTGTTTGAGTATTGCTTCGCTTTGCGATTTTGTCGTGGAGCCTCTCCCCTGATGATGCTTCGGTTGCGGGGCGAAACGATTATTCAGTTTGTGATAGCAAACGTGTGTAGTGCTTGTGTATTGTGGTGGCGGTGGTGGTAGAGGTGCATTGTGCATGTGTTTTTACGAATCATGCATGTATCAGATATGAACACCGATTGTCCACTCTATATTTAGCATTATATATATTTTCTATTTTACTTCATCTTGGATTGAAGCAAAACAATTTGATTATTACTTTTGTATTATGGATCTCCGCAGAGTAACGCCTACTTCTATAAATTTAATTCCAGGAAGAAGAGAAAAAGTCAGAAGAAGCTGCGCGCAAAGCAGAAGAAGAACGGAAGAAGCGCGAGCAAGAAGAATACGAGGCCATGAAAGCGGCGTTCAGTGTAGAGGGCGAGGGTTTTGATGAGGAGCAGAGTGGAGACCAGGAGAATCTACTTAAACAGTTCATTGATTATATTCAGGTATTTTGTAGTCCAGAGGTGAGCAACCTTTTTAATCAAACAATTTTTAATAATATACAAATCTGTTTTAAATATGAGAATAAAAAATATAAGATTTCACTTTAGTACATATTATTATTATAATTTTTTTTATAACTATATTAATGGGAGAACGTGTGACCCATCAGTAGGACACGGCGTTCCACTGAACAGCGAAGTGTGACCCACCGGAAGGTCACACCGCCACACGCAGTCAAGTGTGACCCACCGGTAGGTCACGCCGCCTACTGAACTTGCGTGTGGGACCTACCAGTGGGTCACACCGACCCACAGAACTTACATGTGTGACCTACCGGTGGTTCACATCGCCCAACGGAACAGTCAAGTGTGACCCACCGGTAGGTCACGCCGCCAACTGAACTTACGTGTGGGACCTACCGGTGGGTCACACCGACTCACAGAACTTACATGTGTGACCTACCGGTGGTTCACATCGCCCAACGGAACAGTAAAGTGTGACCTACCGGTAGGTCACGCCGCCAACTGAACTTAGGTGTGGGACCTACCGGTGGGTCACACCGACCCACAGAACTTACACATGTGACCTACTGGAGGATCACACCGCCCCACAGAATAGTAAAGTGTGACCCACCAGTAGGTCACTACAGCGTGAATGTGTTAATTATTATATGTTTATGTAAAAAAAAGTATTCAAAATTAAACAAATATACTTATTTTTGCAGACGCAAAAAGTGGTTCTACTGGAAGATTTAGCAGCTCAATTCAAAATGAAAACTCAGGCTGCAATAGAAAGGATAACGGACTTACAAACGGCCGGAGAGCTAACAGGAGTCATAGACGATAGAGGAAAGTTCATTTATATATCGCAAAAGGAACTAGAGGATGTTGCTAAGTTCATTAAGCAACGGGGCCGAGTGTCTATATCCGAACTGGCTGAGAGCAGTAACGACTTGATAAATCTTAATCCTGTATCAGTAGCTTAATATAAGTAAACAAATGGTTCCTTAAATTTCGTTCGCGACAACTTATGCGTTTAAGTACCCCCAATTTTTCAATATCATCATCATCCTCTTACCCTTTTCCCACTCTAAGTGGGGTCGAAACAACATATTGTCACATGATTTGGCTGCGTATTTTACGCAACGCAACATTAGTCGCCTTTTACACCTGGGTAAGGAATGAGGATGGCCTATTATACTCAAACGGATACCGCACGGCGGGTCGACTTCCCTTAGTCGCTTTTTATGACACCTTGGTAAGAAATGAGGGTGTTCTATTCTACTTAGCCGGATACCACACGGCTAACAAATAAATAAATAAATATATGGGACAAAGCCAAATCTCAATTAAATTATATTTATTTTGGTAGAAATTACATTTTTTAAATGATATTTAAGAAGATTGAATTATGTTAAAGTTATGTATTATGTACAAATGATAACTTTAAGCAAAATCTCATATAAGGTCGTTACAAAACTCACATCACCTTTTTATTTCATAGAAAAGTATAACAAGTACGAACAATCAAAAATATATATATTTTGTTTCACTATGTACGAAAAATTAAAAAATAAGAGTATGCTTTGTAAAAAAAAATATCGCTGTTATAAGAAATATTTTCTGTGTATATATTATAAGAGGTTACATTTATCATAAATTTTTATAAAACTTTAAGAGTAGTTTTTATTATATTGTCACATTTCACCTTAGAAATATGAACCCTTACACCGCAGTTTCCCATAAAACATCAGCTTAACCTAATCAGCTCTTAATGGTGAACGAATTAGTTGTAATAAAACATCCCATCCAGAGAATAAAATTACATTTCCTCTGTTACATGTGATATGTAACTTTATTTGTATCAGGCGATATATCCCTATAGAATTTTGAATGTTACTGTCTATGATTTTCAGTTTAAATTTGACTTTTCACAGCCTCAGCTGACAATAGTCATCAATTTCTTTTCCTTATGGTGTAGAAAAGCAAGTGGCAAACATACATAAAGGATAAAGGCTGTCTTTGTCCTTGAAGGAATTGTATTTTAAATCCACAACTCTAATGTGGGTAAGCAGAATATAAAATTTATGTTTTTGTACACCAGTCAAGTCAATATTGTTTAGTCACTACTTTTAGGGATCATCAGAAAATTACATATTGCCCCAACCTGAAGCGCATAGTTTCATGTTCTTTGTATAAGATATAGATGTAAATTTACTCTTTGGATAGGGAGATATAATTCATTTTATGATAGTATGTGTTGTATCAAAAAGAAATAAATAAAGTTGAGCTTTTCAAAACAAAAATTTATTAAATCAAAAATTAATCACTTAACTCATATCCAAATATATCTCTACCCTTTTCCAGGAGTAACAAAGAAGATTCTTTTATTCTGTCCAACACTTCCAATAGTTTATTTTTAGTGAAAACTTTATATAGGCTACGATTTTCACCAGCGATCAAATCGCTTAACTTAACAGCTTCCTTATGATTATCAATGTCATCATTGCTCTGCAAGATTTTTAATATTAAAATCGTAACTTCAGGAATGCAGAGACGACGCAATGTATCTAATTGTTTTGCTCGCTCTTCTTTTTCTTTTTGAGTAAAGTTATTAGATGATGTACTATCATTTTCATCCTGGAGCCAACCACCTGGGAATAGCAGTATGTTATAAAGAAGATTTTTGGTGTGACGTGACTGATGAAGTGTTGTATTCTTCCATCTTGCTTTTTGCTGTTCAACTTGGGCACTCTTTTGTTCATGGTGAATTTTATCAGAAAAAGATGCACCTGGTGGTAACGGTTCAATATCCTTTGGCTGGGCACTAATGAAGTGTCTGTACCAAGTAGCGAATCCTTCTATACCCTCTAAATATGATTTCAGACACAAATGCTCCCTTAACTCTGAAGAGTTTGATGGTATTTTATTTATGTAGTCTGAAAACATTTGTTGTATACTACTTATACACAAAAGAGCAGCCTCAGTGTTGCTAATGAAAATAAATGTCCTTATCATTGCATTGCTTAACCAAAGTGCTTCCTCAAGCTGATTATCTATTAGTGACAACCATTCCAAAGATGAAATAACTTTTGTGATCAATGTTTTGTCCTTTTCAACTGTAGATGTTTGAGTAAGTGTTAAATCAACATTCCCATAACCCTGTTGTATATCAGTGATAGCTTGTTTTATGGAAACTCTTGCAGAAGCAGCAACATTTATACCAGCTCTGACACCAGCATTAACAACTTCCTGTCTATGTTCACTTTTTTGTATTTGACCCATTAAGTCTGCATACAAAGCAGTTTGTGTTTGAACAGGCACAGTTGAAGTATAAAAGGCTATAAGCTCTGGATATTCACAGGTACCTTCAACTAATCCATCAATGAGCTGACTTACATATTTCTCTAAAACCTTATCACCAATATCATGCTGAGGATCTTTACCCATCTTTCTCAATATGAGCACTAAATGCGCAAGAAATCTTATAAACCTCTCTTCTGAACTTTCAAGCCATTGCAAGGAATCATCCATAATGGTTCTGACATGGCCGAGCATGAGGTGGCGTTGACAGGATTGGTAATTGGACTCCACTTTTCCCTCCATCAAAGATTTGACAAGGCTGAAAATTTGCTGCAAATTTAGCTCGTCTACCTGAATTTCACTTTGCAACAATTCCAAAACATCTGAGGAAGTAGTACTGGCTTCGGCAGTAGCATGATGCTCTCTTAAAAACTTATCAACTCTTGCTTCAATCTGAACTCTCAAATGTGCCCATAACAAGTCCTCCCAATTGCCGTGGCATGCAGGTATAGTGCTCTGAAGGTGACCACATAAAATGCCAATAGTAGCTCTGTAATATATATTTTCTGCAACATTGTTTGCAATGTTCAAAGAGCACCATTTCCATAAATCTCTTGATATGTTTCCACAGACATGTAAAGTACCATTTTCATCTGTTTCGTAGTGAAGCAACTTCCAGCCTTGTAATACAGCACTTCGCCAAGCTTGTCCTGCACTTATACACAGAGAAACTGCCTCATTAAACTTACCACAGCGCACCTCTGTAAATATTCTCTTGCATAGATCATTGTCATCTTTCTTGTCATCAGAGTGAATTGTTTTATTTTGACGTTTTGGTGCATCAGGGTCCATGCAAGTGATCATGGCTTTATTTTTTTCCTTATTAAATAAACTTGATCCAATGAGTAACTCGTGTAATGTGTTAGCCCAATGTATATTATTACTTATTATTGGAGCATTAGTCTTAGTAGCTTGTTCTTGATAAGCAGCAGTCGATTCAAGCCAATCAACTAATAGCTGCAATAAACGTAATTCCGAATCAGTTTGAAATAAAGCATTTACTAAAGTTTGTTGTGACAATGTTGGTTCTAACACAATACTTTCCAAAGATTGAGGGTGTTCATTGATAGAGTCGGCATACAGGCAGTGTAGAAGTTTCCAAGTATTGGCTTCTTCAGCTAACCAATAATTTTCGGCATTATACCGGTTCCAAGGCTCCACTAATTCGAGCGAGTCGCAACAGGCTTGACCTAGCCTCGCTAAAGTATCCAAAGCGTCACTCGGACGAACGGATTGAATTATTTCAAAAAATGCTTCACTAAGTCCATCACCCGCTTTTCCTGTGTTCACTAAAACTGAAGATTCGTTCAACAATTGGCGCAAACTCGTATCATTCAACGTTTTGTAAATATAAGATTCGTTGATTATCGGTGAAACATTTAAAGTATCGTCGCTTGCTATAACTTGTCTAACTCTTTTGCTTTTAGGAGTAAGCTGAGTAGAATTTAAATTGAAGTTTCTGTCGTAATTCATTATCGTTTATGCTTTACAATAATTACAAGACAAATCAACTCAAATTTTATAATACGGCTTTTAGCAAAGGCGCGAGTTGCGACCACAGACATAAAATAGACCATAGACTATTAACTAAAATAATGAACGGAAAATAATTTAGACTACAAAAATCACAAGTTATATCAAAGGCCAAATTAGAATAATATATGGAATTTAAAGCGTAAAAATAAGAATTATAATAATTGAGAATTATATTTTTACGAAACAAATAAAGATTAATACAAACCAGTGTTATTGGGGTTCCGTAGTAACAAAATGTTAATAAAATTTGAACTAGTAGTAATAAATTGTAAATATCAAATATTCACATATATACGTTTTATTAAATCAAAACTTATTAGTGCTCAAGATTTGACTGCCCTGCTAAGTGTTTGACCACTTCTCACAGCGGTTATTATAATTATCAGAGCTTCGAAAGCATACAAGACATTTGTTAGATATTCAATTGAATTGATTAAATATTTTAATGTGTAAATAAAAGTGTAAGAATAGGTGAATGTAAAAATATATTTTTAATAGAATAATTATGTAGCAGTTAAACCATTAAATATACTAGGTATCTGACTACAAAACATATTGTAATTTGCACTTTAAAACGATAACATATTGCCGTAAATTAAGAAAGACTATAATTTTTTGTTTCTTTTGATATAACTTTTTCTTGTTAATCTATGAGAATAGCAGAAAACACGTGACAGTGCATATACAGATCCATAATCTTAAATAGACCACTGACACAGAATATTAAACCTTTAATATTAAAGTTTTTCTGCTCTTTTACGTTCATTCGTTTTGAAATAACTTAGTAAATTAAATAGCTCTATAATCAGAAAATTATTTTATCCCAAATCTCAATTTAATTTCACATTAATTCGAAGTTTAAAGAGTTGATATACTGCTGAATATTCGATTAATTATTTTAATTCAAACCTACAATAGTTAATTTTTAATTTCAAAGACGCGGTTTTCACTCTTGTGTTATTGAATTCTGAAAGAAAATTTTAATGTATTCATACCTATTTCAAAATTTATAGTTATAATGTAGATCATAATCTTTTCATATATTTATATTGAATCTAGACCAGATAGATATGTAGGTATATATATTTTTTTATTTATATCTAATGTAATTTTAATTTGTTTAGCAATCGACCCCATCTTATTCTACTAAATCTCTCTTTAAATACAAGGTAAGATCTCTTTTTAAGTTATTGTTAAGAATAAACTGACGTAAATAAAATACACATAATATATCAACTTAAATTTTTAACAATAAAAATTTCATGGTACAGTACTTTAGAACTCTTAATTTAAATAAATACAATACAATTATGATGTAAAAAATTTCATATATTGTGATTATTAGTTCATGATTCTCAACCCACATGATGTGTAATATCTGATGAAAAATTAATACAATAAATTAAATATTTATCTATACTTGTTGAGTTCATTTTTCAGATTAGTTTTTATTTAAATATGTTTTTCAGATAATCTTATTTATTTGATTACAATAACTAGTTGCTAGAAGAATTTTTCTGTAATGTGCATATTATCTTGATTTTAATTGATATGTATGTATATACAAATACTACAAATTATTCAATTATTCAATGCTTTAGAAGTGTTTCTGAAAAATTCTTAATGGTTTGTTTGCGTAGTTTTGATCAAACTGATGTCCAAATAAAAAATATTATTGATAAGTTAAGTTCATAATATATTTTCCATGTTAAAGAGTTAAAGTAAAACTAATTTTTATTTAACATCAGCTGTTACTAGTAATGCTGCTTGTATAGTTATATTAAAGTTAAACATATTTAAAATTAACTAAAAATAATATATATTTGCTCTTATTTTAAATTTATTTCATTCTTTACGACATATTTTATTAAAATACTTAGAAAAGATTTCCAAAATATATCAAAACAATTCCTAAACTCTGTATTACTTTAATAACAATTTTTTTTTGTTAGAACAGAATTCCGCCAAAATAAATTCCCCTTCCTTTTTTAAAAACCTTAAGTTGAGACTACAATATTGAGACTGATGCCCATTATTTATACTTCCTAATACACAAAACTTAATACCATAATTATTATCTTATTATACAAATGTTAAAATTGCTAACAATATGCAAGGTGTTAACACAATTTATGTTGTTGTGATGTTTTTAAATTTTTTAATTAGGGCATCATAAAACAAACTATTTATTGTATACTTCTGTCGGCATTCACCACAATCTAATACATTGTGGTGAATGTATTAGATTGTGAAAATCAAAACTTGCATTATTTCAATACATTATAATTAATGTTACAAGTACATATGCAAAGTTTTTTTGTATTTTCTTGTTACTGACATTAATGACATTCCTCAATCAGCAAGTTCTATGTCAGTTATCTGTCAGTTGGACAATATTAAAGTAGGAGTTTTCAATTCCTTTAGATTATTCTTAAAGTATGTCCTATTTTCTTATCTTTTTTTCAATACATTTTAGAGTAATAATGCAGTCAATAAAAGGATCAAGGCATAGCTTTAAAATAAACAGGGCATTACTGATCCAAACACCTACAATGTCCAATGCTTTAAAGGTAAGGAATAATTTTTTACTCAATTGTAATTTATTTACTAGGCTAGAATTATATTATTGTATGTATTCTAAAACAATTTTTGTGTGGACATATGAAAATTGTTAATTTATAAGTTATATATACATTTTGTTTTCTTTTTGTAATATAGGTTTTGTTCTATAGGCAATTGCCTTTACCAACTGGGAACTATCTCATTTTTATTTAAATAATAAGTAATTGTGTAAAGGTAATGTAATGATGCTGTAGAATTAAAAATATGATAATACTGTTTTTAAAATGTCACAAACAAAAAACCAAAATATTAACAATACCCTTAAATAAATATTTTATCACTTTAGTACACATCTACTATACTAAATTTTATTTAAAATACATATGAATTGGGAGCTTATGCTTACATGTAATAGTTCATAATATATTTTTAAATAATTATGAAATAAAATAATAATTTATGGTACATAATATGTACTTAAAATAAATATTTAATTTTTTTAAAATAAATTATTAAAAAGAATTATAAAAAAATGACATTAGGTTTCTATTAATATTATCAGCAAAAGAAATAAGTGACAGAATGAACGATTTTTTATTATGTAATGGACTTTAAAAAACTAGATAAATTTATTTTATATTTAAATATCCAATGTGATGCGATCCTATAGCGAATTTAAATGCGTGTAACGAAACGTCAATTGGATGCGTTTCCAAAGAAGGCTACAAAAAAGCTATAAAATAAAATGTTTTTAAAATTATTTTAATAAACGTAAGGTTTTACCAACCATAATATTTTTTTTCAATATATATATTGTAAACAGAAAAGAGGAATTTAAAAAATTGAATATAATTTATATCAGTATGTATAAACGCCCGTAAAGCGCTCCAAGAATGCAATTTTTTATGACAATCAAATGCAATCTAAGAAGTTAATTGCCAATTGCTTTAACAATTGATTATTATTTCATAAAATTTCGCACAATTCATGTATATATATTTAAAAGGTACACCATATTTTAAATTATTTCGTCATGATTACGCCTACTTGCAAAAGATCTATTGTTAGAATATAGCGTGGCGGTAAGTAAAATGCTATCATTTGATCGACTTTTATATGTAGTTAATGATAAAATTTACATGACTTTTGACAATAGCTTTAAAAAATTTAAAAATCTTTTTTGAAATATAATAAAAATTGGGATCGTCTATATAAAAAAATAAAAGTTGTTTTGTTAATGCGTTTTTGACTTTACCGCGCAAGTACTGTATCAGGGTCGTATATGCTATCTCTTTTTAACATTTAGAAGTCGCTCAGTGTTTGTGGCGTTTGGTGTGGTCTACGCTGCGTTTCGTCACAAGAATTGAATTCCTATTCATTTGAACAGTGTTTTTAGGCCTTCTTCCGCCATTACTATTTAAAATGTTCCACTGTCATTATTTTGCTTAGTTGTTTTAGACTATATTGAGTTGTACTGTGAGAGCATTGTGTTTTTAGTTTCAGCGTAAGTGTATGTGAAGTGTATCATTTCCTGTTCCATATCGTATAGAAACAAGCAAATAGAACCGCTTGCGAACTCTTCGTTATCACGTGGGTCAATTTTCGGATATTGTGAATATCGAAAAAATATTTCGAATGTTTATTGTTCGTGTTCGACTAGCGGTGACAATGTTTCTAACGTATAAACAAAGACCGGCTAGTAATCAGTGAAAATCGTTGTTTTTCAGAAGCGCGCCGTACGCATTCTGTCCTTGCCGCTAATATATCGAGAGCCGGCAGGTGATTGATCCGGAGAATGACCCTAAATAACGTCTCAGTGCAGTACAGGACTGTTTTAGTGTAGTGAAATTTTGAATAAGTGGGTCGTTATATAAGGTCGGGATGAATGAGGTAGGCAGCCCGCCCTGACGCGTCTTGCGCCGGCGTCCGCGGCGGGCGACGCTCGTGTCATGGCCCCGGCGCTCACCGTGACACCCCAGTTCACCCATTTTGACGCGGGCGACCAGACAGAGAAGCTACCCCACCGAAGACGGGCCCTCGTGTCCGTCGATAACCTAGCGACACCCATGGATGACGACGACATGGGACTCCAAAATCAACCCAGCCTGGCCAAAGACTCCCAAGAAATGGAACAGATTCTTGTCGATCTAGGTAGCAGTGATCTCGTTCAAACAGACCTGTTTCAAGCTATCAAAACCTTGGAAAGTGCAGGTGATAATCTATCTACAGGTGAATCAGATGCAATATTTCCTCTGAGTGGCTTTGATTTGCCTGATACAGCAGACTCCGAAGGTGATGCAGCTGAAGATAAGATTAAGCTTTTACAGGCTCGTTTGGAGCGTCGATGCGCGTTCTTGTTGCGACGCTTAAGGATATTGCAGGCACGGACGATCGGTAAGAGAATATCTGAGGAGGCAGCTCAAACGTTTGAAAAAAGCACACGAGGAGCTCGAAAAGATGGTGGTGGGAGGCCTATGGGCTTAAAAGCGTTACTGAAGAGAATAGAGACAACAGCTGCCCTCCAGGCTAGTGCAGCATCTCGCTCTGTTGTGGGCCCAAAATACTATAGAGCTGGCACTTCAAAGGGAGATGCATCAAGATCTGCATCTATTGGTATTCCGTCTGGAACTTTGACTGGCTTAGATGACTCAGCTGGTGCGCTGCGTTCTCATTTATCTGTAGTGAAACATCAACTGGATTCTGATGCCACTGCCTCATCATCGGGAGCAGAAAGTAATGATGAGGCTGTAACTTACAACAATCCTCATCAACAGCCTATGCCAATGTAAGTAATTTTCGTTTTCATATTTAACTTAATCTAGTGAATGTTTTATAACTGATTTAATCATATTTCATATCATCAGTTAAGTAATAATTCCCACTGAGTATAGTTGCTATGTTGCTGCTAGACAGCAATGTCCTTTCTCCTTGGAGAAATGCTTTGGATTTATGATGCATCACTTATATATTAAAAAAAACAGTAAAGTAAATAAAATTCACCCATACCAAGTAATTTTTATAAGTCTAATGTGAGGATATATTGTCATTGGACGCTATCAATTAGAATTTATTCAATGTCTATACATTCTCAATTATAGATTGGATATCCATGATATCCAATCTATAATTGAGATGAAATTTTGTAACACTTTCTTTAAAATTACTTTCTTATTAATTTAGGTATAACACAAAGCAAATTATTTTAAAATATCAAATTTTCTAACATATCTTGTATATCAACTTTATTGTTTACAAGGTTGTAACATAACAACCTTGTAAACAATAAAGTTGATATCGTAATTAGTTATAACTATAATCAGTTTTTGAAAAAAAATGTATTTTCCTTTTATATAAATTTCCTATCATGATGTACTTATTACAAGATGATGTAACCTTCTATTAATTAATGTATCTGGAAAGGAATCTTGTTTATCACAAACCTGTCATTTTTCAATTATTGTAAAAGTAAGTTACTGTTAAGGCCTGTTACTCTCCCACTGCTGGCCTCTTCTCTCCCTTTTTGGAGAGAAGGATTGGAGCTAAGACCTACCACCTCCAATGCGGATTGGTAGGTTTCTCCAAATCACATATCACATGATCTCACGATGTTTTCCTTCACCGAAAAGCGTGTGATAAATTGCAATTATCAATTAGACACATAAATTTTAATAGAAAAACTCATTGGTGTCTGCCCGGGTTTGAACCGGTGACTTCCTCAAAGGAGTCGCACGGTGTTAGTGCTGGGCTACCACAGCTTTCATTATTGTATTTTGAATAAAGTCTATGAGTTCATGGAACACCTTGTAGTTCAAACCTGGGTTATGAACTATGTGATTAACCAACAAAATAAAATTACTTATTGACTGTCCCCATTATGAATGCATGGGGATAATGGCTAACAGAGAAAAACTGAAAACATAATAAGGCAAGTGATGTGCATCGCTATTAGACGACAACTGGAACCACTTTAAGTCTGTATATCTGTTACACTTTTAAAGCTAATGTGATAATATTTGGTGCAATGAATTTTATATATCAAGCTTATTTTTTATTTATTTTTCTTTTTATACATATATTTAGAAAAGCGAAAGAAAAATTTAATAAAACCACATGTATAAAGGCAGACTTATCTCTAAAAGGGATCTCTTCCAGTCAGTCAACCTTTGAGTAATAGAAGGAAAAAGACAAGAATTGAAGAAGAAAGAGAATACGGTTAATATAGAGAGAAAAAGAAAAAGATTATATAAATTGAACTAATTAAATAATTTTGGTAAACTAAATAGATGAAAAGATGCTACTAATATATGATTACTTAAGATAAGTATTAGGCTTATTAGGATAGAAATTCCAGTTTTCCTTCAGGAAGTGGAAACTTAGTTTATAACAGATGTTATTTTAACATTAACATTAAAAAATAAATGCTGCAATGAAAAAAATTAAAGCTAATAAAGTTTGCGATACCTAGTATTACTTAAAACCTTACCTTACTTAAATGTTTTCTCTTGTTTAAACATGTGTCAATTTAATGAATGATAAGATGTAACACAACTTTGTAATCAGACATGTTCTTACATTTTTTAACAGATATTTGTCTTTATAATAATGATAGATAACTGTTACCAAAGCAAAAAATTGTAATAAATATTAGTGTTTTTTTTCTAGTCAGTTATTCTTGGATCTTTAGGTTCACTGACTAGTATCTGATGATTTCAATAGGTTCTGATTAATCCATGATTTTCATCGTGCATTCTCTCACTTTGCCATGACCCTATGGATGAAGTGAATCATTTTGATTTTGTATGGATATCTACATTGGTGATTAGATGAAGGTGAATACTCAAGCTGTGGTAGCCCAGCTTTTTTGAGTTTTTCTGATATAAAATTATATGTTTAATTGATAATTGCAATTTATTGCTTTTCGGTGAAGGAAAATATTGTGAGGAAACCTGCATATCTCTAGAGAATTCTGGAGATATGTGTAACCTACCAATCCACACTGGAGCAGTGCGGTAGGTCTTAGCTCCAAACTTTCAAACAGGCTACTACTTACTTTTTTTTTTAATATTCAAAGCATAATCCTTTATATCTCTTACTAAGCAACCTAATCAGTGTTCCAAAAGTAATAATGTAATTCTTTTGCTATAATTTTTTTTTTTTTTTTAAACATGGATTATAACAAAATAATTCTATCATTACATTTGTACTATGGAATTCTTCTAAGTAACACATACCTCTATAATGTTATCACAATTTTCAATATTGTAGCCAACTTATAAGTGCTTTTAAATTGTCAAGTGTTCTGCTGATTTAGGAAACTGCTCTACTCAGAAGAATTAGTAGTAAGACACTCTGAAACTATTTTTAAAATATAATTCTTACAATTAGCTACATTTTGTCATCACTATCTTGTTCAAGGTCGAAAAGTATCTATATCCACATATTATCATTTATATAATCCTTAAAAGTTATAATTGTTTCTTGTTAACGCACACTATACAATAACACTATATAAAAAAATACTACAATTCCCGTTTCGGGATGCTCTTCTTCTCTTGAAAGACGAACAAAGACTGACTGCCACTGAAATGATTTATCAATAGGAAGACTCCACCGGAAACAACAACGGCACAGTGTTGCCACCATTTTAATCAAAAAGGGCGCAATACCCTTTTTTCATGACTGTGTTGCTATAAAATACAAAGCGGAAGTCATTGGCGACTTCTGTATCAGCCTTCTTCCAATAGTTTTTTCAACTGCTGTAAGGGCAAATCTAAAATGGATTGTGGATTTTTATTAAAGAATTTTAATTAATGAAACCATGTAATCTTTTCAGTGAGAAACGAGCTTTGTGGACGTGGCAAAAGTCGCGAGCATCGATCGCGTCGCGATGGTGCTGGCTTCAAGTCCAAGTTCAGGAGTTGGAGTATAAAATTCGACAGCACAACGATCTCCACAGACAGGTAGATTCTCCTTTCTTATGTGATACATCACTCACATGCATACTTCACATGCTTTGGTGTATCTCAATGTAGTTTCCATCCAGACCTCAGACAGAGATCCAGAAGGTACAAAGCAGAACGCCAAAGGTAACAACCTTTGGCGTTCTGCTTTGTACCTTCTACATAGCCGTGTTCTTTCGACTGTTCTGTGTATTACTAAAATTTCAATGGATACCACATCCTTACATCTGAATATGGTAGGTAAATTCTAGTAAAGTAACTGCCTGTTATTATCCCATTGCTGGGCATAGACCTCTAACCATAGTTCAACCTCACAGGAGGCACCCTTAGGATGATGTTCCCTAAAGATCTCTTAAGAATCTTCTTAGCTAAATTCTGTGTTTTGCTACCCGTTGTCTGCTGGGGGCTTTAGTCGCCGCCTAAATCAGCAGAGATCTACTTAGTTTAGGGGACGCCAGAGAGCCCAGCAGAGATACAGTAAAGTAATCTATCAGAGTTATGTAGATCTACAAAGATACTACAAAAAAGTCCGCGATAGTATGTCTCTAACTCTTATGGTTAACTCACTTAACTATTATTCGTTTCGTACATTTTCGACACCGTTTTTTTTTTGTTGAGCGTTATTCATCATTATCTAAGTAAATGCGATCGTTAGCGTCGCTATAGATTAAAATTATATCTCAACAAAAAATATAAAATCCGTGAGCTAGCGCTCTTTCCATGATATACCGCCGTGTAGCGATACGTATTACGCACATCGACTTGCTGAACGAATTTCAGAAATTTTTAAACAGAATTTCTGATATTTCTATATGAAAAATTAAAAATTTTCAGGTCAGGTCGTCCTTATCGTAAACATGTCATTGGGTCTGGACTAGTATGTAAAATTTCAGCCTAATCGGACACTTGGACACAGTGGTTCATGCGAAGCCGCATGCACAGCTAGCACTAAATAATTTATACATTAAGTGTTACTTTGCGGCGTACCATAATATAAAAATTAATAAAGGTTCCTTATTTTAGTTTAGGTTATGGTCTATTCGAAATTCTGCTATTAACAATCCAACAAACGTGAATTTGTACCTTGAAAATTTGACCTAGTTTAAAACTTTTGGTAAAGTGGACGAATTATGGAGTAGTTTAATTCATCCGAGATAAACTATGAGCGGCCTTATCTCAAGGACATACCAATCGCGCGAACGAAATATATGTGCATACTTTATTTTATAGTATTTTTTGACTGTGATTTTTATATCTACACAGATCTATCACATGTAAATGGAAACTTTATGATTAATAAATATTGTTTAGTGTACCTTTGGCTAAAACTTTGGTTTGAAGAAATTTCGATTCCGGAATAAACCGCCATTGCACATTGTTGTTTTTTATTATTATTTTTAAATTAATTAGTGCAATAACGAGATTACAAGCAAACAAACTGTAGCAGCAAAGAGTATATCTATAATGATTAAAATTTTTATTTATACAGGACGGTACCAATCATATACCATTAATTTTAATTACCTAGACGTCTCACCATCCTACATAAAAAAGTCAGCTAATTGAGAAGTGTTTTAGCCACAGGAAATATATTCCGTTAATTTTTTACATATAAACTCTATTTTGCATTTTTGTAACAAGATTTATACAGATCAACGACCGTACCTTATTACAACACACGAAACAAAAAGTATACTTGACCCAAAAACGTAATAATACTGGGTGCGAGGGAGAAAAACAATATTTTTTTCTCTGTTTTTTTAATTGTTTTTTCTGGCCACCATTACTAATAAAGCCAGATCTAAATTTATTTTCTTCGAAAATAATTTATTTTTAATCAATATTTTAGAAGAATTATGCCGAAGTTATCAATTACGTATAAATGATCAGTGGATTCTCTTTGTGTCGTATCGGTACTATTCTGTATATTTAGCTTATCTTAAATGACGTGACATGTATAGAATCCGGCTATGCCTACGACTTATTCTATTGGGTTAGCCCGATTAGTTTCGAGCCTTTCCGGTTCTCTGGATTATTCTAATTGAACATCGGTTTAATTCAACATCCAGGTCCGCGAGGCGAAAGGACCGGTCCAGTTTGAGGGTGAACCCGTGGGGTACTCAGGCAGCCTGCCTGGGGATGACGCGCCCTGCACCTGCGCGCGGGTTCGCCCGCTCCGGAGGGACACCTTCAAGAAACGGAAGCTACTACAGATGCACAACCTGCACATCGCCACCACCAAGGCCGCCAAACCATCGGATGTCAAGCAAGTCACATTTTCTGCATCGATGAACGGCTTTCGTATGATCATCACCATCCTCCTGCCCTTATCCCACTCTAAGTGGGGTTGGCACAACATGTTATAAACATGCTGTCACATGATTTGGCTGCGTTTTTACGACCGGCCACCTGCCTGACGTCAACTTACCTTAGTCGTATTTTACGAAACCTCGGTAAGAAAGAGGGTGGTCTATTCTACTAAAACGGATACCACACGGTGGGTCAACTAATCTTAGTCGCCTTTTACGACACCTCGGTAAGAAATGAGGGTGGTCTATTCTACTAAACCGGATACCACACGGTGGGTCAACTTACCTTAGTCGCCTTTTACGACACCTCGGTAAGAAATGAGGGTGGTACTATTCTATTCAGCCCGATGCCACATGGCGTGAGCGGCTTTCGTATGATATCGGCAACAACGAGCAAAGTACGCGATACTCCAGATAATAGGGATGTGACATTGAGTAGAAAAAATCGATTAATAAATAATCGGTTTTTTTTTTCTCCTCTTAAAATAAATCGATTATTTTGATAAGTAATAATCGTTTTTTTTAAATAGATTTTTTTTGAATATATGTTATGTTGCCTTTTTTAATATTAATAATTACAATAAAGGCTAATTAAAGTGGACAACTACCAAGAAATGATAATAGATCCTGTTTGTGAAATTCGAATAAAATGTGTAGTTTGGCTACATTGATTTCATCCAATAGCTGAACAAGACAAATGTTATAAAGAAAAAGAGAATAATTAAAATAATCTATAATTATTTAAAAATTATTTAAAAAATAATCGATTTTTAAAATCGGATATTTTTTATTTTTTAACATCCCTACCAGATAATGACATACAAGGAGAAAAAATCATAATTTTTTTTACATGATCATGGGTTTAAACCCAGCAATGCGTATGCGTATGTCTAATTTCACAACTTTATCTAAGCTATTTAGTACAAACTTCGCAATAATAACTTGCCGTTAAACGTCAACTGTCGTAGTTTTACTCCTACCAAAAATTGTGCTGCCAACTATAAATCAGTATAGCAATTATAAATATCGGACAAATACATTTTGAAAAGCAACTGCCGAGTTTTTTTTGTTCGCTCTTCTCAAAAGGAACAGAAAAGTCTTGCTGGCTTTTTTCGGAAGGAGAAGCTTTCCGAACCAGCAATAGAGTTGACGATTCAAAAGCAAAAGTAATAATAAAATTATTTTGCTATAATCCGCGATGAAATAAAATAGAAAATATATATATAATGCTAAATGTAGAGTGGACAATCGGTTATCATACCTGATACATGCAGGAGTCGTAAAAAACACATGCACAAACCTCCACCACCGCCACCATGATACACAAGCACTATATACGTTCACTATCACAAACTCAACAATCGTTTCGCCCCGCAACCGAAGCATCGTCAGGAGATAGACTCCACGACCAAAATCGCAAAGCGAAGCAATACCCAAATAAGTTTAGTTATATACTAATCGGTTCAACCCCACCCTTTATTTTATTTTGCCTGCAAACAAGTGTAACAAGCTTGAACTAGAAACATTTATTTGCTCGTTAATGAGGGTGCCATTGTTATGTTTAATAATCATGTTATGTTTAATAATCAGATTTAGCATCACTACATATTATAAAACAAAGTCCATATTTCCGTATGTACGCATAAAACTTTAAAACTACGCAACCGATTTTGATGCGGTCTTTTTCAATAGATAGAGTGATTCCAGAGGAAGGTTTGTACGTATAATAACATTCAATACGAAGTAGAGAAATAATGTAATTTTTGAGGTTTCTGTAAATAATGACATTTTTTTCCGCTTACATTGCAAACGCAGGCTAAACCCTACGAGATTTATCAAAATGATGTACTAAGTATTTGTACACCTTAAAAAGGTCTACAGAAAAGTCCGCGATGGTATATATCTATCTCTTATGGATAACCCACAATAGCAGTTTTTGTCATTTACTTTTTACGAAAAATGACGCCTTATGTTCAAAGCAATTTTTATACAATACAGCATTAATCCTTATCCAATTGAGTACCTTAAATAAATTGTTGATTTAATATAGATCAATATTGCCGTTTACAGCATGCAATTTAAGTGAACATTTTCGGAGATATTACAGATTTAAAATCCCGCGAGGAGGCCGCGCTTAGACCTATAAGCACTTCGAATTTAGCAGCGACCGGAGGCGCAACTAAATGTCCTTCTTTCAAGTTTATATTGTCTAATGATGAGAATGCTATGAATGTTGTATGTAAAGACATTGTCTAATCAATTGTAAAAATAAATAATATCACTACATAGTATAAAACAAAGTCGCATTCACTGTCTGTCCCTTTGTCCGTATATCCCTATGTATGCTTCAATCTTTAAAACTATGCAACAGATTTTGATGCGGTTTGTTTTTAATAGATAGAGTGATTTTAGAGGAAGTTTTACATGTCTAATAACATTCAATATGGAGTAGAGAAATACTGTAATTTTTGAGGTTTCTAATGTGATGTCGTAAATAATTACATTTTTTTCCGCTTACATAGCAAACGCAGGCTAAACCCTACGAGATTTATCAAAATAATGTACTAAGTATTTGTACATCTTGATAAGGTCTACAGAAAAGTCCGTGATGGTATATGTCTATCTCTTATGGATAACCCACTATAGCATTTTTTGTCATTTACTTTTTACGAATTATAATGCCATATTTTTGAAGCAATTTTTATACAATACAGCATTAATCCTTATCCAATTAAGTACCTTAAATATATTGTTTATTTAATATTGATCAATATGACCCTTTACAGCGTGTAATTTAAATAAACAGTTTCGAAGATATTACAGATTTAAAATGCAGATGCTGCGCCGCGAGCCTATAAATAGCGCGTCGGAGGTCGCGGTTCGCCTCTCGGCGATGCTTCCGCGCTCGCCCGTCTTATCGGTGACGCTGTCAAAGCCATTAGGGCTAACAGCATTAGTCAAATTCGAAAAAAAAACGCGGTTCGCCCTTTAACCATTTGAATTTAGCAGCGATCGGACGCATTTATGATCGGAGCTCTCTAGCGAGGAAAATAACAATCACTACATATTATAAAACAAAGTCCATATTTCCCTATGTATGCATAAAACTTTAAAAATACGCAACAGATTTTGATGCGGTTTTTTTAATAGATAGAGTGATTCCAGAGGAAGGTTTGTACGCATAATAACATTCAATACGGAGTAGAGAAATACTGTAATTTTTGAGGTTTCTGTAAATAATTACATTTTTTTCCGCTTACATTGCAAACGCAGGCTAAACCCTACGAGATTTATCAAAATAATGTACTAAGTATTTGTACACATTGAAAAGGTCTACAGAAAAGTCCGCGATGGTATATGTCTATCGCTTATGGATAACCCACTAAAGCATTTTTGTCGTTTACTTTTTACGAAAAAATAATGAGATGAATTTTTATGAGAAAATAATGCCTTATTTTTGAAGCAATTCTTATACAATACAGCATTAATCCTTATCCAATTAAGTACCTTAAATAAATAGTTGATTTAATGTAGATCAATATGGCCGTTTACAGCATGTAATTTAAGTGAACATTTTCGGAGATATTACAGATTTAAAATGCCTTGAGGACGCCGCGCTTCGCCCTATAACACTTCGACTTTAGCAACTATGTCCCTCTTTCAAGAGTTTGTTTAAAGACATTCTGTTATTAATTGTAAAAATAAAATACATAGGGAAAATATAAAAGTAAATAAGTAATAATGTTCTATATGAATTTAGATATTCCAAAGATAGCAGGAAATCTTCTTGGTGTAGGGAAAGGCAATTGTTTTTCTCCAAATTTAACGCTACGGCCACGGGCAGTAATGAATAAATCAAAACAACTGGATCAATTTTGATCATTTTTTTTACACTGACTGACATGGAATATATATTTTATACCCGTGCGAAGCAGGGGCAGGCCGCTAGTTATATATATTTTCTATTTTACTTCATCGCGGATTATAGCAAAATAATTTTATTATTACTTTTGTATTATGGATCTCCGCAAAGTAACGCCTAATTCTATAAATGATTCAAAAGCACTTGTTTGCAAGTTTTACTTGAATAATTTAGAATTTGAATTTGAATTCCAGATGCAGCTGCCAGGAGCGCGTGGAGAGCTGCGCTGTGTGTACGGGCCGCGCGGAGCCGACGCAGCCGCTTCCGCCGCTGTCCACGCTGCCGCCGGCGCAGCGGCTGGCGCTCGTCGACCCCGCCTTCCATCCAGTTCTCAGCGACATTAAAGGTAACGCTAAATACACTGATCATTACAAAATAATATATGTAATCGTTACAATATAATATACAAAATAATATAAGCGGTGGTAGCCCAGCGGTAACACCGTGCGACTCTTTCGAGATGGTCACGGGTTCAAACCCGGGCAGACACCAATGAGTTTTTCTGTTAAAACTTATGTGTCTAATTGATAATTGCAATTTTATCACACGCTTTTCGGTGAAGGAAAACATTGTGAGGAAACCTGCATATCTCTAGCGAATTCTGGGGATATGTGTAACCTACCAATCCGCATTGGAGCAGCGTGGTAGGTCTTAGCTCCAATCCTTCTCTCCAAAAAAAAAAAAAAACGGAGAGAAGAGGCCTATGCCCAGCAGTAGGATAGTAACAGGCCGTTACTTACTTATTTATATGCACAAGTTTTTCTGTCTTTTTAAGGGCTAATTACCGGCGCTTATTGATGAAATTTGGCATGAGTAAAACACTGGGCTAACATGTGGGATAAAAAAGTATTGCAGTAATTTATAGAATTAGGCGTTACTTTGCGAAGATCCATAATACAAATTATTTATATCATACAAATTCAGCCGTGTGGTGTCCGGCTGAGTAGAATAGACCAACCTCATTTCTTACCGAGATGTCGTAACAGGCGACAAAGGTAAGTCGACCCGCCGTGTGGTATCCGGCTAATAGAATAGACCAACCTCATTTCTTACCGAGGTGTCGTAAAAGGCGACTAAGGTAAGATGACCCACCGTGTGGTATCCGGGTTAGTAGAATATACCACCCTCTTTCTTATAGAGGTTTCGTAAAATACGACTAAGGTAAGTTGACGTCAGGTAGGCGGCCGGTCGTAAAAACGCAGCCAAATCATGTAACAGCATGTTTTGTAACATATTGTGCTGACCCCACTTATAGTGGGATAAGGGCAGGAGGTCGATGATTTGTTGTACTGTATGACTTTGTATGACTGGCCCGTTGGCGCAGTGGGTAGTGACCCTGCCTTCAGCTGCGCGGGTCGCGGGCACGATTCCTGCCGAGGGCCATTTTCTATAAATGAATTTGTCGGTCTTCGATTCTAGGTGTATATTTGTATTTAAGTATGTATTTAAAAATATATAAGTATATATTCACCAGTTGTCTGTCACCCATAGCACAAGTATTAAGTTACTTTGTGGACAGACAACCGTGTGTGTAAGTGTCCAATATATTTATTTACTTTAATCTTTAGCAATTATTAGTGCAAAAGTCTGTCTCCTATGTTTTTACGGCTTATCAGCTGTGCTAATATTGATGAAATTTGGCACAAATAATGCTTATACACTGGGATAACAGATAAAAAATGGTATAGCATTATTCAGTATATTTAAATGCTTTAGATTGGCTAGTTATTGTTGTTTAAAAAAACAGCTTTATTTTGTCCCTAAGGGTATTGTAATGACTATCTCCCTTCACCCCCCAAGTATATGGGACAATTTCACACAATTATCTATCCCCGAAGTCAAAAAAGTAAATAACTTATTGTGTTATAGGTGACGCAAAAGTAAATAGTTAAAAACATGTATAACCCATAAACATAGATCAACAAATCGGTTTTAGAAAATGTTTGCCCTCGGCAAGAATCTAACCCGCAACCCGCAGAGGTAAAGGTAAATCAGAGAAAAATAATAAGGAATAAATAATAAATTTATGGGATATTTACAGACACAGTCCATCCCCAAAGTAAATAACTTAATACTTGTGTTATGGGTGACAGACAACTGGTGAATATATACTTATATATTTTTAAATACATACTTAAATACAAATATACAGGCTCATAGACCAACGAATTTATTTATAGAATATTTTTGCCTTGGACGGGAATCGTACACGCGACCCGCGGAGCTGAAGGCAGGGTCACTACCCACTGCGCCAACGGGCCAGTCAAAGATCCTAAGTTTATGAATATGCTATTTATTAAAAAAATATTTTTTCAGATGTATCACCCGATATTCACTTGGCAGCGTTAACGTCTTGCTCCTGGTTTCGCTCGCGTTTCGGCAAGGCTTGGCGTGGTGCCCACCATTCGTCAACGTCACGCGCCACCCACCATACCGTCACAGCACCACAGCAGAACACGCCTAGACCTGCGAGACGACATCCTACTAGTGAGTTACTTTTATACTAAGAGCCATTTTGGATTTGGGAATTTTGGGGAAATTATGAAATTTAGTTACTTTGCGGAGATCCATATTACAAAAGTAATAATAAAATTATTTTCTATAATCTGCGATGAAGTAAACCTATTTTACTTGAAAACGGATTGTCCACTCTACATTTAGCATTATATATATTTTCTATTTAACTTTATCGCGGATTACGCAAAATTATTTTATTATTACTTTTGTTAAAAAAATACATATTAATTTTACTATCTTAAAAAATTCAAACTTGACTAAACATGTTGTGAAATTGTTTATTAACATTTACCTGCAATCCATGTTTAAGGCAATAAATTACTTTTTATTTGATAGTATTAAATTATTTTTTTATATTGTAAATTGTTACAGGACTGAAAAGAGGTCGTCCGCCTTTATCGCGGAAGATCAAAGAGCGCGACAGAGATGATGACACGTCTACTTCTGGACAAGAGAGGTCGGTATACAGTGTGATGATACATAGGGTGTGGATTAACAAGTATATATCTTCCTGCCCTTATCCCGCTCCCGGGGTCGGCACAACATGTTATAAACATGTTGTCACATGATTTGGCTACGTATTTTACGACCGGCCGCCTGCCTGACATCAACTTACCTCCCACGGACGAACTCCCACCGACTAGAACAACCTAAGTGTTCAACCACGCTGCTGGTGGCGGGGACACATTACCCCCATCCCCGCCAGCAGCATCTCTGACCCCAGAGTGCACCACCTCTGGGTCGGGGCCTCTCTTAAAGTGGCCCCTCCCTCCGCTAATCGATGCATTAGGAGCATCAGATGCATCAATTTGGGGACCTTTTCCGGTCTCCCATAAATCCCGTTTTGAACATCCAGAGGTTAGGGCGGCATACGGCTTCGGCGAGTCCGCTGCGCCCTATTCCCCTGCAGCGGATCGGGTCCAAGAACTAGTCTTCCCGAATCCCGCCACCCACCTGCTAGGACGTTATCTCACTTTCAAATTCAAAATATTCTTTACTCAAATAAACTTGTAAACAAGTGCTTTTGAATCGTCAACTCTACTGCTGGTTCGGAAAGCTGTTCCTACCGAGATGAGCCAGCAAGAAACTCGGCGGTTGCTCTTTTAAAAATACAATTCTTAATACTATTTACATTAAGTCGTTACTGTCTTGTACAGGTTCAAAGAGAGCTATATCCACACATTCTTATCTTCTAAATAATCTTCAAGAGTCTAGTAGGCTTTCTGTATCAGCCTCTTTTTAACAGTGTTTTTAAACTGCTGTAATGGCCAATGCTCACGATCATCGTCATTGTAATAACTAAATGAACTGTCCATTCTCAATGCAAAGCTATTTTCCCTAAGTTTGTTAGATTTCATATTTTCTATTTTTTTTTTCTTATAATTTTAGTTATAATAGTTCTCTTAATTAGATTTATATGTTATTAGCGACCCTAGGAAATATAACCATAATTTATAGAATTATATTTATAGAACATAACAATGGCACCCTCATTAACGATAAGATAAATGTTTCTAGTTCAAGCTTGTTACACTTGTTTGCAGGCAAAATAAAATAAATGGTGGGGTTGAACCGATTAGTATTTAACTAAGCTTATTTGGGTATTGCTTCGCTTTGCAATTTTGGTCGTGGAGTCTATCTCCTGATGATGCTCTGGTTGCAGGGCGAAACGATTGTTGAGTTTGTGATAGTGAACGTATATAGTGCATTGTGGTGGCGGTGGTGGAGGTTTGTGCATGTGTTTTTACAAATCCTGCGTGTATTAGGTATGATAACCGACTGTCCACTTACATTTAGCATTATATATATTTTCTATTTCACTTCTTCGCCGATTATAGCAAAATAATTTTATTATTACTTTTGAAATATAACCATGTTTACTTTAGTTACAGATGTAATGTGTTGATAGTTCTATGGAATAAATAAATAAACTTGTGTCCCAGGCGAGGTCGCAGCAGCACCGAGTGGCGCGCGGCGCGGCGCCAGTCCTACGACATAGACAACATCGTGATACCGCAGAGCGTGGCGGCCAACACTCGCCCCGAGATACTGACCTACAAGGAGATCATCACACCCAAGTAAGATACTGTTACATACTACATAACTGTAAGCTGTGGTAGCCCAGCGGTATCACCGTGCGCCTCTTTCGATAAGGTCTTGGGTTCAAACCCTGGGCAGGCACCAATGAGTTTTCTAGTAAAACTTATGTGTCTAATTGATAATTGCAATTTATCACACGCTTTTCGGTGAAGGAAAACATCGTGAGGAAACCTGCATATCTCTAGAGAATTCTGGGGATATGTGTAACCTACCAATCTGCATTGGAGCAGCGTGGTAGGTCTTAGCTCCAATCCTTCTCTTCAAAAAAAAAACGGAGAGAAGAGACCTGTGCCCAGCTGTGGGATAGTAACAGGCCGTTACTTATTTACTTACTACATAACTTACTACTTCTTAAACCATTGCGATGCATACTTGTAATGCCTCATAAGAATGAGGATCACTCAGCAGGCGATGGAATGAGCTATGTTTGGAGTAAAAAAAAAAAGAAGTAGTAAATTAGCGACCTCTCCCACTGCTGGGTATTCCTCTTCTCTCCGTCTTTGGAGAGACAGATTGAACCTAAGACTTACCACGCTGCTCCAATGCTGATTGGTAGGTGACATATATCTCCAGAATTCTCTAAAGATGTGCAGGTTTCCTCGCGATGTTTTCCTTCACCGAAAAGCGTGTGATAAATTGCAAAACTTATTGCTGTCTTCCCGGGTTCGAACTTGTGACCTCTAAAGAGTCGCACGGTGTTACCGCTGAGCTATCACAGCTTATGCTTGGAGTATCTCTAAGTAATCTAATTAGAAATGAGGAGATCTGTAAAAGAACCAGTCACTGACATAGCTCATCGTGTCGCAAAACTGAAGTGGCAATGGGCGGGGCACTTAACGCAAAGAACCGATGGACGCTGGGGTCCTAAGGGACATAGCTCATCGTGTCGCAAAGCTGAAGTGGCGATGGGCGGGGCACTTAACGCAAAGAACCGATGGACGCTGGGGTCCTAAGGGACATAGCTCATCGTGTCGCAAAGCTGAAGTGGCGATGGGCGGGGCACTTAACGCAAAGAACCGATGGACGCTGGGGTCCTAAGGGACATAGCTCATCGTGTCGCAAAGCTGAAGTGGCGATGGGCGGGGCACTTAACGCAAATAACCGATGGACGCTGGGGTCCTAAGGGACATAGCTCATCGTGTCGCAAAGCTGAAGTGGCAATGGGCGGGGCACTTAACGCAAATAACCGATGGGCGCTGGGGTCCTAAGGGACATAGCTCATCGTGTCGCAAAGCTGAAGTGGCGATGGGCGGGGCACTTAACGCAAAGAACCGATGGACGCTGGGGTCCTAAGGGACATAGCTCATCGTGTCGCAAAGCTGAAGTGGCGATGGGCGGGGCACTTAACGCAAAGAACCGATGGACGCTGGGGTCCTAAGGGACATAGCTCATCGTGTCGCAAAGCTGAAGTGGCGATGGGCGGGGCACTTAACGCAAATAACCGATGGACGCTGGGGTCCTAAGGGACATAGCTCATCGTGTCGCAAAGCTGAAGTGGCGATGGGCGGGGCACTTAACGCAAAGAACCGATGGACGCTGGGGTCCTAAGGGACATAGCTCATCGTGTCGCAAAGCTGAAGTGGCAATGGGCGGGGCACTTAACGCAAATAACCGATGGACGCTGGGGTCCTAAGGGACATAGCTCATCGTGTCGCAAAGCTGAAGTGGCAATGGGCGGGGCACTTAACGCAAATAACCGATGGACGCTGGGGTCCTAAGGGACATAGCTCATCGTGTCGCAAAGCTGAAGTGGCAATGGGCGGGGCACTTAACGCAAATAACCGATGGACGCTGGGGTCCTAAGGTGCAAGAATGGCGACCTCACACCGGAAGGCGCAGCGTCGGTAGACCTCCTACGAGGTGGACAGACGCCCTCAAAAAGGTCGCCAGTGCCGCTGGATGCAGCAAGCGGCACAAGATCGTGGCGTGTGGGGAGATTGAAGAGACATTTGTCGAACAGTGGACTTCCATCGGTTGACAAAGGAGATTCATACTTATTATTGTAAATTATAACGAATTGTCTTTCAGGTGGCGAGTTTTGGAAATACCGGAAACGCCCCTAAACAACGGCGTAACGAAATCTATGCGAATGTCAATGGAGAGTGATGTAAGTTTTATGGTCCTTTTATGTATTAATTAGAAAAAAAATGTAATTTATAGAATTAGGCGTTACTTTGCGGAGATCCATTATTACTTTTGTAGAAAATAAATGTATTATGGCAATATCATTTGAATACATCTTTGAGTGTATATCATTTATACAAATAATCTGTGAATACACATATTATACAAGTTACGCATATTGGGTACGAGAACATCGCTGAGTTCACGGCCTCGAAACGTGCGGAATTTGATATCGCCAGTCTATAATTAGACTGACGACGATAAGGCGTAGGGTAAATCTGTTGCACCTTAGTGACTAAGTAGAGATATCACTATTATTAGACTTAGCTTCGGCTGAGGAGATAGTTTGAGTAGCCTTATATCTAATTGAGATTCTAAACTTTAATTTTAATTAAATTATTTCTGAAAATTCTTTGTCTTTAAACGTATCGCTGCCGTTAATGTAATATAGACTATAATTTCAAAAACATAGATAAATGCAATACTTGTACTTTATACAATACCTCCAGACTTTGAGAACCAACAATTTTTATTTGCAAATGGAATGAAAGGTGCTGAAGATGAGAGATGATAAAAATATATGATAACTACCATCGAACTTTAAAATAGATAAACTGTCATTTAACATTTTTAAAGAAAAACTATTTCAATGGTTATTAACAAATTGCTTTTATATTGTAAATAAATACTTACTGGGTCAGTTTATAACATGACCATTTATGGAAAAAATATATATATTCTTGACATAGTTTAATATAAATGATTTAATAACAATAAATATAAAATAAATTAACTCTTAATTTTAATAAGTAAAAAAAAAATTTGCATTTTTTGAATTTAACATTAACTAAAAATTTGCATGTCAAACTTGAACTAAATATGTTCTAAAATTAATTATTAACATCTACTTCTATACATACATTCTATACATACATACATACATTCTATACATACATACATTCTATACATACATACATTCTATACATACATACATTCTATACATACATACATTCTATACATACATACATTCTATACATACATACATACATTCTATACATACATACATTCTATACATACATACATTCTATACATACATACATTCTATACATACATACATTCTATACATCTACACCGAGGGCCAACATTTTCTATAAATGAATTTTCTGGTCTTTGAGCCTGGGTGTATATCTGTATTTAAAAATTATATAAGTATATATTGACCAGTTGTCAGCCACCCATAAGACAAGTATTAAGTTACTTACTTTGGGGACGGACAACCATGTGTGTAAGTGTCCCATATATTTATTATTTATTTATTACTTGTAATCCATGTTTTAAGCAAATAAATGATTTTTTACTTTTGAGCTGTCAGCCGGTTGATTTTAATTCTACAACTATTTCCGGTATCATTCAGGAGGAGGACATCTCTGAAGCGGCAGTACAAGCGCGACACACGCGTGCTGAAACGCGGGAGCGGAACCGTTACATGCGGAAACAGAGGTCGCGTCGGGTTAACAACGAGGAGGAGAACAACATTCATCAACAGCTGGAACCGCATCTACAGCCGCAGCTGAAACCGCAGCCGCAACTGAAACCGCAGCCGCAGCTACAACAGCACCAGCAACCGCAGCTGCAACCGCCTATGTTATACGAGGCGAGTATTATTTAATTGGATTTAAGTATAGAGTTAAAAATAAGGTGTGTTAGCCCAGCGGTAACACCGTGCGTCTCTTTCGAGTAGGTCACAGGTTCAAACCTGGGCAGACACCAATGAGTTTTTCTGTTAAAACTTATGTGTCTAATTGATAATTGTAGTTTATCAAACGCTTTTCGGTGAAGGAAAACATTGTGAGTATGCTTATTTCTAGAGAATTCTGGAGATATGTGCAACCAACCAATTGGGAGTGGTGTTTCTAATCCTTCTACTAGAGAAAAGGCAGCCCAACAGTGGGATAGTAACAGTATATTAACTTGTTTTATGGATGTTAATTAAATGAAATTTAGTTTTGAATCCGCTGACAACTCTAACATTTAATTGTTTCAGACAGTGAGACCTTACTCCCCAAGACAGTTCCCATTACCTGAACACGAGTACCAAGAGATGCTCGCAAACATGCCAGAAGGGTTCCGTCCCAGCAGTCCAGAACCGACACCACCCAGAATAGACGAGGAGTGTGACGACTCCAGCACCATGTCACCATTGTCACCGTTGGTCTTTGAGGGTGATGATCCAGACGATGCAGAGTGGAATCCTAGCATTGAGAAATCTGAGAGACGAAGGAGTATGATGAGGTGAAATAAGTAATATTATTACTATTGTAATAGGTCTACCGGAAAGTTCTGTCCGATAATGCAATGTTGGGTTTTTAACACGTATGTGCATATTTATTTATATACTTTATTATACACCACAGAGAAAAATAAAGGAAAGAAAAAAACAGATATAAAAAAGAAAACACAAATTGTGACGTACAAAGGGCGGTCTTATCGCTTAATAGCAATTTTTTCCAGACGACCCTATGGTTAAGTAAGTAACGGCCTGTTACTATCCCACTGCTGGGCATAGGCCTCTTCTCTCCGTTTTTTTTTTTGGAGCTGCTCCAATGCGGATTGGTAGGTTAAACATATCCCCAGAATTGACTAGAGATATGCAGGTTTCCTCACGATGTATTCCTTCACCGAAAAGCGTGTGATAAATTGCAATTATCAATTAGACACATAAGTTTTACTAGAAAACTCATTAGTGTCTGCCCGGCGTTTGAACCCTAGACCTCCTCGAAAGAGGCGCACGGTGTTACCACTGGGCTACCACTGCTGTAGGGTTGAAGAGAACCATATTTATTTGAGACATATACTGGTTATTTGACTGGCCCGTTGGAGCAGTGGGTAGTGACCCTGCCTTCAGCTCCGCGGGTCGCGGGTTCGATTCCCGCCAAGGGCCAACATTTTCTATAAATGAATTTGTTGGTCTTTGAGCCTGGGTGTATATTTGTATTTAAGTATGTATTTAACAATTATATATGTTATAATAATTATATATATTCACCAGTTTTCTGTCACTCATAACACAAGTATTAAGTTACTTTGGGGACGGACGACCGTGTGTGTAAGGGTCCCATATATATATACGGCTTTTTAATTATGTCACAGTGTGTATATATATGTTACTTTTATAATAACTTAAATAACGTCACGTTAAAATTAATATATATCGCAATATGGAAATATGCGAGATGTGTGCCACATGAGTTAAGTGTCAAAAATGATGCAGATGAACAAGGCTAAGGACAGAGCCACAACGCTGACAATGGGTCATTAATAATAATGGAAATTACATTGTTCAATAATTATTGTTAAAAGTAGGTATGGAAATATTATTGTTGTGTTTTATATTAAAAACGGGACAGAACTTTCCGGTAGACCTGATATAAGGATTTTTTTTTTTATTATTAACTAACTTAACTTGTCACATATTCCAGTGTTCCTCAGTGTTTGTTAGTAGTACTTTCTATGACATGAATTTAATTAATCACTTTATTATATATAATCACTAGCTTGATTGTCTTTTATATACTAGCAACGGCCCAAGTGGAAAGATTAAAACCGTTATATAGCCTTTTGATAAATATAAAAATGATATAAAGTGGGTCAACCTTAAAAGCTAGACATATGCTGTCGCGGACTTTTATTTAGAACTTTTAGAGGGGAAGTATGTTTTATAATAAGTTACACTTATATAAGTGTTCAGTACATTCATTGATTTGTCAATACTTTGTATATCTTACTTTTTTTTATGGGATTTCTTCGATGTATTATGGAATTTCCGATACATAAATTCCGATTAAACTAGGACCTACAAATTATATATTGGTTTTTTTTTTGTCATACAAATTATTATTGTTTTCTTTTTATAAAGCAAAACACAAATAATTTTATGCACGTCCAATTTGATTAAATTTTCATACATTCTTTGTTTCCTTATGAGTTTAATAGCAGTCGTTAAACTAAAAGCTTTATTAATATTAAGATAAGATTAATTGCTTTGTATAATAAATGTGCTATGTAAAAATATTGTATAAATATAATGAAGTGAGTTAGTTAAGTTTCGTCTAGATTTATAATTCATATTACAGCTGTTAGAGTAAGTATAGTTTCGACCCTTACATTCCTTGCAGTTCAAATAACTTGTATAGCAATCACTATTTGGAGGTTTATTTCTGTTGGGAAATTGTAAATTCTATGAAATATGTACTCTAGAATGTTCAAATATTGCGATTATTAACTTTTTTCTATATAAAAATTTTAAAAGGATCAAATAGTAACATTATTGTCAATATTAGTTTTCGTATTATTCAATGCCCATGAGAAATACCTACTAATATATTCATAATTAGTTACCCACTCTTCATTCATAACGATTTTATTATTAAAATACTCTCAAAGCTGTGATAGCCTAGCGGTAACACAGTGAGTCTTTCGAGGAGGTCACGGGTTCAAACCCGGGCCAATGAGTTCTGTTAAAATTTATGTGTCTAATTGATAATTGCAATTTATCACACGCTTTTCGGTGAAACAAAACATGGTGAGGAAACCTGCATATCTCTAGAGAATTCTGGAGATATGTGTAACCTACCAATCCGCACTAAAGCAGCGTGGTAGGTCTTAGTCCAATACTTCTCTCCAAAAACAGAGTCCTATTCCCAGTAGTGAGAGAGTAACAGGCCGCTACTTACTTCTTTACCCTCATTTAATCGTATTTACTCTGTCTTTTATCTTTCTGAGGAAAATTTTTTTTTTTTCCTAATGTTAACCCGTGGTTTGAGTTTCAATTGTACCAAATGACATGAATAATAATTCAGCTGTGAAAGCGTTACAGACAAGGCATTTATAATATAATTTTTATAGTAAGAGTACATCAAATAGAAACACAATTCCCAGATTTCTTCTTCAAATGATTATTTGTTGGACTTGTTTACTAACTTGTCTTGTTTGAGGGATTACCACGCAATATAAGCTTTTGATGCTGCATGATTTGATGTTTTTGAAGTCGTTTTCATTTCATTGGCTCCCAATATGCTAAAAATCAAATCAAATGGTCCCCGGACATATCTCTCATAGGCAAGGTAGTTCCAGAGTTGCATTTCTACCATATTTCGAAAACTTGACAAATAAAATATAAAGAATCGTGGACCTTAATCTTTTTACCACACCAACATAGAGCCCTGTAGTCTTTCTCTCACTTTGGGGGAACTAACTTTTAAATTATCTCTTTCCCAGTGTATTAAATACTAGTAATATACCGAGGTTTCACCCGCGTAAATTTTATTTTGTTACACTTTATTGCATTTTTATAATTGATCCCTCATCATCATCATTTTCTTACCCTTATCCCACTCTAAGTGGGGTCGGCGCAATATGTCTTCTTCTTCCATTCTCCTCTATCATTCGTCAACTCTGGTGCCACTCCTTTAACATAAAGGATCCCTATTTTTTTGAAAATGTATTATAGCCTATGTTGCTCGGTAAAGATGCAAATGAAATTTTTTCCTCCTAATAATATTAGTATAAATATATTGACAAGCTGAAAATCGTAATTTTTAAACTGACTAAAAATTTGTTTCATTTTTGTACATAGCATATTTAAATTTGTGCAAAAGGTTTACAAATTATATAATTTTTTTGAAAATATTAGATTTGTATATTCCAAGGGTGCCTTTGGTTTCTTAAATGTATATAACATGTTCAGTGAGACTAAAATATGTCTGTATATAGTTCCAAGTAGTGAAAGAAATTTATCAATGACATTTTGGTTAAAATAATAATTTTGTACACTTTGCTTCTGACCTTGACTTTAAATTCTGAAGAATTTTAATTTTGGGTTCAAAAGTGGTTCAGTTTTGTATTTTTCTACTTTAGTTCTGACCATATTAAATTTTTGTCACATAATTTCTGTAGTAATGTACTTTGGAGGTATTAAAACTGTATTTTGCTTGATAAATCTCGACGTGAAACGCATAAGGTCTTGTCTTTTTTTATTCCTGTGGTCTTTATCTTCAACTATATTAAATAACAGTCACGACCTTATGCAAATTCTTAAATAATCTAAAAACAAAAATAATTCTTAACTAATTGCTCGACGAGCTTAGGCTGAATGTATAAAAAAGCGAATTTACTTCTGATTTAGAAGTATAAAAACTGAAACTGTATACGCCTTTTAGGAATGAGTAAATTAATGGCATATCGAATTCGTCATGTAACCTTATTCTTCGATGGAAAAATGGTTTTTGGTCTGATTTAGTAGCATAGAAACTGAAGACAGTAATAGCCTTTCTAAAAATGAGTACATTAATGGAATACATATTGATTTTGTTATGTAACCTTATTCTTCGATGAAAATAAGAAAGTTGGTCACATACCTTGTGCAACTTCGTAAATATATTCTATATAGAAACAATTCTTAGACTGTTAAAATATTAAAAGTCATCATCATCTTCCTGCCCTTATTCCACTCTAAGTGGGGTCGGCACAACATGTTAAAAACATGTTGTCATATGATTTGGCTACTTATTTTACGACCGGCCGCCTGCCTGACGTCAACTTATCTTAGTCGTATTTTACGACACCTCGATTAGAAAAAAGGGTGGTCTATTCTACTTAACCGGATACCACACGGTGAGTCAACTCACCTTAGTCGCCTTTTACGACACCTCGGTAAGAAATGAGGATGGTCTATTCTACTCAGCCGGATACCACACGGCGGGTCGACTTACCTTAGTCGCCTTTTACGACACCTCGGTAAAAAAAGATGGTGGTACTATTCTATTCAGCCGGATACCACACGGCGTAAAATATTACAAGTAATTAATATAAAGTTATAAGAAATTAATAAAAAGTTAGCTTAGGCTGACTATTTATTTATTTGGACAGCCAGTTTTTGTTGCTCATAAAATTTACATATAATAAAAATAGAAACAAAAACTTTTTAATATGTACAATTTATGAAGGTGTCACAGCATGCAATAAAAAAAATTATTGAACAATATCCATTTAAAAAAATTAAGCATTTATGACATTCATATTAAGCATGGGTATGATTGCTATATAAGAATCATATTCGTTCCACGATATGATCGATTGTAATCAAGTGATCATACCTGCTATTGCTAATGCTATTGGAATACAAACAAATGTATTCCTTATGTCGTATGCAGTGTATAGGACATAAAGACTACATTTGTTCGTATAAGAAATGCTAATGCTGCTAAAGCTATTGGAATACAAACAAATGTATTCTTTATGTCGTATGCAGTGTATAGGACATAAAGACTAAATTTGTTCGTATAAGCAATCATTTAGTCCATTAACGTAAATAATATAATAGCGGATAGCGTTTTTGCTAATCAATGTTGCTAGGCAAAATTATTGTTATTTCAAACAAATGTAATTCTTTTATCTTATATAATACGGTCGATAATTCGGGAAGATGACGCACTTTTACGCTATTCCAACTGAAACTATATCCTAGAAATATCGACCGTATTGAATATGAATTAAGAATTACATTAGTTTGTAATAGCAATCGCTTTATCAAGTAATAATATTATAGCGAATAGCTGAATAATATAATAGCGGAAAGCGTTTTTGCTAATCAATATTACTGGGTGAAATTATTGTTATTACAAACAAATGTAATTCTTAGCTCCTATATAATACGGTCAATATTTCTATCTTATAATTTAAGTTGGAATAGCGTCTTCTTTGGAACAAACAAATCTTGTCTTTATTTTAATTTATTTATTTATTTAACCCACGTTCCTTTGCATGTGTTTTTGCTCAATATCAGTGAATTAGTCTCAGTATTAATTTATTATTTTATTTTTTCATAGAATATCCATAATTTTGTATAGCAGTATAGCAGTTACTCTAAAACTCATTAGCAGATGATGCTATATGAAAAGTTTTTCATATCATGATCATTAAGTGATTGGTGATTCTGTCCATGCCTAATTCATATTATATATATTTACTGTAAACGAAACAAATAACCAAAAAATTAAATTAAATTCTAAGGTGATATCGATTGCATCTAATTAATCTCCTCTAAACAATCTTACTGTCTTTTTTTTTTAAATTTTGAATTTCAATTTGTTTATTGTTATTTAATGTTTTATCAATATGTGTAAAAGTGAATTTGGTCTGATGTTGACATTCGACCTTATGCGTCTCACGTCGAGAAATGTTTGATTTTAGATTAAGAATATCTAGTTTTAAACGAGCCCATACGCCAAGCGGAATGTAAATATTTTAGGGCACGTCATAGCGAATAATAGACTGGCTATTAAATATATTTGAATCTCTCTAAGAGTTCCATATTCTCTTCGGTTAACATTTACATTTGAATTTACGGTTTAGTGGACATAACACAATACCTTTATATTTTCTATGTATAATAATAGCTTTGTAGTTTGTCAACTTTGAGAGTTGTGTATTATAAAAGAAGCGTCCATATGCATGGACGCCTTCAGAATTATTTTCAGATATCTTAATATAAACAAATATAAAATGTACAAGAATATTTTATTACATACAGTGACCAATTAAGAAAGTTGTTTGGTAAATTGTAATAAACCGTAGCTTAATATTAAATTGACCTAATTGAAAAGTCGTGTGTTAGAGACCTATAACTTGAAAGAACAAGAAATACTAGCTTTTTTTTATAGTTCGTACCGTGATGCTAATGATGGCATTGAAATAAGGATTATAGTGTATCAAACTCAATAAAGGCTAATTTTGAATTAGGTCACTTTAATACTAAGCGATACACATATAAATACTCTCGAAAAGCATTAAGGATGATTCACGCTACACCGTGCCGCGACCGGGCCGTGCCCCGTCCGGGGCACGGTCGAACATTATGGTATACTTTTGGTATGAAGTGATTCATGCCTAACCGTGCCCCGGTCGTGTCCCGGCCGTGCACGGCCGGGGCACGGCGTTGAAATGTCGGTGGGTATTGTTTCCCGGCTCCGGCACGGTTCGGCCCCGACACGTTGTAACATAAACATATGCGCCCGGGCGCCCGCAGAGCAGTCAACGTCAAATCTTAGTGAGTTTAGCAGCTTAACAGCAAAATGGACAATGCAAATTGTTTAGAATGTGTGTAATTTGCTCTGTGATTTACGACATGAGCCATCCTAAGTATTTAGATAACAAATAAAATAATTTCCAATACTTCATCATCGATGGCAATTGCAATAGCTGCTAATTCAAATTGTGCAACTGCATATTTATTTAGGCGTCAAGTCTATCGATAGATGAAATCACTTGCTGACAAAAGCTACTTAACATAGACATAAGTCGTGCAAATAATAAACCCAAACAGCCCGGTGTAACATGAATGACTGGCACGGCCGGCGCACGGTGGCCGTGCCCCGGCCGTGGCACGGCCCGGTCGCGACACGGTGTAGCGTGAATCATCCTTTACCCTCCCTCCCTATTAGTTCAGTGGGGTGAAAAATATGTTATTTTTCTATACATATTCTTTCTGGACGGTTTGTTGCAATTGCACTCAATTGCACCGCAGTGGCGCCCATGTCCAAATGTTTTTTAATAATTATATGAGGCGTTAATTTTGTAAGTGGGGCAAATACACTTTTTGTTATTTCAACATATTTAAAGTTTTGCTTTGAAATAAATTAAAAATATTGATACACATTAATAAAAATATATTGATACATATTAAAAGACATATTTTTGTATTTCTGGAGTTAGATAATATAGTAGTGTATATAGTGCTGGTTAAAACAAAGTTTTATTATAGCTAAAAGGACTTGCCTCACTTTCAAAATAAACATATATATTTTGACATAACTCTCATATATATATATATTGCCATAACTTTTATTAAGTTGACAAACTATATAGTCTAAATTCAAGATTTTTTTTTTTCTATTTAATATAAGGACAAGTGATACTTGGATTGCATGAAATATGTATACAATTTTTTTTTTGTTTTGTAATATTAATTTGCTTGTTTGGGAAATTTAGGGCTAACATTAAAATTTGACAAATATCAATTAGCAGATTCATTTTTGGAAATTATTTTGGAAATTTTTCCAAAATCAATAATGACAGAATAAGTAAACCGGTTTTCAATTTCCCAAACAATCTCGAGCATTTTGTTTTCTATTGTAAAGTGCGTGACAAATTAGAACTTATATTTAATGTTTTTGATTTGTAAGGAGCCAAAGTCTTCTGGTTTAATGTAATGCTAGTTAAGGTATAAATGTGAGGTATGGTTTTGATGCGCTTGTTGTGTACAGGTGTTGTATATGTACGCAGGATAAGGAATAAAAATTGATGAGTTAACTTTTGTTTTTTTTAATGAATTGAACTTCAATAGTGACGAAAAAAACAATATATTTTTGAACAAGAATCAAGTATAAAAAAGCGACGATATTTCATCTTTTAACTTATTCAATGAATAAAAAGCAATTTTTCCAAAGTCAATTCTTTCTCAACAACTCAATGACACATAATGACAGCCACAATGTTTTTTCATATTAATGACGAAACTCTGAAGGAGGTTGTATTAGAAATATGTTGTAACGCAAGTGTTACAAAACTAATTGTATTAATAAAAGAAGTATTCTAAATCAGTTTTATTCTTTTCATAAAAAATGCTAAAATGATATCAAAGCAAACTCTCATCCGCTATCCGCGGACTAGCTGCTAATCACAGCGGCTGTCACATCTCCCACGTCAAAATGGCGCGAAAGCATGGACGTAGTGTATTCTTTATCCAAGCGCGAAAGGCTGTGGCAAGATGTGACGTCATGGCTTGCTTGCTTGCAATAGCGACACGGCGGCGTTGTTACACAAGTATGACTTTAATTTTGTATTATTCAAAGTATTTCACAATAAAACATATCAACTGTAAAATATGATATAATATTTATATTGAATTATGAAATCAACGCGATCTTTCTTATATTTTTAACAATACGTTTAATCGATTAAGGTAATTCATGATTTATTTTTGCCCAACAAATTTTTTAGTGATTTTTCAATATCCAGATTGCCAATGGCGCTATTTTTAAAAGCTTTTATCTAAGTTGCCCTGTATGTATGTGAAGGAATCTTGCAAGTTAAATTTGACCAACTTCCCGGGGTCTGTATGATCTAAAATTTGACATACTGCTCCAGTTTCGATGAAAATGTATGTTTATGATAATCGTGACCTCATGCTGTGGCCAGGATTGACTCCCGACGAGAGATCTCGTCAACGCTTAACTTTAAAGACAAATTATAAGTATTTACAGTTTTTTTAATTATGAATAAGTTATTTGGTATCAAACGCTATAAGTAACTGCCTGTTACTATTTTATTGCTGTGCATAGGCCTATTTCGGTTATTAGAGAGAGGAGCCGGAGCTAAGAACTACCACGCTGCTTCAATGCGGATTGATAGGTTACACATATCCCTAGAATTATCTAGATACTTAGAGGTTTCCGCACAATGTTTACCTTGACCGTAAAAGCGTGTGATAAATTGCAATTATCAATAAGACATATAAGTTTTAACAGAAAAACTCATTGGCGTCTGCCCGGGTTCGAACCTGTGACCTCCTCGAAAGAGTGGGTACCGCAAATATCAGTTAAGAGACAAGTTTTACAGAAAACCTCATTGGTGCCTGCTTGGTTGGTGGACGGTAAGTCCTCTGACAAGTCGCATGGTGTCACTGCTAGGCTATCACGCCTTAACAACTGTATTTTTGTGTGTTAATCCGTAAATGAAAAGGTTAAATAAAAGACATCGTAGTTTTTTTCATTATTTCCATATAATAAACAATTCACTCGCATGTAAATAATACTTACATACTAAACTGGCATAATCTCAATACTTGTGATCTTCACTCACTAATAATATAAGCGTACAACATAACTAATATCTACAAATAATATATACAATCAATAGCATTTAATGGTTCAAATAATGACAAAGACCATTGGGTGAAACTAAGCATTTTCAGGTAGCCGCGAGCGCCATCTCGTATTCGGTAGAAAAACAAAATGGGTTCTAATATTATGTTAATAAACTTCTTGTATTACAGTCAACTTGGGTAACTTTGAATTTTCGGGTAACATTGAATAAAACGACTAAACTAATTCTTATTTTTTTTTTAAACATTTGTAACCTGATTTAAAACTGATAACTGAGTGAAATGGAAATATTAAATGTTCTAGTTGCCAAATGTCATTTAAAATTTATAGTTTTTAGACAAATTCTGACACTTTTTCAAAATTCTGTTCGCGGTCTTTTTGGAGTGAAAAGTATGTGAGTTAAATTTCCGATTTTATTACAGAAGGGTGTGTAAAACACATACTTTTCGGTTTCTAATGATCAATTGTACATTGAAATGATACTTTTTCATATAATTTCCCGATTTTGCATCGTTTTATATCAATTGACCGG
Source organism: Morpho achilles (assembly GCA_947086495.1). Classification (NCBI taxonomy): domain Eukaryota; kingdom Metazoa; phylum Arthropoda; class Insecta; order Lepidoptera; family Nymphalidae; genus Morpho; species Morpho achilles. The sequence goes on along the minus strand of CAMTZB010000014.1, from coordinate 15,154,009 downwards.
TGAATTTGTGGACCACCCCTATTTTTAGTTAAATATGTTTCTATTTTAAAATGATAAAATGTACATTGAAGATGACATCTCGTTCATGGAATGGGGTGAATTATTTTTCAAATTCTCTTGCCAACCATTAATGTTTTGATCTCATTTGAATGGTAATTGATTATAGAATTTGTTATTTAGGTTTTATTTTTAATTAATATTTACAATTACAAATAAATATGTATTTGTTACAAAAAAAAATCTACCCATATGTTGCTAATATTTAGTAATTGGCAATTTTAAGTAAACGGTTGGCTGTTAAGTATGACAAGTTGACTTTATTTGACAGATCTATCTTTCATTCATTCAGAACATAAGTATAATTTCACCCATGATACGAAAATTCTGTGAATTTAATGATTTTTATTTTTCGAAATAATTCGGTTCAAAGTTACCCAAAACTCAAGGTAACTTTGAACACGCACAAAAGCATATTTTTTTTCCATTTCCTTTCTAGTTACTTAGTAATACAGTTAGTTATTCTAAAACTCGGTATAAAAGAACACTCATTATTCATCAAAAACTTAAATAAGGTCATCCTATTTTTTTATATTTTGAAAAATCTGAAAAAGTCATTCAAAGTTACCCAATTTGACTGTAATAAAAGAAGTATTCCAAATCAGTTTTATTCTTTTATAAAAAAATGTAAAAGTAAAATCAAAGCAAACTCTCATTCGCTATTCGCGGGCTAGCTGCTAATGACAGCGGCTGTCACATCTCCCACGTCAAAATGGCTAGAACGGTTGTGGCAAGATGTGACGTCATGGCTCGCTTGCTTGCAGTAGCGACACGGCGGCGTTGTTACAATTATTAAAAATCAAAGGCTATTTACGCTGTCAATCGTAATATGATAGCTCAGTGGGGAACAGACCTAGCCCATTTATTATGCCTTTATTATTACGTCATTTTTATATTTAAAAAAAAATCGAACAATAATCGATCATCCAGATATTATTATGAAACTAAAAAAATTATTATGAGGTCACTATAAGAATACATTACAGCGCCACCTATTGGATTATTACGGTAATATCTGAGATGGGACATGAAACAGTTTCCTCTCATTACTTGACTAAAATAACGGAGTTTCTCATCTTTATCCTATTCAGTGTATTATCTATGACAAAAACAGCATTGACATACTTAAATATGCTTTATCATACTGTCCGTCGGTGTACAACCTTGGTGTGACCAATCAACATTGAGCTCAGCTGTGCCTAGCTAAGTATCTTTTTCCTATAAACAACATAGAATTGCATACAGTGTTTGCAACTTGGGTGGGAGGGTAATCATTATTGTGAAAGTACTTCAAATAATACTCGCGTGATATTCGCAAGAAATAACGAAATTAATTAATTACAAAAAAATAATTAATTACTAAATATTAAGAAAAAATGACTAATTACAAAAAATAACAATGATATAACATAAGTCATCTTAAGTACATAGTCGGGTTAAAAATTAATCTTGACACAATAACACACAACCTAATTTCATTATATACATAAACATGGCACCTTTTGTATGATAAGGGATATAATAATATTACAAAAGTAACCTAACTTAACCAAACTTAAAGTAAAATCACATTTTAAAATCCTTTGAATATATTAATACTGTGGAATCTATTTTAATATACAAAATGGTTTACACACACAGCCTTTATAGCACTGAAGAAAAATGCAATAGGGAATGTATAAAAATGAGCTTTAGGGAGAAAACATACAAACAAATATAACATACCCAATATGTTGATCTTTACTTGAATTTAATTTTTAAATTAATTATATTTGGGGTAATAAAATTTTTGTACTTAGCAACACTTTTATCTTTTTTTACTATATTTATTTATTTTTTTGTTGTTAATATTATTGTTGCTACTTGACTTTATAACTAGAGTTACTATACGTAAAAAATATTCTTATAAGAAAAGTATGTTTATAATTCAAGAAATTTACTTAAATATAAGGTATTTTTAAAAGTACAATTGAATCATTTATGTTAAATTAAGAATTCATTGTAAAATGTAACATAGAAGCAATTCCATAAGTGCAATGAATGACAATTAGAACAAATAAAAAATACATAAAATGGTATGATTTGATTTAAACTACCACTTTAATATATTGATATCATAGTTATTGTATAGAACCGGCTATACTCACGTCTTATTCTATCGGGTTAGCCCGACTAGTTTCGAACCCATCCGGGGCACTTATTCATGAGCTCTTTACACGACGTTATCGCGGCGGGAACTCAGTTCCCGATACTCAGTTACCGATTCACTACTAGTTTAAATTTAAAAATAATGATATCAATTAGGTTATAGAAATCCGTTGCTAACAATACAATTACCAAATAATATTACTTAAATATTAATATGTGATCATTGCAGCAAGATATTCTAGAATATATATTATATATAAATCTGGACACATTAGAACATAGCCATTGCACATTTTATAATATTAAATGACCAAAGACAACATCAATAGCTACAGATTTTAATTTATTGATTGGGAAGTTGCTACATTAAGAAGAATATCTACCGAATAATGTCAAACTTTGTTATTTTTTTTTACAAATATCAATTCTACAATATAAGTACTTTTAAAATATATAAATGGCAGTGTGATTTATTGGAACTATAAAGCTTTATATATAGTGGAACTGTTCAAGTATTGCACAAGCTGTTCTAAAGATTATAATTTACCCAAAATGTAGGGTAAAAATATATTTTCTATGCATATTTATAACCCCATTAATGCAATATCTTTTTTCCCCTGTTCCTGAAAGAAAACTAGATTGTTTTATCCCCTATGTTACCCAAGTGTATAAGATTTAATAGTAGTATGGATGTAGGGTCTGTAATGTAAGTGTGGTATCCGGCTGAATAGAATAGTACCACCCTCATTTCTTACTGAGGTGTTGTAAAAGGCGACTAAGGTAAGACAACCCGCCGTGTGCTATACGGTTCAGTAGAATAGACAACCCTTTTTCTTACCGAGGTGTCGTAAAAGGCGACTAAGGTAAGTAGACCAACCGTGTGGTATCCGGTTTAGTAGAATAGACCACCCTCTTTCTTACCAAGGTTTTGTTAAATACGACTAAGGTAAGTTGACGTCAGGCAGGCGGATGGTCGTAAAAACGCAGCCAAATCATGTAACAACATGTTTATAACATGCTGTGCCGACTCCACTTAGAGTGGGATAAGGGCAGGAGGATGATGTAATGTTTAAGCAATTTTTGAACAGTTCCATGTTTATCTTCTATCGTTACCTAATTGATATTCCTGGAAAGATCTTGAATGCGCCTGGCATTGCATTCCTTACAATAGAGGTGTCCATCCAGTGGATAGCAGCCCCTGCCTTCTTCGCGTGAACACAGCGACGCACCACAATCCTCACAGGCATAGCAGGCGATATGGAAGCTCTTGTCCAAAGCCACAATCCTGACAGTTTCTTCAGCACCACCTTCTGGCACTATTGGTTCCCGACATCGTGCGCATCTTGGTGCATATCTAGAATAAAAAAACAGCCGAAATATAAATTCGTTTTTATCAGAAGTGAAAGAAACACTTAATATACATGGTCCTTCAAGCAGGATTGTTATTGTAACAATATAAATAATAAATTGGCGGTATCGAAGTTTTCTGGCTTAGGCTTTGCTGGTTTGGCATATGGTGTCACGTTACAATATATAAATAATAATATCTTGGTGACAGAGCCTTGCTGGGTAATTTTTAAAATGATGTAAAAAGATAAAATAAAAAAAATTGAAAAGAAAAATTAAAAGCTAATAGGGCAGATGGGGATCCTAGGTATTTTCACCTCTCTAGACCTCCTGTTCCCCAAATGAACTACCATGACTTTACATTAGACAGTGAAATATTGTGATTGTATTCAACATTAATTTAAAAAAAAATTTAGAGCCCTAAAACAACATAAAATGACATTTTTTTAAAATGTAACTTATCTAGATCGATTTTTCTCCCACAAAACCCCCTATATGCTGAATTTCAGGAAAATCGTTGGAGCTGTTTCTGAGATTCGGAAAATATATGCATAAAATATTAACTTATTAAAATATTATAGATATAAGTTGCTATCACTTCAAACAAGATAAATGACATATCTACCTTTTGTGGAAGTCTTCAATGCAGTGTATACGATTAACAGCATCAACAGTAAACGGGATACCATCAAGGCTCTTCTGACAGACCACACATGTGAAACAGCGAGGATGATATGGTTTTCCAGTAGCCCGCAGTATTCTATCCAGGATTGGATCACCACATACACAGCATTTCTCAAGGGTCTCTAAGTAATCTCTCTCGCACAGAGCTCTTCCTTGTACAGCATAAAATGGTCTTCCCTGAAATGACAATTATATGAGTAATTATGCAACTTAGTTTATATTTCATTAATTAAGTTCACTTAGAGTTCACTATCACTTTACTTATTGTTGTTCTTTTAAATTTAACTCACAATGTAAGCTTTAATGTTTTTAATTTTAAAGTGCAGAAAATAACAAATGCAAGCTTTTAATAGTTTGCAAAATAGTATGCAAAATGCCTTATTAACTAATTATTATAGTTGCATTGATAATAAGACACGAAAACACACATACCTGACATAAAATTTTTTTGGCATTACCTTACAGAAATACAATTACTTTCTAAATAGAAGGTAAAATCAAGGCTTAAATTGTTATATCATTTTAATCCATAATTTACTCAAGATGCTTAATTAATCATATTATTGTAAGAGTAACATACCTGAAGATTAATTCCACATTGTTGACAACAGAAACATTTTATATGATAGATCCTCTCCATAGCAGTGCAACCTGTTGTTTCACCCATGATTTTTTCACCACAGTGATAGCAATTACCACAATATAATGCTTCATCAGGCTCAGGTATAGGTTCCACAGTTGCACCAACATACCCCCCATACAGCGACGTCCCAGAGAGCTGACTGCATGGCCTCGGGTTTATAGGTTCATATAATGACTCGTATGTAGATGATGCTTGGGAACCACCGTACGTAGAGAAGTCTTGGGCATTTACAGAGGCCGAAGACGGAGGATATGCCGATCCTGGACGCCGAAGCTCGCTGTAATTAGACTGCGCACCTATATCACTTATTCGTGACAATTCAGAACGGGTGTCACGTTCGTAGAAACTTTCAACGTGCCGCTGCATGGGCATATTCGAATACACGTGGTTTGTACCCCCAGGAGGCAATAAATTGCTGTATAAGAGCACATCGCCACTCCGAAGTCTGGACGAATTTCTTACAATGCAGCTCTTTACAGGCACTAAATTGGAATATGTGGAACATATCCGACCACCGTATTCGAGTCTAGACGAATAAGAGGGTTCGCATGCTGATTTTACAGTGTAACTTTGCGGTATTTGAGGTAGAGGCGGTTTATTTTTTTTTGGAGGAATAGATGGTTTTAATTTGGCAGCGTTGATATCGTCCTGCAATTTTGCATCTAACTCGTTTGCATAGATCCGAAGATCTGCAAGTTGCTTATCTAGAGTATTCATGTCCTACACCTTTTATAATTTCCACTATTTTTTGTAATTTTATTCATAAATTTAATAAAGAAGTCGGCACAATCAAATTGCTGCAATAAAAAACAAACCCGCAACACAGACAAGTGATTCAGGATATTCCAGAGACAAATGTCAAAATAGTATAAACATTAGTAAGCATTCTAGAACTTTTTTTTAAGACCATATTGATTGGATTACACAAGTTTATATTAAAATGTAACATTTTAAAACTTTCTTCAAAAATTACGCGCTAAAATTACATATATTTTGATGATGCGCATTAGACAATTCCTAAGATATTTTTTTGTTATATGTTGATTCAGTTTGCTGCTGCAATTTACAATTATGTTTGCGCGAAGGTATTTGCCAATCAAGCTATAGAAACAACAAATGCTATAATATTTAATGCATTTAAAAATAATGATAGCCTTGTTATTGTTGATTGTAAACTTTTTACGTTACCTCGTTATACATTAAGGAGTTTGGCGAGAACAATTAAACTGGTGTTCTTGTATGCTCGATAACAAAATTTTAATTGAGTCATAAACTGTTTGTTTGCTTTGATTTAGTTTTGCACCAGATCCTTATGTAACCATGCACATAAATTATATAAAAATTGTTTTGAAAAGACTTCTAATATTAACAATCTTACAGGTTTGGTTTAAAATCCTTGATTTTTTAATTTACGATAAACAATTCCATCTACCTACTTTTTTCAGGTCATCTTGATAAACGCAGAAATCGATGATGATGGTAAGTGAAAATCATTTTACAACAAAATAAGTCAAGAATTCAGCTTCATATTGGTAAAATACTATATTAAAATATCTTGTTTAATAATATGTATTACCTATATCGTGTTATAATTGTATTATTACTTTTGTATAGTGTTGGATTTTATTATATGACGCCTATAAGTAACTTATCCTAAATTTGTCTAATTATAGATTCTGTTTCTGAGCAGACTGAAGAAGAGGTAACTTTATTTATATTTGGTATTCTTATAACGTTCTTTTAAAGATTTAGACTTAGATGATGAATTAATCGACGTCATTTGAATGAAGGATCAATGTTTTGCTCCAGCATCGTTTATATTTATAGAAATAAACCTTATCATTTATATAAATGATTTTACTTAATTCCATTTGCTAAAAATTACATATTCATCAGCCGGAGGATTATGACAACAGCTAAATAGTGTAAGAGTTACAAACAAATTCAAATTCAAAATATTCTTTATTCAAATAAACTTGTAAAGACGTGCTTTTGAATCGTCAACTCTACTGCTGCTATTCCTACCTAAAAGAGCTAGCAAGAAACTCAGTGGTAATGAAATCGTAAATGCAAACCAAAAACCTTATAAAAAGAAAAATACACATTTTATGGGCGATCAGTATACCTTCATTATAGATCAGTAGGCTGATATAGTTCGATTTACATATGGAAAAGTTCGGTTTGACCGTGCGCGATATCAGACACCGTAGGGAGGCACTAATATTTAAACTGAACCTAATTATAAAACTATCAAAGTTATTTAATGTTAATTGATGAAGTCTGAGTTTACAAAGCAGCCATAATGTCTATATTTTTTAATTATTGCAGTGGCACATGGATTTTATGCCGGTAAGTATATAAATTTAAAAATAGAAAGTTAAATAGAAAGAAAATTTCAATGAAAATCTGCTTTCGTACTTTTGCAAAGCATTGGTGCAATACTCGATAGTTCTTTTTACATTTTTGATACTTTATAGTTTTAGAGATGCTGTGAGAATGAGATATTCCAGTCATACAACACAGCTTTGCGTAGCTAATTTTTCATAATGTAAATTTGATAACTAAATATTTTGTAATAGATATAAAATTCATTGTGATTAAAATAGAGTCAGTACTTAAGCCATTCGATAGTTCGAATTATTGGAGACAAGGTGATTAGTAAACAGCTGAACTCTTTGGCGATGCGTAAAGACGTATCATCACTGTGCGTTTTCTACCACATCTTTCACGCAAATTTTCAAATAATTTCATTCCGCGCACCACCATTTTATGGAACGATCTCCCTTTGGCAGCGTTTCCGGATCGGTACGAAATAACCACCTTAAAAAACGTATTTCCCACCTTTTTAAATGACGGCAACGCACTCGCTTTGTGAGACGTAGTGGGCGGTGGTGATAACTTGAGGTGAACCGCATGTTGGCATCCTATTGCATAAAAAAGAGACTAAATGATCTAATAACGCTTGTATTACCGCACAAGCAAGCTTTAACTTTAATAGCTGACTATGGGCCTTATAAGAAAGCTTAGAGTCACTCAGTGGGCGATAGAGCGAGCTATGCTTAGTGTATCTCTACGCGGTCAAATCAGGGATTAGGAGATCCGTAGAAGAACCAGAGTTACCGACATCGTATCGCGAATCTGAAGTGGCAATGGACGGGGCACGTAGTACGTAGAACCGATGGGCGTTGGGGTCCTTAGGTGCTGGAATGGCGACCTCGCACCGGAAAGTGCAGCGTCGGTAGACTCCAAACGAGGTGGACCGATGACCTTAATAAGGTCGCGGGGAGCCGTTGGTTCCAAGGGGCACAAAATCGTGTGTCGTGGAGATCCCTTAAAGAGACCTATGTTCAGTAGTGGACGTCCAGCGGTTGAGAAAGAAGAAGAAAGACAAGATAAAGGTCTCTCAAACAATGTACTTTTCTATCTGCGTGCTAACCCGCGGATAATTATATAAAAGATCCTCTCTTTCAAAGGGTTGTCTGGAAGAGATCACAATAGTGTGATAAGACCGCCCTTTGTACTGTTAATTGTTTTTATTATCTATGTCTCTTCTTCTTTTCACTCTGTATTTTATTTGTGCCATAAAGTTATTCTTCTTCTTCTTCTACTTTAGTTAGTTGTGACAAATTGCAGACTGGCTATCTTCCAGACAGCGTCTACAGGGAACTAGCTTGGTACGGCATTCTACAAATCCAACCGTTACATCACAGCACTAAGCACAAAGTGGCGGCTCAACTAATTTGGCAGCACACACTTGGCAGACCACATGTCATCATGGAAAGTCCTCCTCAAGCAAGTGTTTACATATTTTGTATAATTTATGCAAACCGGTTAAGGGAAAACTGGCAGGGTCTCCAATTTTAATAAGGATAATCAATAAATCTTAGGTTGCCAACGAAAGAAATCTATCTTTCTTCATAGTAGAATAAGTACAATAAGTATACATTACATACACGATCGCCCGTCCCCAAAGTAAGTAACTTAATACTTGTGTTATGGTAAATATATACTTATATAATTTTTAAATACATACTTACATACAAATATACACCCAGGCTCAAAGACCAACAAATTCATTTATAGAATACTAGTGGCCCGCTCCGGCTTCGCACGGGTATAAAATATATAGCCTATGTCACTCAGTAAAAAAAATGATTAAAATCTATCCAGCAGTTTTGTTTTATTCATTACTGCCCGTGGCCCACACGTGTCAAATTTGGAGTAAAACAATTCCCCTGGGGTGCCAAAGTGGTCGGCCTCCTCGTGGCACACCCTGGGCAAGCTTAGTCTTGGCGAACGGACCACTGTGGGGTGGCCAATCCAGTTGTCCTTCTGATTAGCAGAGGGCAATCTGGACAGGCCGGGGACTCCGGGGGGGCTGGGGTGGGGTTCCTAATGAGCGACGGGTCCGGTTGGGCTTACTCTAAGTCTAGCTGGACATGGTTACGGCCACCGTCGGCGAAACCCGGAAGCACAGCAATGGGAACGGGGAACTTCGGGTTGCGAGGAAGAAAAACTCTATAAAAAATTACCCGGTGGGAGCGGAAACGCCCACCAAGGCGTTGTGGCCCCTACTTGGGGCGCGGTCTCTCCCTGTTGACCATGACATAACAAACACGGTGGGCAGGGAGCGACCGTGGGCAGCGATGGCATCCCTTTGTTCTGCGGAGGGGAGTGAAGGGAGGCGGCGGAGTGGTTCCACGAACTGTTGTTCTGGATCCAATCTGCTGCTGGTGAGTCCAGGTGTTAGTGACTCGCCCAAGCCCATCGTCTGCCGCCCTAACTGGGGACTTTTGGGTGTTCCGAACGGGGTATATCGGACGCCTGGCTTACAGGTCCCCGAGGCGGTCGATGCATCTGGTGCTACCGATGCACCGGTTAGCGGAGGGGGGCTTCTCTTTCGAGGGGCCCGTACTCGAAGAAGGTGTTTGTTCTCTGGGATCAGAGCTGTTGGCGGGATGGGGGCAATATGTACAATGATACCCTGTCCTTGCCATCGGCAGCGTGGTGGAGCACACAGGTCGTTTTAGTCGGTGCGAGTCCGACATAACTGCCGCCTGTCCCCGTCGGGCGGCGGTACCCATAAGGAGCTTATTTTTGTATAAAAAAAAACAATTCCCCTTTCCCTATACCATGAATATTGCCTGCTATGTTTGGAATATCTATATTCATATACTACATTTTTACTTATTTACTTTTACATTTTCCCTGAGTATTTTATTTTTACAATTAATTACAGAATGTCTTTATATACAACATTCACAGCTTTTTTGGCATAAAGAAAGAATCTTCATAACACAATACAAACATGTTTTCTTTAGTGGTTACTCTTGATAAAGCGACATACAGTCGGCCATGTTAAAAAAAACCCGTCCAATCGCAGCTAAATTCGAAGTGCTATAAGACAAAGCGCGCAATCGCTATACCCTGCATTTTAAATCTGTAATATCTTCGAAAATGTTCATTTAAATAACAAATGAAGAAGAAAATGTCAAAAAAATGCTATTGTGGGTCCATAAGAGATAGACATAATATGTATACCATCGCGGAGTTTTCTGTAGACCTTTTCAAGGTGTACAAATACTTAGTACATTATTTTGACAAATATTGTAGGGTTCGGCCTGCGTTTGCAATATAAACGGAAAATAATTGTAATTATTTACGATATCACATTGGAAACCTCAAAAATGATAGTATTCCATTACTCCATATTGAATGTTTATAATATGTTGGATTATACATATAAACCTTTCTCTTCAATCACTCTATCTATTAAAAAACCGCATCAAAATCTGTTGCGTAGTTTTAAAGATTTAAGCATACAAAGGGATATAGGGACATAGGAACAGACAGAGAAAGCGACTTTGTTTTATACTATTTAGTGACGTTTAGCTATTATAACTAACGACGATATTTCTTCTTTATTCTTATGCAATAATAAAAATCAATTTTCCCAAAGTCTCATTTACTCATTTACTTTTCTCAAAAACTACTCAATGACACATATGACAGCCACAATGCTTTTTCATATTAATGACTAACTCTGAAGGAGGTTGAATTAAAAAACATGTTGTAACAGTCGACCATCCTGACAACATTTGCGACCCCGCAAATCTCATAAGCTGACTTCTGGGAATGAATCTACCACCGATTCGGAATGCTGATTGTACTGAGAAGAATCGGCAAGAAACTCAATACTTGCTCTTTTAATCTGTAAAAGAAAAATCATTTCGCACCTTAAGCTCACCCTCAATCACTGTCATGGCATAAAACAGCTCAATAAGTAGCAACCAACTCAGCAGATACACACGTAAACAGACTCGCAAATGATAACGCTCAAAGAACAATCACCACATCTAGGCAGAGTCTAGCTGACAGTCGTTGCAGATGGTCACAGTCTAGAAAACAATCGTTACAACTGGAACAAATCCAGAGAATAATCGTCATTCTAGCTGACAGTTCTATCGAACAATAGTCACGGGCGCATCTATGGCCTCACATAGCACATCGTCACGTTGATCTTACAGAGTTAATAAATTGAATACCAATTACCATCATAATATCATCATAATAATCTCTCCAATAAAAACTCCATTTTTTATTCCATAGCATCGCATATCGCAACTATCTCTCAAATTATACGAAATTCGCACTCTCCGTGTTGTCTCAAGGTATTGATCGTCATTTGTCTTTTCTTTGAATTCTTAAAATTTCCAGATATTCCTTTTGTCCACTCCATTTGTGACTTTAGGTTACATCTCCTTCTGAATATAATTAACAACGATATTTCTCCTTTATTCCTATTCAATAAATAAAAAGCAATTTTCCCAAAGTCAACCCATTTACTCTTTCGCAACAATTCAATGACACATATGACAGCCACAATGCTTTTGCATATTAATGACCAACTCTATGAAGGAGGTTGTATTAAAAACATGTTGTAACACTATTATTTTGATAATTGTCAAATATTTTACCATACATCACCAAAGAAAAATTACGTTAACTGTTATCTATGTTTTGTATTCCACTGACATTTGCGTTTTGTTATTCAATGTCATAGTCGTTCTTGTAATACAACGATTTATAGTGACTTGACGGGATAAAATAAATTCGGTCGAACGGGATAAAAGGTATCCTATGTCCGTTTCCTGGTTCTAAGCAACCTCTACACCAATTTTCGGCCGAATTGGTTCATCCGTTCTTGAGTTATAAATAGTGTAACTTAGACCAACTTTCTTTTATATATATAGATGTTGGCCCTCGGCGGAAATCAAACCCACGACCCGCGGAGCTGAAGACAGGGTCACTAACCACTGCACCAACGGGCCAGTCAAAGTCTCCAAATACACATATTGTTCTTTTCATTTATCTCTTTACAAATATACATATTGTTATATAAAGCTCTCCTCAGTGATGCACAAGTTAAATAAAAAGCAGAAGAATACCCGTAGATATCTATAGGTATCGATGAAAAACGTTTTGTTTCAATTACTACGGAAAAAGAACCAAAAACCATTCAAAAACAATTTTTGATTCGCTTAGATGCATTAGTGAGATTGTTGTCAAAATAGCTCAATGGATTTGAAATCGTTATTTTATTTACGTTTGCGTCAACTTAAATTTTAAAATTCCCTCAGTTATTTAATGTATGTTCCAGTCCAAAGCAAGAATCCAGTCCTTAATCAGGTATATAACCTGAATTGTGACAAATTTAATTTAAAATTGCTCCAGCCGAAGGAACAGACATTCTGTCTTTTGTAACCGTTTTGTTCTTTTGTTTATTATTTAATAATTCAGATATTGTCAGAAAAAGAATGGACATTTCTAAAAATAGGCAAGACGCGGTAAATTCCACCAATAAGCGGAACTGCCCAGCCAAAATCGGGACGTGAGTTCACTTTACTGTTTCAGTCAACTCAATCGGAAGGTAAAGTAAGTCGGCAGATACTAGCGGAAGAAGCAGCGAAGTGGTCGAGAGAACAGCGCGCTGCGCAGGAGGTATTGATGGAGAACATCAAGAGTGGCGGCAATGGACTTACCGTTAGGACTGTTGTCACTGCCCGTTACAGAACCACTTTTATCATACAGAACGGTTAATAATTTACTATTTTACCTAACTTTAACTGTGCGACCTTTTTCTTTAGCACCTCTTGAAGAAAAATTTATGAAAATACGGTAAATTCTGTTTCTCTCTTTCTCAAGAAATATATGCCTACACGATCTTATGTCGCCTGGATGCGGCTCCCCACGACATGTTTGAGGTCGTCTGTATGTGAGGTAGTGGGCGTCTGCCTATAATAGGTTTTCCAGTGCAGCTCGCTGCTCTAGCATCTTGAGACCCCAACGTCGGTTTACGAACTATATGTCCCGTCCATTGCCACTTTAGCTTCGCAGCCCGTTGAGCTTTGTCCGTCACTTTGTTTCTTCTACGGATCTGCTCATTTCTGATTTGATCACGTAGAGATACTGCGAGCATAGCCCGCTGAGTGATTGTGAGCTTTCTTATGAGGCCCATTCTTAGCGACCAACTTTCAGAGCTATATGTTATCATAGGCAACATGCTCTGTTCAAAATTCTATTTATTGTCTTGTAAGTATGTAAATATAATAATAATAAGTATGTAAAGAAACTAATAAACACAGAATAACAGAGATTATATTAGTTTATAATTAAATTCAACCATTCCGGGTATGACTAGAGCGTAGAGAAAATAGCATATACTTAGACTAGAGTTTTAAAGGATTATTATTGTAAGATACAGGTCATGCTGGATTTTTTTGAGCTGTTCATGGTATTCCAAAAAATGACCGAGAAGCGAATTTTGTATGACCTTTAAAATTTCTGGTTACTAGGTAATTATTACGAATGTCCAGAAGGATCGGAGCCAGACCTAGATGCATATCGCGTGCAAGCAAACATGCACGAACGTAAATGTACTTTTGGGCACAATTCTATATCCGTACCAGTAGATCCATGTATAGAAGCTGAAACAGCGCCTATAGAATACTCGTTCCATGAAGGTTGGATGTTTTGTCTCGGTAATGGAGAGCGAGAGAATAATTATTTTCAAAATGGCACCTTGGATTGTGGAAATAAAACAAAGGTAGTTTATAGAATTAAGTGTTACTTTGCGGACGTCCATAATACAAAAATAATGAAAATATTATTATGTTATTATAATCCGCGATAAAAGAAAATAATAATAATGCTAAATGTAGTGTGTACGAGCACTTCCGTATCCGTTCTAACACCTGATATATGCAGAATTTCACGACAAAATCGCAAAGCTCTGCGTTTTTATCATGGAGTCTATCTCCTGACGATGTTTCGGTTACGGGGCCAAACGATTGTTGAGATTGTGGTGACGAATGTGTGCAATGCCGGTGTATTGTTGTGTTATTGGTGGCGGGTGGTATATGAGTTTTTACAAATTCTGCATGTAACAGGTATGAGAACGGATAGACACTCTACATTTTGCATTGAAAATATTTTCTTTTATAGTGCATCGGAGCAAAATGATATTTTCCTTACTTTTGAGACCGAATTAATTAAAATTTTTATTTACTGATGTTTTGAAATGGCTGGCTGAGAGACTGTTATGTGTCTTTTGTGGGTAGTGGAAAAAAATTTGGAATTATAAGTTGTTTGGACAAGTTGCTATTTACTATTACTGAAGCGTTGCTTGACGCGAGCTGATCTTCATCTCTGACATTGGTACATCATCCGCTTAAAGAAGCGAAAGAGTATAAAGACACTCATATTGTTTAATAAAAGATTCAAAATACAATGTTCCCGGATCAAAACGAAATACTTGATGAAATGGCAAGATGTTTATTGAATAACTTGTTGATGATATAAAGATTAGATTATTAAACACTTGTGAGAAGTACAAACAAATACGTTAGAAACCACTCGCTCTTTATAGAAAATCAGAATTTTGAATTTTCGGGAAGCACTCGTGATCAGAGCAAAGCTAAAATGCGCGTTTCAAGTCCGCGCTCAAATCGTATACGTGCTTACGAGTTGATGCCTAATTTTTTTCGTTTTTGTTTATTATACGAGTGTTCTAGAAGTTTCCATATACAAACTCAAACGTAAATAAGTTCTATTTATTAAAAGTATTTAAATTTTTCTTAGATTTCAGTCAATGAATTCTTAGAGCAGTGCGCAATAGATAACAATGTTGTGATTTCTTTCGAATACTTCGGCGACGAGCCCAGGAAGGATATGATGCATAACGCAACGCTTTGTACAACTTGGGATCCTTGTAAATTGTCCTATTTATACAGACTTGAGGTACATTTTCCAAATATTATCTTGTTACATATTAGTGGTATCCACAACATTGTTCCCTCCTTTTTAAGCGCTTAAGTACCTTTTATAATGTAATATATGTTTTTTTTCCACTACGCCTTGGTATTCGGCTGAATAGAATAGTACCACCCTCATTTCTTACCCTCGGTAAGGCGACTAAGGTAAGTCGACCCGCCGTGTGGTATGCAGCTGAGTAGACTAGACCAACCTTATTTCTTACCGAGGTGTCGTAGAAGGCGACTAAGTTAAGTTCACCCACCTTGTGGTATCAGGCAGGCGGCCGGTCGTAAAAACGCGGCCAATTCATGTGACAGCATGTTTATAACGTTTTGTGCCGACCCACTTAGTGGGATAGGGGCAGGAAAATGATGTCTTTTATTTATAATACAGCTTTATAATATTTCAGCCTCCACCAGCAGAATTAAGTCCTGCATTCCCAACTGAAACGCAAAATCCTTGTGATACCACTGTTTGTCCTGAATGTGTTGCCGGGTATACAGGCGATGACGGAGTTCCAATAGATTGTAAGTTAAGTTTTACTTGGAATTTATTCGCTAATTTCATATATTTCTCATATATAACATAAAGATATTACTGTGGAAAACTAGATCGAAAATATAAGATCGTATTCGAAACTATTTAAATTATTTTTTATCTGTTTCATCATGCACACTTAAAAATGAATTATGTTTATTAATTTTAATTTTTCAGTGGGACCCGAATAGACGGAAGTTATAATAATCTTCAATGTATGGTATAAGTAATAAAGTTTTAGTTTTATTCTGTAACTAATTGTATTTTTTTATAAATGTATCCCTTTCACAGCAATTTTTGTATTCACTTGTTCTACTAGTTGCGATAATACTTATAATAAATTTGATTCATCTTTTACTGATGATTATCTCTATTAATTTTTGAGAAAGCACGCTAAATTTTACACACTGGGTGTGATTTTTAGGGCCGAATACAAATAATCATACTTCACAACAATAAAATATATCATTAAAAAAACTTTTTAAACCCAGTTTATCAAAAACAAAAATTGGTTTTATCGATAGAAAAGGAAACAAAATGACATGTCTATTGGTTGCGCATAAAAAAATTATAAACATATATACATTATATCCTATATAGTGTATTATCTATGAACATATACTAGATACGCTATCTATAAGAGTAACGTGTCATTTGATTGTGTCATCAATCACGTGATTTTTTTGTAACTTTTAAATCAGCGAAATTTAAAAAATAGAATATTAATAAAAATAAGCGCGATTAATTTAAGGAAATATCATAGACAAGAAATTATTATAGAGAGAGCCTTGTGTCTTTATGCAAATGTCATGTCATGTCTGATGTCTGATCACTGATGTCACATCTGTTTTATTTTGGACGTGAGGTTATAATAGTTAAAAATTTTATTACAAAAAGAAAAATTTAGGTTTATTCAAAAATGGTTATAAACCATAGTTATCAAGACATAATTAAATCTTTAAATGAAACGAAAAAATTAAGTTTACCCACGTCTAAAAAAAATACGTTCATACTTCAGTATTCCAGTTCTCACGTGAGTATTTTTATTATTTCGCTATTCTGTTTAGATTGAAAATTATTTTTCATTTTTGATTTAAAGATTTTTGCTATTGCTGAAATTAAGGGCGAAGGCTTTTAGGTTGTAAATTCGCAAATAAATTTAAAAAACATTGTGTAATTTCAGGACAATAAGTGTAATAGCCATGAGCCACTTTTGCCATTTGCTGCCAGTGAATTATTTTATGCGCCTATTAATAAATGGAGGAGGCTGACAGCTGAGGACGAGAAGTGCAAGGATGTGTATGAAGTATCATTTGATATTAAAGTATGTTAAATTTCAAAATTCCCAATTCCTTTTAAATTTCTAAGGCAATGCGCAATTATAATCTTTGTAAAATGTTTATATGCTGTATTATTTATACAAATGGTATTTATATTTTCAGGACAGCCATTTCAAATTTAAGCCTGGTGATACTATTGGAATAATCCCTCAGAATAATAAAACAGAAGTTGATGCAGTTATAAATTACTTAGGCCTTAATGATATAGCAGATTTAAACTATACATTGAGTATAAATAAAAATCAGGGAAGTGCAAAAACACCAGTACATTTGCCTGTGGAATCAACTTTGCGATATGTCCTTACACATTGTGTAGATCTAAGGGCTATTTTGAAAAAGGTATATACATATAATTCATAACTTCATGATTAAAGTATAAAATAAGAACATCTCTATCTATGACCCTAATGTCTAATTGATAATTGCAATTCATCACGTGCTTTTCGGTGAAGGAAAACATTGTGAGGGAACCTGCATATCTCTAGAGAATTCTGGAGATATGTGTAACCTACCAATCTGGACTGGAGCAGCGTGATAGGTCTTAGTTCCAATCCTTCTCTCCAAAAACGGAGAGAAGAGGCCTAATCTCAACAGTGGGATAGTTACAGGCCGCTACTTACTTACTTTACTTAGAGGCTGATTATTATGTGACAATTTTTTTTTTGCAGCTATTCATCTTAGCACTTTCGAGACATACAAAGGAGGATAATGAAAAAAGAGTTTTAGAATATCTCTGTAGTAAAGAAGGATCTTTGGCATACACAACACATATATTAAATAAACATATGTGTTTGTTAGACTTACTGACAACATTTAAATCATGTAAACCACCACCTGACGTTATTTTAGCACACCTACCCAGACTGTTGCCTAGACCATATTCTATAGTAAATAACTCGCACTTAGATGGAAACTTAAAAGTATGTTTCTCTGTTATGAATATTGGTAATAGAAAAGGATTAACAACAGGATGGTTAGAAGAAATGATTTTAAAAGACGATAATATAGAAAATAAAATGCTAAACTTAAGTATTAATGAGACATGCAAAGTTCCTATATACATAAGAAAGAATATAAATGAATTTTCGCTGCCTCAAAATTTTGAAAATCCTATTATTTTGATTGGACCTGGAACTGGTGTAGCCCCCTACATTGGATTTCTAGAAGAGAGAAAATATTTACGTAAAATGAAACCAGATATAAACTTAGGTTATGCGTGGTTGTTTTTTGGTTGTAGAAACCCAAAAATAGATTTTATCTATGAAAATGAACTTAATTATTATAAATCTGTGGGTGTACTTAATAAGCTGACTGCATCATTTTCTAGATGTGATAATATTGAAAAACATTATGTACAGGTAAGTGTAAGGCGGAAAAACAGTAACTTTTGTAAATGAAATTCAATTATTTAAATGTTCTAGGGATCTTTTTACAGCTGGAGGATTCTGGAATTCTTAATGAAAGGTTGTTTTTGAGAATCTAGGGATGATTTGGTAGTCCCAGAAAACATTGAAAATTTTTATAAACCTTCAAAGAGGTTCTTGAATCACAGATCATTGTAAATCTATTTTATTTTCAAGATTAACTATTTTTAATCTGAATAAATCATAGTAGATTAAATCATAATAATGAAAAAAACAATTTTTGTTTCAAATTATATTTACTTAAAAATTAGAAGTGTCTTAATGTAATTAAATCAACTAATTGAAATAGCTAAAAATATTTCATTGACTAGCAGCATTTTAACTGTAAAAGTAAATAGTAACGTTTAGTTACTATTCGATTGCTGGGGATAGACTTCTAATTTTTTTGAACTTGGAGCTAAAATCCACTAACTGCGCCAATCCGAGTGTTGAATTAAACAAATTCTCAGAATTCTCTTGAGATACGTCACTTTCTACACAATCTTCAAATAGCGTGTGTTATTACAATTGTTGTGTTATTAAATACGATAGTTAAATTTTTTGATTCCTTAATGATTTTAAGAAATAGGTATTCATCAATAAATAATTTTATAACTTTCAGGATGCTATTGCGCACAATGGTGATGAAGTTGCCAAGTTAATATTGCAAGGAGCATATGTTTATGTGTGTGGAGATATTAAAGAAATGGCAACATCGGTCAAGGCGGCAATCGTGCGGTGTGTGACACAATATGGCAACATGACGAGTGATAAAGCAGAACAGTATATATCAAATATGCTGAAAGAAAAAATATATTTAGTTGATATATGGAATTGATTGATAATTAGATAATTGTAAATAATCGAATTATTGATGTAAATTTTTAATTTTTAAATATACAGATAAAAATGCATACTTATTTATTTTTTCCGCATACCTAAGTTTAGATTCTGAAAAAAATTAGACTTGGTATATGAATTTCGTTATTAATTGTAACGGAAGTTTTGTACAAATTACGTATCATTAAATATTATAAAAAAAAATCCCCTATCACGTTTTATTGAAAGAAACATAAATTGAATGGTTTTTTGACGGATTGTAAAGAATAGTCGGCGACTCGAAGTTGAGAAATAATTACCTTGTTAAAATGTTACCTTGGTATTTTACGTTCCGAATTCAAATTTCCCATTTTATGTTCCGAATTCAAATTTCCCATTTTATGATTTCATCTTAAATCTACAGCTTATGCTAAATCCGTCAACGGCCATCGAATTTTTCTCCGAATTTTGCCGAATCATCGTGTAAGCTTTCCGATCTGGCTATATCTAAATTAGGACAAAAGAACTCTACCAGTATGTATCGATGACTGGATGTGCTATCAACGTAATTCATAGTAAAAAACTTATGAAATCATGTCATACAAGTAGTCATAGACAAAAAGATATCACTCTGTAATATTGAATAAAAAAATGTATTCAACGAATATCTCGTTAGTTCCTTTTCTTTTTTGCTAAGACCTCATTAGTTACTTCATTAATTTTCCGAGAAAATAAATGATTAAAAATATTTTGTATTAAACCAACAATTTTTACTTAGGCAATATTTGTCGTTATAAATTTCAATAAGCTACATATCTATTACTTAAATGACTTTTTATATAATATCTACTTAAAATATATATTAAAACACACGAATCATTTACAAAAATAATTTAATAGGCAAATCTCTAGTAATAAAATGTTCAAAAAGTGTCATTGGTGTATATAAACTTACGACTAAGCGATCTAGCTTCAATACAAGTTAACACAATTTTCGTTGTGCGGCAAAAATGCGTAAAACTAACAATTAATACGATTTATAACTAATTATTTCAAAGCAGGCACTCGTGGTGGAGGGTATTCCAGTAAAATCTCCGATTTTTCCAATTCCAATAATTTCCTAACGATCTTATTCCAAATATGGCTACTGCTTAAAAATTAACACGAAACATTGTAAAAATAATACTAACATAAAAATGTTAATAATTTTTATGTTAAAAATACTTTAAAACTTAATCATTCAATTTTCAAATATTTCATAAACACTTAACAAAATGGCCGCTATTTCTTTGATACGGATATCTTAAAACAATAAAGAACAAATTATAATATTTTTTTTGATTTCATAAATCTGCTATTGCACTGATATACAAATTCATGTAACACATACAGTAATTCCCTATAACACGGTACTCTTATAACGCGTTTTCGCATTACGCGATTTGTGTCCTATAACGTGTGAGGATTTCCCATGTTTTACGTATTATAAAATAAAATTATTTCATGAAATTTGTGCGCCTAGTTTTTGAATCGTAAGAATATTGGTAAGTAAAATTTCTACACCTTCAGTATGAATATATACTTATATACATTTTATTTTAAATAAGAAAAAAATATTTTTCAGCAATGTTTTAATAAAACGCACATATTTTCTTCATAAAATAGTTTTATCATAAGAATTCATTTAAACCCCGTTTTAACGAGCGGTATACGAGAATAATCCTACAACGCGGTTTTCTATAACGCGGATCACCAATCTACCGCGTTATACAGGGATTACTCTTGTGTTTTTTTTAATTTTATTAAGAAGCTTACAAAAATCTAGTTTGAAAAATTGTAATGATTATTATAATCATATAAATGTAAACAATCATTTATAAAGTGTGAGCATAAAAGTTTACAGTCTTATAGTTTAAGTCTTACAGCTAGAAGCATAGAGTTAAAAGCATAGAAATAAATATTTGGTCGATTCAAATAGATTTTTAAGAGGAATGTAGAAAAGAATAAGAGAATGTAATTGAATAGAAACTTATTTTTTTCGTCTAAAATTAATTTGTAATAATGTCTATGGAAATGCTAATTTACATAGTCAAAAAACAATATACATAAATCTTGTTGTATAAAAAAATAATTATTCCTTTAGAAAAAAATTTACGTTTAAGTAATTTTTTTTGGACACAGACTTTTTTACTATAAAATACTGAATTTTTACGTAAATTAGAATTTCCAAGAGCATAAGAATTATTGATAAATTTAAAAATAAATTCCTTATAAATAAAAATGCCACGTAAAAACACCTATCATAGTTCTATATACAGTTTTTGGTAAACTGATAAAGCAAACTTCATTTCAAAAAGTAATGAAAATATTTTCTTTGCTATAATCCGCTATAATGAAAAATATATGCATGTATGTAATACTAAATGTAAAGTGTATGTGATACATGTAGAATTTGTAAAAACTCATACACTACAAGCACTGCACACATTCACCATCACAATCTCAACAATCGCAAAGCATTTTATCGTCGAGTCTATCGCCTGTTGATGTTTCAGTTATGGGGCGAAATGATTGTTGATCATGGTAGTGAATGTATGCAGTGCTTGTGGTGTTTGATTGTGCATAAGTTTTTAGAAATCCTGCCTGTATCAGGTATGAGAACGAATAATACACTCTACGTTTAGCATTACATATTGTTTGGGTTTACGACGTTCACGGGGTGATATTTTGACTGTGTCGGAAATACATTTTAAAGGACTCGATTCCAGGTCGTTAAATAAGCTAATATAACCCCCCCCCCCCCCCCCAAGTTGGCAACTTCCTTTTTTCTCCTTTCACGATCACGGGTTCAATAACCAAAATTCCAAAATTTTCTTTTACCGCAGATTAGAGTTAAATGTTTTCATTACAATTTGTATTATGGACCTCCGCAAAGTAACGCCTAATTCTATAAATTATACAAACTACATTTCTTAAATATACACAAATTAAAAGCAAAACTGACGACGTATATCTTTATCTGATCGGATTTTCTGAACTTTATCTTGATTTTTATTTGGACTAAGGCCAGCAACTTTTTAAGACTATAGTTAACATTAGAAAAGAGCCACTATAAAAACTCATTTGATGACGATATACCTATGACTTATTATTGTTTTTTTTTTATTTATTCATATAAAAATCGAATCGATTTTCTCAAATTAGTCCAGTAAAATATCCAGTAAATTGCTAACTAAACGAAACTAATAACGGAAGGTATATCTCTTTATCTGATCGGATTTTCTGAACTTTATCTTGATTTTTATTTGGACTAGGGCCGGGATACTTTTTAAGACTAAAGTTAACATTAGAATAGAGCCACTATAAAAACTCGTTTGATGACGATATACCTATGACTTATTGTTTTTTTTTTATTTATTCATATAAAAATCAAATCGATTTTCTCAAATTAGTCCAGTACAATATCCAGTAAATTGCTAACTAAACGAAACTAATAACGATCAGATAAAAAACAGTGAAGACGATATACCTATGACTTATTATTGTTTTTTTTTATTTATTCATATAAAAATCGAATCGATTTTCAAAAATTAGTCCAGATAAATATGCAGTAAATTGCTAACTAAACGAAACTAATAACGATCAGATAAAAAACAATGAAGACGATATACCTATGACTTATTATTGTTTTTTTTTATTTATTCATATAAAAATCGAATCGATTTTCAAAAATTAGTCCAGATAAATATGCAGTAAATTGCTAACTAAACGAAATTAGACAACGGAAGGTATTTTAAAAAACAAAGGGTGACAACGTATTAGTCTTATATAAGGGGATTCCCCTTTCTTCATTGATCATTTCAAAAAAAGAATATACATCAAGACCATGTCAGTTCGTTTAAGTGAACTAAATCATAGTGTTTAACTAGAATGATGAATAGGCCTTCTAGAAAAATCTACGTATTATCATATACATAATCCTCAACTATAGATAGCGGATCGAACGAGATAAAACATCGAATAGTTTTGCTTGACATTACTATTCGTATTTGGACAGATTAATTATAAGACCTTAAGTAACTAAAACTAAGTCATTACAGTTTATACATTACAGAATATGGCATTAAATTGTACAAATTAACACACTGCCCTCATATACGCGTCAGTGATTATGCTGTTTATATATCTATAATATTAGTAGCAGATATCGTATCTACACGAGTGATAACGCATTTCCCAAAAAACGATATAGCAATTTTATATAATACCACATGTTTATCATGGACAGTTATTTAGGTGTAATTTTAATGTTAAAATTATGTAGTGTAGCATATAAATTTAATTATTTATTTCAAGTCAATTTTTTAATATATCAATTATATTAATTGTGCGTTTACTGTCTGGATTATTCTTAAAAATTGATATCGCACATACTCGTATTACAAGTTGAATATTATAAATTCCCAATGTCTTCAATACGTGTTTACTGTGTCGCGGCCTTGAATCGACTGCGATGAAATGTCAGTTTCTACTATTGTTAGACTACCGTCTAAAATACTAGATTCCGGACTCATTATAGTGTCAAGGATTTTTTATTATAATTATCTATTACGTAAGATTGTAAAGGGGCAATTGTGTTTTAATATTCAAATATGCGATATAGATTAGTTAAAGCACTTTATTCGGCGAAGACGGTTGTTTTTTGGGAAAATGAAGTATCCATCTTAGTCGCCTTAATATTATTTTTATTGCTGACGTAAAATACAATCTGTCACTATGCGGCTACATTATCTTTGGACTATAGTAGTACGTTCGTTTCTTAATTTTGGGACATTTTTAGACGAAGTTAAAAATTCATAAAATTTTTATCAAAAGATAATTAAGTTGTAATTTCCATTTCACGGTAATTTTTCTAACTTATCGACATCGACGGACTTTTTCTTTACACTAAAATTATTTACTAAAAATTCATCAACTTTAAATCTGTACCTTATTTTATTGATACAGAGCAAATAAAGTCAGATTTTATATGTTAACGCGCAGCTTAATCATATATACGACTTTCAATGTAAATTAACCATCCAAAATTATTACTGCCTATTAAATTGGCACGTCTCGTGTCAGTTCATTCACAAATAAATGTCATACGGACAAAAAAAACTTATGTTGTTCATAAGATGCATTTACGCTGGTTTACAATATTGACACTTGGCACAATACATTTGCGTTATACTACGCAGCAAAAAAATTAGGCATAAAATGTTTCAATTCAATATAAAAGTTCACTCGAAATTCTTGTGAAGAATTTTCTGCGCGGCTCTGATTAGAGGCGTTAGAGTTTTCAGTTCCATTGCGCAGTCTAGGAAGGGATGGGCGAGTAGTTCGTCTGCTGTAGCCCTTTCGTCTGCGTCAACTTGCAAGCACTTGTCCAAAAAGTCTTGGAAGTCTGTAGACAGTTTCTCCCACCTGGGTATCTTCGGTCTACCAACCGCTGCGATCAAGTACAACGCTCTCAGCGGAGCCTCCTTCATGTAAGGGGGTTCACCTTCTATCATCTCTATCGCCATTATCCCAAGCGACCAAACGTCGACTTTCTTTCCATACTGTTTCCTCGTAACAACTTCGGGCGCCATCCAGTATGGTGTACCGACCATAGTTTGCCGTTTCTCGTCACCAACTATATTAGCACAGAACCCGAAGTCCGTTACTTTGACAGTACCGTCCATTCCAAGGAGTACATTGTCAGATTTGATGTCCCTATGGATCGTTCCCTTGGAATGGAGGAATGCGATTGCTTGGAGTGTTTCGCGGCACACGGCCGCAATTTGCCCTTCTTTCATGACAACTTCAGTCACTACGTCAGTAAGAGAGCCACCGTCGAGTAGTTCCATCGCAACCCACAGATGATCGTAACATAGGAACGCGTCCAGGAAGTTGACGAGGTTCTTGTGGTTGAACCCCTTGAGGACGTTGATTTCGTTGAGTATTAGGTCCTTCTTTGATTGTTTTGTCAAATCTATGTCTTTGATCGCAACCCTTGAGCTGTCCTTACTGTCTATCGCGATGAAGACGACACCTGCGGAAGATTGAATAATAAGTTAACATTATTTATTGTTGCAATATTAGATTATTTAAAAAATCAATCGATTTTAAATTTGCCAATGCATAAATTTATAGTAACGAACATGCAAGAGCGATTATTATCAAGGCCGGTTTAAACCAAACGAACATAGATCTAAAGCTGAAATGAGAGAATTCTTTTCATGTAAACGAATGATTGTTCTTAGTGTTTAAACCAAAATGTTAACGAGCAAGAATGAGCACTGAGAAAAAAATTCTTCCACGATATCAACTAAACGAATGCTTTGAAGAGACTGCTCAGGGCAGCGAGCGCGCCCGAACAAGCAAAACTATCCAATCACCATTCGCGCGCTCTGCTATCGTTTCATTTATCAAACGACCGAGCATTCTTAGAATATTCATAAGAACCTACCACAGGTTTAGGAACGTAGAAATAATGTTTTACGTCTGTGGCGTGAATGAGTGATGAATAGAATGAGCATTTCCTCGTCAGATGTAAATCGTCCTTCACTGGTTCCTTAGTATTTGTTTGACGTCAATAATCTGTAACCCGTTTATTTATAAATGTTTTCGACATCCCAATCTCCTAAACTCTGAGTTTCTTACAAATGATTGCAAAAGTCCTTCCTAATAGCAGCAAATTCCGAAAGTAGCAGAAAAATTGACGCTTTACCATAAGAGTATATTTGAAAGAGGTACATTTTGAGATTTTATAAGTCCGGTTCCGTATAAGTCCGTTTTTTACACTGCACTCATACAGAGACATACAGATAAGAATATGGCAATGGTTCAACTTGATTACAGCAATTACATTCAATTTGCACAATTGATATCAACTCCACTCATTTGTTTCCTTTTTACGTGAGTTTTTAGTGTTACAGATGTAACAACTTCTTGGAAAATAACAAGTTAACTTCTAACAAATTTTAAAGGCTAATTATATTAATTAATAATTTATAGAAGCAGGCATTACTTTGCAGAATTCCATAGTACAGAAGTTACGATAGAATTATTTTGCTATAATCCGCGTTTGTTAAGAGAATCTATGTAATGCTAGATGTAGGAAGCAGAGGACGTTCACATATCTTATACATGCAGGATCAATCTCGTGTCTCTGTCGTGGGTAGAGTAGTAGAGATTGTCGTAGTGAGTGGTATGTAGTGCATATGCGGTGTGTTGTTGGTTACGACGTTTTGTGATTCGCTTTGTGACTGGTCTTGCATGTATAAGGTATGTGAACGTTGTCTGCTTCCTACCCATAACATTACACAGATGAACAAACGCGGATTATAGCAGAATATTACCATCGTAACTTTGTACTGTGGAATTCTGAAAATTTATAGCAATTATTGTGTATTAATAAAATTTGAATAAACGTATAGTAACGGCCTGTTGCAATCCCACTGCTGGGCATAAGCCTCTTCTGTCCGTTCTTAGAGAGAAGGGTTGGAGCTAAGACCTACCACGCTGCTCCAATGCGGATTGGTAGGTTACACATATACCCAGTTTTCTCTAGAGATAACGTGTAGGCGTTTTTAATGGAAGAATTTTGTTTGTATGCACAAAATTTGTATGTCGAACCTCCAATGGTGTATTTTGAATGTCGAATCTAACAACGGCAATTACCATACAATGGTTGGCTGGTCTCACAGTTTTTATTTCAGTGTCGTACTAAGTTTAATAAATTGTTTAATCACAGCCAAGGCTGACGCGACGAGATAAGTGCTATTGTGTGAATGGCTTCACACATTTAAAGTCAAGATGATCACAATGTTTGTTTACGTCATGGGAACAATTTGAAAATCAATGTTTTGGTTATTTATTTATTTATTTTATTTATTTTAGGGCAGCTCATCTCAATACTTACCCCCTACTCGAGAGAAAAGTGGGACTGCTGTTATATATTCTGAATACTGATATCATTTATTATATCAGTCTACATGAGACTCAGCAAACAATGTTTAATTTGGAACAGTTAAATAAATCTCATGAGGTTAATGCGACACAAAGCCTTTTCAAGGAATTAGTTGAGTGTGGTTCTGTTCGTGGTTTAGAGCGAAACCCACAAATAATTGATTTGACCTCTGAGACTGACTCACTAAAGACCGTACACTTTAGTAGTCATAGAAAATTAAAAAAATACATTAAGATTAACAAATTTATTAATAAAACTAAAAAGATTATTAAAACCAAGAACTGCATTCAACTATTAGGAAAAAGTAGAAAAGAACGTATGAGCTTAATTAATAAGATTAAATCAATTAATTATAAATTACACCACAATAAATATATATATGATGGTGAAATTTTGCAACTAGAGACACAAATAGAACAATTAAAAAAATCTTTGAAACATATGACAGACTTGTATTCAAAATCTCAAATTCAAATTAATGAGCATATTGCATCCTTCGACGGTCTACTGGAAATTTGCAATGACAACATGGAACGTTTCGTGTCATTGTCAAATAAGTATAAAGAGTGTGAGGTTAAGGAATGTCAATGCTCTTTGAAGATGCAAATTGAAAATACTTCACCATCATACATTAATAATGTCAATCCATTAAATACTTCAAATATAAACAATGTTGTAAAACCAGAGAAAAAAACCATTATTTTCTCTGACAAGTTGGGCAAAGGTTTTGGAGCAATTATGAATATGTACTTAAGACATTCAGTAATTAATAAATGTTCACCCGGAGCAACTTATGATTATATAATGAATAACTGGAATTGTAATAATTTTGACTCTAATACTACAGTCATATTAATGTTTGGTGACAGCTTAAATGTAAAAAAACCACAGATTACAAAATGCATCGAAAAATTAATACTTTTAAATGAGAAATATAAATGTAAATTTGTTATGTGTGCTTTTCCCTACTCAGATATACTGACTAGTAGGCAGAATGAGCACATATATAATTTAAACTTACAAATGTATAATTTGACATACCGTCATAGTGACGCTATATTTTATTTTGACATTAATAAATTTATTTCCAAGTTTAAGTTGACTAGAGATACTATGTATCTGTCTAAAAAATGTTATCGGAGTCTAGCTTCACTGCTAGCGTATAATTTAAATGATACAGTTACATGTGAAGTAACTAAGTCTATTGACTCATATACAAACTGTACATTAAGTACTAATTATTCATATATTGACATGTGTACTAGTAGTAGTACTAATAGTATATCAAGTAACATTTTAGGTACGGAAAATGTTACTTTAAACTAGATAATAAGACAATAGATAGACCTTGTAACTTGAATATTGTACACCAGAATCTGCAAGGTCTATCTGGCAAGGAATTTGAAATAGAACTGTTTATGAATAAATTTAGTATTGATATTTTATGTATAACCGAACATTGGCTAAACAGTTCTAATTTCTTATTAAATATTAAAAATTATAAAGTGTCCAGTGCGTTCTTGAGGAAGACCGCCCAGCGTGGGGGATCTTTGATATTAACTCATTCCAAAGTACATTGTAAAGAACGAAATGATATTGTCGGTCTTTCTGTTGAACGTACCATTGAACTGTCTTGTGTGGAGTTGGAGCGCTATATTATAGTTTCTGTGTACCGCCCACCCTCCAGTGATTATATATTATTTGAGAGCGTCATGGAGGAAGTTCTTAAGAAGATCTCTAAATCTTCGAAACAAGTTTTAATATGTGGAGACTTTAATGTTGACATCTTAGTGGATACCTGTAATCGTTGTAGGTTACTTAATTTATTTCAATGTTTTGATATGATCAATGTATTTAACGAACCTACCAGGATAACTGCAACTTCGGCTACCGGTATTGATAATATTTTTACTAACTACAGTTGTAATATCTTAGAAAAATCTATAATAAGTCGCTTAAAGTCTGACCATAGTGGGCAAATTATATCTGTCCCTAACTATATGCAGGAAAAAAATGATTATATCAAGTACAGGCCTTTCACTTCGAATAAAATAAAGCGATTTCAATCAAAAATATCATCAAAGATATTGCAATTCGACAAAAGTCGCGGTAGCTCAGATGAACTTTTTAATGCCCTCTTTGGAATGATCGGTTGTGAATTTAACAAGACTTTTAATATTATAGAAAAAAAAGTGTTCAAAAATCTTAGGTTTAGCGAATGGGCCACTAATGGCATCTATAAGAGTAGGAATAAGTTATTTGATCTGTATGCAGAAAAACAATATAATCAGTCCCCCACTTTTCTTGAATATGTAAAAAAATATTCAAAAACGTATAGAAGTGTCTGCACACAGGCCAAATCTCTTCATATTAAAAGTAAAATAATTAATTCCAAAAATAAAATAAAAACAACCTGGAATGTTATTGGAGATGAAACAGGTAGACGTAAAATGTATAATTCTTCCATAGAGCTTAAAATTGGGAATGAACTTATTAATTCTGATACAGCAGTAGCTAGTGCATTTGAGCATTTCAGAATTTTTATTCAGAACATACCCATTTCTATCACTAGCTCAATAAACTCATCCCCAATGGAAGCTTTTAATGTTTTGAAGGACAGCGTCCCGAAGTGCAGTGTTAATTTTAAATTTGAACACATTTCCCCATACGATATCGTCAAAACTTTTAAAACATTAAATATTAAAAACACAACTGATCTGTGGGGAATGTCCGTAAAATTAATTAATAATATTATTGATATTATCGCCCCGATTATGGCCAAGATCTTTAACAAATCTGTAGACACAGGGATATTTCCCAATTTAATGAAACATAGTAAATTGATCCCCCTTTTTAAGTCCGGTGATAAGAGCGACCCTCAGAACTATAGACCCATTTCGGTCTTGCCAACTCTAAGCAAGATTTTTGAGAAAATCATTTTAAAGCAGCTGCTCCAGCATTTTAATTTAAATAATTTACTTCATCCTGAGCAGTATGGGTTTACTAAGGGTCGGTCTACAACGGATGC
This sequence comes from Morpho achilles, assembly GCA_947086495.1. Lineage (NCBI taxonomy): Eukaryota > Metazoa > Arthropoda > Insecta > Lepidoptera > Nymphalidae > Morpho > Morpho achilles. Next base: position 15,123,693 of record CAMTZB010000014.1, on the reverse strand, counting down.
GGGTGTGAAGTTGTTAAAGCATGTCTACGATGCGTGGGAGAACTCACAAAATGCCATAGGGGTATTTTGTGACTTGTCCAAAGCATTTGATTGCGTTCAACACGAAATTTTATTGCTAAAGCTTGGCTATTATGGCATTAAAGACAATGCACTTCGTCTCGTTGCATCGTATCTTCACAGCCGGATTCAAAGAGTGTGCATTAATGATGTGCAGTCATCCGGAACGGCCTTAGTTATGGGTGTGCCTCAAGGATCAATCCTTGGTCCGTTTCTGTTTTTAGTTTATATAAATGATTTGCCATATTTTATTCATAATATTTGCGATATTGTACTGTTTGCAGATGATACATCATTAATTTT